>CM054006.1:5327191-6652191 GCA_028641665.1 Chelonus formosanus | reverse complement strand
CGAGTCGTAAGAGAACATTTACTCCTGCTATCAGACCATTCTTATCTCGTAGTAGACCAACGTTCAATCCAAAGAGAAAAGGTGCCCAAGGTGCTACCACGATTACTCGCACTGACATTACACCAACTATCACTGCAACATTAGCAGGAAGTAAAGGAAACCGTTTTGCCTCTTCTCGAGGAAGACCTGTTTCTTCAGTATCCCCTACGGCGTCTATCAATTCCTCTCGACGTTTCTCTGGACGTAGAAATCCTTCAAGCTCTATACCGATAACGGCTTCGAGTGTACGTGGCAGAACATCAGGAAGGATTTCAGCATCACCAACATATTCTGTTGCTCGACGTGGACCAAGTTCCATTCGTGGTTCTTCAGCAAGACCAGCTATCAGAGGATCGAGTTCAATTTATCCCGGAGCTTCTTCGAGATTTAGAGGTGTCATCAGACCATCATCTACGCTAATCAAACCACTTCAGACAGCTAATCCATCTCAAATAGTCAAGTCAGACGATCAAGAAGACGAAGCAAATGAATTTACAGCAACAACTTTGGTAACTGAAGAAACTCCTTTCCCAACAAATTTCGATGACTTTGAAGAGACTGCTACAACAATTCCAGTGAAAACAACCACTGAATCTTCTAGGAGGTCTACAAATCCTCTTCTGAGATTTAGACGACCAGTAAATCTAACTCCAGCTTCTCGTGGAACTCCTCCACCAAGAAGAACAACTACAACTACTACTAAAGCTCCAGTGTCTTCAAGGAATTCTAATGCTCGGTCTCTGAACTCTCCAACACTTCCTCCGTTTGCTTCAAGGTCTAGAACTAGCAATCGTTTATTTCCGCCGAGGAATTTTATTAATCAACGACAACCAGATCCAGTAGAAGGAGCAGAGAATGTTTACGAGACAGAAACTAATATTGAAGATGATAAATTAGTCGAAGAAATTATTGATAATGACTACGAAGGATCAGAAAATAATAAAAGACGTCGAGTTCCTTTAAGAACTGAAGTAACTTCTACAACACCTAGAGCTTATAGTAATAGATTCTATGCTCAACGAAGAAGATCAAAACGTCAAGCACCTGCTGTGCGACCTTATCAGTCTAACCGATATCGCAGACCACTTAGTAAATCTGCTGAAGATCGATCAGATGTAGATGTTTCAAATTCCAATGATGAAGAATCAACAACAAAGACTGGTAATAGATACAGCAATGTAAGAGGAAGATCTTTATCGACTTCTAGACCACCAGTCAAAAGCAGTTTAGAAAAATATCAAAGTGATTCCGGTGAAATATCTAATCCAAGAACAAGAAGACCAACAGCTCCAAAAGTAAAACCCACTCCTACCACACCATCATCTGGAAGACAATTTACTCTGAGAGAGAAGAATCTAACTTATAAAAGAACGTCTTCAAAGCAAGAAACCACTAGGAGACCGAGTTCAAGAGTGAGAACTAATGGAAGAAGGACAACAGAATCGTCTTATGAGGCACGACGTGGTACTACTTCAAGGTCATCCCCGAGATCACGAACTAATAACAGAAGAGTATCACAGAGAGGCAGAGGAGGATCACGGGAAGATTTGTCAGGTTACTGGAAAGAAGATGGAACTATTACAGTAACTCATTATGTCCCAACTGAAGTGACGATTCCTGTGGTGTCTAACGGTGCTACAGAATACAAGAACATCATCACACCCAGCCCTAGTGTTGAAGTTTTAGGTCCTGAGAAATATAATACAGTTACCGGGGGTGATGGACGTCCATTGGTAATCATAGCCAGTGAATCAAGTGGAGTAAATCATCTCGGTCAGACAGAAGTCACGCGATTCCTCCTTCATAGCACACCTACAAGTAGAGTATCTCATACACTGACAACCATTGGCGGGCGTCGCGTGTCTCAGTCGCTCATTGTTCCATCAACTGTTTATTCAGTGGAGAATGTGGTTTCAACTGTTCCACCAGCAATAAATAATCAGAATTCACCTCTTGCAAATATTCTTTTGTCTCAATTGCTTCTTGGACAATTGGGCCAACCAAATAATGTTCCAGCAACAGATGCGACTCCAACAACTCAATATAAAACGCGAACAACAACTTACGTAACAACGATAACTAAAGAAAAAAGCACAGTAATTCCTTTGACATTTAGAGGCAAAGAAATTCTTACAACTCTTGTTGACTCTTCAACTAATGTTGTCACAGCTACAGAATTTATTACAGACACTGTGGTAGTTACTCCCACTGCTACACTTCCAACTGCAAACTTAAATTCACTACTTCTCCTTCTACAACAAACTCCTCAAGCTCCACAACAGCCTGCACAAGATCCTCTATTTGCTGCTGCGCCAATTTTTAGTCAAAGTAATTCACTTCCTGGGGAAACGGAACGAAAAAGCCAACCGGTAGATCTTGATTATCGTTCTGAAGATGAATCTTCAGCGTCAACCGAAGAATTCGATAAGCCAGTGAAGTCTAAGGACAAGTTGCGTAAGAAAGAAGCAATAGCAGAGAGTAGTGTTGTGACAATTTTTGTTTCTGGTAAAAGACCTGGAGAATTTAGTACAATTTTATCAACAGTTAAGGTCGGCGAGGAGTCAACAGCTTCTAGAAGAAGACGAGATCTCGTTGATGAGGTACGACCATCAATTCCACCGTCTTTATATGGTCAACCAGAGGCTACCTCAGGTCTAAGTCCCAGTGAAGAATTTACGAGTGTGCACGCACCAACCCAGAGTCTTGAGAGCGTTGTGGGTGACGTCGGACGGCACATCTCCACGTCCATCCGTGTCTAATCCATCATCCCGTTAAATCCTTTCTCTTTTCATATCTGTTTCATCTTTTTCCTGTTTCCCTCTACAAAATAACTTGTACCAAAACCGAGCATTTTTTATTTCAGGTTCAGCGTTCAATTCTTTTGCTCATTTCATTATTTTTCATAAACGTTAATCTGAAATATAGGATGTTCGGTTTTCAATCAAGTGAATAGGAAGTAATTCCTTCCAGATCCTCCAAAGATTCACGCCCATATTTTGTTCTTTTTTTTACATTTTTTTTCTTCTTTTCTTATTCTTCCTCAACTCCTTTTTCAATTTTATACACTTAACTATTATTAATAGACAACAAAATACTGTTAAAATCCTCACTCCCATAATTCAAATCCTTTGACTGCCGCACGCGCCCACACGGTCAACGAAAACTCTCGGGTTATATATCGACTTGTGACAAGAAATTTACTAGCATTATTAATAGTAATCATAATAGACAAAGAGGATAAAATGAAGTTATTACAACAACAGAACACACGAGACACGCTTTAATGCTGCGCTAAGCTTATTTTTTTAATAAAAACAATTTTAATGGTGATTGATAAGTCAATTTTTGACGAGCGAAACACAGTAAGGATCGTCTTTTCAGATGATACTTATGGAGATATATTCTATGGACAAAAGTATCCGCAAAGAGTTCGTTCTGAAGATTACTTTGATGAACAACCTGAGGATTATGTTCAAGATAAACGTAGGAAAGTAATACGAGTACGTGTACCGTCGTATGTATCTCGTGAAAAGGCTGAGAGACAACACAAATTCACTGTGGTTAGAAAAAGACCGCTTGTACATTATACAAAGTCTATAAATCCTGAGGAAGTTATTCCTGCTTCATCTACACCACGCAGAATTGTCATCACACGTGTACGAAATCTTGGTGCTAGGTCTAGACAGTTTTTTGATGAAGACTTGTCTTATCCTGCACAGAGTACATATTCAAGGAAACACAAGGTCACAGTGACTCGAACTAGAAAGCTGAGGCCAACTTTGAATGCAGAACTAACAAAGACACCAAGAACACGTGTGACGAGGAAGAAACTTGTCACAGTAAGACCAGTTATCACATCAACTCCAACATACGCTATTATTACAACTGGTTTTTATGGAATTCTCAATGATGAAGATGAAGAGGATGATGAAGATGGAGAAGAGATTGAAGAAAATACGGAAAATATAAAAAGTGAAATAGAAGAGTCGGAAAGAATATCGCCTAGTATTGTAGGCTCGGTTAATAACATTGAAGATAGACCGGATATAGATGAAGTGGAGGAAGATGGAGATTTAGATCCTGTGACGTTGGACTTAGACATCTCTGAAGAACTAACTACAACTAGCACTCCAGTTCCAATCATTATTACAGATAATTTTTTCTTTCCGGCATCATCTGAAGATGATGACAGTGAAAATGATGATGATGATGATGATCAGAATAGTGAAATAGAAAATGAAGAAGTAACTGCCAAAGAGGAGATTATTTCAACTACAGAAGAAAATAGAAATATAGAAGATGAAGAGGATGAGAAGAAAATTGAAGTCACAACAGAAAAAGAAGAGCTTTCTGATAATGTCACAGAGAATCAAGAAATAAATACAACCGAGTCTTCACCACTGACTGAAGAATCTCTTCCAGAAGATGTTACAGTCACGGAATCATCACCACCAGAATTTACTACAGTTGAAGAAGTAGAACAAATTACAATAAAAGAAGTTCTTCCAAAATCTGTTGATGAAAAAATACCTGAAGAGCCTGTTGTAATTGAAAAAGAATTTACAACAGAAAACATACTTGAGTCAACTACACCAAAAGCAGAAACATCTTCCGAAGCTGCTCTAGATGACGAGAAAATACCAGAAGTCACTGAAGTCACTACGATCGAATCATCTTCAGAATCTACAACTCCAACCAGTATTACTACCAATGAAGTTATCTTGGAACCATCTTCTTCCACTACTCCGGAAGAATTAGATAAAGCTTCTATTATTCCACCAAAAGATCCAGAAGAACAATTAAGTGTTGTACCTTTGGATGCTGAATTTATTTCATCATCAAATCTACCTTCTAAAGAACAATCAATAGCAACAATTGATATTATACCAAGTGTAATTCCTTTAGAATCATCAATGAGTATGATTGAAGATCAGCAGTCGATCTTCCAACCAACAGAAACTCTTAAGACTGAGTCTTCAAGAACAACAACGACTCTAGTGGCTTCTCCAACTCCTGAAGAAATAGAAGCAGGTCTTTCAGACGAGTTGTATCTATCACTCTCGAGACCTGATTTCCCAGTGATATCTTCATCAAAAATAAAAGATGACAAAGATTCTGATGACTCTTCTAACTTGGATCCTCATTCCACTCCAACTGTTATATATACTGAGACAACTGTTACATCTACTAGATTGCGGACTTATACTTACGTTGTGACAAAGTTAAATGGATTAGAAACACAAGTGACGTCTTCAACGACTGTCAGACCTCGCGTGACGACACTGACATTGACAGTACCTGTGACAATAGTACCTTCTTCTATCGACAAAGTGGAACCTATGCATCTTAGTACCATCTCTACTGCCTCAGGTCGGGAGCTCGGTGGTAAGTATATCCCTAAATCCTTAGGTCTCAAGGAATTGATACTTTATCAAGTTTATTTCCTTGAATCCTTAGATCCACAAAACCTCTATGATATTTCTTTGACAATTTTATTAAATCTTGAATTCTTTGTTCTTAAAATCTGTTGATTATTTCTGCGATTTATCTGTGTTGTAAAAATGTTTTCTGTACAAAGAATTTCTTTAATTTTATTCAAAAAGTTTTATTTTATTCTTAAAGTCTTAATTAATCTGATCTTTTCTACGTGTATAATCAACAATTGCTTAAATGTATATATTGTAAATTATGATGAAATTCTTTACTCTTGTGTTTTATTGTAAATAATTTCTTTAACTACTTGTTCTTTGTGAAATAAAACAAAACAAAAGAAAATAAATTGAAAAAAGTTACAAGTTCCATAATAAATAAACTCAATAAAAAATATGCAAATAAATATATGGGCAGTTTTAATAAACATTCTGCTAATAACAGGACATGAATCAAGGCAGGAAGCAAAAATGATGGATGAAGATGCAGAGGGTGAAGGTAGAAGACTTAAACTAGCAACAAGAATTATGTCAAACGGGGTAGAAGTTATTGTGGCTGGTCCCACGCCAGCATTGAGATGGGAAAATTCAAATCCTCAACCCACATTGACTCTCTCTGATGCAGTGGTAATGCTTATGCCGCAAGAAGATCCCAACGAATTTGTCACTAAAACTTGCACAACAACATTTACTTATTTAAATACAATCACTAAAGATGGAACAACTATTGTTTCCACTGATCAACAGGTAATTTTCTACATTATTTACGACATAATTTTCTTATCTCATACTACACCCATGCATGTACTAGGTACAAGATTCATTTTCGTATGAGTTATTTGATATTTCAATCAACTTAAAAAACATAAAACAGCTAAAGGTTATGAACAATAGATATTTTAATAGTATTACAAGTATTTTACACTTGAAATGTAGGCGAGAGTTGAAATAAAAATGATCTTTATCATTTGAACTTTTTAATTCAAATTAAATTTTCAAAAAAATACTAAATAATTCTCTTCAGTTCATTGATTTTGCCTAAAACGAGTTAAATAAAAATTACCATCATAAATATCTAAATATTTTTAACTTGATATGTTCCTTTCAAAACGTGTCCTTTTTAAAGTGCCTTTCTCTTATAAATAGCATTTCTTATTCAAATATTGATCGCTTGGTTTTATTGAGTTAAATACTCAATAATTCTTTAGCTTATTAACTCCAAAAATAACTCTATATTGATGATAATCCAAATAAAGAAAATTAATAAATAAACAACAAAAAAATGCTAAAGTAAATTGGTATGATCATTTATCACTCACGAATGACAGTTCCAAGTCGTTTGCATAATTTCGGACATTGACAGTAAATGCAAAAAAAATTCAATTCATATGGTATTCCATCTGCGCATGCTAAGAACATTTATAAATCGACTATTCTTTAAGAAATACCAGTGACACGTGACTAAATTCCCATTATTCATCAAGGTCATCGCAAATACAGCAACAGAGGAACGCCATAGAAAGCCAGGATCAGAGTCGGCGGCAGTTACACTCGCAGCATCGCCCACCCTGAGAACTGAAGTATTCAAGACAACCTACACATACCTCACATTGAACACAGATCATCCGGATGCGGACAATGCCCTAAGTAGCAGTCAGAAAGTCATTACGAATACAGTGACGGCACCACAACATTATTTAGACATGATTTTAGAACCTTCTGAAGCACCACCACCACAAACTAATACTTACCTTAGCACGAGAATTCTTGAAAAAACATTTGTTGAAGATGGAGTTACCAAAATTGAAACTAGAAGTGATATGATAACAAGATTAATTATCACTGAATCAGTACCACCACCTCCACGTCCAACAAGTGTTACAACAACACTTACAGCTCTTGATGATCCAGAAGATACTCTCACAGATATTCTGAAAACACATTACATTACATATACTTATTATAATACTTATCTGGAGAAAGGTAGCAGTACTGTTGTACGTACAAACGTCGCAACTTCAACAGATGTTACAGTAGAGAAGGTTCCTAAGAAGACTGCAGTTATCGATACACAGGTGACGGCAACACCAAGCCCTGAGCCTATAAAAATATTTGCTACTAAGACATACTTGACGACGTTCACGTATTTCACCACGCTACTTCAGGTAAATTAATTATTCTTCGGTCTATAAATAAACAGTTATTCTTCTTTCATTTGAGATTTTTATATTTTTTATTCTATTCTTTTTGTAGGCTGGTCCAGATGGTGAAACTTCAACAACTATTTCTTCAAGGTCTACTGTAGTAAAAAGTGTTGTAACGGAATCTATAGCGCCGAGTTTACTTAATGCTGGATATATGAATCTTTTAACAACATCACATCATTCTGATTCAGTGAAGAATGTTGTCACGGGATCAACGATTATTTACTTTGATGAAGACGATCAAATAGATTCATCAAGTACTAGCACTCAAATTCAACCAACAGTTTCGTTGGATTCTTCGGAAATTGCTATAGAACATTCTGAAATTACTTCTACTAACCCTTCGAATATGGAAGAGGCACAGAAAGATGAGCCTGAAAAGCAAACAAATGAACAGAATGCAGACTTAAGTACTAGCTCGTCATCTGTTGTAAATCATGAAGATTCTTCAGTTGCTGACAGCGATGTGGCTGAAACTAATGACGGATCTGATGGTTCTGTAGGAGGTGGTTTGTTGAATCTCGGCTCTTTAGGAATTAATAGTTTGTCGGCATTGGGACCTGTTATTACGGCAATGGCTGGTCTTTTACAAGGCAAACCATCTACTAATCGTCGTAATGACACTATAACTACCCCCTCTAGTCCACCAGTTGTTCATCGAGAACCTACAGAAGTAACAACTCCAAGATCTCCAATTTATATTCCAGTGTCAGAATTTATTGATGGTGATATTGAAACAGCAGAGAGTCAAAATATTGCGGCACACTTGGTCAATCCAAATCCTAATTTTATTCCAGAAACAAGACATAAAGTAGCTGCAAGTATTGTTGATGGTATTCCAATATCTCCCGGTGAGGTAATCACTGCGAATAGTGATGTTATTATTGGAAAGCCTGGTATTTTAGCACCAAGACCACCTCAAACGTATCTTCAAAATGGAAATAATCAAAATTTTGGAATGAAGCCTCCACCAGTATCAGTGCCAAATATACCTGTTCATCCTGTTTTAGAAGTATTAAAAGACGAAGAATTAACTGAACCAACAAGACAAGCTCAACATGTTTTGTATTCTCACCCTAAACGCCCACCTAAAATTCCAGGATTGTTAAATAAAGAGCCAATAAAACCTCCATTAAAAGATGAACTTATAGATGATCCTTTACTCAAACCACCAAATCGACCAAATATTGACAAGTATGCGAATCCAAATCTTAATCCAAAAGAACCTGAATGGATTATAGATAGATTTAAACGACCTTGGAATTCTCATAAAGGTTTAGTACCTCCTCCAGTGCCTCCAACACCATCACGCGTTGATGACGGTTCGAATATGTACGGACAAGGTCCTAAACCATGGCAAAACCGTCCAATTGAAGATTCTTATCGTCCTACTTGGGCACAAAATGATCAAATTATTACTGCAGTAAATCTTGAAGGATCAGAAGTTAAGCCTGAACTCACGGAAGCACCTGAACCAATAATTCATCAAGTTCCTCATGTCATTGACAGGTCAACGGGTCAGCCTTTGCTTGTAAATATTCAGCCGAGTCAAGTAGCGAACGTCGTTATACCTCAAGGTGGCACTCAAGCTCTAATATTTGGAGATACCAGTGAGCCTCATATTACTGGACAGTACTTTGATGATCCATCACCTTATCCAGAGCATGACAGAAATCCTGGACAGATAAATTTTAATAGACCAGATAATAATCCAGCAAATTTTATTGTTCCACCTGCACCACCTGCTTATAATTATAATAAACCACCTCAAAAATCTTATCCACATACCATTCCTATTTCTAATACTCGAGTTCATCAAAAGTTTCCTCCATCTCATGATAAAATTGAAATCCCGGCGAATCGACCGGACAAGAGACCATCAGAAATTCTTTTGATTCAACGACCGGAATCACACAAACAATCAAGTCAAGGTCAAGTGCACACGGAAATTTTAGTTCACTATTCACCAGATACAGAAAATGTTCATGGAAATGTTAGACCTCAATCAAATCCACATCAAGCTTCGTTTCCGCCTCCACGCAGAGATTATTACAAGCCTACGCCGAATGAACAACTTCCACCGCGAAGAACCGCTGACATTTCATCGCCTACGGACACTTCCAACCATCATCGCTACAATTACCACGATGAAAAGCCAAACAGAACTCTCACAAATGATATCTTGAAGCAGAAATGGAAAAACGATAGAACGAAGCAGAGAATTACTGTAATTAGACCCCGGCCACCTCTAAGAAGACCTGTCCATTATTCTCATCCTGACAGAACTCCAGGATATGGAACTAGATCGAAATATCCACCTTATCGACCTGTGTCATCACATATACCGCAAGTTTCTCATCCACAACAGATTCCTATTAATTGGCAGGATGAAACTAAAGTTGACAAACCTCCAAATTCTAATAATTTTCCAGAGTCTCAAGATTCATCAGAAAATTTACCAACAGGAGCTATTGGTTACAGAAATCCGTTGATTGGAAATGCAAAAAGACCAATGTCCTCAATTCCAATGCAACCAACGAACTATCAACCTTCTCAAAATTCACCTCCTCAAAATCATCAAGTTTATCAGCTTCCCCCTGATGTAAGTCCACCAATAGTTCATAGTTTGGGAGAAATTCTTCCTCGTCCAGATGAACCAGATATTCCGTGGTCAGAAACACAAACCGAAGCAGGCCTTGATTCTACTGCTGAAGAGTCTGAAGAGAGTATTAAATATCAAGAACATGCTCCACAGCACCACGATGAGTATGAGACTTATACGACAGGACATCAACATGACCCAGAAGGTGTTGTAATCAGAGATGAAGTAGAAGAAGAAGTTCAAAGTCAGAAAAATGATAATACAGAACAACCACAAAATACTGAATTTTCAAGTACAGTAATTACGCCTGTCACTGAAGAACCAGTTTTACAGGAAAATCAAACAGAAACCCTCCTTGAAAATCATAATAATTATCCTTCAATAAATATAGAGAATCCTTCAGTTATTTACGAAGATAACGTTGAAGTTGAAAGTCAAGAACATAAAGAATTCAATAAAGAAAAACCAGAATATGAAGTAGCTGAAGATGAATCTTTTGGAAGTAAAATTCAAAAAACTGAAGAAAGGCCTAATGAACATGATGAAATAAATTCAAATTCACCTGAAATAATTGCTCAGTTTGTCCCTGAGAAACCATTCGAGGTTAAACCTGTTCAAGAAATGATGCAAACTCCATCTTCAAGTCCTGAGCAGCATCAAGAACAGCAAAACTATGGAGAGAGTCATTTGAATTTAAGTCCTCCAGGTGGTCATGCGCGACCTCATTCCAACACCTGGGGAGTTCCAGAGAAAGCGGACAATGAAAACAAATATTATTCTAACAAGAGGAACTTGACAATAATTCGACCAACATATTCTCACGGTAATTCAGATTTTAAATATGTAAATACAGAAATAATTCGGACCGAAACAACAACACCCGCAGCAGGTACTCGAGTTCATCCAGCATATCCACATATTCTCACTAAACCAAGGCCTGTAGTACCGGGCCCAATTACAATTTCCACAGGGTCTTCAAAGGTGAGATTGTCTGCTAAGAATAAAACAAACAACGAAGTGTCATTACAACCTGAAAGAACAAGAATAACAATGCGTCCAATTATTCATACTAAAGATCAAAATAAAGAAACGTTAGAAACTGCATTTCAAACTAACTTCGCTATTCATGAAGATGAAGAGAATGTCTCTAATGTAAACAGGAAACCCATCAAACCAGAAGCTGGTTCTAGAGTGCCTTCAAGAGATATGATGCCTCCACCTCCGACTACAACAGTCCTTAGAGACAGAATAAGTAATAATGATGGAGAAGCTGATTTAAAACCTCCTCCAATACCGGCAGATGTTGTTGGTATGTCACCACCACCAGTAGATATAACCACTACAACTAGAAGACCAATTGTCAATACTGTGAATGAATTAGGTCTGAGACCACCACCACCAAACTATATTCCTCTAGATACTTCAACAGTTGTAGGAGAGACTCCTCCACCACCTCGACCACTACCACCATCATTACCAAAACCTTCAAAGCCTTTCTTGGTGGAATTACTTTCTCAGGATATGGTACCACCTAGACCTCCTGTTATTGAAAGTTCTAGGCCAATTGAAATTGCTACTGGTAGACCTGCTATTGCAGTGTCTGGGTCAATTCAAATTGCAACCGCTGTCGCAACTAGTCATATTCCAGTAATGCAAGATATTGTAGAGTCTACTATTCCAATCATTCACGGCACTGTTGATCTCCCTGTCATGATGGATGTATCAGAGATCATCAGGTCTTCGGAAACTAGAAAGCCGGAACACGTGAGCGTCTATACTGTTAGACCGTTTGAAACAAGACCAGGCTTAAGGTAACGTGCAATTTTCCATTGATTATAATGTATGAAAGAATTTGTAGAAAATTATTGAAGATTCTATAATAATGATTCATAAGAACAGGAAAATGAGCTTATGTACAATGACGAATTAGATTATGTTAATTAAAATTAAATAGTCCATTTTAAAAATTATCATACAGATATAATTTTAATTTCATGATTCTTTGATAAATAAATTCCTTCCACTTGGTTGCTCAATTAGAAAGAAAATTATAATTAAATTACGTATTTATCTAACTCGTTCAAGCACCATGAAATTATGAGATTATCAAATCACTTAATTAATTCTATTTTTTTTTTTGACATTTTTTCTTATATTCTTAGTTATAATTTCACATATATTTTTTGCAGAGTATCTGTTCAACCAACAACAATAGTTTCTACAAGTCTAATAATGCCAACACGAGTCAAATTCACCCATATCTATTCAACTAGCACACAAACACGTACTCCAATTCGAACCAAAATTACGTCTCAAGAAACCGTGAACAAACCTTCAGTAACACTAGAAGCAAGTCGTCAAAGTATTCCTGTTACTAAGTTGAACTCAACACAGTCGTTGAACTACAAACCACATACAATTAAGCAGAGTATTAATCCAACTGATGTACAACTAACTACAACAACAAGGCGTAAATACGGTAGTTCTACGACGAAAGTACAAAGTTCGATTATTAAAACAATGAAAGAGGTTACTGTAAAACCGACAACCCGTGAAAAAATAAGAAATGTCACAAGTTCCATTACGCCTCTAGAAATGAAACCTAAAGCTGTGACTCATTTCAAGACTTTAACAGTCACTAGGACAGAAACATCAGTTGTAGGATCTCCACCGACAACGAGAACACTGTTGCTTACCCATACTTTAACATCAACCATTGTAGAAACAGTGACAGAAACTTTATTACGGCCTACTAATGTTATAATAACATCAGTTACAACAATTCTTCAACCAGCTACTCGTTTGCCAACTTATGAAAATTCTCCCGACAACATGGATTCAATATTTGTAGTAATGAGTGATCAGAATCCTCCAGCAGTAGGAGCTGAAGAAGTCGAAGCAGAATATGGAACGGATGAAGAAGTTTCTCGTGATGAGCAAGATCCTGCTGGTAATGAAATCCATCGAGTATTATCTGGAAGTATTTTAGGTGCTCCAATAGTTCCGCATTGGTCAACAACTCCTCAATGTCAACCAGAATGTAAATCAGTCAGAGCTGAGGTATGCGCTCAAGTCGGCGGAGAAGCAAGATGTATCTGTCAACCAGGATTTGCTCGAATGTTTCCAGATCGACCTTGTAAGCCAACTTACACCTACACTGTTCGTGTTGGTCTTGACCGTATTGGTAGGGAATCGATCAGATATAGTCAAGGAATGAATAACGCAACTTCACCTATATTTAAAAAACTTGCTGGTCCTATTAAAGAAGCTCTTGACAGGACTTTAATGCAAAGTGATTTAAGAGATATTTATAGAGATCTAAATATTGCCAAATTCCATCCAAATCCTATGCAAGTTGAGTTCCATGTACAGTTTACTGACAATACTAATGAAACAAAATTGAAAGAAGTGCTACAAAAATATGTAATTAGTAGTAACTATAGCTTAGGAGGAACTGAAGTTTATGCATCCAACGATTTGGACACTATTGATGCGCGAGATTTTGATGAGTGTTCAACTGAAGAAGGTGGACCTTATCATGACTGCTCACCATATGCAACTTGTTTCAATCTACATGGGTCTTATCAATGTTCATGTCAAGAAGGTTGGGCTGATCTCTCCGAAAATTCTGCATACCCTGGGCGGATCTGTTCTCAAGCACCGCTTGGCTGTACCAGTTGCAATAACAAGGGTCATTGTGTGGTCAATTCTCACGGTCAAGAAGTTTGCGAGTGTTTCCCCTGGCACAGTGGTCAACGATGCCAAGTCAATTTAAAAGGTAAAGTATTCGAATAAAAATACTATCAGTGAAAGTTAAAAGATATTTATTGATCAATTAATCAATGTATTATATTTATAGTCTTGCTGATTGCTCTCGTAACAACTGGAGCTATTTTGCTGGGACTTCTTGGAGTATGCTTGGCACTCGCATGCCATCGGCATCCAGGAAAGAAAGGAAAATCAAGTGATAGAAGAGCTATGATTGCTACAGGAACTGGAGGTGATACTAGTAGTGAAGGAAGTGTAGCAGACTTGGCTATTCCTCATCACGTGCCTCATGTACTCCCTCCACCTCCAAGATCGGCAGCACCACTTCCGCCAGGCACCAAGAGACCTCGAAAAGCTACTAAACAGTATCGAACTTCAAAGAAACCTTATGCGGGACCGTCAGGTAAATTAAGTCGTGATTTATTAAATGTTATAGTTAGTTGAAAAAAATACTGTATTCACAAAGTAACGATTTATTTAATAAATACCGTTCGTTATGAAAGAGTTTTTAAAATGGTACAGAGTAGAAATTTCATCTTACTTAATAAGAGAAAATTATACAACTAATTTTCATCATGTATTACATTAATAATCAACTAGTAGAAAACAGTTTTACATGAAAGCAATTATATAATTATGAAAGTTCTTAGGCTTATTATAATTACAACTGAATCATAACTAAACGTAATGGTTTGTATTTCAGGAACTGAAGTAACAGATCCAGAACGTTCACTAAGTGTAATGATTCCACGAGCAAAGTATCGATCAGGACCTCATTCACCACAAAATTACTCAAAACCGCCTATGAGTACTTTTGCGGCTGAAGAACACAAGCTCATTAATTATCTTGAGGGAGGTCAAGCGAATAATAATAGCAATCGAAAAGCAAGTGTCATTAGCACAACTAAAGAATATGTCAAGAATTATGAAGAGACCGGTATGAGAGTTGCGAGGAATCCCGCACCAAATAATGGTGCTCTTGTTAGTGCTGGTTTTCAGGTAAAAAAAGAGGCAACAATAATAATACAATAGTTGAATGAATACAAAAAATTTTGATAATACTTTACTTTTTAAATCTTAGGTTTCAGCAACTGTAATAAAAACTGTTGATGGTGATTCAACCCTAGATGATACTTTTGAACCTTCAACATTGAAAACACTCCGAAGTACTACAGACTTTCAAGATGGCACGTCAACTTTAGCTCGATCTTGCGATGCAACAACTATTCAAGCAACAACAAAACTTTTACCTTTAGATTTAGCTGAGGAAAACTCAAGTGTTGGTCGTTCGTATGCTGGAGATACATCAATTAAACAGCAGACTCCAAGTCGAGGATCAAAAGACACTCGAGATGCTAGAGATAGTGCGAGTGAAGGTCCGATTACTGCTGAAAGAGATTTAGGTAGCACTCTTCGACTTCGACATACACCTTTATATAATCCAGACCGAGCAGTAAGTATTACTTCGTTTCTTTTTCAAACAAGTTCTATTTATAAAACAAATACTTGAATAAATTTTTTGTTTTAGGCCAGTGATCGTGACTCCAATTTCG
The DNA here is from genome assembly GCA_028641665.1 of Chelonus formosanus. NCBI lineage: Eukaryota > Metazoa > Arthropoda > Insecta > Hymenoptera > Braconidae > Chelonus > Chelonus formosanus. The sequence continues at coordinate 6,636,596 of CM054006.1, read as the reverse complement.
ATTCGTTATAAAAATGGAGTTTTACTATAACTTGAAATTCGTTGTTGCCAAATATTTTAAAAATTATGTGTCGTATTTGTTGAAACGTGCTCTCGTACGTGCGTAAAATCGCAAGGATTCGAGACACAAGCCATATCATGAAAATGATCGTGCCAGTCACTATTTCATCATTTTCTCATTTTATAAAAGTTGATAAAGTGAAATATTAATTGTCTTTACATGATGTGTCAATTTATTTATTTATATTGTTATAAAAAAAAATGATAAATCTACATCCATACGTATATATGAATAGACAATTTGATAATTTATTTTTAATTCATTGATAAGATCAATTATGAATAGAAAAATAAGATAAAAATATTTGTCGTGCCAAAAAGTTTTTTAATTATCAAATTTTATGTTTGATTGAATTATATGAAAAAAAAAATCTATGTTAAAAAATTATACGTCGTTTATAATTCGTAGAATCGGGAAAATACAAAAATTTTATTGTATTTTTTGAGTTATTTCCATGTTGCTCAGCTTCGTTACATCAATTTCTATCAAAATTAAAATTTTAAAAAATGAAGCCGTGCAACGTTGCAAAATATGACTCATTGAATTGTGGGTAGTCGTGCAAATATTAATTAATTTATTTATAATTGAAAAAAAAAAAATTGTTAATTAAATTAATTGAAGTACTTTTTGTATCGTTGAGAACAAAAAGATTAATATGGGAGTTGTCTAAAGGAATATGTTCTATTAAAAGTAATTGTATTAACATGAAATAACATCATAATTACATACATGTGTAATCACTATCGAAAGTCTTCACGTGTATTTTTATATACATTTACAAAATGTCTAAATAAAAAATTATCTTCATACTAACTTATTCATGCCCAAACTTAAATTAAAATTATATATATATATATATATATATACTTGCATAACATTGTCATTCAGTGCAACTGAATGCAATATATTATTGTAATATGTGCGTATTGTAAAATGCGTATGTAATTATGTATGCATAGTTGTGTCTATTGTACATATTGCCTTCTCTCAATCTTTATTACTTCGTAAATATTGTATTTTTGTATAATTTTTAATCTAGCCGTGTAGTTATGTATACCTTGATAATAAAACTAGATGATAAAATTGTTGTAATCTAATTTTTAATTATTTCAATTTATTACCAAGTCATTGACAAGATAATAGAATTTGTCAAAGTAATTATAACATTTCGAATATAAAGTAAATGAATAAAAACAAAACAAAAATATTATTTTAGTGAAATATATTCAATTCATTATTTAACAAATATTTATTGTATTGGAAGTGATTCATTATTATTTTTTTCTATTTTACTAGATATTAGAGTACTAAGCATAATGGATGATTTTGAACGAAATTTCCCTGATGTATGTCGATTATTTCCAATAAAGTACCAGAAATCATTCATGGATTTAGAATGACTTAAACTAATGGATATTTTTGTTACGATCGTCGTCACATGATTTACTTAATAATCTTGACATCATAATAAATCCGCTATTGTGTTCTAGACTTGTCCAATATATTCGATGACAATAAAACATTTACGCTTAGTCTGACTCATACAATATTTTTAAAATATACCGATCAATGAACACTTTGAAAAATAAACTTTTTTTTATCAAACAGACATGGAACATCCAAATATTGTTATTTTAGCTCAAATAGTTCATAAAGCCTTGATGAAAATTCCTCAACGCTCACAATTAATTAGACTTCAACAAGTTTCGAAATTGTGGAAACAAGAATGTGAAGCAATTTTAAAATCTTTAGAGTGGGAAATATATTGTAAAAAGAACATTGATGAATTTTCATTATCTTCAGTTATTACGACTACCTATTTAAAAATGCAAATAAAAGGTTATTACAGTCTTGGTGATCAAAAATTGTGGAAAACTATCTTTGATTGTTGTGGAAATTGGCACCAGCTGTATTATAATAAATTATATATACTTTCAACAGACAATAAGTGGACTCCTAATTTTCTAGTAGACAAAGATGAATTTGTTACATGTTTGGATGTATGGTGTAAGAATACTTTTACTAATTTTACTTCAAAGTAAAAGGATAAATCAATTGAATAAATTATAATTAAAACTATCTGTTTAGCTTCTCTCATAGCAGTTGGTTCAAATCGAGGCAATGTTTTTCTATTTGATGCCGATATGATGATCAATCCTTTGATTATAATTCCATCACCAAGAGATTTCGTAAAAATTGTGAAATTCTGGTACACTGGTAAAATATATAATCGTATCAGTCTACATACCAATAATTCGATAGTTAATTCAGTGTCGTCAAATTTGACATATTAGTTCATTAGTTTAAAATGAAAAACTATTTTTCAGAGCATGGAAAACTGTTGTTGATTCGATCATACATACAAACGAGTCGTCAGGTCTCATTAAAATTTTGGGATGTCAATAAAAGAATGGAAGTTAATACTCTTAAACAAAATTTTTCAACAAAAGCTCTTTGGTAATAATGAAAGCTTTTTTTTATCAGCATAAATTTATTCTTGAAATTTTATGTTTTAAATTTATTTTTAAATTATTTACAGTGTAGGTTCAGCAAATTATTTTTATGGATCAGCTGCATTGTACTTTTTTAGATGCACGCCATCATCATCTTATAATAAAGAATTGATGACATCTTATTATTACTTATCTATGCAAGATTCTCAAAGTGTTAGAGCAATGACTTCTTTTGGAGCAATGGTAAAAAAACAATTAAACTTATTTAGTTTCATGGAGTATATTTACAGCCATTGACTAAATTATAAATTTCAGACACATGTGTTGGTTACTGGTAGGTCGTCAATAAAACTTTTTACCATTAAAGATACATTTGATGTGAAGAAAAAAAGTTCTCTAGAGATACAAACACCTCGTCGTTTACCAAATTTATCCGAAAATATGACTGCCGAGACACGATTTTATGTATTTGAAGATGAAACAGTTATTTGTATAGGCCGTAAGTTCATGTAATATATATTTAGTGTGTTTAACATTTATTTTTCAAAATATTTTTTCAGAAAATCTATTATATTTCATCACCAAACATTTAAAATGTTGGATATCACACAACATGGAGGCGACATTTCGTCAGAAAGTAAAATCTGTTATGTATCATGCAGATGTCTTACTGATTGGTCTAGATGAAGGTATTAAAGAATCGTATTTTAAAATTTAAACAAAATTTCTAATACTGAATTACATTGTAGGGATATTACACATGTATCATGTAAACAAATCTACAGAATTCAATTCATTTGATTTTTTTAAAAATTCAGTACCAAGAATTATTGATTTTCAATGTGATACACCAATTGTTGATTTAGCAGTGAGTCAACTATCTGAAAATCCAATTATCGTAGCAGCTTCTGAGAAAAAGATATGGAAAATATGCTCCTTAGAAATAATATCACCGTATCGTGGAATTGTTCGAATTGATGAATTAAATCATTTTTATGAATAATTTGTAACACAGATGTTCACAAATATAATACGTTTATGTAGAAAATTTATTTTGGAGTAATGAAGTGTAAATATATTGAAATAATTCGAAACTATATTGTAGAATTAATATTATTATAATTACAATTTTTAAAAATGTAATAAAAAATGGATACTTTCAGCTCATTTTAGTTATCTTATTTTCTGTTATATATCAATAGAATTTTTGTAAAATATCGAACATAAAATAGAATTTGTCTTCACGAAATCAAATTCGAAACCGCAGCTATATGCGCATAACGACCTCTAGTGTTTAGAATTTATACTTTATTTCTCAGTCGGTAATTACAATAATTCGAGAGATGATATGAATATTGAAATCCAGTAATTTTTAAACAATTTTTACACGACTTTTCTGCAATTCTTATCACAATTCAAAGAGATATTTTTATTTGAATATTAAAATATTGATAAGTGATATTCGTAGTGAAATTTAATTTGTATGTGTAGAACACTGTAGAGTACACAACTTTAACCTCCAAGTAAGATTTATTTTATGATTCAATAAATTACATTTACTATTGAACAAAATAGAATTAGTAAAAATGAATATTCTAAAAAATGTGTTCATTAAGTAAATATTTTTTTTACCATATTATATTTTACTGACAACGTGTTTTAGTGCTAGCATACTATTAATATTTACCGGCTCACTGGTACAGCACTCAATAAACTCTATTTAAGAATAATTGAAAATAAAAAAGATTGTCAATAATGTCGAAAGTAAATAAATTGAAATCAGCCAAAAAAGTCGCTGAAAAAGTATTCCATAGCGACAGACTTACAACTTATATTCCAGCAGGATTAGCATCACCACAGCCTCCTTTAGGATCCCAACTCGGACAGGTAAAATTTGTAATTAATAATTCAATTGAATGATTCATTTTTAATAAATCGATGTGTATTTACAGAGAAATATAAATATAGCTAATTTTATAAAAGAATTCAATGAAAGAACTGCTCATATTAAGGAAGGTATTCCATTGCCATGTCGCATAAAAGTAAAACCTGATCGAAGTTATGAATTAGTAATTCATCAACCTCCATCATCTTATTACCTTAAACAAGCTGCCGGTATTCAAAGAGGCGCTATCAATTCAGGTATCTAATTGTATGATTAATAATATATTGAATATGTTGTAAAGAGAAAAATAATTACAATAGTTAATTTCATTGTTGTAGGAACGGAAGTCGCTGGTATGATTACTTTGAAACATCTGTACGAAATTGCTAAAATAAAATCACAAGATCCACCCTTAGCTTTGATGAATTTGAAACAGATAACTGAAATGTTGGTAGGAACTGCTAAGACAATTGGAATTAAAATTGTCAGAGAATTAGATCCAGATGAACTTGGTAAATTTTTGGAAGAGAGAGCAGTTATTGATGCTCAACAGAGAGCAGCCATAGAGGAAGCTAAAGAAGCCAAGAAACTTAGAACGGCTTAATAATTATTTGTATACCAATTGAATAGATTACAGATTATAGTATGTTTTTTTACACGATAAAATTGTTTCTTTATTCATTATCAGCTATGAGCGTAATAAATAAATGTATGGGTATATATATATTTTTTGATTTTCGAATGAATCAAACAATGAATTAAATAACTAAAAATTAACTATAGGTAGTGTAAAATATAAAATTTAGTATTTTTATGTAGTTTTTTTATTTATATATTTCATATTGAACAAACTGTACTATATCATGAAGTAATATTTAGTATATAGATAATATTTTATTCTACTAATCAAAGTCAAAGGATTATTAATAAGACTAAAGTCTACATTATGTCGCTGGAAATGTTTGATTAATGCAGTGACGGAATTCCGGTAGCACATTCATGATAGCCGAATTGATTGGAGCAACACACATTTTTAGTACCAGTGCATTGATTATCAGATTGGCATTTATCTACTTTACTGACTCCAACATTTACTTTGCGTGGACAATGAAGACCTCGATTATAAAAATTAAATATTATATAAAAATTATCACTATTATAAATAACAAAACAGTTTTATTACCTCCATGATCAGCGATAGCATTATTGATACATAATGATAGCAACGCCAAAAAAAAGACCACTATTATCTTTTCTATGAGAACCAAAAATTAAAATTAATGCTTCGAAAACGTTAAAATATTTATAAAGTAATTTAGATATAAATATTCTTTTATAAGAGATAATTATTCTTACGATTCATGGTAAAAGATTTTATTAAGTTAGTTTCTGTAGATACTGATTTTCTGAAATCAATGATAACTGACTACACCTTTTTGAACGTGGACTCGACTTTTATATTAGTTCTTATTAAAAATACAAACTTGTGTATTATAGCATCCTTAAAAAATATAAATTTTCATAAAAATAATAACAAAGAGCTAGTGACATTGAAAAGTTATCACAATAAGTAAATTTGCAAAAACAATATTGAAAAAAATAAATGTTAGCTACTTTTATTTTCTTTGAATTATATATTGTCTGATAACTTTTCATTCCGATTTTTATTGTTATGTCACTCACACAACTAAAAAAAAAACTAAAAAATGCCTTCAAAAAAACTATTGAAAATTCTACTAAAATTGTTTGTTGCAATAATTTTTTTTACTTCATCAAAATAACGAATCTCTGTATTCAATCGACTTTCAAGGTTTATTCAATTTGTTGATAAAAAAGAAAATAATAAATATCGAAAACTTGCCAAGTCATTAATAAGGTCATAGAATTTTCGAAGTAATTATCACATTTCGAATATAGAATAAATGGATGAGAATAAAATAAAAACATTATTTTGGTGTAAAATATTTAATTCAATATTTAGCAAATGTCCATTGTATTGAAAGTGATTCATTAATATTTTTTTTATTTTTCTATATATTAGAATACAAAAAATTATGAGTGATTTTGAACAATATTTCTCTGCTTCAAGTCTATCATTGAATGTTTGTCAAACTTTAGAAGAAGACGATCTTCGTGAGACTTGTAAATCTATAGTTACAAATTTTGTGAGAAATGTAATTAATGCAACGATACAAATAGCAAAAAATCTTCAGATTGAATGGGACCGCGCATTACAAATGGATCGAACTCTATCAACATCTAAAGTGAGTAGACGAAAGAATGAACTTGAGGAAGATTTGCTCAATGTCTTTCATCTTCTTGTAAGAAGATGTAAAACGAAAGCATCGGAAATCATTAATGATTTACCGAAATTAAGTCAAGTACGTCGAGAATATAATTCAAAATTAAATAGTTTTAATGAAACACTTCAAGCTCATGTTCTAAATGAATCTGATTTAACCAGAATGACATTAGCTCAATTAGAAAGAGACAAAGATTATTTAAGAATATACCATAACGAATTACTTATCAATCACAATAGTAGAATTCTCGAATTACAACTTGGATTGGATAATTTCAAGCAAGGCATCATTTCTGAACAAAACGACATGATATTCTTCTATAAAACGATAAATGATATTAGAAGTCTTTATACATTTCCTGGAGAAACACTAGAGCAAAAGCTCGCCAGGGACAAGCAATTTAATTCTTGGAAAGAAATATTAAAGTTACCGAGCAATTGGTTTGAAGAAGTTGCAACTCGTCAAGAAATCGTGCCACCTTCATCTAGTGAGAGAGAGTTCAACGTACCTTCTCCTGATTTGAGTAGAATTAATATACCTTCTCCATCGAGATTGGATCAGATTACCATACCTTCTCAATCAGTTCAGCAATCATCAGATGTACCATCTCCAACTTTTACTGAAAGATCAGCATCACCAGAATTGGAGACTAACATACCTTTGCAATCAGTTCAGCAATCATCAGATGTACCATCTCCAACATTTACTGAAAGATCAGCATCACCAGAATTGGAGACTAACATACCTTTGCAATCAGTTCAGCAATCATCAGATGTACCATCTCCAACATTTACTGAAAGATCAGCATCACCAGAATTGGAGACTAACATACCTTTGCAATCAGTTCAGCAATCATCAGATGTACCATCTCCAACATTTACTCAAGCTTCAGAATCATCGTCTCTTGGAGTTGATGCATTTAGACCCAGTAGCACAATTGGAGATACTCCATTACATCGTAAACATATTGATAATGTAAACTTACTTCGTCGTATTAAAAGATCTTATTGGAAAGCTCGTAATGAAATTGAATTTTATGTAAGAAGTGATCCATTTTCTAATCAATATCAAGAAATTCGAGAGCTCAATTTGACAATTCAAAACTTATCAAGAGAATGGAGAACCATTCAAGTAACTGAACAAGATGATTCAACAAGAAGAAATGAAGAGACTAGAGATCGTGCAAGAGATGAAACAAGAGATGAAGAAAGAATAGGACGTCCAACTGTAGAACGAACATCAATAAGATTCGTAGAAAGAATGTACAATGAATGGCAAGAAGCTAGAGATAATTTGAAAATTTATCTAGCAAGTTTTGATAATGATTGGAAAAGAATCGATGAATTACAGAAATCATTAGACAATTTATATATAGAATTAGAAAGAGATGGTAATAACGAGCAATTACCAGCCGCTGAAAATATAATTCATGATGAATTGATAATTTTACGAAGAAAAATTAATCAAATGGGACCCGAAACCAGGAGGTTGCGAGCTATTATATTTGAGAAGAGAGAAGTTTTATCGAGAACATTAGAAAAACTGCGTCGGAATTTACAACGAAGAAAGGACAGATTAGAAAGAAACATTCAACACTCACAACATGCTAGAGAATAAAAAAATAATCACCAATGTTGACTATTTAATATATTTTATGAACCCAAATATTTTTGAAACATTTGATTAATTTAGAGAAAAATGATAAATTGAACTCATTTTTTTTTCATACATCAAAAATATACAAGCAAATAAGGTTATTATGTGCTCTAGTAACCAGTCCTGAGATAGGAATTTTTGTCAAACTTACGCACGTTTGTCCTCATTCTGCATCTGATTGCCATTCATTATCTGACGTTAAATTTCCTAACGACAATCTTAGATTTATCTGCTTCAGAAAAACGGTAGATACGTAAATGACAAATATAGGTCGACATATCTAAAGCTATCGTCAGTCTTACGTTGATTGGTTTACTAGGGTGACTTAAACTAAAAGATATTTTTGTTGATTAAAATATATCTTTAAAAAACTATAAAAAATTCTAATACAATTTTTTATTACAATAAATTTGATTACTTTATCAAAACGACGAATCTTTGTATTAAATCAACTTTCAAGTTCATTTAATTATTTTATAAAAAAAGAAAATCCTACGTATCGAAAGAGAATTTAAAAAAAGACTATAAAAGTAGTTGAAAAAAATATATAAAAATCCATGAATCATCAACTTTGTTAAATTTTTTTATTTTTATTACTTTTGCAATGTTTTTAGATTTTTATTTTTATGGAACGTTAAAATTTATATATGTTATGATAATTTTTTATTATCAGTTGGATTATATGGATGCAAATCCATATAAAAATCAACATTGACAAGTAAAAATACACAATCAATTTTGTTCATCAAACTCAGTACGAAGAAAGAAACTCTTTTAAAAAACCTAAAAGTATATTAAAACATGGCAGGTAAATATAATTTTTCATAATGTTATCATTTGATTTTCTGTTAATTAATGAAATATGTAATACCAATGAAAATTCGTTTATTGAACATTCGATTTGATTCTTACACATGTATAATTTTTCTCATTTTATTATATAGGAAAAGAAATTATCTTTATTGCAGCTTTATTCGTTGTTGTACAATCGACTCCACGTTTCAGTATGTACTACTATTATTACATATTTATTGTATCTAGAGAAAATTTTTACTAAATTTTTTATCCACAGATTTTGATGACCTTAGCTGTCCATCAGTGTACAGTTTAAGGACTCAGGTCAAAGAAAACGAATGTACTAAGAAAGAAGATTGTCGGCGTGCTAGATATGTTTGCTGTGAAAATCAAAACAAAGTAAACGTATGTGCAGAAGGTGTCTTACCTCTACCAACTAATAATTTTAATTCAAATGAAAAAGCTACAGTTGAATCTAAATCTACGAACAACCTGGATAAATCAACTCCAGTCCCAATAGAATCTACTGACAATGATAATGACGTCGATGATGATTAGTCAGCATATGTATAGCAACAATATTGTGGCTTAAATAACCATTAAAGTTATCTTACATTTATTGTTGAAAGTAATTATTGAAATAGCATTTTGAATTATACATAAATGATTATTATGGTATAAAGTGGAAATGAATAAATAAGCAATAGTATTGAAATATAATTGGAACTTTATTTAATGTAAAAAATATAACCAGTAGATTGTGTTCAAACTTAAATTTATTTTTAAATATTTTTAAAATATATATCGTTGATCATTCATTATAAAGGTTGAAAAAATAGAATCATAACTATATTAGATTGGGCTTTTTATTAATTCAATGAATTCAAATTATTTGAGACGTTTGGAATCTTATATTGATTTATTATGTTAATTTTTTATAATTTGCTGAATTGTTTATTTTTGACGTTATTCTGTTGAAAAAATTTATCATTCATGTATTTACTTATTAATTTTCTTCAGATTTATTTATGGATCAAAGTGATTTTTTTGCATGTTATTATTGTGCAATAGTATTCTGTATTATTGTTTTAATAATATACATTCAAGATAAAGAAAATGTACTATCAATAGTTTTCAGTTATAGAATATTAATATTTAATTTTTTAAATCGATGATTTGTCAATTTTTACGATGATAACATAAAGACTGAAAGATGTTAATATCCAATTGTAAATTTAACTCTAAAAAAATATTCAAAAAGCGTGTTTATGCATAATTAAAAAATTTTAAATATCTGTTTAACTTATTCTGAATGATTTAACTAAGTTAATTGTAATCAATGAGCGACTAACAAGATTTTTGTGTATATATCATTTATAAGAGTTGTAGTTTTTAGTTAATTTTCAAAAAAAATTAACAATTAAATAAAAACATTGAAATTATTTAATCATAATTTCATTACTCTAGATTTGTTAGAGACTTTTGAATATAGAAGTATAGACAAAATTAGTGATCTAGAAATGAAGTTACTATAATAGTCATAAATTTGTCTATTAAAAAAAAATTGTAATGAAGTATCTTATGAAAGAAACTTTGAAATGAAATTTTCAAGTATAGTAATTTGATCAATGATAAAAATTAACTTACGAAAAATGGATAAAATTGTAAATCGTAATTTGAGATCTGCGTTTTGAATTAATAAAACGTTGATGGCAACACAAACGATTAACAGAATAATTAACTCAGATTTAAGGTTTCATGATTCAATTTCTGAATTATTTATAATTTTCAATAATTTACTCATCAACCTAGTTTTTTATGTGAATATATATTGTTCATTATTTCTATTATTTTAAATAGAATTCAGATCTCAAAACTTTGCTAATAAATTGGATAAAATTAATTAATAATTTAATCTGATTCTGATAGATTTAGTTAATGCTATATCCATGAATGATCTTCTTTGTTTTGTATAAAGTATTCTATTTCTGATTTGTAAATGGATAATAGAAATTTTATAATTACTTTTGAATTGTGTTCAATTTCAATAACAATGATAGTTGATCATAACATGTTTTGTCAAATATATTACTGAAAATTGTTGTTGATCTTATTCATTTAGATTGATAGTGTTTATTTCATCGGATAATTTTAAATTAATTTTTTTTTATTGGATTTTTAAAAAAATTTGGTGATAACATGAATTTGTATTGTACTTGTTAAAAGTTTTTAGTCTCATCTTATTTGTAAATGCTTGATTGACTGTTTTCTTTCTAAAATTTTAACAGTCTTTTTGTGGATGTGTCTAAGAAAAATTTATCTGGAAAAATCAAGAGTTTTTACTTTAACTGTCATATTCTTCTTCATACTTCATTATTTTTTATTCTAAACTGTACTATACTATTTTTTAATGTATCTTTGGATAGAAATTTTGCAGTTATCTAATGAAGTTTTTTGCTTCTATTGTCTGACAAAAAATGTTTTAATATCTTCTGGAACATCTATCCGTATTGTCTTTGGCATGTACTACAGTGATAATATGTTATACACCAAATATTATGATCACAGAATTCATTCATATCACAAAAGTCTAAATTTTAAGAAACATCTTTAAGTTCTTTTGATATTCTTTAAAGTCATGGCCAAGTGTGTTCAATAAAAATGTGTTGTTAATAATCAATTTTATGCATCACTCTCTTGACGACTATCATAATCTTCACACTATTTGTTGCAACAATTCTTGTATTTTTTTTTCTTTCATTCTCATATTCCTTTTCTTTATATTTATTGTATATCTTTATTCTCTATTATTTTTTCGTTTTATAATTTCATGTAAAAATCTTTACTGAAGATTCATATAATTGACTTCTTGTTTATAATTGAAGATAGTTCGATAGAGTTTTATTCTGTAATTTTGTATTATTTCTAGTAACGTTCGTTGTTCAGTCAAAGTCAATTAAATATACTTTGTCGATGAGGTGCATATTAATGCAAATCATGATTGTAATTTATTTAATTATTATTATAAACTATGAAATTTCATTTTTCTGATCTAAATAGTATGCCTAAACTGTACGAAAAAAGGTGCAACATAGTCATGGAAGTGAATTAGAAAAATATAAGTGCTTATTTATCTGAGGTTCGCGAATCAGCTTTGATTATCTTGTTTATCGTCATACGTTTAAATAATTTTTTCAGTAATCGAGTCTCTGAGAAGAATTGAAGTCTATCAATTCATTTCTCTTCTTTAAATAAGCAATTCTAGAAGAATATCATTGAATCAAATTTATTCATTCAATAATTGTATGTTTCCCTTCGCTTAAATAATTTTTATGATATTGAAAAAGGAATATTTCAATAATATGAGATGAATCTATGAATTGAGAAATTCTATCCCTCCTTTCACTCTAAATAGTTTGATCTACTATTTATCAAGTTCTTGTAAATTAATTCAAACTGTGTGATTTTTTATAGAAGAAATTATTAAACTGTTAATTTTTTATCGAGGTAGATTTCTCTTATTTCATTATTCTTTGTAATTTCAATCATTACTTTCTCTGGAATTTACGTTAATCATTTCATCATTTAATGTAATCATGATATTGATCATCCTAGTAGATGAAAAAGAGAATAAGCTAATATGATGATTGTTTGACTCGCATAGCGAATTTGTCAGCGACTTGTAAAGTTCATGAAATTATTTGAATGATATTGTTGATTTCGAGAAAATATAGATAATTTAAAAATTATCACGTTTTTTTTGTGGTATTTTATAAGGTCCCACGTTGAGTCCTTCCAGTCTTCGATAGCCCCAACCTCCATGTCCCACGTTGTGAACCCGGTTGAAGTCCCACGAAGAAGATCCACCAGGTTCCACCAAGAGCCATCCTCTTCTTCATCCCACGATGCCGGGTTCTCTTCTGCGTTGACCTGAAAACCCTCAAAGCTCCCCCCATGTTTTTTTTGTTTTTGTTTTTTAGTTGATTTTATCTATTTTTTTTATCTTTTTCTTTTTTTTTTTTTGTATATTTTTTTTTCTTTTTCGAAATTATTTCATTTTTTTATTTTTTTTTTTTAATTTTTATATTTATTAACTTTTTTTTTTTTATTTTATTTTACCTTTTGTTTTTTTTTTATTTATTTTATTTTGTACTTCTTTTCTTCTGTTGTTTTTTAACTATTTTTTTAAAGATATTTTTATTAAATGTTTTAGGTGTAGACAAAAAAAGCTTCGGTCATAGATTTTCTACTAGGAGTGACTTGTGATGTTTAATCCCATGTATGATTAAAAAAATATCTGAAATTCATAAAGAATAATTAAATTAGTATTGAGTTTTACTGGAAAGAAATTTTTAATTCAAGACAAAGCGTAAAAACTTACTTTTTTAAAAAAAAAGAAGAGGCGTTTTGGCTGGAACTCTGCATACATCATGGAACACCTTGAAGATAATCCTGTAGAAAGAAACCGCCCATCGCCAAGGGGAAACACGACCTCCCAGAGTAAGTCCACGGTAAAACGCGAAGCCAGGGTAAACCGATCAGTCCCGTTGCCATAAGAGTCTCCAAGTGCCAAGTCCCGGAACAAACGTGTCCAGTGAAGTCATTACCCCGCAGTTCCCGAAGAAGATCGGCTGCCAAGGAGTCAGACCACTTAATGGACGATGAATCTTAGGATGTTCCAAGGGATATCCACTCCAGGGACGATGGCTGGACTCTGAGGGCCTCAAGGACGAGTAGAAGAATGCACAAACCGCCGTGAAGCCAAGACCAACCCTCTCAGATGAAGTAAGCAAGTAGTAGAACACCCGCGTCGAATGTCATCTCAAGCCATCCATGTCATCAATCCACGCACCATCCACAACACGTCCAAGTAGTTATTCTTTGAGTAGTAGTTTCTAAAAATACTCGGTTAGCAAGGGATACGAGGGGAAAAGGGTTTCAACTCTTACATTTGCTTTAAAAAAATGCGATCACACTCATTATCAGTTACAAAACAAAAAATGATGCTTACTGGGTCTGCCTTCTACTGAGGATTTTTGATGATGGATATATATATATATATATCAACATTTCATTAACTCAAACATATAATGAAGTTTCAATTTTCAAATGACGGTAAAACAATTAATTTTCAGTCGTATTGTCTTCAATAGTAGACTCTTGATGTTAATATTAAAAAGGTATAGATTATTTCTCCTGGTTTCCTATCCTAATTAAATAGCCAAGCCAATTTGCTTTTTGATGCACCACATTACTAGCATTTCCATTGTGCAGTATGTAAAAAAATTTGATAAATAAATGATCTAAAGTGCGTACCTTGATTTCAATTGTATCAATTGATAAATTTTTGAAACCACCAAACACAAATTGCCTAATTAATTATCATTGATGCAGTGCTAATAATCTTCCTCAAGCGGACGAATGGTACTTTCGTGATAGGCATTAATCCAAAGAAGTCACAAGTATTTAATAATACAAATAAGAGTAGCAGCCAAATAGATTGCATGCCGCGATGTAGTATGGCCCGAACAAATGTTAGCTGATCCAATATGCTGTGCTCTGCGTGTTGATGATTTTTTTATACATGTTTTACATGAAATGGAAGTAGTTATTGATAGAATGTCCAATTAATCACTTGATGGTAGTTTCTGAAAATACTTTGGAACGCGCAAACAATAATTAGTACTTCCCCAGGCCCCAACCCTCAATATATAATTTATTCAAGCACGTTCAAGGGTACAAATACCTTTGGTATAGTGTACCTAACAATAACATTTTCCAGCAGAACATTGCATGTTTTCATATATACAATAAATACAGTGAAACAATGTGTTAACTGCGGAAACTACTTAATAAAAGTTAATAAAGAAATTGTTCAATAGTATCAAAAAATCACAATTCTATGTAAAACTCACCGAAAGTTCTAGCAACAAATAAGCCACTTCTAAAAATACACCGCTTAGTCCTGTACATCCAACAATTATGATTTGTTTTTTGTTTTCAGGCGAACAATATAGATATATAAAAATTAATTACATTATTTTTTGATTCAGTGAGGACAACTTTTAGAACACTTGTAAACAATTCACCCTAAAAAAAAACGTGTATACATTCTCATAACATTTAGGCTCATTAACAGCGGATTAGCATTGCAGCGATTTTACAAAGGTGAAACAAACATTGGTAATTAACTTGATAACTTGCACATAATTAAAGTGACCGCACTACACAACTATATAGATATATAGAAATAAATTTGTTATGCGCTACTTGATACAATAGAAACATAAAAGATTATATGTATATATGTGTAGAGAAAATGATATATATATATAGATATAAACTCACACAACTTTGACTATAAACTTCTTATGAACAAACGAAAACTGCACAAAAATATTTTAGCACGATATGATAGATAATTATGATGAACACGTCAACTAATTCTTATAGTTTAGACTTCAAATCGTCCATGAAAACGTTAAAGATCAAGTAAACACTGATAAAACATTTTTGTAGATTAATTAAAAATTTCTGCAAACAATGCACATTGATATACTAGTATTATGCAAATTCCATTCTCAATACTAATATATAATTAAATGAGTTTTATAAAATTTCATTGAAGCTTTTCTTGCTTTAAATTCTTTTTTCTATCCAATTAATTCGTTTTTGATATTTTGCAAAAGCCAGCTGATAGAGAAATATAATTTCTTACTAAATTTGAAGCAGATTAAAGTGATTAAAATTATAATACTTTTAGAAAAATTCAATCATTTTGATTAAGAAGTATTTTGTGTCTAAAAATAAATTCCTCAATCAATTTATGTCATAATTTATATATTATAAAATAATTAATCAATTATGACCATTAAATTGTTACCTGGATTTACTGTTGAATATGTTTTTGAAGACATTATTGGATTTAGTTCTATCGAATGAATTTAAAATATTCTATTTTTATTTTCTGAATCTTGTATCTTGTTAAATCTTCAATGTTGTTTTTTTGATAATTATCAATAAATAATTTTCAAAAAAATTATTTTCCAAGTCATAAATTACTCTCATTAACGTTAACGACCAACTTTTTAATATCTCATTAGTAATATTTATTACTTTCTTGTTTGAGATTTTTTTTTTAGATTGTCCTAGAATGTTATTTTTCCTGCGATGCAAAAGAAAAAAATACCTCTTCCCACAAACTAAATACAGTATTTAAAGAGTTAACAAACCAAAAAAAAATTACAACGGTAGAATCCAAAAGAAGATGAATTTAACTCTTTACCTTCTGTTATTCTTCAATAATAAAATGTTTTACTTCTCTATCCATCTTTTATTTTTCTTCATATTTTCTTCATTTATTTTCATTTCAATAATTTCTTATTTCCTGTATTCAACTATTCCTGAAGCTCAAAAATATATGTTTCCTACCTTCAATTTTTCTACTCTTTCCTCGTTACTCCTACGTTTTTTCTTTCTTCTAATTGTAAGTATATTACTTTCAAACAAAACATTTATATTTATGCAAAAATAAATATCTCACGTGTTTCGAGTCTAGTATATTTGTCTCAATACTCCGGGTTACTCCGCAATTAACTTGTGGTCATGTCCTGCGCATAAAGAAAAAACGCGATATGTTCGAAAAATGAATGAATGATACCTGAATCCAGTTGAAGATTAATTATTTGGGGCTAACTCAGATGCTATTGTCTCTCCTCTTTCCGGTTAATTCCAAGGGTTGTGTATGTTATCCATGATTCCTGCGACTCATAATTAATTTGTTGCCCTCACCCGCCCATAAAGAAAAAATTTAAGTTTAAATTAACTTATCTCATCTCCGGGTAATGTCTTTGAAGATCGGCAATTTCACAATGAAAAATGGTCCGAAGGCGTTGAATTTTTCTTATGTCTCTGAAGCGAAAATGACTGTTTTTTTTTAAATCCCCCAACCCCATACCCAATAATCAAATGCAATCTACTACTTGATTAAGACTAAACCAAGTTAGATAGGTTAATGAACATCAAAAAAACGTTGGTGGTACCTCTATAGATTTTAAACTCAACCTTTCTCACATTGACCTCTTACTCCATCTGTCCAAATCGTCTTTATCTCATCTCTCCATCAGATCTAAATTTTCGCGATATCCGTATTTGCTAGCTTTTATCCAGAATTGTGCAATCGTGCTTCTATTGCATCTGTGAAAATACGGTTATTCGAATGCCGAGCATACCGTGCTCGTAGACAAGATATTACAACGCAGTACTTATTTAGTATTTGATATGTGTCAAACATTCATTAGAAAACGTTGTCTAGTATTAAAAATTGTCTGCTAACAAATCATGCAGATTTTAGATACCTGAATACCTTTTAATTTTGAGTAAATACCGTGCGTCGGACGACACGTGCGTGTGAGATTCCAATACTACAGAGGCTCGGGGTTGTCTTGAGCATCCCGATAGAAAAGTCTAAAAATCTGTTCTCGTCTCCAGACCTGGGAAAATACGATTGTCTGGGATTTTAACATCAAGAATAAGCTCACCAGCTATTATTTATTCCGGCTCGACCCCACAGATGCCTCTCGTTGCGTGTGTGTGATGACACTCTCGCGAATGAACTTGGTGAAGCAAGTGAGGGTGCGAAGGTTGTGGGTGTAGAGTTCATGCATTGCTCGCTGCGTTACTCGGTTGGCCTTCTAGAACATATGTTTCTCCCCCCTCCCTTTTTCTTTGTCTTCATGCGCAAATAAAATATTCCTCTTACGTATATTTTTTCTCTGAGTTCAGATTTTCGCTTTGATTATTATCAGATGTCAGCCCGAGGTATTTTTGAAACCAATTGTCTCATACTCGTAACAACTCTCAACTCGTTATTTGAGGATGAGTGCTAGACTGAAAAGGATTTACGGAATTAATAGTCGATGATACTTAAACTAATTAATAAATAAATGGATTACTTCATTTTTAGTTTTAAATTAAGAAAATTTATTTGCTTAGAATAATTTGATACTTCTCTCCTATGTGTACTTCGAACATGATAATCTATAAAATAATACTGTTACCGCTATATAATACAAATAATTTATAATCAACGAAATTGGACATCCATCTCTTATTACAGTAGGTATTCTCTCATTACATAAACGTTGATAGACGTAATCTCGCAAAAATTTACAAACTTCTATAAAAATGAAAAATCTAAACTTAATACTTATTCAAGAGATCTGAAAAATTGGATTTATATACAATGAAAATGGACTAAGTTAAAATTTACAAAAACTGAGAAAGGCATTTTTCGATACAATCTACAAACCAAACGGGAATTCGTCTAGCCAATGGCGTGGAGTCTGGGCACCCTTGGTTCTGCTTGGACCATAGTCACCAGAACTGCGACTCCCTCCGCCCATTCCAATGCCATCTCAAATGGTGAGACTGCAAGTAAAAAATACTCAATGTACATCTAGATAGTGATGAAGTTTCGATGTCTGCAGCCCCAGAAGATTGAATCGACACGACGTTGCTTCCTCGATGACCGCTGAATCACCGGAACCAATCAATGATAGAGCTAAGGCAGCCGTAGAATTGCAGGAAATCCATTGCAGCCGTCGTAGATCCGCTTCGAAGACCATATGATGTAGCAGATATCTCCCCTTCTCTCCTTTTATTGTAGCCGAGACCCAATTGTCTCTTTGTCAAGTGCTTTAGTGGCTTTTCAAGCCACTGATGATCAGCGTTCAAGTGGAGTTTTGATTTCGCCAAGCTCTGTCATAAATGAGTTGAAGCTGTCTAACTCAGGATACAAACCGGAACCCCAGATGTTTTGGTAGTTATCTGGGCGGTTTTCATCAACTTTGGCAGCTTCCTGTTGCTTCTTCTTTTTCAGCTCTTGGAGACGAGCAATCCGTTCCAGATGTTTGCTCCGAAGTTCAATCTCAGCTTGGCAGAGGGCATGACTGAGCACGGCTTCGACGCGCAAGTCGCGATGACGCTTACACAACCATTTCATCTTTTTACGACGGATTTGGCTGATCCAATCGAAGAGTTGTTCAGTTCCATTGATGTTGGAAATCTGTACGTTGATAGAACCCATGACGATCGACGATGTAGATGACCGATGAAATGACCCAAGCGTATCAAATGAGAACTTTCTCTCCACCAGTTGAAGTAATATTCGACAAAGGAACTTTTGACTTTCACTTGATTGTTAATGAGAACAATGACTCTAACAGTTCAACTCACTCACACTTTGAACGTTTTTAAATTGACTTCACTGAAATTCTATTTAATAACGATAGAATTTTAACTAACCTGTAGCTAACTCGTATTCCTCGATGTAAAGGACACGCTGAGTTCCTCTTTAATCGATGAACGGTTAAATAAACCACCGAGAAAGATACAGTCTGCACTATTCGTTCGACGATTTTGGAATAACGGAGCCGGAGAAGAGGGAGCGTTTATATAGCACTTAAAGCGCGTGCAAGTAGTTCCCTCTGCGCGCGCAGTAAAAAGTAGTCCCTCAATTTAATGCCATTTCTATTCTTTAGGAATATTTTAGAACTTAAAAATGAATCAAATAAATTATTAATAATATTTGAAAGTATTTAACATCAAAAATATTGCATAACAACTATTTAACGAATAATTATTTAAACATATTCGTTGGAAATCGTCAATATGGCGTGCGTGCTACGGTCCTTCCCCACCACAACTTTGCGTCTTTTTGTAAATACGTCGTACCACCTCTCTGCAGCTGTTCTACGTTGCCAGATTTTTCG
Organism: Chelonus formosanus; assembly: GCA_028641665.1. Classification (NCBI taxonomy): domain Eukaryota; kingdom Metazoa; phylum Arthropoda; class Insecta; order Hymenoptera; family Braconidae; genus Chelonus; species Chelonus formosanus. Next base: position 6,616,672 of record CM054006.1, on the reverse strand, counting down.
AGAGTCAATATTTTCTATGAATAATTTTCTATTTTTCATTTATTATTATTTTCCTTTAATTATTCTGTAATGACATTTAAATATTTTACATCTACTTTTTTTAATTATAGATTTTCGATATTTATATGAGCAGTATATAATTTTCCTCCATTTCCTTAAATGTTCAGTGATGACGAAAAATCATGACGAAATGTATACGTATTTTATCATTCCTTCCCATTTATACGTCATTCAAGGTAACGAGAAGAAAATTTGTCTCTTTAACACTAAATTATTGACCTAATTATTCTAGAAAGTCCAGCTATTTTTTTTTTTTTAGAGTTTGTATGCCTTCAAAAATCAATAATGAAGACGCACGCATTCTCTCATCTAAGAATAAGTCTTGTTTTTAGCTAATTTTAAACAAAATTATTACAAAATGCTTTTAAAGACAAGTTTGTACCTAAAAATATTTGAAAAATTGTAATTTTTTCTACATTTTTATTTAGAATATTCTTGAATATATTTATAAAATCATGTTGCGTCAACTGATGACGTATTTATAGGAACAGAACAAAAATATTAGTCATTTAAATACGTATAGTATGTGTTGATTCAGTCTTTATTTAGAATGATCATGCTAAATAGCATTGAAATATTGATAATTTAACTGAAAAATTATTAACATTCTAATTTTGTAACATTTTTACTAACAAGTTTTTTATTTTAGCTGTACGCATGCTTTGTTACACTACCGATCGCTAGCAGCTGCCACACCCCTAGTATTATATACATTGGAGCCTGGAAAATTCCCTGACACGTCTTGTCGGACCCGTTGACCTGTAAATTTTATTATGTATGATGAAGATTCTCATCATGTCTTGGGACAATACAATGCTCTCCTATTTTCTATGCGTCACTGCTCTGCACCTACCTGCTCCTGTAATTGTTGAAATTTTCCCAGCAGCGGAACTCAACTTGTTAGATTCTATAATTTCATATTTGAGAAGCTGGATTTTACTGATTTTATTTTAATTCAAGTTTATCTAGACTCTAAATTTTGGAAAGTACGCGTCTGATGCCGGCAGGTATTAATTATTGTTAGATTTTCTTACTAATATAAGGATTATGTACACATCAGAATTGATATATTGGGCAGAGGATTACAGACCCTTCTCCTATCTTCATTATATTCAATGAGCAATATTTTACTTGAATGCATTGTAAATTTTACTTCCACAAAACCTGTCATCACCAGACATTCCGTACTTACAAATTATTTAATTATTATTACAATGACATTCAGGAAGAAACAAGAAAATTTCTCTTATTTTATTGGAGCCACGATTACTCATATTCGCTGTAATTACTAGAAATTCGAATTTTCCGTTACGAAAATTTTATTTTGAAAATTATTATGCATATTATTATTGAATAGTTTCCAAGTATTTTTAACATGGGAATATAAAGAAAAAAATAGAAACGATATCCATACATCGGCTTTTAATAACATTCTTAATCAATTAAATCATTCAATACTTTCCTACATTAATCATTTTTTATATTTCCTTCTTTTTAATAATATAAAAATTGGAATATAATTATTCTTTCATATCAGTTCAACTTTTTACGCTTAGCATGTATATATCTATTTATTTTCACAATGTACATGGCAGATGTTTGTCTTCGTTGACACTAAGACATGCTCCAGATAAGAAACATATTATTGTGATTAAATAAATCATAAATTTATGAGAAAAATATATTTGAATAAATTTAAAGAAAAACTTTCAGTATAAAATTAGAGTGATTAATGTTGTTTTATTCATTTTTAATTTGATGATAAATGAATGCTTAGAAGAATAAAATGTACAATGCTTTGTTCAGTGACCATGATTCATTAAAAAAGCAAGAACAATATAAATAAATTAGTAATAATTTATTAATCGATTTTAATATATTACAATTATCTATTTGAGCGTTTTATACGGCATTTATTTCAAGTATACATGTTCTATGGTTCAAAATATTTTGGTATTGTTCCTTGGATTATCAAATGCATATAAATGTTCTAAGAATTAAAAATACTTCATTCATGATTCAGAATGATTCCATACAATGCATATAAAGTTCATTGATATTCAATCAATCATTACAAAACATTGTGTATTAGTAGACCAGCTTACGTGAACACCATCAATATTTTTACAAAAAATTTATATTAAACATATTAAACTATCTAAAATATATTAAAATGGATAGAAATCGTGAGTCCACAATGACTCAACGCTTTTCATTATACTAACATTAATAAATCCTAAATATGTATAATAAAGCGTTAATTTTAAAAGAGCAAATTGTTCTCCAATTTTTAATTTTAGTCGGTTCCATCGACCTCTGCTGTACTTAAGTTTCTCACCATAAACTGAATGAATACAACATTTAGACATTTCCATCAAGGCTGACATTCTCGAGGACGTTTTTAATGTATGCTCAATACTGCGGATAAGATCATTTGTCTTTAGTACTAAAAGCATTTGTCTATTCACTCTCTCTAGTACTTCACTAATCTGAGGTAATAAATTAGGGACTTCATTTTGAAATTGTTCCTTCTCATTACTTGAATATTTTGTCCTTTCTATTCCAGCCATTAGTGTATCCCAAGTTCTACCTGAAACCATACATGCAAGTAATCCATACATATCTTCAACACCAAGAGCCCCACAGTACTTTCTCATTGTGTCTTTGTCTCGGTCGAGAATGGCTAACCAAAGTTTAGAATAGGACCAACGAAACTCATTACTTAGTTCTGCGTAAAGGCCATGATCAAGGAGCACTAGTTCTACCTCATTTTTGGGATTTTTTCTGACAAGAATATTTCCAGGATGAGGATCGGAATGTACAAAACCCGTTATAAAAATCATATGACTGTACAGGCGACCCAGTTTACTACTCACTTCGTATGAATTGATATTGTGATCACGAATATACTTTAAGTCATTTATTTGACCTCCTTGAACAAATTCCATAGTTAAAACACGAGGAGTAGAAAGGTTCCAATATATTTTAGGGACTTTAAGCCATTTGTAATGAGAAAATAAATGCTCTAATTTTTCAGCATTTCTTCCTTCACACATAAAATCAAGTTCTTTAAATATATTTTTTTTAGTTTCGTCTACTAGCCAGTCGAATTTAAATTCAGGAAATATCCAAGATGTTATCTTGACAAGAACAGACATAGTTTTTATATCGACATAAGCATTGGATCTTACTGCTCTATGTTGAACTTTTACAGCAACAGTTTCTCCATCTTTCAAAACAGCTTTATGAACTTGAGCTAGACTAGCAGCTCCAATTGGAGAGGGATCAATAGATGAAAATATTTCGTAAGGATCTGCTTTCAAATCTTCTTTCAAAACAGTTAACACATCTTCAAATGGAGATTGAGGTGCTGAGCTGTGTAAAACTCTCATGGTTGTTACGTATTCTGTCGGTAATAAATAATCTAAAGCTCCTATATGCTGACCTATTTTGATATAAACACCTTTGTTTGCACAGCATAACTCCAATAATTTTTTAGCTCCAAACAAATGAGCTTCTGATTTAACTTTAGGATACTCTGGTGATGATCTGTCTATTTGACTACTGTAGAGAGCTTTATTATAATTTGACCCTATGATAAATACTGCTACTGCTGCTCTTCCTAATCGTACAATCCCAATAGATCCTGCATCATAAGCATTAGATCTCCATGATGCAAAAGTCCCAATTCCTGCTGTTCCTATTATTGCATATTTAAGAAGTCTTTTCGACCTGAACAATGACATTTTAATGAAATAAATGTCCGATAATGATTTTTCAGATTCAGCATATACTGGCACCTAAAACAATTATTTTTTTAAATAATGTATATGATTACTTTTCTAATGAACATAACCTCATTTTCATGGTTACATTATTATCAAGTATCAAAATCTTTAGATAATTATAATTATTATTTATTCTTGTTAAAAAAATAGGCTAATCGACTTGATAAAAATTCATAAAAAAACAATCATACTTACTGAATTAAATGAATTGCTTTTGACAAGTAATACCAAATACAGATAATTAAACTTTCAATAGGATAAAAAAATACAAGCAGTTTTAAGCACTCTCAACATGATATAAAGGCACTTTTGTACTTTTTATTGATTACAGATAAAATATACGTATATTTAATTTGTAAAATTTATTAAAACTTTACTGTTAATAATGCATATCTAACGTTCGAGTCGATGAGTCCAGATTTTCTCCCTCTACTCTAACTTCTGCCACGTGGTATGGGCAAAGTGTTGATGCAATGTGTTAAGGTATTTAATAACTAAGTCGATTGGTTACTAATGGACATGCTGATGAAGGAATTTTAAAAGTAATCAAACAAATATTAAAAATTTTTCTGGTATTAAACCATGATTATTCAAAAAATAAACAAGGAATATACACATACATATTTTTTTTTATACTGAATAATTTTTTCAAAACTTGTATAATTAAATAAATATCGTTAATAGGTAGATAGATATCTCTTATTATTAACAAACCATTAAAAAAGTGTAATAAACAAAATTAAGCCTTCAACTTTGAAAAAAAACCAAGAAATTGTATTTTAATTAATAACATCAAAGTAAGGATAAATTTATGTTTTCTACATTTTTTAAAAATTTTTATATAAATATTTCCCTTATCGTGCTCATAATCAAATCTGATTTGAGCAAAAAAACAATCATCATAAACTCAATATTCTAATAATTTGAAATTTATACGTAAACAAAATTACATAGGAATTTTTTCATTTTAAATAGAGCTTACATTTTGGTTATAAAATTTTCTCTTAACTTATGTACAAAATAAAATGAATACTTTACGAATAATCACAATTTCTCTATCGAGCTGTACGTGTGTCTTCAGCATGATCGATGAGAAATTTCTGGAAATTACAGTTGTTATAATAACTTGTTGGGAAAATCCATTGGGAGCCATAAATTATCTAGTATAGTAGCTTACCTTCACTGGGCCAAGTGCATTTATTACTTGTAATCCTAAACTCCTCGCTAATACAATTGGTGCTGCCGTTCCTTTGTATAATCTATGTAAAGCATCTATTGCAAGCATTGTGGGAACATTATGTCTCTGTCTTAATGTTTCATATTTCTTTAAATACTGAGTATCCCCTAACATTGCTCCATCTCTTACAGCATTATTTAAAATTTTAACCAAAGTTGTAATATCTCCAAAACCAAGATTTACACCTTGACCAGCTAAAGGATGAACTCGGTGAGCTGCATCGCTAAATATAATAAATTTTCTTTTTAATATTTTTTATTAATTTCCCTTCAAAAATAAATATTTTTTTATTTTTGACGGATCTGAAATTAAATTGATTTTTTACCCTATTAAAACAACTCCATTTGCAACATAAGACGCAGCATGACCAAACCCTAACGGAAAAGCAGCTCGTGATCCTTCAATTATTTTAGAGACTGAAGGTTGAAGCTGTCTCGAAACTCCAGTCTGTAGTGAGAATTGTTCAAGCAATTGTTGCAATGCTTTCATACCACTTTCAACAACACCATTCCTTGGATAAACTTTCCATAATGCATCATTTAAAGCATCAACAAATTCTTCCTCAGAGACCTTCAGCAATCGTTTTGCTTCACTAGTATTGATAGACCAAACAACAGAGCTCAAGGAATCTGTTAACTGTAAAAGATTAATGAGTAAATAGTTTATTGAATAATTTTGTATAAATCTTGGTTTATTGAAACTTACTGGTAATAAAGCTACTGGACCATTTGGTAGAAATCTTTGCCACGCGACATTGTTCTCTGTTGGCTGAAGGATAAAATCATTAATTTATTATATGAATCATCATGTAGCTCATAAAATATTTATTTACCTCTGATAATTCAACAGTTGCTACAATACCCAGTTGATCATAATCCCATCTGATCCATTGTATGTTCATCGCCTGACGCACACGAGAATTTACTCCATCAGCTCCAACCTGCAATTTCCAACATCAATTAATGATTCAGTAGTAATTAAATAATCATAGTTAAGCTCAATCAATCAATAACATAAAAAAATTTTTTTCAATTATGAAATATTGAAGCTAAATTTGAAAACAATTTTCAAAGAAAAAATGATGAATGAAGATGTTATTAATAGTTCTTGAAAGTAATACAAGGTACTAATGAATTATAAAAATAACTTGTTTTACTACTAGAACTTATAATTGTATATGTTACGGAAACTTTATAAAAAAAAAGTTTATAACTACGTTTCATTCTACCGAATATAAACAATCTTAGATTAAACATTTTTTACAATTTTCTTGTAATTGATATTTTATCACAGTTTGAAGAAATCTAAATTTTATGCTCATCATTAAATTATAATAAAAAAAATTTATTTGACAAAGTATTAAATTTTATATTTGCTGAATATTTGTAAACAACTATACAATGAATCGAGATCAAAAGTAAAAGGAAAAGCCATTGGCAACTTTTAATCGCCACTTCCTAAGCGGATGTTGCTATCAACAAGAGGCTTCTGCAGAAGTTTGAGGTTGGCCTAGTTTCCTGTCGTGGTTTGCGAGAAAAGAAAAAGAATTGAAAAAAATTATGCTACTCAGATAAACCCACTTGACGATACTGGAATGCAAAGATCAACGAAATCTAATTATAAGCTAAAGCTGTCTTATAAACATCTGGGAACACGTGAGGGAAGATGCAGGATTGATCAACATACGTTTCCAGTTGTTCATGGTATTCGAAACGACACCAAGTGCTTTAGAAAATTTTATAAATGTAAAACTTATGTTTTTTAATGACGTGATGTAGAAAATACGAGTCCTTCGTTATTTGTGATTCATTGCCAGTGTATTTTATGATTAATAACAAGATTGGACTCTTAGCCAATTGCGCTTTTGGCGAGGATGTTGAATCCACGTCGACAGAAATCATCAGATAATCTAATGGATCGTCGTACAAAACAGCAGGCTAGGAAATTTGAAGAAAACATTCACATGGCATCGATTACAGTAGATTATGAGGTATTTGTTTAATCCGTCTATGTCACAATATATAAAATTAACTGAGTTGAATTTAATAAACATCAATATATTCGTCATTGATATCAATCAAACATATTTAGTAACTCTTCTAAACAGTTTTTGATTCGGATAAGTAGATGTATATTTTTTTTTCTTTTCAATCATCAGTTTTAATTTATTTTTAAGACTCAACCTGGAGATATGTGGATGGATAGTGTTGATTGTGGTAGTATATCATCTGAAGGCTGTTCTATGGAATTGGCATGTGCCAAACATATCCTAACATCTCATCAACAACCATGGGATTCTGATGAAGTAACACACGCTCTAGCCAATCTTCCTGCTGGAGAAACTGCTTTGACACTTATTCCAACTATTCATGGAGAAACTTTTGAGAAAGTTGTTGAAGCATTAAAGAACTCTAATATTTTAGGAACATTAAAGGATCAATTTCCAGTTATATCCAACTTTGCTAATGGGTATGAGATTACTGCCAGATGCCAAAAATTTTTTTTACAATTAATAAATTGGTTTTTATAAGCAGATAATAATGTAAATAAAAATTGTAGTGATATGAGAAAGTCTTCTTATGCAGCTCAAAATGAAACAGCATCATCATCAGCACCAGCATTAGTTTTAGCAAAATGGCCAGAAACATGTCTTTTGGTAGCATGCTGGCTTGGACAATACGAAGTGGTTAAATTATTATTGGAACGAGGTACCAACATATCAGCGAGAGACGGAAACGGAAGGTTGAAATAATATTTTCTTAATTGTTTTCAAATTAAACATCACAAGTTAAACATCATCATTCTTTCTCTAGAACTCCGTTACATCTAGCAGCATCTGCCGGACGCATGAAAATAATTGAAGAGCTATTAAAACACGGTGCAAATCCTAATGAATGGGATTCAAATAAAGAATACACCGCTCTTCACTGTGCTGCAGCCATTGGTGACGTTTGCTCAGTCAGAAGCTTGATCAAAGCTGGTGGAAATGTTGACGCTGGACTTCCTGGACGAACACCATTACATTATGCAGTTCTCAGTAATGTTCCTGAATGCATAGAATCTCTTTTGAAAGCCGGAGCTTCTCCTAATAATCCTCAAGTTTACACTGAGACTCCATTACATGTAGCTGCAAGTTTAGGATCTGTTCGAAGTGTCGTTTTACTTTTAAGCTATGGAGCTGATGTAAGAGTTCAATTTGGTCAAGCACGATCAACTCCACTTCATTTAGCGGCTGAAGAAGGTAGCAGTGAATGTACAAAACATCTTTTGGAAGCTGGGGCTCCGATTGATGCAAAAAATTCAAGAGGACAGACTGCATTACATCTTTCAGCTTTAGCACAGTCTGCAGAGACTTTGGAAACACTTATAGCAGCAGGAGCTAATGTAAATATTGAAGATGATGATGGAAGGACACCTTTACATACTGCTGTTGCTAAAAGTCTTAGAAGTGGTGAATTAGTGCGAATGCTTATACAGGTAATATTAAGTAATTTATAAATCAAATTTGCAATGGAATAATACTCTAATTGATTCTGTTATTAATAGGCTGGAGCATCAGTAAATAAAGCAGATAAATTTGGCTACACCCCTTTACATATTGCAGCTTTAAATGAAAGCTCGTTTGTGGTAACTTTATTATTGGCAAAAGGAGCTGATGTTACTGCACGAACAAAAGGAGGAGTATCTGCCTTGAGTTTCATCATTCGACGAACACCAGACGTTCTTTCTAAATTTGTTGCGCGATTAGATCAAGCAATATCCTTACATGATCATGAACTTGGCGACGTTGATTGTGAATTAAGATTAGATTTTAGGCCTTTGGTTCCTGGAGGAAGAGGAGAAACTGATTTAATGTTATGTCTAGTAGAAGTTGGGCAGAGACATATTCTCAAACATCCACTCTGTGAAAGTTTTCTTTATTTAAAATGGCTGAGAATTCGTAAGTTTTTTCTTTTTAGTTTAATATTTCATTCAGTATTTGTTGGAATCTTCTCAGCATATATTGTTGTCACATTTTTATACGATCAACAAGCGTTAGTGAAAATACTTTTTTGGCCAGTTGCAGTATTTACTTGTATTTTAGCGTGCAAAGAAATCTTCCAATTATCACATGGTCTCTGTAGTTACATGAAAAGATGGGAAAATTGGCTTCAATGGGGAGTAGTTTTTGCTTCAAGTGCAATTTTGTTCAAACCAGCTGGATCTTGGCAACATCATGTTGCTGCGGTAGGTATACTGTTGGTATGGATGGAACTTATGATGGTAGTTGGAAGATTTCCTATGTTTGGATTATACGTTCAAATGTTTACCCAAGTTTCTCTTAATTTTTTCAAATTTCTTGGAGCTTATATGTGTCTTATAATCGGGTTCTCTTTAGGATTTAGTGTTCTTCATCAAAATTATAAGTCTTTTATGAATCCTCTAGTTGGTCTACTAAAAACAATTATCATGATGTCAGGAGAATTAGAATTCGAAGATGTTTTTTTTGATAATGAAGCACCTCTTCTATACCAAGGCACTGCTCATTTAATGCTACTTGCATTTGTGGTATTAGTTACCATTATTTTGACCAATCTCATGGTCGGTCTTGCTGTTTCTGATATTCAAGAACTCCGTCGATGTGCTGGACTAGACAGGCTTGTACGTAGAGCTGAGCTTGTTGCACATTTAGAAAGTATGTTATTCTCTAAATTCCTGGATCATTGTCCTAAAAAACTCGTCAAGCCATGTAGGAAAGGAGCACTTCTTCTACATCCACCACATCACTGCGCTATCCACATCAGGCCTAATGATCCTCGAGAAAAACGACTACCGAAAGATTTAATAAAGTCTATTTATAGATTAGTATCGGAGAGAAAAATTAAAGTAAGAAGTGCTGTTATGTCATCGCGAAACACTACAGATGGTGAAGATCATCAAAGGCTTAGTAGGTTATACAGTCTCAGTTCCAATAACGATAATAATAGACAATTACTAGAATTGTTTACTGAATTCAAAAGATGTTCTCAAAATATTTGCGTACGTTTAGATACGTTAACAAATAAAGTGGAATCGATTGCCAGAGAAATTGAGCCACAAAATGATTTATGACATAACTTTTTATACTATTTTTAACATTTTGTAATAAATTTAATGAATTAGTCATCAAATTTATAATTTTAATAAAAATTTGTTGATTTTTAATGAATTGTTTCATTACAACTCAAAACTATTATTTACTTACCAACAATTGACTACTAAATTCTTCTCCACTTTCGAGTTTAACAGTAGTTCTTTCTCCATGAATCTTTGGTAAAACAACATCTTGTACTTTGGCGTCATAAACAACATGGACAGAAGGATGCTTTTCAAGTTGTCTAGATACTGCATGAAGGATTAGATCGTTTTCTACAATATAAGCTATTTCTTCGGATAGATGATCTTCATTAAATGTGATCATGGCATCTGAACAGGCATCCCATACCTTTTAATTAATAACATGCATCAAATAATAATGATAACATTGAAGGTCATTGAACATGATATATATGTGATAAAATACCTGCATTTTACGAACTGGAGCATATCGAATTTCTTCAATGTGCTTCCATGCACCAATACTTGATAATAATGTTCGTGTTTGCTGATTTAAAGCGACAACTCGATTAGAATATTTTTCTTCCTGTTTATATTCGTGTTTCTTACTTCCTTCAAGTAATAATATTTTCGTTGGTTCAAGTGCTCGATTGTTTGCTGTAGCAAGAGTTACAATTATTCAAAATAGCTAAATATTATGAAAAATAGAGCTTATCTGCTAATTGATATGATTGGTAAAGAAAATAGTTTATTTTTTAAATCCTAAACAATGAAATACAAATATTAATGTATATTTTTTTATTGGTGAAATATTGAATAAATAAAATATTTTCTTTTGATCTAAACAACGCATATTTTTTATGATTTCGAAATTCTAACCTAAAGCAACCGCAAGAGTTGTTCCAATCATTCCACCTCCAGTAATAATAATATCATGATGTTTATCAATGTTTCCAGTATCACAATGGTGTTTTCTAGATGATACAATATTATTTGTAGCTAAAACACCGTGTTTTGACCATAAATTTGTAAAAATTCCTCGGGAACATAACAACATTTCACCAATAAGCGCCATTTTGTTTGGCGCACTGGTGTCAGAATTTCAAAACAAGCGTTTATTTACATACTTATAAAAGTTAATCTTATAAAAACGATTAAAAAAATTATCTCAAGAAATTATTTGTGGTTTAAATATATTCAATCAATATTTTTAATAGTTAAGAATATAAAAACTACGAAGAATCAACCAATTTTAAGCAAAGTAGAAAGTATCAGTGGAGGTTGGAATCTGATGTAAGTAAACAAATCATATAATTGTTTATTATTTTTTAATTATGTTACTTAACTGATTCTATATACAAAAGTATTCTCTCGATCATTATTATAGAAAAATATTTATGGATTAATTTGACAATCATAATGACGATCAACATTAAAAACATAAATCTTTGAAAAATTTTTTGAAATCATTATCAAGGCTTTATGTTATCTAATACCCAGTCCAGATAGAAAACAATTTTAGTATAAACGCCAGGAACGCCGTCAGTTCCACATCTTCTATGTCCGAAGCTCACAATCCCATATTGCACATATCGAATATTGTCATAATAAAGTGCAGGTGCTAATAAGGGTCCACCACTATCGCCTCCACAAGAATCTTTTCCAGCTCTGCCACCAGCACATATATGTTTATACCAAATAGTTACATAACGAGGATACCGTTTAGCACATTCTTTATAATTCATTCGAGCTAGAGTCACTTGGAGAAGTTCGTTGCTACGTGGTCCACGTTCTGTCGATCCCCAGCCAAGCACTGTGAATCGTTTAGGTCCATGGCTTGCTGTAGGACCAATCGGTAAACAAATTGGTTTGATCGTTATCTGCGAAAAGTCTATGGGTCTATCTACTCGAATAAGTCCTATATCATTTTTTAGATTTCTTGAATTAAATTCTGGATGGTAGTGGATTTCTTCTATGTTGAAATCTTGATGTCCATTAGAACAAACCAATTCATTGCCATCATTATCTCGATCGCAATCACGATCTGTTTTTAGATTATGTTCTCCAATTCGTACTGTGTCTAAACTGAGTGCTGAAATATTAATAAATATTTAATTAGAAAATCTGATAACATATCGATTAAATAGTTTTTATTATTGAATGATTAATTCAATAACTTACGTGGTGAAAGATTCGTCACACAATGAGCAGCAGTCAATATATATCTTTCATTTATTATGCTCCCACCGCATTTAAATTCTTTGGTTCCATTGAAATCATATGATAGTAATGCCATCCAAGGATAATCTATCACACTTGTCTTCGTACCTCCCATTATTTTTCCGTTAAACATTGGTCCACAGATATCATGATTTAAGTACTTCAAATTGGGATGGTTTGTAGTATCAGGGAATTTCATTTCATCATCTGGTAAATCTAACGATGAAAAAATCAGTTTGTCTTGGAAATTAAATACAGCTGTATCATTGAGTGGAATTTTTTTACAACAAACTTTTGGTGTCATTCCAATAAATCCACAATTAGATTCTCTCAAAAAGTTTAGAGAAGTTTCATTGATTGTACGTCGATTTTTTAAAAGTTTCATTAAAGCACTACATTCAGGAAGAATAATGCAAATACCATCCTTCTTGTCTGGTGTTGTACAACTTTCATCTGTAATTATAAAAAATATTATGAAAAAATTACTATTCATATTTTTAATTACAGTATTTATTATTAGAAACAACTTGTACTTACTTTCATTGATGGCAGTGATGGATGCAAATGCAATGCATAAAATAATGCACTGTATGTAAAACAAAACTTTTCGCATGATATGATATTTAAAATAAGTTTCTGTCAGGTTGTCAATTGAAGGAGCACTTCTACTCTTTGGGCGATGTAATTACCAACTAAACAGCTTTGGATATGAGCTGGTCATAGTCCCAGGCACCTCATTTCTCCCACCATTTTTCAGGAAGAATTTCCTATGATCCTTTCGGTCAAATCAGAAGTCAGATCTCTTACTACCCAATTCCATAAGTTCAAGTGTAAATAAACAAGGATACTTATCTCTCCATTTGAGCATAGAATCCAATTTCCTTCACGAGTAAATAGATGTAGCTACCCTTCAACCCAATGGTAGTTGTTTGAAGGTCAAAAGTTATCGAACCTTAAGTCTAGTGTTAAATAATAGTCAATGGCAAATCAAGAGATGAATAGGAAGTTAAGTAATTCAATTTAATATAATTATTATGTTTGAATGGAAGTTGATAAGTTTAATTATCATTAATGATTTTTTGATAAGATTTTTGAGAAACATTTTATCAAATCATTTATTGATTTATGGAGAACTTCTATCAATACCAAGTCTATTACATCATAGAGACAATAATAAATAAGTGCAATATTAATCAACTGAATATTTTTCAGGAGTGTAATATTTTACATTCAAATCCCTGACTTAATTAATAGACAAAGATAATGAGATAAGTTGACTTGTCAATGTTGTTCTAAATTAAATAATTCCTTTAATTTAAAATATTTTTTAAAAAAAAAAATTTTTTTTAAAGTCAAGCTCAAAAATACAGATTTTTTGTATGAAGCAAATAGTCTGGAAGATGTTCTTCCCTGTATTTTTCTGCGTTCAAAATCACCATGGTGACACGTTCGCCTACGTTGACCGATCGATTACAGGTGAAGTACCTGAAGACCGTACGTAACAATATAATAATAATGGAATAAATCGTGTAAAAGTGGTGGAATTTTTTATAAAGTGCAATATATAAAAATGTCTGAACATAGAGGCACGTCATTTGTTCATTCTTGTGTTAAAGTACCAGTAGATCCTTATAGTCGTCAACCTACACCATCCTACGAACGTCCAAGAGTTCAGAGGATAGAGAAACGTAGGAGTAATAAAAATGACAAAAACCGTCGCATTAATTTCGCATCACATTCATCAAGTGTTCAAGACTCTAACCAAGAAGCTGGTAGTTCAGACGACAGTAATTTGGAAAGTTTTCTGGATTTCCTTGATAGCATACCCGATTACCAGGAAGTTTATCATCTATCCAATGAGCAATTTAAACAGAAGTTGGATTATCTTAAGAGAAAACAGAAATTGTTGTTAAAGAATTTTAAAAATTGCCTAGATCATGATGAAAGTGTTGATAAATGTCTAAGTGTTCAAGATAAACCAATTCCTCAGACAATTTTACCACCGTCGACTCCGTCTATTCCAGATAAATCTAAAAGATGGGATCAAAATAGTCAAGATTTAAAATTGTTAGGAAAAAAATGTAGCTTAGAAGATTCTAGAATAGCAAGTCCTCTACTGTTTTCGTCGGGGACATTTGCTGGTTTAGCTGAAGATCAAGATCTCTTAACCTTCAGGTAAAATTGGTTATTATCAAGTCAATTAACGAAATTTTTAACTTCTTTTTTCTTGCGGTATTTTATTTTTATTTTTAGATGTAGGAACAAAGACAAAGCAATGAAAACTTTGAGAAATAGAGAAATCCATTCAGCTGGTAAAAGTTGGAGTACATGGAGCGAGTCAAAAAGCACTGATAGTGATGAAAGTGATTCTGAAAATAGCGTTGAAACAAGAAGCTTACCACCGAGTAGTCCTAAAAAATGGCAACCGACTGTTTCAAAACCTTTTTCTTTTGCCTTAAGGTTTTTTATGAAATAATATCATATATAATTTATTATAATAATAATAAATAGTTAAAGACATAAATTGTTTAAATTTAGAGATGAAGCAGAAAAATTTGCGAATGAAACTGAAACAAAAGTCACAGAAAATAATAAAGAAGGTTTCAAGAAAGGACGACGAGTTAGACCGATTCCTTTGACATCTAGAATTCCTCTTTACGATAAATTAATGGCTGCTAAAGAAGAGAGGTATAAAAAATTTGAACTTACGATACTCTTAATAATTGAATAAATATTATTTTTATATTACACGGGAAAAAATATATTAAATATTTTTTTTTAATGAAGGAGCCGAATGATTCGTGAAGAAGCTGCTTGGAGTTTGATGTCTCAAGTAAAACCATTCAAACTAGAATGTGATAAACGAGCAGGGAAAGCAATGAGTCGTTCAAGTCCTGAGCTTTATCGAAAAAACAATAAATCTACTTCAAAATTCAGAGCAAAACCAGTTCCTAAGGATTTATTTGGTACAGAAATTTATGATCGAATGCTTGAAGAAGAATACGTGAGACAAATGCAAAAAAAAATCAGAGCAGCAGAGTTGTTGAAGTCATCATCTTTACCACCCTCTATGGCTAGACGAGAACGCATAAAATCAGCATATTTTCCAAGAAGGAGAAATTGTGCCAATGATGAATGTCGTAGAAGTGAAAATTCATCCAGAATGTATAGCGTTACTCCTATGACATCAGAAAGGTCTCGATCAGTAATGACAGATTTTTCTGGCAGAGGCAATAATTTGGCTGCTATTCTTCGGTGTCAGGCATCGAGGTAAGATTTTATTATTAATTGAGTAACCAATCCAAATGATGTGAGAAGTTTTTAGGGAAAAGTTAGAACGAGAGATAAGAGAGAAAATGGAAGAACAAGCAAAGGATTATGCTATTAAATTGAGGGAATCACTGACTAGTAAAAAACCTGCTTGGCGAGCATTAAGAACAGCTGCGAGGTAATGTAAATAACGAAAAAAATTTAAGACAAAACAATAGAAAAAAACTCATTATTCATTTTAGAAAGGATCTCGAGAGTGATTTAAATTATCGTACATCCTTGCGAAGGGACGAAGCAAGAGAGCAAGCTGAAAGACATCGTTTTGAGATGGAAATGATGTTGGATCGAGTAACTCGTATTCCTACACTTTTTGAACGTCATTCACAGGTAATAAATAATCACAAATAGGAAACATTGTGAGTAATAAAAGTAATTTTAGATAGAAAAAGTATTATTTAAAAAATTTTTGAACCAACTTTCTAAGAAGAGAAACGAAAACCAGAGTTTCCAGGCAATGCGACAACTACAATCGCGTGATTATAAACTTGAGCGTAAAAAGAAGAAAAAGAAGAAAATACCCAAATCCGAGCCAATATTACATTCAAGCAGTTTAGAATCAGATATTAGTCCTGCGTCTCCTTCTAGACCTGATTCAGGGTCTTTTATTAATACTCCAATGACCAGATTATCTCCTGGTGAATCTTCCAAATCTTCAAGCTCCAGAAAATCACATGCTTCCACTGGGAGATCAGAAACTTCTATGATTAAGAAAAAAAATGAACGTGGACCATTAAGGGTTTCTATAAATGAAACAGCTGAACTCATTGAAGACCATGATGATATTGAGGAGAGATATATTAGTAGTCATTGTAATGATCACGATTCTCCTAATCTGTGCAATAATGACAATGCTCAAAGCTACGATTCTGATGCTTGTGACGAAAATAAATAGTGCGATAAAATAAGTATGACTGAATGTTTTCTAATTTATTATTATAAAAAAAAAATCATTCAACTTATGTACGTGTAAATAAATCATAAACATTTTTACTACTTAATCCCAAGGAATTTATAATTATATCAAAAGAAAAAATTCAGTATGTTTTAAAAATCTATACTTTTTTCTATTGCAATAAAGTTATTTTTTTATTTATTTATGCTTCTCATAGTCATGATTGATCAGTCTCGGGACGTTCTTAAAAAAGTAGAACAATTTAAAATTACGTAAACTATAACTTCTTATTACAGCTATCATAAGCATTAATCTCTCATAGAATTTAATATCCAATCCATATAATGAGTAACTCTAGTATAAACTCCAGGAATGCCTTCAGTTCCGCAATTTCGAGGTCCAAAACTCACAATTCCATATTGAACAAATCGAACATTACTATTATAAATTGCAGGTGCTAGCATGGGTCCACCACTATCACCACCGCAGGAATCTTTCCCATCCTTTCCCCCAGCGCATATTTGTTTTTCCCAAATAGATATTCTAGAAGGATAACTGCTAGCACACTCTTCATTAGAGACTCGAGGTATAGTTACTTTCAGTAGATCTTGACTACGAGGTCCAATGTCTGTTGCACCCCAACCTAAGACTGTTACTTTTTTAGATCCAAGTCTCATAGCAGAACCGATGGGTAAACAAATTGGTTTTACATTTATTGGAGTAAAGTCTATTCTTCCATCAACTCTTATTAACCCTATATCATTTTTTAAAGTTTTTGAATTGTATTCTGAATGATATAGAAAACTTTCTACACCAAAGTCCTGATAACCTTCAGCACAAACAATCTCCAGACCATTTTTATCACGATCACAATCACGTTCTGTACCCAAATTGTGCTCTCCTACTCTAACACCATCCACAGCAAGTGCTGTAAAATATTTTATATTTCAATGCTAATTAATATAAAAACAGATAAAATAATATCAGATGACTTACGTTGTGGGAGTTCTGTTAAACAATGTGCAGCAGTCAATATGTATTTATCATTAATTATGCTTCCACCACATCTAAATTCTTTCCTTCCATTAATATTATACGCTATCAACGCCATCCAAGGATAATCTAACACGCCAGTTTTATTACCATTAACTATTTTCGATTGTGTGATCGGTCCACAAATACTGTGATTCAGAAACCGCAAGTTAGGATGTGATGAAACATCAGGAGGATCCAATGTCGGTGATGATGATGCTGGTGATAAGAGAGTAGGAGATGCAATTGTTATTCTTTCCGTATTGCTATTCGGCGCAGAAGCTTGTGAATGTTGTGGAGCTTCATTTTGTTGAATTCCAGCTAATTTACAGCAGACTTTCGGCGTTTTACCATCAAATCCACAGTGTGAAGCTCTTAAAACCTTCAGCGAAGATTCAGGAATTGGCTTAGGGCCTTTGAATATTTGCATCAGAGAATCACAGTCATTTAAGTTGATACATTCACCAGCATCCCTAGTCGGTGTATAGCAAGCTTCCTCTAAAAAATATGACAGATTTTAAAATAATAAAATGTCAAGGTGAATAAACCTTCTTTCTTGAAATAATTTCAATATTGCTAATCCACATATAATTTTTATCCTTAACTTGAGATAAATCAGTGTAAAGTCATGGCCACATCATGTTTATCATTTTATGATTGTTCTTTGTGAATCTCAGTTACTTTATAAAATTTATAAATTAACACCATTAATGATACATCTTACATGAATTTATTTAAATATATTCAACATGTGTCAATAGACGGATTTACTTTACATAAAATTCCATGTTTCTTATTGAAATGACGTGAATAATTTAACTTACGAGCATAAACAGTAAAAAAGAATACACCAATACAGTAAATAATTATTTGAATCATGTTCAGCAATACTTCCAGTTCTAAAAAAGAATTTTAAACTCATTTAGATGATAGAAAACAATATGAAGTTGAGTTTGATTGTTTCTACTTACTTTAAAGATAGAAAATAACTGAAATGATAATAACAAATTTTCCGGTATTAAAGTAAATCTTATCTTATAACCATTTTATAATAAGTATCTATTTCCAATAAAAAAAGAAGCAATTAGTCATTTATCACTGGTACCGCTATTTACTTCTTAGTATTCAAGTTGTTAACTCAAACAAAACTTCTTCTCTTTAGATCAACTATTTATTAACTAAACGATAAACCGGTTGCGATAGCATTTTGCGATCTGCTGCCATCTGCATTAGTCCTTGAGGATTTTTTTTTGCACAGTTTTATTTTTTTTTTACATAAAGATTCACTTCCATTGCTAAACACATTTTACGTAGGGACTGTAAACATCATGTTACAATAAACGCAGTTGATTTGACAGTAATGACATTGAAATTGAATACCTTAAGTATAATGTTGATTGACAATAGTATTAAAGTGATGAATATATTACGATTTCATTTTAAATGAAATCCCATGGGAATCTCCCAGTTCACATCATTTGACAAGCTTTAACATGTGTTTATACAAACAGTTACATGAATGTTGATTAGAGTTATTATTTCCGTGACCCGTAAGTAAATCTGAATGACTCAGAAGTTATAATTGATAAGATCATTCTCAGTTTGAATCATTTCTACCCAACAAAATGATATAAAATAAATTTTTATTGAGTAATTATTACTCATGGATTTATTTAATAAAGAAATGAATATTAAAAGCAGTAAGGAGCAATGTTTTTAAAATGTTACAAGTTCATAACAATTGTTAAATTATTACTATGGTATACTAATGTTAAAACCTTTATTACTCTAGATGATTGATATATTAATACTTATTATTTATTATAAAAATGAAGCTTTATTTTTTAACATATACATTAAACATGGTAAATTAAACTTAACATATATTATATAAACATCAAGTTTATATTTTTTCTTTTTACTGTGTTGTTTATGTATTCATTTTCATGATTTTGATATAAATATAATAATTAAGATCTCATATTTTGCAATATCCAGTCAGTATATTCTGAAACTTTGGTATAAATTCCAGGCCATCCTTGCATACCACATGGTGAAGGTCCAAATGATACTACACCAACAGTAGTCCATCTCTTGAAACCATCTCTCGTGCTTTCTACAGCCATCAATGGACCCCCAGAGTCTCCTCTACATGAATCTTTTCCTCGTTGACCTCCAGCACAAATTTGAGAATCACCAAGAAATACAGAAGCACTTCCATATCGTTCTAGACACGCTTGTCGATCAGAAATAGGAAGAGCAAGTTTTAATTTAACATCAGAATCACTTCGACTCTCAGTTTTGCCCCATCCAGCTACCCATACTCGTTGAGGAACATTTCCATCATTGGGTAAACAAATTGGTTTAATGAAGTCTGTGAAAGAAACATCTTGACTAAGTCGTAATAAAGCAATGTCATTCTTCTGATCTCTAGATGTTGGGTTGTAATCTTCGTGGGCAATTTGTTCTTCCACACCGACAGCTATTGGTACTGGAGCACAAACCTGAGAACCTCGACCATCACTGATACAATCATTGTCTGTTGAGGTGTCATATTCACCCAATCGAACACTTATTAAACGCCAGGTTTTAGGAAGATCTTTGCCTTTGATACAATGAGCAGCAGTTAAAACATATCTACGACTAATTAATACTCCACCACATGCAGTAGATCTTCCATTTGCTGTAAAAATAATTACAATAATTGTTAATGGTGAGATAGTAATTATCTATGAAGTGAGTAATTATATGAACATTTTCATTCTTAATATATTTTTAATGATTTTCTGATTAACAACTTACGTTTTTGATATTCCAACAGAGCCATCCATGGAAACTCATCAATATCAGCTCGCTCTCCACCAACGATTCGAAGAGAAAGATCTCTACCGCATACTTCAGGAAGCAAATTACTTCTAGAGTTAATATTTGTTTCTTGGTTATTCCATTCAGTAGGCTCAGTAGGAGTTGCAGGTGTTGGATCAATCAACGTTTGTACACAGCATACTTTAGGATCTCGACCTTCAAAACCACACTGAGCTTCTCTAAGTTTGTCAAAAACTAATCTGGTCAATGGCTGTGTTTGAAGAAGTTGTAGCATTGGTGGACATTGGCGAATATTAATACATTCACCAACTTCATTATTTCTTGTCCAGCATCTTTCGACATACCTTTCCTCTGGAAATAATTATGAATCATACCATTATCAAAGTGTGGGGATTTCACAAGTAGTAAAGGCTTTTATGTGGTTTGTGATGACAGTGAAAATATCCAAGAAAAGTTATTTTAAAAAGTATGATCTGGAATACGTAAAGTGATGGTGAGTTTGATATGTAAATACTTTTTATTGGTTTTTTTAGTCATTACTAAAGTTGTTTGACCTTGCCATCAATCTTCCGCTTAGACAAATCCAGCATGAAAGATTTTGAAATTACATGACGTGATAGTTGTTTATCTCTCTTTTCACTATTCGTTGATCTTATTCTCTTGCTTTTGGATAATTTAGATGTAATTATCGCATAATAACAAAGATCGTTAAAATTGATTATGCAAGTTTATAACAGAGAATGAATTAATTGATTATATACAGTGCAAAATGTTTACATAAGTCTCAAATAAATTCTATCTGATTCAGGAATAGAAATAATGTTACTAATATTGCAAACAATAATTAAATAATGTTAAAGTTAATGAATTATTTTGAATGGACTTTGACATGTACAGATTATATAAAATTAACGATAAAATTAGTAATAAATGAATTGCTAGGAATTAAAAATTGTTTGATGAAAGGTTAATAATTCTGATTGATAATTAAATTTATCAATAATTTATTCAGGAAGATTAATACTTACGAGCATTGACATAATTAAGAGGTAAGAAAACTTGTGAAAAACAAAACGTGGTCAAACAAAACAATTGTTTAAACATTTTCATTATATATAATAAATGATTAATTAATATTGAATAAAAAATATCTCATTAAATCTTATAGTGATAATGCCGAAACGTTTCATGCAGATACGAGAATCGACTGACAGTGGACAAAGTAATCAGAGATGGGAGAACTTGAACCAGGGTCAACTAGTCTCCCACTTCTCTACGGTGATGAGAAGTTTTCAAATTAATTATCTGAGGATTCCCCGTACGTATTTTAGATTTAACGAATATTTTTTTTTGCGTTTTGTCTATTAATGATTGAAGTAAATTAAATATAAATGCTAATTTTCAATCACCTTTTTTATTTATATTATTGTTAATCTTGCATCCGGATTGTTAGACTTGACATGAATTTGGAATAACATTGAAAAATGTTATTTCAATCCAACATATTTATGAAACACAGTTGAAAATATAATCGTATTATTTATAATAACAACAAAAAAAAAATAATTTATAAACTAAATTTCAGTATTATTTATTTAGCTTTACATACAAATCAAGAATTGTGTTATTGCAAATTTACTTTGTTATTTTAATATTCATTTATTTATTCATTAGTTCCAAGAACAAAGATCCAGTATTGATCTTTAAAAAAAATTTCGATGTAAAAAAATACTTTTTTTAAAATTTTTCTTTATTTACTATTGAATATCATAATAGCTAATTATTATTACTAACAATTACTATTTATATTGTCGTGAACTTTAAAATATTTAAAAATACTCGGTAATTTTCGGCAACCCTCGGTTCACCGTAAAGAGAAAGGAGATTTCCCTTTGCACCTGAATTCCAGGAGGCGGCAGCATCTACTAGACAATGGTGTTTCAATTTTTAGTGTTACAGATAGTCAGATAGCGCCACATGTCATTAAAAGTTGTTGATAGTTTGCCAAAAATTCATGAGTTATCGCCACTGTGTTGTTCAGACGGATTAGTATTTCTAAGAATTTTGTAAAAAACAATAAACATAAGGATCAGAGTTGGACAAAGGTTTTTTTTCTCTGGCTTGCCGATAATGTGTGTTGTCGGGTTCATGCCCGTCTGATTTGATTTTCATGCTTGTCGTACTGCTCCGAGTAAGTTTTAACAAAAGAATTACCTATAGTATAGAACACTGCTTGATAAGTAAACGAATTATAACATTATTTTCCATGTACACTCCGTTTTGGAGGTCGTTGTCGTATTTTAGTGGTTATGTTCAACATTTTAACAAAATGAGAGTGAAATCTTGATATAAATTTTACCAACAGGATCATTATATCTTTTATCTTCCTCATAAATATTTTTTATTATTTCTTTATTTTATTTTATTTCGTTTAGATTATACGATTATTTCATTACGATAGTATCGTGTGAACAACAATTTTATAATATTAAGTAGATAAGATTTGTAGTTTAATGTGATTTTATATTTTCTGTGTAAGTTTTTATTCATTCATTCACTAATAATTATTTATTTTAAACGACATATATTCACTTGATACTAATGACATTCATAATCATCAATAACAACTACTATTATAATTATTGTTCTCATTTAATTTTCTATATATATTTTGTTTATTAATTTATTTTTTTTTCTCTCATCAAAATAAATAGAACAATGACGGAAGGGAGTGTGAGCAGGCCAAAGCGAATGGGAACGAGATTTTTCAAAAACCCTCCTCAGCCACACATGTGTATTCAAGATTTTTTAAGGGTATGAAAGATATTTATTAATCCATCTTAAACAGAGATAATAAACAATTGAATATTCCTGAAATATAATTGAAATTTTCCAGGGTTCAGTCCATCCATGTTATATTAATGTTCTATCATGGGATAAAATAGGAATGGCATCGTGTCCTTTCGAAAGATTGCCTCTTTATGGAGGTATGAAAATAAATCCACCAAGGACTGAATCACCTGAAGTGACTGTATTTTTTGTAATGGCAAATCCTGAAATATTACGACAAAACGGAAAAAATGCAACAGATCCGAAGGTAGGGCTGAGTAAACTTTACATTTAACTATCGATGAATTAAATTTTTCCAGTTTAATATTAATCTCCTTTGCTCTAGGAACAATCAATTTTAATTGAACTTCTTCTTGACTTCATTGAAGCCATGAATAAAGGGATTGTGTTTATGAGACATTATAAAATCTTAAATGATAGAGATATCACAGGAGAGCTGAAAGAGATATGGATGGCAGTACAGAGTGACCGAGCTAAACTTCAAAATGGTACATCTGCTGAAGAAGTTAAAAGACCTGTTCCTCAATATCCTCAATATCAAGACCAAACTCAGGATCATCAAAAACAACAACAAAAGAAACAACAACAGCAGCAACAGCAACACCAACAACAGCAATATCGATCATTACAAAATCAACCTCATCAACATCTCATTCAACAAATGCAGCATACAAATGATGACAAACAATTATCACAACCACCCCAATATCAACCGAATTATATGATGCCAGGTCGCGGGTCGGCGATGGAATCATCTGAGAGTTATGATTTGGCTTACATTCGACCACCACAAAATACATTAATTCCACCAAGTGACCATATGTATGAATCTAGGTCTGTAGCGAATCATTATAGTGTCAATGTTAACAAAGTACGAGATCGAATTGTTCCTAATGTAATAGCCAATCCTCCAACACCACCGCAGCCATCTGTACCATATCCAGCACCTCAATATCAGTATCCACAACTGCCACGTCAAATAGGAGCTTATAATAATCCAAATATTCATCCGAATCCAGGATTACCTTTTGAAATTTTTACTCCACCAGGTGCACCACTTGTAATTAATCCGGCGCTAGCTCCTAATCTACAGATTCATTACGAATCTTATTATTATCCAATAGGGCTTCATGATAAAAGAGTTCGTCAAAAAGTTCATCGAATGCCACAGCCGCAACAACCACAAATTCAACTCGTTCATGCTTCACCCGTTTCGCCTTATGAAGAGATGAAGAAAAGGATATTTAGACCTCCAGCTAATACACCTCCAAAAAATACATCACACAAACGTCAATCAGCATCGCCCACTCATCCAGCTCCTCATAATAAAGAAACTGTTGGAAAATCTAAGAGCCCAGTAAAAGTATTGCAAAGAGATAATTCTGTGTCAGAGCATGAGAATGCTGCTGGAACAATGACTGATAAAATTTCAGATGAAACTTTGAATGATAATGTGAATGAAAACAGCAATGTTCAAGTTACAGATTTAGATGAAGATGAACCTCATGCTGCCTCTAGTGATTTACAAATAACGAAGACTTCTAACGATAATTTGACAGCATCATTTATGGACAATCAAGTGAATTCAAAACAATGCAAAACGAAAATTATGGTCCTAAAGAAAAATAAGTCGTTCGATGACATCAATTTAATTAAACATAATGGTCGAATAAAAAATGGTGTAAAATCAGAAACTGAACAACAAGATAATGATGCAGATAACAGAACGAATGAAATTAAAGTTGAAGACGAGAAATTCAATCAAAATCCTGAATCAGAGCAGAATGGTTACATTGATGAACTTACTGATAAGCAAGTAGAAAGTGACGATAAAATTTCGAACGGTATGAATACAATTATGGATAACAACATAAAGTTAAATGCTAGTACATCTGAAGATATAATCGTTAAACAATCCAATAAAATTAACGGACAACCGAATAATTACGGTAAGGACAAAGAAATTTTTGAAATGTACGCAATACAACGGAAATCTGAAGTGAAATCTACGCCAGATGAACTGACAAATGACATGGCACAAATATCGATTAATGATTGCACGGAAACAAATGAAATTGGCGCTGTACCTTCGTGATAGTCTAGGTTTAAGAGTAAATAGAATTGTTATCGACCAACAACAATTCTTTTAACGATGTATATAGATAGTTTTACATTATTAAAAAAAAGTTATCATGGAAAAAAGAGCAAACAAAATCAAATCAAATGAAAAATGTAAATGATTAATTTCGTATTGGTTTATTGATGTTGCTCTTCCATTAAATCAAATGTTAAAATGTCGGTGGTTCATAAAAAAAAGAGAAAGTTTAGATAAGAAAATCGCAATGCTAATTTTTGAATGTAAAATAAATTGGTTTTACTAATGATTCTGATAGCGTACAGCTAGGCTGTGAAAAGTAAAAAACTCTGGTGCAGAGGATTTTCCATTTATATTAAAAATGAAATCCTCAATAAACTATAGCTAATGATTAATAGTAAGGAATCCAGTAACAATCAGGATAAAACCAACCAAGGAATGTACGTATAAAAGAGCATGACTTTAATATGAAAATAATCTGATTCGTCCGGGGTTTTATTCGTATTTGATCTTAAAAAAGTTCATGAAGTGGACTTTGAGTGCAGCTTAACATTTTAAAATATAATACAGCTGAGGGACACATGATAATGGTTGATTCGGAAAAAATATTCAAGATATTCTGGCATGACTTTTGTAAGCAATTGGAAATGAGATTCCCTCAACAATCGTCCTATCTTCAAGGTAATCGCTGTGCAAAATGGAATTTAAAAAAAACTGCCTGAATCATAGCTTTTACAATGTTTATAGCGTTCAAATTTTTTGCAAATAGCTTTATAGGAAAGTCTGATATCTTCCGAGGTGTTCGAAACGTTGTTTAATATAGCTTAAAATTTTTTAATTGATAAATATTTTTTAGTTAAATAATGAAAAAAGCAAAATGAATTCATTTTATTTCAACTTATACGATATCAGAATAATCTTTCTAGAAACAAAAGAATCATCACTGGTTTATAAGTTTCGTTGATTAATTGTAAATTAATGATCATACAAGAGTGTTTCGTGGCATTGCTCGACACCCTTGCCAAAAATGAATGAAATGATCCTTTTCGAATATAGAGTTTAACATAAACGTATAGTTACTCAGTATTGATGTTATTTTATAATAATTATTATAAGTGATACTGTGGTTTATTATCATAAATATATTATTACAACAATCTACTATAAAAAATTGTAAACTATTATACAATAATATACGTTCATTTTTTGGAAAACTATTTGTGACTTTTTATACTTTGCTGATTAAAAATAATAATAATAATAATAATAATAATAATAATGAATTATTATTGAAAAAAAACCGTAGTAGATGATCAATTTAATATGATAACTAAATGATTAATAGTTATAATATACATTTATATAAGCCGATGCCTCTCTATTATGTACTCTCACCCACTCTTAACTTTCACCTTTGCTATCGTCAACTATACAAAAATATTCTGGAGCAGTCAGGTTTTAGTAGTAACAATTTGATATATAGTAAATAGGAGCAAAAGCTTTCCCTCAGTTTGACTTTCGCCATCATAATAAAAGTTTAATACTTTGTTATTATTTTTCTCCAACATCTTGTGACAAAATTGTGCTCTCTCTTTGCCGGGAATCAATCACCATCACAGAAAAATCTGCCATTACAATGAATTGTTGTGTCATCTGCAATAATAAATCTTGATGAATAACTTAACTAGGAAGTACAGTGCAATATTTTTCTTTCTCAGCACTCTCAAGATGTAATGACCAAGTGGAAATCATGTCGTTGACCAATTGACACTTTTTCTCGTACTTCATTAACTGTAAGTGAAATGCTTAACACTTCTCATCACAGTGTAATTCATTGTAAAATAAATCCCAAGTGTTAATTAGTTTTCTTTCACTGTAGATACAATTTCTAGTGCTATCTGTGATTTTTACAAGTTAAAATCCGTTTAGTTTATACTAGACTGAGGTGAAAGACTGGATTCGCAAGAATGTGATTGAAAAAAAAAAAAATAAGACTCAAAAGAGTGTAAGGAAGGGAGCTCGACCTTTCTCTAGAGATGTGGCTGGCCGACATAACGTATTTCTTACCCTTCCAGCTTGCCTGCAGGTGAGAAGAGAGAGAATATCAGAAGCTGAAGACTGACTAGGTAAGTCAATAAGAGACAAAATTTATTCATTCTTGCAATCAACTACACTATCTAACCGTTTCTATTGTCTTCTTCTTTCTCTTGCAATTTTCTTCTTCAGCGTACCGTGAATTCTCGGTTGAGAGCTCTTTTATATTTTCCCAACTGACAGTTGTGAGGTCAATCCGTATCAAACAAACACTCGTTAAGTTTCTGGTGTCTTTTTCGAAGAATCAAACTGCGATTATTTATGCAGTCTTCTGGAAAATATTTGCTGTCGACAAACCTTTTAAAGTATTGCTCAGCTTCGTAAATCTGCAATAGCCATGGATGATATAAGTAAGATTATTTTTTATCTTTATATATTATTTATATTTTTTATTTCAGTGATTTTATTCAATATAGCTAGTTAATGAAGAAGTAGAGTATTTAGTGAGAAAGATTTTTAATAATTTTATTAAAAGAATTTAAAAAATTCTATTTTTAATTCATGTTTTTATACTTATCATTTCGATCACCAAAAAATACCTATCAATAAATTTAATAGCTTTGACTCACTTTCCATAGTTTTCATAGTTGGGTAATCCCATTGATTTTTGAAAAATATTTCTCTGAAATATTTTAATTTTTAATTTTATCATTTTTGATCTTACAAAATAGCATATAAAAATATTCTTATTTTAATTAATACTCCGGTCATTTTTTTCTCAAATGTTCAATTAAATAATGAATATCTTTTGTATAATAATAATTGTTTGAAATATTTAAATAATTTTATGTACAAATTTGTCATTAGAAGTTATTACAATTTTTTAACTCAAAGAATTTATTTCCATTTTAAGACAGTGATGCAGACTTTTAAAGTCACACGTACACTCCTCTTTTATGGAATTCGACTAATACACATTAATTATTTGCTTAATACTAACATCAAGTTAAATTACAAAATATTTTTGACATTTTATTTTAGCATTTAACGACAATATTGATATTAAAACTTGACTTCTTCAACTTTATAATATTGAAAAAACCTATGTGTTCGACATCTCTAGTCAGCTTCTAACGAAAGTACCGGTATCAACACTTAATGGCCTCGACTTACTTTCTATAATGTTATAGTTGAGTTAATTTATCCTCAGTGATCACCCACCGTTCTATTTTTTTTTCTAATTCTGAATAAATCAATAATAAATACTAACATATTATTTGCCCAGTTACTTTTCAATTCTGGAATATAATTACAACAAATATATGCTTACAGTTAACAAATTTCCTTTCATTTAAAGAAAAAAAAAGTCATGATAGAAAATTGGAAGTGTAGGCTGTTCAAAATTCCTTTCTCATACAAAAATCCGATGTAACACCATGTAAACGTGCAGGCATTGGAACAACTTGTAATGTTGATGACGAAAGTGTACATACAAGATTATCACTTATTTGGTCATTCATAGATCGTACCATCCACAGATGTAGATTAAATGTATCTTGTAGAATACTAAAGTTCTGATTTATCACATAACATGACTGTTATATTGATCAGTATAGATGCTTCTGATCTCCAATAATCATCTGCTACATGAACTCGCATCAATTTCTATTAAAAAGAATTAATAAAAAATTGAGTTATTGAAGTAATTGAACTATTAAGAATGTTATTTATGTTGATAAAATATTTTAATCAGTATGTTTCAAACAATAAAAATAATAGATAATTATTAGAACCACAAGCTTTCAAATCATACCTAGAACTATTGTTAAAATAATAGAATATGAAAATTATATAGTAAACAGAAATAATTGAAAATTCAGTATTTATAGTTATTAAATAGAATGTTTTGAAATCATTTTGATTAAAGTACACAAGAACAGGATATAAATTGAAAACCTGATAGTAAATTAGTCGGAAAATTAATTAAAATATCAAAAACTATAATGATTACATTGAATTACATTAAAAAAACAAAATTAAAAAACTTTTAAAAATAATTCAGTTGACTTCATAGTTCCTGATTATTAATAGAAGTAAAAATAGATGCTTACTTTATCAACAATGGTGTTTAATGAACAATAAAATCATTTTCTAGAAAATGATCCAGTTGAACAGAAATTTCGGATGCTTCTGGAAGAAGGTGCAAAAATACCAGCTGACGCAGACGATCCAATGATAACATTACCAGAATATTATGACCCAATAAAATTTCGAACTGGTCAAGATGTCTTCAGGAATAATTTTTTTACCATGATGGTAGCTAAATTATCAGGACTACTCATTTTATTAGCAGTACCTTCAGTCCTTGCGATTTTAAAATTCACCAAACAAAGTGGTACTCCTTGCACAGCTTTCCGGAGATACGCATCAACGATACTTCACACGTGTATTTGGTATAAAAACCCTGCAGATGAAACCAGTGAGTAAGTATAAAGAGCATATCATAAAATAAAGAGGAGTGAATTTAAAAAGTTTGCTTACTTAATGATAATACTCAAAAAACTCATCACGTCATGTTTTATTGCTATTTAACACACAGCCATTTCCTCAAGACGATTTTTTTTTGCAACACAGCGCTAGAAATATCTTATATGTAGACTAAATGAATTTCGGTAGTTCATTGACATCATTTCGTACGTCAGAGTTTAGACGTCTCGATTAGA
Source organism: Chelonus formosanus (assembly GCA_028641665.1). Lineage (NCBI taxonomy): Eukaryota > Metazoa > Arthropoda > Insecta > Hymenoptera > Braconidae > Chelonus > Chelonus formosanus. The sequence continues at coordinate 6,586,509 of CM054006.1, read as the reverse complement.
TTATAAATCTTTCCAATCATCTGTTTATTTTTAAAACTTAAAAATCGAATGCTGAACAAATATTATTAATAAACTTTTGGCTCATCATCGAATGGCTCTTATTATAATAAAGTTACAATGAGAAAAGGCTTTCAACAGTGCGGTGGCCTTGTATTGTTCTAAGAAAATCTTCCAATCTGCAACATATAAATAATAAGAATCATTAAATCAATAATCATATTTAATTATTTCTTATAATAATGATAATAACAATAATAATTACTGATTGCAGATTCTTCACATCCTTGAAGAATGTTCGAAGAAAGCATTGTGTGGCCTCCAGACGTAGTTATGAAGCTGGAATAAGTCGAATCTCTCAACTGGACATGGCACTCACTCAATTTGGATTCATTGGATTCACTCTTTTAAGTGGAAAGAAATTAGGAATTGTTACTACAGATGAAGAGCTTGAAGGTCTTCTTCATTTTTGGAGAGTTATAGGTCGATTACTAGGAACAGAAGAAAAGTAATAATTTTTTAAATCATCTTTAATTAAGATATAATTGATGTTAAGGAAAAACTAAGTTGTTAAAATTACTTTTAGATATAATCTTTGTAATGGAAGTCTCAATGAATGTAGAGATCTTTGCAGACGACTATTAGAAGATGTTTTGGTGCCTCATCTTGCCAACAAAAGAAAAGATTTTGAAGAAATGAGTACTGTTCTTCTTGAAGGCTTATGGCCTATACATCCATTTATAGGTAGAAAGGCTTTTAAACTTTTCACATATAATTTGATTTCGTCAACTGTGACTAATAACAATCATAGTTTGGATCTTGATGATAAGTCACTGCCTTTTGCAAGTCGATTGCTATTACATTTCCACATTTTTATTCATGATTATTTATTAAATATTTCTTATTGGTGGTCAAGTATTTTTAGATATCTTTTAAATTGCTCTATGGCTTTAAATGTTTACCTTACGGAACATTGTCCTTTTTTAGCGTATTGGCTTTGGGGTAAAAAACAGTCATTGTATAATATTTACAAATATAATTTCGATGAGAAAAAGTCATAATTTAAGATGAAAGTATTGAATTATTCTGAAATAATTGTTAAATTCAGAATTAGTGTGATCTGTAGATATTTGTGAAATTTTTTACTTTGTACATAAAGGGAATTGAATCTATTTTTTGAAAATTGTAGGTAAGAAAAAAATTTTAAATTTAGGCAATCTTGAATGTACATAATAATTTTATTGTTGAAATGAATCGTGCTTAACTAAAGTATAAATAATGACAAGCACTAGTAAAATTTCAATTAATTTGAAAAAATTTTCTGAGGATTCTCATTTTTTTAATGTTCCTTTTACATCTATTTTTATGTTGTTAAAATTATTTGTTGTATTAAAATTTTACTCCAGAATGAACTGGAAAAATGTTTTGATTGTGATAAATTTATGAATAAATTTTAAAAAACAAGAAGCGTATAAAATAAAATGTATTTTACAATATAAATTTGATATTAAAAAATTGAATGTGATAATTAAAAATATTTAATAAATTAATTGTGAAGAAATTTTTCTTATTCAAATTATGAGTATGAAAAGTCATTTTTTTCAATCGATAACGAAATAATAGGAATATAATAAATACTGAATCATTTTATTACACATCATAAGCTATTACAAACATTTAATGCAATACTCATGTTTGTTTCAATGGAAAAAATTAATTTAAAGAAAATGTATATTTATAAAAACAACACAATATGGCTTTAGGTGAGTGACCTTTTAAAAAACAATTTTATGTGGTTTCTAATGCAATAATTAATTTCTTGAGCAATGAATACTTATTGAGTGCTACTTTATTAAAGTTAACGGAAAGTTTTTATCCAAAATAAACTATTGACATTCAATTTATTAGAAGAGTCTAAAAAAAAACTATCTTATAATGTCAAGATGAGAAATTAACAAAATCTGACTTATTTTTTAAATGTTTAAAGGTCTAATAAACGCGTAAATAAATGATTATTCTTTAAATTGTACGTTTATTAGCACAATTACTTTTGCCTTCATACTCTACTTATTCCACTTTCATCTTACCAAACCTTATCTCATAACCCAATAGTTTTGTCGACTTTGGATTCTTAATAATTCTATTGTTCTCTATGCAAAAGATCGAAATGATTATTTAATTGTACTAATTGTCGGAATACTATCTTATTACAACAGATGCATTTTTAAACGAGGGGACAGTTAATCAATGGCCCATTTTAAAACTGAGTTTAATTACAACTACAAAATGTGATCTAATTGCCCCAGCTACTTATTCTCGATTATTATTTCATTCTTATTCACATCTTACATCACCTAGTAATAACCAACTGAACTTAAATAATTACTTCCATGACAGAAACTTTGCTCTGAAATGACTAGCAAGATCTATAAGTCAAATTGTGGCTTTTAGAAAAATATATATTAAATTTAAGGCGTCTTGAGTTTCATTGCATCATTGGAAGTTTCGAAAACTATTATATTGATGTGGGAAAAAAATTTCATTATTGTGATTGTTGATCTTTTGATTCAATGATAATTGATATAAACACAACTTGAAGACGGATTCAACCTTTAGTCCCTTTAACTTCATCAATAAATTCTGCGGTTCCTTTTTTTGACTTGAATGAAATTGAAGTGTATAAATAGCATTTCATTTATTATAATTGAAGCAATTGTATATATTTTTTCAACTTAATCAACTTTAAAATTATTATCAACCAGATTTTCCTATTGAAGAAAAAAAAAACTTGAAATAGTAACATTTACTTGATTTCTTATAAGACTTAAATAATTTTCAGAGTCATTAAATGCTTTCCATTCATAAATAAAAAGAAAGTTATAAAAAGTCTCACATACTCACGTGCATTATTCCAATAATAATTGCTTGACTTGAGATAAAATTTTGTCTGATCTCCAACATCGCAAGCATATAACAGGTATCAAAATATTATTTTTATATCATTTTATCTGCAAAAAATAATTCAACAATAAAGATTTTCATTTATGATAATTTCTGTAGACACAGATGTTAAGGAAACAAGTAAGAGAAACAGATGTTGAAAATATTCAGTTGTTGCAGTGTCAAGGCTACTGAACTCGCTGTGTCCACAATGGAAAAATGTGTGCAATCAATGTCAAAGGATATGTTCTTTTATAATTAGTTATATTATTCTGCGAACTGTTTTTATGTTTCATACAATTGAACGAACGTATTTTACTCATAACGATCAAACTCGGCTCACTGTTTAGATGATCATGATATCAATACCTAAAATTACTTTTTAACAGTGTCGTTAATAAGAATGAATGTTTCATCGAAAATAGTTTGTTGAACAATCACGACACTTTGTATCTTTATTTGTCACGAGTTTCATATAATAGATTCAATTAATTGAAAACGCAATTATCAATGCTCATAAACAATAGAGATATTTTTTTTTAGTATTATTATACTATGTGTCAATGATACATAGTGTCACTTCAAGAATCTGATGGAAATATTCTAGGAGAAAATTCTAGAAATGCAACTATTTGACATAACGCCAGAAAAAATGAGGTTTTTACATACGTAAGCTTTAAAATGTCTACTGTTAATGGAAAATTTACTGATTGATTTAATGATGATTGGACAGACACTATTTTAAATGAAATAAAGGAGGTTATAAATATAAATGTAATGATAGTGTCTGAGTGGGATTTAGGAAATACCCTGGCGACAATGACGTGCCATTTGTAAACAATGTAGAATACGTAAACACTAGAACCCAGAATTTAAAATATACAAAAATAATTTTGTTAATATACACAGCATAGTTAGAAGTATTTATCAATGAAATTATATAATTTTTGTATGTACAAAAACTTAATTGCAATTTTATCATAATTGTATATTATCTTACTTTAATTTTAGTGTTGTGAATGTGAACCAACAAATATCTAAGGAAATATTAATGCATCCAGACATCCTTGAAAGTTCCTAGTAATGGCTGAAATAGAGTGAGACATCTTGCAGGATAATCATCATAAAATTGTATTCACAGGATCACGTGCAAAATGGATGAACTTGAATGCTTATGTTGAACATTGCGTGCCGACGAAACAATCAAGCTGTCACTGAAATAATTGGCCTGAAATAAAAAAGAAAAGTATTGTTAATGTTTTTTTCAACAAAAAAGCCAAAGGTGAAAGAAAGTTGTTTTTTTAAAATTTGGTTATTACAGCATATGAATGTTACCCTTGAGGTAGATCAAGTATTTTGAAGTCAAGGAGAAAACGAACTTATTCTGAAAATATTTCAATTAACTTGATAGATACGAAGATATAAAATAATAATAATCCAACATTTTGTAGTTTATTTTATCATAAGATCAGTTTTTCATCACATCATTTTCCATTAGATGCAAGCAATATTGAGATATGAAAATAGTTATTGAGTGATTCAATGCGTATCTGCACTCAGTGGAATGATATTTCATCAATTTTCTTAATACTGTGAACTCTACAAGTTAATTATTGCAAAATGAGTGTAATTACAAAGAGAAAAACAGCAGATTAAAGGTGAGTGATATTGTGATATGAGGGCGAACGTCAAGACTGTATTGCTATTTTGTTACAGGTATGTGTTCAACGATTCGAAGTGGGGGTTCGACGTAAACTAAACGATCTTGAGTTTGAAATTTACCGGGAGGTATCAAACAGGAGCCAGTATGTTTCTTTCTACCGAAGAATAAAGTCCAGTTGCGAAGTTTATTTTTTTTAATCTAAGCAACTTTTTTTTTATCCAGGTAACTTTACTTCTTTATTTCTCTTCATCTTTTACGTTCACTCTTTTTTATCGTATATATTCTATATGGACTGAATTCTCATTAAAATTCATTGGATAAATGTATAAAAAATTATAAAACTTGATGGCAAATTTAAAAATTGTTTATTAACCAAAAAAATTAATTAAAAATATTACCAACTCATTACCTAGCATGTCTTTGAAGAGGTTATGAATAGTTTTATAAATAAAGATTATTGTCATGAAAATAGTAGCATATCTAGCAATATTTAGTAAACAAATTTTACTTTAATGTTTTCTTATTTGAATTACACGGAAGAAATATCAAGGCCGATCGCCATTGAGTTTCGTTATGACTCGTTGATCCTCGGAGAAATTCGTTGCAATTTCGTGTGCACTCGTATATGCTCGTGTAATTTCGCAGCGGCGCGTCCGGTATCGCCAGTTTGGAAGCGTGTGGTGTCAGTTCAGTTCTTGTTCGTTCGCACAAGAAACGAGAAGCATAGCATGTGCCCACCAGTTCAGAGCCACGTACACGCTTACTTATTACACTATCAATCTTACTATAAACTTTTTTCCTGTGGTTACCGTTAGGGTTAAAAACGATTAAAAAAATTCACCGGTAAATCCCTCAAACCAGACGTCAATTGAAGTTATTTTTGTTGCAGATAACTAAAATTCAATAGATGAACATTATTATTTAGTGTACGAAATCAAAAGTGACAAAAGTTATGATATTTTCATGGATATTCTAGTGTGAAGGTTGGTGAAGTGCCTTTGGTGAATTTCTCACGGTTAAAAAGCTACCTGGTTGCCTCCATAGTTTGTCAAAAGCTTTGGGAAAGTAACGGAAGACAATAAACAAAAGTAAGAGAGTAAGTGAGAAGAAATAGATAGCGAAAGGAACGGAGAGAGAAGTCGAAGAGGTAAAGAAAAATAGAAGGACTGTGGCAAACGACCAACCAGAGCGAGGTAACACAAAACAGGGCGGTGGAAAGAGATTGTGTAGAGAAGTGAGAAGAGAAGAGAAGTCGGACGACTTCGGACCAACGTCGTCGACCTGAGGCAGCTTTAACTGAGAGATCCAACAGTAAAAATTCAACATCTGAAATAACTTTTCAAATATTTCCTATCACTTGTGTCGACTCACTCAAGATTTTTCTAAAATGAGCTACACCAGGACACCGCAACCAATTGTGAGCAAGAGTTGTGAGACCCTTGTCAGCAAATGTGAAATACCGATCATCGATCTTGCTCACATGGGTAAGCGTCTTGTCAAAGTAATTTATTAATTACTTATTCTGCTGAGAGAAATTTTTTATAAAGGTCAGAGAATGCTGGAAATCATTTTATTGACAATTTTTTGAAATATAGATAAAATCTTTTCTTGATAAAACTCTCAGTATCGTTGTAACAACTTGATGAGCAAAAAACATTGATGAAATATTGCATATAAATTTTCACATTGATGTGAAAAATATTTTCTTAAACTTTTAATAACAGCTTCGTAATATTTTTTAAATTTTCATTATGAATAAACATTTGTATGAAGATAAGAAAGACGTTTTCTGCTCATTATTTATTTCTAAGTATTTTGAAATCTTATGAAGAAAACAATGAAATTAACTGAGTCTTTTTATTATTACTTTTTTCTTTAAAGCTAAATAGTATACGATATAAGCATTTTTGAATATCATAATTCTGTTAAAATAACCTCGTAATCAAATGAAATGAGTGTAGCTATTAGCATCAAGTTTAATTTACGAAATACATTGAACTAATCTTTTGTTTTGAAATGACTAATTACAGCACGTGATCAAGTGAGGTTTTCGTTGAACTGTTAGTATGTTTAATAAAACCTTACATTACTATTATACGTGTTTGTACTTGTAGCTTAAGATATGTTTGAATATCAGTATCAACATTGGGACCTAAAGTGTGTATATAACTATTTAATCAAACTTACCGTTGCATGAAAGTCCGTTATATGCGAGTGACTCCTCGGGCTTTGTCGATTATAAACACAAACGCAATGAAATGAAAAAGTAGGCGGTTTCGTATATTAATTATTTTATTTTTTTTTGTAATTGATTCATTTAAATTCACTTGATATACTGTTGTAGATTTGTTGACATTTTTTTCTGAGCCAATAATTTCTATTTTACTCCAATAACAAATTCTTGCTTATTAGCCTTTTAAATAAGGAAAAAAAAGATGATAATTTTTTTTGCAAACTTTTAATTTTTAACCCATCATCAATTTTTTCTAAAATAAGAAAACATTAGCAACGTAAATTATTCAGTGATGTAAAAATACACTCATTGCATTCATTTGAATAATTTCTAAGCATTGTTGGAGAACAATGAAACCTAGAACTCAAATTCCAAGCGAATTTCATTAGATAATCAATTAAATAACTTTATTATTTTCCTAAGAAATTACATACATTTTATCTTTCAAAACATAACTCTGAAATTTTTTATGATTTCATTTATATAACATATTCAACATAATGTCGTATTACTTTATAAAATTAACTTGAAAAATTTACTCCAAAAATTGGAGTGTAACCCATTTTCTTAATAAAAATCTATTTGACATGTAATTCTTCAACGAAACCGGTGAAATCTACAGTTAAATATTCGGTAACATCTGGAGATCAACTTTCACTGTATTGTCATACACAAAGAATAAAAACAAATATATATATATAAACCGAAAGGCGACACATAGAGCCAAGGGGAAAAAGAGATCCAGAAAGAATATATACAGCTGGTGAATCTACTGGATGAATCATGTATGTATTTAATTGGAACGTGTGTGGTATTTTCAAGAAATTTTAACTATCTCCTACCAAAATAATTCTGTCAATTGCATTAATAAAAAGACATGCGAATAAAATTTATTGTATGTTTGAATAAAACAAATACAAGAGAAAAATGTTGGTAGTGAAGCCAATGGGATTGTAGGTTACATGGAAAAGGAGGAAAAGGAGAAAGACAGCAGAAAAGAGGGACGCGACGCGGTTGCAACGGTTGCTTAGCAACGAGAAACGATACGAGGCCGGAGCACACGCAGTAGTCTAGATGTCGAGAATTGCTAAGTGGTATGGGCCTAGCCTGACTTGTTCCCTTAGTCGAGGCTAAGGGCCCTCCTCATTCCCACCACATTCTTTCCTTGCTACAGGGTGTTTCACTTCATCTAACTACTTCAGTAAATGTACATTACCATGTCTTAAACATTATTATTTGTCAATATTTAAAGTTTATTTTGCTTATAAGCTTTTAAATGGTATTCAGAACAAATTAAGCTGCACGAGTATTGTTAACAAAACATCTAGGTCTCTGAAATGCTAGCTGGCAGTAATTTTTTTAATTGGCATTAAATTTAGGCTTGATAAGTATTATATCAGTTATGTAATGCAATTCTTACTGATCTTTTTTAATCCACTGATAAATAAATTGGTGACTTTTTCATTGCAACAATTATATTTCCTAATTTATTTTTTATTTACTTTTATAACTACAAAGAATGTTAATTGCACTTATCTGTATGTTTTAAAACAATTATTTATACATAAGATCGTAATTTTATTAGAAAAAATGACATTGCTTTGTTTTTATTTAGAAAGTTGTGTAAATTCAAATTCAGTTTAAAATAATGGGTAGATAAAAAACAATTCAAGTGTTATGATTTTTATTGATCTAATGAATGAGTATTTTCTCAAACGTGTTATTATTAAAGAAAAATAGTTAGATATGCTATCAATCACATTTATTTGTCACATTATGTGTCAAGTTAATGATAGATTGTAATAGATAAAGGAGTTTTAATAAGAATTATGACACTTTTTTATTAACAAAATTATCTGTGAATTTTTCAGTACATTTTTCATTACATATTTCTCTCCTTTATTTTCAATAAATTGATGACCTTTCTTATTTATTAAATAAAATAGCATTCATCAATATAACTGTTTCTAAATTATACAGGCTACCAATAAGTCATTATTTCTTATAGACTTATCCTATTAATTTTCAAAATAACCCATAATTTTATAGCTCTTTGAATAAAATTAAGTTATTTATTCATTTTTAGCATCATTTAACTTCCTATCTACAACTACATCAAGATGTTGATAAAAGAAATGCTAATGAAGCATAATATGATCTAAAATTTTATATAAAAATGAGTTACATTCTGATTTTCTAGTTTATTTTATTACGAGATTATTAATGATCATATTGAAGTGCTGATAAAAACTCACTTAAAATTTGTCCAGTAAAAATTTCACTTCCGTTTCCATGAACTTTGAATCGAGATCTCATTGGGAGTGTTGGTTTATGCAAGCTAGATCTAAATTCCTACTTTGTCTCCAGTATTCCTGTTTATCCATGTTGTGACTCATGAGTTTTTTCCTTATTATCTAGGTCATGAGTGGGTGCTCGTAGTATTTTTTGCAACTACAATGTGTTAATTTATTCCTTTTTATGTAATGTCTTCATATATTCCTTAGATCCTGACTCATCTGATAGAGCTCATTGTTTTATATGGCTATTTAATAAGTAATAACTCGTTCATACATGCAATTAAATAGATAAAGTTGATATTAATACGAATATAATATAAAGGTAATTTGTTTTATGCCAATTTTTAATTATCTTTATTCTTCATCTCTATCAATGTCCCAATCTCTCTTTGTGTTCTTTTTCTTTCAATTCAATTCCTTGCGATAGTAATATAAGTACTCATATCAATCCAAATTACGACAATGAATATGCTTATAGCTTTAAAAAGGTTATAATCAAAGTGCGGTAAATTCTCGCTATTGGTAGGCCTATAAAGTGGGAGTGAATGATTCAAAGTGTTGAAAGTCTAGAGTCTAGACAGTGAAGACTTTAAAACATTCAAGTCTTAGCTTTTAGTTTCTGTCTGCTTGTCTGTATTCCCTTTCGCCTTCAGTATAAGTAATAGTTATATGTATTATTGTTATTATTATTATCATTCTTCTTCCTCTTAACTGTGACTACTACCAGTACTACTACAACTACTTTGACTATCAACTTTTAACTCTTCTGTTGTACATCGGGCAAACGGCCAACGACCAACCGCTTTTAGTTTGGCGACACATGAGCTCACTTCAGAGACAAGTCTCTCTCGTTTCGTGACCCCACTGAGATTTTTTGATGACCCTATTCTGTAGATTTAATTTAAATTTATAAATTTAAATTTAAACTAATGTATTTCCAAACATTCATCATGCCTTCCAGACCATTGGATCTTACTGTTATAACTTCCTAGTGTTCTAATTAAACAATTAATGCATACTTATAGTTGACAGAGAAGTATTACTTCACATAATTTGTTATTAATAATTCTGTATTAAGCAATTGAATATTTTACTTTAATTATATGAGCTGTTTAACTATTTCTTGCTCACTTCCGATCTCTAATAAATTCAATTCCGTTCTATTTAACATAAAAAAGATATCACTACCGTCTGAAATTTAATTCCTCTTCAAAAATAACTTTCTATAAATTCTCTCACTTATTTTATTTAAATCTTTTATATTTACATTTTGATGATCGTTATTATCATACATCATTAATATCATTTATTTCCCAATGATTGATAAAATTCTTATGCAAAATCAATCAATAGAATATTTTGTCAATTTGAAGATAAATAAAAGTTCATCATTTACATTTGAAAAATACAAGTAGTATGTTTTTGAATGATGATAGAAATTTGTTTTACAAGAGAAAACAATGATAATCAAATATCTACTAATCATCATCAAAATGTTACTTGACGTATAAAATATTTTTATCTAATCAATTACATATGTTAAAAGTTAAAGACAATTTTTTTAATTTAGTATTATCATAATAATACTGAAAAACAATTAGCATTGTCATCAAGGTTATCGTGCTCAATATTTCTGAAGAATCTACCGGAATACCGATGTCAATGCTCTGTTAAAGTCAAGGATATCTTGGATGCTTTTGGAATAAAAATGTTGTTCATATCATTTATTTATCTAATATATATATTTTAAATACTATTTTATAAACTATATAGCATAGTTATGACACGCGTCCTCTGCTTCACCTCTCACTTAGTTTTACATTGGGCAACATCTTCGTCCCTGAAAGAAAAAGATAGGAATACCGACCTCATTCTGGCTTGCAATACTTGACAGTTAATTTTCTTTTTCCATATGCCTAACAATAATATAATATAATATATAGTATTTATCAAACTGATGATCCATACCTTTCGACATATAACATTGTCTCTGCTATGCCTCATTGTCTTGACAGATAGCTTCCGTTGATACGTGATAAAACTTACCTGTGATCCAAGCTAGTAGAAGGTTTTTTTTCCTTTTGCTACCTATTCTAATATATTCATTCGAGTTCTAATGACCTCATACAATCAATCTCCAAGTTGATTTAACGAGGATTTTTTATGTATATTTTAGTTGATACCTTCAACCTTCACCTTTATTTCAATAAATGCTGCTATGTGAATAAATATATTGATGCTTTAGGAAAATTTATAGGTTTCTTGACATTGGAATTGATAGTACACTTAATCTTGAGTCAATAATCATTTGATGACAATTTAAGTTTAGTGTAAGAAAAAATGGTTTCTTAAACATTAAATTGTGTTAAAGAATCTACAATCTAAGAAAGAATTTATTATGATGTTTTATTTGTATTAAAGACTTTATTAGAGGTACTGATTGTATCTGATGTCAGATATTATAATTTTAATTATTATTGATGGATAATTTAATTAAAATATCAGGAATTGAATTGCAAAATCTGTAGGATTAATAATTGAACCAAAGAAAAATGATTTTTACAACAACAGCATGATAATTTTGAAAAAAAATTTTTAAATATGTACTGGAATATTTTTTTTTTATTACAATTCAAATGAGAATTCCCATTACTCTTGGATAATTAATAAATCATTAAGATAGATTATTTGAATAATTCCTATCGATAAGACTTTTTTACAACGACGATATAAATATTCTTTAACATCGACTGAAGTCAGGTTTTTTTTTTTTAGAAAAATATTAAAACATTGTCTTTAAACTAGCAGGTGATATTTTAGAGCTATTATAATAGATTATCTATAACATTACTCCACTTATTTTCTAACTTATAGTTTACTATTATAATTACTTACAGATAATTTTATTTCAATAATTACTTCCTAATGGCTAGCCTGGAATATTTATTAATATCATTTGAAATCGAGAAAATTTATTTAATCTTTTATATAAGTTCCGTTTAATAAAAAGACAAACTTTCTTACCATATTCTGTTATCAAACAGTTTGAAGAAATTTTCTTATTTATTTTCATTGATTTGTGTTTTTTTCTAGAATATAAAAATTTCATTTTTATTTTTTCAAATTATTTATTTGTTTATTTATAGATTGGATAAACCCATTAATTATTGTAAATATAGTTAAAGCAGAACATGATAATCAAAACTAATAAAAAATAGTTAAATTAAATAATACTTACTACTATCAGCAATCCTTGATATGTGACCAATTATTATAACGATTTAACAATGACCATAAATCAAATAAACCATAATTTTAATGGAAAAATATTGAAGTTATCCAAATAAACAAATTATCCTATCATTAAAAATTATTTTTATCAAACATAAAACCCATTAAATAATTTTAGAGCATCAATTATCTTTATAGACTCTATTTTTTCAAGCATCAATTTTTTAGTTTCCAATAATATCCATCCATTCATGAATTCGATAATTGTTTGTAATTTTTTGCAGTTGTGTAACCTATTATTTTTATAATGAATCATATATAATTGAAAGACTTGTTAGTTTGTTATACTCGAGTAATTCGACCCTGAAAAAAAAATGCGCATGGATAGATAGAGAATTATCAGCTGCTCACATCATGCTATTTCGTGTATTGCGTTATTATTTCACTTATTTTATTTTTTCCCATTTATTCTATTTTAACAATTGTTTTTTTTATGACATGTCTCGACACGTAACATGTTAATCGGTATAGGAGTACCAGAGCCACGAAATAAAATTCTCTGTAACTTATCATTTCCGTGTTAACAGCTGTAATCGTTGAATCATAAGAATGCTTTTAGCATTATATTCATGCTAAGCTATTTTTTTATTGAATATATTATTCTAAAATGAGCCGCAGAATTTCTAGAAGCTAAATATTTAATTAATTCTTTATAAACTTATTCTAATAACGCAGAGTTTTTTTTAATGATTATCACTAATTCTTAGCTATGATTACTAATTTTTCTACGAATTTCCGGATGTCAAATAACATGCAAAGCTATTGGTTCTAGAATACTAATGTGTCCTCAACAATCACTTTCAGGGACGAGCGAAAGTTAGAAACCAATGTCGGACACGTGAAACTATTGAAAAAATTGCAAGCTTTTGTTGCAAGAGAATTTTATCTTTTGTTAAATTTAAATAAGTAATATCTGCAATGAACAATTCTGGTAATTCTTTTATGATGAGCAATATTAATACAGCTGTCAAGAGAACAATTAAATAATTCTTTAAACACAGTAAATTAAGAAACAAAATACATTATTTGGAGCAGTGAAAGCAAATTATTGCTTACAATAATTTTATAGTAATAATTATTGATAAGCTTCAAAGATATGTTTTTGGAGCAGTGGATTTTTTAAATTAAATTTGGAAATTTATAAAATTTTATTGCGATAAATATACGTTGAATTATAACTGTTGTGATGTATAGATCGATTTTTCTTTTTTGACATTGAGATGATTAAATAAAGAAAACCAGAAGGTGGTCTTACTAGAATAATATTGTCTACTTCCAAAAATGTGTAAATAAAAAGAAAACATCTTATTTTAAAAAAATTCATACAATAGTAAGTTTACTTTCTGTTGAAATTGTAGCCATAGATCCATAGAAGAACGTTTAAAAAATTGATCAGATAAAATTTGGCATTAGTTTTTCTCATAAATTGACAGAATCTTATAATTAAAATTTACTTAAGATGATAAACTTGATTGTCGGCACTGTCCTAGATATTAACACTCTTAATAAAATAACGATAAGAGAAAAATTGGTGAAAATAAATACCAGAGTAATTGACATCAAAACATTAGTAACGACAGACATACACTAAAAACAAAAATAAATTAAATTGTTGAATTTCTTATTTACTGATATCAAACAATTATCAATCTAGATTTGTTTATAATACCATTCTTAAGTTCTTTAGATAATTCACGTGTAGAATAAAATTCATTCTATATCAGAAAAGTTTTAACAAAAAACAAACAAAACGATGATATTCATGAAATCAAAAAGTTTTTTTTTTCAAAATTATGAAAATTTGAAAGGAAGAAGAATAAAAGTTGTTTTCTTTTTCAAACAAACAATAATAAATGTGAAAAAATGGTATATGCTCGTTTAATGTTGTCCATATTTATTTATTTCATACGACCTACTTTTACGAAATGGATTTTTTTCATTCTTATTCAATTAAAATGTCGAAAAGAACTTATATTTCAATAATTAAACAAACAATACATAATGAATAGTTAATTTCATTGTATTCTTGAATATTTTATTTTTATAAACATGATATATTTAAATGCTCCACTCAATTGCTTCACATAATAACGTAATTTATATTCGATAATTTGCTACGTATAAGAACCTAATGTAAGGTATTATAACAACGACGTGTATCTAAACATTATTACGATTTGTTTATCTATCACACCTGATAGAGTATCAATATAAACAGGAAAGAAATCGCAACAGACCGCAACAAACATAAACAAAAAATAAAAATCGAAAGTTCAGTTCTGCAGTTTCACTGTTACCAAACACGTAGCTTCATGGTCGGTCCATTACTTTGCGGTATGCATTAAATGATGTCGTTATTACCTTCATTTTTCATTACTCTCATATTTCAATTCATCATATTTCGAGGTCATCAGTGAGACCACGAAAATTCATTGGGTTGTTGTATTTTAATAAGAATAATTCAAAGTTTCAATTATTTTCAACTTACATGGCATCATTATCTTTATTAATTTGTCTAAATGATGTTAATTAGATTTAATGAAGATATTTGGATAGAGGTAGTTTAAATTTCTTGTGATATTGAAGCAGAAAAGAATTTTCACGTTGATTTTTATGATTCCTGGTACTTCAGGCGATATAAAAATACGATAATAGTTCTGTCATCGAAATAAACACTTGAAATAAGTAAGAATTATCGCTTGGAATGATTAATAAAAGAGTTTCTGGAAGTTGTTAAGTTTTTGCAATCTTATATTCCACTTCAGAGAGTTATGGAAAATTCCAAATTGCTCTACATAATATTTTTTTATAAAATAAAAACAAAGTTATTTGTTAATAAGTATGTTTATTTAATTTGTGTCACATTGTATATAGTGGGTATAACTTACATATAGCTCACATAGTAGGTGAATATGTGTTGCAATTCTTTGGTTAATGTGACTGGAAAGCACATTCGAGGCTCTCCAGGGGTGCAATAAAACTTCTTATCTCTCCCACTGCTTTTCGTTGCAACTTTCTAACCTTCAGTTATTTATTTATGCGATGAGAAAGTGTCTAGTAAAACAAGTTCTGTCGATAAGACCTGATCGATGATTGTAGAAAAATAGTCATTAAGTAATTAATTAAGCCGTGGTAAAAATAATGATTAATTGATGGGTTGATTGCATTGATTAAAGGCTTTGAATGAAATAAAAAATTAATGGTTATGAATCATGATTTTGATTGTAACATATTTTTCTTTCTGATTGATTATACATTCTTTTTTGAATTATTCTTTATGAGGAAAGTCAAAATGGGACGTTTTAATGATCATCTTTATTTTAATATTTTTTCATTTTGAATAATTTATCTAGTAATTAACATATTTTCCTCAAAATATTTATTACTCAAGGAAATTATTTTTTTTTTATCAAGGAAATTTATTTTATCAATCAATTTGGTATTAAGAAGTATTTTAGTCATAAAAAAATACACTTTTGTCACAAAAAAATCAAAATTATTCACAATAACTCAAGAAAATTAATTTTAGGAAAAGATTCTAGTTTAAAAAATTAAAATCGATTTTTCTAGAATCAATTTATGTAATACAGTTTCTGTTACTGATTAGATTAAATCATGGTCAAGTATTTTTTAAAATAACATTACAAAAAAACCATTTAAAGTCATAAAAATTAAAAAAAAAACAAATTAATTAATACAATCGTAACATTTTTCGCCTTGGAAAATTTTTTCCAAGTTATTAATCACCAACTTACAAATGACAAGGGAATAAAAACTCACCGTGATTATGCATACATATTCGTATCAAACTTAATGATCTCAGCAAATTATCATATTAACACGTGTCTGTTTTTTTAAAGCCTTTTTCTTCTTTCTCTTTATATTTTTTCCACCGTACTAGATAAGCTTGTCTTGATAAATGCTCTGATTAATTTACAATTCTTTCTCCAAGCAGACTCGTAGATCAGACAATTGGTTAAGATTGTAAATTTACTTAATCCTCAGAAATTTCAGTTGCCAATTCTTCTCTTAATTACCATTTTTTAACTTCAACGAAATTTATTATCATCTTTATAAATAAAAACAATTATTAACTAAATATATTACGAATAAATAAATTTTCAATTGATAAATCAATAACGATTATTAGTATTAACAGAAAAATAATTTAAAAGTTAACAAATAATTTTTATATTAATTTCCAAGCTGTAATTATGAATTTAAATTTATTATATGTATACGTTGTATATTATTATATTAATCTACTGTCATTTATTATAAAGGAAAAAAATAATTTTCCTACTTATATGTCTCTTATATCATTGACAGGTCTTATCAGTGGCTGGCGGAACATAACGGTTAGTATAATGACAAAAAAAAATCCAAGATAAATTATTTAGGCTAAATACAAAGTTAGCTCAGTAGATTCCGGTTTAGTTTAGTTATTTTAACCGCCTCTTTTACAATTACGTCACTAAAAACGATTAAGTTGTCTTCCGGTTTGACGCATCGTTGCATTTTGATGAAATGATTTTTTGTACTGCTATTTGTTTTAGCAGTAATGTATTTTTTAAAGAAAAAAAAAATTATTTTGATATAAAATATTTTATTGAATTATTATATTATGATAGTTGGAATGTCTTTATCATTTTTCATATTAAATTTGATATCTTAATAGTCATTAATCATCATATAATTTAGCATATTTAGTAGAGTTATAGATACATTTATTATTCCTTCATTGTAGTTACTTCGATTAAGTTCAAAAAATAATAATATGCGCAGCATAGAATTATTTTTGTTGGTATTGTTACGTTTTTAAAAATTATTTTTGTTTGGAAGAAAAATTATTGGTCATTGTGTATAATTAGAGCTCTACTTCAATTCCAAATTTTTTATTATGATTATTTGTCGAACATTCAAAATTACCCAATTATTATTAATAATGGGTTATTCTGAATTAAGTGCAGAAAAATAAACTAATCTTCATTAAAATTAATTATCAATTATTAGAATTGATTATCAGAAGTATCATTTTTTTTATAATTTCGCGCTTCGAAAAGACTTCTTTTTGTAACAAGTTAAACAATTTTTTTTTAAACAGAAATTTTTAATGAAAAAGAACCAAAGTGATTTAGGTTCTTGTAAAGCTTATATATAATCCTTTAGTAAAAAATCTTTTTCGTTTAAAAAGATTTGTCAGTTTTAAATTTGTCTAAAAGAAAATCACAAAAACCATCTTCAATTGAATTGAATAATTTTCTTTGAAGTCTCTGAAAGAATCAACATCACTTAAAACTCGAAAAGATTAGTTATTGCTCTTTATATTCTCAAGTCTTAACATATTAATTTTTGACGGTATTAAAGTGTTAACATCAGTGATGATGAGCATGTTACAAAAAAAGTCAACAAAATTGCGAGTAAAATCCTGTGCCATTAAGTTGATATTGTTTATTCAAAATGTCGACATTGTATATATTCTTAAGCGATTGAGAAGGAAGTATGTAGAAGGTGTTGATGGATAAAATCCTGACGAGATGTTACGTATTCATGATGTATGTGACGCCAAAAGCGATTTTTATTTGAATTGACTGAATTATAATGGCAATAAAAGAAAAAGATAAAACCACAAGATAAACAAAAAAAAAAAATTGAATGTCAAGGCGATAATTTTTACTGGGTTATTATAAAAATCTAAATCTCCACAGCATTAACAGTTGATAATTTCCGCATATGACATGAATCATTCGTCATTGCGATGACGGTTTTGTATGCAAAGCCGCCACAATTGTTATCCTCGGAATTAATAGAGTATGTTGATGGCTTCGAAATCGATTGTAATTCTTTTAAGGTCGTGGACTCACCGATAAGGTCATTCACAAGGATACAATTCTCTGATAACAGTTTTATTTATAATTATAATTCAATCAAAATAACTTTAATTAAATAATTACTATACTGAGGATATAAATGCATTTCAACATTCATCATTTATATTTCTAATCCATTCAATCATTATAATCAAGTATCACTGCTATTATTTATTAATTATTTTATAAATACATATTAATATTGAATTAATTGGTTGAGACTTCATTATCATCAGCAAAAAGAATCCATTTTTCCGTTATGAATCTTTTATTAGTTGATTTTTTTAAATTATTTGAATATTTATTAAAATTTTCGATAAAAAATTTACTGCAAAATAATTATAATTTATGCTTGTTGTCTACATTGAAAAAAAAGTCGAAATTTTTTTCATTAAATATTAATTCTAAGAAATAATCTGTTGAGATATATTTTGCTCTCCTCAATGCAATTATTCCATTAATTAACAATTCCTTGTATTTTCAGATATATAAATATATATTTCATGCTTTGAAATAAAATGATTTAGAAGGGATCTGAGAATAGATTCAAAGGGGAAAGTGACTCAGAAATGCAGAGTACAAAAATATACACAAAGAAAATAATGTTTGGTTAAAAAAATAGAATAACAATATTATTACAATCTTTTATTGAATTTTTTTCTCTATTTTATTACATGAATTACATAAAAGCTGTTTATTATGATTTTTTTTTAACAAAAAGAGCTGAGTATACACGTGTCGTTGGTTGAATAAAACCAATCAGACTCTTTGTATTGCGAAAAACGTCATCGATGTCCATTCTAGAGTGAAACGTATTATATAAATCGGTCATGGAAATTTATTAGACCTGCGACATCTTTGATTTATGTATTAAAGATTGATGAACATTAAAAAGGTGCCACATGCTAAGGTGTCATCTTACACATGGCTAATTTATTAAAAGTTTAAATGAAATACATTTGATATGATGTTCAATTGCATTTCGCTGATTCATTCCTCCTTGATAAAAAAAAACATTCAAAGTCAGAGTATTATTTATTCCTGTCGTAATTAATTATCAATCCTCATTAACTGTCACTTGGTTTTTATTTTATTGTCTGTCCAATAAACAGCTTCTTATAATCACTGAAAATATGGGGCAATTCATTTAAATCATTGATTATTTAAAAAATTTATCAATCACAGCTTAACTTATTTGCTATCAAAATCTATCATTTTTATCATTTCCATAAGTCTTCAAACACATTCTTATGATCATATATAGCTGGAATACGTCACCAGCTTCAAGTGTATCTGAGTTATATACACATTTTAAGGTTTATCATCAAGTTTAACGACTTACGTCAATTATCACAATTGCTACATATTCGAAATACAATCAAAAATGCTTTTGTTAATATTTTATAAATTTTTGAATCACTTAATAATGTCAATATTATGTCATAGTACTAAAAATTCATATTTAGTCCAAATAATTTTTCATAAAACCTGAATATTAATGCAAATATTTTCCATTCCAAACTAAACACTTCATTTTGATTCAGCATTCTTTGAAGTTAGTTTATAACTATTATTTTGAAAGATTTTATGCAATAAATAATGTTGCAAAAATTCATTTCATTGATAAATTAATGGAAATAATAAAAAAAAAAATATTTTGAGTATTAAATATAATGTTTAGGTGTTGAAATGAATTTTTTCGAGTTAGAAATGATAGCTATTTTTCCTTGAGTCTCTATGAAGAGTTAATATAACTAATCTTAGATGATAAAGCTTGAGGATAAATAATTTATGTGAATTTTTCAAACTAAATATTTTTTTATTTGATTTCAGGCACAGAACCATGCCCCCAGAAGGGAGTGGTTAAACAAGTCGCTAAGAAGCTTGTACGGGCTCTTTCTGAGAAAGGACTTGCTCTTCTTGTCAACCATGGTATTCCCGATTGGAAGGTAAAATCCATTAGACAACCTCGAAATAAAATCTTTAAAAAATATGACAGGATATGCAAATAAAAAAAGTATAGTATAAGAAACTTAAGAGTGAATATTCTTTTAAAAATTCACTATAAGATTGAAGTAGAAAGTCTTTGAACTTTACATTTTTCATGACTCGGAGAACCCTGAGATAAGACCCCAGGCTGATCATTGACCTTGTATTTAATTACATTGGTATCTCACGTTCATGGATCTTTCATTCATGAAAAATAAAAAAAAACACTATTACCATTGATATTATACTGTGATTGGAAGTAATTTTTTAATAGTACAGACAAAATAGACTTTTTTGTATATTAAACAAGCAAAGTAATTACTGGGAATCACACACTCTCTTTATATCTTATCATTAATAAAGAAAGAGAATATCCAGTATGATTGATTAATAAGTAAAAAAGCAAATTAAAATGAAATTGTTTGATAAATATCTGATCAAGTGGTGAAATAAGCTCCAATAATGTTCATTCCAATTAACAAAATCATGAAATATTCATTCATTTAATTATAATGATATCTTTTTTGAAATTCTTCAGATAAAATGGATCAATAATCGACCTTCCACAATATTAGAACAATTTGTTAAGTAGACTTTTGAAAGATCCAAGAATATTAATCAGTCTCAAATCCATTAACTGATATTTATTTTACAATTTTATTAGAAATACTATTTTATTTTATATCTTATATAATTAATATATAAGTATTTAAAATGTTGAATTAATTATTATCTCTCCTTGGAAAAAGATTTTAGTTTTTTAATTGAGCATTCAACGCCCATACATGAGTTATTAACAATCAAAGTCGTGTGATTTCATTTATTATATAAATACTGTTATTCAGACTGTTCTTAAAATGACGATGATTGTATTATTATTAACATCTAAGTGTTTTATAAGTTTGTAGAATTTTATATAAATCTCCGAAAATATCTCAAACACTCATGCTATTCTAGATATTTAGTATGTAGGTGTGCGTGAACTTATATTTTATCATGATTTGTATGACGAACACTTACGATACGTAGGGATGACGATATAACGGAATAACGGTCAGTAAATTGACCATTTGTTGAATATATAAAACTACTCAAACGATAGTAGAATAAGAATAGCAAAGAATTGACTGATGTTAAAGTTTTTTATGTCAAAAAATTTAATTCAAAAAATCTTATCAATTACACAGATTTTTTTTTTTAGTAATACCAAGTGTATTTTCAGGTTTTTATTTTCAAATTCAATTGCTTATTTTACATTCTTATTTTAACATTTATTCTTTACTTTTATTTCTGAGTTCTTTTCAGAGGTAAAATTTATTATATATTCAATAGGAGTATAAATTATCCTAAGTGTCTTGATCAAATAAATCAAATAAAATTACATGAAAATTTATAATAAATTTTAACAAGATAAAATAAAGTGTGATTTGTATTTTAAAATTATTACCAGCTAAGAGATTGAATTAAGTATATAATTAATGGTACCGATTTTTTAATCATAAAGTATTTTCATTTAAAAACAAGATTTACTTGACAAACGTTTTACATAAATATTTGATTAATGACAAATAATTTTTTATTTTGAATAAATTGTTTTTAATAAAGAAAGTTAAAATTAATATGAAAAAAGTGAAAGACATAGCTATCAACGAACGAAGAATAAAGAAGATGTTAAAAAATAAGTTTAATCAGACCCATGCTATCGAGAAAGGATATATTACTGATATAAAGCCTTTCTTCCGTTATTCTAAGAACGCTAGTTTATGAAATTTAAATAAAAATCTATCAAAGCATCTGGATGAAACGTCAATGGTATCTTTTATCCTGCGTCAGAAATGAAAATAGATATCATTTTCATGATCATGCACAAATGCAATTGCATGCATATGATCTAGATTTCTTATGAGAAAAACTTTCAACACTTTATGACCATCCTAAAACACGATTGTATATTAAATCCGTCATGTGTTCATAGTAAAGTTTATAAAAGTCTTTGTTGAGACATTGAGCCTTGAAGTAAAACAATCAAAATTTATTTGTTCAGATGCATCAGGAGTCAATAAAGATCAGGGTTGTTCCTTGAATTCAAAATTCACTTAGACTTTTGACAAGCTATTTCATATTTTAAATTAAATTTCCGCACGAATATTAATGATCCGTTACCTTCAGCTATATTTTCATATTTATATCGACATGCTTTTACATTTATTTACGTATTCTTGTAGATAAAGGCAGCATACAGAGCTTTGGACACTTTTTGTGAGCTACCTAAAGAGGCTCGTGCCAAGTTTGAGTGCGTTGCACCTTCGAGCCATGGATATATCAAGCCAGAACCTGGAACGTAAGTTTAAATTACTTTTTTTTATATAGCCTTAACTTTCATTATTTCTTGGAATGAATTTTCCACAATTTAATATTTATTTAGATTCATTTCAACAAAATTTCTGCTTTATTACAGAATACATAAAATAATAAGTATTCCTCAAAAAAATACTAGTTTCTTTAGTGAATTGATGCTAATTGATAATAAAAAGAGAACTTGATTATCACAGGACTATTAACATAAATGCTTGTGCCTTACAAGTATTATTAATTTGATTCATTATAACCATTCAAAAGAAATAATTTTTGTAAATTAGAATTAAGAATCATTCAAAAAAAAAAATATTTTTTTATAAAAATTAATATAAAATTATGATTCAACAGGAATCCAACAGATGAGATCGAAGCCAGGCACGAGTTTATAATATCTGGAAACGACACAGAATTGCCAGATGAAGATGTTCCAAATTTCCGTTCAGCAGTGGAAGAGCTGACAAGTGACTTTAAACAACTCTCGGCTATGCTTCTCACAGTATGTCTTTTAATTCCATCTTTGTTAGTCACTTTTATCCTCATTGTGACAACTTAGACAAACTAGATCATGGCCTGAGACAAATTTTATTAAGCCCAAATGATTGCACAGGCTCTTGCTGTTGGAATGGAACAGCCATCGGATTACTTTATGAGCAAGCACTCCAACCTTCTTGACTCTGGTAATAGCTCTAGCTTTCGGATGATTTACTATCCACCGGCAGTTTTATCAGAATCTGGTGCTATGCGTTACGGGCCAAGTTGTGATACTGGAACCTTCACGCTTTTAACTCAGGTACGATGAGTAATAATTAATCATTATTTAAGTATTCTATTAAGCCTTAGCTTATGTCATTTGATAACAATAGCAAAATTGTATAAGTTGGCATTAGTAATTATTAGACTTAAAACCTGATCTTTGAGATAATATGGTTCACAGTTCAAGAATTACTATGGATTAACTACTCTGTGATACATACAAGATTATGGACTGGGATTATGATTAACACATACATTTCTGCTGGATTTTGATTCCTTATTAGTTGGAGAAAACGTTTGCTTTTCATTTAGAAAAAGGTTAAATACTTTCTATCAAGTAAAGTGGAACCTTCAGAAAGAATTGTATTACTTTATTATCATAATATATATTAAGTAATCAATTGATAATTTTTTTGTTTATTAATGGGTTATTAGTGTTAATTCGAAAGAGATTTTATGGCTTTTGAAAGTTATTTTAAATACATTTTACACGTAATTAATAATGATTGTTAAGAACTCGTGTAATGCGTCATTGTAAAAATTTTTTCGTTTCACTTTACTCACTGAGAAATAGAAAGTAAATATCATTTTACACTTATTGCTTACGACAAAAATATGATAATAATTTAACTTATGTAAAATCATTTTTTCATGAAATTATTTATTTTAGGACTGCGAAAATGGATTAGAGATCCAATCACCATACGGCGAACGTTGGGGACGTGTAGGTCATCTTCCCGGAGCTATTTTAATTAATTCTGGAGACTGTCTCGCTAAATGGACTAACCAACAGCTATCATCATTGAAACATCGTGTTGTGGTGCCTGAACATTGCTCTCGAGGTCGTCATTCCATCGGATTTTTCGTTCAGCCAGACGAGAATGTTGAAATAGAGCCATTGAAGACGAAGATATCAATTCCACCTCAAGAACCAGTTATTTGTCGTCTTCAGAAGAAAAAGCGTGGAGTACTTACGGCGTATCATCATCTACAACGTCGTTTTCGTGAAACTTATGCTTCTTAATAATTAAAATTTTAGATTCCCTGGCGTGTTACTTATCATAAAATCACGCGGATAAGAAAGAGGAATCGCGACGAAGAAGAACTCAAATTATTATGTTCTCTAGTTGTAATGTCAGTATTTGACAACAGCAAGAAAATTATTGCCGCGATTAATAATCAAAAAGATCGCGATAGACTGAATAGCTTAAAATTATTAATCCTGCGAATGGATTTTTATACTTTCGTGGTCTTTGCTATAGATGCATTTAATTAAATGTGCTTTAATTCCATGAATTTGACAATAATTTAGTTTCAATACCATCATTTTACGATTAAATGAGAGGAGCTTTGATCTAAATAAAATAAAACAGAGACCAACGAGAAATAAAAAAAAAATAGAGTCGACATCGATTCAATGAACCGTCCAATAATCTCTCGTAAATCTCTTATTGCAATAGATAAATTGAATTTTATTAATAAATAAATAAAACAAGACCACGAAAGGTCGTCGTCTGTTCGTGTGAACCGTGATAAAAGCGTACGCAAGGAATTAGTCTGGAGTCTCCAGCAATAATAAATGAATTTGTACTTAAAAATTCAGTGTATTTCATTTTTTATATTCTCTCTAAAAATTATTAAATAGAAACTTTTAATTTATTTAAAAATTTATTAAAATCCAAGATCCCAATTGACACTGGGTGGTTCTTCATGAGTTGTATAGCAAATTATTGTATCACCTGGTTGTACAACAATATCGGGATCATGAAATCGCAAGCCACATTCTATCCCTGTTTTAATGCTATTGACTTCATCCTTGTGATGTTTCATGGATGTTAATGTTCCTGAAAATTATGTATAAACATTCATCATTTCCCCAATCATTGTATTAGAATATTAATGATTCAATTGTTTCATACATACCTTCATAAACAATTTCATTATTTCGAAGAATTTTGTATTTTGCATCTTTTTTCAAGACTCCTTCAGTACAACGACATCCAGCTACTGATACTTTTTTCTTTTTTTCAGTTATTTGAAAATATTGTAAAACGTTCGCTTCACCTTGACAAATAAAGAAAACACAATTTTACATAAAATTGGTGATATAATGTCAATCGACTTTATTATTTTTTTTTTACTTTTACCTAATTTATCTTCAATTATTTTTGGTGGCAGCTTTTTACGAATTTCTTCTTTCAAGTCATCTATAAATTTATAAATCACATTGTGGGAGTGAATAGAAACTTTTGATTTCTCAGCAAGATCTTGCATATTTTTGGAAGTTTTTATATTAAATGTATAAATCATTCCTGCAAGAAATTACAAAGATGTTTAGAAATTGAATAATTAATAAAAGAAACATAATAAGTTATTTACGGTATCATACCATCAAATGTTTCAGCCATTTCAACATCATTTTCAGATACTGGTCCGATTCCATATTGAATCACGTCGAGATGGCAACGATTTTCATCTTCGTACTTTTCTAATGCTTCCAAAATCGCTTCAACAGATCCTAGGACATCAGCTTTGAGTATAATACTAACTTTTGGAATTCCATCATCTGGCAAGCTTTCTTTTTGCGGTAGTTCATGGATTTTTTTCACGAATCTTCCTAAAGCTCGTTTTTTAAGTAAATTTTCTCTATATACCTATCATAAAAAATTACACAAAATTATTAAGATATAAATCACTAAAAAATGCAAAAATTATGTTAATGTTCTTACTTTTGTATGTTCTATTCTTCTTTTTTCAATCTCAGGCAAGTCTTCAATAGCTTTCATTTTCATTCGTTGTAATTGACGATACTTTACAACACTATGAGCTTTTTTTTCATTCTCAACTTCTAGAAATTCATCTCCAGCTGCTGGCAACTCTCGCCAACCAAGTATTTGTACTGCTTCAGAAAGTTTACCTTCGGAAATCGGAGCTCCAGCATGATCAATCATACCTCGTACTTTAGCCCAAGCAGTTCCACCAACTAAGAAATTCAATTAAACAAATGTTTAATGTGATCAATAATTTTTTATTGTACAATAATCGATGGAACTTACCAAGAATACACCCTTTTCGCAAAGTTCCTCGTTGAATAAGTGCTGTAGCAAGTTTTCCGCGACTAATATCTGTACTCACTTCTAAAATTACTCCTTCCACCATACCATTAGGATCTCCTTTCAATTCCATCATCTCAGCTAATACAGCAACAGTCTCTACCAGTTCTCTTAAATTGGTACCTTTCAATGCAGAAATATTTACACTAGGTACATCACCTCCAAGAGCTTCTACAAGGATCCCTTGCATAGCTAACATTTGTTGAGTTCTTTCCTGTAGAAATTTGATTGAAAAAGTATGAAATTAATTAGACGTTATTTTTTGAAAATGGTTAAATTTTTTAAAATTAATCGTTACCTACAATATCAGCACCTGGTTTATCAATTTTATTTATGGCCACAACAATTTGAACTTTTGCTTCTTTTGCCATTTTTATGCTCTGAATTGTTTGCTCCATTACTCCATCATCAGCTGCTACGACTAAAATGACAATATCTGTAACATTCGCACCTCTTTCACGCATTGCACGAAATGCAGCATGACCCGGAGTATCAAGAAAGGTAATTCTTTCACCAGTATCCAAATTGACTGAAAATATAAAAATCTGAAAAAGTTTGTTTTTCGTTTTACATATTTATTATTATAAAATATACCGTTAAATGCTCCTATATGTTGAGTTATTCCGCCAAATTCTTTAGCTGCTACTGATGTGTGTCTCAGGGAATCCAAAAGAGTTGTTTTTCCATGATCTACATGGCCCATCACGGTAACAACTGGATGTCTTTTAATTAAAACTGATGGGTCTGGAGGTGGGCTATTGTAAAAAAACAATTATCAAAAATAATAGTTAAATCATTTTGATAATTTAATTGAAGTATCTTTTCTTACCGTTTAACAACATCAGCATCTTCATATTCATCTTTATCAACTTGATCAGGCCTAGGTACTACAACGTATTTTAATCCAAGTTTTTTTACAGCAGCGTACAAAAGATTACCATCATAAATCACACTATTTTGTTTAAACCCACGTACACCTGAATATTCAATAACTTGTAATACATCCTTTACAGATCTCGAAGCAGCTTGTGCTAATTCGTTCACTGTCATATTTGACCACACTTTAATAAGAGGCATTGTTGATTTAGCCTTTGGTTTCTGAATAACCGTAGTAGCCAATAATTTCTATAATTGTTATAAGGGTAAGCATAATATTTATTGAAAGATATTATTATTTTAAAAAAAATACAAAAATGACTTACTTTTTCTTCTTTCGTTTTTTTCCTTTTTAAATAAACTGGCGTTGTGTGATAGCAATGACATTCAAAACATACTTTTGAATTAAATAAATAATTTTGAGCTCCATTATGATCTTTTTTGACAATTTCAGTAATAAATTTTAAAACATAACTGAAAAAAGCATTATAAAGGTTATGAATCATCGAATTTAATTTATAAATTAAATTTTCAAACAATTTATAAGAAAAATGTAGGAAATTTTTATAAAATAATGAGCAATATAATTATTTCATGATGTTAATTGAATATACAATAAATGAATACCGTTGTTTAAAGCACATTTGAATCAAGAACGGAGCCATCTTCCAATCTGGTTTACATAAGTCATATATGTGTGTGTGTGAATCATTCAATACAGATGAATGTATTTTATATTCGTGATTGTTGATTATTCTACTGATGTTAAAAATGGCATCTCAGTAATAATGGAATTGTATTCACTAGTAAATAATCCTTTACATAGTGATAATTCAAATTAATTGTTTCATTGAGTAGAATTGTTCAACAATGTAAGTAAAGATGATCAAACACATTTGTTTTATAACTATGATTATTTTATAAAAAGATACAATTCTTGTTTGCACGATCAATACCTAGCAATTTGTCATAACAAATTATTGTGATTAAAAAATAAAAAAAATGACAATGTTGTTTACGTTTGATATTTATATGATAAATTGTTTATTTAGATTACTTAATTAGAGATGCCTCGAAAATACATATCAAAAAATGTAAGAAGCCAATGGTCTTCAGAAGATCTTAAAGCAGCTGCCAAAGAAGTTTTAGATAAAAAATCATCACTTGGGAAAATTGCAGAAAAGTATAATATTTCTGCACGCACATTAAGAAGACGTATTGAAAAAAATAATTTAGAAAAAATAAAATTAGGAAGAAGAAGTAGTTTAGGAGATGCAAATGAAACCAAATTAGTAAATTATATTAAAAAATTAGAGTCCATTGGATACAGTCCTCTAACACGTGAAGAAGTTCGGATGCTGGCATTCGAATTTGTAATAAAAAACGGTATTGCTCACAGATTTAATATGGAAAAAAAGGAAGCTGGATATGATTGGTTAATGGCTTTTTTGAAGAGACATCCTGAATTGTCAGTCTATCAAAATCAGACCACAAATAATAAAAGGAAAGGTAAGGTATTGATATTTTGTTTAAAAACAACTGAGAATTGAGTTATAATTTTATTAATGCTGTAGATAAACCTACCAAAAAAAATTCTATGGAAAAAATAGAGATAAATGAAAATGAAACAAAAGAGATAATTAAAGAACAAGAAAATGACAAGTGAAGAAAATTTAAAAGAGGATTTCAATAATATTATCATATAAGCAACGGTTGTGGTATAACCATATTATCAATAATTATCATATAATCTATCTGATATTTGTAATCTCTAACTGATAAAGTATAATTATCATGTTATCTTGTAAATTAATATTATTTCTCATATTATCTGATTTATTTGTAAACTATGCAATTTCATACAGGCACTTTTCGTACTTTGGCGCGCTTTTGCATTTTTTATTTTCTTTATTGTCCGCTAGGCGGCGGCAATTAGTTAGGTTAGGAATTTTGCAAAATATGAGCAGGAGTTGAGAAAATTATTTATGTAAATAGTACTGATTTTTAAGTAATTAAAAAACAAAAAGTAGTTATTTATTTAGTTTTTTTAATATTGTTTCGTAATTCGAAAGTGAAATAATTTCTCAGTTCGAATAAATGTAAAGTACGAGCTACTTTTAAATGTCACTGATGTGGTTCTAGAAGTCATCATTTCCTAAACGGTAAAATTCTTGAATGGATGAAAGTAATTACGATTCTCCAGACGAATATACAAGCCTGATGGACGCTCACGTTGCTGAAACACGAACTGATAGCTCAGGGTTAGTTACTGAAAGGAGAAAACGACGTTTAAAGACGCCTAACGATGAGGTAGCTTGAAAAATTTTTTATCTTTCTCTTCTATAACAATAATAACAATATTAAACATGTATGAAATGATAGTTAGAAAACAAAAAGGATCAATTTTTTTTATTTAGGCGTATTGTTTATTCATACAGGCTGGAGCCGTTCCAGAAGTTCGTATTGAAACGCCCAGTTCATCTTCATTTTTTGGTGGCTCAAGAGGACTACCTCAACATCCAGGTCATGGTGATGACCCAGGTGATGGTTATCAGCAAGAAGAGATAGAAGAAGGATTAAAATATGGTGCAACACATGTTATTAAACTATTTGTCCCTGTATCATTATGTATGTTAGTAGTTGTTGCAACAATCAGTTCTATCGGCTTTTATACGACAACAGGAGAATACTTGGTATATACACCATTCCATGATGAAAAAGCTGATACGAGTACGAAAGTTTTGCAAGCATTTGCTAATTCGTTGATTCTTATGGGATTAATTGCAACCATGACAGTGGTACTTATAGTTCTGTATAAGTACAGATTTTATAAAGTTATTCATGCATGGTTAATAATGAGCTCACTCATGTTACTCTTCATTTTTGCGACACTTTATTGTGAAGAAGTACTAAAAGCTTACAACATTCCAATGGACTTTATTACATTGTCGATAGTTTTATGGAATTTTGGAGTCGTTGGAATGATTTGTATTCACTGGCAAGGTCCACTAGCTCTTCAACAAGCATATCTAATTTTCGTAGCTGCATTGATGGCACTTGTGTTCATTAAATATTTACCTGAGTGGACTGTCTGGGTGGTTTTAGCGATAATAAGTATTTGGGGTAAGATATTTTTATTTTTGGAATTGATTACAATAATCAGGCATGGCGATTATTTTGAATTTACCAATAAATATTTACTTTTTAGATCTAATTGCTGTATTGACTCCCAATGGTCCTCTAAGAGTTCTAGTAGAAATGGCTCAAGAACGAAACGAAGCCATTTTTCCAGCACTAATTTATTCATCAACAATTATGTATAGTTTCACTCTGTCTTATGCTGGCTATGTTGGTGCTGCGACAATGGCGAATGAAGAATCAGCAGCAGGCGATGGAGTACGATCTCCTGCTCGTGTTCATACACAGAATGCTACACTTCCTGATGGTGAAGAAACAGGATTTACTAGAGACTGGGTTGACAATCATGGTAATTTAGATTAATTTTTCTGTTTATTGACTAAAGTATTTATATTATATATAAATTTGATAATTAACGATATAAACTATGCATTACAGAAGAAAGAAGTGGAAGAAGAATAGATGAAATGCGCGAAGCTGGTGAAACAACAAGAATTCAATCGCGTGTACAACCACCCCAAAGTAACCAACCATCACAAGGATCACTTTCAGAAGAGGAACGTGGTGTAAAATTAGGTCTTGGTGACTTTATTTTCTACAGTGTTTTAGTAGGAAAAGCATCAAGCTACGGAGATTGGAATACAACTCTTGCGTGTTTTGTAGCCATTCTCATCGGTTTATGTCTAACCCTTCTTCTTCTTGCAATTTTCCAAAAAGCTCTACCTGCACTTCCAATTTCAATAACATTCGGTTTGATATTTTACTTCGCAACACGTGTTATAGTAGCACCATTTGCTGATAGTTTGGCTAGTGAACAAGTATTTATTTAGTTATAATTTACATAATGAGAAAGACTTACAAGAATAATACAATTAAATTAGACTTACACAAAAGACTTTTAAGACTTATATAATAAAATAATAAATTGTGTAAAAAAAAGTTTAAATTTCATTAATAATACTTATTAATAATAAATAACTAATTATCTTCATATTGCACTGATTAATTATTATATATCCACTAATCAATTTGAAGATATAAATACACAGTTAATATAAGTCATTTGTTAAATAACTATTTTTATTTACAGAATTTTAGGTTAAATATAAAAAAGCAACTGAGCACATTTTCGATCTGGTTTGAAATATGAGGTAAAATTAATGTTGATAAATGCATCATGTTTAAAAATAGACATTTAACAACATTTTTAGCGCCGTTATAAAACGCTTGGACTGTTAGACACTTAGGGGATCTATCAAGTCCATTTGCACAGCCATGGGAATAATTACAATAGCATACTTGGTACTTTAAATTCACATTTCTACTGATTTTACTACAGATATTTACTAGTATTAATAAGAAGACGACGATTTAGGCAAGATCAAACGACTGATCAAAAATATCCTCAAAATTCACCCAAAATTAAACCTTTTTTCATCATCGTTATTATTTGAGATACGGTATCATTTAATTGGTCATTCATTTATCTTTTATAATTATTATACTGTTATTTATTTTCTACATCCCGTGTCCATCGCAACATTATTAAGGCTTTAAGTAATATTTTAATTAAATATATTCGTTTCCGAAATATTTTACATAACAATGGTATGATTTTGTTCTAAAGGCTGAAAAATTATGTTCAATTTAATTGAATATATATAGAGGGTTTCAGTGTATTTTTTCATAGATTCTTTTATAAATATTATATGGTCAGATATATGAAGGTGATTTTTTAATCTAATATATTTCAGTCATAGTGTAAAAAGCTAATATCTAATGACCCAAAAAATATCGCATTATCTTTGTCATTTCTTTTCAAATATATGTATATCAGGTCAATAGAGATTATCCTCCTCTTATTTTTAACATGATTAATTCAACTAATCATCTAGGTGATTATTTAATATGATTTTGTCGCTTATTACTTGTGTGAATACTGATACTTTTCAAAGCGATTATGCAGGATTGATATATTTGAGACTTTGCTTTATTTAAAATTAAAAAATTGTGCCCATCAATTAAATGTACTTTTCATTTAATTGAAAGATATTTTATTAATACTTGAGTAATCAAAAAATAGTTTTTTGAGATTTCTCGTGAGTTCTTTGAAACAGTAAAATATCTTTTAACAACATAGCTATTAACTCATAGTATAACAATAAATAACAAGAAAATGATAAAATATTTATGAAAAACTGTCATTAATTAAATCAAACAAAATTATTGATAGAGAGCTCACAATTTAGCTCTTAACTAATAATTTTTTTTTAGCTAGTTCCATATTTACTGCTTTCAAACGTCCCTCGTCGAAAGAAAACGCTAAATTCTACAAGAGATTGTTTATCTATGTTATTTAAATTACCCCGAAATTTATAAAGTGGCTCACAACTTGGTATTTCGGAGCAAACTTCTATGAGCCTTCGTAAATACTCTTCTAGTCGTTTTCTTCGTTCTCGTGCTACAAATTCGTTTTGTGCAAAAACTTTTCTTGGAGGAAATCGAATTGCAGAGACCTGTAATATGAGAAGTCGTTTAATTATCAAGTTATAAATAATTAAATCCAATTTATGAGCTTTAAATTTAGATTTAATGAAATAAACAACTTACCTTGCCATTATATTTTTGCCGCATAGAAATATAAAGTTCACGGAATCTCCTGTAACGACGTAGTAAAGTCCAGCTATCATCTTGAGCTACGATCCGGACTTCATATTCATAATGGCTAGACGTGCCTGCTCCTCGAACAACATATGAAGGTATGCTAACTATCATATTAATTACACTGTCTGGCCTACTATCACTAGCGATTAAAGAAGGTAAGGACCGTGTAATAGATAAAGAATAAGGACTTCCTAGACGATCCCCACGATTTAAACTCTGTAAATAAAAGGAAACAATTATTGAATATTTTGCTTTTTACTTTTTTTAAATGTAAGTAGAGCATGAAAATATTTAGAAACTTACAGTAAGATATACAGAAGAATAACCTCGAGTGGGTGGTGGCTTTAGAGTGATTGAATGACTGGTAGACTGTTCATCTGCTTGATTACTCAATACACTTCTATTAGATTCTTGTACTCTACTGTGTACTGATAAAAGAGGTGTTAGTTTGCTGAAAGAAGATCCATTAGAGTTCCAATTACTATCATCTTCCGATCCGGTTTCAACAGAATCAACCGGTGGATCCATCATTGCTATCTTGGAAGCACCTTTTTTCAATTTATAATGCTGTTCTTTTTTCATTAACCAAATCTCCAATTCAATCTGTTGCTTTTGAAGATCTTGGAGAACTATAATTTGTCGATTCAGGTCATCTCTAGATGGAGTATTAGCATCTAAACATTTCATTACTAACATTTTCTGTTCTGCTATCTTTTGGTTCAGTCTTTTCATCTCTTCATTTTCTTGCATTCGATATTCTTTATCATTGGCTGTTTGAGATTCTATTTGTTTATCAGTAATAAATACATCTTTTTCTTCTTCTAAACTTGAACAACTACATTTTCCAACAGCTTTATCACTTAAATTTTCTTTCTTTTTTTCAATTGGTGAAGTCACATTACTGTTAATTTCTGAGTTTGAATTAATGTTTTTAGAATTAGTTTCAACTTCAGTCTTTTCACTAGGGATTTGAGTTTCATGTTCATTACCTACTTCTATCTCTATCTCTCCATTTTTTGCAATTGTTTTATCCAATATAATATCAGGCTTTTCTTCAGTAGTATTTACTTCAGCAGTATTTACTTCAGGGAAAAACGACCGCAACTCTGGGGAATTTGCAGCTGCTGTATGAAAAGTTTCTGTGGTATCACCAGAACTTGGTAAATCTGAAGGTAATAAACTAAGAGCTGAAGCTATTCTCAATTTCCTATTGCAGGGATCTTGAGTGGACTTTAAATCACGACTTGAAAATATATCACTACTACTGCTCGATCGCCCTGGAGATGCTGGGAGTGCTCGTTTTAAATTTAATGTCAAGCTCTGTTTACGTTTTAGAATATCTTGAAGTTGTTCTTGACTTCTTTTTGCGAGTTGTAATCTCTGACCTTCAAACTGTTTAAATAAATGCTAATGTAGATTTAATGATTTGAATCAATAAAAATTAATGATTTATGTTCTTACCTCAAAATTTAACATTTGCTTTTGCTTATCTGCCATCTCTAGTAGTTCCACTTCCATTTTATCTACTCTTGATTGATGTTCATTCAATGATTTTACTTTATTTTGTAATTCTGACTCTAAAGCAGCCAATTCTTTTTTCTGAAATAATTGATATCATATTGCATAAATAGTTATAATCTCAATAAAATGTCTAGGGTTTTCTAGAAAAAATACTTACGTGATAATTAACAAACTCTTTAACTGCTTCCAATGAATTCTGATCATTCAAACTGGACCATGACTCAGGCAAACTGCAATCACTCACTGTATCATCAGTCTGAAAAATAAAATATGCAATCATAGATTTTAATAGATACAATTTTTATCAATCTAAAGATGAATTATGTAATATTTACAAATTTTATGAAATTTTAAATAAGATTT
This sequence comes from Chelonus formosanus, assembly GCA_028641665.1. NCBI lineage: Eukaryota > Metazoa > Arthropoda > Insecta > Hymenoptera > Braconidae > Chelonus > Chelonus formosanus. The sequence goes on along the minus strand of CM054006.1, from coordinate 6,551,443 downwards.
TAACTAAAAAATCTCCATGGTGATTGAATAGATTCGTAGACTGACTCTTACCTTAGTACAATTGTGTTGGCGTTTCTGCAAATGATCGTGATTGTTTATGAATTCTTCATACTGATGGTGTTTGGTCTGTAGAGTGGTTCGCAGAGAGGCCACTTCCCTATACAAATTTTCTACCTAGCCACACATACACACCGTAGCGTTAACAAAATATAACGTGTAAAATCATAAATAACAACGCTCTTCGACAGTTAAAATCAACAAAATAATAGAAAAAAATTATTAAAGAATACACTGTCTTTTAGATAATTAAATAAACTTATAAATAAATAAATAATAGAATATGTAAAATAAGAAAAATACTTTATAACTTATACTTATGTGGAGAATAATATAAACAATACTTGGATAAAATCGAATAGTAGGGATTCGTGCGTTTGTCTTTACTGAGGGGATAATTGAACTTTGAAAATATCTTACCTGCTGTAATAATGCGATAAATAAATTCAAATCCAACTTTCAGGTGAAGAAATACAAAAAAATACAAAAAACCAAACTAACTACTATTTCCCCAACAAAATATACGAAAGTTTGGGTTTGTTAATTGAAGGTTGATATAAAAAAATTAGTAAATAAATTTAGTTATGGGAATATAATCGCGCAATATATACATAAATCATATTAATAACATTAACACATATACGAGCAAAATAAATATTAATTTGTAGAATACTTATAAAGGCCAATATTTGTAAGAAAAATTTATTAATCAACAATAGAGTATATAACAACACTTTCCTTCTCTTTCTCTCTTCTCGCATAACAAACCCATCAATATTCAATAGATCAATTTAATTTCGTTACCTAATTTATATACATATCCAATAACTTTGTACAACTGGTATCTACAATAAATAGATCATTCCACGATTTGGACGTTTCAATAGTCCGGCAAAATCTTCCATAAATAATACTAGCACGTTTTGAGTATTTAATCAGGCACAAAAAAAAACTCATTTGCTCATCAATTCATTGTCGAAAATAAATGCATACTCGTTGTCTCTTATTATCAATTCATTCAATGTTTATATTCATTAAAGTCATTATGTCGTTAATTAAAATTAAGGGGCTTTCAATTATTGCTCGTTATTAATTGTGATAATCATCATAATTCCTAAGTCCCGCATAGGAATTAAGTAGTTAAATATATTAATCTCCTGTAAGTGTAATCGTGTCGTTAAGTATTACAGTCATGAGATACTTTTTTGTTCGTATCCACTGTCACATATCCAAAGGACAAACATGCGAGTAGATGATGATGTTGCCGGATAAACAGATGAGGACACCGATTGCGACGAGAGCCAAGTAAAATTGGTATTTTATCGATATTACAACTAAATCCGGAGACGGCGAATCCAAGTCACTTACTTGTGTCATCTCGTCGCGACGTTCTTGTTCCAATATACGTCGCCTAGAACGTAGTTCACGTTGTCGTGTTTCCAAAGCAGCTATAGCATCAGCCCACTCTTTCCATTGTGCTCCCCATTCTCTTTCCAGTTCTCTCTGTGCACCTTCCAAAGCTTCACGTCTTGCAGCCCATCTTTCTTCACGTTCTTCTTGTTCTTTCTGTAATAATAGACATTATGAATATTAACAAGAACATTACGCACTCATCTATTTGAATCATTTTTCCGATTCACTAAAAGACGAATTAATTTATTCTATCAGAATATCTAACTCTCTCTTTTATCATAAACTAGTTGTAATAAAATTGAACTTGTAAAAAAAATATCATCAAGTTTTATTTCAATTTTATCAATGCTCATTTAGATATTTATAAAATAATTGAGTTTTAATATTTTTTCTTCAATGATCGAAAATATTTTCTAAGTGAAATTGTTGATAAGAATAAATTCTCTATATTTGAAAATTATTTATAGGTCAGTAGAAATCATCAGTAATTTATGTAAAATATCTCACATAATTAAATTCAATTTATTAATTACTTAAATTTAAACAATAACAAGGAATAACTCTTGCTCTTATTTTTTCTGAGAACATTAATAGCCAATTTCTCAGAAGAGTTAAATTATAAGAGTATTTTCAAATGATTTACTTGTTTCTTTCTTCTTTAGAGTCTCTGATAAATAGATTCAATCTAGACTTTAATAATAAGTTGAAATTTACCTTAAAGTCTTCTTTCTCTTTAATTAAAGCTGCTTTTTGTTGTTCTAGTTCTCCTAAAGCTCGAATATCCTCACTAGAATTCAGTAAATTATCACTTGAAGATGAAGCATGAAGATCTGAGACACTCCAACTGAGTAAAGACAATCGAGATAAATTGACTACAGCTGATTGAAGATTTCCATTGCCTGTTCCACCTTCTTTCCTCAGTTTAGCGGCTTCTGCTGGATCATTATACCTGAACATATTATTTCTACCAAGTAAAATAATACAACCCTGTGACAATCTCGTTGGTTTATCTATTTGAACCATGTTGATCCAACAGTATGATGATAGAGGATGAAGGGTAGCAACTCCGTTATTCAGTTCTATTGTACAATGTTCAGGTTCAACGTCTGCACCCGTCAGAACGATGTCCTGAATTGTTTTCGCTTCCTCAGTCCCCACAAATGTTTTCCCCTCTTTTAAATGATAAAGAATTACTCCAGTACTTAATAGATTATCATCTATGCCTACAAGATGTGGCATCTCTGAGTCTAAAACTACACCAACTCCACTTTTTCTTAATCCTAATGCTCGTTGTTCTTGAAGTATTTTTTGTGTTTCTCGCCACTTTTCTGTCCATTCTTCTGTAAGAACTTTTTCTTGTTCCTGTTTTTCATGAATCTGAGCTAAAAGCTCTTTTTGTTGTGGGGGTCTTTCAATGCTCTGTAACAAAGCAAATGTAATTAATTATAATTGTAGCATTACAATTAATTAAACTTGTTAACTATAATCAATCAAATTAATTAATTCATTAATATAAGAAATTTTACAATAAATACAAAAATATAATAGACACTTGGGATAAAAAATGATAACGTTTCAAAAATACTTGCCATATCTTTGCCAATCATTGATTTCAACTTGAGAATTTCTTCTCTTAATTCTCTAATAAGCTTGACATTTGGATCTTCGTTGATAGTCGGTTTATTTATGATATTCTTGGCTCTATTAGCATATCTAAGTGTGCTCAATGTCTCTCCATAGTTACAATCAGCAGGACTTATTGCAGCTATCATTATTGTTTTAGAATTACCACCTAGAGAGTCTTTTAGTAACCAAGTCAGTACACTGTCACGATATGGAATAAAAACACTTCTTTTTGAACAATTGGAGTCCGTAGAAGAACTGATGTCTGCTAACGCTGATATCACAGATCCTAGAGTTACAAGAGATTTATTGATGTGTGCACCTTCCTTTAATCTTTGACCAGTTGCTCCCGTTGCATTTGCGCGTTCACTATCGGTCAAGAAATATTAATTACATCTGTTTTTCTAACTAATTATTATTTTCTTTATCATTTGATGAATTAAATATAATTAATAATTACCTGCCGGCTAAATCGACAAGATGAACTTTGGAAACAGTTTCTGAGGGCATATTACCCTCCGAAAATCCTGCTTGGACAAATGTTATTGTAAATATTGCGTGACTCCTGCTGCTCACATCATTCATATTTGTGCTAGCAGTCGTCCTGTGCGTGTTTCCTCTAACCATACATTCCTAGAAATTATTTCAACGATCAATCTTAAGATCTGAATCTATTAAATTTAGTTCTCATTAATTAACTACCTGTATATCTGAATAATCGTAAACAAGGTGATTTGATAAGTCTTGAACGTAAGGACCTCTTTTAGGATGTTCTCTGACTTTGAGAGAATGTGATTGCGTTTGATCCGGCCTTAATAAATCTCTAACTCGTTCATTGTGGATCTCTAGAAAGGAAACCTCAGTTCTATATGATGCCCCGGTCTCTTTTCCAGCCGCCATTCTTGCAAATAAAGTCTTGCAGATTCTTGGAATAAGGCCTTGAGACTCCTAAGAATGATGTAATTCCATAGTTATAGATTCTCTTTGTACTTTTGTGTAAAGAAATGACTTCAAAGTAATGATTAAACATTTACCGGTGAGCCCATCATCGTGAAGGTTTTACCAGAACCTGTTTGACCGTAGGCGAAGACGCAGGCGTTGTAACCTGCAAAGGCACTTTCTATGACGTCTGTTCCGAGATCGGAGAAGACCTGAAACGGAAAGGATATGTCAGTACAATCCTTTTACAGTGCTATTCTCTCTGACACATCATGATTATGATGCTTAGCTTGAACGTGGTGCGGAAATGAACCTTATAACGAATTCACTCTTTCATCGCTGAGAAACCGTAATCTCCTGCACGTGTCTTTATATCTCCGCCGCAATACCTTTCAATCGGCCTCGATAACGATTGCCAAAAATTATTGCCAACAAGCTCATTTTTAATTTCATCTAGCGTATTATAAAAACAAAACACGTAACACTTCATTTGCCAGGATATCATGGTGTTTAAACTCACAAATAGTTGGCAAACAAGTGACTTTTTTTACGTACTTAATTAATTCTAAAGAATTCAAATTAAAACAATAATTCTTGAATAGCAAGATTTCTATTTAAAATACTTTACAATAAATTAAATGATATTAATCGCTTTAATAACTGATGTAGACGTATTTAGTTCAAGAAACCTACATTCTAATTACTTCTAAAAATGGTATTATTTGATTTTATACAATTTCTAAAAACGTTTCCTACTAAAATGAGAATTAAGTAACTAATGTTTTATATAAGTAAACTTATCTTTGAAAAAATGACCCAATCCATTTGTTACTTAAATTAAAAATAATTACTATGAGCTAGTAAATAAATTACCTCTTCCTGGGAAGCATAATTTTCATCAGAAGGTTCAAAAGACCAGTAGGAATGATCAAATGTGAAATCTTTGTATTTCTCTTTGTCACTGCAGCTTCCAGGACTCTGAAAATTTTCCGAAAATAAACAAATAAATAATAATTTATTCTTATCTATGTTGACAAATGATTAAACAATTCAACAGAAATAGCTGAGTGATGTCAATGCCTTAGTGATGTGGTAATCGAACGAAACAAACTTTTTCCACAGCTTGTTTTCATGACTTTCTCTACTGATACAGCAATGCTGACAGCTGATCAGTGCTCTACATACACTTTTCTATCTTTTCCTGTTACAATTCGCAATTTCTTATCTTATTAATTAATCTTGAAATCTCAGCTACTGGTGTTAATTTTAATTATATCAATAAATCTCGGAAATGTGTAAATGTCATAATTTATTTTTCATTCAAGCAATTAATTGCAAAAAAATAAAGTTTTTAATTTTACTATTGAAAATCATTTGTTGAGTTATCTGTTTCTGTCAGGTCTTTAACATTCTGAACAAGCTTAAGATAACTTTACCGTTATTAATATCTTCTAGGTTGAGCTATAACGAAAGACTAGTTCTGAAACAAGCACGTGATCAAATAAAAAGTGATTGTCTTTTTGGTAATTTATAACTGGAAGCATTTCACTTAGATCGTTTCAAGGAAGTGGATCATTCTCGTACCATTTTACGGTCGATTTAAGCTGGTGAAATTTTAGTAAGATAAATTGTTGATCAATTGGCATAAAACAGGTAAACATAGTGTATAGACAACAGCCACCTGCTGATTCTGTTAATGCATTCTGGCGTTATTATTATATATTTTGTTATTTTATGATTTACTCCCATTCACTTGGTAGTATTACCTTGCTACTGAATATCCGTGTCCTTTTGCCATCCATTTGAACGATCAGTTTTGCGTTCATGGCCAGCTCCCTAGAATAAAAACACATTGTATTCATCAAGATATGTAGTATGTAGATATCATTTAAATATACTCCAAGTGTGTAAAAAATGGTGTCATTGACAATTCGATGACGTTGAAATTATTCTTAGATTCAATAAATTTTGTGTGAACATTCAACCTGTCTATTTTCAATGTTCATTAGAGCTTTTTGCAAGAATAGACCGGATGTTATCCAATCGTCTGCCTACTTCAAAAGTTTATTTTACAAAAAAAAGAAATAAAAACAACAGGAAACGAGTACAATTTGACTAGTCATTATTAGCTGACGTCAAAAATGAATTATTAGAATGAATCTGTGATGAAAAAATTTGTATACATTTCACTACAATCTCTTTCATGTCAAAAAAATTTGTTACGAAAAAAGATAGCTTCAAAATCATTAAAAATGCATTATCACTCTTTTAAATGAGTGATTGTTATTGGAAAAGATTTATTTCTTTGTCATTTGTTTCAAATTTTGGAGAAATTTTCAGGTTAATTTTTCAACTGTTACCAACAGAATGATTTATAAATTATTAACAATTAACTTTAATAAAAGTATACTTAAAAATAATTGAAAAATATTTATAATTTACTTTATTATACTAATAGGAAAAGTATTAATGATTTGTTGATTATTTTTTAAACAATAAAGAAATTAACCAAAAATAAATTAAACCTCCAAAAGGGTAAGGAAAAAGTAATGACAGGTGGGAACATGAAAAAAGTAGTAGGAGAATAATATCTGCATAGGATAATAAAATGACTATACAAAGTCAATAAAAAACACAACTCTCAACCAGATTTTTACACATGGAGTCATAAACACAGCACAAAGGACACACACCTTTTATTAAAGGGCCTAACTCTTACGGCCACCTTCACTGAAGCCATGACTGATAATAACACAAACGCATGGACTCTTTGTCACAGTAACTCACGCAGTTCAAGGTAACTGCGTATGGTGTTAAATTCTTCCCTTCGTTTGCTTGTTAGTTATGCGATGCAACGCGTTTTGGTGTCAGAATGAAGACACATTGTTGTTTTTATTGCACGAGGTAGAGCGTAAATTTGACCGCACTCAACCATCATCATCCTCATTCCGTGCTCGTGACAAACGAACAACTGTGAGAAGCCAAGACGTAAAGAGATTCAACACGCTGACCGTCGTGACAACTACGTCTGCTAATACTCGGATACACTAACAATTCAGCGGGGAAGGAGGAAGGAGATTGTTTGAAAGAGGAGGAGAAAAAAAAAATAAATAAAAACACAGGCGCATGCGTCGACTACAGTCGGTAATGTCGAATTCCATGATGTGGAGGCGGTTTAATTATTTTTGCAAATACTTGTATGGTCATTTTATCTTTGATTATGAGTATATACTCTCAGCTATTATGACAATTATGGAGCCTTGAATGTAGAGCATGAGAAATAATAGCTTAGATACCCAGTATCAGTCCATACTTAGATACTGAACATTACTGATAATGACTTAATTACTCCATATGTAGATGTATCAAATGCTTGAAAATATTAGCATACACTTCATCTTACAGCGGATAATATTTCTGGTAATTGATCTAATAATTTGTTTGAAAAATTGAAACCATTTTAATTAATCGGTAAGCTAGTTAATTAATTAAACCTTTTTTGGAGTTGTAATAATTTTTTATTAAATTTTTTTCTAGATTTTAATGATGGATTCATTTTTATATATGTTGTTGATTACTTCGTGAATTTTGAAAAGGTTAGTATTTTTTTTAATTCGGTAAATAAATGAATGAAATTTTTACCTTAGCTTGATACTTGAATGTATCAAGTTGATACCATCAACATAACATTTTGAAGTGAGCTTTACTGTTTACGGTAGTCTATAAATAATTTTGCTCCTTTATAAAGAAAATATAAAGTTCAAGAACCGTTAGGGACAAGAAGGGAATAAAATAAAGTGCTTCCACTTTTGAGATAAGATGATCAAGTATAAACTTCCGGTTTGTTGATACTCAAAATAACTGTTTTTTCTGTTATAAACGTGAATATATTGGTATGAATGTTGGAGATATTTGAAAGAAAACTAATTAGATCTCCATAATAGCTATGTTGTGATATGAGGAATGTGAAATTGATAAAAGTCAAAAAGATGAGGAATAAAACAGGTTCTCTGGACAATTGCTAGGAGGGATTTCAATGAAATATAAACCCACCCACATAGAAGTAATCTACATTTTTTTTATGTATATGTATGTATATTCTCACAGATACTTCTGTACTACTTTTATACTTACATACCACACTTTGTGGTTTTGTAAAAAAATTATTGCAAACATTCATTGTCAATTGAATTCTATTTATAATGAGATCAATTTCCATTTGTTACAGAAATAATATTATATCTACTTTTATCAAATGTAATAAAAGTAAAAAAAAAGTTCAATCAATTTATATAATACAAGAACTCAGTAAAAAGATGAAGAAAAAGAGGAAAATGAGTTCTGCATCTGGCGTAACAGTTTCTTTAACGGATGGATCTATTACAGAGGTTTAAGACCTTTTCTGAAGACTGAAATTAGAGATATATTTCAATGGAAAAGAGAAACAAAGACTTGTAAGGATAGATCTATGTCTAGTCATTCTCCCTTCATATCATTTTGTCTAACAAGATTCTATTGATTAGTATTGATAAATATCACTTTTATTTGTTCACGAGTGATGTAAGTATTTTTTGTGTATAATCTAAAACATTATCTATTATGTAAATAGAATAATGTTATATTTTTCAGAGTCAACACTAATATTTAGTGACATGCAACATACAGAGAGCAAGTACATATGGAGCTGAACCTTGAAGAAAAATTGAAGTATGAATTATACGATATTCACGATGCGTTATGATTCATATCCAATAGCAGACTGACGTAATCGTGTTTGCACTACCAATCAGAAACAAGAGGGAATCAATATAACGGCAATTAAATTTTCTAATCACGAACTTGCATTTCCTCAACATCTCAATGAATACGATAAGAAGTCGTCGAAAGAACATTCAGACATGTAGGATTTTTTTCATATTTTTAAATGTGCTGTCATCAAAAACATGACAGCCAAGCCTCTTTTGCATGATACATTAATGATTAGCAGTGACAATGCATATTTATTAAGCATGTCATAAAGATATAGTCAATTTTAAGAGGTAAATTTATCACTGAAAAAGTTAGTACAAAACATAATAAATATTTCGAGAATTCCATGTGTCAGTGTAAGAAAATCTGATATACGTCATGTTCTGCGTCATCAACATCACTCATCAATGCATAAAAAAGTTGTGAAACCGTCAATTAGCAAAAAACAATGTGTAAAAGTAGACGATAAAATAAAAAAACTTGTAACATCAAGCAGTTGGTCGAGATGATAACGCCACCTACATTAAAAGTGACTTTTATTTGCTCAGTCGGTAATGACAGATTTCTACAATCAATCGGATAGTTAAATAATAATAATAGTGGGGGTGATTGTTCTACAATGTAGAGGGGAGCAGCAGCCGCACACGGGACGCCTTCAGCGTCAGTCGGGTGGCAACTATCAGGCATGTGGGTTGTTAGTATTTCCGTTCTCTTGCCTCGCGCGATCTTTTGAACCCTCACGTCATAACAGAATTAGTGTACAACTTGTTTTAATTATTTATTTGTTTTATTATTTTTTACAATTGTCAAGTTATCACTTTTTTTTATCAATATGCATGTGATGCTCAACATGTGATGTGAGTGATTGCTCTCTGAAATTCATTGTCAATCAAGTGCGTTTACTAGCGAACTTCAACCCCAAAGTGCCACGGGGTTGGGATATACATGCCCTGAGACGGTGATCACGCGCACGCCATGGTTGCTAAGCATTTTACACAGGGTAAGAACACGAAACCCATCATTTTTTTTTGCAATAAAATAATCATAATTACGCGAATTATCCAATAAATTACCTCTTTCGTGTAGTAATAATATTTATCTGAATCATTTTATGCAGATTCAAATATTGATAAACGACAGTTTTCGTTTTACATGATTTCAAGGACTATTTGATTTTGTTAAAGTATAGGAAACTTTAAAAACAGTTATCACCATTTTTTTTATATTAGAAAATCCTTTTACTCCATTTCTTGGCGTTTCGTTTGTTGAGGGTGGAGTTTTTCTGACAATTCATGAAATCATCTTATTTATGGGAAGCAGTAAAATAGGTTTATCTTACATCGAAGGGCTGCCAAATTATTTATTGAAATGCATTGTCATTATAATGTTTAGAATTGTTTACATATAAACAAGTTATCGATCGAAGGGCAGTATAATTCGCGGGATTATTATAACTGGTTTGTTATGTATACAATGAAACAAGTACATAGTAGATAGTTGATGAGCTTTTTTCAAGTTTTCCTATATGTTTCAATACTCACTCTGGTCTTTTTTGTTTACGTGAAATCTATCTATAGAACATTGAGACATTTCTTCTGAATCCTAACGTGCCTCTAATGGCGTTGACCTTTTACAAGAGCAGACAAGAAGAGTGCAAGTGAGCGTGCCCAGACTTTGGCAACTCGAAGGACGTTTTTTCGAGGATCCCCTTGGGAAAAAACAGAAAATAAAAGACATTCAGCTGTTTTTATTTCTCATATCGTATAGGAGTGCAAAGCTTGTGATGGTTCGATCGTTTATGTATACAATGACAACATAAGAAGTATTTAGTTGGCAGTGGAGAGACACACATAATGTGAAGACATAAATTTCAATTTTTAGAAGTTATAACAGCTATATTAGTTTGAGTTATAACTTCACTTAGATAAAATGAATATTCCCGGAATTTTTATGAAGTTTTTAATTCTTCTACGTAATATTGATTCAGTTCAGAAGTTTATTCAGCAGATCAGTATCATGCTTTTATATTTTTTGGAGCAATTTTTTATTTGTTACTCTGAAACAATGAGTAACCGACATGGTTTATTGTTAAAATATTCTTTTATTCTTTACTAGAAATAGTCAAGTTTAAAAGTACTATTTATAATTTCGCTATTATTTTTCTATAGAAGATGACTTATTCAACTTTACATCATCGGATAATTGATGTAAATTTTTTTTTCTCTATTTTTTTTTAAATCATGCTGTTAGTTTTATAACCAATTGCCATTTTTTGTTCATCTTAACATCAATTAAGTATACCAGAGACCATAGAGTAAATAATTAAAGTGGTTTTTTATCAAATCTATTTCTGATAAGTCAAGCGATTTTTCCACAGTTCACTTTATCATTTTCGTTTCCCTATAAAATAACACTATTTAATTGTACTCTTTATCATATAAAAAGTATATATAAGAAACGATAAAAATATGTCAGTGTACCTCTTTTTTACTTTTGAAGTCTACGCTCCAGTTTTACATTCACACAGTGAGTTATACAAATAACTTTAATAATGTTGAGCTCTGCTTTGATGAAGGGTGTATATATATTTATCAAAACACCACACGATAACTGTGCTCTTTTTATTTATTTTTTTTGCTCTTTATTTGTCCTTCTTGCTTCCTCTGAATATAAATGGAACACAAAGACAGCAGAAGTATTCGGCAGGAAGTTATTAAGTCCGTGATCCAAGTTCCTCAAATGTCGCAGATATTTGTTGTGATATGACTATTAATCATACAGGTTACCTTGACTTGAATGACTCAGGAGAAAGAAAAGTTTTGTCGTCTTTTTAATGATTAGTTTATAGACAGCTTGTCAAACGTCAGACCGAACACGTGGAGCTAAAAATATAATATTTGCATTCGAAAATCAAAATAAAAGATGATGAAAATAATAAGAAGTGTGAAGGATAGAAAAAAAATACCTTTTTAAAGAACTTATTTACATTATAGAGAATCCAATGGTTTTTTTGATGTTTAACTTTTTTAGAGCAAAATTCAATGTTACTAAATAATTTTGAATAGAATAACAAACATTTCTATTAAGCTATTTAAATTTGATTATTTTGTCATCTATTTGTAACTATAACTCCAACTTGCTTAAGCAATAATTATTGATTAATCAATAGTTTATAATAACAATTTGATATTTAATATCAATAATCTCTCAACGACTCAATTTTTTCGGAAAAAAGATGAATTATTATATTACAAATCTAATAAATTTCCTCTTGTCTGTTTTTTCGCTTCCATTAATCGATCCAATAGGTCATAAGCTAAGACATTAGGATAGTTTTGAAGTCGATTATTTTCATTTTTCTCGGAACAAACAAATAAGCAATATTTTTGATTTGAATTAGTGAAATATGTAAAGTATATGAACGATTTTCTGATTAGAATTTTTTAAGATCCTCCAAGTGTATTTATCAAACGAACTCTCGAGAAAAATTTTCTAACAAGAATATACCTTCTTCACCATTAGAATGATTTATTTGAAATCAAGATCATTAGATTTTTGTTTCAAGTGAATTTATGAAGAATGTTTGTTTTGTTCGAACTCAATTAATTAAAGCAAATGAGAATTGATGTTGTACTTGGAATTTGGTACTAAGCATACTCTTCTGGTTCTGGCTTCGATTTATAGATTCACAGTAGTAATAAGTTCTCTGATATTCTACGAAATCAATTTATTTTTTCTTCTACAAATTGTGTCATTTGTAATGACATTAAGTTTTATCACTCATTCTTTACAACGAATGAAAGCATTTTATATTTTCAAATAACGCACTTTAGCATTAATTTTCTTGTCAGCGGTACATTTTTTTTTGTCAAAGGTCTAGTTAGATTTTTCTTATTACAAGTGCAAGCTCATTCTTTTTATTCTGACATTTATGACTGGAGATCAAGGTAGATATTTACCTTTTTTCCAATGAATGAATTTTTGTAATCTTTTTTTTGTTCTTTGTCTTTAATGATTGAACTTGAGAATAAAAATATTCATTGTTTATTGAAACAATTAGTACATTGTTGTGTGAACTATTTTATTGATTGAAAAAGAATTACATCCTTAATTTGATGAGCTGATTTATTAGAAAGATGCAGTGAGTCATCTGGAATCCTGGGCTTCCCTAATGGAATCCTCTTTTTTCAATATGAGTCACTAGGTATTAATGCAATAGATATTTTATTTAATTCTTCGAAACTATCACTTTACACCTCATTCCGTTATAGTTTCTTTAATATATTTTATGTATTTTAATGTCTATATAGAAATCCTTAAACTTTCTATTCATGTCTTAAAAATAAATCATCCGCTAATGTCTCTGATTCACAGCCAGAAAATGTTGAAAGCCACTATCAAAAATTCGTCGTAACTCTGCTCATAATTTCTGTAATTAGTTACAGCTTTCAAAATATTTCAAATATTACTCATAATAAATGAGCACTATTCACTCTAGTGCTTTGAACTTTTATCATACACCGATATTTCACTACAAGTTGTTTGACTTGAATTTCTTCTTCTATTTTTTTTTTTTTAAGTTTTTAGATAAACTTCCAGACGAAAAGTTCAAAATAAATTGCATAACTTTAAAGATGATATTAAAGGTGTATTTACATTCAAGGTCCATTCGATTTATTTTAATTTTTCAAAAAATTTTCTCGACATCTTTTTCCTGTTTGATGTTTATTAAAAAGCAAAGAGTAAATTTTTTTTTTACATCGTTAGTTTAAATAGAAAATTATCGGTTTTCAGGATTTTCTGCAAATAACGAAAGATGCGACGATTCATATTAATTACTCACAGTTTGTTTCAGAGTCGATAAATTTTATTCAGATGAAAACAGGATTTTCATGAAATTTTGTTTATAAAGTTATTTATGAATTTTTATGAGTTAATTAATTATGAATTTGATGGATATGTTTTTGTTTGTGAATTTAATAATGTATCATAAAACGTTAAAAGTTTTCCTTTGCATTTAATTTGATTGAATTATTTAATATTAAATATTGAAAAAGAGAATAAATAATTCAAGAGATTAACTGAATGGAAAAATTTTTTTATTATGAAAAACAACTTTCCATTGTTAATAATTTAAAAAATATTTTTGTCTCTTAATGATATAATTCATTACAATTGTTAGTGAATATAATTGAATTATCTAATTTCAATTCTATTGTATAATCAACTAATTGATTAATGCACGTAATGGTTTCAGAAACAAATAGTTCATTAAACTCTATACATACTTTTTAATCGATAAAATAAAAATATTTTTAATTTTTAATAACGATTTTCAGTACATTAAAATTTTTTTTTACAAATAGAACATAAATTCATCATACAGATTTTTAAATTAAAAAAAAATTCCAATGTTGTTTATTTCATTTTAAATAAATCTTAATTGCAGTTTCTGTTGTTTACATTTGTTAAACTTAAATAAAAAATTCAAAAAAAGGACGTTTTGTTTCAATTATTTTCTTGGGAAAAAATATTGATGATTTCAATTAAAAAAATTTTTGGAGTGTAAATTTTTTGATAATATTTCAAATAATTCAAAACTTTTTTATCCAATTGTTTTTTTTCAATCAAAATTGTATCATTCAATAACTACAAAATATTTATGTTCTTTAATGAATTATTGTTGCTGAGATTATTATCAACGTTAATAAATTATTAAACAATTTAATTACATAATCGATCTTTTCTCTCCAAAAAAATAAATAATACACCCTAATATTTCTTAATATTTTACCATCATAATTTATTTCCGTTTTAAGAGGAATTTACATAGTTAATAGATATAGTTACCTCAAAATTAATTGTCTAGAAACACGTGGGCTAATTGAGAGAAGAAAACGAGGGTGAAACAAGCATCTCGTCACTACATTACGACTCTCTTTCTCTTACACTCTTAGAATGCATGCAAATGTATATACTTGGGTCGTCAATGAATAGAAATATGAAGAAAGAAAAATGTAGAGTAATAGAGACAGAATGCAACTACTTGAAGCCACACGTCGTGGTTTGCCCTAAAGGGTTGCGGAACTTGCTGCAGCAACTGACGTGCGGATTTGATTGTCTTGTATTCTTCTATTTTCTCCAGCAGTCGAATTATGTTGCTAGAAGCTTTCTGTCTAAACCAACCCCCTTCTTCTATTATTCGGACCCTTTTCAAATTTGACTGCACTTCAAGTCAGACGTGTAAATGCCACTGATATACCAACTTATTCAATGCGAATTGCATTGCGACAGCTTTTCATTTATTCTTAGGGGTATTGTTTATCTCAGTTTAGGAGTTTAAAGTCATTCGTATTCATTAAAAATTTTGACTTGATAGAATTCATTATTTATTACAATTCTAAAACACTTATTCTCTTGAAATAAATTAGAGAAAATTGATTAAACTTTTTTCTTTTATTTGTTAAAATCAATTTACGTTGCTAAGTTTACTGTTTTAAAAATAAGTAAATTTTCATAAAATAACTATGAATATACTATTAAAATATATCGTAATATTTTAAACAAAATTCTATTATCATTTACTGTAAAAGTGAAAGGGAAACTAAACTTTCAAAATATTTTTTAAATGGACCTGAACTTTATAATAAATGTCGAGAAGGGTGCTAATAGCTTACCTAATTGACATAATCTATATCAATTTATTAATGCATTGTTATAACCATACGTGACTAATTTTTTTTATTATTTTTTTTTTACCAAGTCATTATTCTAAACTACTTTTTCAATTTAAACATTTCTCAATATCAGACTTTTTCTTTTCATTATTATTAATTCATTTCTTTCTTATAAATTCTTAAAACAACAAATTAAAATACATGATGTACTGGATTAAAACATTCTTTTTTTTTCTAAATATTCTTTTGTTCTTATTTTAAAACCATGTTGCTTCATTGCATCTATTGTTATTAAAGATTAATCATTCATACAAGAATCCCTAGAATATTTATATAATATATGAGTGATGATAGAATTATATTTTTTTTTTTTTTGATACTCGTAGTAAATGGTGATTCAGTGGACTATTTTGACCACCAAATACTTGACAGCTGGTCAGAGTAAAATTTGTAAGATGAGGTATGGAAGGTTTTTTTTTAAATTTGTCTACCTGCGTTGTTCCTTTCACGTTTGTTAAAGTAAGAACACACCTGTGCTTGCTGGAAATTTTACTCAAATCTCCATATTGTCCATGTCGAGTTCGAGAAATAACGATTCGATCGATTATATCCTGCGTCTCTTCAAGTAGAGAGTGCTACATTATTCCCAGAAATCATGATTCAGGAAAAGTATTGAATTCCTGCTCCTATATTATATCCCTTACCTTTCTATTTTTACTGCCAAACAAACTGGTATGTATGCTACTTCTATGTGTCCATCATATGGCTAAACATTGTTTACATATTCTGTTGATCGGATTTATGTTATGAAATTGCACATAATGATTTTGATTCAATTTCATTTTAATTACAAAGCTTGATATTAAGTATTATATTTAATAATGTATTCATAATATTTTCTTTTGCAATTAAACGTTTAGTTACACAAATTGCTGATTTAATTACACCTGAATGTTAAATAGCATGTGTTAAGAATTTTAATTATTTTGAAATCTGATGAACGAAATTCAATCAATAATGAATTAAATAATATAAAAAATATTTCAAATTTTTAATATATGCTTGAAAAAAAAGAAATTATGCAGAGAAGTAAGTTTCGTTAATTTTAATTGAGTTTTCAGTGAATTAAAAATTGTTATTGAGAGATAATAAGATTAGAGAAGTAAAAAATAAATAATAAATTCAGATAGAAAAATTTGAAAATTAATTTTCAAATTATCTTCTGTTTATTACATAATATTCATTTAATTATTTCTTTATCAAAATTTCTAATTTTTAATCACGATAAAAAAAATTCTAATTGAAAACATTAAAATGGAGTAATTGAAAAAATTAGTCACGTATAGATACAAAAAGATGTTGACTAATGAATGTAGATTACATTAGTTAGAAAACCTCATTAACACCCTTTTTGACATTTATTATCGTGTCTAGATCAATTTAAAACCTATTAAAAGTTTAATTAAACTCTTATATTCGTATACAATTATAAAAAAATCAATTCACATTTATAAATAAATTGAAACATGATTAATAATTGAAAAAATTTTTTTTTAATCTAATAATGATTGTTATCTAGATAAAAAAAAATAATCCTTGTCTTATGAGTATCTTGACATATTTTTATTTAATATTCTTATCACATTTTTTTTATTCCTTTTCAATTTTTTACTGCAGTGCAACGCTTCAATAGCTAGTGAATGCCATTGTTTTCTAATATGCTCAATATTAACATGAAAAATATTCTTTCATGAAATATCTTATGAAAATAAAAGCAAAAGATACTTTTATATTTACAATACTTTAAAATGAAGTTTGCTTTAAAAAATTTAATACTTTATTGTCATTTTTTTCTCAAATAGTTTTTAATTAATTTGTCAACAAAAAATCGAGCTTTAATTACAACCTTCACTTGAAGAAAAATTTTTCAATTTGTGTTATTAACTTATCGCTTGAAGCCATCACTTTGTCAATTTTCCAATGGCCAAATGTACCTTCTTTTATCTTTCATCTTTTCCATTTGTCGTTCTTCATTAATTTCATCTTCATTTTCCTTTTCATTTTGTCAAACGAAATTGATCAATAGTAAAAAAGTTTTCAAAAAATTATTGTATTTTTCACATGAAAAATAATCAATTTATTCAACCACATAAGTATAATACGTATTTAAATAAAATGTCGTTAAAGTTTTCAGCAAGTTTAATGCAAACTCTGCAGTGTCATGGTAAAGAATTTCATTCCTTGAATAGCACATACCGTGAGAAACGAATAAGTGAATAAAAAATATTCGTGAGAAGTTCTTTAGTATTCATATAATCATGTGAGATCGTAATAAAAATATAACTGTGATGCTTAAAAAAATATATTTTATGCATTCCTCTTGTTAGACACCATGTAAAATGATTCATTTATCCATTTTTTTATTATATCAAAATCATACAATCTTAATTATACTTAAATACTAAAAATAAATCGCGAAAATCTGCAGAACATGACCTTGAAGTTATGCCATAGCAGCTGTTGAGCGAAAGCAGGTGCATGGAGACTTTTCAGTTGCACCTGCGTACGATTCAATCCATATCCTTTGTCCAAAACTTAATTTTTGTGTGCTTATAGTGACACTTTTTCTAAAAAATACGTCTCTTGTTACAGGCTCCAGTCCGGAGTCCGGTGTTCCGGACATGACAGTCATCAGTGACATCGACGAGACGGGCATTAACCGTAACCTTCAGGTTCGGTACATCAGGGATCAGATATACGTATCCTTTTTAAACAAGGTTTATTCATTAGGGTAAATAGACGAATAGATAGACAGCACAGACACAAGGTAGTATAAATAACTTATTCTCTTTCTTTTCTAATTTAAAAGCTTTTATCTAAAAGCTAAAAAAATAAATACATCTAATTTATTTATTTCCTTTATTTTATCATGAAATTATTAATTTGAGAGAAAACATTTTTAATTTAATGAAGAAATTTTTTATTTAAAAAAAAGTAATTAAAATCGTTAGCTTATTTGCATTGGATAAATAATAATTTATTATAAAAATTTAATAACAGTAAAATTAATTAAACATTGAATTTATGTCGACAAAAAATATTTTTTTCAATAAGTAGAAAATAATTTATTCTGGCGCAAATATTTTATTTGAATAAGTATTTATTAATTATTAATCATCTTCTTAAAATTCGATTATTTTAGGTTAACGAAATTGCATTAAATAAGATAAATATTTATTTTAATTTATGAGTTTCATCTGATCCTACAAAACATTATCTTTTCATTAATTTCAGTTTATAATTAAAAAATACTTTTTTTAAATCTTTATTTTATTTATGTACTGTAAGAAATATGATTTTTTACTGAAAGAATGATTTTATTTCGTTGACAAAGATGAAATATATCATCGTTTTTATTTCAACTCACTCGGCACTTTAATTCGTTCAGATTTATCACTATTTTTATAGCTTGCTAAATACATAAAATTACGATATACCAAGTACAAAAAAATTAGCTTTTACAGATTAAACTGATGAAACTGGTATGCATGAGATAAATATCCTATATCGAATCCAACCATATTCGTCCCAGTCAAACCTTTTGTCTTTAAAGAGGGTAAACTTCACAGTTGTTGGTCACTTTGCAACTATTGACACTTACCATGGAGGATCCATTGGTCAAAATAAAAGGAAGGGAAGCCAATTTTAAGTGCCAACTGTTGTACAAATCACCTAGAGTATTTTCCATATTCATCCTTTAATTTTCATCAAAAAAATGAATAAAATTATTCTAATTAAAAATAATTAATTCTAGAAATTAATTAATCGTAAAAAACATAAAGGACGAGAAGAATAAATCAAATAAATACACGAAAAATTACAAAAATTCGAATAAATAAAGAATATTCATTCTGGTCTGGAGCCAAATAGTCTAGATTGAACATCTCTACTCAGTTCATTGCCTTGAAAAAAAAATAACTGCACTTTAAATACTTCTATCTGCAAAATCTTCAATAAAACTAGAACATCAGCAACAACTCAACGATTTTAAGGGCGGATGTATTTGATATTTGTTTTAATCAATGATGATTATTGATGAGATTCAATTTCAGTGTGATTATAATACAAACATATCAAACATTATAAGCAGGCAGCAATGATTGTATAAGGTCTAAAACTGATGGAATTGAATAATTCAGTAATAGAACAATGAGTCTCAACAGAAGAATAACAATTATATAAATATGATGGAGATTGTTGTCACTCACCCGGGATGAAATAATTGAATAAGTAAATAAAAAAGTGAAATAAAGAAGATGGTAAGGGAAATGAGAGCGGCCACAAAAAGCGGTATAAATTTTGCAGGGGTGGGGCATCATTTCTCCCGGGGTTGGCGCGGGTTGCCATGCCAACAAACCCTGTGTAGTCAGCTGGTTCAACCATCCCAGCAGAGGTCCGTTCATTCATCTGCAGAGGATTGAATTTATCAACCGACCAAGAGGCCGAGTGGAAAGTTGATGACGGAAGACTATGTTAGAGCCCAAGAGATGACATTTTCTTCATCTTCTGTTACGGATTATGCAATTTATGGCGATAATACCATGAGAAAATTGAGTTTTCAACTATTATAACTAGTCTTAGATTATCATCGGAAGCTTTAAGCAGCAGATTAGCACAGATGATTTAGTTTAGTTGGCTTGCTCATCAACTTCCTGGTTGCGATTACTTCATTTAGTGCAATCAGCTGCAGCAATTGAAGCTTCTGAAGGTTCTTCCTATTGTCTAAATTAACGGATTTATACTTGAATCAAATAAAAACCAAGAAATACTTTTATTACTGAACTTGAATCTAAACATAACATCAAGTCTTGGACTATCTGTTAGATCTTATCTAAGTAATTATGGTAATAGACGATGATAAGAATCCAAATGTTTGGAATGAATGTTGATGGAGATACTTTGTATGCTTAACTTCGCTTAAAAATTTCATTTTATTTTTTTTTATGAAGACATCATGTGAAGTATAATGATAAACAAGATGATGAGTCTTAGCTTTAAGATATAACGTATTTGACGAGAATGAAGTGAAGGTGAAAAAGATGCTGAAGTCAACAATGAACCAAGCTAAAGAAATGTTGAAGAACATCTTCACGAATGTCTTAAGAGTGTCTTAGGAGACCTACTTGTAACATTGGCACGTGTATATTTTTTTTAAATTTCCAGGCCTCTCTTGTTGAAGTTTTTATAACATTCTTATGTAATCAACGTCAAGATTCACGTTACTTTAATTATGAGAAATTTCCGGTGAATATTGAAAAGAATTAACCTATATTTTTTTCATTAGTTGACATCTTTTTTTACTTGAGATAATTTTATTCATTATTTATTTACTAAAAAAATTTTTTCCTAGAAACTATCCTGTTTTTTTTTTTCTAGTATGTTGGTAAACTTTTTGATATGCTGTGCTACTTTTTTAAAATTTTAATTACATGTTTTTTTCTTCTCTTAGATTTTTTACTTTTATAATTATTTGCTCTTTTTTCTCAACACGACCCATTTCCTAGGGCAAACTGGAGAAAGATAAGCTGTGGACTCAATTCGAGTCAAGCTAATGGTGTTATTGTAGATGAGTTATAGTCTTATTTAGCAAATATCACATTTTAGCTAATTTATAGTAAGTTATAATTACAATTTAATAAAATACAAAATTCAATCCTGTCATTTATCTACAAATTTTTCAAAATTTAAAATAATATAAAATGAGTTCTCTAGATAACAAAAAATTTCATTAATAAATCAAAATTCAAGTTTTCAAAGGAAAGTTTGTGCCATTTTTCAAAAAAGGTCATCTGACCCCAGGAGTCCACCTTGCTTCAGTTTCCCCCAATTTAATCTCTGTAGGTTCTACTTTATTTTCCTCTAGGCATTACTGTTTTATTTACATCTTGAAATTTATCTTCTTTTTTTTATTTTCTTTTCACAGCAATAAAATTTTAAACACGAATAAAAAATTTTATTTCTTTTGATCATGTTCCAATTGATATCAAGAGCAGGATTGTTATAAATCAATCAATCTCCAGTGCGCTCTTGCAAATTGGTAAGATTGAATTATCGTTTTCTCGTTTATATTTCCGCGATACTATCGAAATAACTGGAGAGTATGAATTTAAGTGATACTGACAATCTGATTTAGCTAGCTGGGATTAAATCCATGAGGATAATCTTAAAGCTGAAATATCTCAGTATACATGAAATATTTAAAAAAGAGAATGCAAACATTGTCGACGTCATCGAAAAGTGAGCTGTAAGTAGGACAGATGAACGATGAGGTGGACGATCCGGGACACTTTGAACCTTTGCAGATGAAGGGTGACTCTCGTGTGCTCTTATTAAGCCCTCTTGCAGCCCAGTGAGTGAACGAGTAGACTATAAGTAAAGCAAGATAGAAAAGTCATGAAGCAAAGCGCTCTTATCCAGCTTCAATTGGTTACACTGAGAAACTAGTAGATCGACCACTTTTTAGCTGTAAAGTAGAACAGAGTAGTTCGGAGTCTTCCCCAAAGGGATTGGCAACGAGCTCGAGAACCTTATGTTTGTGAGTTGTCAATGTGCGGAAATAAGACCAGTCTAAAAGGGTGTTAAAGTGAGAAAACTTCTAGATAAGAAAGGTCAATATCAACTGAATTTTTGGTTTAACACTAGAAGAGTTTTTAAGGCAAACTAAACATGTGGGATTAAATATGTTTTGCTTACATTTGTATTTTATTAGAAAGTGATCATTTCATTTTATTATCTACAGGAAAAACATTTTTTTGGAAAATTTACTACTCATGATAAATTTGATTTCAACATAAACTTCATTAATAATATTGAAAAATGCTGAATAATAAAAATCCAATATATTTTCTACTTTTTCTATGGAATTATAATAAAAAGTCAACAAAGTAATGACCAGTTTATATTCAACATTAAAGTTGTTTGATCATCTTCCAACTTTTGGCTTTAAATTTTCATCACAACCAAAAACAAGTAATTCTCCAACATCATCTAACATGTTTACACATAATTATTAGTGTTAAAAAACCCATCCCAGAATATTCCCACACTCTAATTACAGGGGATTAATTCCACAACAATGTTTAAATTACCTCTCAGATCTCGAGTGACTTGATGGTAGTCCAGACATGGATTTTCTACAATTGATCATGTCCTTGGGGAAGTTATAGTAACAAAAACGGTATTGCCGGAGGTTTAATATAAAAAAAGTATCAAGAGAGAGCCAAAAATGAATGTAAATACCCTGCTGTCAAGTTGAAGAAGTACGAAATGAAAGGGGTGGCTTCTCCAGTAACTTTAGGCAGCAAATGGCCTTCAGTAGACTTGGACAATTCAGTTGGATACATCCACAAAAAATGAGACTCTATTCGTGATCATAACCGAGATGGTGATGGTTATGGGTATATTACTCCCTTACTACAATACGCCAATGACTCATCATCCTGACTGGAGGGTTGGCACGGCTGGTGAAAGTGACGTCACACATACTAAAACGACTACATACAGAGTAAACTTGGTATATTATTATGCAAGGGGGAGCAGAAGTAAATGCTCAATTCTTATTTGTCAGGGTGTTCTACCATCCATCTCCCTGTATCTAAAAGTAACGAGGGAGGAAAGAACTGGGTCCCTTTCGACACAGTTTTTTCACTTCAATGAATTTGATTTTACAATTTTTTATTTCTCTTTTCTATTCTAATTCTTACATTCAATTGAATTCTTATTGTTCACAGAGATTTTTAAATATTTTTTATATATTTTGCAAAGCTGGAAAAGCTCTTGAATTTATTCTTCGAAGATGTTATTTTCCTTAACTTAGAAATATTATTACCATGCAGACTTACACAGGGTCGATCCTCGTTGCAGTCAATCCCTACAAAGAAGTCGACTTTTATACTACGGTAAGACTATTAAAATTACTTTTTTATTAATGATATATACTTATAAACCCACTGATATAATAATAATAGAAACACTGTATTTAAAATCTATTTACAATTAATTAAAAGGTTGATGTATGTTATGTAATGATCAAAATACTCCATTATTTAATGCCAAAGTTTAGGTTGATTATTGAATATTTATTTACAATTACAGTTAGTTGGTTAGCTATTGATCAGAAAATCAATCCAACCTCATTACCAAAACATTCACCCGAAAAGTAATTCAATAAAAATTGAATAACTTATATTCCAAGAAGAAAATCCCTTTCTAATCTTTTGGGACCAGATTATAAGCATATCTCAATCTTCACACCTTTCTAAAATAGATGGAAACACCAACTCTCACTCTCTAAAATGCTAACATTGATCCAAAACCAGATTTTGACAAGGAAATAGTAAGAATCGTTGTATTTATAATTAAGTAGAAATTCTGACAAGGATCATTGCTATAGAATGATTAAATTCTAAACATTTCTAAGAAGGTACAAATAGAACTTGATTAGATTACATAAATAATAACAAGAAAGAAGAAATAATATATATTTTTCTCAAACGAATTAAAGGTTGACAAATAAAAATCGTAAAGTCTGTAATTTATTTGATTATTCAACATTATAAGCATGGAAATAATCAAATGATTGATGTCGGTATTAAAATAAAGATCCTGATAGTGAGAAAGATCAGTATTTATGGCGGCTTGGACTGAACGGAAGTACCTTTGTAGAATTGATAATGATGAACACCCAATGCGTGTGGCGCGTGTCGTGTTTTCTTCATAAAGTGTTTAACACATGACTGGGTTGTAAGTGTCTGTTGAATTTTATTCAAGCTCTACATCCGTTCATTAAGTTCTATGCAATCTTTAAGCATGTTTCTTTTTATCATAGATCCTGGTGGAGAACAAGGTCTGATCATTGAAGAATATCAATAACTATTTTATCATCACTTATACCTAGATTAAAAAATCCATCAGAGCTGAAGAATGTAGCTTTTAAAGCTTTCAATTGAAAAGAAGGTGGAGTTGAAGTTTCTAATGATGGTGATGGAATCCATAAACGCATCAAGAATATAAGGATGAACAAGAAAAATGTGTATGCGATAATGATGAAGAAAGAGAAAAGAAGAAAAAAATAGAGGACAATAAGCAGGACGCTTTTATCGTCCAAGCGCGTTTGCCATAAAAACAGGAAACGGAAGTGCCGATGAGCTTTCGAGACGATATATAGCACAGCTCTACGATTGCTTTGATGCAGCTTTCTAGGTCGAAGAAAATCTAAAGGTACATGGTTATCGCTTGTTCTCCCTTTTTTAAAATTCTTTCTGTTCGTATAAAGAAATAGACTTGAGCTGCATCAGTACGTGTGTTGGAAAATGTTGGCAGCTTTTACTAAATGTACTCCCCAAGTCTCAGGCGCTTTCTGATCCACCAGCCAAGTGGAGCTTCTAAACGAATCCGAAGTATATTAACCCTGGGGAAAATTCAAGAGTTACTCTTAGATATCATTTTATTCGACCATCTCACTTCTTTTCTTTATATTTTTCGTTATATCTCTACGATATTTATTTTATTTCTCTTTCATATCTACTCGCTGCTTATTTTATTTGTTATTATACATACAGCTTTAAGGATTTGCTCTGACGGTTTTTTATATAAAAAGTAATATGAGAGTGATTGAAAAATATTATTTATTTAAATTTTTAAAATGATGATAGGATATTTCTAATAGATTGTTAAAAGTACTTATATTCATTAAAAATTATTATGTTACTCTGAAATTGGAGGTGGTATTTATCTGATGAAATATTCCTTAAACCATTCAGAGAGGAAACAGAAATTAAATAGACCAGTAAGCAAACACATGTACAGAAAAATTCATTTAAAATGAAGAAGTAATTAAATTGACTGTACGTTAATATTGAATACATGAATGATTTAATTAATCTTTATTGAATTTCAAGAGATTTACTAAACTTTTTTTTTTTCTTCATTACTTAATTAAAAAGGAAATTAAACGATATAAGCTGATGATAATGAGATTACATAATTCAATTTCCCATTAAATTATTATTTATTTTTAATCTCATAACGTGCATTGACCTATTCAAATTTCTGTTCAACTTGCGTGCAAGAGAGTGTAAAAAAGAAAAAAAAAGCGATTGAACAAGACAAGTGAGAACCCATTACACCAAACTTTGAACCTTGAAGATCTATTTAAAGGAAGACGCACCTTGATGTCAAGAAACATTGCATGTACGATCTGTGATGTTTAGTTTCTTGACACGGCAACACCCTTTACTCCTACCTATGACAGTGTTCCCAGCAAAAGTGAAAGTACTAGAGGAAAGTGTAACCTCGAGAGATTTGACCCTAGGGTCGTTACGGAAGAGGATCAAAGGATATGAAGCATCTTGACTTCAAAAGAAATATATGCTTTTATGATAATAGATATCTAGAACGTTCTTCATTTATAGTATATGGAATGAGAAATTAATAGTCCAACTGCCGCACCTTTAATCAAATAACAGAGTGATTGGAAAGTCAGGGAAATAAAAATAACTCGAGTGAAAAAGTAGTTGAATGATTAATTCATAAATGAAGGTGAGAAATACATGAGAAGGCCAAAAAACATGAATGTCATTGATGAAGAAAAGGGCAGTACGCAGAGAGGTGCACGCCCCTGCGTATTGATCCAGCCGAAGCGCACATTGGCTTCAAAGTTCCACCGTAGCAGCTCACTCTCTCACAGCCTTCATTTTATCCTTTCCTATTCACCAGGATATTTCATCATACTCGTATTTTTTATTACTCTGCTCTATTACTTAGGTGGTACCACCAGCAGTAAATTTCCTAGCTCGATAGATGGACGGAAACTCTACCACATCCTAACTCACTTCCTTCAGATAAAGTTGTGGGTAAACATGTACAGAAAATACCCAAGATTTTGCGCACTTGTGGAACCACACCTTTCCGTTGCCTCGACCCAGACCTTCATCACTACCGGAAATATATTAAAGTATTTTTACTCCCCCTGAGACTCCTTGCGTATATTCAAGACTCTTTTAAAGCCCTTGAAGGAAAAATTGCAATTGTTAAAGTCATCATTCTGGTTCTCACTAGCCCTTACCTACAATTCTCATGTCTTCTTTAGTTGAGTGCTTATAAGAATCTTGACACCATAAAGTCTTCGACATTGTTATGCATTCAAACATGAAGTCATCTTACTAACAAAAGGGTCTTTGGGGTCATTTCTGGAACAGCTTCTCTAGTAATGAATGATAGATGATGAAGATGATTATGATGACCTAGTAAAGTCTAAATAAATTGTCATTACTCTTTTGATAGTTTCGTAACTATGACGACTATTTTTCTACTCATTTAAACAAGCTACGATGTTGCAAATCAGTCTTCAGATGAGAGCTCTATCCCTAGTATACTCAAAGGCGAGGGAAGATCCACTTATCCATTCCACTCATGCTATACGATCATGATGATGCTCTGGCGAGAATGAGGACGAGCTTTTAACATTATCTAGATCATCGAGATTTAATACCTTACTTCATACAGTATATCTGATCATGATGATGTAGAAAAAAAGGCAAAAATAAGGATGTTAGCATTATTTTTTTCTGAATCAAATATTTAATTACTTAGGAAATTGATCTGATATATTTATCTTAGTTAACGAGATTACTTAAAAATTTGTCTATTTTAGGCTTAAGAGAAGTGAGCTAAAAATACAATCGGGTAACTGAGTAAACCGAGAAACAATTAAAAATATCAATACAAGTGACTATCTCGGTCAGGTTTAAACTGGAGATTGTTGCCACGTTGATTGTGGTTGACGTTGTGAGGGTGATCGTTATCTAAAGGTCACACCCAGAATTTAAAAAAAAAACTAGGTAAAAGCTCAAAGAATAAATGACGTGTGTAGTCATTAATAATCGATGTCACATGGTTGAATATCAAAGGTATTTGTGATGTTATTCACAAAAGAGAATCATCTGACTGCAAATCAGGTCACATTACTTGGAATCGACATTCGATTTCTTAGTTATGATAAAAGGGTTGTATATTCCATCCCCCCAAAGAATTTCTGGCTTTCGATGCTTTTAACCACGCGCGATATTGAATGGCTGCTATTAAGCGGGTTAGTAAGGTCTCCTCTGGTGGAGGATGGTTTGATGAAGGGAATTCAACACTTGACACTTCCTTTCATAAGGAAAAAAATAGGGAGAAAAAGGGTTGTGTGTGCTTGAAATAAATTGTTTCATGTTTATTTTTTCTTTTCTGGTTTTTAATCTGTTTGTTTTTCCTTTCAGGAACATGTACACCGTTATCATGGTCAGAAAATGGGTGCCTTGGAACCGCATGTGTTTGCACTAGCGGAAGCTGCTTATCGTTCACTTCAAGACAACGAGTGCAATCAATCATGTGTAATATCTGGAGAAAGTGGAGCTGGAAAGACTGAAACGACAAAATTTATTCTTCAGTATTTATGCTCAGTTACCAGTAATGTTGATACTTGGGTAGAACAACAAATTCTAGAGGCAAATACTATTTTAGAAGCCTTCGGTAATGCTAAGACTGTCCGTAATGACAACAGTTCTAGGTTCGGTAAATTCATGCAAGTTTGTTTTGACAGTAAATGGATGATAAAAGGTTGTATTATTCAAGATTATTTGCTCGAGCAGTCACGTATAACATTTCAAAGTCCTGGTGAACGAAACTATCACGTGTTTTACCAACTAGTTGAAGGCGGAACACGTGACAAAGAGTTTGCAGAGCAATACAAGTTGGAACCAGCAAATACATACAAGTATTTGAATCAGTCTGGTTGTATCAAGATAGAAGGTATTTCCGAGGGGAAAAAATTGGATGCACTTAGGCTGGCTTTCAACGTACTCCAAGTACCAAGTGAAATGTGTGAAGGAATTTACAGGGTGCTATCAGCAATACTATGGCTTGGGAATCTTAACTTTTCAGATGTAGACGGCGAGAGGTGTGAATTGACGAAAGAGGATCTTGACATCGTTGGCAAAGTTGCACCCTTGTTGGGACTCCAAGTCGAAGATCTCACTAGAGTAGTCTTAGTAAGGCAAATAAACGTACGAGGTAATATCACAGAAATCCCACTCAAGGTACAAGAGGCTAGAGAAAATAGGCATGCAATGGCCAAGGCATTGTATTCACGTACTTTTGCTTGGCTGATAAATCATATAAACAACTGTACTAATCCTGGTCAAGACAGTTCAAGATTTCTCGGTGTTCTTGACATATTTGGTTTTGAAAATTTTGCAGTCAACAGTTTTGAACAATTATGCATCAATTACACTAATGAAAAGCTTCATAAGTTTTTTAACCACTATGTATTTGCTATTGAGCAAGAACTCTACCGCCAAGAAGAAATCCAATACTCTCATATTACGTTTACGGATAATACGTTATGTTTAGAGCTCATTGAAAAACCACCAAGATGTGTACTTAAATTACTCACAGAACAATGCCACATGCCAAAAGGTTCTGATTTAGCTTATTTAACGAATTTACATGCAGAATTTGAAACGCATCCGTGCTATGTAAAGGGTGACGATCGTCGTAAATGGGAGACGGAATTTGGAGTTAAACATTATGCTGGTTGTGTGACATATACTGTAGAAGGATTTGTTGATAAGAATAGGGACGTACAGCAAGACGTATTTTTCGATTTTATGTCAAGAAGTACCAACGAGTTTGTGCAGGAAATTACCGTATACCAAGACTTACTGGGTTGTACTGTTGCCCGAGCATCAGGAAGTACGACGACATTGTCACGAGGAACAACTAAAGGAAAGCCAACGCTTTGTGATTCATTCAGACATCAGTTACAAGCTCTGGTAGATGTTTTACAAGCGACTACACCCTGGTATGCTAGATGCATCAAACCAAACATGCAGAAAACTGCAAATCATTATGATGAAAAACTAGTATTAGATCAACTGAGGTATTTAGGAATGTTGGACATTATTAGAATACGTAAAGAAGGCTTTCCAGTGCATATGTGTTTTCATGACTTTGCTGCGAGATATCGGTGTCTTGTAAAAGGTCGTACTATGCTACCAAAGGACGATAAAGAAGCCACTCGGTGCTTAATTCGTGCACAGGGAATCCCTGAATCTGAATGGCAAATTGGTAAAACCAAAGTCTTCCTCAGAAGTTATGTACATGAACCACTTGAAGATGCTCGGAATAGAATGGTGACTAAAAATGCGCTCATTATTCAAAAGATCTGGCGAGGATATGTGGTGAAGAAAGGTTAGAATTTCACACATTTGATTACGTAAATTTAAAAAATAGAGTTTCAATTTCATTGAAAGCTTTTCAATTATTTATGAGAACACATCATCATAGTTATTTATTCCATTTGAACATTCTTCGTGACTTTTATTTATACGTTTATTCATTTCATCGATTGAGTTTTAAAATAAATTACCTTTGTAATTCAACTGACCAATTATAGCATGAAAAAAAGTTGATAAATTTATTTATTCTATTCAACATAATTTCCCATTAATAATATATAGTTTTTGTAAAAAAAAAAACTATGAAATTCAGATTAAAAAAATAATATTAATGATTTTTTTAGAGTATCGAAAAGTAAGAGATGCAGCTCTAAAAGTCCAACATGCTTATCGTGGCTGGAAACTACGGATAATGTTTATCAGGAAACGTCGAGCAGCGATCGTCATTCAATCGCATCTTCGCGGAGTATTTGCTAGGGAAGTCGCAGCGGCTTTGAGAGAGATGCGTCGCGTAGATGAGGAGATGAGGAAACGTGAGCGAATGGAAGAAGAACGGAGACTAATGGAAGATAAAAAAGCTCTAGAAGATAGTCACAGGTATAAATTTTACTTTTATTCGTCTTTCTGTATGTATTAAATAAATCTCAGTAAAAATTGTAAATACTTATGTATAGTTAAGTAAGTAAGATTAAATGCTCGTTCCGTTTGTGCTTTATAGTGCACAGTACAATGGTATTGCTGGGATGGAGGCTGGGTAAGTTCTAAACACAACTTTGGAGCCCTTAAAGTGCGATGTTTGATTACACACATAATGCAGACCATTTTATTTTTTTATCAGATTTATGACATAACGAAATTAATGTTTTATTTCAGCATGATTATGATTGAGTTTTTATAATGTAAGTGGATTTGTAAAATTCATTTAACTAATAAAATAATCTTCTTGTTTTTACAGAAAAGCGCAAGAAGAAATTGCAGCATTATCTCAAATGGCTGAGCAATTAAATTCAAAAATGGCAACGACTGAACTACAGTCAGTTGATCTAGATAATTTATTCTCATTTCTGTCGGACGTTCAATCGACCAAGAGTAATCAGATAATCGAAGAGATTGGCGAAAGGATGGATGAACTTGTAGAAGATCTAGATGCTGAATTAGAGAATGTATTACAGATGGAGATAGAGATGATTGCTAAGTCAGATTCAAAGATGGCAAACTTGAATTCACCAGATGGTAATCATCAGCAGCGTAATGGATCAGCCAACACAGGAAAAATGGGTCAACCAAGTTTGCCAGAACCAACAGAACCACCTCCACCTCCACCACCTCCTTTACCTCATGCTACCACTAATGGAGATTCGACTATAGAAACTGGAGAACCAATTTATGAGTCTGTTCTACCAAGAGAAGAAAATGGCTTGAGTAGTCCTATTCTTGTTAACGGCAACTCGACACAAATGGTTAATGGTGACAGTTGTGGGTCACCACCGCCTATTCCTACAAGTAAGATCATCAAAGAGCCGCCAGTAGGGAGTCCACCTTCTCGTCCAGAATCAAGAAATTCAACAAATCACCATCCTCTTACGAATCATCACCATTTATCAATGAGCCAATCTGCCGGGCATGAACAGCTTACTGCCGCTCTACAGAATACACAGACTTCTCAAAACCAACAACCAGTTGAACGTGAACAGCGACGGAAGTTTAGGGTCGAAAGGAAACTTCTAGAGCTCGAAGAAAAGAAAGAACCAATCGAACAAGAAGTCACGTACCATGATATTGTTGAATTTGCTCAAAACTATTTCAACAGTCATGAACGTTCTCCAGAAGGTACTATAATGGCCACGTTGACGAGGAAATCTCGTGGTAAGAGTATTGAGTTTGTACCAAAATATGAAATGGTCACATACTACAAAGGGTCCAGTATCCCCAATTCTCATATTCACATGTATGATCCAGATAATGTGAACCTTGCCTGTTCAGTGTTTAGAGACCTCTGCAAATATCTGCGAGGAGAAATGAAGTTAGAGCAAGAGATTGCAACTATTCAAACAATTATTGGTCATGGTATTGAACGTGAGGAGCTTCGTGATGAGATTTTGGTTCAATGTATGCGCCAAGCTACCAATAATCCTAATGCAGAATGGGCAGAGCGAGTTTGGTTGTTATTATGTTTGGCTATAGTTGCATTCCAACCTAGTAAACTGTTGTATAAATATTTTGTTTCATTCTTGAAGAAAAATCTTGCATTGGAAGGAAAACTCCGGCAGTATGTTCAGTGGTGTGTTGATAATTGTAAAAATACCAAAGTTTCTTGTAGACAATACCCACCGTCAACCGTAGAAATTGCTGCCATGAGAAGATTAGGAACGATTGTCTGTAGATTTTTCTTCTTGGATGGTAGAACAAAAGCTATCGATGTCCATCCTACCGACACTGCTGCAGATGCTGCTGCCAAATTAGCTGAAAAATTAGGTTTGCGATCTTTGGAGGGTTGGGCAATCTATCAAAGTCGTCCTGATGGTGAAGAACATGTACGAGCACACGACTATTTATACGATGTAATAGCTGCATGGGAAATGAAACAATGTAAACTGAACACATCTCAGTCATCATTTTCAACACTTAGACGTGGAAACAACCAGACTCTTGGAAGTGGTGACAATCGTTTTGTTTTCAAACGGCGGCTCTTCCGTAACACTCGAGAATTATCACAGGATCCAGTTGAAGTAAACATGCTTTATGCTCAGGCTGTTTACAACGTCGTCAAGTGTGATGACTTCCCTATTTCTGAAAAGGTTGCACTTCAGTTAGCCGGATTGCAAGCTCAAGTAGCCTTGGGGGATCCTAAAGATAACGATCGTCTGGATTATTACAGTGAAGTTGACAGTTTTCTACCTTACCGTATAAGTCGCGCTCGTGGTGACGATGTTTGGGTACCAATTATAGCTCAAGCACATAAACAATACGGCGCAGGACGATCTGAACTCACTGCTAAGGTTCTTTACCTTTCGTGCGTCATGCAATATCCGCTTTACGGTACAACCATGTTCAATGTCACTTATCGAGGCTACTGGTCTTATGGAAATCAACTGATTCTCGGAATCAATTGCGATGGTTTAATGTTAATAAAACCAGAAGATAAATTTGTTCTTGCAGAATATCGATATCAAGATGTTGAAAGTATTATGCTCGATCCTAGTGATTCTTTTATTACTTTATCGCTATTGAGACACAACCCAGATAGTTCTCACAAATGTTTTGTATTCGAAACTCCACAGAAGAATGAAATAGGAAGTTTGATAGTGAGTTACTGTCCTGCTCTTGCTGGTTGGATAACAGAAAACGAAGCTCCAGCAAAGAAAATCAAAGGAATCACAAATGAAGATCGCGTTCGATTGTATCATAATTTAGTAAATTGTCGAAGAAATTTAGTAGATGCAGAAATTCTCAGAAAGCCACAAGATTCTGGCGGTGGATTCATTAGAAATACCCTTCGGCGGTTATCTAAGCATCGAATAGAGAAGTTACGACAGGAGCATGGAAGCAGTACAGATCCAGGAGAGACATATAAAGGATTCCCACATGTTTATTGGGCTTTCAGTAGACAGATGATACCACAAAGTCTAACCAAATTACCAGATCCTGAAGAGCAAATAGCTTTGAGTGTCTTCCAGTTAATTTTAACTTATGCTGGATTAGGACAAAATGGAGATACGGTTCGTAGTGTTGAAGATGAACATGTAAACTTAATTCAAACAGTGATGGAACGGTGTATGCGTAAAGAAAACCTTTTAGGTGAATTATATATTCAATTGATAAAACAAACAACAGATCACCCAGATCCTAACAGTCGTGTCAACTTAAGACATTGGGCTTTGTTATCTCTTGCCTGTTCTGTCAT
This sequence comes from Chelonus formosanus, assembly GCA_028641665.1. NCBI lineage: Eukaryota > Metazoa > Arthropoda > Insecta > Hymenoptera > Braconidae > Chelonus > Chelonus formosanus. The sequence continues at coordinate 6,517,802 of CM054006.1, read as the reverse complement.
TCTTCCTCCTCAGAAGATCATCAGAAAATACTTGATAGCTCACTTGAAACGCTGCGCTAGTGATTATGTTACCGAAGAAGGCAAATACGCAAGATTTGCTGAAAAATGTTTGTACAAGACTCAAGGTACTAGAAGAAGACAATGGCCTCCTAGTCGAGAAGAAATAATGTGTACTATTAATAGAAGACCTATTTATGCCCGCTTTCATTTCATGGATGGTCAGTATCATGCTGTGGAGTTTCATCCTTCAGCAACTGCAAGAGATGTCATGGAAATCATTAAAGCGAAAATTGGACTTGAAGAGTCTGCAATGGGTTATGCTATTTATGAAGTTCTTGGTGCTACTGAGAGGTCTTTAGTTCCTGAGGAAAAAATTGCTGATGTGATGTCTAAATGGGAGAAATACAGAACAGCTAATGCAAGTCAACAAGGACAAGTACCACGAAAACATGGCCATCATCTATTTTTATTTAAGAAACATCTATTTCTTGATCAGTATATGAACCTTGATGATCCCGTGGAGAAAGAACTTTTGTATCATCAAGTGTTACATGATCTTCGTGCTGATCGATTCCCTATCACCGAAATGGAAGCAGTAAGTACACTTTCAGTTCATTATTAAATTTCGGTAGCATATTTTTTATTGATATTATGCAAAATTATGTATTTGCTGACATTATAATTTCAAATATTGCTCGTGAAAAATCTGAAAATTTCATAGTTTCAAGAACGTTAGAACGATTTTGCATAATACCACTTAAGCTAGTACACTATCATCATTTTTATGGATCTAGTCCAGTTACTTATATAGTGATCTCACAAGCCTTCTCTTAGCCTGATATGATATGATAGCATCAAGATATATCTATATCTTCCATCAATTTCAATCATACAAAAAATATAGTAAAATTTATTAGTTGAATTTTGTGTTTTCGTCTAAAGATAGTCAATTTAAAATATACATTCAAAGTTTTCCTAATTATCGGGGTGAAAGTTGATGGTTCATCGTTTCAATAATCCTTGGGATTGATATAAATTACTTGTGAACAGATTAGTCAGATCCAAGTTAAAGGTAATGAATATAAATTGATAAAAGGCTCAGAGGAATAAAATGACATTTGCTGATTCATATTTTATCGTCTTTAACATTTTCAGTAGGAGCTTTTATAAGTTTCGAAATATCTGATTTATTTATTTCCAGTAAAATCTATTTAAATGTTAATTTTGAATTGAAGAAAGCATAAAATAGAGCAGTCAATTGATTGTTTTATTTATTAATTATTTACTGAATGTTTTTTTTTTATTAAATATATCTATAAATATAAATCAAATATTATTATTATCGTTTGAACTAATTATTTTTCAATAGTATTTTCATTGGAAAAATTTTTTATTGATAAAGCCAATTGAATATCAAACATTCAATGATATAAAGAGGATCTTACAAACTTCAATCAGGGATAATAATGTCTGATAAATTTTTATATGTTCGCATTCAACATTTTTTTTTATTTCAACAGCTTCTTCTTTGCCTATTTCATTTTATCGAAATCTTTTAAAATCTCTTCATATCTTGATCCTTTACAAAAGATTGCAAAAATTCTTTCAACGGGAATATTTAAATTCAAATCACCAACTATCCACTTGAAACGTTCTAGATTATAGATAAATTATATACATTTTCTTTCCATTACAGATAATGCTTACCGCCTTACAAGCACAAGTAGAACTTGGCGACTGTCAAGATTCTTTAAGTAATCAAGAATATCGTACAATTGCTAGTCACTGCCTACCATCTCGAATGGTACCAAGTTTTAATATTGAAGCTGTTATACAACATCATCAATCGCTTCGTGGAATGACACCTCCTGAAGCTAAGAAAGCTTTCCTTAATCTCATACAATCTTGGCCACTTCATAAAGCTACAATCTTTGATGTTATGCAGTCATTCACGTCCAATTGGCCTAGGGTTTTATGGTTGGCTGTTGATCAACAAGGGCTTCATCTTCTGGAACATCGATCAAGAAATGGATTATGTACTTATGAGTACAGTAGCATTTTGAGCTATAGCCCTGCGCTTAATTGTCTTATGATTATCACTGGAACGGATAAGAAGCAGAGTAAAGTTATCTTAACTACTTCACAGGTATATACTTTTTAAATACCTTTAAGATAAAGACATTTACGTACAAAATAAATCATTATAATTCACTAATCTAACATTATCTTTGTAGGCTTTCCAGATAGCTAATCTGATTAGAGAATACATGGAAGTTCTTCAAATACCTCCAGAAATTCCAAAACGGGAATCAACGATGATCCAGCAGTTGAATCAACCTCAGCCACCACCAATTAATGTAACAAATTCGACGAGTGGACGAAAATCTCGCCCGGCCTCAATGTTACATAGAGGTGCTCCCATAATTCATTCTCAAGCTAGTTAAAGATCATTTTCAGTCTTCTAAGATCAATCATTCTACTGTCCTTTATAAGCTTCATAAAATGCGAGCTTTAGGCGTTAAATGTCATATGAATTAATGATTGAAAGTGCATTTATTAAATAAAGTATAATTACTCAAAATTCGAGTAAATTGTTTTTGTGAAAAACGTAATATCTACAATGACATTTAGCGTGTTAATGAGGATTATTAGAAATATTATAACCAACGAGGCCTATCTGCAAAAGACAAATGTCAAGCGGTGAGAGTAGTATGAAAAACTAGCTTAGTTACAATTTTCTTCCAGTATTTATTGCAAGAATAAAATATTGATGAATAAGTTCATAATTATTAATATAAATATCGTTACATTATAAATATAATATTAAGATGCAGTTATGCCATGCGTACTTGTCAAATATACTGCATCATAAATCGCACAAATGCGACATAAACTGCCATAGGATTTTATTCTTAACTTCACCGTAAAATATGGAACCAAAGGATAACACTGTTTTTTGTATGCGTTATTATTCGAGTCATTTTTAGATGATAATAATGATGATGCTCACTAATTGAGCATTTTTCCTATGAATATTATTACATTCTTTTTCCTAATATAAGTAAATATTTTTCAAGACTTTTGTCTTGACAAGCACCAGCAATGACTTGTCTATTGAATCATTGTACCATATCAACCAAACAGAATAAACAAGAAAAAAATAAACATTTCTATCTAATATTAAAAAAAAAAAAAAAGTGAAAACATTAATTCGACATACTTATCTATAATGATAGTTGTCACGGCATTGCCTAGAACGCTAGAATGATTGTACAGCTTTTAATTATGTCGCTCTTATAAGCGATTTGCAATGTTATTATTCACAATTGAAGCTTCGAGATGGATATATTCAATCGTTGCAATTATTATAAAGTCTCTACCATGCGAGTTATTGTGTAAATTCATTTGCATAAGCAGTCGCGACTTGTATGACTGTTGAGTTAGTTTTAATGCTGAGGAAATTGAAAATGAACTATTATAATATGAAAATTTGCTATACGTTATTTCTGTTTCTCTATAGGACAATCTTATAATGTTTAGCTGATAAAAGAAATTATTGGCAACTGGTTTATTTGTAATGTAAAGCCATTTAGGTTGTGAGTTAAGATAAGCGTTGACTTGTCGACTGCAACGTCTTCTTGTAAGCCAGGTTGTGGAATGCCTCGCGATTGCGTCCAGAATCTATTAAATTCGAATTATTAATTTCATCAAAGAGTGTGTGTATATATCGATAATTAAATTAACCTTTGATGTATTTATTGATTGTAATTGATTGGTAATTACAGTAATGATCAGTGTCTAAAGAGTTTATGCACTTCGGGGACTGGAATGTCTATCTTGTAAACTGCAAACAACCTATCATTTTTGCGATCAATATTATTATTAATAGTTTAGTCATGTTTGATCGTCACAATTTAATATACATTAAAACGGCTGTAAAACTTTTTGAACTGGTTTTTTATTTAGATTATTACTGTAATCACCAATTAAAGAATTTTTTTATACAAATAATCATTGACGAACAAATTTTCTTCTTTATTCACGAACTGTTTATTATACTAACTCATGACTTTTTATAAATTTTGAAAAAAAATTTTTGTAATCTTTTTACTTTTCTATTTATACGTTTCTTTAGATTATGGTAAAATGCAAAGTATGGTCGATTCGACGAGTGCAGAGACAGACTGTGATCCGTTTTCGAGTGTTCTTTGATCTTTATGAAAGATTCTTGATGAGTGAGAATATTCAATTGCTTGTGTATTAATGAAAGAATGAATGAATTTAATTATTGAAATATTATTAAATACAATTATGAATAAGTTGACTGTGTGTTTAAAATTGATACATGACAATTGATTCCTATTATATTGTTCTGTATACATACAGTAAAAATAATGGTGCGTAATTGGTGTATAAGTTGTTTGCGCCTCGTACGTACGTACATACGTAGCTTAGATTAAATAAATTATTGGTTGACAATGTTATTGAATTATATTTAAAACAAAATAAAATGATCTGTATATAAATGTATACATTATAACAAATATACGTACATAAAATATATCATATAAGTATGGTTAATTGAAAACAAATTTTGAAAAAAAAAAAACTAAAAAAAATAATATTAAATATGTATACGATTTACATCAACGCATACATTTATGTTAATGTGCATTATCTAAATAAAGATAATATACTCTGTCTATAAATAAATAGAAAAATGTATTAACAATATAGTAGTTATGAAACTTCTTTAAACATTCCCGCCATCCTTAAATGTCGGCTATAATAAATCCTTTATTATCGATAGAAAATTCGTTTTTCCCAAGAAAAGCGTCAATTTTCCCTTCCCCGCCGATTGAAAAGTTGCTACGTGTAAATATATATACATACTCTCAAGAGTAAAGTACGCTCAGTTGAAGCGTAAAATTCAAGAAAGTAACACATGCGAGTATTTTTTAGTTTCTATCAGTTTTTAGATGACTGTGCATAAGGAAGTAACCATACATTCCTTTCAATTAATTAAAAGTTCATTCAGAACACCTGGCTGATAAAAAACAGTGTGTGAATGTGATATATTTAATTGCAATGAAGAATAGTGCTCACGTGCAACGAAGACGACGAAGACGTTGACGAACAATATAAATCTTTATCATGGCACCGACAAAACGTAGGCCTTTGCATGCAAATTTGGGGATTGGTGCAACTGGAGGTAGCTTTAGATCAAGAAATATGAATTTTCGACCAGCTGCTAGGGTTCAAGAAGATCGAGGTGGCACAAAACCTACGACAACACCAAGCTCAATTGGTCTGATATTAGTGACTATGCTACTCCATTTATGTAGAAAATCTTTACTCTTCAACATAAGGCTCAAAGTTGCTATATATATAATATCAATTTTCACTATTTCTTTGATAGCAGATTTTATGCCGATACCCAAAACATATTTTGCACGATCTGACAATGTTTTTAATCGTTATTTTGTGAAATGGGGTTGGGGATGGCTCCTAACTGTGACAATTCCCTGGGTAGCTTTAACAGCACATACTATAGGATGCGGTCGTCGATCTATTCTTGTAAAACATCTACTCAGACTAGTTATAGCAACATTTGCCTGGTTTGTATGGGTTAAAACCTTCAACTTTATAGAAACTCACCATGGAAGATGTTTAAATACTAGAGATCCAGAGCTACAGACTAAAGTGAAATGTTTACAAGCAGGCAAATTTTGGAATGGACTTGATATTTCAGGTCACACATTTATTCTAGTTTATTCAAACTTGATTTTAGCTGAAGAAGGTTCTTCTCTTATTGGTTGGGAAGGAATCAAAGACTGGATCATGAGAGAAGAGCACTCTAGGTCATTATCAGAAGTGGATGCTAATCCATTGAGAAACTTATCCAATGATGATTTAGATATCCTTAAGAAAGCTCACAAAATACTTACTCCATACTTGAGAGGATTATTTGTTGTTATGACACTTCAGCAAATGCTTTGGGATGTGATGTTAGCATCTACATTACTCTATTATCACATTATGGTCGAGAAGTTCATTGGAGGAATAATTGCTATTTTGACTTGGTATGTGACTTATCGTTGGTTGTATAAAACGTCATTAGCAGGAATAATGGCACCAGGTGAAGGATTGTTTAAATACAATGAAATGAAAGAACAGCAGAATATTAATGCAGCAAGAACTCGAAGAAATACCTTGAATGGATCTACTCCAAAATTCATGGGAATGCCAATACGAACGCAACAACCTGATGTTGATGAATCTAAAAATTCAAAACTAGACACACAAGTGTCTACATAACAAACATTGTAAATTGAACACAAATTTTTGAATGGTGTTGGATACTAATTAATTTTACGTAATTAAATTTCCTATAAATATTCTTTTTATACAGTGATTTATCATTGTTATTATAATTATAACAAATGATTATAACCATAAATATCTTAAACGGAATGTTTGCCTGACCACGACAATTCTTTGCTCACTCTACTACTTTCATGATTACATGTACTATCATTTTTGTTACAATTATTATGTATTTGTATGTTATAACAAAATCAAATAGAGAGAATGAAATTATATATTCATTAACCACGTTTGTATAATTGTAAAGAGAGTTTGTATGATTGAGCAAAACAGTTAAATAAGTACAAATATAATTTATTACTTAGAGTATCTAAATAAAAAATATATAATATATTGATTATTTATTATATAAATTTGTATAAGAATGGGACTATTATAATAAAAAAAACCTTGATAAAATTAAAAATCTGAATTTATAATTTTATTTATCTTGTTGTATTCAAATAATACTTGGTATAACTATAAATAGTCTTACAATTAATATTAAAGAATGCACATTTACAATAATAAACATTTACATTAATTCATACAGTTATTATGCATAAAATCATTTAAAAAATTTGTTTTCATCAAGTCATCGAACATTCTCATTTTTAAATTGACTTTTGAACTTTGATTAAAGTAAAACTTGATATTCATTTATCTATATCTACATAAATCAATGTGATTAGTTGGAAAAAAAATTACATCTAACGATCATTAAAAGTCACTTAAAAGTCCATTAGAAAAAAGAATGATAGCTTAACAATTTGAATGAAGTTAGAAATTTAAATAATTATCTAAATTTTCAGGTAGATTTTAAGAGGTATGTATAGTAGATGTGACTTTTCAATCACTATGATTCACTGGAAGTGAAATTTAATGTCGTTGTACAAAACATACAATGATTTCGATCATTAAAACTTCGAATACTCATTCTATTTGAAATATATAATCATTAAAAATGTAATTATCTATGTGTATCTTTAAGTTTAACTGAAACTAAAAATTGTCGAATTGTTTTCGATAGAAATAATAATCATTTTATAATTAATTATGTATCGAACTATTGAATATAATATACAGGTACTTCACGATATATATTTATACAATTTATCTTTGATTTTTCCATTGAATTGACTCATAAATTACAGATATACTAAAAACTTATATAAAAATTAATCATTTTCAATCGTTGTTTACGATGTTAGATTGATAATAATTTAAGTAATTATTTATTGGTGTCATTTCTTATGCCATGTAAATAACGGTTATGATAGTAATAATACATCAAGTATTACTGCGAATGTTGGCTTTCTGTTTGAGTGTAAAATTGCTCTCCAAACCATTCTCTATGCATTTCCAAGTAACTGTAAAATGAGTTATATTAATTAAATCTATTTATGTAAGTTCTATTTCTAAATAGTTTGCAGTATTATAAACATACCTTAAAAACATGTCAAGATGCTTCAACAACAATTTCAATTTTTTGGTAGGCATATCAGTATTTTGTAACAAATCTGGTAGCTTTACTAAAAATAAGTATAAATAATGTAATTTGAAGGATTTCGTTTATCATAATTATGACACATATATACAGAAATTAATTTACCAAATAGCCTAGCAAGATGTACAGCTCCAAAATATGTTGAAGGACTTCGAGGGGCGCCTTCATTTTTCGTTGAATCAGGCATGAGTCGCCATTTATTAGCTTCTTCAAGTAAAGCCACAATTTGAGCGGGTGGAATCGTTGGATATCTTGAAGTTGCTCCTCTAGGGCTAGAGCATCGAGAGCTTGTACTAGCTATACTCGAAACATTTCCTACTTCTTGTTTTATATCTTCGTAAGATCTCAACTGCCTTGAATCATCCACAGAACTCACTCTACAAGATCGTAATTTCCTTTTCAAAGATGAAACAGGTTTTGATGGAGGTTCTGTTTCAGCATCTTGTTCTCTAAATGGCGGTAAATGTGCATATTCTGAATCTTCCAACTCTTCTTTCACCGTAACTTCAGGGGTTCTACAAAATTTATTCATTTCCAATAATTAATAAAAAAATTTTTTTAAATAAATTCAATGATTACATAAAAAATGTTAGACTTACTCGACTACTTCATCTTTAATTTGTATGGAATGTTCGGCCATAAATACCGATGATTTAAATGCATTATACTGTTCTCTTTCAGGCCGATATAATAACAGTTCTGGTAAGGTAAAGTCAAAATATATTCTCAAACCATCAGCAACTTCTCTACAAATATTAATTTCATTTACAGTCTTTTCAATTGTTATATTTGATTTGTTTCTTTGCGGTTTTTCCGGAATATTTGTCAGTTGTGTTGTAGTAAAGTGTTGAACCCAAGACTCAAGAATATTACATACGGTAGGCTGGGCTGGTAATACGGCCAGTTTATTTTTATGATTTATCAGCTCATAATCTTGTTCTAATATTCTTCTCAACATACTTCCAATATCAAGATCAATCCCAGGTCTCAAACTACCACCAGACTGATGACTTCCTCCGCCTCCACTATCTTCATCTTCACTAGATTCTTCTCCAAAATCTGAACTACTTTCAGAATCTTCTTCTGTGATAACTTCCTATATACATTTTTCACAATAATATATCAATATGGATAAAAAAAAAATAATATAGATCTCATGTTAATTGAATTACCTCAGTATCATAATCGTCGTGTTGACCTGAGCTACCGTCTTCTGACGTAGTTCCAGAAGCGGCTCGACTTCCACCACTCCTAGCACGTCGACGGGACTCAATTCCGGCTCCAGAAAGTCTATCAACCAATTTATGTGAACGATTCTTCCGTTCACGACGATATAGATACGCTCCTCTGCGTGTGGAAGGCATTTTTGATTATTTTTTAGGGTTATACACACTACTATTGACTACTTTATTGATAGTTTATTACATACAATTGAAGTTGAGCCTTCTGAGCGAGGTCTCTTTGTAATTGTCTATTTTCTTCAGTGTCCTTCAGAACGTATTCTTCTGTTACACACCGATCCCAAGAAGAATTCCAACCCTGAAAAATATACATGTTGCCATTAGACACCCCGTTTTGTTTATCAACAACACGATTAACAGACAAGTAGGCGTTGTTTATATACCTGAAAATGAATTAAATACTCCACGGCTTTTCTACCACGTTGATCTTTATTTACAATTACATCTAAAACCTGTATAATAATACAATTATTATTATATTCGTTAGTTTTCATTAATGAATTTAGTATAATCAGATTACTTGAGCGTAAATGGAGGTTATAAATAGAGCGCCAAAATAGATACAATAGTGGTGTGTTTTTTTATCACTTAATCAATTAGAGAGAAAAGTATTTAAATTTATTGAAAATACCTTTGAATCATAGAGAACTTTTGCTTTTGTTGGATCTGGCTCATAACAAAGAACTTTTTCACCATCACAGAATTTAAATTTTGGTCCTCTAGTAGACACCATTTTTCACATTTAATTTTTAAAATATTTTAAAAATCATGGAAAAGAACAAAAAGCTCAAGCATTTTTTTTACAAGTCGCACACTTTTAAATGTAGTATTCACTTGTATTGTAATATGTCATTACAATAATATAAATTCGACGCAGTTTTTGGAGTATAATGAAATAAATAAAATAAATATTTTTAAAAAAATCTTATTGAATTAATTTATTTTCCATAAAATATAAATTCATAAAAGTTTGTTTATGTGTGAAGAACATAAACGCCTACATATAGTTAGCACATATGCAAAATTGATTGTAAGTTAGTGCAAATCAGTGCAAATTTTAGAATAATTACTGATTTGTACATAAATCGATAGAGGTGCTGGTTTCGCCGCTCAGTCGATGGAAAAGAAAGAATTTTTTTAGTTTTTCATATTTTTTTTAGCTTAGGTGGCACTATATAATACATCATTACCAGAATATAGCTCTATATTGAAATATACCGCGAATTCAAATATACTTTAGGGCAAAAATTGTGATACAGTTCCAATTCCTATATCCTATTTCGTATCAGTTGTGCTGAAGAAATGGCGGACAAAGACGAAACGGAGAAGACTATCGCCGAAGACTTGGTTGTTACCAAGTATAAAATGGCTGGCGCCATTGTAAACCGTAAGAAAACAAAATACTGATTTTCAGCATGTAGAAGAATATCAAATGAACAATCTACGAAGAAATATTAGACATTTTATAGCTTATTTAATCGCAGGCCATATGGAATGTGGGCCCGCCAATGCCGGCCACCGCTCACCATGTGCACTTGTATTTTATTCTCTAATGCTAGCTTTTATTCATTTTTACAATAAAGTATTAATTTTCTAAGTATTAATTAACATATTAGTAATCCTTATTTAGCCAATTATATGCTTAATGTGCTCAAATTATTCATTTAAATTGCTAAATTGTAACTCAATAGCTGATAAAATCTTCAAAAAATAATTCTGCTTCAATAGCAGCTAATATTTATCAATTAATTAACGTAGAGTAGTAAATAATGTGTTGTTAAATAATTTTTTATATTTATTAAATATTTCAATCATTTTTAACTCCAATCTTTTTGTTATTGTAGAGGTCCTAAAACAGGTCCTGGAAAAATGTGTTGCCGGTGCTTCAGTCAGAGAAACCTGTGAATATGGTGATAAATTATTACTTGAAGAAACCAACAAAGTTTTTAAAAAAGAAAAAGAATTAAAGAAAGGGATTGCATTTCCAACGTGCATATCGGTCAACAATTGCATTTGTCACTTTTCTCCCATTGCTAGTGAGCCAGACCTTATTTTAAAAGAAGATGATATGGTTAAAGTGTAAGTATACCATAAGTTTCTGTAATGAATTATTCCATATATTAAATATTATGATAAATTTTTCATCACTTCTGAATATAGTGATTTAGGTGCACATGTAGATGGTTTCATTGCTGTTGTGGCGCATACGATTGTTATTGGATCTTCTCCAGAGAAAAAAGTCACTGGAAGAAGAGCTGACGTAGCACTAGCTGCTCATTATGCTTCTCAAGCTGCTTTGAGACTCTTAAAACCTGGAACAGAGGTAAAATATCAGTAACATTATTTTTATCTATAATATTCTTATCTTAAATATCATTTAATTGATAAATTACTTTTACAGACTTACTCCATAACAGGAACAGTTGAGAAAATATGTGAAGCATATAAATGTAAACCAATTGAAGGAATGTTAAGCCATCAATTGAAGCAATTTAAAATTGATGGTGAAAAAACAATCATTCAAAATCCTAATGATGCACAAAAAAAAGAACATGAAAAATACACATTGGAAACTCATGAAGTGTATGCAATGGATGTATTAGTCAGCACTGGTGAGGCTGTTGGCCGTGAGCAGGATACCCGCGTCACTATTTACAAGAAGACGGAAGAGACGTATCAATTAAAATTAAAAGCTTCCCGCATGTTTTATTCTGAAGTCACACACAAACACGGACTCATGCCGTTTAACTTACGCACCTTTGAAGATGAGAAAAAAGCTAAAATGGCTGTGGTTGAGTGCGTCAATCACAGATTAATTGAACCGTTTCAAGTTTTATACGAAAAACCTAATGAATTTGTGGCACAGTTTAAATTTACAGTATTGTTAATGCCAACTGGGCCTCATAAAATTACAGGCTTGCCATTTGAAATTGATTCATTCCAATCAGATTGTGTAGTAGATGATCCAGAGTTGAAGGTAATATTAATATTATTTTTCCGTCAAAATGACAGTAATTATTTTTTATTACCTGAATATCGATATTCATACTCATTTATTATTTAGATGCTCCTTAATTCATCCGCAAACCCTAAATCAGCAAAAAAGAAGAAGAAGAAGGCGGAAAAAGCTGTCGTTGAAGCTGCTATGGAAGTAGATGCTAAAGCTTAACACAGCCTATTTCATTATACGCCCATGACTTATTGACATCGTGCACGCTCATTCTCTTACAATTCAATTGGAGCAAAGAGTAATACTTTCGTAGAACTTTTCACGCAAAAGCCTTATAACAAATATTACCTTCATGGGCGCGTATAGTGGCAGACATTAACGCTCTAGCACTGCCACATATATTTTTCTTTTAAAAAAATTACCATAATGAATCGTGCTATGCGTGTATTTGTCCACGGAAGTGTCAAGATTAACTCTGTATTAATATTTGCTATTCATTATCTTCATTATGATCATCCAACACTTAATTACTCTTTTTTTATACCTACCAGCGTCTCTCAACTTGTCGCAGTGGTATCGTTCTTGTAGATTAATAAGAATTATGAGACCTTTTGAAATGATTTCTGTTTTACGATTAATCAGTTATTATCACAGGCGTTACTAATTTTGTGTGTATATGTAATAGGCTTTTTTATGCCTCCATTTATTGTTTATATTAGATTCGGTATTTCTTACGTTCTTTTCGAGAGAATTCTAAAATTACTTGTGTGATTTAAAAATTGAAATAACAAAACGATGGTCTAGCGTTTAGTTTTGAGATGCATTGATGCAATCATAAAAATTGACCTTATATTGTAAAAACAGAGTGTTGACTTTAGGAGTATTCATAAAAAAAAAAAGAAAAAGAAAAATTAAAAGGCTACAGATTACTTCGTTTATATAAATCCCAACCACATGATCAATAATTCAATTACTAATAGTAGAAGTAAAACAATATATGATACAAAAATTAATAATGATTTTATTCATATTAATTATGATAGCAAGTCCTCTAAGGTTTGATAATAATGAATTAGTGAATACATTTTTGACAACAGACCTACAGAGGCTATACACAAATGATTATTGTGTAATCATAATTTTATATAAAGTCAATAGAATTATATATCTGTTATAGATATTTTTTCTACTAAAATTATTGTGCATATGATGTCGAATGTTAATAAGTGTAGTTGTAAAATGAATTTATTCAATGGCATTGAATTGTCAAAACAAAAAAATCTTCGCGTATCAAAATTGTGCAAATTGTTTTTAACGAAAAAGAAAAGTTTTTTACAAAAAATTTTGACATCATCAACACGAATGATCTTGATCCACTCATGAGTCAATTAATAATCGAAATATTCAATAGCAATATTTGAAAACTGTTCATTAAAAATAAAGTAAATGAAATGAATTCATTCATGCCGACGAAATAGTTGTATTTTATTTTTATTTTTCATCGGTTGTGTTTACTCTTGTTGATTTTCACGGATTTAGTAAGGAAAAAAATTATATTTAGAACTCTGGTATTTACAAATGTTGTACCTTTAATATCCTTTAACTCAAACATACATCAATATTTATATTTGTACTTATCATCAAGCCATTTCAATATCATTCTCTCGAAATTTTAATTTAAGTGTCATAGTAATGGGAGTTGTAATATCCGCAACATTTATTTCCATTCCACAAACAAGTCCCAATTCCGACAATGTTTTAGATAAATTAACTCTAGTTTTTTCTTCAATACTCGACACTGTATGCATGTACAGAGTTTTATTTTTACCTCCGACATTAGCAGTAATTCCAGGATTCTTCATCTGTAAATCATGTCGTTCACATAATAATTCTATCAAATCCTTCAACTTAAGATTGCCATCGCGTATCTCAAGTTCGCGAGGAATTTGACTGCAGCCTAAGCAGTCAGATTTTTTTTCTGCTTCGTAAGTATATGTATAAATACCATCTAGATCATTCAAGACCTGTAAATATAAATAATTCAACGGTCAAATTAAAATTTTTTTTCAATACAATTCAACTGAATGTTTAATCACCATATAATTATTTAATGATGCGCTGCAGCTTGTAGCAAGTTTGAAAACTTCTGTAGCACATACAGCAGCAATAGATGCATTAGTTGAGGCAACAGCAGGTATTATATTTTTAACTACTCCTTGGACTAATCTATAAGTTAATCCTCGAATACCAAACTGAGTAGCTCGGTCAACTGATTTCTCATATATCCAATTAATATGTTGTGGATCATCTCCATCAATCGGACTATCAAAAGGATTTTCTTTTTGCCATTGTATCACTTTCACGTACTCTATACAGTGTTCTGGAAGTCTTGGAGTATTTGCTATGGTACAAAGCGGATATGTGGTCTAAATGACCATTAATATTATTATTTATCAATTTCATTTTTATACTATGTTATAAAAAACCATACCTGAGGTGGATATAAATCTAACGTACACTCAATGCAAGCTGTTAAACCAGGTAAGATAACTCTTGCATTGCCTTTAAAGCCTTCAGTTCCTCCGTCAACCATTGGAATAACACTAGATTGGTCTAATTCACCATCATTATAATTCAAAAGTGAGATTAACATTCCATTAATCCATCTTCTCGCTACGATGGAATCTAAACCACAAACAATTATGTGAAATTGCCGGTAAAAAGATTCATCTTTATCCTGAATCATACAGCAATGAGGAGTAACATTGCATCCAGGAATTCTACTGTTGATGAACTTCGCAGCACATTCAGCTTTGGAAGCACCAATATCTTTGTGCCGGAATAAAAACTGTCTAAAAATAGAAACATATTTTCATTAATGGATTAATGTTAGTAGTGTTAGAACTTTGTTGACAACTAATAAAGAAATTACCGGTTTAAATTTGATAATTCTATAGTATCCATATCAATGACATCAATTTGTCGAAAACCCATAAGTGCTAGATTTTTTAATAATTCGCATCCTAAACCACCAGCTCCAATAACGAGTATTCTACAGTTTTCCATTAAAAATTGCAAAGTATCAGGTGATGGTTCAAAATCGGGCCGGCAAAACGGTCCCGATCTTTCCAATACTTTCCTCAGGTGACTCCAGCGTCTATGAGTATAATCTGTTGCACTCATGTTTTTATTTTTACTTTTTATTATTACAAATTTTAATTATATTCTATCAGACAATAACCATACAAGTGATTGAACTAAATAGCCTTTAAGTATTATTATTATTTAGTAGCTTTCAGCTTTATACGGAGAGCTGGCGCGATTGGTACTAAAGAGCACCATGATGGCCATTGGTTGTGTTGCTTTTTTGTAAGCGTTTGTGTATGTGTGTATAGCTTTTGTAAGCGTGTGTGTAATTGTAACCACTCTTAGGGCGAGTTCGACCATGGTCGATTAACTAATCGGCTGATTAACTAGTGTTACCAATTTTTAAAAAATTAAACAAGAAACAAGTGCCTTTCCCTCATTGCCTATTTCATTTTTTAGAAATTGATAGCACTAGTTAATCGGCCGATTAGTTAATCGACCATGGTCGAACTCGCCCTCAGTCTTCTCTCTGGTTGGCTATGGGGCTGCACTTATTTTCAATTCTATCAAGTTGAGAACTATGTATCTGTGAATATAAATATACTTGTAGACGGTTGAAAGAACAACACTTTTTGAAATATGATATAGAAGTTCCATGTGTTAACCTCTAATTTCTGTAATTTAATATAAAATTTAAACCACGTGTAAGTGATGTAAAATTGTTTTAATTTTATATATTCGTTATCTGGTCAATTAGATATGAGGAGTATAAACTGTCATTTATTTGCAGAAAATAAATTTTATCAATATTATCAAACTTATTATTATTTCGTTCTTTGATTATGAATCATACGTCAAAAATCTGGTGATCTTTTAAGTTGTTTAAATATTATAAATAAATATTAATTATTATTATTTTTTGTCAAAATTAGGATAATTTAAGATATTGTGATCATGCCGACAATAAATGTAAAACGGGATCTTCTATTTGGAGCACTCAGAAAAACATATTGTAAGAAACTTTTATTTATCAACAGTATGTTAAGATACTTAATTGAATTGTAATAATCTGTTAATTTTTCAGCCGATGATGAATTTCAAAATCTATGCTTTGCTTTCGGATTAGAATTAGATGAAGTGGTATGTTTTACATTAAAAGACTAAAAGACTAATTTTATATTTAAGTGGATAAAATATATTGTTTGAATACAATAATGTTTTTATTTAGACTACTGAACAACAAATGATTGCAAAAGAACAGGGAACAGAACAAAGTAGTGGCGCATCTGAGGAAATAATTTACAAAATTGACGTTCCAGCAAATAGATATGATCTATTGTGTTTGGAAGGTCTCTCAACCGGATTGTTGGTTTTTTTAGGAAAGTAAGTTATTTGGTATTGAATAATTAAAATAGTTTTAATTAAAAGAAGTTTTAATAAATTATTCTTATTTCAAGAATTGATCCACCCCACTACAGACTTATTTATCCACCAATGCCAAATAAACTTACAACAATTACCATCACAAATACGGTAATTATTTAAAATTTATAAAAATAGTTTAATTAGTTAATGATCAATTTAATTGAAGAATATTACTTTTTTTTAGTGTAAATATATTCGACCACACGTAGTGGGTGCTATACTCAGAGGGATAACATTGACGAAAGATTCTTATAACAGTTTTATAGATCTTCAAGATAAATTGCATCAAAACATTGGTAGGAAGCGGTCACTAGTTTCTATTGGAACTCATGATCTCGATACTGTCCAAGGTCCATTTATTTATGATGCAAAACCACCTCAAGATATACGGTTTATACCTTTGAATCATGACAAGGAATGCGACGGTTTTGGAGTCATGGAATTATATGCAGTACGTATTGAAACTTGTCTTTTTAAATAATTAATTTTTATTTAATATTTATTTTAAATTACAGCATCATGCTCAATTAAAGCAATATTTACCAATCATAAAAGATAGTCCGTATTTTCCTGTTGTTTATGATAGCAAAGGAACTGTATTATCGTTACCACCAATTATAAATGGTAATCATTCTAAAATAACTTTGAATACAAAGAATATATTTATTGAATGTACAGCAACTGATTTAACAAAGGTAAAAAAGATAATATTGACAGAAATTTTTTCTCTATGTAATGTTATTTTATTAAATTAATTATTTGGTTGCAGGCAAAGATCGTAATCGACACAATAGTTTGCGCTTTTAGTCAATATTGTAAAGATCAATTCACTGTTGAACCAGTGGAAATAGTTTATTCGGAAACAAAACAAGTACTACGTACACCAGAATTAGAATACCGAATGAATGAAATAAATGGTGAGAAAGCAGCCAAATATATAGGCATTAATGAATCTCCTAGAGAAGTAGCTAAATTATTATCAAAAATGTGTCTAAAAACTGAGTTAAAGAGTGAAGATAAGTTGGTAGTTACAATACCACCAACGCGTCATGATGTTATTCATGCTTGTGATATTTATGAAGATATTGCGATTGCTTGGGGATACAATAATATCAAGAAAACTGTACCAGATACACCAACGATTGGTCAAGAATTTTTGTTGAATAAATTAACTGATCATTTACGTCAAGAGCTGGCTCAAACAGGATTCACTGAGGCATTGACTTTTGCTCTCTGTTCGAGAGAAGATGTTGCAGATAAATTAAATTGGAATTTTGAATCTATTCCTGCTGTTACAATATCCAATCCCAAGACTCTTGAATTTCAAGTGGCAAGAACAACGTTATTGCCAGGATTATTAAAGACGCTGGTTGCTAATAAAAAAATGCCTTTGCCACTAAAAATATTCGAGGTCTCAGATGTTGTGCTGCGTGATGCAACAGCTGAATGTGGAGCAAAAAATCAACGTAGATTGTGTGCAGTTTACAGCAATAAATCAGCAGGTTTTGAGATAATTCATGGACTTCTTGATAGAGTAATGCTGTTACTTGAAGTTCCATGGAGTATTGATAAAAATAATGATGGGTATTATTTAGAAGCTGCTGAAGGTAAGTAATATTAATCGATTGATAACAATCAATAGGTATTAATAGAATTAGTTTATTTATAAATAACGATATTTTGTACAGATCCAACGTATTTCCCTCAACGTTGCGCTAAAATAATCGTTTATGGAAAGCCAATTGGGAAAATGGGTGTTCTACATCCACAAGTATTGCAAAAATTTGACCTTCATTTACCTTGCTCGGCTTTAGAAATAAATATTGAACCATTTTTGTAATTGTATTCACTTTTTTTATACTGCATAATTTTATTATCATTGAAAATGAACTTTGTAATTACAAAAAATTCCTCATTAATCTAATATTTTTCTCCAGCGTAACTTTAGTATTTATTTATACATGCATTTGTATGAAATCAAAGTGTTAACATAAGTTGAATAAATTATCAAAAGAATATAATCAATTAATAATATTAATTTTTTCAGTTCAAATGACCTTTAGTACGATTTCTTCATCACGTCTATTAGTAAATTAAAAGTATATCATTATAATAAAATCGAACTCATGGTATTACGTATATCAATGATCTCAAAAATATCTAGTACTAGGAAAGTTTATTTCAAATAGTGAAACGGAGTAATTAATGATTATTCTTGGAATTGATCTATCAGCGCCAACATTAAATATAAACATCGATAAATTACCATTCATTGAGATGATTAAAAGCATATAAAAATAACTAAATCAACATTTAAATAACTAATAAAAACATTGGATAAAAATTGATCAAATAAGCGATCGATATAATGGGCCATATGATGATTAAACAATTAAAAAAGATTAAGTGACTCCAAAAAAGACTGGTATTTCAATCGATAGAGGGTGGGTACAGTATTATTCCGAACACTTTAGGGTTCAGTAATACGTTCACGAATTCGCGTTCTAGTTCGATTGTGTACGGGGTGGATTGTACGTGTAGTAATATAATAGGTATATGAAAAGAAAGAGCACGAGGAAGGTATGCATATGTGTTCTGTATCCACATTCCACATTGTCCTGTAGTACGAAGACTGTAAGCGGCCTCTAACCCTCATATTCAGCTCAGTCAAGCTTTATCATAGCGAAAGAACGGTATCTGGAATACACACATAGTGAGTATAGTTTATACAATGCTGTACGGGTAGTGTTGGGTTGGGGAACACTGTGGAAGAGTGAAACAAGTAAGTGGAGGACTGGTTAGGTGAAGACTCTACTAGGAACTGGCTGGTCGGCCATTGTAGACATGGCGGGTGTTAGCTTACGTGAGTGACGGCAATTGTGAATAATTATCATTGCGGAATATATATACATATATATAGATATATATATATTCAAAAAATCAGTGTTTTCGTGTAAATTTGGCGGTACAAGAAGGATAATTTGGTGTCATATGATTAATCCGATAGGTAAAAATGCAGAATGTAGCACAAGGAACAACTTCGGATAGCCAGAAACACGATAAAGCGAGTGTACACGACATTACGTCGTCGACTCCTCAGTCCTCGAACTCTAGCCCCACGAAGTCGGAGACCGAGACCTTTTCAGAACTTCAACCACGCTTTATGACAGACTCATCAGAGAGTGAAGAAGACAGCATTTCCGAGGTAAAAATCATCTAATCCTCCATTTTCTTTACTCACTTACGTATTTTACTTTTTTTTTTTCCTTTTCTTCATCACATCCATTTCCATTGCACACGAGGGGCGGTCACTGAAAGGCATTTCGTCCGCATATCGTCGTGTACTTTTAACAATATTATCATTTCTATACCTTTCATAATTACTCCCAAATTCTTATCCATTTATCTTTCCTATCACTAAGTTTTTATCATTGTACAGTGCTTTCGAATTCTTGCTCTTTTACCTGATGCATTAATGCATTTCGGTTTAATCAATCATTTCTTTGAGTCATTCGCTAAAACACTTGCGCCTATCTTAGTGCGAATAAAGTCTGGCGTTGTAAGGAATTGAGTAGTTGTCATCACCGGTGCAGTGAAATAATAACCAGACGTTGTCTATTTCGAAATATTATTTTCAGTTCTATGAAAACGCTTCTGCATACGCTGTTCAATATTATAGTTACGAATGCGATATAAATGATAAAGAGAGAGAGAGAAAGACAATGAAAGTGTGTAATATATGTGTGTGTGTGTGTGACATGATCGGATATATATTTTAGGGCCGATCGCGTCTCATGTGTATTTTTTTTCTTTTTTCCATCAACATAATTTCAAAATTCTATTATCATTACTGCGTATTTTGCTCATTGATAACTACTGATATTACCAACAATTAATTTATTATAATAACAACATCAGTATCTAGAATAATCATAATAACAACAGTAATAATAATAATAATACTTTTTCGAAATTATGTCGTTTGCGTCAGGTTGCTTCTGCTAATGCTGCCTTTGATCCGGGGCCTACGACCTAACTCTCACACTATCCACAAGTCAGACTTGCTTTACGAGACATGAGAAACTGTTAATGACTGCAAAGATTTTTTTTACCGTGACCTTTCGCTATAAACTTAGTTACAAAGTAATATAATGATACTTACAAATAGTCTAAATAAATTGACTAGGCAAATTCGTACATTTGTTACATAACAAAAAATATACGTACATTTGCAGGTATGTGCATCTTGAACGTCAGTCAAATACACGCGGAATCATTCAGCATATTTCACTGATGAAGTCATTAATAATTTCTAAAAATCATTAAACTCATTCTATCAATAATTTATTATCAATCATTTAATAAACTCTATTAATTAATATGATTTGGTAATGGAATTTTTGACGTTATTAACGTTTACAATTCATCTACGGCTGCGTCATTTACTCCAATTTAAGATTCCGAGATACAGTCAGCCTCTCTCTCACTTTCATAAATCTTTCCTCTATCAATATACAGCGCAATATTATTTTAAATTCCTCAAAGTTTTCATTTTTTTTTTATTCATCTTACAGTGTTTAAGAAATAGCCCTTTTTCTTCAGCACCCTTCGCCTTTATCCTTTGTTACGCCTTGACAAAGTGAAACATTTGGATACATATAATAGTACATAGTGTGTTGTTGTGAGTGAATTAGCAGGGCCGTAACAAGGAAGACAGTTTATAAAACAGATATGTATGAAAGTGAAAGAAACGATTCAAATGAAAATAAGTATTGGAATAAATAAATAAAAAGTCAATAATGTGAACAGAACGTCTAGTGTGTTAGGTGGTGGTAAGTTGGAGAAAATAGCGTTCAAGTGTCAGAGTTTAATCCATCTCTGGAATGGCTGAACATTGTGTTGAATATCCTTGTACATGGTTCTTATGTGTACTAAGCCAACGAACGAGTAGTCAGCGTATAGAGTCGAAGCTCTCAAACCATCGGCGGATATACTGACGTACAACTATACTTTCACCCAAGTATCTTCTTCCTTTATACCTATCGTTTATTCTTTCCATCAAGTTCATTTTCTTTATTATTTATTTTTTTACTAAAAAACATTTGACAATTATAAATAATCGTTGTGTTTAATATTCAATATCCTCAAATTATATTCCTCCCTACATCATTTTCTCTTATGAAATAATATTGTACGAGTAAGTGTATCGTTTATGAACTAACGTCGTAATAAATGTTGAATGTATTTTTCCTCCTTATGGAATTTTCGCTGTTATCTTCCACTTTAAAGTGTTTTAACAGTGGTTTAACCGTGTAGTAATGATTTTTTTTGTCTAATTTGTGTGTTAGTTACGTTGTTCATGTAAACTCACCTAAAACTACTCATACATTCTATCCTTAATCTATGGCTCTTACATTCTGACGTTCATAACCTCAATTTTTCATTTTATCCCGTTGTGCATACCAGAAAGACCTTAGAGATATTTTTTATCCCCGCTACACAAGCAAATGTCGGACAGTCATTTGGCGAATCATTTACAAGTGAGAGCCATACGTAATATAGATTATAAGTTATAATATGTTTAATAAATAATTTAGTGTAATAGAAGGGGAATATTACTTTTGAATAAGTTGTCTATAACATTCGCAATATAACAACGACATGTAAGTTAAATCGATTAAATGATAATTAAACTTGAACCAGTTATTTTATTACAGCCAGAATTCTTTCGTGCTGTAATCGACGAAGTTGGATCAGGCTTGGATCGAGATCATTGCAGAGAATCTTCTAAATTTTTATTAACACCTGAGGCTCCAGAACGTTCGGTAGATCCTGAGACTCAGGCAAGATTGGAAGCATTATTGGAGGCGGCAGGAATTGGAAAATTATCATCAAGTGATGGGAAGCATCTACCTGACCACGAGGTACTACGACGATTAACGTCAAGTGTATCTTGCGCGTTGGACGAAGCGGCTGCCGCACTTACACGTATGCGCAGCGATAATCCTCGTACGCAGAACGAGAAGCGTTCTCTCGTAGAAGCGTGCACTGACGGTGACGTCGGCACCGTTAGAAAACTACTCACTGAAGGTCGTAGTGTTCACGAAACTACGGAGGAAGGTGAGAGTTTGCTTTCCCTTGCTTGTTCAGCTGGATATTACGAACTTGCACAGGTTAGTTGAGTTAATCATTTTGTCTCATTGCTAATAATAATTAGCTCCAAAATATTATTATGTATATTATGATATATTTTAGGTACTTCTAGCCATGAGTGCCAGTGTTGAAGATAGAGGCATTAAAGGTGATTGTACTCCGTTAATGGAGGCTGCAAGCGCTGGTCATGTTGATATTGTTAGTTTGCTTATTGCTCATGGAGCTGACGTTAATGCGCAATCTACATCCGGTATGTGGTGTTGTATAAACCGACAACAATGACTAATTATTAATAATTTAATCTTGTGATAGTTTGAATAACATGGATTAATTGTTGACAGGTAATACGCCATTAATGTATGGATGTGCTGGTGGCCACGAGGAAGTAGTGAAAGTTTTACTTGAAGCTGGAGCTAATGTTGAAGATCATAATGAGAATGGACATACACCTTTGATGGAGGCTGCCAGTGCTGGACATGTAGGAGTGGCCAATATTTTATTGGAGCACGGTGCTGGTATAAATACACATTCAAATGAATTCAAGGAATCAGCACTGACTTTAGCTTGTTATAAGGGTCATCTTGATATGGTGAGATTTTTGTTAGACGCAGGAGCTGATCAAGAACATAAAACTGATGAAATGCATACTGCCTTAATGGAAGCGTCAATGGATGGACACGTTGAGGTGGCGAGGCTTTTATTAGATTCAGGAGCACAGGTCAATATGCCGACAGACAGCTTCGAATCGCCATTGACTTTAGCAGCATGTGGTGGACACGTGGATCTTGCAATGCTTTTGATTGAACGAGGAGCTAATATCGAAGAAGTCAATGACGAAGGTTATACACCATTGATGGAAGCTGCAAGGGAAGGTCATGAAGAAATGGTAGCGTTACTTTTGAGTCAAGGGGCTAATATTAATGCTCAAACGGAAGAAACGCAAGAGACAGCACTTACTTTAGCCTGTTGCGGTGGTTTTCTTGAAGTCGCTGATTTCTTAATTAAAGCAGGCGCTGACATCGAGTTGGGAGCTTCAACACCACTCATGGAAGCTGCTCAAGAGGGTCATTTAGATCTTGTACGTTATCTCCTTGAGTCTGGAGCTGATGTTCATGCTCAGACCCAGACAGGTGATACGGCTTTGACCTATGCCTGTGAAAATGGTCATACAGATGTGGCAGATCTTTTACTTCAGTTTGGAGCTGATTTAGAGCATGAATCGGAAGGTGGTCGTACTCCTTTAATGAAAGCCTGCCGAGCTGGTCATCTTTGCACCGTACAATTTTTAATTTCTAAGTTGGCCAGTCTTAATCGTAATACTACCAATAATGATCATACTCCTTTATCACTTGCTTGTGCTGGTGGACATCTCGCAGTGGTGGAACTTTTGCTTGCTCAGTCTGCCGATCCATTCCATAAATTAAAGGATAATTCAACAATGCTCATTGAAGCAGCTAAAGGGGGACATACGAATGTTGTTCAACTTCTCTTGGATTATCCTCATAGTATAATGATGAATGCCCAGCATAATGCTGGTGCACCAGCTCCTATGCTGCAAATGCAACAACAGCAGCAGCAGCAACAACAACAGATTCAACAACAACAACAACAACAACCTCCTCAAACACAACATACCCTTCAAATAGCAACTCAACGACAGCAACCAGCACCGCAACAGCAACCAACTATTTCACAACCTCAACCTCAAACCCAACAAGTCCCATTATCCCATCAACAACCACCATCTATTCAACCACAACAGCAACATCACCAAAAACAACAACAACAGCAGACTGCAGAGAACCAGAGTCAAAATTTACAACCGAAACATAATAGCCAGAAATCTTTGCTTCGAAAAAATCGTTCTGTTACGGTTATGCCTGACACTAGTTTAACCTCAGCTGAAGCACAACAAGTTCGTACTCAACCTGCAGGAGAGACCGTAAATACTACAATTGACGATACAAATATATTGGATAAAGGTAGTGGCAATTATGCCTGTCTTTCGGAACCTAATATTACCGTGAGCTCCGTTCCATCACCTACGGTTTCAACTACATCTGTTGAAAACCGTAAAAGTTCACGACATGAGCAAATTCTTCATAAACAACAAATTCTCGAAGAATTACAGGTAATTACAGTATTTGAAATAATAAATAGATTCAAATAAAAAAGGAAATTATAATTGTATTTTTTTATTATGAGTAATGAATGAATTTTAAATAATAATTTATATGGATTACAGAGGGTAGAACGTGAACTTCAGATCAAAGGTGCTGGCCATTTGTTTCTGGGTACACCCGAATTAGATGAACATAAGAGACAACAACAAAAGACAGCTGATAGTGCACCAGATTCAACAGATTCATTATTACCAGGACTATCAAATATCGATTTACCTTCACAATCAACTGCATTACATGGTAAGTATCTCAAAGTACCTTAGATTATAAATTCCTTTTCGTGCGATCATTTCGTTTATTTACAATTTTTCTCAATTATTTACGTCACATGAATAAAATCAACATAAACATTCATATCATTGTTAATAATTAATTCTAATAACGTTTCAACGGAGATTTGCTATCACACATTTATCTCCAGCGTTATTTTTTGTTTCATTTAATATTTTTCGGTTAATTAATTAATTCATTAAACAATAATCAAGTCGCTGATCATGAGTACTCCAATATAATCGTTGAAGACCGAAAATGGCACACTCGTTCGAATGGTATTGGTCTTTCGTTAGGGTTGGTTTGCGGCACGACGAGCGAATCATCGGACAGGCTGTTGTCACATGAAGATACCGATTGTGCACTTGCATTTTGCCGTGGGTTATACCTTGGCAAACAAATAGCTGCTAATACACCAGGACCCATAACACCATTACCAGCATCATCCTCCTCATCGCCATCATCTTCAGTTGGTATTATTGCACCATCTCAGACTACTGGCACTGCAGCTCTTCCACAACCTATTGCTAGCAGCGACGTCAGTCAAAATACTGCCATAAGTGATCGACCCAAAGCTAAACCTGTGTCCAAAAAAGAAGGAAAAAACTTGAGAAAACTTAATACTACCAGTGGGAAGTTTCTTCAGCAACAGGTTCAGCAGCAGCAACAGCCTCAACAACAACAGCAGCAATCAGTCACTCTGATGGCTGGACCTAAGCAACAAGATAAGCGTCAGCATGCTTATCAACTTCAACAAGTGCACGATCTTCAACAGCTTCAGCAATTAAATCAACAATTTCAAATGCAATTGGATCAAGTGCAGGTTCGTCGATTCATCTATCACACTATGCATGAGAAGGATGTCTTCGAGTCGGTTACCTCTTTCTTTTTTTCTTTCTTGGGAGTATTCTCAGTAGAACATTGTCAGATCATTAATGTAGTCATTCGGTTTCATTTACTTTGATGCAACTAGTTCGTTAAAACAATGATAGTTGGAACAATTTTTTTATACACTGAATAATTTATTAATATATGTGTTAAATTCATTTAATTGTTAATTTTACTTTCAGTATAATTAACACGAAATAGTATTCCATATAGAAATATAAAAAGCGTAATTATGATTTCAAAAAATTTAATTATTGGATTGAATTCTTGCTTTTTAAAGCAACTAAAATTATTGTCTGACAAAAGTGATTGATTGGTTACCCACTCGAACGTTCATGAAGGTGGTAAAATTGTGATTTAATTTTCGGATGTAATTATCACAGTGTTGCTAATCTCTGAATGCAGGTACAACAGCAACAGCAACCACTTCAACCACAACAACAGCAACAAGTTCTTCAACAACAAAGTGGCGTGGGGGGTGGCAGTGGAGACGGCGAAATCTTTATGCCCAGTCCACTGGTGGCACACCTCCACTCCACTCAGACCCATCATGACCATCTTCATGATCAGGTATAATTCAAAATTGATAAAACAAAATCATGAAATTTTATTGTCATGTTTTTAAATGGTAATCATTCTCAATTCGACATTAAGTCAACTTGAAACCCGAAAATATTTTGTGTGATTTTTTTTTCTTCTCATTAATTATCTTCAGTATCTTCTTTCTCAATTTTTTTTCGCTTTTTTTCTTTTGCGTTAAATCCAAAAATTTTTGCGAATCCGGAGATTCAGAAGTTTAACTATTAGAAATAGTATATATGATGATGTCTTTGATGTATTTGCGTTTAACTTCAAATGTAGCAAACAACACAGCAAAATATTCCGGAGCCTATTGAACCGGAATTGGCAAGATTACATAGAGACAATGCTTGTC
This sequence comes from Chelonus formosanus, assembly GCA_028641665.1. Classification (NCBI taxonomy): domain Eukaryota; kingdom Metazoa; phylum Arthropoda; class Insecta; order Hymenoptera; family Braconidae; genus Chelonus; species Chelonus formosanus. Next base: position 6,490,798 of record CM054006.1, on the reverse strand, counting down.
CATTTTTTGCGGCTGCACAAAAAGCAAAAGAACTAGCTGCAGAAGGCAAAGTGATGAAATTAGGAGATGTTCACATACCAATGGATGAAATTGCCGAAATTATAGAATCCATTACCTTCGACGATGTGCCTAACGGTAACTATATGGCTCGTATGATCGCGACTATTCAGCGATGTAGATCTTATTTATTCTATATATTATTTATTATGGCATATCCTATTATTATTTTTTCTTTTGCAGCTGGAGCTGAAGATCAAGATGAACTAGAACTCAAAAAATTTGAAATTTGCGATAAAAATCCAGAATTCCCTAAAGAACTAGAACCGGATCAACATCAAGCTTCACGTCAAATGTCTGAGCAGGTAAAATATATTTAAAAGTAATTTATTGATTAAATTGTTAAAGATGACGAATAAGACTAATTTAAACATTTTAATAATTTTTAGGATGCTAATGGTTCTATTCGACGAACAGTTGAAAGATTAGCAGCCAGAGAAAGAACTTTGGATGATGTTTATAAGAAAGGTTTTAAACGTGGACTTCGTATAGCTGCGGCACAAATCCGAGGTGATGAAACTACCACCATTCAAGAACAACCACCACCATTTAATTCATCTCGTATGTACAAAATTTCTCATGATATTTATTTTCATTTATTATTATCTCACTCTGCTAACAAATTTTTCTCATGATTGTTATTAAATGAAGTTATTATCGAGCTAAATTTTTTTAAGCATTAGAATGCCTGCTCTGGGGTTGGAATCAGCAAGCAGCATACTCAAAAGCACAAAAAGCTAGTGCTGGAACGAGCAATACCAGTTCTAGTAGCAGCATTAGCAGTAGTAGTACTAGTAATAATCATGTTCAAGTAGCAACGCAAACCCAAGGATTGGCATCAAATGCAGTGATAGGTCTTGTTGAACCAGATAAAAATCAAGCGTATACAAATAACATTAGTGTGAAAGATAAGGAAACTCGAGAGACTCTTTTGCCACAGCAATCATCTTGTCAACAACCTCAACAGCAACAACAACCACAACCATCCCAACAACAACCACAGCCACAACAACAACCTCAACAGCAACCGCCACCACAACAACAACAACAACAAAATTATCAATTAGATTCAACAACAGGAGTAACGGTTGGACAATATACTCCTGGACCTATTGTAGCGACTGGAACCCCTGTAGCTGCTGGAACAGCACCAGGTGCTGTCTATCCAGCGGCTACTGCTGCCCCTAATCAAGTTCCAATGGCACCATTTTCATGTATGGATGTTGATTCTGAAACAGATAGTAATCATGATACGGCATTAACACTTGCTTGTGCTGGTGGGCATGAAGAATTAGTTGAATTTCTTCTTAGTCGCGGTGCGGATATTGAACATCGAGATAAAAAAGGATTTACACCACTTATTTTAGCAGCAACTGCTGGTCACCAAAAAGTTGTGGATATATTATTAAATCATGGTGCTGATATTGAAGCGCAATCCGAGAGAACTAAAGATACACCACTTTCACTCGCATGCAGTGGAGGAAGATTTGAAGTAGTAGACATATTATTGAATCGAGGAGCCAATAAAGAACATCGTAATGTATCTGATTATACACCACTGAGTTTAGCTGCTTCTGGTGGATATGTTAATATAATTAAGCTCTTATTAAGTCATGGAGCTGAAATTAACTCTCGTACTGGTTCAAAGCTTGGAATCTCACCGCTCATGCTTGCTGCGATGAATGGCCATACAGCTGCAGTTAAACTACTTTTAGATATGGGTAGTGATATTAACGCTCAGATAGAAACTAATCGAAATACAGCACTTACTCTTGCCTGTTTTCAAGGTAGACATGAGGTTGTTAGTTTACTGTTGGATCGTAAAGCTAACGTTGAACATCGAGCTAAAACAGGGCTGACCCCCTTGATGGAGGCTGCCAGTGGTGGTTACGTTGAAGTTGGTAGAGTTTTGTTAACAAAAGGCGCAGATGTTAATGCAACTCCTGTACCCTCGTCACGTGATACTGCCCTTACTATTGCTGCTGATAAGGGTCACTGCCGTTTCGTTGAATTATTATTGTCAAGAGGTACTCAGGTTGAAGTAAAAAATAAGAAAGGAAATAGTCCACTATGGCTAGCCGCCAATGGTGGTCATTTAAATGTTGTAGAACTTTTATTTAATGCCGGTGCAGACATTGATTCTCAGGATAATCGTAAGGTATCCTGTCTTATGGCGGCATTCCGTAAAGGTCATATTAAAGTGGTTAAGTGGATGGTTGCTCATGTAACACAATTCCCTAGTGATCAAGAAATGACAAGGTATATAGCTACTGTAAATGATAAAGAACTACTAGAAAAGTGTGAAGAATGTGTTAGAATAATACGAGCTGCTAAAGAAACTCAAGCTGCAAAGGCTAATATGAATGCATCTATACTTCTTGAAGAATTAGATATGGAAAAGACAAGAGAGGAGTCGAAAAAAGCTGCTGCGGCACGTCGACGTGAAAGAAAGAAGAAGAAAAAGCTAGAAAAGAAAGAAGAGAAACGTAAACTGCATGAAGAAAATAAGAAGAATGAAACCATTTATGAAGATAAGGAAGATGGTAAAAAATCTGAAGATGAAGCAGAAGACGCCGATCGAGGTGATGAAAGTGACAATGAGGGTGGTGCTGATAGTTGTGAAAGAATGGATAATGTACCATCACCTTCGCCTGTCAATCGTAGTCAAGATGATCCTGATAAAGAAGAAGGAGACAGTGGAATAGATGCTAATAGTCAAGGAAGTTGTAGCAGTAATGATGTTAAGGCCAGAGAAAGAAAGAAAGACAAAAAGAAGAAGAAAAATAATGCTAATAGTAATGATAAAGATTCTTCTCCTCATCGTCCTCAATCTTCAGTTTTTACTTCTACACCAAATTTACCCCAGAATAACAATCATAGTAATAATAATAATATTAATAATAATTCAGTATCATCCAATAAAATTCAAATTTCTGATAAACGCGCTTCAACTAGTACTACAATTAATACTGTAGGATGTTCATCAACATCTACAACGCTATCAGCTTCGTCTGTTTCTGTCAATCGACAAACAGTTGCTTCAACTTCATCTACAGGTGGTTCATCTGAACGTAAACATAAAGGACAACTGGTATTTGAGTCTTCACGACATCCTGCTGAACGAGAAGACTTTGAAGCAACTGGTAATGAAAACTATGTATCAGGAAAAGGTAAAAAGTCTGGTGGTAACCAGTATGATAATGAAGGAGCCAATAGTAATGTCAAGACTAATTCAACAAGTCCAAAACAAGGTGGTAAACGTGAAGAAGGCTGGAAAGAAGTAGTTCGTAAAGGGCAGTCTGATGATTCTGCAAGATTTATGAATTCTCCATTTCGCTCAAAGAAAGTAGCAGTTCCACCTAATGCCATTAGTAGAGTTATTGGTCGAGGTGGTAGTAACATTAATGCAATTCGTGGAGCAACAGGAGCCCATATTGAAGTTGAAAAACAAAGTAAATGCCAAGGAGAAAGAATTATTACCATCAAGTAAGAAACATTACATATTTTTTTATTTTAAAAATACTTATATGAAGCCATTTATTGAATTATTTTTTATGTATTTTAGGGGCTCTTCTGATGCAACAAAGCAAGCTCATACTCTAATAGCTGCTCTGATAAAAGATCCTGACGTAGATATTCTCCAGATGTTACCAAAGAACAAACTAACAGTGGTTTCATCATCAACCTGGGATAAATCCATGGTACCAATGAGCGCCGTAAGTTTGAGGCGCATTGTATTATTAAATTGTGTCTTTTTTTCAAAAATTTTAAATGAATTTTATCGTTGTATAATTTAAAATTTATTTTTATGTTTTTTTTTAGGCATCGAAGCCTAAAATTGGTCCAGTGAGTAAAATACAAACTACTGCATCTGGGATTGCTGGATATTCCAATAAAACTAGTTACAGTGCATCAGGAATATCATCCGTAGGTCAAATAATGCCTTTAAGGACTTCATCTACTATTAAATTAGCGGGTGCATTTTCAACACCTCTTTCACGAGCAACTGCTCCACGACTTGTTGCTGCGGCGGAAAAACGTGCGCATACTTTAACATCTGGTCAAATTACATCATTAACAAATACTAGAACAACTATGTCTTATACCAATGCTATTATGACGGCCGGAAGAGCCACAAGAATTATAACAACAAGCGCACCACAAACTTTTGCCGCTAAGCTTTCTGATATCACTGCCACAACTCATACTCCAACAACGGTTATGCAATTGAATCATAATCATCAAATGAATAAACAAAAATCATCGCAAGCAAATTCTGCGATAGTAATTTCTTCTTTATCATCGTCGTCGCCATTATCATCGTCATCATCTTCATCCTCTTCTTCGTCATCGTCGTCATCTTCGTTATCGTCATCGTCATCGGCGACACCTTTAACATCACCACATCCAGCCATGACAAATTCATCGCCAAAGCACTGCCGAACACTGCCTAATCTATCTGCTCCACCAACAATGCCAGCTCAGTATTCTGGTAAAACATGTTATTCATCTACTTCAATGGGCATGTCAACGTCTACAGTTACTTCGAGTATATCAAATGGACCAGATGGCAATATTATATCAACATCATCTGGCCCTGTTCGTGTGACACCATCTCCACCAGCTGTCTCTCAGTCAACTAGTTTCCATCAGCAACAACAACAAATGTCTCAACACTCACAACAACAGCAATTAGCTCAGCAACAACTTCATCACCATTATCAACAACAGCAACAGCAACAACACCAAATGCGTAGCACAACTCCAATAGTATCAACAATGTCTGAACAGTCTGGAATGCTTCAAGTTCAACAAGCTACCGCACCATTAGAGTATTCTCTTTTTAATGATACTTTTTCAAAAGTCACTCAACAGTCAATGTGGGGTGGACGTGATAATGAATCTCATCAGAAAGGAATGAACTTTGCAACTGTTGCTGGCGGTGGAGTCTCAGCCAATACGTCCGGTCCAAATCAAAATAAATTTATTGATAATGTACCACCACAAGTAGATGCATCTAAAGCTCCTGGGTATAGAGGAACCGCGCTGTGTTCACCTGTTTCAAATAAAACTAATACTAGTTGCAGTGTTGCCAGTGTATCATCAAGCGGAATTCATAATTCGATTCAACAATCGCAGTATCAGTCAGCAATGAATAATTATGTCAATGAACACTCATTGTCAAACAAATCTTCTGATTTGGCAGTATCAAGACCAATGATGAGTCAACAAAATATGGAGTTACCAAGTTCAGGAATGGGTCAATATAGTCGATCAATGTATCCTGGTGAACTTTCTTCACGAAATGTCAATGTGAACGTTCAGCATCAGTCTCAACGAGAAATGCAATCCCAACAACAATCTCAATCACAGCAACAATCTTCGCAATCATCATCGGCACCACCACCACCTCCGCCACCTCCACCATTACCACCACAATCTCCTCAGCAAAAACAATCTACATCGGCACCTCCGCCACCACCTCCTCCTCCGCCATTACCACCACCATCACCACAGAAACATCAACAGCAGCAACAACAAGCTCAACAACAACAACAGAATTCACAACAGCAATCTATGCAATCCCAACACATGGTGCAACAGAATTCTCAATCAAATATTGATGTTGGTTTATTCAAAAATAATAATAGTGGATACGATCATTCTAATGTTAATTCTAGCTTACTGAAAATGGTACCAAATGATGGCCAATCAAGTGGACATCCTTTGTTGCCGTTTCATGCTTCACATTTGCAAAGTTATGCGCCAACGATAAGCCAATCTCAAAGTGTTAGTACTACTGTTAGTATGTCAAGATTAAATCCACGAGCACCAGATTTTTCCAGCTCCCTACATCTTAATAATAAATCGCAAGTCGCCATGTTCAATACAGCGGCTGGAATGCATCCTAATTTATTTGCTGCAGTTCCCACTGCCCCACCATCTGGTATGCAATCTAATAATTTAGCCATGCTCAGTAATTTTTCTCTTGGTAAATACCAACCTCCTGGAACTGCTAATAATGCTCGTGGACCACCCATGTCTCATCCATCAAATCTGTCAACAAATGGACAAACTAGATGGCAATTTGGACCGCATAACAATTATCCACCGCAAGATGCTATGATGGTACAAATGGGTTTTCCTAATCATTTGGGAAATATGAGTGCTTCTCAAGGAGGAGGAATTGATTTAATGTCAGGATTAGAGAATGGTGGATCACCATCAATGTCACCATCATCGCCAGCACAAGTTGCACAAGAGATAAACCAATTAAAACTTGAAGATCGAAAAGTTCCACGACCTATTGGAACCGAGAGAGCTTGGAAAAACTTTGCGGCAGGAATGGGACCTGGAGGTGAAGCGGACTCCATAAACTGGATGTTAAATAATGAAAAATTGGTTGGTTCGTGGAATCTTCCTGCTGGAATAGAAAGACATCAGATGTTCCGAACAAACCCTGCGTATAATCGTGTCTCTGCAATGGATGCAGAACTTCATCATATGATGGAATCGACTTTTCAGGTATAATAAAATTTAAACTTACTTAGACATTTTCATTCAAGTAAACTAATTAACAGGTATGACTTATAATTAAATTATTCTCTAGGGTCACTTGGAAAATGCTCAAGCATTTTCAAATGGAAGTGCAGCAGGATTGGCGATGATGCCGGGTTTAGCTCTATTGCCAGGACAATACGGCAATGCGCCAGGCTTACCCGAAATGCCACCACCGAATGATACAACAAAAATGGATGCACCTACGTGGGGGATGCCTGATCCAACTGGACAAGATAAGCACCATCCGGTAATTATTATTAATCCACTATGTTTAAAATAATTAACATGAGTACAAAACAAAACAAAAAACGTATTTAATAAATAAAATCATTAATTGTAGGCTTGGAATAAATGGACTCACTAATGGATGAGTCTTTCTTCATGATACACAGCTTTTTTCTGATACTGCAACACCACTGACAGGATGATGGAGACCAGGAATTATGCAATGAAAAGAACAAAAAAGAAAAAAACGAAAAAAAAAAAAAAACATATTTAGTAGTAGTAGTTGATGAAACTGGCATAACGAAGCGTTGTTTTTAGACACCACATTAATTACATTACTACCTATATTCATTGACACCCAGATCCAATATTACTTGTCATGCTAGGTGATAAGATGGTAAATCCTTATTACAATCTATTGCTATTATTATCTTCTAATATACTTATTCGATACCAATAATAAATTGGAAATGTGGCAGCGTAAGGCTAGCGCGAGCCAAGGAGCGGTCATGTGAAAAAAAAAAAAATTATAAATGTGTGATTATTGGTAGAACTTAATTGATTAGTTCGATATTGTGCTACCTAAACCTATCCTTATCCTCCAGTTTAATCTAAATTATCTTTGACTTTCAAGTTCATTCACTTTATTGAATGCCATTAGATCTATTAGATCATTCCATACATTTTTGCTGTTATTTCAACAGGACTGCGTCAGAAATGAAAAGATTTTTGGAATTATTCGATCAGTTAGTATTATAGCGGAAGAGGATGCCTACTATTCAAGCATTTCGGCTCGTCTATTTATCTGTCGACTTATTTAATAAACAACATACTTGCCAGAATGGTCGCATTAAATTGTGTCCTTCTTGGCCAATTTTAGTTTCTTTTTGTTCTTTTCTTATATATGTATATAATTATACATATTACTTTTTCATCCATGCTTTGTATCTTGTGTATATTGTTATATCTACTGATAACGTTAATATATTCAAATTTGCTTGTTTCGAGCGCCATTTTTCTGCTTGGTTTTTAATTTTCTTTATATAAAATCTTAAAGTTATACAACAAGACATCTTTTGAATCTACGATATATTACGAAGAAGATTGTGATTGAACATCATCAAATCTATGCTCCATTCTTCATAACTGAATAACATCTGTGGTAGTTGACGTACTTCCAAGATAACTTTTGATTTTAATTAATTTATATAGCTGAATGCTTATCTATAATCATCGTTATTTTATATTCTATATATATGATATAGCTTAAAGAATTATGATCATTCCCATGGTATTTTCAAAAGCTGCTCATTTATTATTGCTTTTATCATTGAACCATTGGAATGTCAATTAGCTAAGTTATGTATATACGTATATATGCATGTGGTATACAAATAAGTATGGCGGCGCGAACATTAGTTTTTTTAAATTGTTGTAGAACTAATAGTATATTTAATATTGTAAGATCAGTTCATGTAGCTAATTTTACATTATTTAAACAACATTTTAATAAATTTGATTATAATCAATCGAATTATTTGATACCGCATTCTTTAAATTTTTCTCTAAAGCCTAATAACCTCAATCATTTAGCATCTTTCAAGAGATTAAAACACTCAAAAAAGAAGTCTAAGGTTTTTATACTTAATTTTATACTATTTTAATGTGTCATTCTTCAGAGTGTAAGGTGATATATTCGTGTCATCTAATTTAGGGGATTGAAGAGGATGACGATGATGATGAAGAAGAACTTGATCCTGAACTCCAGTTGTTATTACAAACAAATAAAAATGCTAAGGTTGTGACTCTTACAGCCCCTTCTCTACGGCTTGATGCAATTGTTCATCATGGAATGGCTATAAGTCGAAAGTAAATAAACAAAAAACAAATGAATTTTTTGTATGAGTGTTGAAGATAAATTAAGGTTATCATTCATTGTTTATTATCACTGTTCATGTTACTATTTAATGTTTTTTAGCAAAGTTGACGTAGCTTTCTATGACAGTAAAATTCGATTAAATGGAAAACTAGTAGTTAAAAAAGCGAGTCAGGTAAAAAATTACTAACACTGAATAACAATAGAAAAATATTTTTATTTTATTGTATAAAATATTTTATTTATCTTTTACTAAATAAAATATACAATTATTTTAGGTAACAATTAACGATGAAATTGATTTCATTCAAGGAGTAAGCCCAAAGAATCCGAAATGCCTCGTTGTTACTCGAATCACTATTTTAAATGCATCTTCAACTGAAACTGGTTATAAAGTGAAAGTCCTTCGAGAAAAGTCATTGATGATAGAGAACTATGAGCAGCCTTGGATATCCATCTCCAATGAAACGTGATAATAATTTTTACTTTTAAATCGAGAGAATTCAATTCTCTGTCATTAACTATAAATCCACATAGGTTAATTTTAGAATTTAAAGTTAAAAACAGCATTAAAACCAATATTTAATAATTTATATACTTTTGTATCAACTTACCTCAAATGTTGTTAAAATTCCTTTGTTTCTTAATTCTGATAATTTTTCTTTCACATCATTATCATCTAGATTTTGTTTGATTTCCTAGAAGAATAAAATTATAATAACTTGAAAAAAATTAAACTTAACAATAATATTACCTGTATAATATTAGGTCTGTGAACCGGATCTACATATGAAAGAAGAACGATGGCAAAATGTAATTGTTTGACTTGAATGCAATGACTGATAACTGAATGAAATTGCAATTTATCAGTAACTCGACAAGTATGAAGTAATCTCAACATGTGGATACATTTATTGATAACATTACTGTTTGAATCAGCATGAAGTTCATAAAAAGTGTTGTCAATAACAAGCTGCCAAGCAGTGATATAACCTGGACAATCAACGATACCATCGATTGTTCCAAGGATTAATAAATTTGATTTTAATTCATTCGTAAAAGAATATTCTACCATCCGTTCTAGAGCTGTATTTAACAGCTTATAGTCACTCAAATGAAAATCAACAAAAATTCTTGGAACTAATCCGACCGAACGTACACTGTATTGGTTTTTGACCAAAATTTCTGCTAATTTTTGTTTCGGACAGTTTTCAAAACCAGTGATACTATAACGAATACCATATTTTTCCAACTCAGCTAAATATTGCAATGATTTCATATATTGATTAAAACTGTCCTTATCCCTTTTAATATAATTCAACAATTCAGCTCCATTCATGTGTGCTTGAATAATCTGCAATGCTCTAAAACGTTTTTGAGCAGTTTCATCTTCATCAAAGCTTATAGTTATTAAATGATTGATGTAGCCTTGTTTATCACTCGATTCTACGAGATAGCAGGCTTTCAGCAGATCGTCATCAATAGCAAAAGCATTACATGGAGTATTTGAGTCACGAAGAACATTTATTGTATTATCAAATGAATCATAATTATCCCAATTCTTCGGTTGGAGCCATTCATTCAGCAAATCAAGTCGTAACTTGGTTAAATTTGATGTAAATACTTTTCCCAGTTCAGTTACTGCAGAATTAATATCAGGTCGGTGTTTGATTATTCCTTTGTATCTCTGAGGGATGGTTTCATCATTATACAGTTCTTTAATTAGTTTCTCTGGATTTTTTAACTGTTTCAAATATTGATTTTGGCCCAATCCGTTAGAATATAAGATATGTTTGGATGTATATTTGAAATATTTTTCATAAATTTTTATGAGCTGAAACAAAATAATTTATTAAAAAATTGAAAAAATTCATTTAATAAGAAATATAGCAAATCAATTGTTTACCTTTTCATGTGAAGGAGTAATGGTTCTATCCAACTCTTGCCACTGCTGGGAATGAATATAACATTCTTTAGCAGCTTCTACTTGATCAGCACCTGGAGGAGCATGGGTGACAACATGATACCAAGCGGCTGCTTTATATTCAGCATCTTCTGTTCCCTTCAACTGGTTTAAACACTTCTTTATATCTTGTAATAAGCAATCACTGACTGGCTGAACAGCCCATTGATTGGTGTTATTCTGTTTCATACACTCTTTATCTGGCCAAGTTTCTGATACTGCATTTTTAACTGCAATTGTACAAATGTTATGAGCAGGTAACTGCAATACTCCAGCTATAGTCAACCATTTCTCATAAGTTCTTAAATTTAATTCAGGACTTATTAATTTATATTGGTTGACTTCTGGTAAAAAAGGTAAACGCCATTTGGCTATTTCTGGAAGAGGATTATCATCTTGAGCAAAATGTTCCCAAGATTCTTTTTCTAAGTCTGTTGGTTTAGCAATACGTGTATAACTTTGGAGAAAATATAAATAACTTATTCGATCAATTTTTTTCTCATCTGAAAGTTCTAAAAGAATAAGTAAAATTTCATAGTGATAGAAATTAATTAATGGTATTATGCGGTTAACAAAATAGTCTGATTTATAATTTTCGGCCGAATTATTCTGAATCTTGCTAATTATTTTTTTACACAAATTTTTAAGTTCTTTCACATCTGTATTGTCTATTTTGAACTCTTGTTGACCATCTTTAGCTATTTCTAAATGGTATTTTGGTTCCCAAGAGCAGAGCAATGTTTTGAAATATCTAAACAAGCAATCATTGAAATCAAAAGGAAAATCAATACAAAATTCTTTGAATAATTCAATTATTTTTGGATCTTTAAATTTCATAATTCTTTCAAGAATATTTTCCATATTTTTAATATCATTTTGAACAACTTCCTTGAATGATATTTCAAATGGAGCAAGTCGTTGAGCCCAAGTATGTAATAATTTTCTGTTATAAAAATAATTAAGGCTATTGTTATGCGTTAATTCACAATATTCACAACCAATATCACAATGAATTTTTTCTCGAGGTGCATCCAACTGAAGACGCTCTTTAGTAAATTTAAGTGACTCCAAAGCTTCTTTTTCAGGAAGTATAAGCAGGCATGATAATTCCAAAAGAATATCAATTACTCTACTTTTCATGACATCTTTTAATAATTTGTTTATACAACTTTTTATCAAGCATTTTATCACTGAAAACTGTTTTTCATCTGCATGTACATAAACCAACTCAGCTTGAATTATTGATAAGATTTTGAATAATGAGTAATGATGGTGGTTGTTCTCAAGCTGGGATGCATATTGAGTTAAGTTTTTATTGATTAACGTAATTAATCTTTCTAATTCTTCAGTACGTTCATCACTACTTGTTTTATAACAAGAAATTAATTTAAACGCATTTTTGTTAAATACTAGTAGTGCTTCACTTCCAGACAATGATAGAACATGAGTATAAATTGGATGTAATTTCAATAATTCCGGTGCCAGTTGAGTATCGTGAATTATTTCTGATCCTACAGCCACATTGTATGCATCAATTTTATTAGAAATACTGAAATTGCTAATTAATTCACTGGATGAAGAATTAATTAATATTAATGAATATTGATTTTTCAAAAATAATGATAACTCTGGATCATCATCACTGATATCAACTAATAATTGACAGATTTTATTAAAATATTTCTGCTCTTCAGGAAGTATTAAATAACATCCCTTGAATAACTTGAAAAGATAATCTTTAACGATAATGGACTTTGGTAAAAGTTGTAAAAATTTATAAATTCCATAAAATTTGGGTAAACTAAGTAAATAATTAAGTCGTTCGATTTTAATGCAGAGATTTAACCAAATAGTTTGTTCATCAATTTTACTAATTAATTTGGCGATAAAATCGATCAATATATTATTTTTATATAAATAATAGCCTTCAAAGGTAATAAAAATATTAAACTCTTTGTGTAAATTATATAATTTTTGTAACAGAGGTATAGTTTTCAAAATATCACCAAATTTGATAGTATTTTCATTGCTTCTAGTTAACACATCTTTCATTTTACTTTCAATAGTGCCCAGCATCATAAAATAGTGTTGTAGAGAATCATCAATAATTTTAGAAGTGTTGAGTTTTAAATGTATGCGCTTCACTATAAACTCACAACAGTTTAAAAACAAATCCTCATTTAATTTTTTCGTTATTGCAATTACCTGATCAACATCACCTCGATGTAAATAATAATTGATGCAATCATAGAATACCTTTTGTCTCAACCTCATATCTGATTTAGTAAGCTCTATGAGGTCATCAGTCATGCTGGGATTATTTCGTTTAATAATATTTTGATACAATTTTGGACATAAACCAATTTGAGCGAAGCCATATTTCTTTAAAATAAGCTTCACTGCGACGAAGCTGTTTTCCAATCGAACTTGAGCTACAAGAGGACTATTATATTCATAGGATAGCTCAGCAAGTGATATTAGTGGATCACTCCAAGGTACAGGTGCTTTTCTTAATATATCTAATGTCCGTTGTAAACGAATTTGAATACTATTAATATAACCAATTATTGCACTTAATTTTCTGTCCCAGAGAGCTCTATCACCTATCCACCATTGTTTAGAAGTGTTTAAAGTATTTTTGATGTATTTAGATAATGCTTCATCATTTGACAATGAATGATTAGCCATAAATCGCTGTAGAAAATTTTTCATGAGATCAGGAATCTTATCAATATGCGCTTTATTAATTATAATTGTTATAACATCAATTGGTTCACTTTGATAAACATTCAAAGGTAAAATGATTTTATATTGGGTTTTCAATTCCAATAAATCTGTTACTGATTCCAGAAGAGACATAAGTCGATGAAATTTAGATTTTTTATTGATGTATTGTTGATTAATCTGAAGAATATTATTGTATTCTTCAAAACAAAATAATTCAATGAATTTTTTAATAAACGTTAATCCAACTTCAGGCCACTGATTTTTATGTGATTGCTCTAGAGTTTTAATTTTCTTATAAGCCCACAAAATGATTTCATCTATTTCACTAGGTAAAAAAGATGCAACTGAAGGAATAAAATATTGAAACCAAGGCCAAAGATCATCAGGCGCAAGTTTATGAGGTATTATATCAAGAATTTTTTTAATTCTATCTTCTGTTAGTTCAGGAATAATTGAAGATGAATGATACGTCCAGATTAATGTAGCTGCACGTATATTTCCAATAGATAAATATCTAATACATTCATTAAATAAATTCGCTTTCGAAAAATGACTCCATTCGCTATTATTATAATCACTTAAAGTAGATTTTATACTTTCAAAAGTTTCTATTCTTTCTAATGTATAATTAACATTTTTGAGGAAAAATAATAATTCCTGCATTTCTTGTTGGTTTGCTCCTTCAATTTGTTTAACAATTCTCCTCTTAACATAATCATATAAAATTTTTGTGCTTTGATAATCATTAAATGTTACGGCATTATTACAACATTGATAAATAAATTTTATGTCAGTTATTTTTTGTAAGGCTTGAATAAACACAGTTAATTCTTCATGATTTCTATCATTTTGATTATCTGTAATCGAACTGAACTGTTGAAGTAACTTTGAAACTTCAGCTTGATAAATATATTCAGTATTTAAAGAATATTTTGTAGCAAATGCTTGGGCATCAGCAAATCTTTTTTGTCTCAATAATCGAAGCAACCGATCCTCTGGTAAGCTTTCATCAATAGCTTTAATTCGAATGAGATCAATAATATCATTAGAATTTTTCATGCCTTCCAGAACAATCATACAGTCCATCGGATGGTCACCAATTATATTTACTAAACGTGTTGTTATTGAAACAGACATTGTAAAAATAATATGAAAATCTGGAAAAGTCATTAAGTGAAGTGATGTGGTAGTTGAATGATTATCAGAAGGTGCCATTAGTACAAGTAGATGAAAGTTATCAGACTTTTCATTAAACGTTGTAAAATCAGCCACTGGACCATTCCAAATTTCTTTGATCGCAAGTGTATTAGGACAAACTATGCTAAGTTTTCCATTTGATGAAAGACTGATCATTCCACTGTATCCATTAAAAAACTGCACTTTAGTGTATTTGCATGATAAATTAGTGGTAGTAAAAGAAATATCTTCTGGATAAACATACATAGAATCATTTCCAAGCGTTACTATAACTAGTTCATCGTCATTTTTATAGTAAACATGATTGCTTGTTGGAGCTTTTGCAATCACAGAAGTATTTTTAGATATATTTTCTTTATTATTATCTGCAAAAAGAGAACTAAGACAGGCTATTTTAAATATTCTTCCATCAGAAGCTACAATAATAGCATTAAGATCATCATTTGATTCTTCTAGACATATTTGTACAAGAGAATTACAATAGTATTCTTTTTTAAAGTCAACATAAAGCAATGGTTGACCATTCTCTAGAAGATCAAAGCAATAAAAAGTAGCTGAATGAACTCCAATAAAAAGATACCGAGCATTGGAAGATAGACAATAGCTTGTGATTGCTGAATCAAATCCAATGTTTGACATCACTTGACTACATGTTTGTGTATTAAAGATTGTAATATAGTTGTCAACTACTATGCAGAAATACGAATGAAAAATAGTTGCTGAAATCTCCGGATTACATCTCACGGTTGTTTCAGATTGAATAGTTGCTAATGTCCATGTTTCATAAACTGATTGAGTAGTTTCAGCACAATTTCTTGCTCCAAAATTGACAGTTTCTTCGTCAGCTTCAAAATCTGATAGAATCTTTGTCCATTGAGCCATATTTTTTACTGTATTTACAGTTTAATTAATTACTTACTTATTAAAGAGTAAAAAAAAAATTAAAAACTAAACTAATTTATTACACTACTAAATGTAAACAATTTTCAACCGTTGACAGATTCAAACATAAACACTAAGTAATAAACATTCTAGATGGAAGACAATGGCAAAAAATAGAGACCATTGGACAAGAACTTTGTCAGAGGTCAATACAGGTCATGTTCTCAAGGATAACTACTGTAGGTAAATACCAAGTTATGGATCGGATACTGGGGGTGATAACAACCGCCAGTATGTGGCACCAAAACGACGTGTTTCAATTTTACAGATTCTATCCATCATCCATCCATTACTTTTATGGGAACAAAGTTATTTTATAAAGATCTGCATAAAGTTGTGTTGTATAATTTATCTGAATTTTTTTTTAATTCAATTAATTCAATACTCATGTTCAGTCTTTCATTTTTTATCAGCGAAATTTAATTTAAAAAAAAAAAATATTAACGAAATCAGAAAAGATGAGTATCATTTCCAGATATCAATGAATTTACTTTTCGTTTTTTTTGTTTTAATTTTCTAAATTATTTTATAAGAGATTTTACAATTTTGCTGTTTCAATTTACACACAATTCAACGAAATACATGAGTTACACTGTTCATCCGCTTTAAAAAATCTTACAATATGACAAAATTGAAAAAATACTTTTTAATATTATTACCTATTAACTAGAATTTATCATTAGCTTTCATTAAAACAAGTTACTTTATGAATATTTGTCAACGGTAGAAAATTTAGTATAAATACACTTTATATGATTAATATTTTTAAAGAAATAATTTTTATTTCTTGCGAAATAAGGTTCTGTACAAAAAATAAGATAAAATTGAGTTTAAATTTAAATATAATTGTTTTATACTAATTATATTCAGGACAATAGACTTTCAGTCGTTTACACAGGTACGTAGACATCTTCGCAAAAATTTATGAAGTTGTCCTGTAGTGTCTACGAACGTTTCGCAAACTCTGAAATTAAATCTATGACTGTCATCGTAATTTTCTAGTTCATATCCAAAGCGGAAAATACATCCAATGTGCAAATATTCAGCATCGATATTTCTACAACTCCAACAGCACTGATAGGTTTTACACTTTAATTTTGAAGTTACCAATTGAGCAGGAGTGCCATTTGCCTCATAGTTAATATTGATTAGAACATTCTGGACTCTCCTCTGTATACGTTCAATGAGAGAATTATAATTTTCAACAAGATCGTTAAATCGAATCGCGTCAAGTGGACCATCAATCATTGGCACACCGACTATACCTTGAACTACATCGTCATTATATTCGATAATTTTTGGAACCAGTATTTGACCATCAAATTTTACTCGTCCAATTTGGTCGAGATAATAAGAGAGAGGTGAAATTGTTGCGGAAAGTACACATTTAACCCTTTCCACTCTCTCCTCAAGTTTAGAGTTAACAATAGCAAATTCGGTAGCTCGGGTAGAATACCACACCTTTGCCTCGATTTGCAATCTAATAACATTGGTCAGAGTGATACGATCGTCTGAGAACATTTGAACTTTATACACATGTTGCAAAATGTAGATCAGCTCTTTACAAATTTCGTCAACATACTTAATTGTAATTGTAAAATGGACCAGGGGCTTGTAAGACAAAGATTTAACTTCGAATCCAAAAAGAGTTCGAATCTTTTCCAATGTCATGCCCGGTTGTTTGTGTGCCATATCTTGAACATAGGAAAAATACATGTTAACGAGCTAAAAGATAAAAAAATTTTTTTATAATGATTTCAATAAACTGATTATAATTAAAATAAATAATCATATATTGTTTGGTCAGTGTAATGAAGACGTATATTGTTTATGAACGTTTTTGTTTTATTGAGAAACTTAAAAAAAGCAGTGGGTAACAGTGTCAGCGGCATTGTATTAACCTAGAAATATTACCTAATTACCAAGTCTAGACTCTTCACTTTTTAAGAATTTGATGTATTTCAGATACAATATGAATATTTGCTAGTTAAATATTATTTTAAATAAGAATATATTTTACTGCATCGTTTTAACAAAATCATTCTTTATTATGACTTTTCATTGATCGTCATCTTCATTATGGAAAATAGACTATTGTCGAACTGAGGAGAGAGTTACCAACTCGTCAAATATTTTTCCCCCAAAAGCCACTTCAAAAACCCCTAGAAATCGTTTTTAAATTGAAAATAGATGGAAAGAAAGTATTTAAAGATAAGGGCGAGTTCGACCATGGTCGATTAACTAATCGGCCGATTAACTAGTGCTACCAATTTCTAAAAAATGAAATAGGCAATGAGGGAAAGGCACTTGTTTCTTGTTTAATTTTTTAAAAATTGGTAACACTAGTTAATCGATCGTGGTCGAACTCGCCCTAATTCAAGACTTGTTCCAGAGAAGAGAGACCAGTACTGGTCTCTCTTCTCTGCTTGTTCCTAGCTTACTGACGAGAGATAGTTCATATTCTTAAAACTTGGTTGCTGAAAAGCAGAGAGAAAACTGAGAGTAGCATGCCATTTAAAAAAAAATTTCCATTGCAAGACGTCCCCGTTTCCAATTTTTTCGTTTTCACTGAACTAACAAGCAAAACAGAGTCAGTATAACAGTCAAGTTTCCATAATCTGTTTCACCTCGCAGGTTTCCACTATCTGTTTTATCCCAATGTATTATATTAGATGTTCATTTTTTAAATTTTATAATAACAATTACAAATTTACTATTGCATATAAATGCAATCTGTGAATGCCAATATTCAAAATAAATTATATTTATAATTTTTTTCTTTTATTTCGAAATTAAAAGCGGAAGAGTAACGAAATGTTGAAACGGAGTCACCAACCGCTTTGAACCGCACTAAAAAGTTTTTTTAATAAATAAAAAATTTAATTCATCGTATTAAACAATGAACATCATGTATTTTCAATTTACTAGTCTCTCTTCTCTGGTGCTATACATATGTACTCCGAAATATGTATACCCCCTACATTATCGTTAACGAGTTATAGTTGATAAAGAAGAGATTTGATACAAAAATCATTGTATGATAATGTCGTTTTTACCCGCATGAAAAGAGAAAGTTAATCGAATTTTTGGTTGAGACAATCGCTAATACTATAATTCATTCTTATAAAAATTAAAAATTTCTTAATTTGTTAACACTTCATAATGAACTCTTTAATATTCGGAATTATTTAATAAGTTTTGATTATAACTAAATAAAAGATAGTTTTAAGGGATTTATATTATCAATTGTTTAATTTAAAATACTTGTTTAAATGAAGCGAAAGAAGAAGTGATGTAAAAAATAACAAAAGATGTAATTATTAAAAAATCATGCCAATTGTTTCAGATATTTCTTGAAAAAATATACAAAATTGTGCTATAAAATTTCTTTTGTTGACTGATACTGAGAATGGATTAACTGATTTCGATTGCCAGCCAGTTTTTTGACAGCTTTCAAGGTAACTCTTGAATTAGTTAGATTTTAAATAAAATTGATTAAGGTTTTATCGAATACCAAGATGAAAAAAAATACTTTCATATTAAAATATAGATTACGTGAATCATATATTCACAGGTAATCTTCGGCTGACAAGATCAGTATCAGCTCAGCAAAAATCAATGAGTCGAATAGATGTGTAAATAATTCTATAGAAAGGTTCCATTAAGACTTCAAGATAATTTTATTCTGATTTTTTTTTAGTGCAAAACATCAATTTGTTTTGTAAATAATTATATAATAAATTAAAATATCTATATTTAAGGTTAATTGCCTGGATAGAATTATAATAATAGTTTTCATAAAAAATACTATTACTGAAATATCAATAAACTCGTAATAAGTATGATTAATGTTTCTTTGATCTTAAGATTCACGTAATCATTCATAGTAGTCAGTCAAAGGTACGATTTACAGAATTTTTCATCGCTTCAACAAATTTGAAAATAATAAACTGACCTCAAAAAAATCTATTCGATTTCTTTAGAATTTTATATAAGATTCAATCAAACAAGAAATATTTATTGATCCATTAAATCTATCAATTTTTTCATTGAAAAAAGAAGCACAGAGGATAAAGAATTATTGCATCGTCATGAAAATAGCTATTTAATCATTTAAACTAATTATTTGAAGTGATAATTGATATAATAAAATCAAATGGAGTTAAATAATAACGATACAATTTTAAAATACTCAGCAATTACTTGAAAACTATCAGTTACTGGTGTCTTATTACATTCGATTTTTTTTGCACTAATAAAAAAAAGTTATTAGAAATGTATTTTTTTTTGCAGTATGAATTAATTATTTTAATTTAATAAACAACATAAGTATGCAAATAAGTAGATATCTAATGAATTTCTGCTTTTGACGTCTGTATTTTTCTAGTGCACTAGTGGCTACTAGTTTTTTATTATTACATCTATTAATAAAATTACATAAACAGGCAGGAAAAATTCGGAAATCGTTTATTTCATAATTATCAAAATGATTATTGAAAAAAATGATAAGTTACTTGACTTAAAAAGATACAACAATTTATAAATAAAATAAAATTTAAATCAAGATGTAATTATTGAGAGATGATCTATAGATCATTGAATAAATTATATTATACAAGAGATATTACTCTTTCTCGCTCCAGTAACTCCAATATGCTGGAGTTCTTGCCGTACTTCCTGTTTTCCTCACATTTTGAACGTAAAT
This sequence comes from Chelonus formosanus, assembly GCA_028641665.1. Lineage (NCBI taxonomy): Eukaryota > Metazoa > Arthropoda > Insecta > Hymenoptera > Braconidae > Chelonus > Chelonus formosanus. The sequence continues at coordinate 6,470,545 of CM054006.1, read as the reverse complement.
CTGTAAGTCAAGGTCTTTGAAAAAAAAAGAAATGACTTACTAATTACTATAATTTTTTATGAGCACATGATCTCACTTTTTTGTTTTTGTTTTGTTGTTATTATTCCATTAGAAGTTTTCAATGTCTCTTAAAGATGATTAAAGAAAGCATTGGAGTTGATCAGATTTATATAAATGTTTGTTTTTAATAATCAAAATAAATGTTGAAACAATTTTAATACGTTTTTTTTTATTAACCTTTACACCTTTTAGAAGGCTGGAATACATTAAAAGATGATATTATAGGGTACTATAATCATATCCTTGGTTGAAAACCTATTTCACTGATCAATTCATCCACATAAAATGAATTAATTAATATTCATTAGTACAGTAAATATTCCAATAATGTTTGAAACTTACATTTTTTTGAAAGACTTTTAATATCAAAAATAATTTATATATTAAATCTTAAACATTGTATAAATAATAGATTCTTTACACAAGAAATTTGAGATGAATTGATGTACAAAGATAAACATATATTGAATATTTGAATAAAGAATTAATGAATTTAGAAAAATTCTTTAGTGATAAACCAAATTGAAATTTCGTCATAATCATTTGAATTAACAAAGTTTACCTTTAATTCAATTTATAAATATAATGACAGAGTTCTTTGAAGTGATGTCATGAAACTACGACCTATAAGAAAAGAAAAAAGGAGAGAGAGAAGGTACGATTGGGCTCTGGTATTGGCAAAGGAGTATGAGAGGTTTTAAGAGTAGGGGCCCTCGCATATAAGAGAATATCAAAGAGGGCCGTCTGTAGTTTATATTTCAAACCAACACCGTTCTTTCTCTTTTTTTCATTTTTTATGATTTTTCGAACTGCAACTCATTCAATATAATGTCCTAAAACTCATGTCAATTCTAAATTGCAATTATTTATATGATTAAATTGTATCTATCAATAAAATAATGCAATTACGATCTTAAAGTGGTGCACTACAATAAATTGGAAAAATAAAATATATTCAATCAACAAAACATTATAAAGTTTCTTCTTTGGTGATTTTTAAACAAAAAAATAAGAAAAATGAAATCAATTTGTATATTATTGTTAGCACTTGCATGCCAGGCTTCTTGTCAACGAGTGATAGAGGCCCAACCAAGCAATCCAGGTGATAATGAGCCAAATTTCGTGACTCGTAAGTATTGTGAAAGATGATTAATTTAAAAAAAAAAGAAAAATGTGTACAAAGAAAATAGTGATAATATAAGACAACAATATCATTTCCAACAAGATGATGTTTATTTTAATAATGGAAATAGTTTCACTCAAAGTAATTGAAATGCGTACTTAAATTCATTAGAATGACAAGAATGACAATAGTAATAGCCAAGTTGATTTTTAGCGATGAGCCAGGGAGAGCAACGAACAGGTATAATAGCACGTGTGGTGCAACACAAATGCTCGGCGTGACGAAGGTTATGTCAGAGATTTACGTAATAATCGCGACGGAACTCGGTGGAGAAAGTCGGTTGGACTTGAAGTTTCGAAGATATTATGGTGTTCGCAACTACTACAACAAATTTAACAGCTTCGTACTCCGGTATATATGAGAAGTTTAAGTAGAGAAAGTGTCTAAGATGACATGATGATGTGTATTTAGGGCTTCAAAATTATTTCATAAATTTACAAATGTTAACAACCCAATACCTTTCCAATTATTTTCAAGTATTTCAAAAGTAGGTAACATTTGATTAGAAAATTATATACTCACTATTGCTATATGATAGCTTGAATATTAAGTGTTATGCATAACGAATCACCTAATATTCATATCGACAAATTGTTTCCTTTCTTAAAAAAGTACTTTTTGGAGGAAACTTGTGAATTTTACATGACCGGAAGTGAAAGCTGTTGCGTAAATTCCCTGTGAGTAGGAAGAAAAATCCAAGATTAACGGAAACCTTTAGAACAATTATTTCATTGAGATTTTTCAGAAAATTCTCTCGATCCTAAATTATTGTTAATAACAGTAATTACAAGTAGATGAGAAGCGTGATGATACGTATGTATTTGTTTTCAGCTGAATATATACTCCCTTGTAGCAGAAGTGATCCAGCACTCGATAAATGCATCCAAAAGGCATTCAATCATTTAAGACCTTACCTAATAAAAGGTAATTTGTAAAATCATCATAATACAAATGGAAAAATACAAATAAACATGCAATGTATAATAATAAAGACGTAAATAATTATAGGAATTCCGGAGTTGGAATTACCGTCAATTGAACCTTTGGTAATACCTCAACTTGGAATGGAAAATGGGCAGGGAGCTGTAAGAGTAAAAGCTCTCTTCACCAACATCACGACTTATGGATCTGGCAATTACACTGTTAGCAAAGTCCGGGTTGATTTGCGTACGCTTCGAGTTGATCTTCAGCTCAGCATACCAAAGATAGAAATTCAAGGGCGATATGAAGTAAATGGGAAAGTTCTTCTGTTTCCTATTCAGAGCCAAGGCGAATTTTGGGCCCGTTTCGGTATGTTCATTTTTATTCATTTCATTTACGAGATAATGATGTCATCTTTTTTCTAACCAGGTGATGTTGATGCAACAGCACAAGTTCAAGGAGTTGAAGAACTAAGAGATGGCGTACGATACATGAGGATATCACGGCTATTAGTTGATTTTAACTTGGGAAGCACACGGTTTCATGTGTCAGATCGACTTATGGGCAGAAATGTTATAGGCCAGGCAATGAACCAATTTCTCAATCAAAATGCCAGAGAAATAATTGAAGAAATGCGTCCAGCTGCTCGTGCCAGTATTGCTGAACATTTCATGGCATTTCTCAATACTGCCTTTACCAAAGTTCCTCTCAAGGTTTGGCTTCATGACACGTGAAAAGATCCTTTGTCTTTATTCCAATATATATGTAATATGTTTCATTATTCTCTTATGTTCTGCTTTTTATCATTTTTCACGAGCCATGCATTATTCAGGATCGCGTGACGAGTAAGAGTGAGAGAGTATGTATTCAGCTAATTAGTGAGCAATCAAAAAAAAAAAAAAAAGAAAATAAAATATTACATCATATCTAAATATGTGATTTATACACGAATTTTTTCATCATTATTCATTTCTAATCGCCATGTTTTTATCTGTTTGCGGTGTATTTTCTTTTTTTATAAGGTACCTGTAAAAAATTTATTAAAAAGCATGAAAAAAATGCATAAATTAGAATTTTTATGGACTGTGTGAAAATATTGTAAAATATAAGTAAGGAGTACATTTTTACTATTAGTTATCAATAAAATTTTTATTAAAGGCATGAAAGTTATTCTTTTTTTAATCAAAACTGTCATACTGCTAATTTGGGATCCAAAACTTCATTATTTATGATCTATAAAAAATTCACTTAAAAAATAATTACTCTTACGAATGTAATAAAAATTATCGTAATATTTTCTTTGTCTTGAAAAAGATATAACTGACCTGTGAAAAAAATTAATACAAAATTATTCAGCAAAATGGTATGGTAAGAAAAATTTTGAGATTAAAAAAAAAAATAAAATAAAACGTAAAAAAACCCAACATATTATTTTTTTTAATAGCATGTAGTTGATCACTTTTGCTTTGTCACTTCTCATTTAACAATTAGATAAAGCTCAAGAGTTTTAATGAAAGGTTCTCCACTCCATTTATTGTCAATATTATGTTTTTTTCCTTCATTTATATTCTTGAACTTTTCCACACTTATTTCATTTTGATGAAATATTTTTACAATCTTTTCAATAATTAACTATCCTTGACAGCATTCAATTTATTGCTAATATTTTTATTTTTAGAGATACACAATATTATTTACGACTCGAAAAAAATACCTGAGTCGAATATGACCATGAAATTAATATGAACATTTACCTACACCTCAATAACAACAATAAAAAATAGTAGCCTCTTTAAATAATGAACAGCAAATAATAATCATCTATTTTACTAAAGTTAATCAACGAAAAATTAATTATATTTCGCAATATTTATTTTGTAAAATAATTTAACAAATAATATGAATTTAATTAAAAATAGCATCGAAAAATGGTAAATTTGTGCTAATTAGTACGTTTTAACTACGTATTTGATTTTATCAATTTAGCATTGAATTAATTTTTTTCTGTGCTATAATAACATTTTATAATTAATATAAACGATTTCGAAATACTTATTATCATAGTAAATTAATTGGACATATCAAATTTCGTATCCTTGTTCTTTAAATGAATTAATACATTGATCTACAAAAAAGCACACATAGGCCGTCTGTTTTTGATAACAAATTAGCAGCATTGTCGGGTCTCCTATCATTTGAACTTTAACCCTGATGTTACTTTTTAGTTTCAAGTGACGTTGGTAAGTAGCGAGGGATAACGTCGATGCAAACAGACCAGTATATTCGTATTTTCTTGGTAGAAGTCATCAAAAACTTGAGAACGTTTCATTTTTTGTCCAATTTTCTCTTGTCTTTTATGTTACTCTGAAATTAATTTTTCAATCAATCAAACAATACATTAGTGAATAAATAGGAAATAGTTTGAAAACGTAAAGATTTCGATGATGGGTCAGTTTACTAAGAGACAGTGGCTTACCCTCATCGTTATCAGTATTGCTGACTTTGCTAATGCCATCTGTGTCTCACTCCAAGCTCCATTCTATCCCCAAGAGGTGAGTCATAAGTTTCTTTAATTAATTAGAATGATATTACATAGATTACATCTTAAATGAATGAGAATTTATAAACGTAAAACCGTCATCATAAATAAAAGCTATTTACATTTACTATGTGATCGTACTTTTTGTATTGTATCTTAAATTAATTAACATAATGTCAAGTATTATCACATCTTGGTCGAAAAAATTTAGCTAAATAATATTATTCCATATTCGACACAGATTGCATCAGGTTTGGGAAGCTTGTTCACGTGATACTTGAAAGTTGTATGAAATTTTGAAAATCACTTTGAAAAATAAATCAATATTTAAATAGATTAGAGAATGAAGATAATAAGTCAAGTTGATTAGAAATTAATGTTTCAGTTATTTAGAAAGTAATTTTAAAAATTCGTAGAATATTTCACATGTTTATATCTGTGTAAAAAGATTGTAAATCTATTGACATATGCTCAGAGTTTATCAAGAAATTATCTCCAGTAACACTTACTTGAATACGACAATATAGAAACTATTATACATCAATTAAGTAAATAAAAATTATTTTTATTCGAATGTATATACGTAAACAACTCAATAATTCTATTTTAATATTTCTAATTGAAATAAATCTATTTTTTCTATGAACATACTCTAGGCTGAAAAGAAAGGAGCTAGTCCATCAGAATATGGTCTGGTGTTTGGAATATTCGAATTAATTGTCTTCCTTATTAGTCCAGTATACGGACAAAATGTTTGTAAATTTTTTTATTGAATTCAGATTAATTAAATTAATGCTATAACATATGTAGATGTGTTTATTGATGTGAATTTGAATGCAGTTGAATAGAGTTGGACCAAAGCTGCTGTTTAATGGTGGTATTTTAACAACTGGAACATGTGCTATATTTTTTGGTCTTTTGGACCGAGTTGAGGGTCATTATCCCTTTATCGTACTCTCTTTCGTTATAAGAATAGTCGAAGCACTTGGTAATGCTGCTTTCCTTACTGCCAGTTTTGCTATTATTGCCAAAGAATTCCCAGAAAATGTAGCCACGACGTTTGCGAGTTTGGAAACATTCTTTGGATTTGGACTTATTGTTGGACCAACAATGGGTGGTGCTTTATATCAGGTATTTAAAAATATAAATCTTATTAGTCAACTTAAAAAAATTCATTTAAACCCGGAGATTGCTATTTTCTTTTCTTAACAAAAAAATCTGTAATTATAGGCTGGTGGATATACCATGCCATTTGCTGTCTTAGGATCAGCTCTGATCATAACAGCAATCGCAACTGCTTTCGTTCTTCCTGTACATAATGATTTAGATCAAGAATCTCAACATTTCGGAGGCAAGAATATTTTTTAATAAAAAAATTCATGAACTGATTAAAATGAACAATGATTGATTTAATTTATCTATTTTAGGATACACTAGTGTTTTGAAGATTCCAGGAGTAATAGTGGCAACTGTATCTATAATAGCAACAAGTATGAGTATAGGATTTCTCCAGGCAACACTAGAACCTCATTTGCGTCAGTTTGAATTAAGTCCAGTAGTTTTGGGATTAATGTTTGTAATTAATGGAGGTACTTATGCTGTTACTGCACCTTGTTGGGGTTGGCTGTGTGATCGTCGTTTAAGACCCAAAGTAAATTTATATTGGGTTCAAAAATCTAATTTTTATTATGTTAATAATAAATATTACAGTCAAATCTTTCTATAAGCAAGTACTTAGACTAGTGGTTTTTCCTCTAAACAAATGTTTTATATAAATGCAGAAAATTGCTTATAGAAAGGTAGTCTTCTTGCTTTCTTATATTAAAAATAACTTATGAAGAGATTTGATTGTATAACAATTTACAGATTGTAACTATTAGCGGTTGTATATTTGTAATGATCGGTTTTTGTTTGATTGGCCCAGCGCCTTTCATTCCATCTCAAACACTCTTATGGCTAACGATTTGTGGACTGATTATTCATGGACTTGGATTATCTGCTCAGTTGGTAGCAGCGTTTTCTGATGCTCTGGCAACCACAGTGTAAGTATTATCAACAATCACCAAGTTTCCTACTGTTGCTAGATACTTTGCTTTCAAATCTTTTCTCTAGATATCATCACCAATATTTTCTACTTTACATAAATTAAACCAAACATTTAAATTTTAATAGATCTTATGGATTCCCTAATAACTTTGAGACTTATGGACTAATAAGTGCTCTTTGGACGAGCTCTTTTGCTCTAGGTGCTTTTATTGGTCCAAGTGTAGCTGGAATTCTGTTAGAAAATATAGGTTTTCGAAATGGAACAATGTTTATTGTGCTGCTTCACTTCTTGATCGTAAGTCAATGTTTGATTAATTTTATTCAGTAATGATAATGTTAAGTGATGATGAAATAATTTGTTTTTTTTTTTTTTAATTAGGGTATTACTGCAACGGTATTTGTAAGCTGTTCTCGAGCTCCAAAACCTTATACAGAAATTGATAGTGACGGGAATATACGAGGATCATTAACTGATAGCGGTAGATCTCATAGTCCAAGTTTATCTACTCGACAAACTCATAGTCATCAGAATGAAACCATTGATAGGCTTAGTAGTATGAATTCGTTAATAGTTTGTAACAGCTATTCTAATCGAGCTGGAGGTTGGTCTCGAGCATCCTACAGTGGTCGTTATAGCCATAGTTATGGCTCAATAGAGAAACGATATCTTTTAGAAAGGACGACGTAGAATTTGGATACTGTTATGTTGGTGTTTTTGGAATGGTTTTTTAAATATTCTGAGATTGTGAGGTAAACGTGTTTATAGCTGATATTATTAGCTATTAATGGACTTGAGACTTAATTATTTTTCCACAATTTAATTACATGTTAGCATCAAAAATTTTCAAATCAATTAGTTGATTATAAAAAAAAATAGAAAACATTGATTTTTTCTAAATTGAACAAACTCTTAAAAGGGAGTAAATTTTTCTGGCATTTTGTCCATTTGAAAATTTTATGTTTCATTTATCTGATTAAAAGTCATGCTAGTTATTGATAAAATTACTTGAACACGTACTGTAGTATATAATTTTTTTTAAAGCGTTGAATCATAAGAATTCATATCTTAAAAATGATTTTTTTCTACTTAATCACAGTAAAAGCATATGGAGCAGCTATGACTTATCAACATAACATAACCGATAACATGATTTAATAGTTTAACTAATACCGACAAACAACTAGCAAATTTTTAACGTTGATTGTTGCAAGTTCTCCGCATGCATATTGAATTCCTCTGCGTTTGCCGCACCTTCTCACGTGCAATCTAACCCGTGACTATTGTAACACGTCTAAAACTATGTGCTTAGAAACTTCGGCCAATGCTATTAACGCCTTAGAAGTATTTCATTAGCTGACATTCCTTTGATGACTCATAATAAATATCTAAAATGTGAATTACTAGAACTTTAGGGGGCTTTATGAATTTTATGATGCGTGTATGCCAAGATCTTCTGGTGTGCAAAGAGTTGGATCAAACATCACGTACATACATGCCAACGCAACAACGAACATTCCCTATTCTTTCTAAACCACCGTGTTCGCTCATGTGCATCGACCTGCCCGGAAGCTGTCGGCTATTCTACATAATGCATAACACAACAGTCTTCATATACCTTTAGATTTTTTGATAGAAAAAATATCGCCATATGTATTAACATTATAAAAAAAATTCTCTTCAAAACAATATGCACATTTTTTTTTGCTTCAAAGTTTGAGAACATAAAATTAATTATTTATTATGTCGTTGTATTAATTTTAAGATCTCTGAGTGAAGGAGGGGTTTATTGTTTATTCAAAGGGAAAATTGTAATTGAAAATTTGACGATTGTAATTGATAAAATAAATGATTCAAAGAAAAAGGCAAATTAACGCCTGTGAATTTATTCGTGTGCATCGGCATGTCCACATTCTATTTCGTTCTACGTAATAACACAACACGATTAGCAAAGTACTTTATTTTCATTAATAGTATATACTTAATCTTTTTATCCACTTAAGAAGTCATTGTCCTTAGCATCTTTTAACAAGTTCAAGAGATAGGAAAAATGCTAGTTCATTCAATTCCCTGCTGTTTTTTTTTTTTTTACTATAATAATATTACTTTTTTAGAGAGTTAATTAACAATTAATCGCATGAATTATTTGTAATTATACTTAATGGTTGACAAAATTAAAATATGGTCAAGACAAGTACGAAAAAAAATGCGTTTTGTAAGGGTGAAAGGCTAAATTGCTATTTTTATAAAACGTTTTGTAATTTTTTTACTATACTAGATAATTTTTCTACTTTTTAAAATTTCAGATACAATCATAGTCCTGATTAAATGTTGTTTTTTAAATTGTTACAAATTGTAGTTTTTATTGTAAAAAATAAATGAAGGTAATCAAAGAATGATTAATGATAGCTATTACTTTTGCTCTACATGACTAGCTGATTTCAATAATTTTTTTAATTATTATAAATGTTATAATTTATATATAAATATTATCAACTATCTAGTATGTAGTATCTTTTTTATTTAAGTTTTTGCATTTGTAAAAAAAATTCATCAATTAAATAAAAATATATAGCAATCAAATTGTTAAAATATTCCTGTAAACCTAAAGTTCAAATGCTGAATAAATTTACATCCAAAGTAAACGGACGAATGTAAATATTTTTATTCGATGGAGTCTACGTGTGTTACAAATACGCAGATAATAAAGGTAGAGCTTAAATTTACAAGGAAGTATAATGACGCACCTGCTTAAGAATTAAGATTAAGGTAAGAAGTAAAAAGGAGGTTCAGGTGTGAGGGACAGGAAGGAAGCAAAAAACAGGTTGCCAGTAGGTACACTCTGTTGGGTTTATTCGAGTAGAACCCGTAGCTACATTATACCATTCATGGCCATCGACGTCATCAGTTTTAGTAGTTCATCACTCACGATTCTCATGACTTTTAGTTAAATTTTTTCGTGACTTTTATTTTACACAAAAAATTTTATTATTTTTTTACTTTTAAGTGCGCAAATCAGACACAAATCTTGAAGATTTCGAGAGTTTAAAGTCATTTTGATGTTACTAGTGCTGGTGTTCTTGAAAGCACTGAACAAGAGGATGAATAAATCGACTTTAAAACCGATTTCGTGACTCCAAAAAATTGTTTGTTTTTTTTTTAGAGTATTAAAGTACTAAAACATTTAAAACAAGGTGCTGCCACCTGAATATAACAGAATCACTAAATCGGAGAGCACAGCAACAGGTCTCGAGGTCCAAGGGTTGGTTGGTGTCCCTCCCACCACCCTGAAGAGCCGGTTTTAACCATAGAGAGATGGATCGCGCATGCGCTTATCCTTTTCCTCTTTTGAACTTATCCATACTCTTCTTTTTCTAACTGCTTGTCGAAGTAAAGGGAAAAGGCCCGCAAATACGGTCTGTCTGAGTTTTGCGCATGATCAAAGCCAACACTAACTTGTTTATCCTTTCTTTCTCCACCATTGCATCCAAAAGTTTTTTTTTTTATTTAAACGTCTTTCCCGCGTCTCTTATTCCTGCCTCCCAAGAGCCAGTATTTTTTTCACAGACCGCCAACACGATCAGTCATATCAGTACCCGCGGAGACATCAAGAGAGAGTGTGTGTTATACGAGTTATCAAAAGTTATCATTTTTATTCATAATACCGGTAATTTTTAAATACATTTTATCCAAATATCTATGGAATACAAAACGTGCATATTGGTGGTGACCAGTGCAATGAGGATCTAGTCTCAATAAAGGTACGTATTGTCAAATAAATTTATTCATTTAATATCTTTTCTAATAATAATAAATATTCTTCTAAATTTATTACACCTCAAAAAGATGATATTTTATTTCATTTTATTAGAATGTATTGAAATAGAATTGTAAAAAATTCTTTTTAAATTATGTTAATTTTTGAAGCCTATCAAAATTAAATATTTGATTATGAACATAAAAGAAATGAGATATGTGGGTCGAATGTGTGTTAAAGTCTTCAAGGAAATAATGTGTATGAATTTAGGTAGTGATTTCAACGTATGGAAAGAAGTGATGTGAGAATGTACGAACGATATCGAATACTTTAGACCTGAAGTATATTTACTTATTGCTGATGTTTCCACGTAAATAAAATATTATCGATAACATTATATATTGAGAATTCGATGATCAGCGTACAGAATAATTTAAAATTGTGATTCCACACATGTCGATCATTGTAAAAGGGAAGAGGGACGGGAGAAATGAACGAGACGGACGATACGTGCGCGTATATATGCGTAAAGAAAAATCGCGTGACGGGAATATAACCACTTGGAGGTCTTTTGAGAATATCCTAAGACATTCTAAAGACTCTTTGGATGATATTAGAAAAGATAGAATTTAAATTAATAACTTGTGATGGACATTCGTAGAATTGCTTTGTGTTTTATCATTTTTAAAAACTTGATTTTCAAACTGGTTAATATATAATTATTGTCATTAAATTGTCATGTTGATTTTTCAATAACATATTTGTGAACATAATGAACGAAAAAAAGAAAATATTGATGGGGTTAAAGGCATTCAATGCACCTTATAAAGTTATCATTTTTGCCAAGTCGAACAATGGAGTATGATGCGATGAACTCACGAGTTCACACCTGTATAAAGTATAGGTATATAAGGCTATATTTAAGTACTTTATTTCATTCTATTGTATATTTTTTAAATCAACTACATTTAGCCACATCTAGAGACAATAATTATTATTTAAATAATTTTTAGCGATTACAATAAATTACTTCTTGATTTTTGAACTTTAATTTAAAATGCCCTGATTAAATATTTATATATATATAAAAAAAAGTATTTTCGAATGATATTAAATAAGTTCCTCATTTTATTTTGTCCTGGAATACAGCCTCGGCAACCTAATGAAATTCAAGATGTACCAATATTTGGAGGAGAGATCGGCCGAGGTACTTTCACCGTTCAAAATTCGGTCATTACACCTCTTGTAAATAATTTGTGGCTAAATGGTCTTTCAATCATTAAAGTGTCGACAATAATCAATGTACGTAACATATTATTAAAGATCTATACATAAAAGTTTAGTAGATAAATCACAGTAGACTGTTGCTACTTAATGTTAACGATTTCATTTAAAAAACGAACATGTCGAAAACCTTTTATATTGTTAAACCAACGCTTTTAAATTCATATTCATTGACTGTTCAAATGATTCTATTGTGACTTGGTGTAATTGAAAGAGTTGATTATACAAAATTATTTTTGAAATCATTCTGTGGATTTTTTTCTTAATATCATTTACATGATTTCCAATAGCTTGTAAAAGTTTTGAATACGAAGTGTTTCGTACACTCATTGTCACAGTATCAATTACAATATCTTGGCACAACTCTCAGACACGTGCATTTATTTCATTTGCATTTTTTCTTCCAAGAGCTAGTGTACTTTTATTGCTTGTGGTTACTTTCGCGGTCGTGGTCTCTTGCCAACCACATAGCTAATGTCGAATTGGGTAGTTCTTCTGATGAATAATAATCACTTGATGAGCCAACGATTCCGGAAACGTCCTTGAGACGTCTGACTATTGTAGGATATTATCTAAATTGGCACATAGAGTAATCATTTATTCTTTTTCTCTCTATCCCTATTCGGATTAATCTATCAGGACTAATATGTCGGTGTACTATTTTATACCACTAGGGCCTTGATCCGCCTTACAGTTGGTTTTTTTTTCTTTTTTTTTCTCATTTCGCAATGGAGAATAAATTAGAATAAGATATGAATTTATAAATAAATATGGCGAGCTTGTTTATAAGTAATAAAATACTAAATTATTTATTTTTCAATATTTTTTATTCATTTCTCGATGATTCAAAATAATGTTATTTTTATCTCCAATCAATACTTGTATTAAACAAATAAAATACTAGTCATTGAAGTACTGAAAAAAAAAATTAATTTTAATAAAAATAATTAAATTTGATAGAAGAAGTACTTGAATAGGTGAATGATTAGGACAAAAGAATATTACTCAGTGATTGTTCGAAAAAATATTTGTTCATCATATCAATTAATTTTTTATTCATTCAATTGAACAGGTCAATAGATTCAACAAAAAGTTAATATATCATTTGGTCATAATAACAGTTGTTGAAATATTGTAAGATTGAAGAATGTATGCACGTGAAATCGGTTATATTGCATCGTAGGTTTTTAAGTAGCTACGTGCCAACGCCTAGACAGCAAAAGGTTCTGATCGCGCGACACTTTCACTTTATTAGATAGGCACATACGCGTGGACCCGTTCCCCGGCCTCGGTAAAATTGTTGTCGAATGGTTCTTTTCTGCTCTTACCGGTTCGATAACTTTTCTTACCTTTATCAGGTCACATTTTTATAATAAAACAAAATTTATTTTAGTTTTCAAGATCGATAAAAATAGTTTAGTAAATATGAGATTGTAAGGTCATAAAAATAGAAATATAGATTAAGTTAAAAAATGTAAACCTTGCACAACATTTTTTTGCATTAATAACATATAAGTGCAGATTTATTTTATGTGAACAGAAGTCCTGTTTCGTTACACCTGACTACACTTCGCGACGGCCTAGACATTTCTTAGTGATGACGAGAACCATCATCTGAATAGGTTTCTGTTTAGAAAGGGAGAGTGAAGCCATTTAGGACCTGTAGGATAGGTAGGGTCAGCCTCTAATTTTTTTTTTGATTTAATATTCAATGGAGGAATGATGATCGCTTGTTTTCTATCGTTTTATTCTATTACGAAAAAATAAAAGATCGTGTTCAGAATAAAATAATCTCAAATAAAAAAAGTATTCATTTTGTTTTCAACATTTCAAGGCAATCGAAAATCTTCAATTTAACTTTCATAAAAAAGAAGTTTAACATTTATTATTATTTTATTAAATTAGATAAATTGGAAGATTGAAAAGATGAAATAAAAAAAATGAAATACATAGAAAGGAAAATAAGCCAGTTTGTAATGAAAGTAGTAAAATAATTAAAAAAAACTTCCGCTACTTTGCAAACATTCAAATCACTCGATCTCTATAATTAAAATTTTTCAGTACAAAGTTTAATTTGCTCTGACAAATATATAATATTGTTAGTCTCATTGACTGCTGATATCCCCTATGTAATTATTGCAACTGAAATTCATTAAAAGGAAATAACGAAATATAAGAGTAGTGAATGAATAAAGTATGAAACTAAAAGCATTTAAATGCGGTAATATCATCATCAACTATCCAACGTATAATAACTAATAATTAACAGCAGCTCTGATGATTGTGCAATTAACGTTTGACAACTCAAATTCATTTTCTCTAAGTAAGTATACTTAGACTATCTACATTTTTCTATCAATTTTGAATATTTATTCACAGAGTTCTTTAATTTTATGCATTATAGAATTTGATTTTATCAATTACTCCATCATTTGTGTATCCAGATGGAAATAAATCAGTATCTAACATTAATTTTTTATTAAATTATTTTTAACTATAAAGTCTGTTAATGCAAAAAGGTGGAAAGCTTGAATTTATAAATAAACTGATTGTAGAAAAATTATAATTATTATTATTTTAGCTAACATGTTTTATGTAAGCGATAAAAAGGAGAGTAACGTTACTGGTATCGCCAATCATATGCGCATTTTTTTTTTTTTTTTGATATAACAATTACGGAGAAATTTGTGATTTTTATGTGATAAGATGCAGTTTAACATAATTATTTCTAAATTATATATTCAATTTTATTATACCACTTTTAGCTGAAAAAATTTTTCATTCCATTACGACTTTCAAGGAAAAATTTTTTTGTAAAACATTTTTTGATTATGTTCATGGAAAGATTTTATGGCAATTTTTTTTAACCAATATTTACTCATTCTCTATGCTAACGATTATCGTTTAAAATGATGTTTAACTTCTTTTTATCAAATTAATCTAAACTTCCATGAAATATTTAATCATCCAACATTAGCTCATCATTTTTTCTTTAAAGTACTGTTAAAAGTGACGTTGAAATTTCTTATCAACATTAGCACCAAGTTGCATGACAAATTAACTCATTTGACATTTACTTATTTTTTGTTCGTATAACCGTTGTTGTCTAGTAGGATGTTATCATCCATTAATAAAAGACATGTCATTCATCAGATAGATTTAGGATTTCTCGGGTACCATCTGTACTATGACGTGGTATTTTCAAGGTCAATAATCCACAAGTTCTTTGATGCACTTGTCTTAACCATTTTTATATGTCAAATAATAATTTGCGGTGACTTTGACCAACTTAAAATATCCGGTTCCATTCATTTACCGTTTTAAATATTTTATGCAAAATTGACGTGATTAATTGATATAATTGACTCGAATTAAAATATAGATTGTTCTTAAGAGAGAATTGCAAGGTCATTTAGATCAACCAGCCAACGCACTTTCATATCTTAAAGCTATAGTGTAATAATATGAGCAGTGACTGTCGCCCAAAAAACAATCTTATATATAGTATAAGATTAATTTTCACCATTAATTGCGTGCAAAGCTGAACTGTATTAGATTATTACTACACTACTTTCCCTGAAGTGAATTATAGCTCGTTAATTGGTATATATACCGATAGAAAAAAAAAAGAAATACATCTTTTCTCTAATTGTATAAAAAGTATGAGTTGCGTTACCAATAACATGATGTAATACATGATTAATTAATATTAATATTTTACACTAAATTTAAAGATGATTAAGAACAAATTATAATAAACATCTCAAACAACTTTCTTCCGGATTCTCGATACAAGGAAAATCTCACATAAAAGATATCGCGTGAAAACAGTAAAAAATACGAAGAAAAAGTCCCCCAGCTTCCTACTGACAGGTTTTCGGAATGTTGTCGAACAACATTGTAACTTTTCTTTATCACCTATGTTTACTTCCGACATTTTAAACTATTTTTCCGGCTTTGACTACTGTCAATTTTAATGCAAACGTTAGATTCCGAACTGTATGGACCAAGAATGTAGTTTATTTCTTAGATGGAATTTAAAAAAAAAAGGCTTTGAAAGAGAGCAATTGTGTAAAAAAAATATATGTACATTTAGATGGATATATATTGTATCTATATCATGATATAAATTGATTACATAACCATTTGTTAGTAAGAAAAACCACAGAGACCCTGTAGCAGTGGAACATGTTGCAAGTTTGTCCTACTTTCTAATCAAGCGGAGACATTATTTTTCACATGTTTCATGCAAAAAAACCTTTTTGAATAATTCCAATAATAGTACAATCCATTTTAATTCGAGGACGAGTCATAAATATCCATATAATAGAAACGATGGGTAAAAAAATTTATCCGTTTGTCGGTAATGAGAATAAAAAAAAAAAATATCTGATCAATCATTAATGCTGATAATTTTGAATATGTTAACAACACTAATGACGTGATAATAAATTTTAAATCCCTCCTTCAATTAATTATTACATGAGATTATTTTTCTTAAGGATTTATTACTACATTTCATTTTTAATTTAATAGAACTCTTTATTAAGCGGCATAGCAACAAACTTGTTACTTCATGTTAATTTAATCTATTTCGAACCGCAAAAGGAATCGTGGCGAAGGACAGAAGAATCTGTACATCTAACTGGAATTAAATCCGGGAGTTTTCTGTCAGTACGCGGATGTTTTTTCTAGTAAACCATTGGGTGTACTTATCTCTAGTGTCTTTAATCCGGTCATTTTATCGGATAACATTGAAGTTATCAAGTAAAAGCATTCTTTTACTCCGATCATGATGTTGTGCAATTTTTCGCAATATCTAAATAATCAACCTGGGCTATAACAGGTTTTTTTTCAAAAACCAAGTATTTTTCTTATCAAATTTAATCAACGAAATTTTTTAAATTAATTAAATACAACAAGATTTTTAATGATTATAAAAAAAATGGGTTTTTCATGGTAATTTTTTTTTTTATTTGAGTAATAAATTTACTCCAAAGATCAAAGATTTATTGTCAACTTTCCTTTACTCAGTTGTAAAGAAAATGATAGCTAATTAGAAAAGTATATATTCTTAAGGAAAAGTGTAATCAGTAAATATAGTTAAAAGAAAGAACGGTAAATAAATAAGTAGGCAGATAATTGACACTAAATTATATTGGTACCCGTATGTGTTCAGTTGTACTGTATATCAAAAAAGCATGAATTATGATTACGGATTAGATATATTTAACTTAAACTCAAGAAAACGACTTTATTTATAATGCCATAATCCACCATATCTATTTCCACATGAAATCAAATGTCTTTGGATTAGCTTTGGAGTAAAAGAAAAAAAGGAGAACTCTTTTGTGATCATTACTAGACAAACTAATTTATGTTACGTGCTTGTTATTAAACTGGATATATGAAAAGTAATACGCTACATCGCGTGGGTGTACGTATTGTCTCGTAAAGAATGTAGAAAGTAAAGTATCTTGAGTAATGCAGAGAACAAAGTATAGGTTGTGGACGAGAACTCCGAGAACAGCAAGGATGGATGCGCCAATGGGAGGATCTTCTTCAACTATCCTCATGTTCTACGAAGCATGTCGTTGTAGAAAAGGTCATTCGATACATCTTATTTTTACCTCGACATTTATCATTCATTTCTTTTGCTATATAAGAAGAATACTTCAAATTCTAATTGATCTCATTCCAACACAATAAAAAAATACTTCTTACATATTCTTCAAATAACTTTATAGTCAACTTCTTCAATGATTTTTCTACATCCTCTAAATACTTTCTAACTGAGTCCTGATGAATAATCAACCTTAGCAACAGGATACAATATTATATCGACAATCAGAAAAGTAAGAGTTTCAAGATTTGATATGTTGGAATATAATTCAATAAAATTTCCTATTTGTATATCAATTCCTATGACTTTTAAAAGTATTTCAAAACTTTTATATCGTTATATTACTGGTATATGTGATGAGATGTTCACGCGAAAGTTAAAGTTCAAAGAGTGTAGGTACGTTGGTGAAGATGAGTCTTCACGTGAGATTATGTTTAAACGTATACATAGGAAGGTACATGCACACAAAATCAACGGATCTATCGTGGTGTATATAAGCTTTAGGTTAAGAAAAAAATCTACCGGTTTGATTTTTTTATTTATTTATTAGCTGGAGTATGCTCGGAGCAACTCACGAACTCTGAAGAAGATGAAATAAAAGATTCCATTAGACATGAGACATGTAAATGTGTATGGCCCGTTAGTAGGTATTTCGTTGCGTCATTGTAAGATAACTTATTCATTTCATATAAATTTTATCATTATGTTAGAACAAAAATTTATCACTTTTACCTAATGAAAGGTATGTTTAAAAATTTTTTTCTCACCAGTTTTTTCTACATGTCATACTTAGTTAATAAAAGAGTATGATATTGTCATTAAATTAAGACAAATACCAGGGCAATGCCCGATTATTTGTTGTTATTATAATCCAGAGCTTGTGTAACTACGTTACTCACCATTCGCTTTGTTTTGTTTTGTCAAGTAACTAAACGGGTGCAGGCAAACGATATCTCACGACCAAGCGACCGTAAGTTGCACTATGGTTAGTATTATGGCTTGGATCCTTTATTTAAAGAAATTAATTTTTCTTGTATTTCATCAGAATGGTGTGATAATTTGTCATGAAATTTAGAAAGTAATCATTTTTTCGTCCCTCTCATTTCGGAATATTTTTTCAATTAAAAATAATAGTTCTAACGGTTTCAATAAGGAGAAGAATGGTAATAATTAGAAGATTGAAATGAAATTTGAGTCTCTCTAAAATTTATATTCTAAAAAAAAAAACATTATCGACTAGTCATGATTTCTTTGCAGTATAGCTGTGGAAGAAGCCCTTTCGGTGAATCAGTCCTTTGTGGCTGGGTTTCTCAGGGTCAACCACTTTTCACATTTACAATATACATATATGCTTGCATGAGTGTTGGTCGTCTGCACTTTACTAAGTAATTTTGTTCCTTCAAACTTTTCATGGTGTAGTGAGAATATGACAAATACTCAACTCTATGTTATTTTCAAATTGTTTGGAAAATGTAAATATGATAACAATAATTGTCACTGAAAATGAAAATAGTGAATTGAGCATGCAGACATTTTTCAATAATGGGATAGTCTTGAAAGATGCTTGAAAAATTATGCGAGTCTTTTTTTTACTAAAAGGTATGTCTACAGACATGGCACATAAAAATTCAAGAACAAAGCAAAAAAGTCGTTAAAAAAAATATTTGTGGCTGAGAGAAATACTCTGAGATGTAGATGAAAACCAAATCTCAAGATGAAATATCACTTAGGAGCTAGAAATATGATGTTCCGTGGTATTCAAAAATTTTTTTTCATCTTTTTAGAGGTGTAATATAAAACAAAACGAAAAATTTATTTAATCTCTAAATAATAAAATTTATTTCCAGATAATAGTGATACCCAGTTTTTGGAACTTATGACCAAAATAGTATAATACAATGTCGGACTCTGGTGGTACAGATAATCCAGCATTTAATAACTCTGATGAATACAATGCAACGAGCACGAACCTAGAAAATAGTCAAACAGAGACTCTCCAGCAGGAGCAAAAAGATAAGTCATTGCCTATAAGCAATGGTCATTCTTTTGTGTCAAAACACTATGTTGAGCCGAGTCAAAATACTCCAGAAGCTCAATTCAAGACTGAAACCAGGATTGAAGTTCCTACTGAAGAAAACAAAACTTCAAATACTATTAAAACTAATGGGATAAATGGGAATGGTAATAATAATGATTTAAGCTTTCTCAATTCAAGCATCACTAGTGGCCAAATAAACGGTAAGTTATACTCACTTCTATAGTCAATTCATAGTATATACAATACTGGTACCAGTCTAGAATAATATTCTAGTGTATTAAAAAATTTCTCCAACCATAAAAAAGTGTTTATTGCATTGCCATTTCCTCATTAGCTTTCAACTTAGATAGTTAGCAACACCATAAACAATCTCCCAAATTTCTTAAGCATATTGGGTATTATGATTACATACAAATTTACAGTTAATTGCAAAATATCAATTGAATCCACAAGCAAATTCTAGGTCAGTGAAACCTGTGAGTTCTTGACGATATGTACCACAACTCACTTGTTGCTCTGTACCGCATTCTTTACTCTCCTCCTATTTGACAATTCGATGAGGGTCAGGAAGTTTCAAGTTTCACCCAAACGCATACATGCACATGTGACCTTGATCTTACGATTGATGTTGGCAGATGGTAAGAAGGAGCAAATTGAGGCCGTGAATTTGGAACTGGTATCAATGAGACCTTATACTGGGAATAATTTGCAGACCAAGGGACAAGAAGCATGTGAGATACCAAGTGATCCTTATGAAGAATACTTTGTTCCTGTTAATGAACATCGAAAATATATCAGGTATCATCGATTCATATGCTTGGATATATCACTTCAAGTTCTACTCTAGTGTGGCCTTACTCTATTTTATTTCAATTTCAATTGTTCACTGTTCACCAGCAGCCTGGCGTGACCACGATCGCACAAACTTAAATATAAATTTTCAATCTCGTAATTTACCTTACATCACATTCATTTTTCATTCCTCATATCTTTTAATTTTAATTTTGTGGTCGTCAATCGTCAGTTCTTTTATTCATTCATTCGTTTTCACTGCTTCGGTTGAAGCCAATCAAGAAATAATATTATTAATAAAAATAATAATCATAATAATAATCAGCTTCGGTATGTAAAATAAAAAAAAAAAAAGATGAATCTTCACATGAAAGTTGTGTTCGAAAAAAAGTTATTCTCATAATCCCCAACAAAATTAGCAGCAATCCAAGTGCAGAGGTTGAAACCACCGTGGCTGGTGTACGTTTTGATTTGGGACCGGGTGTTGGCCGCGAAGGACTAAGCCTGAGAGACCCGGCCGCTGGACTTGTCGACTATTCCCACTGGCTCAAGGCCTTAAGGTACATCAAAGGAGTGCTTTGAGTTGGCGACAATTTGGAGAGGACGATGAGTCAAGCGACACTAACCCCCTTCGCTTTCAATTTAAAATTCATGACCATAGGGTTGATGCACGTAGAAAATCAGAGGAATAACGATGAGTCCACTGAGAAGGATCATGATCCTTCAAAACAAAACAAAAATGCACATTTAGATATTTAATAACCCTGGGAAGCTTTTAATGATGTTCCTAACTTATTTTAAGATGCATATGAAATGTCAATAGGCTGTACAGATATTGCTTTGGAAGTTTAGAAAAAAAAAATTAACCAAAAAAAAATGATCTTAATTTTGTTATTTTATGTTTCAGAGGTGAAAAACTCTATGTCACGAAGGATAAAAGATCGAAAAGTTCGTATTGGCGAAGAATAGCATGCTGGGGATTCGGATTAAGTGTATTAGCAGTTGCTCTTATAATTGCTATTTTAGCAGGCAGTAAGATATTTTGTAAAGTTTATTTTACTGTTAATGTGAATAAATGAGAAGTTTGATGTTATCGTTAAATGTTTTAGCTGGTGTAATTTTAACTCAAGAAGCTACGCAACCGCTGGATAATGAGCATCAACGGTCACTTGACGATGTTAATGCTGCCGGAAGTCAAGAGTTTATTAAAAACCCACCGTCTAGTCCACCGCCGGAAACGTCTACTTTCCCACCATGGCGAACAACTGATGAGACCATGTTGAAAACAGTACCTAACGCACTAGAAGGAAGTATTTGGTTGGATAACCTTATGTGGAATGATGATCTGATGGATGTTAAAACACGAGTTTATCGAGATGTTGCAAGTGAAATAGAAGATAATCTAAGCAATATGATAGACACAGAAGGAACAAGGACTATGATTAAAATTTATAATATTACCAAACATGGCCAGGTAATGTTTAGAATTGGTAATCCACCAGTAATACAACCCGATCTTCTTCAGGGTAAAATAGAAAAAATGCTCCGTCAAAATGGTAACATGATTGGAAAGTACCATCTTAGTAGAATGCATGTCAAACATTTAATAGATGAATGCCAGTATGAAAACTTGAATTGTTCAGAACTTTGTCAGTTTGACTACGTCAAAGGCATATTTGCATGTGGTTGTTTCCCAGGAAGAATGCTTGATACTATGGGAGTAAATTGTATAGAGGAAAGTGATTTAAGTAATATTGATATGGTTGCTGAAGAACCTAAATCAACCAGTCAAGAAATGATTCAAGGTCGTGGAAGAGCTCCGGAACAATCATTTGAGCCAGAGGGAGATCATGATCACTGGATGCATCATCACTATCATTATGATAATGAACAGTCATTTACAGATTCAAGTATAGATAAGAAAGATGAAACTAGTTTAAAAACAATGTTAACAATGAATGAAGAACCTAAATATGAATTAAATCCATCATCAGAGCCTAATGATGAACCGAAACCTCAACAAGAAGAAATATCAAAACCTGTTATTAAGCCCACCGAGGAAACAAAAATGACTTCAGATTTTAATTTTGAATCAAAGTTTGGAACAGAATCGACGTTTAAGCCAAATTTGAAAGAATCAACACCTGAAATAAAAATGAGTTCTAATATTGACCCAATTCCTGAAGAAGAACCAACAATGGTATTTAGCGTTGAACCTAAAACTGATATGGAAGTGGATGTCAAACATGAAACCGAGGCGGAAATGACATTGAAATCAACTACTGAATCAAAATTAATATCAGAACCAGCAACAGAACATATGGAATCTAATTCAGAGTTGGAAACAACCGTAAGCTCTATTACTGAAATGAAATTAGAACTAGAAGCAACGTCAGAAATGACCTCTGAAGAAAAATTGCATCCAGAGCCAACAATGGAGCCACATCTTAAGCAAGAGTCAAATTCAGAGGAGTCAATGACCAGAAATCCTCAAATGAAGGTTGATCAAGAATCAATTACAGTTTCTCCAGTTGATGTAACATCCACATCAATGTTGTCATCAGAGATAACTATGAAACCAGAATTAACAACAAAATTAATGACTGAATCAACCTCTCAATCAAATTCAGAAACAACTCCTGTTGAATCAAGATTTGAAGAAGAGCCAACATTAATATCTGTTATTGAACCTGAATTTGAATTAGAACCATCATTAGAACCTACGATTATGATAGACGCAGAAGAAAAATCTCACATGGCTTCAAGTTTTGAACCAATCGAACCTGAAGAAATGTCAGAAGAGCCAAAATCTATAACTGAATCAAACATGAGCACTCAAGAAATGGAATATCATCCAGAATTAAATTCTGACATGGATTCATCAATTCCTTTCACAACAAAAACAGTAATGATGTCTAGCGTTGTCACTGAGAATACTCCAAAAACAACTTCAATGATGTCTCATGATGTAACTGAGAATACTTTAAAAATAACTTCAATGATATCTAGTGATGTAACTGAGAATATTTTAAAAACAACTTTGATGTCTGATATAGCTGGTGTAACAAAATTCGTTCCAGATGAGGTAAAGACTACGTCAGAATCGACAGTGGAATTTAATCCGGAATCTAAAATTGAACAAGAGTCCACGATGAAATCTGATATTGTGACTCAATTCAGTACAACTGAAATGGATGAAAAAGTGAAACCAACATTTGATTCAGTTACTCAAAGTGAATTAATGATGAATACGGATTACAGTACTACTTCTGAACCTACAGAAAAACACATGGAACCTGAATTGAATTTTATGACAGTGGTAAAATCGGAGACATCAACTGTGGAATCTTCTACTGTATCAGATGTAGAACCTGAGACTACTGAAAAATTAAAATCATCAACGGAAATGATGTTTGAAGTTACAAAAGATGTAAAGTCGAACCCTGAAGTTACTCAATCATTCTCTGTATCACCTACGATGGAAATAATGAATGCAACTGAAGCTAATTCAGAGTTGCCCCTGCAGCCACTTCCTGTAATACCATTAGGAATAAAACCAGAATTAGAAAAACACATGGACGACTTAACAAATATGACTGAAACTTCTACCACTATGATACCAGAAACCGTCGATATAACCACAAGTTTCGATTACATGAGTGATTTCGTTAATGATGATAACTCTGAAAATCAAACAAAAATCCATGACTCTAATTCTCTTCATCCAGAAGGTTTTATGAATACCACACATATGTTAGAAACAACAGAAGAAATTATTCAAGATAACGAACACTCAATTAAGCCAGAAATTAATTCTACACATTCTTGGATGAATAACGATACCAACATTCCTCCGGAATTAATTCCAGAGAAAATAGATCCTTATGTTTTAATTAGAAATGCATTTAAAACATCAACTGAAAGCGTAGAAAGTACCACTGTTTCTGTAATGCATGAACTAGAATCTTCATTTGAAAATATCAATGAAAAATTACCAGACATTCCAACAGCATTTGAGGAGAAACATTTTGAGAGTATGTCGCCATTTTTACCAGAAATAATTCGCGAGAAAGAAACAAAGAAAGCGCCAAGGTTAGATAAAGACGAACAGGATTTCCCAAATCCGTTTGAACCACACGTAGAGGATGTAATCATCCATCATCAAATTACAATGACACCACCTGCTGACGTGAACGGAACTGAGTTCACAGATGTAGCAAATAAGTCTCACCTGTCCCACGATGCTTACCAGACTGAAACAAGTCACCAAGAAAACATGGATATGACAGAGACAACGACTACTACAAATTCTCCACTTTTGATGACTCAAACGGACTTTGTAACTACTATGCTTCCAGATATTAATGAAGAAAAAATAGAAAATTCTTCAACTGATAATATTATTAATTATACTACAGATAAAAATATTGATGATACGAATATTGAAATAAATGATGACATGACTATGAACATGAATAACAGTAAAAATAATGAAAGCATGGAAGAAATGAAAAATATTGCTAATATGGAAGCAACTACTTATATAGATGAAGAAATGATAGAAACAACCACAGCTCGAATAATGATGTCTACAGAAGCAGAAACTTCATCTGTTACTCTCATTAACGATGATGATTCTTCATTCCACCATAAAGATGAAGATAATGCATTAGAAGATCAATATAATGACATAATTGAGGAAAGAATATCAAAAAAAATTGATGACACTTCTAATTTACGAAAGAAAAATTTTCTAATTAATAAATTAAATGGTAAATCAACGACTTTCAAAAATTTAAAAACTACTCCACCTATGGAAATGAGCGAATCAACTACTTTAATGGAGGACAATATGAGTACGGAAAAAATTACAACCACTGAAATGACAACTGAAAAACCAAAAGATGACAGTAAACTCACGACTGAAATACCAATAATGCCAGTAGAAATACAACAAGATATTTCAACAACTGAAGTAGTTGAGAAAACTGAATCAAGTATGATAAATCATTCTGTCAGCATGGTGGTAGATTCGCCAAAAACAATTTTTTACATGTCGATGTTAGAAGCAAAAACTACCGCCCAAATACCAATCCTTCCTGAAGAATTATTAACTACAGAAATTAGTACGACTGAGAAAATGTCTAATGAAAGTGAAGTTGTAACAACTCAAGCTATAGAAACTTCAACTGCTTCTTTTGATACTATAAAACCTGTTTCAGAGGTAATTATTGATGATGCAGAGCCAGAAATTTTTGGCCACACTCATTTCTTCAGGACAACTGATTCAATGCCACTCGAAAAGGACGAATTTGAAGATATTCCTGAGGAGAAATTAAAAATTATACCGTTAGATGTTGATGAGACTACTGATGTTGCTAATACTACTGATCATTTAACCATGAATGTTACAGAAACACCTAGTACAATGCAAACAATATTTATTTTAAATGATATGCCAGCGAAGCCTAAGGAAACCATTTCTATTCCGAAATTAAAAATAACTGAAATTACTTCAGCATCTCATCAACCACCAATAGCCAAAAATAATAATCAGACAATGAATGCTACTGGTTCAGTAAAAATTCATTCAGCTCCAGAAATTATTCCTGTTTATGAAAATATTGAAGATGATGTCGAAAATCCGATGATCAAACCACTACATCCTATCAGTAGTGTTCTTCAATTACCCAATTTGACAATAAATCAAAACACAGAAGAGAAAAATATGACAGAAAATACATCGAAAGTGATGACAGCTACTTCACCAATGCCTTCGAATGATAATTATTATATGTTCTCAAAATGTACTGCTGGACAATTTCAGTGTATTAATGGGACGTCAAGAGATGGTGCTTATTGCGTGAGTCTTTCATCAAAATGTGACTCTGAGAATGATTGCTCTGACGCCTCTGATGAAATAAATTGCGAAATTGAAGGCTGTCCAGGTAACTTCCAATGTAAAAGTGGACAATGTCTTGGGCGTCATCTTGTTTGCAATGGAATTGCAGACTGTGATGATGGTAGTGATGAAGATAATTGTCAAAACTGGACCTGTCTGTTTGATGAATTTCAATGTCCAAATGGAAGATGTATTCCAGATCTATGGCGATGTAATGGACGACCTGATTGTGAAGACCATCGTGACGAGTATTCATGTTCAAAGAGTTGCAGTAATGATGAGTATCTTTGCCCAAGCGAAAATTGGTGTGTTCCTCAAACGTGGCGTTGTAATGGAATAGAGGAATGTATTAATGGTGAAGATGAAAAACTCTGTGATTGTGGGTTAGAGCAGTTTAAGTGTGAAACTGGTGGTTGCATTGCATTACAACAAGTTTGTGATGGCATTAATCATTGCCCAGACCACTCAGATGAATGGGATTGTTTGATGATGAATATGACATTAATAAAAAATACAACTGAAGAAGATATTGAGACTCAAATGCCAGTTGGACAACCAGTTTTATTAAAAATCAAATATAATGATGGTGATCGCCATTTAGTATGCTCTGATAATTGGATGAAAAACCACAGTGATATTTACTGTCAATCTCTTGGTTATTTTGGTTCGGAAGCTTTTGAAACCATGAAATATGAAAAAAATGATAAACAGCTCTTACGTTTGAAAGATAACTACGATATTACTCTGAATCTAGTAGGAAATTTAGAACTAAGTGATCGATGTGAATCGAATGAATTTGTTAAGATTTCTTGTCAAGAGTTTACCTGTGGATCGTCAGAAAATGAAGGACCTACAGCTCGACTAATAGGTGGTACACCAGCAGGTGATGGGCAATGGTCTAGTGTGGCGTTATTAAAAGAAACAAAAAGTGGGATTGTATGTACTGCAAGTGTCCTTGGACCTTTACATGCTTTAGCAAGTTATTCATGTATTCACAAGTAGGTTTTCTATTATTAATTTCAAAAATCAAGCATACTTTTAAATTATCGTACTAATGAACTAATTTTATTTTTTAGACACAGACAAAGTAGTAATTGGGAAATGCTAACTGGCCGAGAGCTACAAAAATCTGTAAAAGTGAAAAATATAATTCCATATCCACAAGTTAAATATAATCAATTTTTGTATAATGATGATATCGCTTTAATTCAACTAGAAACTCCTTTAATGTTATCACGAAATTTAAGTGCTATTTGTTTGCCGAATCAACAATTCCAGGTAATTTAATAACGAGAATATGTTGATTTTAAAAATGCAATGATTTTAATGAAATTTCAATTATAGCCAAGAGCTTTATGTGTCACTGCTGGCTGGGGTTTTCCAACAAGTGGAGAAGTTAATTTAAAACTAAAATTCCTCCCAGTACCAATTTATAATACAGAGAAGTGTAATGCAACTAGTCATTATGCTGGGTTTATAACTAAAAGTAATATTTGTGCTGGATTTACTGGCACCGACAAAGGAACTTGTTATGTAAGTAATT
The DNA here is from genome assembly GCA_028641665.1 of Chelonus formosanus. NCBI lineage: Eukaryota > Metazoa > Arthropoda > Insecta > Hymenoptera > Braconidae > Chelonus > Chelonus formosanus. The sequence continues at coordinate 6,442,859 of CM054006.1, read as the reverse complement.
TGTATGTTAATATTTAAAAAAAGACAAAACCTGTTTACTAAATGTGAAAAATTTTTCTAGAATGACGAAGGTGCGCCTTTAATATGTGCTAGTGAAACTGGACAATGGGAATTACAAGGATTACTCAGTCATCACAGTAGATGTTCAAGAGATCATCCTGCTATTTATTCAAGTCTCACTCCAGTGATCTCTTGGTTACAACATTCGGTTCCTGCACTCCAAATGCGAATTTAAAATAAAGCATTGTGCTTTTTTTTTAATTAATATGGAGTCAAATCATAATTATTATTGTAATGATTTGTTAAAAAAATATTGATTCCTTTTATGTCTTCCTTATTAAATTCTTCTGGTAAGAAGAATGTGTAAATATTGTATAAAGCTATTTGTTCAATAAGATTTAAAATGTTTTTTTTTAAAATAAATATCCAGACTATTGAATAATAAACTGATGTTTAGAGATTAATTTTTTCACCTTCAATTAAATATCAAAAAAATTATATACCCTTATGTAAGATTGTGAATCAATCTTTAGACATTTGATGAAAGAATGGAGATTAAATATATCATTAATGAAAATATCCATCGCCATTATTATTTGATTAATGCTACAAAAGTAGACCTATTTAATTTATAAATTATTATTATTAGTTTATCTAATCATTAATTATTTTAACTTAAATATCTCTATCTAAACGTTTTGGTGGTGCAGCTGCTATTTCTGCAGCTGTAACAGCATTATCTAAACTAATTAATGTCTTCGTAATGGTGTCGATGATTTCATTATATTTGGAGAAGTATTGGTAAATATGTTCATTATGTTTACCATTGTCCTCATATAATTTTAAATATTCCGCAGACAGGTGCTCCAATTTTGGCGATAATTCAGAAATATTCTTAATTTTATCAATTTCTAAACAAGGCATCAATTCCTGGAGCTTATTAAATAGTTCGCAATTCTTTTTCACATCATCCTCAACTGTTAGCAGAACTTCTAACTTAGCATCGGTATTTAAATCATTATCATCATATGAAGTATCCAACAATTCATTCAACTGAGGTAGTCGTTTAACCAATGCACTTGTTCTTTCTCGACCGGATAATGCAGATGAAATAAGAGTATTAACATGAAGTATATTGTCAATTACCGATGTTTCTGGGAGTGGATCATCAATTGGTGGAGTAACTGCACCGTGAATCCGTTTTTCCAGTTCACTTATTCGTTCTTCCAAAGTTTCAATAGCATTCATGTTGATGACTTCACTTGAAGATTCTATAATAATAATAATAAAATATTACTTTTCACAATTCTATTGGTGCTACAAGATTATAAATAATTTTGAATTTGAAAAGAGATTAACAATGTGATGTTAAATATGGTTTCCAATAATGTTATTTTTACCTTTTTTTATAATTTATGAGATGAATATTTTTCAATACATAAAATTCAATATAATCAATTGTGATAATATTGAGAAAATTATAGAAGGTTATACATTCCGTGAGTATAATCAAACATTTAAAGAACTGATACTTGATTTTTGACAAATATTTATTGTGCCGTAACGCGTTATAAAGAAGAAATAGATATCATCAATGTATAAACAATTCGAATAAGATCAAATTTACGTGAAAAATCGACAAAATTGCGAAATAAAAATGTACGTTATTGACAATTAAACAAATTGGCGAGCGCTGTCAAAATGGAGGAGAATTTCCTAAACTACATGACTGAAATATGTCGATAAAAAAGTTAATTTTACCATGAATTGATATAAAAGTTGATGTGTTTAGTACGCGAATCAACTATATAACGCGCTAGGGTCTAAAACCATAAAATACAAAATGTCAGAAATGAAATAGCAACTATATCAAATTTCGAATTTTTAATCAATAAATTGACTATTTCTCTTGTTTTGAGGAACATTCTTTGTTTATTATATTATAGATTCGTGACTGATCTTTTCATTATTGCTTCAATTATTACTTCACGATTATTTTGTTTACTGATACAAAATGAAGCATCGATATTTATTGCAAAATGTTTATATGTCGTATGAAGTTTTCGAACGAATACAGCGAAATTGAGTTTTTTGCACGCGCCACCTAGATTTCGAGTGAAAGAGTATACAAATCTGGCATCACTGTAACACACTCCAACATATGTATAAAATGTTTACACATATGGCTCCAATACATTTGCATTATAATTAATGAACAGTTGATATGAAAAGACAATCATAAATAATTTTCAAGTTTATAAACTGTCATCCTTTGTAAATATTTTGAACAGTTTTTTTTATTCAAGTTTAGTGATTACTTTTATTTGATCTGAAAAAATGTGATATTGGAGTAAATTAGAATTAGAATCTCCTATAAAGAGTTAAATAAAAAATCCTGTGACTGTTAGTATACTCAAACGTATATATGTTTAGCATTATTACATAAAGTGTAAAATATTTCTTGTATTCTATTATTTAGAAAAAGTTAAGAAATTTTCATCTAAAATCTATTTCTACATTAAAAATGAGATAATTTGATATACAGAGAATGCTGTGATAAAACAACATGACTTATTTACGAGGTAGAACATTGTTAACGGTTTTTTTCATGGTTGCCTTGACATTAGTGGCAATAATATATCACATATTAAATAATGATAACGGTAATATATCAACAAAAGATTCAAATTTACGTAAAAAGGTAGTCGACGATAATCTTCTTTCAGATTTGACGGAAGACTCATCAAATGTTGCAAGAAGACAAAAAATTGAAGCTCAAATGCTCGAGAATTATCGAGCTAACAATAAGAACTATGAATCCTCTAGCAATAATAAGTACAACAGTATGATGTCGAATGAATCTCTCTTTAAAGGGCATAAAATAGTTCATCTAGATTTGAAAGGAGCACCACCGGTCATGGATTATTACAGATATTTATTCAAGGTATTTAAGGGGCTTGGAGCTACAGGGATTTTAATCGAATACGAGGATATGTTTCCTTATAAAGGTAAATTAAAAGATATTAGTGCAGAAAATTGTTATTCAAAAGCAGACGTCATGACCATCGAAAATTTAGCCAAAGAAAATGGCCTTATTGTGATACCTTTAGTACAAACCTTTGGTCACTTAGAATTTATTTTAAAACTTGATGCTTATAAAAATTATCGAGAAGTCATGAGATATCCACAGGTTGTATGTCCAACTTACAATGGAACTCAGGATCTTATTCGTGAAATGATTGATCAAGTTATTAATGCACATCCCAATATTAAATATTTTCATATAGGTGCTGATGAAGTATACTATATTGGAGAATGCTCAAGATGTTTAGACGAAATGGTAAAAAGACAATGGAGTAAAAAACAATTGTTTTTAAACCATGTTGAAAGTATTGTACGTTATATTAAAAGTAAATATCCACATATAACAGTTCTCATGTGGGATGATGAGTTTAGGGATATCACTCCAGAAGAAATTTTCAAAAGTGGTTTGAATAAACTTATTGAACCTGTTATTTGGAAATACACATCTGATTTAAGTACAACATTAGTTGATCAACTTTGGGAAAATTATGCAGCTGTCTGGCCAGAAGTTTGGATTGCAACTGCATTCAAAGGAGCAACAAAGCCAGACCGTTATTACACGGATATTTTATATCATATTGAAAATCATCAACGATGGCTAGAAATAATAGATAAATATTCTCATCAAATTAAATTTAAAGGTGCCATTTTAACTGGTTGGCAACGATATGATCACTTTAGTGTACTCTGTGAACTGTTAGCTCCTGCTTTACCATCTTTAGCTGCTAATCTTGCAATACTTCGAGCTTCTAATGTTAATAATTTCATTAGTGAACTACCTAGTGAAGCAGTAGAAGCTTTAGACTGTCAAAGTACGGTATCTCTTACTATTCCTGAGCCTCATTACGGTTGGACTAAATGCAAGTTTCGAGGAGTAGAAATTTATTCAGTAATACTCAGACTCTTTGGATTAAACCAAGAAATTAATCAAATGGAACAAGATAATACTTTTAAAGGATGGCTCAAACCTTACAACATTAAGTATAAATTTTCAAATCCAAGCCATGTTGAACGAGCTGTTACGGATTTAAATAAGTTTAAAATGGAACTCCTTTACATCGAAAAAGAAATGCAATCTGCTATGAGTGGCATTTATGATAATTATACATTTGCAGAGTGGATTGAAACTTATGTAGCACCACTTAATGATAAAATTAATAGTTTGTGGGAGGCAAAAGAAAGCATTTTAGAGAAAAACTCATGGCCTCGAAGACCATTACAAAAAACTGAATTGTAAAAAAATTTCTTAAATGATATTTTATTTAATAACTGATTGTTAACTAACAAATTCTTCTGAATCTGTCTTCTGTGTACTATTTGTTTTTTTAGTATATTTAACATTGTTTTGAAAACTTGTTATTAAAAATGAATTATCAATTGTTATGACTAATAGTCAAAAAATACGTATATTTCTTCCGTATACAAATATAATACGTATATTGATTTGAATTACAAAACAATAAATAAGTCAATCCACCTGGCAGTACATGTGATAAGGCTGAAAAATTAAGACAAAATGTTGCAATACGTGTATTTATACAGTGATTTGAAGCATATTTAATAAATGGAGAATACTTCCATAAAAGTATTATCGCATAATATAACTTTATCAATAAAAAATGTTTATCCAATTTTTATTTAATGAGTTTTAATAGTGTAAATATATTTGCGCCATCATTTTATTTTTTATCATGTAAAACTTATGTGTACTTAATTATCAAATATTGTACGTATATTAAGGCACTGTGTAATTCCATTTCATGTGTTTGACTTTATTGCAGTGAGCATACTGCAGATTTCGATAATGGAAGAGTTGGATAATTGTTATTTTGATATGATTTTTTATTAGGTAATTTCTTGACAACTTTTTGTACTGATGGCATATCAATATTATCACCAATTTCTGCTGTTATTATTGCTTTATGTGAATCTTGATCCACTCTAGTTAATTGTACACCTAATGCTTTTGCAGCAAGAGTTGCAATAGTCAACGCTACCTGAAAATAATTACATTTCATTGAAGAAATGAATATAATTCAGACAAGATTGTTAATTAATACGAGTTAGCTACCGATTCACCAGTTCTTGCCGACATATCATAATTAACGAGTCTTTTATCTGCCGCAAATTTGTGTGATTTGTCTCGTTTAACAGTTCTTTGATGTTCAACATCACATTTGTTTCCAATGAGAGCCATTAACGAATCATTTTCATCAGTATCATTGATCTTGGTGATAGTTGTGATCCACTCTTCAAGTATATCGAAACTGGAGGTATTTGTCACATCATATACTAAGAAAATTAACTGAAAAATATTCAGAAATTACACAAATTTGTTTTTTAAATAAAAGATTTTTACGTTATATTGTGATGAATTGTGAAATATAATAATATTTGAATAAAGTTACCTTTGCGCTATAAATGTATTTATCTAACATTTTACTATGTAGAGCGAGACCACTGACATCCCAAAAGTGTAGACTAACATTTTTATATGGACCCAAAGAAATAGTCTTTTTAAAAAAATCTATTCCTGAGGTAGGTGAATATTGTCGTGAAAATTCTTCATGGCAAAATTTAGTTGCTATACTTGTCTAAAAAATGAATTCATTATTTTTACATCACACATTATATGAAAATCAAAATTTTAAAAACATGATATAAATTTAAATTAAAAACGTTTCTTATCATACTTTATTAATCATTGTTGATAATATCAGTTTACACTAATATCTATGATCAACATTTCATTTATTTCTAGGAAATCAATACATAACCAGAGTTTTTCAAGAAAATTAAATTACTGAGAAAGCACACTGATGTCTGGCAAATATTTTCATTTAATAAAAACAATGTTAAGCACAATTAAAGGTAAACAATAAAATGTCTACTCACTTTGCCTACCCCAGAATCACCAACTAAAACAATTTTCAGTTGTTTTTCTACCAAATCTTCATCGGATTCATGCATTTATATCTGACGTATTGTTCCGTCAAGTTTTAACCAAGAGTAAGCCTTAAAATGCTCAATTCAACTGCCAACGAATTCAAAAAAATAGTAAAGGCCTTCTTCATCGTTCAACATGAATAAATGAGCGAACAATCGATAGTATTGTTCGCGTGATAAACTGTGTCAATTCAAAGGGTGGTATATACGGTCAAGAACATGTTACCCTTGCTGTTACGCCACTTGCATCAAACAACGCATGCGTCTGACAAATTGATAACATACTGCGAATTTTAAATAGTCAAGTATTCAGAAACTTATCATCTATCAAGAATATAATCAAATTTTACTAAACAGTCTAAAAATTGTAATGACAGGATGAAGAAAAAGTCTCTATCGTTTGAAAGGTTAGGGGTCTCATTCCACAACAATCTTAATTTCTTTTAAATGTTTTTTTTTTTTAATTAATAATTTTTAATACATTGATTATCATTGATTGGCACTCGATTGGATAAGATTTGAGAGAATATTTAATTTAATTAAAGATTAAGTCTTTGTAGTTCTGCAACAGGTAGTAATTACTGACTCTGCAACATGTCGTTGTACGTACCACAGTCGTTCTGTCGGCACGTTCAAAGTTTGCCTTTACAACTTCATAATATCTGCCATCACTGTAATTAGCACTTTAGTAATTAGTATTTCTAATTGGCATAATGTCATTAGACATTGTTTGTGAAAACATTATTGGACCAGAATAAACGATTTCCAATGAAATATACTCTAAATGTTTTGATTAACAATGTCTAACTTATTTAATAAAACTCATCAATTATTAATTACCTTAGAACAAGGCACCTAAGTTTCACACATTTAACCCGAAGAACATCAATAGCTTTCTGGCTCTTATCAGAAAATCGCAAATTTTCAGGGTCCCATCGTAATTCTAGACGTTCTAAGTTTGGACAATTATTACCTATGCCATCCATTAGTTGATCGACATGAATATTTACTCCAAGTCTTTCTTGTGTTCCCATGACTAGAATCCTATTATTTGATTTGAAATTTATTTTACATTCATGATTAGTATAAAAGTGATGGTAGAATTTTATTTTACACACTTTGCATTGGTCATAATGGGCAAAACACTCTGCCAGAGTTGATCAGTAATATGTGGCATTCCTGATAAAACGATCCCCCATAGTTGATGTCCATAACGTGAAAGAAACTTGTGAAGTCCATCATCCGTGATATTGTCCGATCTATCAATATCCAACGCAATTAAATTCCTTGGATTCCCTGCATCAGCCCATGCCTTAAGAACGCTATCATTGAATCCGTTTAATTGACCAGCACTTAAAAACCTCAGGCTTGGAATTCTTGTCAACATGTCAATCAAACATTCCGTCGATAAGTCCGTAGCTGTGATGTCTATTTCCTGGATGCTTGATTTTTCCCACTCAACCTGCATCACGTACTCGCTTTGAAGGTCTGAAAGTTACACTTCCAAGTCCTGTGATTGTATTAAAGCTTTTATAATTTTTTTTATAATTAATCTGTCTTTGTTTCTTACTGGTTCCTTGCATCAAGAGACACTTGAGCCGTCTACTTCTTTGGAAGAGTGTCTTCATGGTTGATCCAGTTACTTTGGAACAAAAATTTACTGCCAAACACTCAAGTTGTATACAATTTGATGAGAATGCATCGATGTGAGAATCATCAACAAAGTTTATTCCGTATAAATTAATTACACGAAGATTAGGTGTTGCTGATTTTAATTTATGGACATTTATTACTTCATAAATTTCTTCCTCTTCTTCTTCCACTTTTTCATATGTTCCTATAATAAGCATAAATAACTTTAAAATCATTTAAATATTAAAAAACATTATATCTATTATAATACAGTTAAGTTAATAAATATATTTCTATCAAAGTCAAGAGTAAAAAATATTGATTCTAGTCTACCTATTAAATGAAGAATTTCCAATCCATTAATGAAGTTGTAGATTTTCCTCATGAAGCCTTCCATGAATATGACTTCTGATAAACAAATACACATATATTTAAGCTTCGTAGGAAATGCCTGCATTTCTGAAAAATCGTGAAGCTGCATGGCAGTGGAGAAATCCAGCAACATGTGAGTTAAATTAGGACATTTGTTTGCTAGTTCATGAAGTACTGTGTGAGTAATGAGTTCAATTGGCAGTTCAATGTATCTCAATGATGGTCCAAATCGTACACTGTAATCAATTTATTTATTTAATTACATTGCATAATAATTTTTTATTTGGTGATTGTACCTTATCAACTGTAGAAGCATTTCCAGGGAATTGACATGAAATCCACTAATTTCTGGTCGCAATGATACATGTTTCCACAACTTTGTGTCATAAGCTATTTGGCGCCAGCGCTTGCAGACACGAGCAAGACAACAGATTTCACGGTGTGATAAATAACTGAAGATATTAAGGATAACTTTATCGGGTAGTTTTTCGATTGTCTGAAAAGTTTCAATGACAGATTAGAGTTGACATTGAAAATAAGCTAGGATGAAATAATATACTTATTGAGTTTTTTTTTAATTTTTATTAATGTGTTTAAGACTGCAGAACCAAGTTTATAACAATGACTTTCAAGAAGCACTTGAAAAAACTTACAGTGCTTGCAAATCTACTTTTAATGACACCACCTTCTTCAACGTACATTTGTGATGTCTCCAACGCAATTTGTCCCCAAACATCAACACCACCCAGATCCATTTTTGAATACTTTTTATCAGCAAATTAATCCAAAGAGAAATATGTTAAATTGGTACTTGGAAAAAATGACTTTCACGCATTAACTATTGATTTGTGGTTGAAATTAAATGGATAATTTTTAATAAATTACTACCACGTTAAGGAAACGTGTTCACTGCAATATTCGAAGGAATCCGACAAGTTTCTACTCGGCGGTTAATAGGATTGCGCAAACGCACGGCCTAAATATACATGCACAAAGTCGTTGGTAAACTTAATTTTAAACCTCCACGGGATGTATCTAGGTACTCGCAAAATTCGCATAATCGTACTGATTTATTTTTTACAAACAACTCGTTGATTCAGATGTCAACGTAGGTGACGTTGCGTTGTGTCAGACTATCAAAAAATACTTCATCATAGTTATATTAATAAAAATTAAAGTCTCATTATAAATCATCAACATGATCAATCGTGATTAGACTTGATTAATTTTATGGAGTTGAAAAGAATTAGTTTGTTAATTAATTTAATTGATTGGTTGAAAGTTTGTTTTATATTTATCGCATGACCAGTAAAAATTTTAAAAGTCTGTGATTCTCAGAATGTTGATTTCAATACACAATACAGTTCCATATTCTCAATGCCAAATCATGAATCATGCCAAAATCACGACTCTCTTTCCACTGAGACGTAACTAATAAATCTAATAATTCAAACAATAAGTGAAATGCAACTTTTTTTAGAAGAAATAAAAATTTATTTAATTTATTATTTATTTTTATGGCACGGATTATTTTTACTATCTTAAGTTTAGATAAGTTTTAGAAATATTAATTAATAAATTCACTAACAAAGGAACATTCAAGATATTTTAAAGAAGTAAATAAAAGTAGACAACTAATAAAAATATCATCATTAACTTTTAGAAATTAAATAAGCGTTGTAATTATATAGAAATTTTTATCCTGGCAAGAAATCTGTCTTTTTCTTTTATGTTTGTATAATTTAGATAATTATACTCTAAGATATAACATACTTAATCCACGTGCTTATAAAAATGTCTTATGACGAAAACATTGGAATATTTTATTATAAAAATTCTGACGAACAAATATTTAGAAACAATAACAAAAAAAGTAAAAAAAAAAATTACCGCAAAATGTCTTGAACGAGTGCTAATCCTAATGTCATCTCTGGATATGGCAGTAGTGGCATGTTCAACATTCAATTGATTCCAAACACTCATATTGATGATAAATCAAGTGGATAAAATCCAATCACTATTGCTTACAATACAGCACAAACTTTTACATCCGTTTCACTTTATTAAGATAAGAAACACTTTCCTTAGATTAGCTTAGATTACTCAAGCTGCAAAATTAGGAAATTTAGTTAAGTAAATCATTGAAATCCCCGCTGTAAACTACGTCAGTAGATAAAAACTATTTTATATTTATTTCAGAAAAAAGCTACTGATCAGTTCTCACTCTCGTCCGGGAAATTTCTATTTTTATTTTTTTTTTCAATGTTTAAGTTGATTATTTCTCAATAAGTATTGAGAATGCTTGATGATTATTCTTATAAGATAACTTTTTACAACACTTCATAAAGTTCATCATGTTGAATTTTTATTAAAATATTCATTCTAGCATTAGTTTTTATCATGTCTGTTGTATTATCATATCACTATTGTATAATTTTATTTCAGGCTTATAAAATTTTATTAGTCAACTTAATTTAAAGCAATAAATTTTTTTTTAAAGAACGGACGGACTTCTTTGTTCGAAAGTACTGGACCGTTTTTAACTGAGTAACGTTAGCTACTGACTCGTCTTTAATTAGTTACAAATACTTGACAGACAGCAAACCAAAATAGGCAAACCTTATCGACATTTTCTGATGCACTGATGTCAGTACTTATTATGGGTTCTTTAGCCAATTATGAATAACCAGCCATGGCAAAAGCTATTAATAAAAATATTTTGATAAATTAGAATTTTTTTAAAACAACTTACTGTATTACTAAATGGAAATCTCATGACACCATCACCATTATCTTGATAATTTAACTGTTGAAGTGCAGTTTCTACACTCAATATGTTCCAATTTGACATCCGTCGTAGATCCATTGTTACAAAATTTATAAAAAATAATATTCAATAATTTTTTAATTATTGTACACTACAATTAAAAAGTTATTAAATTAATTGAATTTAATATTTAACATTTTTTATAAATAGAAAATTATTGTTGTAATTTTATCCACATTATTTTTGAACTTTCTTCTAATTTACTAGAGACCCGGATTCTTTAATTAGTTTATTTTTACAGAATTTTCGTTAAATAATTATGAGAGAAGTTTTTTTCATTCTTCATTGGAACACCAAGAAGTTTGATAAAACATTTACTTCACAAGAAAAAACATGAAAAAAAAACTATGCTCTAAATGTGAACCCTACGATGATTCTTCGTCGTACTGAAGTAAAAAATGTGCTGAAATAAGTTTAGTTTTCGAGTATTCTATAAATAAATTTACTGGAGTGCGGTAGTGTTATACATCTTTTCTTAGACGTGGGTGGTACTATAGTTTCAGTTATACCATTGTTCAACAGTTCATTCATAATAGGATGACATCATTTTATCATTAAAATCCAGCTCCGTTAGTTCAGCAATCCTAAAAATGTGCAAAAATTTTTTTATTAATTTTCAATTAATTACAAACAACTTTATATTGTTAAGAATTATGATAAATTAATTTAAGTTTACCGGGTTCAAGAGTACCTTGACATAGATGAAGGTTTAGCTGTCATTCTGCCAAAAGCGTGACATATTAATGTCGTTTATGCATGACTGAATTAAATTCACGGAATCAATTGGTAATAATTTTCAATAAAAATTGATTCGATGGCCTTGAGTTATTTATAAAATGGATGTACACAAATGTGTTTTGAATAGAAAACATTCGTTGCAACAATAATCAATTAATATTCTTCTTCAATCAATTTACCAACTATCGGTCAGTCATTTTTATCAAGTTCATTTGTACCAAGTTTTATTAGCAGACAAGGAAAAGCATAATCGTTTGCAAATCATACATTAATGATGAACGTGATACTGATAAAAATTTTATCTAACCTTATCAGATAAACGACAGATAAAAAAATTAATTCTCAATGAACTATATCAATAGACAGGAAAAAAAAATCATCTTACTAGTTTTGAAGACATCTCCGTTTAATCTATCAATTTTTTTTCCATTAAAAACCAATAATTAATTTTTTGATGAAGTTTTTCAAACAATAAACATGAGATGATTTGAATTATTCTACACTAGCGCCTCTATGAATCTTTGTACACATGCGCCCGCCATACTTTCCATCTCACACTGATGGCTTTTTATCAAATTTCTCCATCCTCGTTACCACTGACTACGCATCTTTTTTTTATTTTCTTTTAGTTTTGCAAGTAGTTATTTGCTGCGCAATTATTCAGCGCAGCTGCGCCGTGACTGCAGTTGCTTATAAAAGAATAAGTGTTGACGTAATGCATCAGTAGTGTTTCTTGGCTTATTGAAAGTAATACTGGATGTGGTGTATGCTGTCAATTAATTCCATAAACGTGTGTAATTATTGATTTCCGTATAAGCTGACCAAACAATCGGTCAGTAAACTTAAACTGTTACAATCTCTTATGAAAGGCGTAATGAAATAATAGGGAAGAGATCTTTGCTCCAATCAGTCTATCAATGTTTTAACTTTGCGTACCGTACTCAGTCCTCAGTGTAGGCTAGTCGGTCGCCCAAGTGTTGTCGTTGAACAATAATCGTCACTTGTGGTTCTTGTACTAAATGCCGGGAGCAACGGTCGTTTACTTATGAAAATAATTTGCACTATTTATTTTGAATCTGTGTATATGGATATCCTAAAAAACTCATCCAAACATTCAGCTTATAACGACGTCAAGGCCGACAGGTTTTATGAACGCAAAAGGATTGATTTTTGGACATAAATAATCTCAACTGAACGTTTAATAGCACATGAATTATTTGTTGATTTGTGAAAAATATTAGATACTTTAACCTATTCAATATCTAACCAGAGAAAGTGAATCTTGCACAAAAACACTTCAGTTTCTCTGAGCGTGTAACAGTAGTCTGAAAATTTAATATAACAGTGTGACACAGCAGAAATAAAGAGCGGAACAAAGTGATTCTTCATATAAAGGCTTATATTAATTAATAAAAGAATATCAAAGGGTTTGAGAGGAAATCCCATGACAACGACAATGAATGAATGTGACGATAATGTTACCAGCATGGAGTTTTTCTATGATCTGATAACAAACGAAATTTGGTCATCGTGGGACAATGTTGTTGATTATTTTGAATACCAGCCATGGATATTTTCCATTCTAGGAAGTACTATGGTTGGTCTTTCTGGTGTACTTCCACTATTCGTGATCCCCATTGAAGAAGGGGCCAACTTGAAGCATGGAGGTATTTATTAAATAATTTTGCAAAATATTAAACAATCAATATCATCCCATTTGTCAACAGCAAAATGATGAGTGATGAATAAATACCGTTCATTGTTCACATATTTTATAGCCATCATCATTACTATTCATTTATGAATTCATTAAAACGAGTGTTTTGTGTTAGGTCAGTGTTGTGGCTGAATTCTACTTTGTGATTAATTATTTTCAATTCTGTCAATATTCTATTGATACTGATGATAATAATGTTGCCAAACATCAAAATATTAACTTAATAATATTGTGACACTAAAGTAATCTTAATTATCTACTAAACAAAACGACATTGAAAAATGCATTTTCAAATTAATGGTCAGATATTAATTTTTTCGTAGTACGATAAAAATGGATTGTTTTATTTTGTTTTTGTTTTACTTGTAGAAAATATTTTTACGATATAGTTTAATGGATTGCCAATTTTACGTCAACAAAATATGTGTATTTAAAGGTAATTTAATGTTGATAAATCTTAATTGAGACAGAAGGTGGAATTAAATTGTCATTGTAATTGGTTAAAGTTAATTGATGATGTTTTTTTATTTATATTTTTTCCTTTGTCTGAAAGATGCGTATGTGAACTAACTCCTGGCACAGAGCAGTAATTCATGAATACTATCTTTTCCGCTCTGCTGCGCAAAAGATAAATTCATAGCTATTGCATTATTACAATTCATTCTTGTTAAATGAATATAATGTGTTCTAATTTATATTTTTACTGCCACGATTTCGATCTATTTTCATTTATCATTCAACTATTGCGAACTTTCGTGTAAATTATAAACATATGCGTAGATATATAATTAACCTTGGATGATAATAATATAAAATAAATAGTAAAAAATATTGTTTTGGTTTTTAATAATTAGCCGATAGTTGATAACACTTATTGAACGAAATAATCTAACCTTATTGAATGAACCATTAATCTACTTTGTTTTTAAAAATAGATAAATGTTATTATTTCTGGATCATGGTTATCATAGTAGATGCCATTGAATAAATATTAAAAATGCAATTGAGAACTTTGTAAATAAAAAAACCGTTACTCTGAGAATCTCAATGTTGATAGTAAATAAGGAAAAGTGTTGAATATTTTAAGCAAAAAATTTCTGATGCAAGATTCTACATTGCATCAGGCTTGAATAATTATTCTATACTCTATTTGACATTTAACAGATGCTTTATTTCCTATCTATTCATGTGATTCAATGATGAAATCTCCATGATACATAAAGTCATACTAACTTGTTAACAATACATGTATTTATCATTATGTATAAGCATAAAATGATAAATAAAAATGATGAATAAAAATATTGAAAATTTGTTACAGCTGGTGCTAAAACATTAAAATTGTTACTAAGCTTCGCAGTTGGTGGACTTCTGGGTGATGTCTTTTTGCATCTTCTCCCAGAAGCTTGGTCCAATCAAACACTTAATATTAGTAAGAATAATTATTATGTACAAAATTAAATAACTACTTTTTCAAGAATACTAATAAGAATCAAATATAATACTTGATAAAGAGTGGCAAAGTACAGCAATTAATCATAATAAGATAGATATTCGATGATGACTATAGCCTATGATTAATTACCACAGCAAATGAAATATCTTGGAATTAAATGAATAACAGCAAAAAAATTTAAAATTAACACCGCTTTTTTTAAAAACAAAATCCAACATATTTAGGATAAATAATGCTGTGAACTTTGAATTAGAAAACATTGGCAAGTGCAGTGGCAAATGTATTGCTCTTTCAGTTAATTCTCATTTCTATTTGTATAATTTTAAATTCTGAGTAATTCAATTTTTTTATTATTGTAATCTATTGTTCTTTAATTGTTATTCATTCTCTATATATCATTTATTCTACCTATCTAAATTGTGCAGTATGTATGTAAATGAATACGAGACTAGATTCGGCAATAGGCTGTTAGTCAAATATAAAAGAACGAAAAGTGCAGAGAAAAGTCTAGTTTATAGTGGCTCCTTGATATTTAATAATCTTCCACATACTGTAAAAAATGAAAAAACAATGAGTGCTTTTAAGCGCAAGCTGTTAAATAAATTGAGAGATAAAAATGTATAAAATTCAAGAAAATTATTTTAATTTTGTATTACTAGATATATAATTTTGGTTGATTCATTATATTTTGAATTTGTTATTTTGTATATAGCTAATTCTGCTAATAAAGTTCATTCATTCTAACACAATAGTAAAAAAAAATCGAAGAATCAAGTTCTTATAAATGACTAGGAAAAAAAATAATTCTAATAATTTTCTTGTTAATCATAAGGTTATCAAGTGTCAAAGAACCTTTTTTATTTTTATTTTACTAATTAAACTCTCAAATAACTTATAATATTGATAATTGTATTTCCTTGTAATGAAATGTTTTATTTATTTTTTAGCATCAAGAAAAGGACACCCATCAATGCTTTGTGGTATGTGGGTTCTTACTGGCTTCTTAGTATTCATTATCGCAGAAAAATTATTTATCGACATTAATGAAAGTGAAGAAGATTGTAGTCAATACGAAGGAAGTGAAAAAGTCAACAAACAAAGAATAGAAGCATTTTTGAATAATAACGCTCACAATGAACTTGAAAACAATAATTCCTTATCGATAGATAAAAAGGTCAAGAATACTGAAAAATTATCTATGAATTTGGAGTTAAATCGTACTAATAAGATCAATTACATAAGTACTTCTATTCCTGCAAGTCCAACCAAAAATGGTTTTAAATTTAGTGAAGAATTGTATAATGGAGGAGAAATGGAAAAAAATCAGTCATTTAGTGTTATGAGAACAAATGGTTTAATTTCTCAAAAAAACAATGTTATAAATTCACCTATGAAAAAAGTAAACAGTCTGCCGATTTTGATTCTAAAAGGACAAGTTCCTAGGAAACCACCTAATGGAAAAATCCCAGCGCAACCAAAACATATCAGTGGTTATTTAAATCTTCTGGCCAATTGTATAGATAACTTTACTCATGGACTGGCAGTAGGCGGATCTTTCCTAGTATCATTCAGACTTGGTGCTCTTACAACATTTGCAATTTTGATTCATGAGATACCTCATGAAGTTGGAGACTTTGCAATTCTTTTAAAAAGTGGCTTCAATAGGTGGGATGCTGCACGTGCACAACTTTTAACTGCGTCAGGTGGAATTTTTGGAGCTCTTATTGCTGTGTTGTGCTCAGGAAGTGGAGTTGGTATGTAAATAAATGCGCATTTTGTTAAACAATAATGTGTCTAATTGAAACTAAATTTAAATATTTTTTCAGAGTCACGTACAAGTTGGATTTTACCATTCACTGCTGGAGGTTTTTTGCATATTGGATTAGTAACTATTTTACCAGAATTGCTCAAAGAATCTAACCCCAAAGAATCAATAAAACAATTAGGCGCACTTCTTAGTGGTATTACTGTAATGGCCATTTTGACGTTAATTTGTGATTGAAAAAAATATTTTAGTATTACTCGGTGCAAAGTTTGATATCACTTTAAATAATGCAAATACAATAAGAGTTAAAAATTTGAAAAACAGTGAATAAAAATATGACTGATTAGATACATGTTACTTGGAAAATATAGTTAGTTTTAGGTCTCCTGTTTGTCTTCTTCATTGACTTTGAACAAAGTTTTTCATAGTTATTTTCGTGATAACGACAAGCAGAATTATAATCTTAAAATCTAAAATATTTTAATAAAAATATTTATAATTTTTGTATTTTCTAGCTTTTTTTTTATGAAAAAAAAACAATTTAGTAATTGTTTATATTGAACAACAAAAATATAGAGTAACGATATTTATGTAAAAAAAAACATGATTTATTTTCCAAGTTAATTTTTTTAGTCTTTGCATCAAATTGTTAGATATTTACATAGTTTATATTAAGATTGAACCAGCAATTATAGTGCTGAAATGGTTATAAACACTCTACAAGTCATAATCCATTTTGAAAAAGATATAAATGCTCTCTTCCTTATATTTTTTCTATTCTAAGATAAATACTATTTTTATCAATTAATTAGGTTCAGAAGCAAGTGTTTATTTTTCCGATAATTTTTTATAGTAGCTAGTAAAGTCCAATTTAATAAGATAACAGGTTTATCGAAAGTATTATTGGACTGCATTCTTGATAATACATAAGGAAGATGATTTGTATGAGTGTTGTAAAATATTTCTGTATATATACAAGTATGAATATTCTAAAAAAATGAATAAATTACATTTTGTATCATAGTAAAAATAATCAATTTCATCTTGATAACGTACCCAGTTTATAAATTTCATTTTTCACTAAATTGCTATTATTTAGTATATAAAATCAACATATATCTACAGTTGTAAAACTGATTTGTAAATAAAATGTATGATATACTCAATTAAGTCAATTGACAAAAGTACGAATGAAAACGTACTAATATAATAAATACTATATTATTATAATAAGTCGTATATTGAATATTTTTATTATTTTAGCTTTAGTTGTTTATGTATAGAGCTATAAAATTTCAATAAAATGAAAAAAGTAATTATTTGTTCATTTATTTTTAATAAATATATATTTTTGGTTTAGTTATACTTCATTACAATTCGTCATGTGTATCACTGTCGAAGGTAAGCTTTTGCAATGATGATATTTTTTCTAGTATATGTTTAAACATTTCTATCTCCTTTATCAGTTCAGCAGCCTTCATTTTATCATAATAATCTTGAATTTCATTTAGTACCAAGAACAATCCATTCTCTTCCTTACGATACTCACTTTTACAAGTAGAACTTAAAGCTAACATATTATCCATTATCACTTCAAAAAAATCACTTATTTCCATGAGAGAATTCACAGCAATATTATGTTGAAAATTTTGCCTTAAAATACCTGCCAAGTATTTGCAGTATTTATGTTCTATTAATTTTTCTTCAAAATTAGTTTTTCCATACTCTCGGATTTTCATCAGTCGAAGTCTTTCATCTTCAGTCTTATTTATATTTTCTCTTTCTATAGCTAAGTCTGTGATCAATTGCATGATTCTCAATTGAGTCTGCAACTGTCCATTTTCCAATATTTTTCCAAATATCTCTAGTCCTCCGTGATCAATAAAAACTTTTTGAGAAGTTGGAAACTGCCGCAAAAGCGCACTCAAAGCAAATAAGCATCTTGAGCGAAGTGTTGCTTTGTTACTTGTTGTTAGCAAATGTAAAACCTTTGGTATTAAATCATTATTGAGAGCTTTTGACTGAACATTTGGATTGGACTGAACAGCAGTACCCAAAATTCGTAATGCTTCAATTTTAATGTTATCATTAGTTGTATTTAAACACGGAGATATTATTTTTGACATTCTAAAAAAATTAAGAAACAAGAATTTAATACGAAATGTATTTTAATATCTAAAGGTGGTTGAATTTTTTTATCCTTACCCTCCTAGATCGGCGAATAAGTGAGCATTGTCTATTTGATGTAGCAAAAATTCCAAATCATTGAATATTTGCATAATATTTTCAATTTGTGAACTTTGAAGTGTTCCTGATGTTAGTGCCTTTATGTAGGGTTGAAATCTCTCGAAAAGATTTAAAATTATTTCGGAGTCAGTAGTTATATTCATATCAAGAGCTTTGAATTCTTCTCGTAAATCGTTGTAGCTCCTGAATTTTTTTTTAACGTCTTCAGGATTCTTTTCCTAAAATAAATCATTTTTTTCCTCTCAATTAATCTAATATGAAGTAATTTATAAAAAAAATAAAATTAAGCAGAAAATTACATTTTGTGAAACTTCATTTGTCTCAAATTTGATTTTCTTTAAACGAGCCTTCAAATTTTCAAGAGATAATTTAATTCTATTGACACTAGGCATATCATCATTCTGTAAGTTATTTTCATTATCCAATGATGCTTCTGAATGAAGTGTCAATGATTTTTGTTTCTGGTCATCAGCTTTCTTTTCTCCTTCATTATCTTTATCCAATAATTTAGCTTCTGTTAATCCTGTTTGAAAATTATGTCTGACATGAAGGCCTTTTGGAATTGGCTGACCTGAAAAAAAACAGCTATTGAAATTAAGTCTATTGATACAGTCTTTTTTATTTCTGAAATTCAGTTATTCACTAGTTTTTTAAATTTACTTTTATTATAAAAATAAATTTACCTTTTTTTACCGGTTGCCATTCGTGTGTTGGTACGAACTCACTTGCATTTTTATCTGCATATACGAAAAGCTGTCGATAAGAATAAATAAAAAAACAAACAAGAAATAAATTAAAACAATACATATTTATAATATGCAATTTGAAGTAATTTTTAGTTGTAATCACATAAATTTTGTTTATAATAATTAGACGTATTGATGTTACAGAAAACAACAACAGAATTCTCAAGCAAATAACATAGATAGATCGACGTTATTAATACGTTTTTTTCTGACTAACATGATTAAAAAAGTGAAGAGGAAGATAAATTGAAGTAACGAAAATGACATACAACGTGAATTTACAATTTTTGTGCGTATAATGGCCACGTGTTACTGACTTATACGCTCGACGATATCAATATTGAGAATTTTACTGTCATGCCATCTTCGAGATGGTACATTAGTTATTGTTCATTTCATTTATTTCTTAACAATTGGTAAAATTTTTCGCGCTTTACAACTGTCAAAAATGGCGCATCATATTTCTTTAGTGCTTCAAAACTTTTGAAGAAGCCACAACGGTGGGTTTGAATATATCAGAATGAATGTTTTAATTGTTGAAATGTTTAATTATATGTGTATCTATGATTTCTCGAATGATTATCACTAATGTTACTAAGTACACCTATATTAGTACGAACGATTATTTTCGCATGTTTACTTCTACGAATCCGATACGTTAATAAATTTGTTCACTAACATTTTTATTTCTGAAATGAATGGAAGAAATGACTATAGCAAGTAAGTACGTACATAATATCGACAATAATGATTAAAGTTGAAATGTATTTATTATTATGAATAAGTAGATAATAAAATAAAACACGAATTAATCCAGGCGTATTGGATTAATAAAAAATTAAATCAAATTTTTGGAGTATTCAAAATTAGATATTCAACATTCGTATTTATTTATTGTGCATTAATTGTAAGGATTCATTTATTAAGACAAAACTCAGTTAATTCGTATCATAATGATATTTATTCATGTTTTTAACTCATAAAAAGTCTCCTTTAGATTCGGCTGGGGTATAACATCTGAAACAAAAACGAGTTATTTATAAATGAGTGATATTGAGAATACTTTACAACATAATGAATTTGAAATTTTATTGTTTTTTATTTGATCGAGAAATACTTACAATTCTGATGCGGTGTCCCATGGCTTTGGCAGGTAAATTACGTTTAAACTTAGCACGTACAGAGCCACTTGTACCATGAGGACGTGTTATCTTACCCCAGATTGCTCTGACTTTAGATTTTTTATTTTTGCCAGGAACTGGAGTTCGGTTCTTTGCCTAGAAATTACATATTTTCGTGTTAAATTTCAAGTTAGAATTTCCACGATGAATCAAATTAGAAAATTAATTCACTAAATCGTAAAATACCTTATAAACATAAACACATCGTTTGCCAACGTAAAATTCTGAATCTTTTTTCACTCTAGCTCCTTCTACTTTGAGGAGGGCAGTATGTTCATGTTGATTCCTTAATCCTCTTTTGTAACCAGTGAAAATAGCTTTAGCGTAGAGTCTTCCATGTCTTTTGAAAGGCCTCTTTTTCAACGGTACTGCTTCTGTTGGTTTTTCTTTAGGCTTTTTTTCTTTTGGCGCAGCCTTGGCTTTACTTTTAGTTGCAGGTGCCGTATCCGCCATCTCTACAATATAAATAATTTATTATTAAATTTAATTTATTAATGACAGTAATATGTTTGATGGTAGTATAACAAGTGAAAAATTTTAAGGTTATGGCGTTAACCATGTTGATATTGAATAAAAATAGAAATAATTGAAATCGTGTAACAGCAGTTGACAAACAATTTGGACTATTTTATATAATAATTGATAAATTGTTTAATTTTGTGCAAAAAAACTTTTTTTATAGATATTTGATTATAAATAGGGTTAAGATCATATGACACTCGGCGGTAATCCAATCGAATCGAAGCTTACAATCTGATTTTATTATTAATTAGTAACAGAACTGAGTAAAATAACAATCACATAATTATTGTGTACTCTTATTTTTCACTTTTATACTTATTTTATAGTGTTTTTTTAATTAAAAACAGCAATGTTTTTCTGTATCACATACCGTTTCTTTATCGAAATTATGAAAGGAACAAAAAACACGTGATCCCTCTATAGGTAACCATATGAGTTGAAAATCTATAGATAATGAAGGAATTTTTTTTTACTCCAAATCGATCGTTGATAAAAATAGAAATACGATCCCATGTTTATCCATTTGAGTCTCATTTTATAAAATTAGCATTCTAATTATTAATTAATCCTGATTATTATATAATTCTTCATTTTATTGACATGATAATTATCTTGTAAATGATTTAATGTCCATATCGAAGTGTACAAATAATTAATAATATCACTTTTAAAATATATCTATTATATAATTCCAATATAGTGTTAGATGAAAACTCAATTTTTATATTTATTTTTGTTTCTCTATTTCAGTGCATCGAGAACTTCAACTCCTTTTATTTATTCCAGAAATAAAGAGAAGGGATAACTGCGACTGGGTAAGTGAAAATTTACATTTGTCAGACAATTATTGCGAATTTATCATTATTATTAATTTATGCTATTTATCAATCATTTGTTTATCAATTATATCGCACAAACAAATTTAAATTTTTCTTCAGAAAATAATAATTGATGTGTAGTTATTTCAATTATTATTATGACTTACTTGTAAATGGTCTAAGCATTCTTCGAACGTGTTCTGTTGATCATTTTATTTTTTATCTTCTATCGAAAAACATTTTTAAAACCCGGTTTAGTATTTGATTAATGACTTTGTGCTATATTCCTCTTCTCTTTCAAGTTGAAACAGTAAAAGTCTAAGGCTCTTCAGCAATGACAAATATATTACTTCGAAACTATAGTAGTGTGTTTGTTTACACTAATAATACTTATTATAACGATTATTATTATCATCATCATTAATTCAAGAGATTATTGATTTGGAGAGTTGAAATTTGAATTGTTTTATCATTCATTATCACAATAATTTATTATTACTATATTTATTGAGTTTTATATTTTATTTATATAACAAAAAAATATTCAGTTTAATTATTCTACCATTTTTTATCATCATTAGTTTTTTTTATCATCGCTAGTGCAGTTCTTTTTTTGGGTTAAAATATATTCAGTGACAGCTTGCAAATCATACATATTTATATCCTATTATAGTTAAGATTGAATCGAATTTCAAACTTTAAGATCTGGGATAATTTTTAATTACTTTTAATTGAAGAAATACAATAGTTTCATGCTACAAAATAATTTAAATAAATAAAATATTTTCAGAATAGAGGTTCGAAATCAAAATAGAATATCATCTACATAGCTCTATACTTTACTGCAAATTATCTGAAAATGAAACAATTAAAACAGTTATGCTTAAAGTTTTATTAACTCTTTATCGTGTATTGATCGAACACCTAGGGACTAAAATTATTTGATCTATTTTCAGTTTAATGTTAATATAATAAAGTTTATTATTCACCATTTTATTGAATAAAAAAAAAAGATTGAATAATAAAATAGATTAGAAGTTAGAATATCAATTTTAAATCAAAGAATTGTAGTTTTTAATTTGAGAAATGACTCGTTTTATTATTTTAATTCTTCACAAACTCAAATCAGTTCTACACTTACGATATATTCAATATCAGTGCGAAACTATCCTATTGGTAAAAGTTTCATTCTAATACCGAAGTTGAGAGTAACTGCAAGCTACGTAAAACACATTCTGATTCCATTAGTTTAGTATTATTGTATCATCAATACAACCCTTCGGAACAAGCTCATGTATTACCAATACCAGTAATGGTCAGAACATTTCACAATTAATTTCTCAATTGTTGGGAATAAAATATTGGACCGTTAAAAAGACTCATTTCTGTTATCTAAATTATTGCCGAATGAAGTCATATACTTTCTTCTTTTATTCATATTATGTAAAAATAGTTTTAATCGTGGGGAGATTAATTTGGTACTCATAAATAAATGAAATTTTTTGGAGTTATTTTTATATTATACTTCAATTAAATATTAATATAAAAATAAATAAATAAATCCAATGCTAAGTTGGTTTCACAAAATATCGAGCTTTCAAGGAATCATTTCAATTTAATATTATTTCAATTATAATTAAATATATAACTTTTATCATAAATGATAACAAATGAAACGAAAACATTTTTTTTCACACTTAAATGGAATAAATTAATAATTTAAAAAATGAATCGCTAAAAGTCCTTTATATTTTTAGATGTGATAAAATGTTATCACAATTTTTTATGTAGCAAAGTAAACAGCAAGTATGGCAAGCATGCTGCTGGTGGTGTTCTCCTGTCCTTTATCTTTCACTGGTTCACTATTTATGTTAGTTCTAAACACGGTAATTTCACTACGCCATCTTTAATATCAGACATGTGGGTTATTCACTAACTTTCATCAATTAGAAGCATTTTTACAACCTTTGATGAATCTTTTATAAGCAAACTAATTTCTGTTTGATCGCTGTTAGATTTTCAAGTTATTTTTAACTTATAATTACAGATTTTAAAAATATTTGAAAAATTCATATCAATGATCAAAGCAATTTAGGAGACTTCAAAACTATATCCACATTGAAGTGGTTAAAAATTTATTGAAACTTCAAAATTGTAGAGTAAAGTTCTCTGATTAGTTTTGTGTGTAATTAGTATTGAATTATTAATTTAAAGGTCTACAAAAATTCAATATGTAAAAAGTACATAATAAGTCGTACCATATAATTAATTATTGGAGTAAATATGAGTTAAGCTTTTTTTAGTTTAAATAAAAATAATATATTTTTAACACAAAGCATCCTCCGCTAGGACGCTTCAACAATAATTGGAGATAATCATGTACAAAGAAAGGGCTTTACCGCACGCAGATATTACCTCTTTTACTTTGAGAATGTGAAGCAATGAGTGTAAACGATTGGGAAGTAGAGTGTGCAAGTTACCGACAGCCATGAAGACACTTGAGTCATACGCTCCTCTACACAGTCATTCAATAAGGGTAGTTGCTTTATTCTTCTTCGCTTTTTTCTTTGAATTCTATGTGTCACTTATTTACCTTTTGTTAATCACTTTCATCATCACCGTTAATAATTTGTTTAGTGATTAATTGAGTGAACTGAGCAACTAAGATTGTCTTCGTATGTAGTTAACAAATATGGAAATTTATTTCTACACTATGATGTAGATAATATTTTCAGTCATTTTTTTATTATTATAAATATTAAATTTAAAATATGATGATTCCTTTTGAAATATTAATTTCGATATA
Source organism: Chelonus formosanus (assembly GCA_028641665.1). Taxonomy (NCBI): domain Eukaryota; kingdom Metazoa; phylum Arthropoda; class Insecta; order Hymenoptera; family Braconidae; genus Chelonus; species Chelonus formosanus. The sequence continues at coordinate 6,418,003 of CM054006.1, read as the reverse complement.
TAGATTTTATAATTAATTCATATTGAAATTATTAATGAAAAGTATTTACAGATCATTACAGCAAATTAATTTATTTCTATATAAAAAATAAAATAAAATTAATGTACACATAAAATTCACTTCAATCAGCTGAAACTATTAATTTTATATTTTTAATTTATTTACTGAAGTATTAAATTGCAATGGCTAAATTATGATTGAATATTTGAAGCAATATATTTATTCAAAAACAAATAAATCAATAGTTGATTTTTGGAAATTTATAAATACAGAGTTAGGTTTTCGATCAATATAAGTTGATATAATGATTTAGGTTTTATTCAAATCATTTTATTCATATGTCAAGTTGTCGATGAATTTTATTAAAAAAATTCTGAAAGAAGAATAATTAGGTATGAATTTTTGATGGAATCAATATTCATAACAAAAAATTACAGAGAAATATTGCAATCGAGAAGCCGGAGGTAATAATATCATGGTGAACATTTTTACATGTATATTTTATTTTGTACAATTCAGTCTGTTACGTAGAATTTGTGTTTCTTTTAATATAATAGCAGATGGAAATGACTACAGTTAAAGTGAGGTATTTTCAAAGTTTACTGCTTATTTAGTAAGATTACAGCCAATCTGAACAGTTGGATATAAAATTTAAAGGTATCAATGTGGCTAACTAACTATAACCATCTATCTTGTTGAATTCCCCTATCCAAAATAATATCTCTCTATATTCAACTTTCTATTAAATTAATTAATCATCTTATGTTTTATTTTCTCATCAATGTCACATTAATAATTAATAATTTAGTTAGCAAATGTTATTTTTATGAATGAAAAAAATGTTCATTATTACGATAGTGCAGTACATTCCTGATAATAGCTACCTCATTTCTCATTTAAAGTTCTAATTATCATTTATTAACATTATTATACAGTTATAGAGAGCTTGTGATTATGAAATATTTATCGTAATAAAGCCTTTTAATCTTCTCTTTATATTTGAATTGATAAATTGTGCTAATTTAACTTAAAAGTATATCGCTAATAAAAATAGCAAAAATTAGTGAATACTCTCTAATTTGCTGTAATTTTTCTCTAATTCCAAATTAGACGGTACTTGGAAATCTTCCGGATCGACAAGTTCGAGTATTTGTGCTATCAATCATCAGGAGAAATGGGAGAGCAATCTGAAAATCGTTGTTTAATTACTCGTTCTAAATGAATAAATTGGTTTTTAAATATTTTATCCACTTAAAATATAAATATAACAATAATTTATTACTTGAATTGATGTTGAATTATTATATTGTAAAATTGTCATCTTTATTAAGTAATTAGATTGATAAAGGAGATTTATCAAATTACAAATTATTTTATAAGAAGTGAGTTTATTCATGGTTTGAATATTTGTTGAAATATAATTAATAGAAAACGAGAACAATGAATGAAACTTTTAACACCAATCTGAATTTGTATAAAACCCAAGTGTTAGAAAATTTTACAATTATATTTATTTGGATGAATGGCGTGCAAAATTGTCGAATATTTCACTCCAATCATTTTCAACAAATGTACGATAGTTTCTGGTTCACATGAATAAACCAATATTGCTGTAAAACGTCAATTTTTTTTTTAATTCAAAATTTTGAAAATTGAATATTTAAAAGAATCTCAGCAGGGAGTCTAAAGTGATATATGAATTCCGTGTTCTCATTAAAATCAAGTAGTACATAATTAGAAACTTATTTTAGAAATTTTTAGCTCGAGTTCATTTTAAAAAATCCTCACTGGAATTTTTTTTTTAAAGTATTCTTTTTTTATTGTCAAAAAAAATGAATAAAAATATTTCATTGTACTACGTTAGAACCTCTATAACTTAAACCTTACTTTTTCAAATCAAAAACCTTTGCATGACAATTTTTACATGATTTTTTCTATCATAGTATGCCTTTATTTGAAAACTTTCACAGCAGGATACCTTCATAATTCAAATTTTTATCTGTCCTTTTCCGATTTAGAATATAGAGATTCTACTGTATTATACTAGTTTCTGATTGAAACTAATACTTTTTCCTATCACTAACCAGATAGTAAGTAAGAAAAAATAAAATTTTCTCGAATAGTCTAGGGTTGCAATGACTCCAACTTTTACATGCATATTTTTTATTATATCTTCTATTGAAGGAATATTTTACATGTTGCCATGTTTTTTCTTGATATAAAGGATACATAACCATGTTAAAAGCACAACTTGGTATACGACTATAATAAAAAAAAATTAAAACTCATAATCAAATCATTGCAACATAAACTTGCCTTAAAATTATTATTTTGGATAAATAATATAATTTTAATTTGATAATACATACAATATTATTAACATAAAAATCATTAGAATTTAATGGAGTGCACAGATTATTTAATATCCGAATAAATAATATGTTTAGGCAATAAATCATTACGTTAACTAATTAAAAACTGATAAAGCATCATCATAAGTTAAGCTAATAAAATGTTTAAGATTATCGATTTTCCATTCTACTAAATATATTATCTTTAATAATCAATATGCATCTCTCCCAGATAATTTTTCTTCTTTTTAACTAAAAAAAAAAACATTACTCTGCAACGAATCTTTTCTACTGCACAAAAAAAAGAAAAAAATTCAGCATATATAAAATCTGTAAATATACGATTTTATTCCATACCACTACATGTTGGAAATCCCACAACTCTGTAGAGCATCCATTTATTCAACTCTCTTTTTATATTTATTTGAAATCTAATTTGATTTTTCATCTAATAATTTAATCGTCAACAGAATGGTCCGATTTCTGGAGCTTTGAACTTTAAAGTATGAAAACAGTACATTGATAAATAAGTAAATCCATGCTTCATAGCTCATCAATAAAAGATTTAACACCCGAGTTTTCCAATACTGTTCTATCTTAAGTGTGTGTATGTGATAGGTTTTTTTTGTCGAGATATTTTTTTTTCTCTTCAACATAAGCAGAGCACTAAGATTACGGCCGATTGGCTCAGTATATAATCATTCAGCCGCGGCCTCACTTGATATGCCTGAATAGATCGTTAGGAGTGCGAGGTGAACGCGCAAGGCAATCATATTAGTGTTCGCTGGCTTACGCTCTAACGCTAAATTGAACAGACTCGGTCACTGGCGCTTATATCATCGCTTAGTTAACTCATACAGAGAGACTTCACTTGGCTTGTCGACTAAAAACTGAAAAAAATAAAGAGGTAAATGGAGATAAAGGGAGCTGCGAAAAAAAAAACCAGTAAAGGGTTATAACGAGCCAAGATAAAGGGATGAACAACGTACCCCCGGGGATGCTTAGTAATTTTTTTTAACTAACATTTTTTTTTTTCCTCACTCGGTATTTTTATATATTATAATAAAGCGAATGTACTTGGAACAGCTTCTTTGATGTTCGCAAGAAAAAAGTTAAATTAATGTTTTTTTCTTAAATTGATCAAACTTGAGTAATATGTTATCAAGTGAATTATTTATTCATACGAAGCTTATGTAATTTTTATTGTTCATTATCTGGGAAAGCATTGAAGCATAATAATATAATTTCAACTTTACGGTTATATATTGAAACATATAATTGCGGTTAGATTATTGCGAGCGCATTTATTAGATTTTGGTTATAGACAAGAGTATACACAGACATATATGTACATATATTATTTTTTCATTTATCGACGGTTTATCAATTAATTATCTAGAATAATTATTTAAATTAATTAATAGTCGTAGTCTTTTTTAAATTCATTTTGTGATAAAATGTTATAAATGAACGGGTTTAGAATTAGTTAATTTTCAATTATTTATTTAATTAAATGATGCATTGTTAAGTAAAAACAATTCAATCCCTTAGGTTTTTACTGAATTAAAATGAATTTTTCTTTAGTTTTATGAAAAATAACGATGAAAAGAGCTTTAGAATTGGCATCACAACATTCGTTCTTTCTTTTCAAAAGATATTTTTTCACAAAATATTCAAATACTCAAATTTTTTACATCTCCTTTGAGTAAAAATGTAATTTTTTATCTGATAATAGCCACGTTTTACACAGCTTTAACAGTAGTTGCAAAAAAAAACACTTCTTTGTGTTGATAAAGTTATTTCATTTATTTTTTAACTACTATATGTAACCAGTTGATGCACATTCACTTTATTGGATTTGACAAGGTCGGCAAACCATTCGTTGAACAAGAGAAAAGGGAGTACAATGAAGACTAAAGAGGAATGAGAGTATTGAATAAAAAGTTTGTAAAAAAAAAAGCCAATTTAGCATTTTCATATAAGTCTCAACTACATTGAAGAAGGTACAGTCAATATCTATGATATTGGACTCGCATCAGGAGGATGTAAATAAAAAGAAATTCATCGCGATAGCCATTGTGTTGAGTTTATTTAAGTTTAGATTCTAAAAGAATAAATTTTTTTTTAATAATATCTAAAAGAGAAGGTAGAATCATTGATCACTTTTTGTTTTTATTAAATCATATTTTACTCAATTAAATTATCACCAATCATCACTTTTCGAATTTTCTGTTTACTGCCAAGAAGTTATTTTCCAATATATTTAAGGCTTAACTGATGGAAGAAGCAGTTTGCTCGCAAAATAAATGAATAGACCATATTACTGACTGGACCATAATCCTACCTTCTTCTATCTATCTATTCGTTGAAATAGCAAGAATAATTTTACACAGCATGAAAATGGTTATCATCAAAAAAGAATGAAAGAAATAAAAATGAAAGAACCCATTGTGAAAATGAGTAGCACAAGGATCAGGTGTTAGATAAAAGTAGTTAGTGCAAGACCTAAGAATAAATCAACATCAGAGAATTATTTTACAAATAAGCTGTTGAATTAAGGAGAAGAAGCATCTCTTGTTTTTCAAGTATGTGTAGTTGCAGTAATGTGAATGTAGTGAATGAGAATCGCAACGGGAATAAATCGTACTTGTATTGGTAGCTTGCAGGGGTTTGAATGTATATTATGTAGTTGGAAAAATGGGATAAAATAGAGTAAAAAAAAAAAAAAGAAACTTTTGGTTAAGAGAAGAAATATGAGAGATAGGTGAAAAAATACCCAGAAGGAAGAATACTGAAAAGATTTAACAGATGTGGGTCAAACTTAAAAATGATTCAAACGTTGTGAATGCATTCATTTATTTGTAAAATTTAAAGCTCTAACCATTTCGTGTTTGATTATTTTCATTGCAACATTATCGAATATTCACAAGCCTGTATTCAATGACAAAGATTAAATGTTTTGAAATTTAATTAAAAGCAATGATAACACTTTATGTTTCGTAATGAAATAGAAAGATTAGGGTAGGGTTGAATTTAATAACAGGCTATTCATCAATACTTAAACGAGCTGATTTGCTAGGAATTTTCGAATTAGCACCAAGTCCAGTAGTTGCTTTAGAGTCCACTTGCATTCGAATAATTGAATGTAGAAATCAGTGATCTGCTTTGAATAATAGATGATAAATTCAAACATATTCACAAATTTTGTATCATTCAATTTTGGATTATTGCACTGACTGATACGTTTTGTTGATGTTAATGAATTTATTAATTTGAAATGAAATTGACATTTGGTAACACGAATGGCAAATTATTTATCAATTGATTGTTCCACTTCACTGATTATTAGAATTTTAACAAAACAAACATTTACTTTTAATTTTATAAATTTAAAGTTTACATTGATAAAAAAAGTTTAAACAATTTTTTAATATCATTTTTTGTGAAGAACATTTTTTTATTTGAATACAGTTTTCAAATATTTCAGGTACTTGACAAGATTGTCATTTCAATAGAGATTGTAGAACAAAATGAATAAATAAATAAATAAGTAGCTAGATGTTAACCAGAAAATGAGCAGACTGTAAAAGTAAAGAGGAAAGTTCTTAATCGAATAATATTTATCATTTTTCTGCATCCACATAAAAATCATTTTTTTCTTTCTAATTAAAAGCCCAACAAATTCACTCTACCATTTATTTATTAATGTGTGTTACTTTTATCAAAGGTAAATAAAATATTAATAAAATCATGAAATACCTAAAATTATTCTAGCGTTTTGAACTATATTCTATATTTATTCTTTTCATTATATTGAGTAAGATCAATATTTCAAGGATTAAATAATAAATAATAAATTTTTGAACTTGAGGAAAAACATTTCGATTAATATAAACGTAAAGAAAACGTTTGAAGTATTATCAATAAAAATAGGTAATTTAAAGAAAATACAGCGATCAGTTTCAATAGGTGAATATAAGAAGGGAAAGAGAATGTTTCAAGTCAGACATAGAACAGTAATTCTTCTATTTATATATCGCGATTTGTTTCCTTATTGTGCTTTGCACGCTTGGTTTGTCTTATTCTTTTTTTCTGTATTCCGAATAAAAATGAATCGTTTAGTGTTTTATCGTCACCGTTAAAAAAAAAAATAGTCTTTAATCCGTTCTAGAAAAGAATAAAATACTGTTCTCATTGGAATGAGTTCAATTGAGTAATGGAAGAATGAGTCTGATATTAATTGTTTGTAATGTGATTAAAAGTTTAGTGTATCGATTGATAATTCATGAGCATTATGAGGAATAAATTAATGAGCGAAATTTAATAAACACTGTCGAGGAATGTTTTAATATTATACTGAGAAAAGTTGGCTAAATTGAAACGCCAACAAAATTAGATCTCCACTGAATCTGCTCAACGATGTCTAGTTGAAATATTTCAAGATGACAACGCTATTGTATCATAACTTTATTTGAAAGCTCACATATTGGTTTTCTCCTCGAGTAATCTGTTAACAAGTTGTATACATAAATTAACGACATAAAGATTCCAGGTTCTTCATTGCATTCTGAGTAATTAAGATTCTGTACTGGAATTAACGAATAATGAAAATTTGATCTGAATGCTAAAATTAATTAATTTATAAATAAATAATGTTTTGTTTTTATTTTTGACAGTTTAAAACAGTATTTGTTACGATTTTTGATGATGAAATCGTATCTATATAACGTATGTAGATTTTTTAAATAAACAACAAACAGAAAAATATTCTTTGTATCAATTATTCGTTTTTTTCATCATACATTTATATGAAAATTTTTGTTTTCTATGTGAATATTCACGTGTTTTTTTTTTTAATGTTTCGAATAATAAAGAGTTCGAACGAGAAAATATTTCTTGTAAACATTGAAAAAAGCTACACTCTTTTTTTGTTAAATTCAAAAAATTTCTTTTCAATGTATAGTAACATTTCTTTTCCCAGATTCTTCTAGTTAAAATTGTGCCAGAATCAATGTCATTAGAGATACACTATTTTTATATTTTTTTCTAAAGGCAAAAAGCTTTTCTACTCATAAATGAGTGTAGGTGTTAGTTATCTGGATTTAATGGTAGTTGATATTATTCCAGACTTATTCAAGATTAGTGTCTTTCTACATAGACAAAAGTCCTCTTTTAATAAAATATTTTTACTCCAAAATAACTGTAGCTTAAACACGAAAAATATCTGAAGCATTTTAGTTATTTTAGGTAATCTTAATAATTATTTACATACAAAAAATAAATAAAATGTAAGTTTACTTAGATAATGATGACCTGAATAGACTTATTAGATGAAACTTTTTCATTTGCATTAGTTTTAGATTGAAACTTTCCCTCAATAAATGTCATTAGTTGCTCAGTTTAGTGCATAATTATTGCATCTATAATATTTGAACTATGTATATTTTTATTTGAGAGCTCTAAGCGATTTTAAATACATGAACGATTTAACACCTGTCTAAGGGTTGCGCTGATAAAAAAGCTGAAAGGCATAACAAGCTAAAGTCATAGAGTGTAGGCTTAGGGCGCGAGCGCATTAGGGTCGCAAAAAGGAAGATAGTAGAGAGGGAGAAAAGCTCTACCACAGTACTAAGGGGTGGGGAGTTGGTATATTTGCGCAAGGCTGTCCAATAGGGCGCAGTATCGTCGCGACTATCGTCGCACGAATATGTTCGTTTTTTATGTTTTCCTCATGTTCGTAATCGGCCTCGCAAGTGCCATTTAACGGGCTAGTTCGTAAGAAAATTCTTTTTCGCTGAAACTTACGGTGACTTTGTTTTCTGTAACATCTAGAGGAAAAAAAAAGCAAAAATTAAATTTATTTATTTGTTATGATTACGTTGTTGGTTATAACTGAATAACAACACTGAAAATATAACTTGACATTTAAAAGAAAACAGATGATAAACATAAATCAGTATTGAACAAGAAATAAAAAACGTGAAGTTCAAGATTCTCGTTAACTCTTTTTATTGGCCAAGCAAGTGGAAAAGTGAAATAGACGACGATTCATCGTATGAATTTACATAAATATCTTGGTAAGAGTAAAAATATAACACTAATGAGTGAGACCTTTTGTACGGCCCGAATTTTTTGATTTTAGTTCTTTTTTCTTTCGCTCGAAGTAGCTTTCTATATAAATACCCTAGTTGGATCTCAACATTTTGTACAATTTTCTTTTATCTTTATTATTTATTCAATGGTGAAGCTTTTTAATGGGTGGCTTTCTTATAAACTTTCATCTCAAGAGGCTATCTTTACTTTTAACGTTGGAAAACGGGATTTTTCCATTAAACTTTATTCTATCTCTGTTTTGTTAAATAAATATATTATCATGCATACAAAGTTTACAAGTAACTTTTATGAATAAAAGATACATTTGTTATCAATAACTGTGTGAATGAGTTGATGTTTCTATTTTTCTTTTTAAGAAACGTTACTATACGTGAGCTTGGCATCAACGATTATACGCGGGCAGTTGGTATGGACCGCGCAATACCAAGAAATATAAAAATACTTTGTGTATGAATTGGAATGCGAATGGTATACATCCTTTTCATGCTTCCGGAACCTGTTTGAAAGACAAAATGTTGTATTGGCTTTTGCGCAAAATTAATTTTTTCATTTTACAAGCTCACTCGTTGTTGTGTTTATGTATTCCGGCAAAATTGTTCGTGCATAATCAATCGAAACTTTGGCTCAATTTTTAGTAAATTGAAAACTAGAGGAAATATTGAATGAGAAATTATTGCTTTCCTGGCAGTCATTTTTAATTTCTATTGTTCCATTTTTGTTTCTTATTCATTATATGAAGTTTGTGCTTTTGATAATGTTAGATGTTTAGGAAGTTAAGCAATTTTTATTTCGTTGATTTTCTAATAATTTGAGTTAATTAAAAGTTTGATCAAAAATGTAAGAAAGTTTCCCTTTCTGCATAATATTTCTATTGGGGATTTTTGAGATATCCTATGAATCTCTTGGCTTTGATTACGATTCTTTGGAGAGTTATTTTTTTGTATTATTATGGAATTTATGAAAAGTTGAAAAAAATTTATCATCTTTGGTTTTTGCTGAAATATAAATGATTAATCTGCTGCTATATTTTTTAATGTTAGAAAAAAACTTAAATTTTAATCAAATATATTTTATGTATCAAGTAACATAATAATTGAATGAACTTATAGCAAATTCATTACACATAGAAAAACAACTTCTTCTTCTTCTCCAAATTAATATATTTTCGGCTCAGCTATAGGGATGATATGTTATTCTGGTTCTGTTGATTATTGTCGATAAATAAAAATTAAATTGTTCTTAAAGTGTATCCACGAGTGCGGAAATGATATAAACGAAGATTATTGATTTGTCCTTATAAACTCTCTATTATCCGTTTTCTTTCTTTCATGGCCAGCAAGAATCACGAATTTCGTTTACGTCAATTTTTGGAAGAACCCGCGACAATTTCATTCGTCGACTTATCTCGTTGTCGATAATCGATTTGGGATGTAACATTGAACAAAGTGGGAGTACCCTTCAGCTTTTCTAAAACTCGTAGCGTCGGCTGTCATTCATCGATTTCATTTTTTTTTATTCCAAGTGTTGTATGGTGAGGGGAAAGTGAAATGAGGACTTTTCTCGTTGACTGTGACCTTATCACAAAATTCATATCAACAAATGACGTGTCGAGAGAAAAATGATAGTCAAAAGGGAAAGGTAAAACTACCTTTTCCAGTTAAAGAAGTATCTTTTGTTACATTTTCACTTTTTTTTATTTCTCGTTTCAGTCAAAAACAGCTCGATAAATGCTGTGATTTTATTCTCTACTATTATTTACTTTTGAAGAGTCAATTAACTTACTTTTTTTTTCAAAAATAATCAAGCTCAATATCCTGTATTTATTGATAAATATTTTCACCTCCAAATTTTAAATCGTATTTATTTTATTATTTATTAATGTTTCCAATATTTAACTCGAACAATTCATTTCTAGTTCAGCGGTTAATCCTTTCGTAATCAGCATGAATATGCTACACTTCTCTAATCCTTTCACTACATTAGTGTTATTAATTAGAAGACGCACCAACAACGTGGCGTGAGAGTTAATTATGTATGAACTTTGGAGACAATTGAAACATTTAAGACGTATCCTATTATAAAAGAGATGTAATATAATATGTTGTCATATATTTTCATGAATTACAGAGATTTTTATATTTATCAGCTTTTCAAAATAGTTTAGGAAGAATTCACTAGTGAGACTGTACTCTTTAATTGCTTTTCTTTTTCTATAATTAATAAAGTTAAAACCCTTGTAGATTAACTTATTATTCATTATCGGCCTCATTTATATAAAAAGTTGTTAATTACAGGAAATTTCGTTGTGTTTTATTTTAATAAACGATTTATATTTAATAGATTCGTCTGAAAGATTCATAAATAATAATCAAAACATCATTATAACTAGAATCAATCTTATTAGAATGATTATTTATTTTTTATTGATGAAAGATGGAATATTAATATAAAATTTCCATCTTACTTCATTTATAAAACTATAAAATATTCATAAATATTCTTTTAAATACTCAGGTAGGTGATTAGATTACAACTTTTTGAAAGTTACAGTTTCTTATTTTAAACTTTCCTATTTTTCTTAAGGTAATAAAGAATTCTTGCAAATATAACAATGAAAAATTCTTAAACATGATGATGATTTATATAAAACTTTTGTATTATTATCAAATTTTATCAACTTCAAAATATAGACTTAAGATAGTTAATATGAAGCTGTAATTTTATTTCAAAATTCGTTTTTCAATTAAAATTTTTTTTAAACATGTATTAATCATTAAAATAAACATTAGATGAATAAGAAGTAAAGTAATATAAAGACACGTCAGAAATATCTGATAACTAAAGACAATGTCAAATATGTGTTAGTTTGAAATCAAGGTGACAGATAACATTCTGACAATAGATTTCCTTTCCTCTACTTTACTCCATCTTCTAATAATACATCTATTTATAAAAATTTTCATCAATGTTATCATAGACGTTTAATAAAACAATCATTTTCATAAACAGTTTTATTGATAACCACAATATTCAATATTGATAAAAAAATATTAAACTCTTTCTTATAAATTAATAAATACCACAAGAAATGAAATACAGTTAGAAAAAGCTCACATAAAATATTCATTGATTGTTAATAAATATCTTGAATAAAAAATAATAATATCAATTACATCGCGAATTTAATGAATATAAACTGTTGAGCTATTGATTTGACTGCAGACCATTGGAGATATGTAAATTTATGTTAATTTTGAAGTTATTTATTGGAAATTAATCTCCACTTTTCCAATTATAAGAAGAAACATCTCTTTTTTAAAACAGTGTTGAATCATTTGGAGAGGTAAAATAATTAGATTGCTCAATAATAATCCATATAATCTTAGAAAATATAATAATGCAGAATTAATGCTAATTCATTTGTAGCTAGTTTGTAATTAACTGAGATTGTTATACTTTAAGTTAACTCGAATAGTTGATATGAGCAAGGACTCAGCACCACTTCCTGACAGATTTGTGTGTAAATTAATTTACCAAACAATCTTCATTCATTACACTTCAACGCTCTTATACCTTAATAAAAATATATCAAGGTATTCATAAATGAATTAATCAATTCATTAAAGCTAATTAACCTTTTAATTATCACAGAAATTTAAAATGATCAAAGTTTATTAAAATAGTTCATTCTAAAATAAATTCCTGCCCTCAATAAAATAGAAATATAATTATTTTATTTTTAGAGCCAGTAGTTAATTCATTTTCCGGAATTTATAATAGAAAATAAATTATTTCTGACATTAAAGAAGAAATGATTGGTTATTTATCTTATATATTTATCTATTTGGAATTGATTTAATATTTATTGTTAGTAATTGTTGTAGAAATATCATTTGGGATTTGATGTTTTGAAAAAATCATATCTTCAAAAATTTTGTTAGTATATTATCTAGTGGTTGAACAACGTTATGATTATAAGTGATAATAAATCATTTTTATTAGATAGGATGGATACTCTAGTGAAGCTTTCATTCAAGTAATTTCATGAAAACAATGCTTCCTGATTCTGAACTCATCGATTTCGAAAGCTTTCCCCTCCATGATAGTCCTACTATTTCCCCTGTCTTGAATCATAGATCAGTTTAGTCAAGCTCTAGCAGGTCCAAGTTAAAAGTAATTAGTCACGATATTTTATTAGAAAATATGATTTATTATTTCGTTTGATTTTTTTATTTATCTATAAGATAGAGAGTAAGACTTTAGTCTGGATAAATTTAAGGATAATAAAGAATTTGCGAAAATCACAATTCCATCCATCTCTTACCTTTCAAGTTTTAGAGCTTACGAGCGTACGAAAATCTCTTCCCAAGGAGATAAAGGTTTTATTAAAAAAAAATTTCAAGTTATCATTCAAGTTTCTTTATTGTGTGGTAACAATGTTTTTTTTTTCTTTTTAAATATTATTTTACTTTAATTTATATTTATAATTAACATCTTTATTGGATAAAATATAGAGTAGATGATTTTGTTTTAAAAAATATTTAAAGCATAAATATCAGGAAGTTGGGATGTTTGTGTAACTTTATTGAGGATATTTTAAAGCAATATCAATAATTGATTATATTAATTATATACAGATCACTGGATAGATTAAAAATTATATAACGGAGTTTATAAAAGCTTACCTTGCTTTAAGTAAAGTAAACTTCGATCGAAAGCACAATGAACTTCTAAAGTGAATTCATTAATGAATTATATTAGTTATCAGTTATATTTTTGGTGGTAACAATTGAAATGTTTGTTGTTTAATGTAATTGTAAATATTATTCAATTATGCAACCATTTAGTCATACTGTTATTTTTATTAATAAAAGAACTATTAAGTTACTGTCCGTAAAAAATTAAAATTCCATATAGAAGTAAGAAGCTCATTATAGTGGTGGTAAATTGAATAGTGTTACTTCAAATTATCTTGCTGTCAGTCTTGGTTTTCTGGAGTCTAGAATTCTGAGATGCTTCTTGAACAATAAAGGAAAACAAATATGAAAGAGCTTGAAGTTTTTTTTCAAACAAAGTTAATATTTTTTTCATTCATTACGTGGAATAAGTGTGAATAGTAACATGTATACTAAGATAAACTAGTGTTTGTACAATTAATGCTTTATAAGTGATACAGTAGGATCTCTCTAAATGCAATCATTTGGGACTGGCGGAATTCTCTAAGTGCAACTTCTCCTCTGTTGCTTTTTATCCCCACTTCTCTATAATATTGCGCTATCTTTCTTTTTGCATGAATCTCTTTCATGCGCAGAGATCATTTCATATACAGCTGATATCAGGCCAGAAGTGCGCGCCATAAAACTTGATTCTCATTGGTCAGTTCAACAATAAGAGTGGGAGTTGAAGAAGTTGCGTTTATAGAGATAATCTTCTGGCAAATAGAGAGTTTGTGCATTTAAGGGAGTTGCATTTAGAGAAATCCTACTGTACTGGATTAGACAAATGTAAATGTAATCACTCAAATATACAACTTTATCGAAAAGATGTTACTCAGTTGAATGAAATGAAAATAAATCAAATAAAAAATGTAGCTATTTTCAAAATAAGTTGATAGAATTTTTTCTATGCTTGAAGTTAAAAAAATATATCTCTAAGTGAATTTTAGAGTAATTAAAAAATTTTAAAATCGATGGATGAATTTATTATGATGTGGTATTTTGATGGAGGATGAGTATCTTAGTTCTAAACATGAGCACAAGTTACTTGGATCGATTTTAGGTAAAGTGCATAAACTATTAAAGACTTAATTAATCCCTTAACTACATGGATGGTATAAAGTAAAAATTACTAAATAAAACTAAAAATACTTCGACTCAATTTGACTATCGCTGATAGATGCAATCGATATAAACAGTGCATCTATGGTATCTACTGTCACTCAAGAGATAACAAAGGGATTATATGCGAAACCTGCTTTAAAAGAATTGGTTCGAGCATTTATGCTTTAAGGGAGAATAAAGAAACTTGCGTTTATCGATAAAAGAAAAAAAAAGTTATTTTTCTTTGTTTGTTTAATCGAAGGAAAAATGTGTAATTTGATGAGTTGCAGGATGAAGAGCTGTAATTTTTTTTTAACAAAGATTCGTGAGAGTTAACAGGGAATGATTAATTATTAGGTAACGAAGCTTTCATGACAAAAAGAATATAGTAGTTTTGTACAATGTTTACAAATGGAAAATTACAATATTGAATTAAGTAAATATGCACGGTATAGGTATGTTCGTAATAATTTCTATATGTTGTTTTAAATAAAGTTTGTAATTGCTTAGAGTAAAAAAAAATGTTCTACATGAAGCTTATTATTGACAATAGAGCATGCTTTTCATTGTTTTTTCGCAAGAGAATTTCTTTTCTTGAGTGAATAATGGAAAAACAGTTCTTATATTTTTGTTATAACAATAACAGTTTATATAATTTACATACTTTAATTTGATAATTAAATTCTGTTAGTATTTTTTTAGGATACATGAAAATGATCTGTATAAATTAATAGATTATTTAATTTGCTAATTGAATAAATTAAATTTCATAACTAAATGTAATGCATTTACCTTTTTGATGCTTTACCATGTCTGAAGTTGTTCAAAACGCAAACTAATTATTGCCATTTCCATTGCTTTGATCTCAAGTTGATACATGATGATTCATTTGATTATTCTCAGTTTAATAAATAGAATCATCTAACGAATTTCTATACACGTGACAATTGTATAATTAAGTGTACTTAAGGATGGAAAAAAATTCCAAGTACTAAGTAATTGAATGCAATAAACATGCACAAGACTCGATTTTCCTCGAGTACGTTTTAATCAATATCGTGATAATTAAGGATAAATTAGTTTCTTTTTTTTGTTGACTCTGAAAAGTATTATCAATTCTTCTTTCCGCTGGTCTATATATTAGCATATATGTTAAATTTTTAAAGCACTTAATTTTGTAGAATAATGGATATTTTTTTTTTTCATAAAGCTTGAGCTTTATTTACTAATGATATTTTATTACAGTACTTTTCAGTCTACATTTGAATCTTTTGCATTCTGAAAGATTAAAAATTGTTTTTTTTTTTTTAATGTGAATTTTTGAATAACTGTTGAATTTTTCACGAATGAAAAATTGTTATGACTCCATGTAGTTTAGTTTAATGTGAGAAAATGTTTTTTGCTTTTCAGTTTAATAGACGAGAATGCTTAGTATTTTTATTTACAATCCGGCAATTAAATTTTATAAGTATTCACAAATAATCAGGAATAATATGAAAAATTGAAATAAATTGTCAATTGTCACTTGGTCAGATACTATTTTATAATAAAATTTTGAAAGATATTGAATGCAATATAAATAATAAAAAAATTTCAAAAGTGTTTCATGCGGTATAATGATAAAACTCAGTTATTAATGGATGTGTACGACACGTCAATTTTTACTTATTTTCGTATGATATGGAACTTTTAATTCAATCACAAGGGGAATTAAATTATTGGAGTAATAACACTCTAAAAAGGAAGTTGGGTTTGTGTAGAGTATATCCGAGAAAAATATGGAGAAGAAAAATGAGGAGGAGGGTTCAGAAAAAGGTCAAATAAAATACAACAAATAATTGTTTCTACCAAGATTGACTTATACTACTTAAAAATAAGGGTGCTTTCGAAGATTTTCTAGATTTATCAAAGTTAATGAGCCTTTTATGGATTGAATTAATTTAGCATATCTATAGAGATTCATATCGATAGTTTCTTATGGAATATAAACAACAATGACGTGTTTATTAGAGTCAGAGAAAATTTATTTTTAAAATCATTCAATAATGTAGTTTTGATTAAAATTTAGTAGTATCAGATGATTTCAAAAAGAAGATAACTGATTTTTAATTGAACATTTTACTTAAAAATAATTACTTTTTTTTTATTTAATAAAATAATTGTTATTGTTGGCCAAATTATACTTAAAAGCTCTCAAACCATGTTTATTACGTATCACTAGACTTGGTAATTTTGTTTTTATGTTGTCTAATGAATTTTAAACAAATAATTGACCCGTTAAAGTGCCCATTAATTTAAGACTTTTCACAAAAGAAGAGTGTTAAAAAGTTGATAAAAAACAAAAAACAATTTTTAATGCATTCAAATATCCCTTCATGTGTTTTTTAAATGAAGTTTTTAGTCAACTCTAATGTATTTATTCGAAAGTCAAAAATTTTTTTTTTCACTTCTTAATATCCGTTGACTAAATCTTAAGGTGAAGAAATTGTTGAATTATGGATTTGTAAGTCCACGTACGTTACATTGTGACGTATCAAGTGTTAGAGAACACAATCACAAGTGTGAAAAAAAGTGATAATGGAAAATTTTTCTCAGGATGCTTTGTTGTCAGAAGCTAAGTAAAAGTGGTGAAAAGAACGAAGGAAATTGGAGAGTAAATTTTTTGTCCTTGAGTAACCTACGAAGGTGCCATAAAGTTGTGCATCGTAAGAAAAATAGTCTCACGGGTAATCTTTGTTGATACTATAGGTTTCCACACTGTGTAGATTATATCTTGGATTCCAAGACTCAGAAGTAAAGTATGTTTCTTACAAGTTATTGTCACCAAGTAAAACAATATTGTACAATTGTTTATTCATTATTAATTCAATAATTTTTCTTAAGAGCATAAAAAAAAAGTGACAGTAATTAAATCAACATAAATAACTTTTATTATGAAACAATATTTATTAGAAATTTTAAAACTAATTTCCCTTTTTATTATAAAAATATTAGTAACAAGTGAAGGTCATTTAGAAAATGAGTTTTACTGAAAATTACTTTTATTGATTTTTTTTAACACAATTTTAAACAATGCCACAATGAAAGCTTTTACATTTTAGTATTATTTCTTATTGATCTTTCAAAAATTTAATTTTGACTTTATTTTTAATAACATTTGGTATCCAATTCGAAAGCTTAAATTTCATTCAATCATAAATAACTATTTTCAACCAACTATTAAAAACAATTATTCAATTTCATTTTAATAAAAAATTTCAGAATATTGATATGTTACTTACATTTGTTTTTAGTATGCAACATATCCTCCAATAAAAAAACATACATTCATTATTAAACAAATGTCTCTTGTTTTCTAAATTGAATAAAATACTCCATTTTCCCGTGGGAGATAATTAAAATAACAATAAAATAAGTACCAAAATGAAACAAGATATTGTGTATCTTTGGAACGTGATTTGTAAGTTGCAAGTATTTCTCAAGGTGCTGATAACTTTGAAAGAGCTCAGGAAAATGTTTCGAATAATAAAAGCTGAAAAATCCATAAATGACAAACAAAAGAATTCAAACAAAGAAGAGCAAAGAAAGCTAAGTAAAAAGGATTCAAAAGCAAGATACAATGATCTTAAAGTATCGTTGTTTGACATACACAAGATATAGTGATGGAAAAATAAGCAAAATGGACATGCGCAAAAAATAATGACAGAGATAGTGAAAACACGATCGAAGCGGTTGGTTGGTTGTAGAAGATTCAAATTTCGCGCACGTTCTACCTCGTTACGTTGTCCCAGTTTTCGTGTGGAGAGTGCCTCATGCAATTTGCGGTGACTCACATGAAGTAAGTGGCAAAGGGAAAAAGGGGAATGCAAAAGGCATCATTGACGTTCTAGCTATCTTCATATTATCTCTTTCATTGTCTTTTTCTTCCTCTTAAGCCATCCCGAAGAAGAGATCTCGATGTTGCATCTATTACAATGTTCATTTGTTGGGCTCCTAGCTTTCAAAGTTTTCAAATACATCAGCTATAAACGAACATATGTTGGTTTGTTGGATGGGATGTATGTCATTCGTATAATTTAAGCTTTTAGGGCAAACAATGAAATAACTAATCTATAGATAACAATGAACATTGACTGAAAAATGAAGATTCTAAAGTTGAAGAAAAGGAAATGAGTTGAAAAAGTGTATTTAATGTTCTCGTCAGATGAAAATAAGAATTGTTTTTTTTTTTTTTTTTAAATTAGTCAATACTAAGTCTTGAAGTAGTTCTATTTTTGTAAAGAAGACATAAATATTTATAGAGATACAAAGTTTTAAAAAAGTCCTTGAGAAAATGAATAATTTCCTAATGGAATGAATAGCGTTTGCCTAATCCCTGACTCAAACTACTTATTCTCAATAATCAGGGTTCTTCAGCATCTCCAGTGCTTAGTTTTTTTATACATAAATACAGTCAACTTGACGTCACTTTAAATCGATATTTATCAAAGCTTAATGCTTTCATTTGCCTTACACTTCCCTCATTTTCGTAAACATAACATCTTAAATATTGATGCTATCTTTCGTGTTATCGTCACTAGATGCACCACTGACAAATACTATAAATATTCAGCATCTTCTCTTGATAAGTCTATCAACAATCTTATAAGAAAGCTGCTGCGTATTGACAACAAGTCAATAAGTACCTTTATACCGAAGTAATAAATTGCGATAACTTTGCTTTATCTGCATTCCATCCGTTTTTGTGCTCGATATTGATTGGTTATCCTCCAACCGCAGCTTCTCGACATAAATGCACTCAGTGTAACACCATCGCGGTTCCGTTATGTTGTTCAATTGCCACAGCTCGAGAACCCTCAGGAAATTCATATTTTATCCATTATGCATTAATTTGTGTTTAATTTTTCGATTTCAATTCTTCCGTGATTTATTAGTGAATATTTTATTTCGTATTAACAATCTAATTGATTGTAAAAAATTCACTGTCATGAGAGAATCTATTTTAATAAATCACTCCTGAGTAATAAATTTATTCAGTTTCTACAAAATCTGGAATTTTTTAAATAATTTTCGGAGTAAACATCTAGATTTGTTGCTGCTTTATGTTAATTTTTATTACGAGTGAATTCCAAGGCAGACAGAAAATTAGAATGTTTTATATAAATTTCTAGATACCTGAAGGATTTATGTCCTAAGTTTAAACTTAGTCTATATGTTTGAACTAATTTGTAGATTTTTTAAAAATTAAAAGATGGCCGGATAATTTTACTCATTTTTCAAGAGTTGAGAAAAAGTCAAAGAGTGAGATTTTCTAATTATTATCAATATTTATAATAATTATAAATAATTGGTGAATTATATAAGTAAATTATTATTATTATGAGTAAAATTATATATAAGTATTTGCATTATTTATTAGAATTAAAAAAAGTATCATTATAAGTATGTAGAGGTGAAGGTAGGATTATGGGTCACTTTTCAAAGTTTTCTATTCATTGCCAAGAAGTTATTTTTCAATATATTTGTCAGTTAGCTAATGGAAAATACACCATGCTCGCATAGTAAACGAATGGACCATATTAAAGACTGGGCCATAATTCTACCTTCTTCTCTGTTATCTATATTAATATGATTATTAGATTGTTTAGTATAAATAATAAATCGTAATATTATGTCATTAGAATAATGAAATTGGTATTGATGAGTGTCGATAACATTGTTACTCATCGCCAAACGTTGTGTCATTGACTAATCGACATTACATACAATCTAGGATGATTGATTTTATATTAATTGAATTAATTATAATTATAAATAAGTGATTTGCTTCTAAATGATATCCAACGTAAATAAAAGTAGTCACTTTCTTATAATAATTTTAAACAAAAAGAAAAAGTTATTTAAGTAAATGAATAAAATTCTGAAATGAATTTAAAGTTTATTTTAATAATTGCTTGAAAAAATATTCATATTTATTTTCATCAGTATAATTTGAGTAAAGCTTGAATTAAAATTAATTTCATTGAAATTTTTATGCACATTTTATGAAAAATTTAAATCTAAACTTTAATATCATATGTATGATACCTTTTTAAATTAATTAATTTAATTAAATTTATCTCTACTTTCTTTGCGGTGACTCCCAAATTTTTAGTTAAAAATTTTAATTATTTGCGTCATATCATTTCTACCACTCAGAAATATTTACTTCTATGACTCTTAAAAAAAGAAACTCTCCAGTTGAATAAAAGTCGATGTTTCAAAACAATTTGAAAAAATTATCTTCATACATATTTACATATCCGTAACTTTGTGGCCAATTAAGACTTCAACGAGAATTGAAAAGCTTTTAAAGCTTATTTTGTGACCTCAATGCGTTTATGATATTGCAAACCAATAGTGTTTCCAAGGTTTATTTTTTTCCGATGAAAATTCCATTTCCATAAATTTCTCTATTGACAATAAAGAAATGACATTTTTTTTTGTTTATTTCTTATTTCGCTGTTTGCTTTATTTTCTTTTTATTAAATTTTATAGAATAGTTCATTGTACTTGTTTTGATTACGAGGTATAACATCGTGTAAATATTATACCTGTAATAGAGGTTATTGTGATCGATGAGGCATCCTGATCAATGTTATTAAACAAGCCGAGAGTCACATTCATCATTCAAACTATTGGCAAGGAAGTCAAATATTAAACTTTTGCAATTAAATTAAACTCTGTCAGATATTTTGTTATAAAATTGTTTATTTTACAATAAAATTTCTGTCATTTTGTTTAAATAATATCATTTGTGGTTATTTTGAGTAAAAAAGTTCAGTGTAAATGCAACTTTATGTAGTCATGCAATTTATTAGACATCTTGATTTCAACATAAGTTGCTTTCACAATAAAAGAGATAAGATCACATAGATAAAGTAACTTTGTGGGCAGAGAGACAATTCTTTACATGCGAAGGTGGAGCTCCAATAAAAGAACACGAATAAAAGTGTCAACTTTTGAATTAATAACAAAAAAAAAGAGGATAATAATTTAAATCATAGCTGTAATAGATAATAAAACGGATATTTATGCACAGGATAAGAAGATTCTTTATTTTTTTCTTATCAAATCGAGAAAAAAAACGGTTTATAAACCCAAGAGGTTTTTTTTATGGTCGATAAACATTTTTCTAAAATAGCGAATTATTTTTATTTTTTTATACTCTTTGTGAGATTCAGCTGTTCTTTGTCAAACGATCTGTAGACCTGTACGTGACGTGAAAACCTTGTCAAGAATGTGAACCCGAAGCGATGAGAATCCTAAATACTGGTGATCGAACTCTTTTTCTTTTTATTTTTTATTAAAAAAGGGATTATATGAAAGAAGGAAAACCTACTCTATATGCAATCAGTTTGAGAGCTTAGTTATTGACAATATAGATATTAAATAATTTCTTTTATCATGAATGAAACGATTCATTTATAAAAATTATAACGGTTGGGAAAGAAGCTTAAAAAATGTATTAATCAGAAAAAAACATTATCAAACAATGGTAATAATTTTTCAACATTCAAAGGAAATTCGTAGTGATAAATTTTTTAACTTAATCCTTTCGTTCAATAATACTCTGTTTATTTTCGAATAAAATTCAATGATATTTATTGCATATAAAACATTATATAAAATAGATCTGTACACTTTACTAGATATATATATTTTTGTCTCATTCAATCTGCTAATATTTATTTACACCCAAGGAAAAAGATTTTCTTATTTGCTTGAGCAATTAATATCGAATATCATGCCCTCAGGAATCAATGATAAGACCTATCCATATCGCTGAAATTTTAATCAACTCATTTTATAAACATCTCTATTTAATATTGATTCAGTAGTATGACAAAATGATTGGATGTACATTTGTTTGTTGTGAATATCTTACCAAGTATGAAACAAAGTCAGTGACGTTCAAGTTATTTTGAAACTGAGATCAATGATGATGATGATGATGACGATGATGAGAAAAATAGTCTATTCAGCAGTGGAAAAATAGCCTGAGGATATAAGAAGTACTTTTTTCTTCCTATACAAATGTAATGGCGTATAATAGTTTTTACGCTCTTTGCCTATAGAAAACTCATCTCAATAGAAAGCTCCAAGTTTTTTATGTAATATTATTTTTCTAACTTGCCAATTATTTACAGTTTTTAATGTACAAACTTGAAATAAGTGTTTTTTATATAATACTCAAATAAAAGCTTTTAAATAGATTGTTAAAGTTATTTTTTATTTTTATTTTACCCATTAATATTTATGATTATTTAAAAATTTATTAACTTTTCTAATTTACAGAGAATGTGCTTTCAAAATTAAATAAAAAACGCGGTGTTTTTTTTTTATTTAAACTTTCTATACATATTTTAGAAGCTTTCAGTATCTTTGATTTATTTAAAAATAAAAGCTACAGTTCATTGGTATAACTGACTTCAATGTGTTATAGGTGAGAGACACTTTCGTGACTTGCAAGTGGAGTAGAAGCTAGAAACTACCGACGGAGCACGTATTGATCGTCATATTCTGGTAAGGAAAAAGACCTTTATATCAAAGACTTGTTAAAAATCATATGAAAAAAAATAATTTGAATAAATAAAATGCATGAAAATGTAAATAAAAAGGAATAAATTTGAGAGATATTGGTAGTAATAAAACTGAAAATAATAATTAAAAAGCAAATAAAGTGAAGATAAGTTTTCTCTCTAAGCAAGTTAGCGGAAAAGATGTCTGTCGAACTTTTGTGCGCACGCCCTACGACCGTAGCGGTTGAAATGAGTTGAAAACTACTTTAAAACGCAATGTGCTCACCGAGAGAAGAAAAAGACCAAAAAAAGTAAAAAAGAAAATGAAAAAAGTCAGTTATAATGAAAGACTAAATGTAGAGAAACTAAATCAGAGTAGCTTTTTGTTTGATTTAATATGGTGATCGATTTATCTTCATACTTTCGTTCATTGAGAATTTTAATTGATTTTATGTATGGTAGTTATCACAACTCGCTATTCACTGAGGAATATAAATTGTGTTACTATAGTTTTTTCCCATTTTTTTTTATTTAAAAATTTATTGAGAAAACTTAGGCTTAAAATGTACTGACTATAAGTTTATGGCCATATTGAACATACCAACTTTATTAAACTATTTCAATATTGGCAAATACTTCAATTATGTTCAATAATAATAATCATAACGATTATTATTATTTTTATCGTTTCTTTCTGAGAAAAAAAAATTAAAGGGAATAAATTCTATTTTAATATTGCAATAAACTTTTTCTTTAAAATAAAGTATTGAGTTTAAAGTATAATTATTTATGATATAAACATTGATTTAAGAATCTCTAGTGGAAGCCAAAAAAATTTAATTCCAACGGTAATTGATCAATAAAGAGTAACAAACTTCTTAATACAATAATCCTTTATTGTATTCCATGAAAAGCTCTTGTCATAGTGATTACAATAAGTGTCGAATATAATTACAAATTCTTAATGGTAAGTGATAAATGTAATAGTCAAACAATAAAAAGCGCCATAAAGAGAATAAACTTGGTAGAAATGAAAAAGAAAAATATGATGAATCAATTCTCTAAAATCTTAAAGTTTCGTCAAGTGTAAAATTTTTTAATTATGACCATCAGAAAAAGTGGGTTGATGAAATAAAATTAATTTTTTTCAATTAATATCTTCTTTGATTGATGTAATTAAATTTTAATGACAGAAGCATAACTCTGGGTTGGGATTTTTATTTAATCACATAACTAAATTAACTTTCCCTTTGAGATTTGAAAGATTTAAATGTATATGTGTACATGCTTTTTGACTAATTTTGCAAAAGTTTACGTCTAATATAAACGTTCTGGTAGTGGTCATACCTTTCATGCATATGTAACTTTACAAATGTATTTGGACAAGGGCTAGTTCTAAGGGAAACAACGACATACTTCTCTCATTTACATAAACATGTTCATGGGACGGATACCATGTTCTAAGATGAATCCTACTGCCAACATTTGATACAAAAGCTCAAGTATCAATATTTTTTAAATCATCAGCTTTACAGACACAAACAAATAATTTATTTTGTCAATAAATAATTGTTTAAATAATGAACATACTCGTAAGCACAATATCCAAATGTGAGTGCATATTAATGTTTTATTATCTTAACGCCACACTTAACAGATTATATGAGCGTGTTAATTATGGGTCATCACAAGAGATCAAGTGAAAATTAGGTGTTTAATCCGATATGAATAAATAATTATGCTTGCAGATAGACATTTCCCAAGTTGGAATAACAGATTTATTTTAGCAGCTTTAAGGTTTTATTTAAATTTATTTCATTTCTGGAAATTTTTTTAAGGTAGCGGGGGTCGTCAATAGACTGTCTATTTTTTTCTAAATTTTAAATAGCGTACAAAAGATTATCTAAATATTACTGTAATTCATGACAATAATTAAATAGATTTTATAACAGTTAAGAATGTAAAAGATTTAATGACAAACAGAAATAATTTTTTTATCATATCTGCGCGGAAAGTTCACTTTTCCATTGGAGAGGGATTGAACTTTCCACTCAGGTATGACGAAAAATCATATTCAGCTCTAAGGAGGACATTTAGACAAGCTTAAACCACGTGTTCATTCCCCTCGCCTTCGGCTCGGGTTTTACACGTGGTTTAAGCTAGTCTACTTTTCCTCCCTAGGTGTGAAATATATTATTTTTTTAAACTGATTTCACTAGTTACTGTAGCTATAATTTCTATCTTATCGGCATATTATACATTGGAAAACTATGAATATCATAATTAACCATTAATATCTTGTAATAATGCTCGATGACATGCATTTGTTTTAAATTAATAAATTCTTCAAACTTTAAGCTTTTTTTTGATGCATTATTATGTATACCAAAATTTTCTGGAAATATGAAAATTTTTGGCTCATCGGAAGAATAATGAACAGTTTCCTATTGTGTCAATGTAAAAACTACGATATTTAATTATTGATTTCTGATTGTAAAAGTCATTAAAGCATTCTCAAACTTGCAAAATAATTCATTTGGATACTTATCTTTAATATAATAATACACTTACTGTTCTCAGTTTATTTTTATATTTTACCCATACTACCTTAAATACTCTAATGAGTAGATTTCAAGTAGTTTTAGAAGTCCTAGCATGAAAGCACAAAAGGCCCATTTCTGATCTAACCCTGTATCAGTCTAAGCCAACCATAGTCCAATGTTGGGCCATAAATAAACCAGACTTGCTTCTTGCTAGGGTAGTTATGAAAGCTTATTGAAAGAATTGAAAGTAAACTGTTACTCCAAATTCTATACAAAATAAGTTTCTATATTGAGCCTAAATATTAAAAAAAGCTTTCACTTTTGTATGTTAAATAGAAGCTAATTTTATACATAATTTTTTTTATTAAAATGTTAACTACAATCTGTTTCATAAAACAATGAGTAGTTGTACTGGTTTGAATTAAATGGAATTTAGATCTACTTCACTACCTAAAACTCCTGTATAGTGAGTGCTAGAGATATTTAAATAGGTCCTTATATTCAACTTGGGTTAGTTCATTCAACTGTATGAATTAAAAATTTAATACCTGGAAAGTAGTTAATAAATTTTTTGTCATCAGAATTTTTTATACTTTAATACTCTCAGGTGAAAGAAAACCCAATAAAGGTGTCCGTGAGTACATATAATTCTTTTCAATCGTGATAAGCTGCTGAGTTATAATTGTGATAATCTCAAATTCTATATAGTATTTTTTGAGTTGAAATTAATTAAGGACTAAATTGAGCTCTACAACCTTTCCTCTCTAAATAAAACTAAAAATTTTTCTTGAAAATTTATCATGTTATTAATAGCTCTCGCTTGACAGTTTTCTACAAGAATATAAGTTTTATCAATGAAAGGCACGACATGTCAAATTCTTGTTTTATTTAGCCAGTTAACTTTAGTATTCTCTGATGCAAAAAACATGATTTATTCCATATTTAAAAGGTTATTAATATGCTAGTTAGGATCAATATCAGCTCGATTATGTTATTTTGCAGTTTATTTTTTCATCAGACTCTTTATGATGGGAAGAATTTTAAAATTGGGTGCTGAAATAGGGTATGATAAACGATGTTGGAGATGATGAATGCTTTTTGTGTTTCAAAAACTTAAAAGTGTTTATTGATGACGATGTAAGACACATTAAAAATTGATCACGACCCTGAAGTAATGTGGCGTATGATGGACGATCGAAAAGTAAAGAGTGAAAGAAAATAGTTAAAAAACACGAAAAGATATACAAAACCTGTAGCTAAGTTTTGAGCAGACTTTGAGAATACAATATTATGGAGAACGTTTCAAATATGTACTTTTCAAGTTTTTAGCTTCTTTTGTAATGGACATGGAAAATCTCTGACTGTTGGATATAATATTTTATTTGAAGAGAGATTTGAATGAATGTATGAAAAGATCATAATTTTTTTATAGCAATGCTAGAAAACCTCCTTTTCAAGCTATGAACGATCAACAAAATAATTTTTTTCTTTTACTTTTATAATAAAATTATTTACAGTTCATTCATTAACTATTTTATATTTTCAACCACGAACAAAAGAGACTCTATTCAGTTTGATTAAGTTTAATAAAAATAAAAAATTGTCGATAGTTTTTTATGAATTGATTTAATTGTTCTGTTACAGAAATTGAAAAAGTAATTTAGAACTCGAAAAAATGTAATATTTATTGCATACTAAATTTCAAAAAACCAAATATTCATATATGGAGAGTTTATTATTTTATTATTCACTGATTTTCCGGATTTTATGAGAACTTACATATAAAAATTTATAGCCCATATTCGTGATATTCTCATTTGAAAGCCTGAAGTAATGTTAAAATTTCATACAGCATATTTACCAGGGTATTGTTTATATTTAAAACTCAAAATGTGTAAATATTTTATCACTCAAACTTATGTATATATATATATATATTGTTGTAAATGTCAATAATACGCTCAGAGCAATATAGAATTCAAGATATGTCATGGGTTTGTCTAATCCTGTTCCACCCCAAGTTCCCCTATTGATGCTTGAGGAAAAAATTAATCGAAAAAATAAAGAATCAATGAGGAGCTATCATAGTATACGTTTTGGCGTCAATGACCTTAAAAATAATAGCTTTTTTTCCTCAACTAAGCTACGTCATATCAAAATGATTATAACTTACATGATTATATCTAGTACAAAAAATTACCCATTTTTATATATATCATTAGTTAAGTATGAGAGTTTGTGTGGTCAATTTTTTTAACAAATATCAACCGAAAAAATTTTTTTTCGAGTCCAAAATACCTTTATTCATGACAGGATAAAATATAATTTGCAATTTATATTCATGTCAAATTTTTTTTCACTCAAATTTATAATTTAATGTCAAAAAAAACTTTGAATCTTTTTTTCTCTCAATAAATAAAGTAACGAGACCAATAGATGGACAAATTGTTAAAATTATAGAAAACTAACAATTAAAATGTATTAAAATATTTTTTATCCTTTAAAGCAAAGTCTGGTTCCTCGAAAAAAAATTATATTTATTTAAAAAACATTCACTGTCTATTTTTAATTATTTTTTACTCTTTGTCCATCTTTTGAACTTAACTATCCATCTATTTGTATGTTTACCCTAATAACTAAAAGATCACATGAAATCATTTAAAGAAATGTTATTCAATAATCCATGATTACCAGTGATTTTATTAAATTAGAATAATCAAAGTTTACAGTAGAGTATTATTAAGAAATTTAAAAAATGCGATCGCGTGAGCAACTTGGATAATTGTAAGTGGAATAAAAGCAGTGTTGAATAAATAAAATATCACTTGAGAACGAAATAGTTCTGGCACTAACTAACTATTACGTGAGTGTTCCACAATTAGGCACATATCCTGTGACATGTTCAGTGAGTAAGCATCATAAGTCCCTTTGTCTCGAACTATTTATATGGGAAACGCGAGAATACAGTCAAGTGCTCGTATATCTACTATGAACGAATGAAATGGTAGTTCGACCGACATGTCTCACCCATTCATAATTATTATCGACATTTTATCTCATCCGACGTGGGTATATCTTCAAATAAATCGATGTTAATGTCTGTGGTTGAGTTGAGTTGGATAGAGCGATAGATTACGACTTTATTTGAAATACTACAGAATTATAATTTTTTTCAAATAAATCTCAAGCACATGGTGCCACGATTGGAGTACAAATACCAAAAATTGCTATTTTTTTTTTTATTTATTACTGAAAATGGATAAATTATTGCTTCATTGTTGCTTTCTAAAAATGAACTAAACATTATTTACAAATTTTGATAAAAGATTGTAGTGTTTGTAAATTAATTAATGACATAATTTACGATACGCATGTTTAGATTTCGTACATTTATAGTTTAAATTCATAGCATGGTCGAACGTTTAAAATTGAGGTCATTCGTAATACTTAAGTTGAGTGCTAGCTAATTGGCTTAAAGTTTCGTAGGTTTGTGAAATTTATCAATGTCTTGAGAAATAAATAGACTATCATTTTTCATTTTTATCATAAGATAGATTCCTTTTCATATTTATAATATTATCGTTTATAATAGAATGTTTGATACTTTGATACGAACAATATAAAGCTCTTTTTTCCTGAAACAATCTTGCCAATCATTGTAATCTCTAACTTTATACTTCACTAACAGCAGTAATTGCAATGAAAATAACTTCAGTAAAACGAATAAATAGTATTGATGAACTTTAGCTTTATCTTATAAATCTAAGGTATATTAATAAAAAATGATGTATTAAAAATAAGCCTACAAATATTTTGGTATTCAGGATTAAATATTTGTTAAATAGTAAATAATAAAAGAACACGAAAGGGAGAAATTTGTGTCGAGTAATACTTCTTAATCTAGTTATCAGTATCTGTATTAACTTCAGATATAATATAACTCACGCTATAATTACGAGAAAAAGCTCATTGTAAACTTCCGAAGGCATTGCCAGTCTTATTAACCAGAAAAACGTAAATTAGTCGGTTTCAATATCAATCTCACTAGTTTAACTAACAAGCTTTTCACTTTTCCTCTTTAAAAAACACATTAAAACCTTTCTAACAAAATTATCAAATAAGATTGCACATTATTCACTCCATTATCAATGACACATTATAACTAGATGCATTTTAATAGAATAAATTAAAACAGGTTGATGATAATTATATTTGCACAGTATCATAAATAAACAAACAATGTATAAAATATTTAGAATTAATTTAGCAGAATAAGATAGCTATTCACTGTAAATTTTAGTGTCTTATTTTAAAACATTAAAAGTGTTTTAATATGACGTCATCCATTTGATTTACACTGTCTCAATTTTAAAACACTAAAAAACGTTTTAAAGTTAAAATAATGTTAATGGATGACATCATATTAAAACACTTTTAATTTTTTAAAATAAGACACTTGTTAGATACCTCTCCCTTATTATAAGTAATCTAGATATATATATATATATGAACCTGTCTTCACTAGACTTTCTAATATTATCAAGAACTCCCTTTTTATACATCCTGTCATAAAACAACCCTTTTAGACTTTCTAAGAGAAATCGTCCTAACCCTTTTTTTTGACGTTTCCCAAAACTTCTAATTTTCAAATATTAATTTGTCACGATTTCACCAAAGTGAAATCGCTTCCTGTCCACTAACTCATCTTTACTTTTAACGCTAGTTACGTCACAGGACTCTTACCCTTTCCCTCTAAATTCAGACCCTTTAAATAAGAATGTTCCTTAGGATTAAGCAATCAGTTTTGTCAAAATCTTTGTACAAGCAGCATCTCGTTTCTAAACATTAATGTACTCAAGTTACTGAATAAAGCTAAAGTTTACTTGAAGTCTTTGGTATCCAACACACTAAAATTGACCGTGTTAGGTCTTACAACTGTATCACAAAAGAGATAATGTATCATTTAATGCAAATATTATGCGATACATTATTAAGTAAAAACTAGGGTATTTAATTATACGTAGATAACATACAGAAGTTACAAACTAAATTATCTGATCGTTGAAGTTGTCTAAAGTCTGTTAGATAGACAGATACATTAACAAGTTATAAGTTTGAGAGATGACATGAAGAAGACTCAACGAAAATTAAAACCACAAATAATATTTATGAAGGTCGATTAAAACAGTTGTAATATAATAATGTTTTGTTTTAATATCATGTTGTTAACCTAATGAACGTTTTATCTAAGAAATTAGGAGTCCCCCATACTTCTATTTATGTAGCTGCGTGAGGCAAATTGCTGTCCACTCGAAATATGACACATACGATGAATGATGATTTATATCATATAAAATTATTAGTTACCTACTTTTAGTAATATTCATTTTACATTATCAAGAATTATAATAAATATTTTAATAATCTTATCTTTCGTAAATTTATTATTTCGAGTTATACAGAGTCTTGGGGTAATTAATTTCTGCATCCGTTCTAACAAGTTGTATGAAATGATATAAGATACCAGATGGAAATTGGTAATTCCACTAGAGAAGCTGTAGAAATTTACCGGAAGTTCCAATCGTTTATAACGATTTACTAATATCTGTTTTAGATTTGAGATAGTTTAGTTATTTTATAAAATGATTAATAGTCGTGAGTCCAATATTTACGATGATTTGGCATAATTTTAAATAGAGGTAAATAAATGATTTGACATTATTTATTTACTTTGAATCTCATTCGATTAATTTTTAAAATATTAAAAATTAAAAAAAAAAAAACAATATGTCAAAGAGGAAAGTCGATTAAATTAAGCCATTCATTTGAGTTGTTGTCATACAATACCTTTAATATCAATGCATTTAAAAATCAAACAATTATACAATGAAATAAATTAGTTGAAAAAATATACATTTGTTTGAGAACAATTTACCTTTATTTTCATCTGATAAATGAATAAAATTTTGCAGCATATTAAAAAACTTTGTCTAATTTATTGAGTGGTGAATAATAACAATAAATATTAATAATATTTTACGAGTTTAAAAACACTTCTATTAATTAAATTCTTTTTATTTATATCTGAAGAAAAATGCAATTAAATCTAAACTTTATTTACTTATTAAAATCTCCAAATAACATTAATTATGTTTTTAATTCTTTACCTATCCAACAGAGCGCGGTTTATTTATTTTTTTCTATTTCCAACATTAATTTCATGGCATTTGGATCGGTATGTAGGTATCATAACACCCACGGAAATGCACCAAAATGTATGAATATATTTTCACTACTCTTGTATTATTTATCAAACATTGTTTATCTCGGTGTAATTAAAATTATGGACTATTTAAACCTTTTTACAGTAGAATTATTTATGTTCATCGTTTATTACAAAAAAAAAAGAGGTAAAAGTGTAAAGAAAAGGTCGCAGATTCAGTAAGACAGATAAATGTCCTTAACCAATCATCTCAGACGTAGCTGCCGGCAATCGTTCGCTGTTCTTGAACATCATAATCTTCATTGCTCTGGATAATACACTATAAAATTCGACTTTTTATTATATCTTCGTCTATAGAAGATTTTCTGCTTTACATTGTTCTTCAAGTAGACATTAAATATTTTATTTGACATGGATCCTTTTATCGAGAACAATTTAATGTTGTTTTGTACATTAAATGATCTCAAAGTACTCACAATTTTACCTTGGAAAATTTTGTCTGTCAATATTCATTATTTTTACCAGACAATGAAATTTTCTCAGCACTTTATAAAAATTATGCCATCAATATATTAAATATAGCACATAAATGTATTCAAATGTAGAGGCTTCAAAATTCATTTATAAATGTCATTGATAATTAATGATGAATATTACATTTATTCTATGATTTATGATTGATTCACTTGGGAAATGCAATAAATATTATTTAATATAGAGTATTTAAATGCTTTATAAGAATCAATAAGGTGTACCTAATATGCTTAATGGAATTAATTGAATACTATTAAGTATTATAAACTCGAAGACTTATTTGATGATTAAAAATAACTTCTACATCAAGATGTTTCTATAAAATAGAAAAATCTATATGTGCGTACGTTTATAAATCGTCTGCTGAAGGTATCTTGAAAACGGTTCACTGATTTTGATCGTTAGCCAATTCTTTGGTACGTCTCGAGGTAATTTAAAGCTTATTGGATTGAGCTATGCTATTCATAGAGCATGCACCTTAAAATTATTGAATCATGAAAAAATAAAAAATATTCGTTTGTAATTACCATTGAGAATAAAAATGATTTATTACTGAAAAAAAATAATCTTAATTATTAATGTAATGAAAGAATCATCTTTATTATTTGGAATATTAAAATAAAAAAGATGAATTAATAATTAATAGAATTTTTTAAAATTACTCTCAGATCACTTGTTGAATAATTAAGATCCATTATTAACCTTGATGATTTATTCAAATATTGAAATCAAATAAGTGAGCTTTAAAAATTAAATGTTACTTGAACAATTTTTATTTAGAAAGAAGCATGATAAAGTTAATGTGTTTGTCTATGACAAATACAATCTACTTTTCCATTCTATATGTCGTATCTTCTTTCAATTCCATGTTACGTTGTATTGTAGTACAATGTCGTTTTCTTTCCTTTAATATGTACGATAAAGAAAATGTGTAGATAAATAAAAAATCAAGGAATATCGTAGACTAAAGAAGTGATAGAGAAAAAAATTGAAGTAGAAAAATGCAGTAAAAATTTCTTTATCATCTTAAGTTTAAAAATGAAAACATTGAATTACGAACTATGAAGTCAAAGTAATTGCAGTATAAACAGTGGCATAAATAAAAATTTTATCAGCTTCAATAACTACATGTAAATGGAAAAAAGATGATAAAAGAGTTTTTTTTTTTGCTTAAAAGAGTTATTGCAATATAGTAAAGCCATACTACAAACTACGACATGTAACTGAATAAATGTTCAAAGTTGGAAAAGTGTAGGAAGAATATCAGTAAAAAAATTCAAGAATGTATTAATTTCAATTGTATTATTGATTAGTTGTTATATAATTAATGATATATTATGGATATTGAGTAACGGTGGAAAAATATTAATGATTTTACGTAATATGAATTATTCAGGTGAATAAATTTATTTAGAAACAAATAATGTTATCATAGTCAGAGTAAGTTGGAATCGATCGAATCGACACAAGAAAAATAGATAAATAAAAATTAATTTACTATGATAATTTACTTAACAACTTTCTAGCCAACTAGAAAATTATAAATAATCAACATTAACCGATTAATTATTGACACTTAATAAACATTAATTACAAACTCAATTATCAAATTGAAACATTAATTTTAATTTTTTTAAAAGTGTGCTCTGATTTTTGTTACTCAAATCTGTGGAATTATCTCAAGCACTGCATGTATATAGAAAAAGAAAACTTATATAATTTTGGTAAATGGTGTTTTCAC
The DNA here is from genome assembly GCA_028641665.1 of Chelonus formosanus. Taxonomy (NCBI): domain Eukaryota; kingdom Metazoa; phylum Arthropoda; class Insecta; order Hymenoptera; family Braconidae; genus Chelonus; species Chelonus formosanus. The sequence goes on along the minus strand of CM054006.1, from coordinate 6,384,117 downwards.
AAGAGAAAAAATAATCCATGGAGTCGTAGGATTCATTAGTTAACCATCATTGTCAACACTTCTAATCGTGAGTGGATCCTCAAATATTTTTAGTTAGAAGTATAATAACATTTATATTAAGCTTTATACTTGATTATTCTGTCACAATGAAACGAGATTATCAAAAATTGGTCTGAGCGCACTTTGTCTGTGCTTACACAATAAACTTCCCATTATTAATTGTTTATAACAAATTTATATTGTTATAAACAATTTATAATTGTTAAGAGTCATAGTTTATCATTAATAGTATCATTTTTTTAATTTTAAATAGTTAATCTTGTCACTTATTTATTGTTAGTTTTTTTTGTTATAACGGCCTCACCGAATTCGTTTAAACTTCTTTCAGATCTTCTTTATAATAATATCTTACGAATAAATTTCGGTTGAAGTCGATATCTCGATCCGTTTTTGAGATATCGAAAACGAAAAAAATGCTGACATACGTACGCACACACACACACATCATTCTAAAAATTAGTCAGTATGCTTACAAATATTTTGAAACGTGGAGATATGATGATAATTCACATTTCACTAATCAAGCCAATTACAATAACTTCCTAATGGGAAGTTAATAAAGTTCACTAATGTCTCAAAAGATTTTTCTGATTACTTTTTTTCATTTCTCACTTGTAAACAGAGTTTATTTTTATCAGACATTTCTACTTATGATTAAAAACTTGCATATGTAGTCCACATAGTTACATTTCCATGAACATTATTTGTAGTAACAATTTTAATCAGAAAACTTCTAAATAGTTTAGTTTTTTTATTTTTCCAATTTTACATACGGAAGTTTATAATAAATTATTTAACAAGAATGCTTTTATAAGTTGTTTTAAACTGATGTAATTGCGTTTACTTTATATACAAATCATAAAGATCAGTACGTAGTAATTAAAGGCTCACGAGATTTATATTTTTTCGCGTAGGAAGTGCGGAGGATGTTGCCATTAATAGAGAGTATTTATATAATTGATAAGAAGCTCGAAAAATGGTATGAATAACAAAGTCTCTCTCTATGACCTTTTAGTATAAAAAAGAATAAAATTACATAAAAGCTTTGGTTTTTTAAAATATTCTTATTTCCTTAAGGTAATTATTTTATCGAGCAACATATTTCAAAGAAATATCAAGTTATACACAGCGAGAAATTTTCTTGAGGTATATTATATAAAATTACATTTTTTATTACATATTTTTAGATTAAATTACTTTAGTAGGAAAATATTTTTAGAAGAAAAAAAAAGTATTTTGTTCAAATATAATATAATATTCCAGTCTGTTAATATTTATTATTTAACAAATACATTTTTATATATATTTTTTTTGTTACTAAAAATAAAATAAAAATGACTATTAAATAATTTATGTTTAAACATTTTCCCTACTTCACTCTAATAATTTGCTTAATATTTTAAATTTACGAAAGGGTCAAATTATTCAAAAGTTTTCATGCTGAATTTCTTCTTATAAATAATGCTTTAAAGAGAAAATGCACTCAAGCAAGTATGTACATAGATTCCAAAAATAAGTCGAAATGTAAGAAAATAAAAAAAAAAAAAACCTCAAAAAGGGTCGAAATATTAACAAAAAAGCCAGGACTGAGGAAAGAAGAGTTTTTCCAAAAGATCTAAAGTATGTATACGTTTTCTTTTCTGAAAGAAAGTCAAATAAATCCACAAAAGAAAATATTTTATAAAATCAATTGTTATCACAAGTAACATATATTATATTCATTCATTACAATTTTACGTGAATAATGCATTAAAAATATTACATCTAGTATATTGTGATAGATATACCTTTTTCTGAAATTTTTCAGTGAAAATATGTATCTCATGAATTACCATGATTGAAAACGATTTTAATAGAAGTTGATAAATCCATTAGAAAATTATACAACATGAACACTATTTGTATCTGAATGCAGCTATTTTTCATTAATGAATGGAAAGGAAATACGAAAAAAGATCAGTGAATAATAAAATATTGAAAAGGTCAGAGTTGACAGTTGAGTGAGGAACTTGGATCCTCATTTAAGTAAAGAAATTGAGTATAGGTAATCTATAAAACAATTAAAAATTTTTAAAACCCAACCATTATTCATATATGTTTTTAAAAGATTGCTTTAACTACAAAAAAATAAAATTCATTACAAATTCTATTTTCATTTATATATTTCCAACGATCATTCATGGTTATTTTTCATTCGCTTCAATTAATTTCATCTTATGAATTTCTTGTTTTGACTCATAACTCTATAGAGTGGAATATAAAAACGAATATTTTGATGAATGTCATATATTCCATTGTCATAATTGAAAAAAAATAGAAATTTAATCATCAAGTGCTATATCATTTGCTAACAAGTATTTGTCAATAATTAAAGAAGTACACGTGAATAATGAAAGCACGTGAAGTAAAAGCACGCGAGGTGGAAGAGAATATGGCTTAATGATTTCAGTGAGAAAATTCATTTTAAATTTAATTGGTTGAAAAAGAAAAAAAGCACGGGGGCTTGGTTATATATTCAATTGGTCATGTGCATAATTAATATTCGCTTTTATGTCATATCATAAGTAATTAAAATTAAAATACATATTAGTGACTCATTTTTTCTTTCTTTAATACTCTCACTAATTATTCACTAATCTGGGATGATTTCGTAGAAACGTAATGAAATACACTTTATATAAATTAAAGCATAATAACTTTTTTTTTAAAAAAAAAAAAAAGACGATAAAATTCTAGTGAAATTAAGTTAGTTTATAACATAAAATCAAACCAACGAGATTGAATTTACTTTATTTGTTTTAAATTTATTTATTTTCAATGCTCTGCTGGCAGCAGAAACATAGCAGATTTTTCGATGAAATAAATGTAAAAGTATTCGCCTTGTTAATATTCAAGACTCATAATTACATTTTCTTTATATTTTTATAATTAATAAACTACTTTAGAAAATATTATTCTTTTCATAAGGAAATATTTTTTTAAATTAATCTTTGTTATTTGTCTTTGGTAAGAATGATAATTTTTCATTCGTTTTATAAACATTAATTAATCATCTTATAATATTATTTTAGTTGAAATTTAACTTGTTAATCTTGATCATATGATGTTAAAAAGAAATCTAAAAATAAATTCAATCACAATATGTATATAAAAATGACAATGTTGTACTGAATTTTAATAAATATCAACATTAAATAGTTTCGTGAAGAATTTATATTCATACATACAAAATTCGAACATCTCAAGAATTTCTATGCTCGCTTCTTTTACTGGGTCAATCAGATTTACATTCCTTTAGACAAGTTCTAGATATTTTTGAAGTGAGTAATTTTATCTGGTTAATCTACATCACACGATGAAGAATTACAAATAATGTAAATTAAATATTATTTACTTTAACATACAGAAATTTTATTTTGATATAAATCAGTTTTTTTCTATTCTCTGCTCTTTTATCTTTTTATTTTTATGAATGTTGTGGTACATACATCAAATGAAAAATATTCTTATTTTATATTTTGCACAATCTATTGGAGTACGAGCATCAATTTATGTAAAGTGGACAGCTAGAGAATAAGATCCATTTATTTATGTACCTAAATTTTGCTAAAATAGGCAGTAATTGAAATAAAAAGCTAACAATTTCAAAACTACTCTATAATAAATCAATTTATATTCAAATAGGAAATTAATTTATTAATATCCCAAATGAAAATAAAATATATTTTTAGCAAATATATTTTTTCCATAAGGAATTTGTTTTTCAATTATTATTTACAGCTATTTCATTCTTTTTGAATGTGTTTGGTACATTAGAATCATCATTATAAATAAATATTATTACATTTACTGAGCATTAGAATAATACCATTGATGCCATTTATTCATTAAAAATCACACGTGTGTATGGTAAACAAAACTTAAGATATTTAGCCTAGTTTGTTGATGACTCCAGAATCTGTATCTGAGTAATAAACCGGAACAGACAGAGCTCCATTATAGTAATGGCTTTATCAATCAGAGTATATTAAAATGAAATTCCAAGATATTCGATTGAAATATGCATATTAAATATATACTCCATATGGCAAAAAGAAGATATTTATTTATGATAGGCCATTAAAGGGCAGGTCCTTTTTTATTTGTAAGAAATACAATAGAGGGGTTTCGCATAAATTCGATAAATACAGGGAATCTACTATGAAATGGTTTTAGCCATTTATTTTATTTATTTCGAATGAAAATTCCTATCCACCAGAGTACATTTATAACAAATAAATGTTAGGATAATGGATAGATATGGCAAAAAATGGTAATCCCACGAAGAGAATTAGGGAGTTATTGGAAAGAATTTTATATTTACTTTGATTTGATTGTGTTATTTAAATCAGTATAGATCATAATACAATGATAATTGGACATTAATAGGATGGAATTGATTGATGAGAAAGATTTGAAAAGATTTCATTAATTTATAACAAATAACACCATAATGATAAAGATGTTAATAAAATATCTAGTAATGAAATGAAAAACCATAAATTAAACTTTCAGTTGATTTAATTTATTTTATCATGTACACTGCAAATCCTAAGATTTCACAAATGTGTTGAAATTACACGCGTAAAGTTCGTTCAATGTGAAATGTCCATTAATAAACAATGCATTATTTGTAGTCACGTTTTACACGTTTCATATTGTGTGAAAAATCTATAGTTTTTTTATGGCATTTAATATTGAAGAGGCCTAGTATGTTAAAAGTGTCTACAGTTTGGATTTGCAGTGTACTTCTATGAAAGTTATTACACACTTTTTCCAACGAGCTCCAAAACATGAATAAAGAAAATTAGTTTTGAATATCATCAAAAGCATTTCTATTTATGTATCACTGAAACTAGAGTTCAGTTGTGAATTTCATCTTTTTAGCTTCTATCCATTAGTCTAAATGTGAAATCATATTTTATTTTTCAATTGTTTTAATGAAATTTGAATGAAAAATTGGTCAAAAACTAAGGAGCACATGTAGGAAGATGAGTAAATGTTAATTAACTCATGTGTGATAATTTATTTACCTTATTATTCAAACGATATAGAATTTCCGATTATGTTCAATAATTATACCTTTCCATTCAATATTATCGGAGCTGTAGAATGTGTAAATGTCCGATACTGACATGAAATGTGAAGTCAATAAAGCTAATTATAGTGTGATTGAAGTCCAGTTATACCGAACAGTCAAGGAAGTCAATGTATATATTAGGGCTGTTTATCAAAACAAATTGAAAGAAGTCATCTTAAGTATTTTCTTAATAAACAACTCTACTGAAGTGCATGATAAATTTGTTCTGATTGTGTATTTAATTGATATTTTTTTCTTCAATGATTATAATTATTTATTTGTTTTTCTGAAATTTATACATTCTCTACAAATATTATATAACAAAAATTTTCAATAAACTTCATACATAAGTAATAAATTTTTTTCCAATTTATTGTTTGGAGAAATGCATAGAACAATCGTGTGTATGTTTGATTCGTTTTTTTTTCTTATTAATAAAGGAACTTTGCCAATCGGGTTATTGTAGAAAAAAAAATTTGAACTGTCATCGAATTTTATATAAAATTTCAATTCTTCTTTCGAGAAAGTTTTACGAATTTTTCTCATCGTTTTATGAATACTTTCCAAGGATTGATCACGTATTTATGTGTATTGAATGCGTGTATGGAATAATAGATAAAATTTGGATCTACATGGATTCAACGTAGTTTCATAAAAATTATAGGTACACATATTGGAGTTCAATCTAACTTTTATTTCACTCGTGTAAGTCTATGACAGTTGAATTAATAATATTGTGTGACAAGTGAAAAATTTTTCCCTACAAAATCTAGTGCACTAGATATTTTTCAATAAACTCACATCACATATAAACAAAGATAAATATCGAGTACGACTATTTTTTTTTTTTTGTTATTAGTCGTTAATTTTTATTTTTTATGTCAAAGACTATATAGAGGACACACGTCTTGTGTAAATAAAATTGCAAAAAGTATTATATGAAAAAGGAGATAAAAAAATCTTGTGTGAACAATAAAAAGGATAGATTAAGGAATTAAATGTTTGAAAAGAAGAAACTTAAACTAAAGATCAATTATTCTTGTTATAAGTAACAAGCAAAGAAATAAATAAAATTTTTCTATAGTTTCTTCATTGGGGAAGGGTAAGTCACTTAGGGTAGGTGACTACTAGTAGACGCTTTGTAGAGAAAAGGGATAGAATCGTGAAACGAAGAAATTACTGTGCCATGGTAGGAGAAAAAATTAGGTCGAGGGCATTGTTCCGTTATATAAAGCTGGGCTACAAGCTGGAAATATTCCGTTTTATTTTTGGTTTTTTATATTGGTTTTGTTGTCGAAATGTATCATAAATAAGTTCTCTATCCATTGAAATCAATTGTTTTAAACATTGAGTTGTATATGAGGTGTTGTATTTATTTAGTGTTGCATTTAGAAAAAAATTTATTGTTCTTTCAAATGCAAACATGTTTAAATGAAAATAATGTTTCCACGAATTTATGTTGAAAATATTTATGTGAATTTTCAGTGTCGACTGTTTGATTTGAAATAAAAACAATAACATTATATAAGTGATATATTTCACAGAATTATTGTGTTGCACATTTACTGTATGTTGCTAAAATATTCTACCCTTTTTCTGCCTCTAACAATTTAGTACGACATTTTTGTTGTTCATTTTGATGGCAAAAGCGGATGCCACGGATTTACAGTTGTAATAAAACCGTACCAGTCATAGTACGATATTCTTCAATAAGATGAAAAGAGATAAAAAGGTAGAGAAGAAATAGCTAAAGAGATGATACTACCTATTCATCTATTCAATAATTCTATTTTTCATTACATCATCATCAAATAAATAACAAGGAATTTAATCACAATATCAAACATATGATATCATAAACACTTGGACAATCATAGTGCTTATGAAGCAAAAAATTTATAGAATAGGATTAATGAAAAGTAATATTCAAGTATCACAAAAAAATCAATTGATTTTTTTTAAGTTATAAGTTAGACAAAGTATGATGAATAAAAGTATTAATTACGGTTTTTTGTTGTCAATAATTTAACTCACATTTTTATTGAATAAAATTATAATATGAAAATTAATATACAAAAGACTTATTTTAGATAAAATTTTATCTCTAAAGAAAGAAGTGGAGTAATAAATAAAATTAATTTATTCATAAAATAAAATTATGTAACGAAATTAAAAGAAAAGGAATATCTTGTATTACTTAAAGATTTATAAAAAATCGTTAAATATTTTATGAATGAAAAAACGTATGCAAAATACCATCAAAAGTAATCGCTTTGTGAATTCAGCATTGATAGATTTTGAATTTAAAAAACGTGTAATACATTTTAGATTACAATTTGAATGATTAATAAATAGTGCTATGTAGGAGAAGGGAGAATAAAGTGAAATTCTCGAGAAAATTTATTAATTTACTAAAATAAGTTTAAACCGCTTATTGCACTTGTTATACAATGATTTTTCAGTTTATTAATACATTAACAATTGTTAAGATAATGATTAATTTGTTAATTTACGTTTATTCTTGGTGTTCCACTTTACCTCACCTTTCCCTTAATAAAATAATCCTTCGGGAAATGATCACATTAGAATAGGAGTTTGGAATAAGATGCCTGTTTAATATAATAGCTCATTAATCTAAATTAAAAAATAAGTCTGAGCACATTTTGTCTGTGCTTATATGACGAACTTCCCATTATTATAATAAATTCATATTGTTATAAACAATACGAAGTTGTTGAAAGTCATATTTAGTTGCAAACAATGATGTTTAGTCAATATCGAATTAATTTCCAAATGAAATTGTTATTCTTTTGCTTAAAAGTATTTTAAATAGTCAATCTTTTTATTTATTCATTATTAGTTTTTTTATTATAAAAAAAAACGGCTCTCAGAGCTTCTTTATAATAATATCTTTCGAATAAATTTCCGTTGAAGTCGATATTTCAATCCGTTCTTAAGATATCGAAAACGAAAAGAATACTGACATTTTAAAAATCGGTCAGTATGCTTGCAAATATCTTGAAACGTGGAGATATGATGAAAATTCACATTTCACTAACTGACCCGATTTCAATAACTTCCTTATGGGAAGTTAATAAATAAATCGTGTTTTTCTAATAGTTATTTCACTTGGATTTACTTCATGTATCAAGTAATTTCCCTTTTAAATTTTAGCTAAGTATTTATAATAAAAAAATCTTTATCATCTTTCATGAAATATTCTTTGTTGATAGCAATGCTGAATTTGTCTCTGTATAAAATGACGGTATTGTGATATTGAAAAGAGGGATTTTGCAAAAAGATATTTGCATTGGAGATACTTAATTACGTATCAACTTACTGGGGTTTAGGAAAAATTAATAAACAGTCAGGATAGTGTATAGGATAGAGCGAACAAACCACCATTGAATAATAACACATGAATAGGAGTTTTGAGTATAGCATTAATAGTAACAGCAACGAACAAAAGCGGATACTATATACATCTATAGAACTGTACAGTTCTATCGACCGCCCCACATATTACTCCTGTTCTCGTGTCAAACTGCGACCAATTGAGGCACTTTCTATTTTACCTTTTCTTTGTCCTATCGTTCCTCTTCATCCATATTGCTTATAAGTCGATCTGGAAATCATTTCAATTTTTTGACAGGCTGTAAAAGCTTTATTCCGACTCTTGCATTTTACAAAAAAAGAAAAAACAAATAATAAAGAATAAAATAATTGAAGAGTGAAAATTGTATAATTGTTTGAGATATTCAATTAATTTTTTATACAAAAGGATACTCAGAGAAAAATCAGTTGTCCTAAATTCATTGAAAATAATTAGAAAATGAATATTTTATGTTCATTCATTATTAATTTCTTCTTTTTAAAATATTATTTTCTCTATGGATTAGTGAAAAGTAAGATAAAAGAGAAAATAATCGTGATTCTAAAAGTCGAGGTCAGGTGAGTTCGTTCTATGACTTGTTCAACTTCTTGATGAAATTCAATCCTCAGTCCCTGTAGCTTCTCTTGTAGATGAAAAACCAGAGAAAATGAGAAGATATGGAATACCAAGAGAATAAAATGAAAAAATACAAAGCTGGCGTAAAATAGAAGACGTATTTAAAAAAAAGAAATTGATAAAAATTTATTTTTGGAATCCTACCTATAATTAAAAAGTTTAAGAGGCAATTACACCAATTAGACAAAGATAGAATAAAATTGTAATATCGAAAATATTTAGCCGCTTATATACGATATATAAGCATCACTTGTGTGTATTTTATCAATTTTTCCACAAAAAATTGAAGCATAAAAATTTTTTAAATAAATCATTATGGTCAACAATCAGAATGGCTGATTAAATCTTGATAATTCCACTTAAAAATTCTTTTTTCTCATCAAAATCATTGTGAATGCGTCATTTTATCAGACAGACGTATAGTTGTAAATAAATAACAATATTCAATTATTATTTGATATTTAAAAAATGTTATAAACAATTATCAATCAAAGAAAAAAATTATTATGGCTTTGGAGTAGAATAATCTGATTTTGTTCAGCCAATTTTAAACTACCATTAAAGAATGTCCGGTGTATGAATATTCCAATGAAAATTTCTCTTCTCAGTTCACCATAAGAGGAAGTATTATTAATGTTAATTGATTTCAATTTACATAATTTAGTTGAAACCATTCTTCCAACGATAGAATTTTTACCAGAATAAACGCAAAATTCTTCAAATAATCCTGGTTTTTTCGAGAGGATCTACCGGTATTAAGAAGATTACAGTATTTATCATATATATTTCAAGAAAAGTGTCATCCAGTATTCTAGAGTTGGTTAGCATGCATTGATGCGTATAAGCTCAGTGCATCCGGAACCCTGAGAGGAAATAGTTGCTAAAACTGATGTATAGTTATTCTATATTTCCCAAATAGACATACATTGAGAACAGGTTTACTCATTCGTCCATAGATATATTGATTGTTTGGTTTAAAAAAAACCATTTGGTGATTGGATCTTTTTTTTTTCAACTGAGCATTCAATCATCCAAATACCTATCATAAAAAAATAACAGCAAGAAATAAATGAAATATTGCATACATTGTATATAGCAATTAAGCCATTTGAATTGACAGCTGCAATCGATTGTGATTTAACATTCAACTTATTATCTTGAATAGCTTTATGATCAATCCTAAGATTAGTTAATAGTAAATATCACATTTATATTGATCAGATCCATCAACATCATCAACACCAACCAACTCAATGCAGTAGAAAAAAATCACTCTTTAATTATTTGTATAAATAAATAAAATTATATACAATAATATTTTAACTTTAATCACAAAGTATTCATTAAAGTGAATGTCTTTCATCAACTAAGTTGACAAAAATGGTTAATTTGTTTGCCAAACAGAGTTAAAGTTTTTCCCCTTTGAGAAAACAGTAAACATCTATTTATTTTTTATGCACGAATTTCCAAAAACATTTTCGTGGGTTTTATCAAAGTTCAACCGGAAGTTTGTTTCATCAACACACTACGACTACGAAATATACAAGTATTTGATGCTATCTTATGAATTCCTCGAGGCAACTTGAATGTCAATCGGCTTTTATAGCCCCGAGAGCACTTGCACTATACATACTTTACTATTTCAGGCAGGTAAATTTAAATTGGTGTGCTCTACCAATCGGTTATAACTTTTACCCTTTAGTGGTTTGAATAAATGCTCAACAGAAGACAGCTTTCATCACTAAATATAATCAATATAATTGAACCTCAGAGATAGGATAGGATATTCCATACAACAGGGTACGCAATTAATGCAAACACTGGAATGTTCAGTCTGTATATCGTCTGTAATTGGTTTCAACTGTAGGAAACCATGTCACATTGGCACACAGTTCAAGGAATCACTATGTAACCTATGTCAACCAAGTTAGCTTCATTAATTTTGAATAGAAAGAAAATAATTACATTTGACAGCCACGGGTTTTTTTTTTTTTTTTTAAATATCTATCTTATGTTAATTAAAAATAGATTAAAAGTAATATTTGTCAAAGTTAAACTGATGTAAAATTTACACACCAATTTTTTATTTAATTTTATTACCAAATTAATTGATATATCAAGATACTCTTCTAAAAATTTACTGTAGAATATGTGTAATGACTGCAACTAGTGTTCGATGAATGAAACAGCCATTCGTTGGATCCAAAGTAAACACTGCGTTTACTTTTAATGACCTGTGAATTAATGAAGTATAAGATAATTATTTGTACTCAATTGCGAGAGGATAATGTAGAAGGTCATTCAAATCACATGTTCAAGCAATTCAAATACATCATGTGACAATGAATTTCAAAAAATAATTAATCACTGAAAAAGAATTTCTTTTAGAGATAATTGAACTATCAAGTTGGTTCAATGAATTATAGAGAATAGATAATTGATTTTATTTATCAGATTAATGTTTTTTTATTAAAGGTATTTTATATCTGAGAAATTCAGTCTGTTAAATAGTATTAAAGGGAATAGTCAATTTCCGTAAATACACTGGGATAAAAATTGAATTTTCAATTACTTACAATCTGACCTGTGTCTTTTGATATTCGATCAGTGAAATTCGATTGAGAATCTAATTTCAGTGGACTTGTCTAGGTATATATATAGTCTTCTTTAAGTATCTCAGTTCTCCATGCGTCATTTTCTACGCCTTTGCTCTCTGTTCACGTTATTGATTATCAACTGATATATGAAAATAAAAATGCATCAAGTATTAAACATTAAAAATACATATTACAGACTTAGGGGAAATCAGAACAGAATAGAGTACTGGGTTAATAATTCAAAAATTGAGTAAACATGATTCATTAAATAAATATTTTGAAAATGATGAAAGAATCATTTAGAATATTTTTTTTTTTTTTTTTTTTTGTATAATAAATAATAAATTGTAACAAATATTGAAAAAAAATTTCTGACACATGTCATTGTTGATTTATGTTTTTTACTCGTTTGTTTTAAACTTTCGAGAGAACAAGAGAAACTTAGTTGACAGGAAAAGGGTCACAAAAGAGGACAACGATAATCCTCTTGGGTTCTCTCCTAAGATTTATTTCCAATGATATTCGATAAGTTTGATTATAAATATGTCTCATTTGAATCCATTTTGGCTGGTATATAAGACATCATAAATTCTCCCAAAATTTATTCCTTTTATATTCGAATTCACCCAATCAAGACATATATTCATGTAAAAATACATAAGTACTAAATTAATGTCTGTGATTGAACGAGTTTTTTACGACTAAAAAAAATTTCTAACTTTATAATATTTAGTGTACAAAAATAGACGTTAAAGTTTTGTTTTAATAAAAAAAAAAAAAAAACACTGAGCGGTTTTTATGACAATACCATCAATATCTGTTGAACTTTTATTTTATTTTTTTAGCAAAACTCTGCTGATGCGTGACGACAGCTAAGGATAAAGAAACCATTCAAGCTCTAAAGGGGTCAATTTTGGCCACTTTTAAAATCAATGACATCGTCTTGATGTATTTAATAACAACAACTAAGTGCGAGGCGCATCCCGCCACGATTTTTCAGACTGACTGCAACGAGTCCAGGTATTACAACGTGCCGTGAGGCCCAATCGCGACGAATATCGCGATTTATCGGGCCTCGCCAGCACTCTCGGCCACCTCCACATCCTCCACCCCACGTGGCTGCACAACTATCTGATAAGGTGAATAGAGATTTTAATAATTTTTAAAAAAAACTATCATATTAAAAATAACTACATTATTCCGTCACAATGACAAAGAAGTTTTTTCTTACATTAAAAAAGATTAACTTGACGTATGGAATTTAATAAACCATATTTTTCGAGTTGAATTATTGATAAGCATATTGATGATTCCCACGCTAAGTAACCCCATTCAAAGTAACCTCGAATGAAATTACTCACAAAAATAATGACATGGAAAAATACACTGTCGATCCTTAAATTATTAAAAGTAATTCAATCGATAATGCAGTCTTGATTAACATAATTTTAATTACATTAATATTCTTGAGAAAAAAATTTTTTGTTATATACACTCATGAGGCTTCTTAAAAAATTTCAATTACAGACTTGTTGTATTTTCTGCTAATTATTTATAAAGTTAATGAAATAATTAATGCATTAACAATAATTTATAAATAGCATAATTAAAAAAAAAACTTTTACATAATTTAATATTTTTTAAAATTTTTCATTATCATATTGATTGAAAAGTCAACATTTAGAGTGCTTTTAAACTTTAATATTTTTTTTAAAACTAAATTATGAGATTAATTGACAAAGCTGAATAAATATGACTAATTACAGAACTTTTAAAATGTAATTATCGAACAATTTTGACTCAATATTAATGTTTTGTGGAAAAATAAACAAATTGCCATTTAATAAACAAAACTGCATTAAATTTTTAAATTTCAATTAGTTTTCAATGTGCTCGTAGATTTTGTTCTTGTCAATTTTTTGATTTGTTTAACGTACAATAAATATAATATCCACTGAAATTTATACTGTCAATATAAATAGAGTATTTCCACTTCAATATGCATTACCAAACACGAGTTATTTGTTTTCTGTCATTGTCATGATGTATAGTTCTATCATTTATGGAAAATAGTCATCGTTCGTTGCATTACAAACAAATTTAAGAGGTCAAATGCAATCAGGCCATTTTACACTTGAACAATTGTTCAAAAATTATTTCCAATTGTCAAATTGTCATTCGTTTAGAATTGTTGCATTTAGGTTTCTTTTCAATTATACCACATGTAATATATCCAACTCTTTATTGCTAATTGTTTTCCTCTGAAATGCTTTGTCATAAATAGCTCTCCAATAATGTATATAATACAATATCCAAATTAATTCAAGCTTCATTGAGTCGATAATTGAGTCACTTATTTCATTCTATTCACATGTCATTCTTATCACAATTAATTATATCAACTTGTTAATTAGTTAATTTTGTGAGAGTATTGATAAATTAGCTGAATAAAAATCATATAAATTTAGTTACAACTATATGTATATTCTTGAATTTATTTTAACGACATACCATAAAATAAGCCATATTTATAAATCTAAACTGTCACATGGTTACATGCTGCGTTAATCCAAAAATTTGTGTACACTAAGTTTCATAAAACTCGTAAGCTCTCTCTATCTCTCTTACTGTTTACTGTCATTTCAGATATCATAATTTAGCTAAGCATATTTTTGTTTTACTTTGTAAAAGTTTTACTAATAAAAGATAACAATTCAGTTTCAAATAAAACAATACGTATTATTTTTAAAAGATTTAACTGAAAATGATTAAATAGTGATGTAAGATCATTATTATTTTAGGATATAATCAAAATGATGAACAGATATTGGTAGAAATTGATTAAATGTTAAAGTGCAATAGATAAAATAGATTATCTATTACATTTAGAGCACGTCTTCTATTGATACCCTATTGACATTGAAAGGTATCATCCAACCAGTATTACCTACTACGATCTAAATGTACTGAAGCTTGATTAGTGTTTGCTGTAAGTGCAAAATGCATTTCTGTAATAGTAGTAGATGTCGTTTTATTATCTAGAATTAAATACTCCAGTATTTCTTAATCAGTTTATTAAAACATGGATTCTCAATTAATGATCTTATAATAATTATTGTTTAATAATCTATAAATAAGAAATCATAAATTTTGATTCTTGTTTAAGTGTACAGAAGTAATTGAGGAGTTTAAGTAATTACATAACAGTTGAGATAAGTAACTTTCATCTAGTTAAAATTCAAGTATATTTTGCATTGCATTTGAACCTAAATGAGACATCTTTGATAATTTAATAGTACTGAGAGTTGCCCTAGAGTCTAAAGTTTCAAATATTCTCCATATTCTGTAATTGCTGTTTGCTCTGATTATAGTGTAGATATTTAGTTCTATGGCACTGGTAGAATTTGATTAAAAAAACATAAACGTC
The DNA here is from genome assembly GCA_028641665.1 of Chelonus formosanus. Classification (NCBI taxonomy): domain Eukaryota; kingdom Metazoa; phylum Arthropoda; class Insecta; order Hymenoptera; family Braconidae; genus Chelonus; species Chelonus formosanus. Next base: position 6,368,905 of record CM054006.1, on the reverse strand, counting down.
CAAGACATAACATTAAACACAATATGTACCATAAATTAAAGAATAGAAATGATAAAATAAATCATTGAAAATAGTAACATAAATTTTTAATCTCATTTCTTCTTTAGAAATAACTTTAGTAATTTTCCAAGTAATTTATTTCAGTTACTCTATTTTATTTTTTTCAAACACACATTTTAATTCAACTTCAATCCAACTATATATTTCCAAAGTTTTAAAAATTTTCCTTCAGAATAAGTTGATTAAAGAATTTATTTCAATACATTTATTGCTAAATCTACTGTATAAAATGGATAGTTGGTACTTGCAATGGGATTAATCTATTACAGTTATGTGTAGAACTATATTTCATCAAAACTATAAGTCTCCTAAAGGTAATATAGTTACTAGGCCTTACTATTTGTACAAGAAGTTGTTTGCATAAGTCTACATACATATGTTCTAGAATATACATATGCAGTTGAATATGATTTAATACCTAAGATCGTTATAGTCGTTAAAGGAGTCATATTGTACGCATGCTTGACTTATAAGCACTGGATATTTTGTTTTCAAAGTGCATTATCTTGTAATGTTGAATATGCTATTCTTCAGTCAAGCGTTATCTTATTCATATCAAAATATCTAACTATCTGTGTACGAAGAGAAGATTTTCTTCAATCTCTCAGTCTTTGTTATGTCTTCTTCTACATAAATCTTCGTGTGTGTTGATGGAATATCCGAAAAGCCTTGTTTTAGAAGAGCTTTAACAGACACTAATACAATCAGATACGCTGTTTTCTGATGCTGGAAAATTAAAAAGTATGCTGATGGATAAAACATATTATCTTTGTTGCTAAAATTTTATTATTTTTAATTATTCATTCAGAAATATATTAGTTTTAAAAAAAATTTTATTTATAATAAAATAGTATATTAAAAGAGATGTTATTATTAAAATAGTTGGGTTTGTTGCAGAGCTGGAGAAGCGGCCGCAGCCGCAGCTGCCTCGGAGCTCTGAGGAGCTGGAGGATTTGCACAAACTGCTGCACTTCCCCGAGGAGGTAGCTCTTAGATTGACAGAGAGTGAATATCACTTATTTTATCAAGTCCAGCCGAGCGAATATTTGAAACGTGCAACACAAGATTTAGCATCTTCAAATAGTAAAACACTAGTCAGACCTCAGGAATCAACTTCAACAACAAACAGTTCAACACAAACGGATGAAGATCCATTGTGGCCAGGTGCGACATCATCGTATACTGTACAGTCTCTCATCAACCGGCTAAATGAGGTACTTTTTTTCTTTCAACTCTTTGTCATCATGAATTACACTTATTTTGTTTATGTAGTCAGCTTTCTCATACATCATAATTCCAAGTATTTTGACCTCAAACTATCGTTGCATAACCCTCAGTTGGAGTTTCTTACGTTTATTGTATACTTTTTTCTGTATTTGAACGTTAAGATGTTTTAAGTTACTTGAAAATTCCTCATAAATAAAATAGTTTGGTAAAGAATCAAGTTAAAAGTAGTCTCAGGAATAATAGTATCTGATTTAAAGCTAATTTCTTCAACTTGAAAATGAGTAACTTATTTTTAAAAGAATTTTAGCATTCATTTGTCGAAGATTTATGAGAGTTTATAATTCAAAAAGGATATTACAGCAAGCTAAGATTGAAGGAATCAACCTTCAAGCAATTGCCTATTATTCTTTCATCAACTATAGATTTATTGTATCCAAATATTGATTCAATGTGGTACTTGTTTCAGGTAAACTCATGGGTAACTCACACAATAACAAGTGGCTCGACAATCGAAGAGCGTCAAGCTCTTCTTTCATGCCTCTTGCGAGTTGCTCAGACCTGTTGGAATATTGGCAACTTTAACTCGGTGATGGAGATCATCGCTGGTCTCAAGTAAGTTCCATATTACACATAAATTAAGAAGTAATAAAAGTATTACAGAATGATTAAAAAGAAACTTTATAAATACTGATCGACTACAAAGATTTCTACTCTCACTGCTCAGAATAAAGTTGAAAATATTTTTCTTCATCAAACTGATTTTTCTTAAGTTGAAAAGGAAATCTATCATTTGCCGAAGTTTTTGAAAATGGAAAAAAATGTTCGAAATGATTAAGTCGTTCTACAGTGATAAAATCTGTGAAAATGTATACTTCTGAATCATAATCAATTTTTGTATTCATCACTCTAGAGAAAAAAAAAAGATTCTGTCAAGTAGGCTTTGATTGATTCACCGCCATGATGTCAAAAGTTCAATATTCATATCTCTCTCTTTCTCTGAATAGTCTTGATTTATACTTCGCTCTCTTTTTGCATCGAGAAATGGATTTATTGCTGTGAAGAACAAAGTTATAGAAAGATGGGAACGTCAAAGTTGTTCAAGTCGTTGAGAGTTGACGATTAAAGGCATCCGCCTACGAGTATAAAAAAAGAGAGATTTAAATTAATAGACAGTAAAAGAGAAATATCAAATTGATTTGTGTGAAAGAATCTTGACAGTTGAGGGACTATATTTTATATGTATTTAATGAAAAATAATCTGTTGAATAATTCATTAACAATAATCAATTTTGCAAAAATACATGGTGTATTTTAGTTACCGAACACATCTGGTCTATATCAGCAGCTTCTTCCGTAAATCCTCCATTAATGTGTAGCGTAAACTTTTACGAGTATCTACAATTTCCGTGAGCAATACAAACATTCCAGATCATTTATTTTATTTGAGAAATATAAAAAGAATATATCTATAAACATTATTGTAACAATGATATATAAAATTATAGCAGTAGTGGAGATTTTATCTAGTAACCAACAAACATCATAAAGAATTCTTCGAGCCAATTAAAAAAAGATACCAGTTAATAGCAAAACTTTTATTTGATCAGTGAGAGAGAAATAAACTGTTGATAGTATTATTACGGAGAAATAAAAATTTATTTTCACCAAGAAAAATACTTTTTCACTTCTTTATATCAATTATTGATAATCATCAAAAGAATTTTATGATTTTTTTCTGGTTTAAATAAATTTTTTTTCTCTGTATTTTAATGATGAAAGATTTTATCTGTAAAAGTACTTTTCATTTCAAACACGTGAGAGAATAAAATCATTTTCATGTGATAGGTCAAATAAGTTAAAGCCATTCTGGCAAAGCGTTAATGAACCACCAGTGCTGGAATACCTCTCATCAGCTTTACTGTCTTCCGAGTATGAACGAGCTTTGGCACGAGCTTTGGCAATGCCCGAATGTCCAGTTATACCTTTCTTTGGGACCTTTCTACGCGAGTTACGAGAAGCTATTACAAGTGTTACATCTAAGGTAAAACCTCTCATACATATTATAATCAAATTTAGCAGGTTTTCATATCTATTACTTCATGTAAATCAGCTACAATAACACATTTGAAAAAAAAAAACTTGGAACGTGAGCTATAAAATAGTTGAAAAGTATCGATGGTGAACTTTATGAGGAATGAGTGCTATAAGTAAGTGTGAGTTTCCGCATAGTTTGGTGACTAAACAATTTGAAAACTCGCCAGCTAAGTTTGACGATAAAATTCTTTAGGTTCTCTCCTTGATGCTGTGAATTTTGGATGTAAGAATACGGAAAAAAATGAATAAAAAGTGTAAGGTCAAGCTGTAAGGAAAAGTCGATGGAACAATAAAAACTTGAAAACATACGGAAAAGCTATTGAAACAAATGACCAGACTAATAGTGGTAATAGTTGCTATAACTACTGACGATAGTGTAACTATAAGGACGATAGTGGAAACCTTTTCAACATTTGTAACTGCCTCTACAAAATGTCACTCACCCCAGTTGAATTACCTTCTTTTACTAGTTTTCCCGGAATTTCCCAAGAGAAGTGGACTTTGCGGCCGTTTTTCTTGAAAAGGGATCATGCTTTTTATGTCAGGTATTGAATTGACGGAATGTACACAGTGGATATGAAAATATGTGGAGTAATATATGAGGGATATATGTTTATGATGTTATATAATAAAATTGAGTGAAAGTGAATGATGAAAAACGAAAAAAAAAAAAAAACAAATGTTTGAAATATTTTATGAAACCATCCAAAAAACTGGACATTGAGGTCAGGGGTTTCTATCGGCCTCCAGCAGCACTGACGGTTGTAGGCCGGCGGAAACTACTTGCTCTCGATGTCGATATTCAGCGATCCTGTTGTAATGTATTGTATTCAATACTCTGTGAAAACCCTTATTAATATCCGCTGGTTATGGCCATTATTCGTGTAACAATTGATTATTATTCATCAGTAACACCTATTACGAGTTGTGTCGTGGATCAGTGCTTGTATTTATTGATCCAATCATTGAGACTATTGTCACTCCGGATGCTATTGTAGTCATATAATAATGACATAAAATGTTGAGTACTTTTATTGGTTTTAATATTATTTTATTCAATTAATCATTTTAAAAGCAACATCAATTGAATTGTACGAAAGTTTTTTGTTGCTTTAAGAAAAAAATGTATGGTGAATTTTTAGATGAAAGTACAACTGAAAAGCATGTTAGTATAAGGACGTAAGAAATAGATAAGAAAATTAATAATGGAGTATCAAATTAAATGATCAATTATCATCATCATAATGTTTACCAATAGTTTCAAAGTCAAACAAGTTAATGTTGATTATTTCAATATGTTTAGCAACAAGCAGGGTGTAAAGAGAAGAGAAATCAACGCTGTATCAGCAAAGAGGGCCCAATACTTGAACACGTGCCTTCGACCTCGCCAAGTTCACGGGTCGAGAGCAATGTTGATGTACCTTATGAGTGGAGTTCATTCAAAAGTGGTACCAATACTGAAGAGAATACTGATAGCACGCACAAGACAGAAGCTGTCTTAAATAAAATTGCACTTTTTCATCAACATCGTCATGCTCGTGGTAGAGACGCAACTACTGGTTCATTACATCGTACCTTAAGTGTCCACACTACAGCACTTGAACAAGCATATACATCTGAAGAGTGTGATGAGAATGACTATCACCTCGACCTGGATTCATACAAGCCGGTTCAACCCCTTGTTGCCGACCATGGCGTCGCTCTTTTTCCCGTCGCAGCACCCCATCATGGAATGGACCTTCATCTGCTTCAGGTACACAATTTTCTATCGATTATTAAGTTTATAGAGTATTTTATTGACATTTACTACACAAATAGCTTCAACAGAATTCGAAAACAGACTATTTTTGTTGACAAGACAACTTTTTCTTCATCTTTCTAAACGGTTTTAAACTTTTGTTTATATTAAAAGTTAAACATTGAATCGTTCGCTTGTTGGAATTCGCAAAAAGGTTTTATAAAGATAGAAACTGTCTGAGTCAGCGATAAAATACATGAATAATTTAAATATTTTATAAAAATGAATTGTCATACATTAAAATATTTTTTTAAAAACTCTACATTATAAGTGCATTAATGAAAATAATTAATGAATATACTTATTGAAATAGACTCTGTTACCTCTATTTGTACAGTTAATTGCTAATTAACTTCTCTTAATATTTTTTGTACTAGAAAATCTGTCCGAATAGTTGGGTAAACCTTGAAAGTCTTTTATGCTGTATTAAAATGCTATTAACTTGAGTGAATTAACAATTGCTCTTTTATCGAGTTTTTATGAGTTTTCGTAATTTATAGCTGCAACTATTTGAAAAATTTTACTTCTTTTAAAAGTACATTCAACACATTTAACGTTTTCATACAATTAAAAGAACAATAATATTTCTTTATCACAATAATATTGAAATGAATTTAAAAAAAAGAAAATTATGTTAAGTTAATATTTATATTCTTAATTGAATAAATCCTTGCAAAGATTAAAAATCAAAAAATGATGTGTAAATTACATGAAATATAAATTCCTTCACGTAGGTACTTCATCATGGTACCACCCTAGTACATTGGGACTGTGAAGGAACTGGGTCTCGAACGGCACTAGTGTACGCACGAGTCGATCGCGCCTGTGGGACATTTGTCTGGGAGAAGCCAGCATGGAGTCCTCTCAAAACCACTGGTATTGGAGGCGTATCTAGTGAATTTACATTGACAGTGAATCCAGAAGAAAATGTACCTCCAATCCTCATATCAAAATATACATCGCCACAGGCTGATTGCGCGTCTGTCAGCCTTGAAGAGGGTTATCTGGATCTCAACTCCGTCAAAGAAGTCACTATCGGTTGCTGTGATAAAGACAGGGAAGTAGAACTTCGTGGCATATGCAAAAGATATGGTCTTCCGGGTTCTGATTCCTGTATTGGACTGATGTATGGCTCAAATTTATCTGATAATCGACTCATTTTTCTCCTTGGACCACCTGCCCTAAGCAAGTAAGAAAATCATAAATATTATCATTTCAATCAAAAACTTTCCAATTTTATGAAGATTGTTTCTTTACTGATCAATTGATATCAAGATTTGTGAAGGTGATTTATTATATGTTTTTTTGCAATACTTAGAATTGTTTATTACCAGAAAATGTTGCTTTTCAAGTGAAAATAAGATTTCGATAAATAAAGTGATAAAATAAAAAATGTTTTCAGACTATGGTATATGGGTCTCTGCTGGATTTTACGAGGTTTGAAACGTCAGCAACAGTTAACAGATAGACGATCAAGGTGGCTGAAAGAAAAATATCTTCAACTCTACTTCGAAGAAGGCTGTGTAGAACCTACCACTGCTGATGCAATACGTATATTTGGTGGACGAGATTGGTCCACGACTGATAGCATTGGTACTCTTTCACCTACCAATAGCAGTAATCTCCGACGACGTAATCCCAAACCTAGCAAGAAAACTAAATCTATTAGCAATATTCATGCATTAACAAAAGTACATTTAATTCTTTAATAAATTAACTGTTCTCATTAATTATCAGTAACAATAAAATTTTTATTTATCACTAGGAATTAAGTTTAAAGCAATATGATTCATCATCATCGGATGGTGGTATTGGAACAGCCCCGTTACGTCATGGAAGTCGAGAGTCTTTAACAAGAATTGTACCTACTTCACCACGCTCTAGTCGAGATCGTATCCCACCACGTAGTCCACCTGGCTCAGCGGAACGTATGTTCTCTTCAAGTTTACCCTACTCCAGTTTACAAAGGTACATCAGCTATGATTGGTTTTAATTTACTTTAAAAGTTTTCTAATATCTTGTAACAAAGTTATAACCAGCATTAATTCTCTATCTCGAGGATGTTATTTACTTTGTTCACATACATACATATATCGCGTATTGATATTATTTTACATTGGTTCTTTACTTAGAGTTACCTCAAGTAACAGTAATTTAATTTTAGTACAACTCATTGTAAATTTGAAGTTTTCAAGTATCACTAGTACTTGTAGGTAATTCTAGTCAATGTAAATTATAGAAGTTACATAACAAAGAGAGATCAAAGTATCGTATTTACTGATAGATCAAATATATATTTGTTAATCAAGTTCAAGTTGTATACAGCTTTCTGAAACTCTTCATAAAATCATTACTTATAGACGTATTTCGTTATAGCTTGCTTTGTCTGACAAGAGATAAAGATAAGAATGGATCTAATCCTCCGTCTGGAGTAATGGAAACTCCTTGGCAAGTTAAAGCACGTACAACGTCCATCATGTACGAAACTCAGCTTAATTTTGTTGAGTTTGTTGCATTATTCAGATCATTCAGTTTAAGGGCGCGAAAAGACCTACGCGATCTTTTTGGACAACTTGCTATTACCTGTCGCAGTCAGAGTGATGGCTCTTTACGTGATTTTACTATGAAACCTTCAGTTCTCAGACAAACTAGTGATGCAACGCCACAACGAATTGGTTTGTATATACTATTATTACACTACATTATTAAAAATATAATAAAAACATTCTTTTGTATTAAAATACATTTTTTTTTTTTTTTTTTCGTAGGTTTATTAACGAGAAATAATTCTATTGACTCTCATGAGTATAAAACAAGTGGCAACCTTCACAAAAAACAGATATTTGATGCTATTGCTGCTGCCAGTATTGTTAATAATTGTTCCGGTGTTGATACATCTAAATCTCAAGTAATAACTCTTGCGACTTTTACGAAATTTTTAGAATCACGTCAACAGGAAAAATTATCTGACGAACAAATTAAAGCGCTTATCAAGGTACATTTAATACAATTATTCTTAAAATATACAATCGATAGTTGCATAGTCAATTTATTCTATTGAAAATTTAGAGACATGAACCTGATCCTGCTTTACGGGTACAATGGTGCTTATCTTTCGAAGGATTTGCTCGATATATGATGGATAAAGATAATTATGCATTTCCCGATGAATACGCTGTCCCCGATGATACTGATATGCAACAGCCTTTGTCACAATACTACATAGCAAGCTCACATAATACTTATTTAACGGGCCATCAACTAAAGGGGGAATCATCGGTTCAATTATATTCTCAAGTAAATATATGTTTAAAATTTAATTATGTAATATCTATCAATTTTCAATTCAATTTATGACAATTAAAAAAAATCTAAAAATCACGATAAAATTTCTCGGGAACATTTTTATTCTATAAATGATATCTACAGAGTAGAATCGATAAATTTCATCATGATGCATTATTACTTATCAGGTGCTTCTAACTGGATGTCGATGTGTTGAACTAGACTGTTGGGATGGCGATGATGGTTCGCCATTGATTTATCACGGTCATACATTTACAACAAAAATTCCTTTTAGATCTGTTGTTGAAGCCATTGACAGAAGTGCTTTCGCCACTTCGCCATATCCAGTTATTCTTTCAATAGAAAATCATTGTACGCAAGCTCAGCAAGCTCGTATGGCTCAAATATTTCAGGTAATTCTATCAAAAATAAACTATAAAGTCATGTACTTCAATGATAACATTCTTTGATTCCTTATATCGTTTATATTTTGTGTTTCAGTCAGTATTTGGTGATAAATTAGTGACGAAATTTCTTTACGACTCAGATTTCGGTGATGATCCTCAACTACCTTCACCCTCTCAGCTACGTCATAAAATTCTTATAAAAAATAAAAAACTTGTCACAGATCCGACGCCACCATTAGCTCATCCACATGTATGCCACCGATACAAAATATTAATGTCGGATCGTGCATCTTCTATGAAGCAAATGAGAACAGAAATGAGTAGTGCTTCTGTTGTAGAATATTTTAGTGAAGACGATGATGATGAAGAGGACGACGATGAAGACGATAATGTAGATGGTATGTAATTTCTATGACATAATCATTACCAATTATAATAGCCATGAGTAGTATTATCCTATAATCTTTATAATAATCTTACAGATAATTCAATTTCAAGTTATGAACGGTATCAAGGGGCTAATCAAATACCACATTCTCGTCTAAAGTCAGATCCTGCGGTTGATGATAAGATACAAAAACAGAGCAGCCAAATTGCAAAAGAATTGTCAGATTTAGTTGTATATCTACAAGCAATCAAATTTAGAGGTTTGAATACAGCGCCTGGGACAATACCTGCAACAAAGCCTCGACATCAAAGTCATACGGGAACTGTACAAAGGCACAGTATCGCTGGAATTGGAACTGGTGGTATAGCATCATCTACTGGTTCTCCCCAATCGTTATCTACTTCAGTGTCAGTAGCAAGTGGTGGAAGTAATATTGATGCTTTATTCAGACCAACTCGAGGAATACCCGCCTGTTTTCAGTGTTCATCATTGAATGAAAGTGCTGCGAAAAAAATTTGCCGTAAACAACCACTGGGAGTCGTTGCACATGCTGAGACTCAACTGATCCGTACATATCCTGCTGGAATGCGTATTGACTCATCGAATTTTAATCCTGTTATATTTTGGGCATTTGGTATTCAAATGGTAGCACTCAATTACCAGACGGACGATGCAGCATCACATCTAAATGCTGCTATGTTTGAACAGAATGGTCAGTGTGGGTATGTGAGAAAACCCGCTGTAATGTGGGACAAAGGACACATGATGTATCGGCGATTCAATCCTTGGGACAAGGAATTCGACGGATTACACTCCGTACATTTAACTTTATCTATTGTTTCGGGTCAATACATTTCGCCAACTAATCTGCTCGCAAGTACGTATGTAGAAATCGAGCTCGTTGGAATTCCGATTGATTGTGCTAAACACAAAACCAAGGCGATACAGAATAATGCACTTAATCCTATTTGGAATGAAAAATTCTGCTTTCAAGTTATGTTTCGAGATTTAGCCTTTCTACGATTTAGTATTGTTGAAGCTAATTCCCACCATTCAATTGCTCAGCGTGTTCTGCCTCTCAAGTGCCTCAGGCCTGGATACCGACATGTGCGTTTACGCTCCTGTAAAAATAAACCATTGGCATTATCAACCCTTTTTATTTATTCGCGAATGGAAGAAGAAAGTTTGGATTACAACACTTGTTGTCGTGATCACAATAAAGAATCTAAACGACCAACGTCCGGTAAAACTCCTGAAAAACTTAGCAGTGTTGATCCAGGTCTTGGTGGTGTAACTTTAAAACGGCGAATGTTTTTCCTGGCAGTTTATGACGTCACACCGGGTGAACCATACACTATTTTAAAAGTAACACAAGAAAGTACAACACAGGAGGTGATGCTACAAGCTCTTCAAAAGGCTGGAATATCAGCAGAACATGTAGATGAATACATTTTAGTAGAGGAGGTATCTAGAGGTTGGGAGAAAAAAGATCGTGAGGAACTACCAACACAAAGAGTATTAGATCCAGTTGAACATCCACTTCAAGCTCAAGCACTTTGGAAAGGTGCGGGTCGCTTCTTGTTAAAACGAGTTGGTAATGATCCAAGCAGTCGAGCATGGCTAGCATCAATACGAAGTACAGCAGGACATTCAAAATTAAATGAAGATAGTGTACATGATGAATCAACGCATATTTGGGACGAAGCTGACACTTTTCTTGTGTGTATCTACAATGTATCGCCTGAAATTCCATATGCTATTTTACGTGTTCCTGTGAGTAGTTCTGCACAGGATGTTCTAGCACAAGCTCTAGTGAAAGCTAGAAGAATGGAAGATCCAACTAAATTTGCTTTAGTGGAAGAGCTTGAGTGGGGTGGTACTGGTGCTGTCGGTAGTGGTAATCATCAGTTGCGTGTGTTGCGCGATGAAGAAAATGTTTATAGCACTCAAGCCATGTGGAAAACGCTCGGAAGATTTATATTACGCGAACGAGAGCAAGCTATTCCTCGAAAACACCTGCTTCCAGCTACGTTAGACAGAATAAGTAAGGGCTTCTCAGTAGGTAGATCAGTGTCATTACCCGGCTCCAGCAAAGAAAAAGTTCCGGTTGCCGAGGCTCTATCCGATCCGACTTCAAGAGGCCTGCGTTATAGACTTTTAATGTCTGGGCGCAGACGGGAAGTGCACTCGGACGGTGAGGAGTCTAGGGAATCAGACATCCTCAATGCTGCTTTGTACTTAAAGAAAGTGTCATTGAGGAAATTCCGAGTCTGGAAATCTTAGTGGCAATCACGAGCGACAATACTCTCATCATTTTTTATTCTTCACAAAGATGATTCACTTCCATCAACTAAGGACTAACAATTAATGTTCTATCATTATTTTACTATTCATATCATCATCATTATTTAATACATGAGAGTCTAGTCGCTCTTATTCTCACAATGAATAAAAATTTCTAGTCATGTGAGGATTAGATTGTTAGCTGGAGATGGGATACATAAAGCAAGAATCTAAATAATGAGATATTTATTGAGAAGCTCTTTTTCTATTTTTTTCTACTCTTTGCGTTCTTGTGCATTATTCCTTACTGTAATTTATTTATCATTAATTATAAAATTAAGATATAATAATGTGAAACTTCATGAGACTAATAATTAATTTAAATGATATTGATCACGGGATGAATTAAATCAACATGTTTATCTAGACATATTTACCAGATATTTACATTTAACTTATAGATATGTTTATAAACGTGTTAAAGTAATGCATAAAATGTAGAACACATATAAATACATCGACGCAGGCGACGAAGGTTATTAAAAATACTTAACAAAGCCATTAAAAATGATTTTTGAAAATACAAATATTTAAAAACAAAAAAAAGATTTGTTAGTGTTCAAAACGAATTATGTGACACTCAATGCCTAAACTCGTAGAATCGTGTGTGTCAAAGTAACCAGATGAACACTTAAATATTAAATACATTATTTTTAATACACTTGAAACTTATTGAATTTTTCAATAGTTTGTCAACTATGAAAATATAAATTAATTAAAATAATCAATTATGTAAAGTTTGTTAAAGAATTTAATATTGTTACAGGCAATTAATAACATAATAGAATTTGCTTAATTCAATAGTTATAAATAGTGTGAATTTCATTAAAGTATCAAAGATATCAAATAGATTATTCCAAAGTTTGGTAAGCTATAGATAAATAATGCGATTTTAATTCATCCCATGATTGAATTTTATTTATTATCTAAATTTGTAGACACCTATACAGTAATTGTTCAGAAATAAAGTTCTAATTTTTAACTCATTCGAGAACTTCTTTTGAATACTTTTATTATGAATTACGTAAATTTATTATTGTATAAAAAATGAATATTTTTTATTAAGTCTAATTCGACTAAATAATTGAATAGTAATGTGTAGTATATTTTTTATTCTAAATCTAGAAACAAGATCATTTTTAAACGGAATAAATGTTTTCTTGAATGAAGAAATTTAAATGTCATTTTCAAATAGAACTCTATTTCTACACAATTACTTGATTTTTTACTCAATCTGTGAGATAGAAAATACTTTTGTTACTTAAACTATTGATACGAGTATGGACTGAATTCAAACGTGTATTAAATGGTATTAATGTCATTGAAAATGGTCAATTGTTTGTCAACAGCCAAACTATTTTAATTGATAATCTCTGTCCTCCGTGTGTAATTAAGATTCAATTTATCTATAAATGTCGTGTCTCATACATCAATCTATTGTATTTTGTTATGTTTGCACAACGAAACAATTTAACTGGCATCATTGACTATTTGATAATATTAAAAAAAAAAAATTTATAATGTTATTCATGATTTTGATGATAAAAATTATTTTACATAAAAATTTCAATATTTGCGTTTTTAATATTATACACATTTCTACATCATATCTTGAGTACAATAACCTTTATAATTTTATTTATCTTATTTTGTATTATATACCTTTTTAACTATTTATGATAAAAATATTTATATCCAAACATTTTATCGCGTTTGGCATGAAAAAAAAATTTATCAATGTTGTTTTACGTGTCATTCACACGTTAAACTAGATTTGGAACTAAAATTCAAAGAGAGGAATCATTGAAGTAAATATCTCACAAAAAATAAATTATATATTTATAGGTCATATCTACCTAAATCGTTACATTAGATTATATATGCATTTTAATGTATCATTCTTTTTTAGATAATTGTAATTTTTTTTACATGATAAAAATTAGAATTTCTTATAGATACTTCATATGATAATAAAAACGTAGTAATTGTTTTATGAATTTGATCGTTTTAGAAACAAATACTTTTACAAGAAAAATCATTAAATCATTAAATAAATATAAGACATTGATCAAATGTCCTAATAATAAAAATTTTAACAATTATTATATAATTAATGATCTTCAGGAACTCATAGTTAATGAAATGATGAAAAAGTGTTTTCAAGTTTAATTAAAAATTAGGAATGTTTCAAGATTGTAATAGTAGCAGCTTTCAAACATTGGCATATGTAATAGTGTATTTGACAAAACTACTTTTTAACCTTGGGACCATTGTCATAAGATTAACCGACTTCTTGAGGTCAAACAGTATTAATTTAAACAGTACTCATGACTAGTCGAAATATAAAGAATTAAATCTCTTATTCATAACGTCACTGGCTATTACATAATATTTTCGTTTAGAATTTAATAACCGTTGAGTCTTAGGACGATTTTAATTGTCTAATTATTTAATATCCAAGTAAGTTTTGGAATGCATAATAGAACGCTATCAACTTTATGTCAACCCAATTAGACAATCGATGATTATTTGATTATCTAAAAGCTGGTGTAAAACCTTTATTGCTGCCTGTGCGCAACTGAATAGTTGAATGGTTTGAATCATTACCATTCGGGGGTTGTAGAAAAAGAATAAAATAAGTTTATTATTAAAGTCAAAGAATTAAGATATAAACTGAACATTAATCTGATACCTGATATATATCTTTTATGTACATATCTAAAAAAATTTATAGTACTTATGAGCACAGTTTTTAAACTTGTATGTATGTTTTTTAAATCAAAAAATACTCTAAGTCATACAAAAAAGCCAAAGTTTTTTATTATTCTGTTATTCATGTCGTTAAAATAATTATAAAATTGTTATTGTCATTAAGTTTTTTTTTTAATATTTTATGCTAAATACTGAAAAATTGAGAAAATTTCTAGATTTATCACGTTTAAACATTAATAATGATAATAATAATAATTAAAACTGACTTGACAATACGAGCCTAATTATGATGGCTATTTGCTCTTGTTTAACACACAGCATCTAGATTACACATAATATTTATCATTTTTTCATAAAAACACACTTTTATACTGAAGCGCAAATGTTTAAACTTACATTCAAAATTGATTTATAATAATGGGCAACGAATAGTGACCCAATTCTATTCTTTGCTCTCTTTTCTTTACTGTTTTAACTTTTCTTTAATATCCTTTATTCCTATTCCTTTTGATTTAGTTTCTTTGCCAATTTTTTCTTGTATAAGTTGTATTAAACCATTATTAAAACTTTCATTGTGATTTAAGTAACAATTTATTTCAGTTTACTATCGTATTTTGTGATATTAACATAACGTATGAATTTTTTATAATTGTTAATTTACTGCTTTAAGCATGATATAAATTCTCGAGATGTCGGTTGTTCATATTTTAATTATAAGTGAGCTAATTATAAATTATAAATAGAAAATAAAATTGTGAAGATATGACGTTAAATTTTAAGTACTGGAATTGTTTACAAATTATAAGTTGAGAGTGAATTTTTTGGCGAGTGCTATTTATAAGATTATAAATTATAAATATAAAATAAATAGATGAAAAAAAAATAATATGTTATAAAAGAATTAACACTCTCAATAGACGCGCCAAAAAAGTAGGTGAAACTAATTGCACTTATTCAAAATTTAGAACTGATATATGATTCGGCGTAACATGAACAATATAAAATTTTTTTTCTTTCTAAATTCATATAATTTCAACATGACCCAAATAATAAGGCCATTTAAACTGCATATATATTTAACAAATATAAATAAATAAATAAATATAAATAAATATATATATATATATATAAATGATAAAATAATATAACTATTATTATAATTACTATAATACTAATATTACAATTGTTGAGAGATCTACATGTAAATAAAAAGAAAGATCATTTTTTATAAAAAATGTTCATGCCATATTATTTATCCTGTTATAATAAATTATATAACATTTATTTACTTACGATAAGTTCATCAATGTGTTTATTATGTTTATAATTCAATCGTATTACTATATTTGTTGTGTAAGTTCTTATTTACGTATCTGTATGATGGTGGTAGTATATTTGATATCCTTATCAGTACTTATCAAACGACTGAACTTATTTTAACTTTCTATTAAGTAGTCTCAGTGAAGAGTGTATCTGATACACATTTGAGAAAACTACGTAGCATTATTCACGTCAATAATTTACAAATCATGCCGGTAATTGAAAAAAATGGTCGTAAAATCTGCTGAAATATTTCAATTTATAATTGAATTTTATTTGTAACTTATAGCGTTTGCCATATAACTTCCGGGGCTACATTGTACCTGTTTTTACACCTATTACGGCTGAAAAAAAGTAAGAATAACAATGATAGTTTAATTTAGATAATTATAATAAAATATTTTGTGTCAACTAGTTTGAACCTTTCAATAATTCCGGAGTATGCCAAATATTTATCTAAAAATGGAATTCAAGGTGTTTTGGGTAAGAAATATTGGTAATATACTTTTTTTATGTTCTGTTAAATTTTTTATATATGTGTTATTGAAAAGTCAATGGTACAAGTGGAGAAGGTATGTCAATGTCAGTAGCAGATCGTAAAAAAGTAGCTGAAGCATGGGCAAGTGCTATAAAAGAAACAAGACAACATTTAATGATCCAAGTTGGAGGTGCTTCTCTTCCTGACGTAATTCAACTCGTGAGTAAAATTAATTCATCTTAACGTTTATTCATGTAGAACAAAATAGTAATGATGAAGAACTTATTTCAATTTGTATTGAAAACTATTAACTATTCATTAGGCGAAACATGCCGAGAAAATTAAAGCAGATTCTATTCTTTGTCTCCCGGAATTGTACTTTAAACCGAACAATTCAGCACAGTTAATTGAATATCTAAAGATTGTCGGTGAAGCTGCTCCAAAAACTCCATTATTGTATTATCATATTCCAATGTTTACTCATGTCAACAGTAAGTTCTTGTAATGAATATTTTTGGTTCGCTTTTATTCAACAATATTATTCACACAGTTCACATGGGTGAATTTCTCAACAAAATTAGAGATTCAATACCTACTTTTGTTGGAATGAAATTCACTAGCAATAATCTTGAAGAAGGAGCTCAAGCAGTTGAAGCAAATTCCAAAAAAAATGTTATTTTCTTAGGAAATGATCAAGTAAGACTCAGTAAAAACAATACTCACTAATTGAAATAGCTTTCTTAAAATGAATTTCCTCGAATTTTCAGTTAATATCAGCAGCATTTGCTGTTGGAATGGATTCATTTATTGCCACAAGTGTTAATATTTTTCCAGATATAGCCATAAAAATTTTAGACGCAGCTAAAAAAGGTGATAGCTTTAAAGCAAATGAAATTCAGAAAAAACTGTCGCAGGCTGTTATTGCTATATCTAAATATGGTTTGTTCTTTACTAGATTACATCATAAAATAAAAATTTATATCATGAGTATACAAAGGTTTATTTCTTCATTAATAGGTAATTGGGTCGTTACCATGAAAACTGCTATGGCTTTATTGAGTCCACTAGATCCAGGTCCAGTCTGTGAACCTTTAAAACCTCTCTCTGATGAAGACATTCAATCCATGAAATGTGATCTAGGCTCTTTAGGTTTTATGCTAAATAGTTGATATAAAATACTTAATATTAAACAGTATCATAGAAAATATAATTTAGAAAATAAATAAACATTAATTTTGATCATCCATTTGTATTTATTAGCTTTGTTCATTACACTGTTACATGCAATTGGCACATAGCTGTAGGCAGCAGTACTTTTATCATCGATGTCAGTATAAATGTATACCCATACAAAAACAAATATTATCATGTATTTTACTTGGAAGTATTTATTTTTGTACGACAATTAATTATTTTTATTTTTTTAATAAACTAAAAATTTTTTTTTTTTTATTATTATAGTATACTCAGCCAAGTTATAATAATATTTTTAAAATTTTATATCTACAACTATACTTAACTTTGTTTTTACATTATCAACATAAATTTTTTTATAAAATCAACTTGTATTGTACGATACAATTGTATAAGACTTATTATTATTAACTCATTTTAGAATATACACTTTAATTCTAAAGCCTCTATCATTCACATCATATACATACTATATATTATTTCTCCCTTAATTTTTAAACTCAAGTAAATTTAATATTAATCATGATAGCAGTTTCTATCAATGATAACACACAATTCAATCGTACAATAAATTCACTGTAATATAATTTCTCTCTGTAACATTTTCTCACAGAGAATTAACTTCTCAGACTTGACGGAAATATTATATAAATCTTGTTAAAATATAATGAATGTATATTAAAATTCTCTTATGTGAATAATTTTACAATAGAATAAAATTTTTACATTAGAACCTTTTTGAATTTATAAACAATTTTTAGATAAAATTTTCTTTTTTCTTCAAATAAAATAAAAACTCTCTGTTAAAATATTCATATAATAACGTGTAATAAAGATCTGATAAAAATAACTAATTATAGTACTATTAATCATTAATTAAAGGAGCTGGATAATTTTCATAGCGAACAAGACTTATCGAATCATATCCTGTGCTCATTGTACTAACAGTTGCCCTTTTTTTAATTATCTTCTAATAATCGGCAATCGACAATTGTATTACAATATTATAATAACATTATTAAATTATTCATCATTTGTATAAAATTTTACTACTATGTACAAATCTTATAATTAGAAAAATTTGACTTATTATGACATGAAATGTCATATTTTTAATATGTTGGCTACTAAAAGCCAGTTTCACTCAGTCACTGATGATAATTTTGTTTATTACTTTCGGTACTATGATCAAATTATTTACAAAAAATTATTTATATTTAATAACTTATTCCAAATTCTTTAAACTGAAAAATAAATATCTACCTTAAAACTCATCGCCACTAGATTCAGAACTATAGGTAAGTTGCTCTCGCCACCATTCTTTAACTTCTAACATCACACTAGAAGTTTTTGGAGTGGCAGCTTTAACATTTGACACTTCTCGTTGCAGTCGAGTTTGTTCTGTTCCTTCTGTGAGATAAGGCAAATTATTTTTAGCTAATGCTAAACATAGAAGATAATTAACATATTAATATATTTGAAATATACCGATTGAATAAGATTAAAAAAAGATTAAACATAGAAACTTACGTGGTGGTCTACTGTTTCGTTTTTTGGACACGCCAATTTTTTCTTTTTCGTTGCGAATCGAAGCTGGATCTGATAAAGTTGGTGCTAAGTATTTTCTACCTGATCCACTACCTATACTATCAGATCTGGGTAAAACTACTGGTCGTTTACCTCTGTGACGAGTAGTATCCGTTTCCTGAAATTAATTTAATTCAATATTAGATTATTTCATTGTTATGTTAGTAATCAAAAATAAATGATTAAATTTTCATGCATATTTCAATTACCTTCACTTCAGGCTCGTCTTCTCGATCGACACTATTTTCTTTACTTTTTTCTTCTGGATGATCTTGTGCTGTTGCTACTAATTCATTTGTAGCCCGCAATCCTGCTATCAAACTATTCTGCTGCTTCTAAATTACGATAAAAATTATAATTCATTGATTCATATATTAAGATAATAAAAAATAAACATGATAACATACTCCAGTGGCCCTAATTTTTTTTAAACATCCTTCAAGCCAAGTTCGTATAGTCTGTTTTGCCACCTCTTCTTCTATTATGTATTCAAATTCTTCTCTTGCTAAAAGCTCCTCTAATTGCAACGCTTTTCTGATGTCCACGGACCGATAGGAAAGCATACTAAACATGAAATAATAAATGACAATCATATTACTTAAATGAATGGTAATAACCATAAAAAAAGAAATACGAACTTTATAACATCATGAAATGTTACATCTTCTCCGTTATGTAACCTTTCAAGTTCATAGCACATATACTTAAATAATAGTCTATCTTTCTGAGGATCTGTTTCTAATCTTCCTTTTAATAGTCGTAAAATAAATTTTACTCTTCTAACAGGTATAACTCCTCGCTGATGAATATCTACGACGTTCCATGTATTTTGAAAATTTCTGATATCAGCGTAAGATAATAATGCATCCTCCTCATTAGAATAAAATAGTGAAAAGTTCTCCATGATAATAGCTGAACAAAAAAAGTCATTATTTGATTATCTCTGTAAAGTTGGAGAGTCTATTACTGTTATAATTTACGTACCCACTAATAAATTCAAAACTATATAAGTGATGATAACATAAAATGTACAAAAGTAGAACAGTGATGCATGAAAATTGCCACAATCTGTTTCCCAGTAATTGGCAGCTGGAGTACAGTAAGGAGGTTGGACCATACAATCGTGCATAATTTTATTCCAATCTTCTCCTGTAACTATACGAAACAGCATAGCAACTCCAGTAACCGGAGATTCAAAATTTGCACGTCTAAAAAAGTTAAATAGAATTGATATTTAATGACTTCAATTAAGTGAGATTTTTAATAGTAGTATGTTTTTTTATTTACCTTCCAATACCCTCTCCATATTTTACAGTGCCAAATATGATTGTCCCAGCAAGAGCATAAAAAAATACCAGAAGAAACATACCGAAAATGATGAAAAAACTTTTGCAAACGGATACTCCAACAGTTAACATCAACATTTTCAATGTTGTATGTTTGCCAGTGATGGTAAAAAACCTCAATATCACAACCATAAAACCGATTACATACGATAAATCATTTTTCATCGTACAATGTATAACTATCCATATCACTCCAACAACCGTAACGAGGAGATCATAACGGTTTCTTCGTGATTGCCAATATCCTCTCGGAGTAAAAGCAATATTTTTCATAATTACTTCAACAACAAAAACAAGAACTAATATGGTTGAAACTGTAGCCAAAGCCTCTGTATGTTTTTGTTCAATTCTCCACTGAAAATATATTGTTAATTAAAATTAATTTACTGAGGCAATTAATCAAAGACTTACAGAAACAAAAAGAAGAGAGCTATTCAGAAGAACCATTACTGCGATAAATCTCTTGAAATAAATATGTTGAGTAATATCGTAAATGAATGCACGAAATTTTTTGCCATCTGGTCGAGGTGGAAGATGTAGAGGTTGAGCAATTTTCAATCGCTTTTTTAAGTCACACCTATTCTCATATTTTATAAAATCAATCATTAAAGTAAATATATCTTTCATAAAATATTATGTAGATCTTACCATCGTCGTTGATCGACTGTAAGCAGAGCTGTGCCTTTGTTTTCTGAATAATTTGCAATAACCACACCAACAAATAGTGTTAAACCAATCATACAACCCAAAAATATATAAATATGGATGTAAATAGCATGAACCTATGTAAACAATACGGAATTAATTAAATAAAAATTGGTGTAAATAAATAAGTATTTTATAAAATATATTAAT
Organism: Chelonus formosanus; assembly: GCA_028641665.1. Classification (NCBI taxonomy): domain Eukaryota; kingdom Metazoa; phylum Arthropoda; class Insecta; order Hymenoptera; family Braconidae; genus Chelonus; species Chelonus formosanus. The sequence goes on along the minus strand of CM054006.1, from coordinate 6,347,811 downwards.
AACTTACTGGACCTAATGCTTTTATTAAAACATCTCGTACATCTAGCCAGCCTTTGAAAGATAGAACTTCAAATAATGCCAACATTGCATCGCCAATATTATCAAAATTGAATCTTCTAGGATTAGCCCTGAAATTATTTAATAGTTAATTTAATCTCCGTTACTTAAATTGATTCTTTTAAAAGCTTACCATACACGTGGTACTAATATGGACGGATAGCTTTCATTTTCACCAGGTTTCAACTTCATCTTTGTTACAAAAACTCGTCGCATGAAAACTCCAACACATTCTTCTCGCTTTAAAATTGTTGGATCATTACAACGAGCCAATCTACCACCATAAAGTTGTACGCCATAACTTGCAAAAACAAACATTAGAAGAATAAGCAGTGTTGATACTAATAAAATTTCTTTAAAGCCTCTACATAATTCGTACACCACTTTTCTCATGTGTGGTACTAAAGTAAAAATTCTGAGAGGTCGAACACAGCGAAGAATCATTAGTAATTGAGCTCCTGAATTTGGTGGTACACTTTTTGGCATCCAGCACAAAAAAACCAGGCTGACCTTAAATAAAAGAAAGGTAATGTAATTTAATTATAGCATTTATCAACTATTATAATCAATTTATTACGTACCACATAAATAAAAATATCAAGAACAGATGCTACGTCTTTAATATAAGCCTTAGGAGTGAAAAATAAACCATCAGCAAGTATTTTTAAAGTTAGTTCTATACTCATGAAAATAACAAAACCATATTCAGCCACTTGTAGAGCAGGAATTTCCATCACACGAAATTTTGGTGTCTCAAACATCATTGAAATACAAGAAAGTGTCGTTGCACATATCATCACCCAATCCAAGTAAGTGACAAGACCAAGAAAATTGCTAAAGAAAATTGTGAAATTAATTTTGTTTCAACTACATTTTTCATAACGGTAATTTTTTGTAATCAGATTAATATACTTACTGAAGACTTTTATATTGTACTTTGCGCTCTTTACCAGTCAAAGGGTCTTTTAATCTAGCATCATATCTAGCGTAAACTAGCAATTGGCAAATTTTACGAAATTTACTCTCGCGTGGTACAACAAATAAAGGAGTATCAAAGAAGGGATGATTTTCTCTCAAATCATCTTCCCGTTGATTACTGGGGATATTTAACAATAAATGTAATTATTTATTATATTAGAAAGAAATTTAAAAAGTATATTTACCGTCTCATTTCAGCTTGTTGTCGCTTAGCTTGGAGTAATTTGATGTCTAAATCATGTGGCCGACTACGAGATGAAGCAACTCGATTTATTGCTCCAATATCTCCATTTTCCACCAAATGTTCATATGTTTGTTTCAATTTAATTGAACCACTTCGAACACTTCGGCGAATTGACCTTTGAAGTTAATATCAGTTTCAATTTTTAATTACAGGAAAAAAATTTTCACTTACTTTTTTTGATCGATCCTTAATTGCTTTGCACTGCTAACTGTTCCCTGGGGTTTTAAAAGACCTTTCCCAGGAATTGGAATCATAGAAGAGTCTCCAAGCAATAATCGCTGATTGTTTGAATCACTATTGAACACAATAGCCATAGTAAAATTTGAAATGAATAAAATATTCAATTAAAAAAGTTGAAACTTACTTAATGATGTAAATAATAGCGGCTTTCTTGAAATCTATCATAACATTCCTTACTTTGGGTGGATTGTTTAATATTTTAACGGGCCGCTGTTTTCGATAGACTAATTTTGAATCAAATGTTTCATTTATTCTTCTTGCCACTTCATTTTCTTCATCTTCAACTTCATAAACAAATTGTCTCATAAAACTTTCTCGGACCTTTATTCAAATATTACATAAAAACTTGTATTAATTGGATAATTATTTTTTTTCAGCTTCCAAAACGATGCTAATAATTTATTTACCTTAGGAAGATTGAAGTCTGATGGTACTTTATGTAAGCAAGTCATTTGTGGACTATCGGGAAATTTTTCAAATATTCGCAATCGGAAAGGTAATGTTTCTTTAATCTCAGCACTTTGTTCACGAAATTTCAATTGTTTTAATTTTTTTATGTCTTCATCAAGCTCCAAGTTATCAAGGATAACTGCGACGAAAAGACTCAACACAATCTGAATTAAAATTGAATCAAATTATCAAATTTTTATTCAACATTATTCAATCAAATTATGAATTATTTATAAAATACTCACCAAAGTTACGAAGAGATGATAAAGAATGAAATAAATAGCCACAAACGGTGCCATTGTTTCATGAGTTCTAACCATTGTTTCATCCATTACTTCCACCCAAGCTTCTTGAGTAAGAATTTGGAACATAGACATAAAAGCCTAAAGAAAAATTATTTGAGTATAGATACATTCACGACAAAATATTAGAATATTATTTTTTTATTACTCACTTCAATGAAAGTTTCAAATTTCGTGAAATCACAGAGAAAACAAAAAAGCTGCATTGATATGCTAGAAGATATTATCAGTAAACACATTGTAAAAATGATTAGGCTTCCAAGTTTTTTTCCAGGTCCAAAAATCTTATAAACAAAATCTTCTAACATTGGTGATGCTTTGATAAGTCTAACTACCCTAAGAACCTATTAATTCATTATTAAATTATTCTAGTTGTTCTAAAAATTATTTATGAATAACTTACCTGGAAATATGTAAATCCAGAGAGATAAAAAAAAGGTAAAATGTGGATCGTTGTACCGATAGCCAGAAGTAATTCAAATTTATGGATAGAATGTTTGTAATAACTACGAAAACCAAGACACCATATTTTAAAAAGAGTTTCCAAGTCTAGAAATATCGTGAATGCTATCTCTGCATAATAGTAATTATCATAATATGTATGTCTCGGACGCTCATCATGTTTAAAATTCATGGTAGCTGTTGTGATACCATTCGCCAAAATTGCACACATAACAATCATTCTAAAATATGGTGAACGTAGAATTTCTTGGCAGACAGGTGATGCCAAACCTCCATGCTTATTTTCATCCAACGTAACTAACTTCCATCCATTATCATCTCCAGATAGAATCTAAATTTTCAATACACTTTGTTTTAAATTTCTGACAATGTTTATAAAAGAAGATTACTTAATTAATCATTTTCTTACTTGTGATGCTGAACTGCTCGTTATGTGTCCTCTGATTCCCCACATTTGTTGGAACTGTACTCGAATTTCGTTAAAAGTTTCAGTAATAACAGCAATAAAGACATTTTTTACAAGCCATGCTAAGAAAAATATCATTGTGCTAAAATACAATATTGCTCGCCAGGCTGGAAGACTGTCAATAGCACGATACATAATAAAAACCCAGCCTTCTTGTGATGCTGCTTGATAGACCGTAAAAAAACTTGTCGCTGAAATAAAATAAAATTACCATTAATATTTTCATTATGTAATATAAAAAAAAAGATGAACTTATATTGATTGTTATAATACCAAATTCATCAAAGCCATTAAATCCCATAATGTATTTAGACAATTCTAATTTCATACAGGTCATTCCTTCAGGACATTGATATCCTGATTCAGGATCAGTCGAACAAAATGTATCAGGAATCGCTAAACTGTTTATAGTAATGTGAGATGGATCAGTTGTATTTAAAACACAATGGTTTTTGAGTTCTCCAAAAAATTGAACGCCTAATAAACCATAGAGTGACATAAAAAAAAGGAAGAAAAGAGTTACATTGTAGATTTGTTGACTTGAACGTCTAAAAAAATAAAAAATAATCATTAGACACTGGATCAATGTTTGCAAAAAACATTCCAAAATAATAACTTACTTAAAAATTTGATTAATTCTCGCCTTAGGCATAGAGAATTTCAAAAAAACTCGAAGAAAGCGAATCATAATTAGAGGTCGCGGTGATCGAATTATAGACGCCGCACTAAATTTCAAAACAAATCCCAGCATCTCAAACATTTGGAGTATTACAGACAACCATAAAAATAAAACCATCGTTGCATCGAATTGGCACCAGTGATCTTTTAAGTATGCTTTATCTCTCTAATATAAACATAAATTTAATTATTAAAACAATACAATAAATACATATATTTAAAATAATTTTGTTTACCTTTAAAATTCCTCTTATATGCATTTTAGCAATCATTTCAGCGGTGAAAAGAAAAGTAACAACAAGGTCACAAACAAAAGTAACGTATTGTAGTTGATAAACTTTTTCGAATGTTTTGGGGGTGTTTAAACATACCGATGTAAGTGAAACTAGTGCACATAACCTCATTAATCTTCGAACCCATAGCTAAAAGAGAAATAAGGTCAGTTTTTTAATATGAAATGTCACATTAATTTAATTTGTTCTTACCTTATTTACCCATTCAATATCAGCGCTCTCATTGAGGAACTCTTCCGGACCGTAGTCGGCCAGGACGGGTTCCCCTTTGAGGCTCTGTTTCCGCCCCAACATCATAATTGGGATTATGTTAGCAATGGTGAGGCCTAAAAACGTAAACAACAAGGTAAACAAAGTTGGACTTATACATATTTACTTTCGAAATAAGTTATTTTCCTCATTTCAATACTTCGGATGGTACTATAAAATTCAAACTAAACTATGGAATTTATAATAGAGAATCTAACTTAAATAATACTTAAATGAAGTCTTATATTAAATGAGCAACAATCAAATAAATCATCTAAATATGGGATAGTACAAATAATAAATGAGAGTTGTTTATAACTGATGGATTTATCATGCAATTTATTCATCATGAATATGTTGAAAAGGTCGACCGCCTAGTCAGAATGACGGTTTATAGATTATAATATCAGTGATATCAGTTTATATATTCAGCTATTATACTTCTATTAATTTAAATTTGATATACTATATTTTGACGATTCCAAGAGAAATATTTAACATAAAAAAAATTTTAAAAAAACATTAGGTTCTGTCAAACTCACGCAAACTTAGGTATTGAACACATAATTTTTGGAAAATAATCATAACACACCGAATACGATACTCACGTCACCACAATTTTTAATATCACCGTTTAATTGTCAAATATAGGCTGAAAATTATTTAAAAATATCAAGCATGTTACATCGGACAATTATTATTTACATCTGAAGCAAATTTATTTTATATCATTTGTCATATTTCATCCATTTTTACTGGTTCATTTTTTATTTATTCATTTAATTATTAATTATTTTATTGTTTATCAATATTTTGTTGATTAATGAATTAGTAAAAGAAGAAAGGCAGTGTAAAATTGAAAGAAAAATAATAGAAAGAATAGATAGATAACTTACCGTTTATGAAACAGTTCAGTTGAGAAATACTCTGCCTTTTGGCAAATACTTATAAACTACATTTCACATATAGCAACGTAGAAAATTAACGATTAATAAACATCTTTATAAACAACAATCATGTTATTAAGTTTAAGACATTTTTGATGAGTGCGACTGATTGTATGGTAAATTTCACTACCAGCTGAGAGCTGCACTTGAGCATGTGCTGTAGCATTCACCGCTCATCTTGGTTGAGATCAATATTTCAAGGCCTAGAATACACCAAATGTAACTCATAGGGAAGAAAGTTATCTCTAAATATAAGAGATCTGCCTTATCTCGATTCTCATTGAGTTTATTCTTTTATTGTTCTTCACATCGATTTTTATTAAAATTGTTAAGTATTAGATTTACATAAATCTTCCTACTTATATCTATTTGATGTTAAATTTCAGTCTGAAATATGATTGAGTAGATAAATTAATAACTATTTTATTTAATTGATATTAAAAAATGTGATTATTAAGTAGAGTTTCTAAATATTTAAAGTCGAAGAAGATTGCCATCTTTTCAAGTCTACATGTTTTAATTTTATCATATCACACATGAGCGAATACATATAAAAAATTTTAATTCTAATCATTTAATTGTAGATTAAATATTTTTAGTAATTTCATGACCATCAAATAATAGAAAAAAGTTTGAGCTTAATAGTCTTCATCTTCTGTGACAGCAGCATCTTCTTGAACTTCACGATAATCAAGTTCAAGGGCAGCTAGATCTTCACGAGCTTCTGTGAATTCACCTTCTTCCATTCCTTCTCCAACAAACCTACACATATGGAAATATTTTCAATCAAGTTCTTTTACTACCACCTTTCAAAATTTTAAATCTCTAGTATTGATTTAGAAGTCATGTCTCACCAATGAACAAAAGCTCTTTTTGAATACATCAAATCGAATTTATGATCGATTCTTGCCCAGGCTTCAACTATTGCAGTTGTATTACTTAAACAACAAACTGCTCTTTCTGTTTTTGCTAGGTCACCTCCTGGTACAACAGTAGGTGGTTGATAATTAATTCCAACCTATAGAAATATTTCTATTAAAAATGGTTTAACCTATTAACTATCATTTCAGATGACTGGTGAAAAAACGTACTTTGAATCCTGTTGGACACCATTCAACAAATTGAACGTGTTTTTGTTTTTTGATCATAGCAATTGCAGCATTTACATCTTTCGGAACAACATCACCTCGATAAAGCATACAAACAGCCATATACTTTCCTCTCCTGGGATCACAGTTTACCATTTGATGATTTGGTTCAAAGCATGAAATAGTAATATCTGCAACAGTAGATCGCTCGTGTCCTGCTTTGTCTGCTGATAATACTGGTGCGTAAGTAGCCTAAAGAAATACATTGATATATTTACATTCAAATCAATAAGAAAATATGAAATGCATATTAGATATTCATAGTATCTTACTAGTGGGAAATGAATCCTTGGATAAGGAACAAGATTTGTTTGAAATTCTGTTAGATCAACATTTAAAGCTCCATCAAATCGAAGACTTGCAGTAATTGAAGAAACTATTTGACCAATTAAACGATTCAAATTTGTGTAAGTTGGTCGTTCAATACTTAAATTTCTTCTACATAATTCATAGATTGCCTACCAATTGGAAATTAAAATATTATTGATCTATAAAATAATATTTCATACTTTATAAAATAAACACTTGCTTGATTATCGACAATAAATGCGACCTCACAGTGTTCAAGGGTAGGATGGGTATAAAGAATGGCATTGTACGGCTCGACTACAGCAGTTGATACCTAGAATAATTGATTGATAAGCCATTAGATGGACATATAAATATTGTTCTTAGATTTTACTATTCTTCTACTTACTTGAGGAGCGGGATAAATACTGAAGGATAATTTACTTCGTTTAGGATAATCTCCAGATAATCTTTCCATGAGAAGACTTGAGAAGCCTGATCCGGTTCCGCCACCGAACGAATGAAAGATCAGGAATCCTTGGAGTCCATGACATTGTTCAGTGATTCTTCTAATACGGTCTAATGTTAAGTCTATCAATTCCTTTCCTAGAAGTCAAAATAGGTGAAGTATAGTTATAAATTCAAAGCTCACTAATATTTACAATCGAATAATAATTTTTCGTACCGATAGTATAATGTCCTCGAGCATAGTTATTAGCTGCATCTTCTTTTCCTGAGATTAACTGCTCTGGATGGAATAATTGTCTGTATGCACCAGTACGTACTTCATCTAAAAATATAAATAGGCTCAGCTGTTACGAATTGATAAAAGTAGAATGAATAAAATATTGAAACAAATTTTTTTAATGTCATGCGTTCTATGTAAACTATATTAATAATATATTCTTACCTATTACAGTGGGTTCGAGGTCAATAAAAACAGCTCGAGGGACATGTTTGCCATTGCCACCTTCAGAAAAAAAAGTATTGAACGAATCATCTTCTTTATCAATTGACAAATCGCTAGGCATTTGACCGTCAGGATGTATTCCATGTTCAAGGCAGTAAAGCTCCCAGCAAGCATTGCCCATTTGAACACCTGCTTGGCCAATGTGTATCGACACACACTCTCGCTATAATGACACAGAAATCAACCAGATATCATCGAGATAACAATATTACAGCATTGATCAACATTCAAATACCTTTCTGGCCATTTTATCACCAATACCGAACATCATGAATTTTAAATCAATTATTCAAGTAATAAAATTTTAAATTCAGTATCGATATAATTTTTTATAAATATTTTACTGCAGAGAATTATCTAGGATAAAAAATTATTTCAATGTCTACTAACGTCGAGTTTATGAGTCCAACTACCCTAGTAGAATATCATTTTTTGCCCTTCGTGTTCTTAACTTTTAAAACTATAGCTCCTGCAGTAATGCCTTGACCCAGTATGATATCATTAATTATTAATAAGATATCGAATAGAGAATTCTAATTTATGATATTGATAAGTATATACATATAAATATAAACTTTTTGTCATTATACGATTGTCTATGCTACTCTTAGTATGTATCGTGACTAACGATTCATGCTGTGGCATGCAACTGACTGAAATCGATTTTAAAGCTTGCTAAGTTGTAACCATAGTAGCTTCAATGAATTTTTTGCCAAAAATGGACATCAAAATTTGATTCTTTTTTGTACTATCATAACTTTATAAACTTTTTATACTATTCATCAATCATTGTAAGCAAGAAATTGTTTCTATACGAGTCTTATTCTTAACGAATTATTGTATTTTTATCAACATGACATGATCTCATAATATTCACCTTTGATGCTTTACTTCAAATATCTTTTTAACATTTATTATTAATGATAATAAGTATTACAAAAAATTTCTAAAGAGAAAACGTATGAATAATGAAATAGCAAAGTTAATTCTTCTAGAAACTTTTTCAATTATTTTTAAAGCATGTGTAGATTTATAACAAAGCTGATAGCAAAACAATATATCTGATTAATTTGTTGATTGAACTATAGAGGAATAGAGAAAATATTAATAAGCAAACTAAAAAATAATATCGGAAACTTACCATGATTGGATTATTGATAGAAGAAAATGTGTAGGTAGTCACAGGTGTAACGATAGTTAACGTCTGACTAGTAAAACGTTCCCATCACTGTGCAATTTACGTCATTAATGAATAGGATGCTCCTACAATACCTGAAGCAAGGTTCCACAAACGATTCATGCTATAGTAACGGCATTACTGCTAATGGATAGTTGAAGCATGTATGTTTTTTATCAGAAGTTTAAAACTAAAATAAAGAACTATATATGTCATAAACATCGATTTCTTATGGTCATTGACATAAAAAGCATAAAAACAAGCAAAGCAATGTATGAAATATTATTTGAAGAACTGGAAAATACGAAAAAATTTAAGATGAAATTTTTTAGAATTTTTTAAAATGAATGTATGAATGATGGAAAATGTAATCTGAGTAATATGATATTGGGTGGACCCTGATACGAAATATAAATACGCCCACATAGAATTAATTGAGTTTTAGTAATGATCGTTGATCTTGCATCAGTTTAGATCGATGTGCAGTTGAAGAAATTTCTTTCGAAAAATGTTTTCATTAATTAAAAATCTTTAAAAATTAGCGATAAAAAAAGTTTCTTTTATTATTAAAAATGGAGTTAAAATTATTATTAATGATTTTATTGGGTGTATCGTGGTGTGAAGCTTGGATGGATGAAAGGTCGTACATGATATATAGATTTTTTGATAACTTGAAAAGTTATGTAATTATTTTATGTGAATATTTAATTCTTTAGACCAGTTTTAGAGTCTGTCGATGGAAATCTCATCATCTCCAGTGCCAAGGATAGAAATATTACTATAAAAATTTTAGGGAATGGATATTTTAATATTGATGACATTGATCTTTTAAGTGTTGCAGTTTCGGTAATTAATAAAAACTATTATATAACTATCTGTAATAAAATAGAAAGTACAATGTCTATTTTAATCATTTTTGGTGTAGGCCAAAAGTGCATCTCGTATCGTTGAGCAATGGCGCAGTGGATATTTACAACGATTGATACAGAAAGTACATGATATGGTAGATATGATAGAAGGTCCTTATGGATTACAAAAACGAGTTAATAGATTGGAATTCGGTATTGATACGTCATCAAATTCTTCTGCACGATTTCCTAGTTCAAATGGCAATGTAAGTGTTTAAAAAACGTTTCTAAATGATTAATGATATAATTGAAATAATTTTTTCAGGGTCAATCATCTGATGATCCAAAATTAGCCATTCGTAACGTTGCAGACCAAGTAAGTTTTTTTTTCTACTCATATTAATTAAATAATTTCATTTTTCCTATGATAATAAATAATTATCTTTGATTTTCTTCAGGTTCGACGCTTGGAAAATCGATTACGAACAATATCGTTAAAACTACGTCAAAATAAATGTCTAGATAATCCTTGCCGGAATGGTGGAACATGTATTAGAATTTATGATGGATATCAATGCTTATGTCCACCACAATGGGAGGTAATGATTTTTTTCTTCGCTTTAGTTTATTATGATATAAAATTTGTATTTTATTAGAATAAAAAAAATTATTTCAGGGTAATAATTGTGCACGAGATATTAATGAATGTACAAGATATGCCGGCACAGATTTAGGGTGTCAAAATGGAGCAAGTTGTATCAACCTTGCAGGCTCTTATCGGTGTGAATAATAAATTATTCAATATAAATTTATGACAGTTCAAATAAATATTATTAAGGTTTAAAATTTTTTTCTAGTTGCACATGTGCGCCAGGTTGGTATGGAGTTGACTGTAAATCGAATACTGCTTCTTGCGATCATCAAAATTCTCACGCACTTTGTGGAGAGCATGGAGTATGTGTGCCTAGCGGAACGACACAAGGATACGTCTGTATTTGTGATGAAGGATGGAAATCAGATAAAAATGATCAGGCATGTACCGTTGATGTAAATGAGTGTGAAGGGAAACATCCTCCATGTTCAGTGCACCCGTTTGTGCCCTGCATCAATGTACCAGGAAGTTATCATTGCGGTAGTTGTCCTGCTGGATTCACTGGAAATGGCCACTATTGTGTAGATATTGATGAATGTGCAACAGACAATGGAGGATGTAGTACTGTACCTAAAGTCCAATGTATCAACACACATGGATCAAGAGTGTGCGGATCATGCCCTCCTGGATATCAAGGAGATGGAGTTACTTGTGTCTTTGTCGGAACTTGCCGAATTAATAATGGAGGATGCCATCCATTGGCGACTTGCATTGAAAATCCTGGATATACAAATGTACTTGTTGAATGTCGATGTCCTGAAGGTTATCACGGGAATGGTATGGGTCCTCTTGGTTGTCAGCTAGGAACTATAGTAGTAGATCAAGGACCTTGTACTAGTAATCCTTGTGTGCATGGAACTTGTGTACCACACGGTCAACATTTTATCTGCAGATGTGAAGCTGAATATACTGGTAAAAGAATCATTTTTTAAAATTATCATTAACATTCGACAAACAATTACTCAATAAAATTATTTAAACTTAGGAACGACTTGCAATACTCCAGTGAATCCATGCTCACCAAATCCGTGTAAAAATAATGGTATCTGTACTGCTTCTGGTCTTAAAACAGCAATTTGTGAATGTACAGCTGCATACACAGGACGACTGTGTGAAACACCTAAAGAAACTTGTGGTGGTGTGATTCGAGATTTATCAGGAACTTTAACATATCCAGCAAGTGGTGAAACATATCAGCATGGTCTAAATTGTGCTTTTATCTTAGTAACGAATGCATCATTAGTTTTAAATGTTACTTTCACTAAATTTGATTTGGAACCATCACCACGCTGTAATGATTTTCTCCAGGTAATTTATTATTCAAAGAATATAACTGTTTTTTCTTAAATTGTTAGTTATTAATTATAACAAATGATTTGTAAAATTACAGATTCATGATGGAGGAAATGCAGGAAGTCATCAGTTAGGAAGATTTTGTGGAAAATCATTGCCATTGGATGGCAATATTGTTTCAACTCACAACAGCTTGTATATGTGGTTCCATACTGATAAAAGTGTTTCTCATACTGGATTTTCTTTTCATTGGAATAGCATTAAGCCTGTATGCGGTGGTATTTTAAGGGAAGAACATGGAACCATAAGTTCACCCGGATCTCCCGGTAGATATTCCCCGGATCGAGATTGTATTTGGCATATTTTCGTTCGTCCGGGTAAAAGAATACAATTCCACTTTTTCACTGTGATGATTGAAGAGCATCCAACTTGTGATATGGATTATCTTGAAGTAAATAAATATATTTATCATGATTTTCTACTATATTTAAATGATTCTATTAGCTATTCAATCTCGTATTAATTGATTTATCTTTGTTATCAGATTAATGAGACTGTCAGTGATCGAGAAATTCAATTGGGTCTTTACTGTAATCATACTCATCCTCCTCCACTTGTTACATCTGGATCATTTGCAACTGTGCATTTTCATTCAGACAAATATGGTCAAGATCTTGGATTTCAACTTACTTATTCTAGTATAGAAGGTAAATTTTTTTGTAATTTTTAATAATTTAAAAGATTCTAAGTTGAATATTCTTTAGGAATACCTGGATGTGGTGGAGTATATACAGCTGATCAAGGTATAATTTCCAGTCCGATGGAAGACTCGAAATATAAACCAAATATGGTATGTGAGTGGAAGATACAATTACCCTTAGGAGAACGAATTCGATTGACTTGGATTACATTTGATATTGAAAAATCATTTTTTTGTAGCTTTGATCGCGTCTCGGTGAGAAAAATAAGCAATATCTATTTAGACAATTGTTAAACTATGAATGATTTTGAAAAAATAATTAAAAATTTGTTTAAAGATCTATGAAGGTCCTGATATGGAATCTCCATTAGTAGGAAGGTTTTGTGGAAACGATTTACCACCACCCATAGAAATGGATTCAAATGTAGCATTAATTGTTTTCATGAGTGATTGGAGTACTGAACTCGGGGGTTTCAAAATTCAATATGAAATATCTTGTGGTGGCCAGTATCATTCACCCTCTGGCTTAATACAATCTCCTTATTATCCAAACACTTATCCTGGATCAAGAACTTGTATTTACGAAATTATTCAAGAACCTGGAAAAGGCATTGCTCTCGAAATTCTTGATATGGACATAGAAGGTTCATCTTTTACTGATTGCTATTTTGATCATCTTGAAATTCGAGATGGTGATAATGAGAATTCAACACTTCTTACTAATATCTGTGGCAATGAAAACAATAAGCCATCTGAACCAATTTATTCTACTCTGAATTATATGTACTTGAAATTTGAAACTGATTCAAGTGTTCATGGTCGTGGGTTTCTTGCCAATTATACAACTTTTGATCGAAGTGAGTTATTTTTGTCATATTGTAAACTATAATAACATAATTTGAATAATATTTCATGTATTTTCTAGGATGTGGTGGACTGTTAAAAACTCCTTCTGGCCAAATTCAAAGTCCAACTGATTCAAATCGATATTCTAATGATGAAGATTGTATATGGACCATCCAAGCACCTGTAGGTCACGTTGTACAACTTACCTGGTCATCATTTAACTTGGAATATCATGACCGGTGTCAAAGCGACTATGTTAAAGTATCAGAAATATATGATGGAGAAGATTCGGAAATAGGAAAGTACGATGGATTTCAAACTAAGTTGTTTTTATGAATTTTTTTTTTCCAATCATTAATAAACAAATGATTACAGATATTGTGGAACGAAAATGCCACCAATATTAACTTCCCAAAGCCGCACAATGAATATAGTTTTTCATACCGATAGTACCATTACATCTAATGGCTTCGTAGCAAATTATTTATTCATTGATGCATCAAATGTTTGTGGAGGACATTATTTCACCCCTATCGGTATTATTAAGAGTCCAGGATATCCAGATATGTATCCTACTAATAGAGAATGCATATGGATTATTGAAGCACCAAATAAATTTCGTGTAATTTTGGATATAAAGACATTCAATCTCGAAAAAAGTGCTTCCTGTAGCTTCGATTACCTAGAAATTAGAAATGGTGGCTATGATACATCACCCTTGATAGGCAAATTTTGTGGTGATGAAATACCTGAAGAGATACAGAGTTTCACGAATCAATTATTTATTAAGTTTGTCAGTGATTCTTCCAGGGGCCACAAAGGATTTATGATAGAATGGGATAGTACAATTTATGGTAATTTTCTGAATTAATTCATTTTTTCAGATTACGTTTTGAATAATTGTTATAAAAATAAAACAAATAAATTCCAGGTTGTGGTGGAACACTATCATCAGCAAATGGTGACATAATATCTCCATATTATCCACAGCCATATACGCGGTCATCAGAATGCATATGGAAGATTGCGGTAGCAGCTGGCAGTCAAATCCAAATACTGTTTATAGATCTTGAGTTAGAAGAGCATTCAAAGTGTAGATTCGATTATTTAGAAATATATGAAGGTTTAAATCGACCACGTAAAAACATTAACCGTTTCTGTGGTTCGGATCATCCCACAACACTTAATTTCAATAGTAACTTGGTTACGGTTCGTTTTCGAAGCGATTTTACTAACTCTGGTCGTGGGTTCCATATCAAATATAAGACAGGTAAGTAAAAGCAAAATCATTTTTTTTCCAGAGATTATAATTTCATTTACAGTTTTTGAGTATTATAAAATTCTCATTAGTTTGTAGTAACAAGGTCCATGGATTCGGTGGTGTCATAGAGTCACCCAATTTCCCTAATAAATATCCATCTCATATCAACTGCAGTTGGATCATTGATGCTCCAATTGGTAACAAAATAAACGTAACATTCTCACATTTTGATGTCGAATCATACGGTGAAGACAGCTGTAAAGATAGTTATTTAGAAATTAAAGAAGGAGCTAATGATGAAGCTAATACAGCATTAGGAAAATTCTGTGGTTCAACTCTACCACCTAAAATAGCATCCAATCAACATCAAATTTTTATTGAATTCGAAGGCAATAACTATGATCAATCTGCTGGATTTAGATTAGAATGGATATTAAATGGGTGTGGGGGTCATCTCAATAGACCAGAAGGTGAATTTACATCACCAGGATATCCATCACCATATCCTACAGATATCACATGCGAGTGGTTGATTGAAGTTGATTATGGCCATAGTGTTGAAATATTTTTCTCTGAAGTGAATACTGAAAAAGCATCATCTTGTTCTTACGATAAAATTGAAATTTACGGCGGTGAAGATGTATATGCACCAAAACTAGCTGAATTTTGTCATTCTGCTGAGCCTATTAACTATACTAGTTCTACTAATAAAATGTTTGTTGTATTTAAGTCAGATATATCTTATGCTGGTCGTGGATTTGCTGCACGTTACAAAGCTGTACCACTCACTTGTGGTGGATCATTCCGAGCAGATCAGGGATCTATTCATTCTGCTAATTATCCTATGAATTATCCTCATAATCAAAATTGTGAATGGCTCATACGAGTTGATCGACATCATGCTATTAACTTAACATTTTCTGATTTTGATATTGAAGATACAACTAATTGTACTGATGATTATGTTGAGGTAAAATTTTTAATATAAAAAACTTAATTATAATTTTTGAATTGATTAAATAAAATTTGTAGATATTCGATGGGCCATCAAGAAATGATTCATCACTTGGACGATTTTGTAAAAATAAATTACCACCTTCAATAATTTCTTCTGGTGATACATTATTAGTAGTTATGAGAACCGATAGTTTAATAGCCGCTAAAGGATTTATGGCACGTTTTGAACGTACATGCGGAGCAAAAGTTATTACTGATGGCTCTGGAGTTTTAGAAACTGTATCAAATTTGCATTTACATAATCCCGAAGGTATTAATTGTACTTGGATCATCGAGGCAGCCGATCCAGCTGATCATGTAACGCTAACCATTTTTTATTTGGATATGGGATCATCTTTGTCTTGGGATAATACATGTGAATCCCATTTCCTTAATGTTTATGAAGGTGAAGGCACAAGTGGCTCACTTAGAGGTGCATGGTGTACTAATAAAGCTCCTCCACCAATAGTAAGCAACGGCAACTCTTTAACTGTGCATTTATTCTCATATTACACCAGTGATTCCATGTTCCAAGCATCTTATTCTGTTTTAAATTCAGGTAAAATTCATCACCATCTTTTGCAAAATAGTTAATAGAATGTGATGAATATTAATGAGAAATTCATTTTTCAAACAGCATGCGGTGGTGATTATTTCTCAGAATCTGGAACACTAGCTTCACCTTCATATCCCGAAAGTTATCCACTAAATGTCGAGTGTGTATGGATACTACACACTTCTGCTGGAAATCGAATAAGTGTTTCATTTTCTGAATTCGATCTTGAATCGAGTTCTAACTGTGATCGTGATTATTTAGAAATACGTCAAGAATCTGCTATTGGAAAATTAATTGGTGTTTATTGCGGTACTACAATAGAAGAAATAACGACAAATACCACATTGTGGATTAAATTTCGAAGTGATAATGCAAATACTGCTAAAGGATTTTTGGGAGAATACAATTTCATTCATGGTAATAATATTATTGGTACATCAGGAACTATTTCTTCGCCTCTTTATCCACATCCATTTAAATCATCTGATGAAATTACTTGGCGAATCACTGTCGAGTTTATGTCAGTAGTACGAATAGAATTCACTGATTTCCATATTGAAAATATGTATGGCTGTTATTATTCAGCTTTTACAGTAAGTTCTTCTAAATATTTAAATAATTTATTATATTACATAAGACTTCTTACATACATAATTCTATAAGGTTCACGATGGCTATGATTCTGAAGCTCCATTGATTGGAACATTATGCGGTATTAATCTACCTGATCCAATCCAATCATCTAGCAACGTTGTATTCATCAAATTTGCCGGTGATTCAATGAGGGAAGGAAATTGGTTTTCATTAAATTGGTATCAAATTCCTCGAAATTTAGACTCTAAAAATACAGAAGAAGAATGTAAGTAATAATATTAAAATGATTTCAACATTTAACTAGTTGATGGCTCTAATTCTAGTGTCTGAATGCAATGAAGAAATTTATCTACATGATTTAAAAAATACATCATATTACATTAATTCTCCTGGATTTCCAAATGGATATGGAGAAAATCTTGATTGTCGATGGATGTTTTCATCACCTCCAGGAACTCATTTAGTTCTTTGGTTTATCACCCTTGATATCGAAGAATCTGACAGTTGTATAATGGATTATGTTGAGGTTTATTCTGGACATGCAGTTTCTTCTCCTCCACCACCTGAATCAATACAATTAGGCAAATTTTGTTATTTAAATGTTACCAATGTTCATGTAGAATCTACGAATGCTATGACAGTTCACTTCCATAGTGATTCATATATAAATGGAACTGGTTTTAAAGCTGTTATTTATACTGTTTGCGGTGGAGCATTAAATGAAAATGATGGAATTATTGAATTTAATGATGAGATAAAACAAAACTTAATTCACTCCTGGAGTTTCAAATGCGAATGGAATATAACAGTAAGACCAGGGCGAACGATCGAAGTTAATGTTGTTAATATGTCAATCGATTCATCTGATGAATTTTGTACCAATTATTATTTAATGGTAAAAAACTTTTTATTCATTCTACTTAATTTTGATTTATTGAATATGTTTTTACTCGGAATTTTTTTAGCTTAAAAACGGAGCTGGCCCAGATTCTCCTTTACTTGATAAAGGAAAATTTTGTGGTCGGACTCCACCTGGAACTCTGATGACCACTGGCAATAAATTGTACGTGAAAGCTGTTGGAGCAGGATTACACGTTAATTTCAAACTGACTTATCGGTAAGCTGAGTGAAATAAAGATCTATTCGCAACATGAGAATAAATGTGAAACACAAATCCGCGAGATTCTTTCCTTTGCCTTCGGCTTGGGAAAAACATTTGCTTATAAATGAAATGCTATACTTTACTTTCTTGGTACAATATACTAAATACTATTTTCGATGTAATAATGAATAAAATAAAAAATTATCTTATTCATTTTTTAGGGAAGTTGGATTAGAGTGTGGTGGAACATTTACGTTTTCAGACCAACGTAGAGTTTACGATTTAAAAACACCGAATTATCCTAATATACCACCACCATATTCCGAATGTTTTTGGACTTATATGGCACCTGCTGGTGATAAATTATCACTACACTTTCTCGAAAGATTTGATCTCACGGATAGTCCTAAGTAAACATTAAAATCAATAAAAATATAACATCGAAAACTTCGAAGGTATTAAAAACATTTTTTTTTTCAGTTGCGAACAAGAATATGTTGAAGTCAGAGATGGTGCGACAGATTCATCGAAACTTCTTGGGAGATTTTGTTCAGATACAGCACCGAGTAGTATTACTAGTTCAGGAAATGTCCTTTATATACATTTCTTTACTAACGTACCAGATCCTAAGAATGGTTTTAAAGCCTCAGTTATTGCAGGAGGTATAATTTGATTATTTAAATAATAATAATAAATTATTAATAATTCATTTTCAAACCACATAAAATCATTCTGTTTTATGTAGAATTTTGTGGGGGAATTATAAGGGCTAAACAAGGTGTTATTACTTCACCGTATTATCCAGCAACATATCCTAAGAATGAAAATTGCCATTGGTGGATTATTGGCCCACCAGACCACACACTAAAAATACAGTTCCAAGATATCCATTTACCAGGATTACGACGATGTGAAAATTCTGATTATGTTTCCATCCATGATAAAGTTCCAAACAATGATACAGGTTACATTTTATTCAATATCCATATTAATTAATAAACAATTTTCAAATTATTAGTAGCATAAATTATTAGTTTTTATATTAGAAATGACTACACTTGGAATTTACTGCGGATCTACGAATCCTGGCGTAATTGAAACATCATTTAACGAAGCTTTCGTTATATTCTATAGTGGTCGACGAAATTATTTAAATTTCCGAGGATTTAATCTCAACTTCACTGCAAGTGGAGATAGTATGTTGTTAAGTTAATAATATTATGTCAAATATTAAATTTATCAGAGATAACACAATTTATTTTTTATAGCTTGTGGTGGATCTTTGAATGGAATGAATGGAGATATAAAATCTCTCGGTTATCCAAATCCTAGTCTTCGAGCAAGGTGAAAAATATTCGATATTTTTTTTCGAGTAACATAAGAGACTAACTTATTTATTTAATAGGTATTGTGAATGGCGGATTACTGTTCCTGAAGGTTGGCAAGTACGTGTAGAAATTGATGACTTAGACATAGGTGGATCATCATCTAATGATGCTAGATTTTATTTAGCAGTAAGTAAAAAAGTATAACGTGTATTTAATTAAACATAATGACATTAATACATTTTGAATATTTTTAGTTCTATAATGATTTACAATCAAGATCTCAAATTGCTGTTGTACGTACCGGAGAATATGAGAGTCACATAAGTAGCTCGACGAATTTTATGCTGATTTCATTCTGGTCTAGTACAGGTCATCGAGGTTTAAAGGCACAATATACAGCATATGCGCCAGCTCGTAAGTATTCTAAAAATCAGTTATTTTTAAAGTGATACGAAGGTAAACCACATTAGGGATTCATAACTTCGGAGATGAAGTTTTTTGATGCAGTTAAAATTTTTTATATTGCAATTTTATAGCTTGTGGAAGAATTGTGGATGATCTTCAAGGATCATTAGCAGCACCAAGTTCTCCTCCGTTTAATCAAAGTACATTCTTTTGTCAATGGACAGTAAAAGCACCAAATTCTTTAATAGAGGAATCTCCAGGATCTGGAGTTACTTTGTCAGTGACAGTGTCGGGAACCATCGGCCGCTATTCACTCCAAACACGAACATGTTCCTACTTAATGAAATATATTATGGTATCAGATTCCAAAAATCCTGTTGGAATGGTTTGTGGTAATGTAACTCAAGAACCATATGTTATTCGAAGTCCATCGCCTTCGAATATTGTTACAGTATGTAAAAGAAATATTTAGCTGAACTATATTAAAGTTGTGGACAAGAATACAATCAATTCTATCTGTAGGTACTCAATGGGACGTATGGAAGTATGATGAAGTTTGATATGACATATAAATGGCAAAAATGTGGAGGATTATTATCAGGTCCGTCTGATATAATTCGAGCACCAACAGACATTACATACCCGAAAAGTTGTGCGTGGCGTGTGCAATATCCTGATAGTGGTGAAGCTATTCGTCTAACATTCAATCGTATCAATCTTGGGGATTGTAAAAAATCCTACGTAATCGTGAGGTAAATTTTGATTTAAATGAATTTACAATATATTTTAAAAAATTCAAGTGTACTAGAACTACTTCGTATTATTCAAAATAAATAGAAATGGTGGCCCGATGTCACCTGAAGTAGGAAAATTCTGCGGCAATATAAAACCCAACAACATCACGAGCTCATCTAATAAATTATGGATTGAATACTGGGCTGAAATGGCTCCTAGTGACTTCGAAATCCATCTGAATGTTGATTTGGCTGGTTGCGGTGGTACAATGCGTGGATCAAATAGAGAAATATCATCACCTGGGTACATACTTTTATTATTTTTTAACATAAATACTTAATCATATTTAATTAATTATATATAACTATTTATTAATAAACCAATAGTTTTCCACGGAATTATCCAGCTAAAGCTGAATGCACTTGGGAAATTACTGCTGAGAACGGCTATCATATAGGATTGACTTTTATTGACAGATTTAATTTGGAATCAAGCGCACTTTGTAATAATGATTTTGTTCAAGTATGAATATCATATATTTTTCTAATGTCAATTATTTTTGAGATATATTTACAATAAAAAATGCTCTAATCATTGTGCACAGATATTTGATTGGGATAGTAGTAATCGTGGCTCTTGGAAGTCATTAGGAAAAGTATGTGGAAGAAATGTACCAGCACCATTTAATACTACTTCAAATCGAATGAAGGTATTATTCCGTTCGAATGATGACATTCAAGGAGATGGATTCCGAGCTATTTGGGATCGCAACTGTGGTGGTATTTTGAGAGCAACAAAATATCGACAGATCATTCAATCACCGAACTATCCTAACTACTATGATACAAATTTAAATTGCAATTATACTATTATTGCTGAAGAAGGGAAATCTATTTTAATTGAGTTCAGAGATTTTGAACTTGAAAATGGTATTTAGCATAATAAATAGTATAAACTATTCAATTGCTTAATTTGTGATTGAAAAATATTTTTTCAGTCAACGGTAACTGTAGATACGATAATTTAAGTATTCATAACTATGAATGGGGGTGGCATGAATCGTCAACTATCTGGTGTGGCGTTAATAAACCTCCAGTTCTGTTAGGAGGAAATAAAGTAGAGATTATTTTCAAAACTGATAAATTTATTCAAAAAAGAGGCTTTGAATTCATCTACTTCCTCAATGGTAACTTGTAAATTATTTGACTTAGTAAAAATATTAATTGTGTGAATTTTTATCTAGAATGTGGTGGTGAAATAACTAATGAAGAAATACTTCAACCTCCGAGATCAAAAGAAGCCCTAACATACTTTGGTAGATTTAATTGTACTTGGACCATCCGTGCTCCAGAAGATAAAAGTATCACTTTACGTTTTAAAATGTTTGAACTAGAATACACTTCAGCGTAAGTATTCATTTTTTATTCCTTGATAATTTTTATAATTATATGAATTTTGAACTAACAATTTTTTTTACAAATTAGCTGTTACTCTGATTACGTATCAATTTTTGAAGGCATTGGAATCAACTATGCAACAATATTAGCTACTCTTTGCGGAAATTTAACAGAATCATTGCCTGTTGTTAAATCCATCAATAATACGATGACGATAATGTTTTACTCTGATGATAGCAAACATTACCGAGGATTTGAAGCAGCGGTAAATTAATTAATATTTATGTAATTATTCTTATTTCACTATCATGATTATTAAATGTTTTCTCACAGGTACTATTCACTAAAAATGTTGCAAGCGGATGTGGAGGCAATGTTAATTTAACAAACTCATATTCCTGGAAATCTCAGAAAGGAAATAAATATGAACCATTTGAAGATTGTCTATGGACATTCTCAGTTCCATCTAGTAAAAATATTAAAATGACATTTACCAGTATGGATGTACGAAATACACAAAATAAATCATATTCTGAAAACACTGCACCTTGTAATGGCGACTTCTTAGAAGTAAGCTAAAATTAAATTGCAAAATTTTTATGTATGAAAATGAATTATTTTTTAAGAGTATGCTGAATTGTTTATTATAAGGTTCGCAATGGTAAAGGACCTTTTGCAGAATTAATTGGTAGATATTGTGGGGATCAAATACCACCAGCAGTTACAACTACGCGTAGTGATTTATGGATAAGATTTTACAGTGATGGTGAAATTGAAGGAGCAGGTGTCACTGCTACAATAGAAGTAGTTGATTGTAAATATGAATAATTAATTTTTTTATATATTATAAAAAATTTATTCTATCTCTATTGAGAAACACAATTAAATTTTCAGCAATTTGTGGTGATACTTTGATAAAAATAACAAATGAAACAAAAATGATTACTTCGCCGGGTTATCCTAATAAATATCCTTTAGGAATCACTTGTAAATGGGTAGTTACTTCTCCAATAGGTAATGATATTCAAGTGCATTTAGTTGAAGTTGATATGGAAGATTCTGAAGACTGTTTAGGAGATAATTTAGAAATTGTTGATAAACTGGTAACATTTATTTAATTTTATGTTTCCTGTTGACTTTTTATAATAGATTTAATCAGTAATTATTATTATTTGTAGAACAATAACCATATAAGTGAAGGCTTTGGTGAGGATTTCATTTTTAGCGGAAAACGTCAGAAGCATACAATAAGTTCAAGAACGGTAACATGAAGCTTTATTTCCGTCAAAATGAAATTAATCAATATTACGAACATATCAATAATTCAATTCAATATTCCAGCAATTTTTCAATCCTATGATCGCTTACAAATGGTGTTCTCAAATGCAAAACTATGATTATTATAGGTAGGTAGGATAAATGCTTCAAAATGGTTAAAGAGTGAAAATTAAATTTTTTAAATCTAAATTTATAGCGGAAGTAGTGAATTAGAAATCAGTTTAAAAACAAATATGGAAAATCCTCACAAACCTAGGAAGTTCAAACTAAATATTGGATTAGCTATTTGTAATCGTAATTACACTAGCCCTCAAGGAAGAATATATCATCAAGGATTTACTGACTGTTGGGTCACAATAACAGTTCCACCTGGACACACTATTTCTTTGTACTTCAACAATATGAAACTTTTTGATTTGACTGAATGTACCAGCAATTTTTTGAAAGTTCATGAAGGTGATTTTAATGGACCACTCTTAGCAACACTTTGTGGTATGCAAAGACCATCACCTATCTTCAGTACAACCAATAAATTAAGTCTGTATTCAAAGTCTGAACGAGGTGTTGTCTGGGAAAGTTATGATATTACTTACACTTCTACAGATAAAGGTAGATATTATCTTGTCAACTTTAAAGTTACTTTTCCAATTTACTAATCAATGTATTCATTATCAGGACAAGGTTGCGGTGGAAGAATTTATAATTATGTCGGAACATTTACATCACCATTATACCCAAATAATTATAGAAATGAAAGTCGATGTATTTGGGAAGTAAGTGTTCCTCGAGGGTATAAAATTATATTGAACTTTGAATTTTTCGACCTTGGTTCAAGTGATTGTAGTAGTGATTATATTACCCTTCGTGATGAAACAACGGCTCATGTACGAGTAATCAGATATTGTTCTCACGTATGTCAATAAAATTTATTCTTTTCTTAATACAATCAATAAAATAACAAATAAAAACAATTCAATTAAATAATAATTAAACTTCAGGACAACCCAGCTAAGTTTTATGGTATGACTAATTCAGTAACGGTCGAATACTCAACGACTGCAAATAATGGAGGAAATGGTTGGGTTATTCAATTTATAGGAGTTGAATACTGTAAGTATCATTCCGTATATATTAATTTTAACTTTAATAAAAAAATTTAGTTATTAATATTTTTTTCTATTTAGCATTTAAAGAAGAAGAAGAAGAAGAAGCAGAAATAAGGCCGACCTATCACAAAATAAGAATTTAATTACCACATTCAATGGTATGTTAAAAAGTAAATCAATGATATTACTAAATTAAAGTTATGAAAATAGAGTTTGTGATTGAGATATAATGCAAAATTTGCTGATTCTTTTTTAATATCTGTGTTATCGAACACATTCTTCAGATTAGAAATACTTTACATTTATATAATATATGACTTAATGAACTTTGGTTGCATCATTTCAAATACAGATTATTTGATAAGAATTTCTTTTATCTCTTATTGTTTAATGAACTGTTCGAAACGCACAAATGTTTTACTGATATTTATTAAAATAATTTAAACTTCACAAGATTCATCTGCTGGAACTTCATGTTCTTCAGCTACTTCGGAATCTTCTTTTACATCGAGTGTTCCAACAGTTTCAGTCTCTGAATCTTCATTCGTTGATTCCTCATTTTTCTTTGATTTATATTTATTTTTACAAAGTTTTTCTGGTTCTGAGAATTCTTCTTCCACATCATCTACAACTTTGTTTTTGTTCTTTTTCTTTTTATTATCATTATAATGTGATTTTTTTTTATCTTTCTCCTGTTTTGTATCTTTATTTGTTTCCTTTTCAACGTAATCAACATTTTCTTCTACTGGTGAATCCTCTGATACATTTTCATCATTCTTAGACCTTTTTTTCTTATTTTTATCTAATTTCTTCTTTGATTTATCATTTTTGTTATTGCTGTCTGTTAGATTGTCTTTGGATTTCTTATTTTTCTTTTTTTCTCCATCACTAGGTACTTGTTCAACCTGAACCTCTTCTTCAGATAATTCTTCTTTGTGAGTGATCTCTTTTTCATTATTTTTTACTTCAGTATCTTCAACTTGATCAGCAGATCTTTTCACTTTTTTACTCGATTTATATTTATTCTCAGTGTGTTCCTTATGATAGTCCTTTTGACGTTTATGATCCTCTTTTAAATTACCTTTAGTTTCGACATCATTTTTCTTCACCTTATTCTTCTTATCATTATATGATTTTTTAGATATCTCTTCTTTTTTATTTTTAATACCGGAATATTCAGGATTATTTTCTTTATCAGAATGATGTTTTTGTTCTTTAGTTTTAGTATGTTTTCCAACTTTATTCTTCTTATTTGCGCTAAAAAATTATCATTATTTAAAAATTGTTGTTATTCATGGAAAGTATTCATAATTATAATTATAATCTACCTTGAAACTTTTTCTACGTCAGATTGTTTGTTTCTATCATGAGTTTTTTTTCCATCAGCACTGTCTATTGAAGACACCAATATTACTACGCAGACACACAATGCAAGTGCTATGACAACTCTAAAGCACAAATAATATTTAAAGGATATTCGATATTTTTTAAGTAAAAGTTCAAAAATCACTTACCGCATTTTTGAAAAATATTATTTAACAAAAATATAAGGTCAATTATACAATCGATCAATTTTATGTACACTTGATATGAGAAAAGATACTTTAAACGTTAATAAACGCAACAACAGTCGACAATAATGTCCTTTATAGCATTCAACGACTGATAGAAAATCCTACGATAAATATACAAATATAATCACACTGTGAACTGTTATGAGTTTCTAGAGAGCTTGATTGTGTGATAAGCGATCTTTGGTATAGAGAATTTGTACTGACGTAAATTAATTGCACAAGTATATTAAAGTACTTGAGATTATCTCGAAAAATTTCTTAAGATAAACAATCAATTAATTAATTAATAAAAACACATTAAAGATTGTTTTTTGATAATATTTTTATGTGTTCAAAGGTATTTTTTCACAATGATATATTGAATTTTTTAAAATTGAAAAAAATGAGAGCAATAAACTTAACATTTAACATAATATGCAATTTAATCACATAACTGTATAAATATAAATTTTTTACGGAGATTCTTATGACGTCTGAAGATATTACTTTTATCATATTTATACTTTAATCAGTATGTACGCATTTATTATCATATCATTCTATCTAGACTAATTAATTTTTTAAAATTGAAATTTCATTCGAAATTTTAAATTAGCTTTATAAAAAATTTTTATTTATATTTATATATTATATTTTATATATAACAATATGTTAAGCAATATCTTCAAACTTATAATAAAATATTTTTTTCAATTATATCTAATTAAGTATTATTAAAAGTTTGTATAAACTATTATATTTAAAATCATTTGTAAATTCATCAAGAAAAATTGAAACAGTTCAGTATAACATATGTTATTCATAATTATTGTGACAAGTAGTTGCTATATTTTTTTAGATTTTTGTGCTAAAAATCGCTATTCTTTTTGCCATTATCAAACATTTACTTACATTTTTTACGACGAAAAGTTTATAACAAGATGTATTATTTATAAAGAATTATTTAGAATTGTTATAGTTTTTTTCAATTATAGTCTATTTGAATCTATATTTTGATGGAATCTAATGCAAGGCACTCACAAGATCAGTGCATACTGTCATTGCTTTAATATATTACTTCACTCATTTGCAGTTGTCTTCTATTCTCATTAGTTTAAGTGCATTGCTTCTGTATATAAGCAAATATTCAACTGCATCTTTGAAAGTTTGATAGCTTCGTTCATTGTTTGTTTCAATGATTTTTTTATAATGCTAATTTTTCTTAGATTTTTTCTCAATACCTATAGAGCACATTCGGTTCTTGTTTTTATAAAAATACTGAATAGGCTTAATTCGAAACTTAATGCATTCGTTATCTTTGAGTATCGTATAGAAATTTATCTTGAAATAATTCTTCGATAGATAAAAATACCAATTATAATAAATCTGTTCACTAGTAGAAAAATGTAAAATGAATAATTGATTTTGATTTTATAAATAGATGATTTTCGTGAGTGTACTCTAAATACTGCTTCAATTTAAGTTAAAAACTATACATATATATATATATATATATATATATATATATATATATATATATATAGTACTTGTGCCCATTTATGAGTAAGATTCTGATGAGCTCAAAAATATTTCAGTTGATATTTATCTGATATTCTTATTTCACAAAAATACTTTCTTTTTCTACAGCTCATTACGAGCTTACCCTGACTCCTAAGTTAACAAAAACTTACGAGCAAACATTCTGAATGAGACTATTACTCAACTGAGTATAAGGCTTCTAGACTTTTAAATTATTAAGTGTCATCGTTACTTTTAACTTAATGATTGAAAAATAGACTTATTTATAATTCTAAAAATCACTCTAAAAACTCAACATGTATTTATTATCTCTGGTTGCTCAGAAATATTATTTTTTTTAGAAACAATTGTTCCATTCTTATGAGATGTTTCATTCAATAACTCAACATCACTATCTATGAAGTCGGGTCGTTTTTGATCAGGATAATTCCATGATTGAATATCGGCAGTTCCAAATATTTGATAAACAATATATGTACTACATGCTATACAAGTAGTGAGGCCGAAAACATTTCGCCAAGCTTCCAAAGTTTGCTTTAGTAGAAATAGGAATTAAATTAAATTAAATAACAAAATTATTAAAAAAATAATTTACAAAATTTATAAAAATACTTACACTTTTTTGAGTAAGCAGACCAGCTGCAATAGGTGATAAAAAGCTTGCAGTCATGTGAATAGTTTGAGCGAATGCTAAAACTGGACCTGCTAAATTTGGTGCTATATCTACTATATTAGCCATAGCACCGGCATAAGCGGCAGTTATTAATGTTACAGCAATGAACCATATAATCAGAACAAGAATAATATTACAGCCGAGGTACCCAATTAATAAAACAAGAATTCCCGGAACGACTTGAGCTGTTGTAAAAAATTTTTTATATTATATAAATGAAAAGAAATCAGTTAAATTTGTGAAATTATAGGAAAGTCATCGATTTACTTACATATGGCTGTAAACAACTTTCGGACATTAGTTAAAGTCATAATTTGTCGTGTTACGAGAACATCAGCAACGTAGCAAAAAACAACTGAACTAAGATAACTGCATATGAACGGAGCTCCTGAGAGCAATCCATTCTGAAAATGTAAATAATTTGTATGTCATTAAAGCTTGCTAATGATTCTATTAATAGCAACAATTGATATACATACCGCTTGAATACTAAACCCTAAAACTGTTTTCATATACATCGGGCCTGGAATGATGAAGACGTAGTGGACCCATATTCTTCCAAAAGTAGTGATTCCAATTGACCACGCTGGCCATGATGTAAGGATAGATTTCCAAGGAACTGTGACCGTCTAAAAATAAATATACATATGAATATTCTATTCTAGAACGTATCTTAACCTGTTGAAATATTAATGAATCTGTAACTCACTTCATTCTCCGATGCGACCTGATGGATGACGCTTCCTTGGATGTATTGGCGTTCCTCAACGGATATCCTTGGATGCGAAGCTGGAGTGTCAAATGCAAAGAAATACCAGATGACGCACCAAGAGACTCCAATGCCACCAGTAGTATAGAATACGACACGCCAACCATAGTGAGCGATGAGAAATCCGCACAACGGGTAGGTCAAGCCGATGCCGAAGCTAAACCCTGAATATAGATAATCGAGGAGTTAGGAGTTGCTCACCCCACGACGGTAGAAGATGAAACATGATGTTCAGCAAATGCAGGCTTTCGGAGCCACTAAACTCGTATTCGCAGGACCTTTGTTATTCCATATCAGTGTGGGCTCTCTGCAATGCCATTTAAATGAAGTTTTATTATGAAAAAGAACGACTATGACCGATGGAAAGAACGAAAAAGGATGAAAAGAAATAAAGTATGAAAAAAATAAAAATTGGAATTAGTATGTTAATAGGTGGGACAATGAAACTTCTATGTTTGTGAATAAAACAAAATGAATCCGATTGATTTGAAAAGTATTAAGTATGATGAAAACCATGATCCCGAAAAGAATAAAAAATCATTACAAATATAATTGACCACAAATGACAGTTGGACTATGCGAAAAATAATTCATGCTGATTACGTATAAATAAAATGTGTCTTTCCACAATAGAAGATATTAATTCGTTGATGTCAGATTATTACGGCGTTCAACGTGCGTGTATACAAGCCCAGCTGATTCAACCAGGCTGGAAGTATACTCATGCCGTTCTCATGCTGTTGAGCGGTTGCCAATCGAGTATACCCCGCGGTCCGGTGAATACAGCTACGATGGAGCTAAATCAATGAAAAATAATTTCAACATTTGTAAATATTCGCAGGAGATTATGTACACATGTTTCGATTCCATTATATTATAATAATATATCTGGATAATAATCAGTGATCGTTGATCCAAATGGATATTATTTGACTGAAAAATTTGAAATATTTTGTTATTATGAGTAAATTTCCAATTCAATTATTATTATAAATGAAACACTGAAAGAAGTGTTTATGTTAATATTCATAATCAAATAGCTTATCAGACTACACAAATGTAATTGATCAATTTTGATAATAATGATATGGATTTCAATATACACAAACAACGACACATGTTACATAGTCTGAGGCGAGAATATTGAAGTTTCACTGTAACACAAAAAATGTTTTAGAACGAAGCAAGTAACAAATTAAATGGACCCTGAAAATAATCCTCTTACCTTGAAAGGAAGACATGAAACGAGAACGTTCAACTGGTGGGATCCAATGTCCTACAATAGCATACATTGCAGGCCAAGTTAACCCCTGAAATAGTTAAATCATATTATATAAATCGATTTTATCAACTATTCATTGGACATTTGTCAAATAATAAAGCTTAACTTACACTAGCAATTCCTTGAATACTTCTGAGAGCAATCATTGCTCCATAATGTAATTCTGCAGCACTTGGTATTAACAGGCTACATACAGCAGTAACTAATTGTGAACCACCGAATACTGTTTTTGTACCAAAATACTGTGTAAGTACACCACCAACAACTTGAGAAAGAATGTAACACCAGTAGAAACTTCCAATAATAGCAGATTGAACAGTTGGACTCCAATCGAATTCTCCCATATTATGCTATATCATTATAACATGTATGATTCATTTTTTCCATTTACTTGATATTGATAGTAAATACTAAATGTTGTTATCATTGTAATGCATTTACGTAATCATTGCATCATCATGGCTAAATTACACAGTTTATGTAAAGCTTAATAAGAAAGCTCAATTACTAGTAATTTTTATCAATAGACTTGACTTAAATGATGTCAGTAAATGCGAATGTATTAGAAAGAAAAATTGATGAAAAGAATTTGTATAGTTATAAACTATTATCGCAACAATATATGAAGTTGTGAAAGCTATACTCATATGGAAGGTTCAGCTTTGATTAGATATGTTCAACTTACTTTAGGAGTGGTAGTGGAATTGTCTGAAGTTGATGTTGCATTCGATGATGCATAACAATAAGAATCCGTGGCAACTTCAGTATCACCAGTGGTACGTGGCTGTAGCTTCACCATTTCAACCATAGCAATGTTTATGTCTGTTCTCATCATAAACGATACGAGAAATCCCGAAAACGAGAGCATGTACAAAACTACTCGAGCTGGAACTGTTTAATAAAGAAAATTAATTGATTTATATGATAAAAAAATTGAAAATTAATTTTGTAGGTAGTTATTAAATTTTATTACCTTCAAATTGTCGTAGGCGATTGTAGGATCTCTTGAATCCAGTTGGATTCTCATATTTACTAAAAAAAAAAAAGAAAGAAAAAAATAGTATCAAATATAGGTTTACAAAAGAAACAATCATTGAATGTGCAAAAACATAATTATTTCTTACTTCTCAGAATCTTCCATTGTCTTATTGGAAATTTATTGTAAGAAAATCAATTGTACGTAACTTCACACGAGTTTATAGTCGAACAATCAACCTGTGATCACCTCGGACTTTCCTGTAAACAATTTCATATTATTGAAATAAGCAGATTAATACAATATCATACGTAGATTTGATTATCGATGAACATGAATATTTGTTAATTACTTATTAAATGAGTTATTAGAAAAATAATTGTAATAATTATTCCAAGGTTAAAAATGAAAAGTTAGTTCTACAATGATATGCCTACTTTATGATGATAAGTACATTTATTCATATAATTATCATATGGTTTAGCTGAAAAGAATTTCACCTTCAAAGTTGAGGAATTTGAGATATGTGTATTGAATTATGATCTAGGGTTGCGACCTCGTTCTTTACAGAATTCAAGGATTAATAAAAATTCCTATTTTGTGAATTTATTAATCTTGACCTAATCCGCCATACAGCAAAAACTTCTCAATTCAATATTTGCTTATAAACAAAAATAGTGGTGGAAAGTAAATGATGTCAAGCAGTCGTTATCATATGTATATTTTTTTTTAAAAACTGTTGTTACTAGTTAGTTAGTAGATATAATTATGGTATTCAGTAGTTTTATCGAGCGGTGTGTGGTTTGATAATTTGTCTACACTTTGTAAAATTATGATAATATTAAAATGCCGGAAAAATTAGTGACTGCGTGACGGAAAAAATGCAAATACTTGCTAAATTCTATGAAACTCATCAACATTTTCAGAAAACATACATGACACAGCAATGAAAGAAAAATGTGCTTTTTTTCACAATATTGCATAAGTTCATAACTACTTAAACAGATACTGATAAAATACTATTTATAATTATCCAAAAAAATATTTAAAATAAAATATTAAAATATTTTATAAAAGCTTACTTGTTCACTAATACAGTAAATAGTATTATTCAAGCAATTACTGATCAATGCTGATGATATAATTTTGAGTAATCCTGAACTTTGTGGTATACTTAAAGTAAACACTATGTCTGCAACGTGGTTCTATCCTTACTGATGATTACTGAAAGCTGACTCTACTTCCATAAAGAAAAGAAGGGTCTTCAGTTTTGTCATCCCCTCTTTATCCCCTCTACTCAAAAACTATCATTCAACGATTTAATTATATGTATATATGAACAGTTGAAAGATTAATCATTTTTTGATACTTTATGTAATTCATTATAAATTTAGTCATTTTTATGCAAACATTGATTAATATTTTCATAGGCTTTTAAATTATGTCATTTTTTAACTTGGTTTTTATAAAGTCTGATTTTCATTTGAATATTATGAATTCTGATGATCTCTGGATAAAAATAAAATCATTAACTAGCTATTACATAATACAATCAATTGAATATTTTTTGGACTGAATGTTTGGTCATTTTATTAATTAACGTTTAATTGAAAAGAATGCTGGGGGTAAGTCACGAGTTGCAATTTTCAAATGTGTCATGTGAAGATTGATTTGATGGAATTAATTTTGATTAAGTTGTGACAATTGAAAATAAATTACAAGAAACGAAAAAAATATAATTATGAATCATTCATTAAATTGTGTGTGTGTTTTTTTTAATTTAATTGAATAAACATATGCTAAGTAATGTTTATTATACAAGATTCAGATGAATGATAGAAAAAGTCGTCAACTCAATTTATTAGTTTATTTACTCGTTTTTTTTTTACGGCAAAATAAACTGAGATGTGATTGATGATAAAAGTTGATGAGATTATAATTGACGATTTAGAATTACGTAAAAAATGATAGGTGGACAAGCTAACTCATTTTGAAGGTTTTATAAATTTAATTTGTCCTAATGTAATCAACCAGAATATCTAGCAATATTTTTTTTTATCCAAACAGTAATCATAATGTGTAATAAAATTCTTCTGAACAATTGTACTTCATTGTAAAAAGTAAATATAAGAAAGTAAACATATTTAACATAAAAATGTAAAGAATTTAACAATAGAAGTGACTAATTTTTAAAAATATTATAACATAAATGATTATAAAAAATTACACAATATACCTTCAACCTTGGCATTATAAATTTTAACCTTATTCAGAATCAATATCAGTTGTAATAATGTACTCATAAGAGCATGTTGGAAAAACTTTAGTTTCATAAAATTTTTTATATATAATAATTCATGAATTATGTAGGCATAATCATTTACACTAAACAGCTGATTACAAAATAAAACATGTTCATTTTAATGGTCAGTAAATTTTATATATCAATTTGAGATAATAGTAGAAATACTCAACTCAAAGTCATTCAGTTTTGCATCATAATATAATAGAAAATAATCAATTATTATAAGTTATTTTCAGTTACCTTAGTCTCTTTCTTATAGTTGTAGAATGCTAAAATATAATACTTCTGGTAAATCTTATCTCTAGTATTCTTCTGCATTTTCACACACGTGTTAAATATGATGACGTTCAGTTTACTATCATCTTGATGTTAGAATGAATTTGAATCAAATCTATGAACGAAATGTTTGAATAAAAATCAAGTCACAAAGTAAGCAAATGTATTTTCATGAATCTACTAGTTGGCTATATTTAGGGTAAAAAGGTTCTAACAACGATGTAACGTCGCGTAATAACGAAAACGAATCGGCAAAAATCGTACAACCTACGAGTGAACATTGAATATAGCCTCGACCTCAGGTTCATTTCGTGACGTCAAAATTACCACGTGACACGTTGGAAGCGATCGATAGGCTACTTGTACGCCGGCTTCACTACTAGGCGGTATTTTGAAAGGAGTAAAATATAATTTGTGATAATAGTTTTATAAATTAAGTGGACTTTTGATTATTTAACTCATAATCAACCAATTTGTCCCAAGAAATGAACATAAAATGTTTCACTCCACATATATATCCAGAAAGTAAGTGAAATGATAGATTCAAATTTATAAATTTGGCAAAGATTTGTAAATTTATTTTAGTCTAGTCACATGTTTCATCAATCTTATTCATCAAAGTGATGCCACATAAATAATTTTAATGAATTATCTTATTAATTTTCATATTAAATATTGAAATAAAAATAAGATGTAAAAACAACTGTTTGATTGCATGAAAGATACATCTAATTTCAAGTTTATATTTAATTAGTATATTAAAATTACACAATTAATCTTTTCTATGGAAATATTAAATAAATGATTATCTTACGTAAAATAAGGAAGATGTATTCATATAATTAAAATATGAAAATAACCTCAATCACTTATTTACTAAGAAACAAACACATTGTTTCATGGAATGAAGTTGGCCATATAAAAAAAAAAAATGATTTTCTTGGAAATCACATTTAATAGTTTGATCAAAATGTAAATAAATCAAAATTGCATAAGATTATGTCAGTCAAAGAACATCATGTACCATAAAAAAAAAACTTATTTTCATCTTTCAAATTTGTTTTACTTTTTTTAAACATTTACCAGATCATGGATAATAGTCAGACATAATTATATAATCTGTATCGAAATTATTATATAGTATATTTCAATAGTCCTGATATTTTTTTTGTGGAAAAAAAATAATCAGCTCTTTGAGGTCAGTGTAATTGAATCTCTTGATATCAAATGACATACATTTAACTACTGTATTGTATGCAAATAGTGAGCATCAGTGATGGATATTAACTTGAAAAAGTGTTCGAATGCCTCAAAACCACAGAGTCGCAAGGTTGAAAAAGGTGAGACTTGAATTATATTGGTTATCGAAATGGTAATCAATCTAATATACATAGTAATTATGCCTTTCGAATGACGCACCTCAATAAATTATTTATAATCAGTTTACTTAATACTTATCATGGACATATCGTAATATGATCTAACATTTGCACAAAGTTATCTGTTGAATATTTTATTCAGTACATTGAAAGTATTTTGGCAGATATTTATCATGCATGTATTTTATCTCAGAAAGTGAGCTTATAGGGTCACTATCGAAGCAGCTGTATTTAGCTGGGAATCAAATCCAGAGGCAGCAAGAAGTACTCAAGAAAGTCGAAAATCGATTGAAATCCAAGGATCAGGAAATAAATCGTCTTAAACGAAAGGTTTGTAGCATAGATTATTGTCATTTGACTTTTTTTTATGTAAGATTAAACTTATGTTTTTGATTTAGATAAAAGAATGGGAGGTAAAAGAAAAAAATCAAGAAACAATTCTAAAGAAAGAGACTCAACAACAACAGATGAAAAATGAAAAAACTGATCATGTTTATAGAAGATGTTTACAACTTGAACAGAAACTTTTGGAAATGGAGGTTATTCGATTATCATTTATGTTTTAATGATCTCGAGATAACACAATGAATACATCGACATTCACATTAACAGAAATTTCTAGCTGATTATGGGCTCATATGGATTGGTGAAAAGAATCGAACCAAAAATAATTATGAAGAATATTCGAAGTAAAATATTTCTGATAAATAATTATCAATGCTATTACTATAGTATTTAAATTTAGTTTCTTTATCAATTGACTTTTTTTTTTGTAGTCAGTACATAGATAACCATTTCGATAAGCTTGTGACTAATATTGAGGAATTAAACTCATCGATAGGCAAAGGGGAGATGTATGTTTGTCATAATGCAAGAGGTGCTTCATTCAAGGTAATTTACATTAAAATAATTTTTTCTCAATAAAAATAATGTATCATCTAATGTATTATATTGCAATAGTGAAGTAAATATATATAAAATACTTAAAAATGGTAAGTAAATAGAAAAAAAAGGGGTAGAATAATGCATAAGCCTTAAGACTCTTAAAAGATTGATCTTATAGCAGGGGAGAATTTTTTTTTACATCCTGTATTAATATATATTTTCACAGGATGATTTTTTCTTAATAGTTAAGAGTTTTATGAAGTTAAGAAGAGAATTATATTATGAACTTTTTGTACAAGTCTACATAAAGAATTTAGGGGAATCGATGCAAGGACAATTTTCTCTAGGGTTATAAATTACAATAATGCATGATAAAGAATATAATGCTTCATGAATAATTTTTAAATTATTGGTAAAGGATTATACATGAGTAGAATACTAAAATATATTGGAAAATAATTTTGTACTAAATACCGTCTCAGTCACTTTCTGAGCATTTCAAATGAATTCTTAGTCGGAATTAAAATAATAAATCCATCAACAAATAATTGATCAATCAATGGAAACATTAGCTATGAATAATCGATGTCTTTATTGTTACTGTTACGTATTTGTTTCAGACATTGCCATGTATAGTCATTAAGTTTTATAAAAACGGAATGATTGTGCAAAATGGTCGACTACGTCCTTATAATAATCCAGCATCACGTGCGTTTATTAAAGACATTTTAGATGGATATTTTCCATCTGAACTCCAACATCAGTACCCTAATGGTGTTTCTTTTAAGGTCGTTATTTTTTTTTAACTTGATATATTGCTCTCTTTCTTTTATTCTCACAATAACATATACATCATTAGATTGAAGATTTTAGGAAGAAAATACGTTTGGATGAAGGAACTAAATATCCAGGGCATGGCTATCAGCTTGGAAAATTATCCTCTAATGATCGTATTTCCCCCGTAGAATACTCCAGTAAAGCTAAGAGAACATCTGTGCCAATTAAGCCTTCATTTGATCATAAATCATATAGTTCATGCATGAAACGTTTAGATAGTTCTCCTCCTTGTGTTAAGTAAATTATCATTATTTATTGATTAGTTTCCAACATGTTCAAAAATGAATAATCAATTTTTATTAATGAACTTTTTTACAATGTTATAGAAAAAATTCTTTGTCCACTGTCAATAAATGTCTCTTAGCCGTATCATCAAACGTAAGGTATATTATAATTGTTTTTCCATCTTCATGAATAAATAAAAAAAAAACTTAAACCTATTGATTTTTTTCAGTCCCTTTGATTTGGAGCCACAAGATTTAAGGTCTCAAATTCTTGCATCTCATAATCATAACTGTTCTGATACTCATCTCCAATCTCACTTGAATGCTGAAAAGGCTTTGAGTGCAAGAACTGAGAAAGTAAGTTATAAACAAATTTTTATAAGGTTAGGAAAATCTATTAAATTCATAATGTAGGAATTAATCACTCAGTCCCTATTCGTGACTGCTGAAAACCTAAATGGGAATGTCCTTATTAGTGACCCTGTTACAATTATTACTCATAAGATTAAACAGAGGGTCAATAATAAGTATATCATCAGAATATACGATCTCGTATAATTATTTTTAATTATCATAAAATAAACTAGTGTTAAATAATTACACAAAATGCATGAATTCTTATTAATTTAATGATTTTTCAATTATCGTATTGATATTGAAAAAAATATTTATTCAACGTTAAATTGCTATTCAAGGCACTAGGATAAGAATCTATTAAACAGAAAAAATTATCAACGATTTTACAATCTGTTTACATATTAGTTGATGCAAAGCAAATGGTTGATTTTATCAGATAATAATTAAATTTTTATCCCTTATTTATTATTTAATCTTTAAATAATTTATAAAGATGACGTCAGCGGCAAAAAATGTTAAATATCAATCTTTATCAAGAGAAAGAATTTTCAATTACCAAGAAAACGTATCAGAATCAGTAGATATAAATCGTTACAATCGATCTGCATTGAATCGATCGTCCTTGGATGTGTCTTACAGGTAATTAAATACTTATTATTCTGTATTATTTACATTCTACTCGTGGGTGATTAACTAAATAAAGAAGATTAGTTCTGATGTATGTAATTAATATGAAAAAATGTTAATGTCATGTACAATGGATAATTGTGACAATTAACTATTTTTCTGATAGTCATTTATCAATGTTAATGTTTACAGGAAAACTTAGAACTTTAAATACATGCAATTCTGCATCTACAAACTATTATAAAGTCATATGTAATTTGTCTCATCATGATAATTTTTAAAAAAATTCCAGCCATGGAAACAATGCTGATGTACGACCTAAATCAGTAAGTTCAGCAAGAAGCTGTTTTTATCCAAAGCAGCTACCAACAATTGTACCATCAGTTGATAGTGATTTTACAACAGCAAGAAGTTGCAAACATTCCAGGAGCAATAAACTGAGAGTATCCAAATCGGCAACTCTAGACAAACAGAATAATGAAGTAAATCTTTTTTTTCTTTCGAACATAAGTAACTATATATTTAGAATGAATTTAACATGAAAATGATGTTATTAAAGATGCCGATAGTTCAGAAAGTGAATGAACCTACTGGAGAATCTGGTGAGCTTCGTTTGAAAATCAGATCTATGTCTGGTAGTGTGGTGTACCTTGTTTACATTTCTACTGATGATACCGTAGACCGTCTATACCAGTTGTTGAATACAGTCTTGATGCGAAAACGACCACGTGTTGGAGCGTACAAAATTGTGATTAATGGGTAAAATATAGTTTTGTTTTATGCTATTGTTAAAATAACTAATGACCACTAAGTAAATGCACAAAAACCTATTGTCTATTATTACTTAGATTTGTCTCAAGAAGATTAGATGTTATGGAAGTTCCTCTAAAAGATTATGGGATTAACAGAGACAGTGTACTTCATCTCGTCAATGATTAATTATTCATGTACTGTTCTCACTTTTCAAAAGCTGGACTCTTTTATGATCGAATGCCATGAATTTTTCAATACATGTGCTCATGAAGTCTCTTATATCAGATAAATGGACGATTAATGAAGATGAATGGATTTTTTTAATTCAATAAACAATTGGGTAGTATTTATTTTATATTAAGCTTGTCATTTATTCGTTCATGTGTAGACAAAGTAGCTATACCAGCTATTATCATTACGAGTTGTATCTCGTGGCATGTGTCAACCACACAGAATTGGTTTGTTGATGAGAGTTTCAATGTCAATCAATATGTAAATTTGTTGTATATTGCACAATGTTTTTGGTATACATGTTAACAGTATGGAATATACGAATTCGCAGTTTTATGGCTGTAGATTTTTTTATTTGCAATCGTGCAAATTTCCGATATTGAGCTTTATTGAAGAACAGTTGGATACACTATCCTTGATTTCTAAATTTTTATCTACTCTATACGAATGTAAATGATGGATTGAGAATTTTATGCTGCTAGAAAACCTTTGGAATGAGTAGCAATATTGATTCGCATTAATAAAAAAAAAATTATTTACTCAAATATTTTATTTTACATTATACATTCATGTGATTGTGTTGGACAAAAATTTGACCTAAAATAATTCGCTGGTATTTGAAAACCTCAACAACGATGCTTCGGGGATTCAAGATTAAGTGTGTCCTCATTACTTATCTTATGATTCATCTTTTGGTTTGTTATCTAATGTTTTTAATCTCATTTACTTAGCACAGCTGCACAAGAGAAATACTACTATACATCTTTCAGTTTGAGTACAAACCGTCATTTGATTTATTTTGGGAATTGTTTTATTATAAAAAAATGGGTCTGTGCGAACTTCCCATTCATTGAAATCCATAATTTGATCATTTTTTATTTTTTTTTAAATTGTTAATAACAAATCGACATTATTATAAAGAATATACAGTTGTTTAATCGCATCAAGTTATTTATAACAACATTTTATGTATATTCATCGAATATAATTATCGTAATGATTATTCAATAAATTAAAACTATTTTTAATTATTCATAAAAAATCGAAAATTTTATAAACAATATATAATTGTTTAGAGATATGCGAAGTAATTAGCAACCATATTGTATTGATATTGACCTCAATTTTCAACAGTATTAGTCACTCAGTAACTAAAATCTATTCCAAATGTCTTTTTTATTCAACTTATTTTATACTTTTTTAGTTATAAAAAAAACGGCTCTTCCGAATTTGTTTAAACGCTTTGTAGATCTTCTTCATTGTATTATCTTTCGAATGAAATTCGTGTGTAGTTGATATCATCAGTGGTTCTCGAGATATCAGAAACGAAAAAAAAACCCTGACATACGTACGTACAAATTTGTACGTACGTTTATCCGTTTTTAAAACTCCTAATGTGCTTTTAAAAGTCTCATAACGTAAAGATATGATAAAATTACAAATATCAAAAATCGACTTCATTACAAAAACTTACAAATGAGAAATTAATGACGGGATTTTAAAAATCTAATAATATTTGCATATAGTTAAAAACAAATATGTTTGCGTTAAAATTTTTTTTTCCAGGATCATTTTACTCCGTCATTATTAAAAAGATGTATTTTATGATTTCATTAAAAAACAATAACTTCCCAGTGGAAGGTTAATATAGGAAAAAAGAATCAAATTATAAAAAAATGAAATAAATTATTAACGTATATTGAAGAAGCTTGAAATCCTATATTATTTCTTTGATAGTACGTCTGATAAGTTTATCAAAATTCTGTACGTTCAAGAAATGTCGTAAGAAAACTTGAACAAAGTTTCTCAATTGACAGTACAATATCGAATGGATGAGTGAGATATACTTACTTCAATTGTGTTCAAGCCTCAAGCTCTGTACTTCTCTTTGAGTAGATTGCTTCGAAACCAAACGAAATAATAATTTCATATACGACTAAGTGACGGAATTCATAAGAAATTATAAAACAAAGTTGTCAGAATGAACAAATTTTAAACAAATTTTTTGCAATTTTAATAGCATTGAATATTATTAGAAATTTTAAGGTAAATTTTAATTGAAATAATTGAAAGGAAGAATGTTATTATGATGAAATAAATAACTATATTGAGATATGGTAAAAAACAATATTTTAATAATCAAGTTATATTAGTTAAGGCTCTATAATATGTGTTTATATACAATATTAATTCAATATGCGATTATTTTAATTAATTCACATAACTACATTAATAATAGTAACTTATTCATTGTAAACCTAAAAAACTTTTAAGGATATACATTTTTACGTACAATAGAACTAACTTACATAATAGAATCTATGTAACAAAATTCATATAATATTTACAATGATGTTTGATATATTATAAATATTTTATTTGTATAAAAATTTAACTTTATTCAAAATTTTAAACTTTAATTACAAAGAAATTGGCGAAAATATTGTACATAAATGGTTGATAATAATCAGAGAGTATTCATTTATAATTATTTATAATAAATAACAACAACAATAATCGCAACATTTGTAAATAATATTAATACTTCACGGTCATTTTTTTTTAAGTATGTCTGTAGTATGGTGATAAACTTGTATTTAAAAATGTTCAAAGATCTCTATAAAAACTATGAAGTATTAATAATTAATTATTCCATAATATTTAATAACAAAGGGTTTTTAATGATCTAAATTCATAAATATACTTTATCTGTACGATATGGACTTATAGTTTATCTTTATTTCTCATTTTTTACACATTTTACTTGAGATATTTAATGATAAATCGACTAGACAGTCAATGTTATTGTTTGAAGTTAATCTAGTTTATAGTTCAGAAGTAGTAGACAATTATTTTCAGAGTATTTACGTAATTACAAAAACCGCATAGAATCGTGGAAGATTTCATAATAGTGTTGAAATTGAATCGTAAATAATGAAAAAATAAAAAATTTTAAATTAAATTCAAGCATGAAAATATTATTTTCTATCTAGAAAAAGTAATGGAACTAACTCCGTCAATTAAATTTCTTGAATAATTAATTTATGTAAAAGTAGTGAAATTAAAAATTCATTGAATTGAATATTAGTTGATTTAGCATAGAATATCTCATACATATTCACCAAAGAAATATATATATATATATATATATATATATATATATATATATATATATATATATATATATATATGTATATAAATATATTTACTGACAATTATGTAAACATCGAACAGTCGTTGCACTTATAGTGACATAATTTTCTGTTTCATTATTTACAACTGCATTAATACACATTATTTGAAATCTTTACTGATGTAGGCCGTGATGTTGAATTAATTATAATCTTATACTTTCGAGTAATCTATTTGTATATTATTATGTATACTATGTACAAGCATCGTTTTAAGTAATGAATATATGAGTAAGTACCGGATCTGTATACATGGCCTTTAATCGATGGACATTACATATACGTATAATATACACATGTTGTATTAATAGGTAAAGCTGTCCAAGATATAGTATTTATGGGGTATAATGCCAAACTCTATCTATACTTTACAAACTTACACACTTAAGTATTTTCATATCATGACGTTAAATACATTCATCCATAAAAATCATACTATTTCATTTGTAAAATACTGGACGAATTATTCCCTACATACATTTCTGTTAAGTGCACATTCCACTGGTCCGAAGTAGATTGTGCTTTAATTTAATTTTGGAGTTTCAGTTGTGTTACGAATGTAATTATCGATTCAATTATTCTAGTTATTTACATCATTTTTAATTATCATTTATAATTATTTAATTTAATATAAAAATTTTTCTAACCGATGTTATTTAACTGTGAAACCTCAAATTGACAGATTTGATGGTAGTTAGACTGCTTGTTAAATTATTTTTATAATTTATAGCTGTGGAAATATTTCCAAATCATTTACGTATTATTACGGCGATTTTACTTGGAATGTTTACTGTACAGAAAAACTCTTCATTTTCATATATACATGATGATAAAAAAGATGGCAGTGAATTAGCGAAATTTGGTCCATTTGCCAATAAAATTGTCTCTGATGAAAAATTAATGGTTTATAATGCAAATTTCGAAAGAAAATGACATAAAATAGGATCTTAATGATCACAAAATAGAGATAGAAGTAATTGTATTAGCTACAAAAGCACAATAAAATGAAATTCCAGTAGAAGATGAATGAAGCCCGTCCAATTTGGTTACTGACTTTATGGTAATAATAAGCTGTTTCACAGTAACATCAATATGCGTCGAGCTTCCCTACTATTTTCTCTGGTCCCGTAGCGTCTAGTTGACTTCATTATCAGCCCCGTCAGGGCTTCATAAGTGCTATAAGCAAGTTTCTTTTTGATCGATGTTAACAACAACGGCGGCTTGTGCAGCAAGTTCCTTTTGCGCGGGCACGCCTGTCGGCACCTCTTCAAGTATTGGTCAAAGTGTTGTAGTTCTTGAAACAGTAGTGGTAAGTGGTGGAGGAGGTGGTGGAGGTGAAATAACAACATCAGGTTCACCAGCTAAATCGCAATCGAATCTCCAAAGAATATTTTCAGGATGGTCACCTCCTGTTCATAGTGATATAAATCTTTTTATTTTAAAAGTTTTACTTCAAGTTTCATGAGAGACTAGAATTTTGAAATATTTTATTTTGTCTCATAAAACTTTTTAAAATCTATTTAATTGGACTGATAAATTCTTGGGAAGTTGATTTAACATACCTTGACTTATGCTGATGCTCGGTGAATTCCGCTTCTGTTTCGGCAGTAGATGTTGATGTTTGTGCGAGTGGTTGCGACTGTGAGTATGAGAGTGGCAACGACAACGATGCATGTGTACGGGGGTTGCCTTGCAGACCGATGGTGGTGGTGGTGGAGCTTGGTGCGACTGTTGTCGATGATGGCGATGGTAAAGTTTTTGCTAGGTGTTCCCGCCATGGCACGTCTCCACTTGATCGAAGCTCAATGATTTCTTCATCTCCGTCATCGGTAGCGCACC
The DNA here is from genome assembly GCA_028641665.1 of Chelonus formosanus. Taxonomy (NCBI): domain Eukaryota; kingdom Metazoa; phylum Arthropoda; class Insecta; order Hymenoptera; family Braconidae; genus Chelonus; species Chelonus formosanus. The sequence goes on along the minus strand of CM054006.1, from coordinate 6,304,069 downwards.
AGCTTCCTGCTGTGAGTATTATAAATACTATGTTAAATAAAGCCAAATTATTATTACTTATCCTATAAGTTACTTTTTAAACTGTATTTTAATTTTAATTATTTTTACTTTGTCAATATTAACACTATATAATTGAATTTTATTATTTTTATTGTAGAAATAAAATCAAAGTTTTCATTTTCAGTGTTAGAAAAATAAGTATTTTCTTTTATGTTCAATATTGCAAGAAACTTCTTTCTATAGAGTCTAGAATACGCATAGGTAAACTTAGTTTAACTCCTTTTATTGTATACTTCTAGATCCAACGTAAAAATGAAAATAAAACTTTCAAGAAACTGTAAAATTATTTGAATTTAAGTTGAACTTATGAAAAAAAATTATTAAAACAATTTTTAATTCATTTTATCAGTATTTAATTAGTAATTTATTGTCTCTACTACTGAATTATTAGCTTTTCGATAATTGAAATAAATACTTAAATAGCAAGCTTTTTAAAATAACAAAAAAAAGCCATAAAATGTTATTTACTGACACAACGTTGAATGTAATTTGAGCTTTAAGTGAAAACGTAAAACACTCAGATATATCAAGACAAATCACACTTTTAACTCAGCACAATTACGACATTGATAGATGCATTACATGAACAAATTGAAATATATCATACTCCCTTAGCTTGTGAAATCCTCTTCGCTAGCTTTTTCCCCTCTAACATATAAGCTATTGTTTAAAAGCACTCTACACATTTAACAATAAAATTTTGAGTTTTGCTATTAAGCACTGGTTGGGAAAATTATGCAATGCTTTAAAATATAATTTATTCACTACATTTCTATTGTTTTACTGTTAATAATTTTCAATATATTTTATTTGTACGGTTTATGATATAATTTCTCCGAGTGTATTACGATAATTTTCAAATAATTAGTTAATGGCATACATTTTAGCATTTATTTCTGTTTTAAATTAATTCTTCAGTCATCAACAAAATCTCAATCGATTATCAATTTTCGAATATTCATTGTTTTTAGTTATTTGCACGTGCATTTTATTTTTAGAAGTTTTTTCATCCATACATAGAAAAAAAAGAATTGTAATTTTTACTCCGATACATGTTAGTCTGTTTCTTTAGGTACAAAAATGGTAGTAAGAGGTTTTTTAATGAGGAAACATTATAATTTTTTTTTGTAAAAATTTTATTATGAATTAAAATTGTGAACTATACAAAAAATAATAATAAATATTACAATTCTAGTGTGTAATTAAAATTTTAAAAGAATTGTAATATATCTTTATTAAAGAATTGCTTATTGCCATTTTTGTACCCTAAAAACAGACTACCAGTTATTGAAGTAAAGATTACAATTTCTCTTTTTCTACATACATGAATAAATTTTAGTAACAAAAGTATTCTAAAAATTCATGTAGTGAAAATGAAGTATTTTTAATAAAATTCTTGACTATAGAACTGTGGAATTTTTTCAAAGTATTTTATTTCAAATATAGCCAAACGATTTATGAATAATTTTAAGTTTTTAGTTTTTTCTTGATTCCTAAAAATTCGTGATCTAGATTCATCAATTCTAGCGGAAACTATAGCGATAAATGATAGAAGTAATTTTTGGACTGAAGATTTAATTAAAGTAAAAATATGCTTAGTGAAAATAACTTATTAGATGCAACAGCAAAACTCGTCGCGTTTAACGAACTTACACCGTTTAATCGAGGTATTTCAATGCTCGGTATATATGTAGTTTCTTCATGGCTGAAGCATCGACGACTTCTTACTAGTGAAGGTTGAGGACTGCATTGCGTACGTATCGTAGGATCCAAACTGCCCTGCTTCCGATTCTTCGCTATTGGACGTTGTTGAGAGCCACAACATAATGCGAACCGCAATTCTGAAGCCATCTCAGCACAGAGAGACTGTTCCACGAATTTATCAGATCGAAAGCCATGTGATCATATTACATGCATATATGTCTTGGAAAATGAAATTGGAAATAGATACTTAGATTTTTTTTTTACTATTCTAAGGACGTTGAGAGGTTAATAGAGTCTGTTAAAAAAAAATTAAAAATGAAATCAACTGAAAAATTAATAAATAAATTACAACTGATATCAATTTAACCAAAATATGTTATTTAAAAATTTTACACCCGTTCTAATATAATCGAGTGAATGTTTCTTATTATCTATTTTTAAATGCTTTCAATTTCAAACTGTTTTAAAATGTAATAACCTCGGAATATTATAAACATTTACTAATATATATTTATAAAACTTAGCCTAAGTTAACGTCCTGCGTTTTTCAAAAGGACATATTATTATTTACAAACTAACATCCTTTTCCGCTTTTACTCATCACAAATAAAGCTCCTAATCAAACCCACCTATCTTTCGAAACTGATGAAAAGAAACCCTTATCTATTACCTCCACCTTACCTCACCAGATACCCCTTCTACCCTTAAAAATAAGTTTACGTTATAAGTAACATTTTGTAACCAAGATTGAAACTAAGTTGTAGCTCAAAGTGACAAGCTCACTTTTAAAATATTTTTAATAAACATTAACACTAATCAACTTCAATCTCTGTGCCCGAGTCTTGATTTTATTACAAAAATATTAAAACGGAATGAAATTGTTGGCTTTACAAAAATTTAGTAAAATATCGTGAAGATGTAAAAATGATGGTTTGATTTTTTATTTAGATATTTTAACAATAAAATTTTATTTAGAAATAAAAAAAGTAATTTATGGAAATAAAAAGCAATTAACTTTGACATGTATAAAAAGTAGTATTATATGGTTTTGTTCCGACATCCTGAATTGTTTTTTTCCAATGAATTTAATTGCATTACTGTATTGTATTAGAAATTGCAATTTAGTTATTTATTGATCAGTTGACCTTTACAAAAAAAATAGATGCATTATTAGTAGCACATTCACATTGTTATATTTGAGAACATTTGAAGTTGAGTCAGGGATTCAGTGGTAAATAGATGTTGTATACGTGTGTCGGTGTAGACGTTGTTATCGTCATCAATTTGAAATGGCGTTATTTCAGATGTGCAGCAAGTAATAAAGATTGCCGATACACAAGTATATATAATAATACATAGTTCAAAGAACAATATACAAAAAAAAAAGTTACACATACATATAAATATATATGTATATACCATGCAGTATTATGTGCACAATTAACATAGAAATAAATTGATGCATTCATAATATAGACTGATAAATTATAAAAAGGAAGAGTTAATTGAAGCTCTTTTTCATATATAAACTTGAATGATTTCCTTTCGTTATTGTCAACACTTTTATGACAACGTAATAAAAAAAATAGCAAAAAAAGAAAACTTACCCGATCTGGTTGAGAATTTTTCTTTGAGTTCCAGCAAAATTCGAGAATAGCAACAAGAATTGCAAGAGCAAGGCCACAAAGAAGTACAACAAAGACACCTCCTGTAAGAGAAAAAAAGTAAGTAGAAAAATGCTTCTAGGTGGCTCATTAGTTTTATGCCTTGAGTATCTTCTCTTTAATTTCTTTTAGATACTCACAGCACTGTGTTTGCGCTGTATTACTTAAACAAGTTGGTAGAATATTGAACACAGTTTTTTTTCTCAGCTCAGCTTTATGCGTAATTGATATTGTAAAAAAATTACAAGAGAATTGATATTGCAATTATGTACTTTTTTTATTGAAGTTATTAAAAATTTTTTGAATGCTCAAGATTTAACTTGAGAAAATACGATAATAATTTCACTATAATACACATTTTTAACTAATAATAATAAAAATATTAAAAACTTTTAATTAGAAAAAATTAAATAAACATTTTTCTATAAAAATTATTCTTTAAAGTATAAGCTTGAGAGAAAAATTCTTTTGATACTACAAAGAAAGCTTTTTTTGGTATTATATTGAAACCGTTTCCTCAGAATACTTCTCAACTAAGATTTTTTCGCAAAAGTACTTAACTGACGGATATGTGTCTGTGTTATAACGTTTTATCAGAGGTGTACAAAAATGAGAGTGTAGTAAATACAGCATAATAGAGAAGTCACAGCGACTGATGCGCATGCTATTCTACTACTGAATCTTCAGCTCTATACTCTTCATATTATTGCCGCATGAATAAAACCGAAGAGATATTCTAGTGTAGAGTAGATACAGACTGAAAGTCATCGAGGCTAAGTTGCCATGGCCTTATAGTTTTTTCACACTAAAGAGACATTTTTTTATGACAAAAAATATAAAAGTAAAGGCTTAAACTCACTAACTGATAATATCTAGGGAAAATAATGTTATATTCATTAATGAATATTTTAATGAATTCATTAAAATATTAAACTGTTACTGTAAAACCTCATTCATGCTGACTTAAACTTTCTTTCAATATCATATTAAGCGAGTGCATTCGGTCATAAATAATTCAAACAATTCATAGATACGAGTCGTCATTACATATCGGAATTATTGCTTATAGAATGACAATTACAACCGATTGATTACCGGAATACGACCGACTGCAATATATTCGTTGATAAGCTATTAATAGTTTCATCAATTGTTTACTAATGAAAAGGGAACAGGTTATGACTATTAAAGCTACTTATGAATTGGATTAAATTATTATTATTGCTTAAAGCATAACAAAAATAAAATTTAAGTATTATTCCCTTCATATCACTTTAGAATTAGTAATATAAATAAAATATATCTTGTACTACGATGATGCTTTATGCAGATTACTTTCAAATATGTATACAATTCTGGAATGTAATAATTAAAATTCATAAGCCTAAAAAGAGATTTTTATATCAATAGTATTTTAGTTTGTATGAAATATTGAATGTCTACTTTAATATTATTTAAAATATCAATATTTGTATTTATGTTTATATTCGTTTGATGTTTATAATGTTGTAATGTAATATTAATTAGAGCATGCAAGAGACTTTGTAATGATTAACATGAAATATTCAGTAATCCAGAAAATCAAATATCTAAAATTAAAAATAGATTAAATTTGTTTATTTGATTGGATTGATGATTATCTAAAATGCTTGAACCTTTAAGAAATTCTACAGGTGAAATAATCACTAACCAATGAGGGTTTTTTTGAATAAGTTATAAGTGATAATGTAATTGGTAGATGACTCATGAAATAAAATTAATTTTATGAATGAAAAGAGTAATAAGGATGTGTCAAACAACTTGATGTTCTCTAAAAGATATAATAAAACATTTTTTATTATTATTAAAAAAAAAAGGAGATCGGAATGAGTGAGTGGGTTCATAGTAAAGCAGTCTTTACGTGACAGTGATAAGAGTACTTTTCAAAAATCCACAATATAAAGCTATGAATTGTGTGCAGAAAGTTTTAAAGAGCAATTTTATATTTTTTCGTTTAACTGTGATACTTTTTAAAGTGTTGGGACTTGCTCCATTTTCATATACTTTTTCTTCTACTACTCGAAACCAAAAAAAGAAAATGTTTTCACCTGTTTTATATTCAATTGCTGGAATGATTTATAGTATTATATTAGTAGTGTTTATTTTTTTTTCTTTAATATTGTGCATTTTTATTTTTCCGTCTGAAATCATGACTGACAGAATGAATAGATCTTTTTTTTCCATTATTATTGTTGGTGTTCATAGTGTTTTGGCAACAATAATTATTATTTACTGTATGAAGCAAAAAATTGCTGTTAACATTCTGAATGAATTGATCAATTTCTATTATGAAATGAAAGAAACTTTTCATAGTACTTACACGCGAAAAAACCAAATTTATTCTCTGTTTATTGTATTAGTACATATACTTATTCTCACTTTGCTATTTACTGAAAATAACTGGCTTACAAAATTTCCATATAGAGTCCCGATAAAAATTAATCTGATTCTAATACTAGGATTTTCAATTGGAAGTGTCATAATACAGTATGCATTAGTGATAATATTTCTGCACAAAATTTTGTCCAATCTTAACCGATCTTTGTCAAAATTAATAAACAATGACCAACAATATCCAAAGGATTTAATTTTTCTAACTCAGTCTTCTCGCAAAAATGTTGTCATGAAAGATCTCATACTCTTACGAGAATCACAGCGAAGACTCTATGAGATATCTTGTGAAGTTAGTCGATTTTATTCAGAACCAATTTTATGTGCTATAACACTTTTATTCATCTGGGCAACATATAGTTCGTATTATTTAATAAATTCTCTACTGTCTCCTAATTGTGGAAACGTCAAAATACCATTTATATATACAGTATTATGGATTTTAAAAGATGCTTATCCAATTATGATTTTAACCAATTGTGTAACCAGATTTAAAGCAGAGGTAAGTTTTTTTTTTAATCAATTAAATATTATTATCACTGGTATTTATTTTTAATTATTTACGTTTCTATTATAGATGAGAAGAACTGGTGACATCATCAATGAAATTATGGTTATGCATCCGGTAAAAGGAGAAGTCAAATTTGAGGTAATTTACTTCATAATATTTACTCAACTGTCCAACTTCACTACATTGAATAAATTTATTCTCTGATTTTGTTATTTACCAGCTTTTATAATATTTCAGTTGGAATATTTTTCTATTGAATTACTACACCGAGACGTACCCTTTACTGCTTGTGGGCTATTTTCTCTTGATGGAAATCTTTTGACATCAGTAAGGACAAACATTTTATTATAAATTCGTTAAATGTTTATCAAAAATGTTTTATAAATTTAAATAACTTATTAACAATAATATTCATGTCTAGATTGTGAGTACTACTGTGACATACATGGCTATTCTCGTGGAATTTGAAAGTAAAATTAAGGAGAAACAGGAATGTAAATAAGTAGGTATTTAAGTAATATACATTAGTAACAATAATAATAATAATGGCTATAGAATACTATTTTACAATTAAGCAAATCATTTAGCTGATCATTAATTTTATCTGTCTAGTAATTATCATTTCCTAGTTTTTACAAGATTAATACTCGTTTTACAAGTAATTATAAGATATGAAAAGTAGTTATTTCCTTTATACAAACGTGGTAACTTTTTCATAATGTTTAGATTTAATGAAATATATATAAAATACATTTTTAGTGAATAAAAAATATTTGTCATATTGAATAATTATTTCAATATTATATTTTCAAAACAATAAATAATTTATTCAAAGAATTCAATAATTCAATGGAATACTCATCAATTCATTTTTAATGAAGTCTGAGGTAAACAATGTAAGGTCAGTTTCTGGATGAAATATGTTATTTTGTCTAGAATAATTTGCTATGTAATCATTATCTGAAATCTAGAATATAATTATTGATTTTTAAAAATAGTTCAACTAATTTTCTACGAAATAATGAATATCTTACGATGTTGATATTATCTTAACAATATTTGTGTTAACTATCGCCTTGTTAATTTAGTCTGCATCCAAGTTCAACCAACAATTAATGTTCAACCTTCGATGCATCATCATCAATAAGAACACTTAGAAATGAATTTGCTTAAAAGTTCATCTATGTGCAAGTATATAATAGTCTATATAATTTTAATAAGTTTCAAAGTGTATGGATTACTGCCTTTTAAATTAAATATTTTAAATAATGAACATAAGCTCAAGAAAAAAAGACTTTCATATAATTTCTCATATTCCTTGATTGGCTTAATTTACAACATGATGTTGGCTATTTTTTATGTTTTTTTCATGGTGTGTATGATTTATTATATACTTTATTATCGTATATCTCTAATTTCTAGCTTGTTATCTTTCGAGATTGTTTTGACAGTATGTGGTAGTAGTTTTGTAATAATTATATTATTAATATTAGCTATCAATCAAAAACCTATGATTATTATTGCTACAAAGTTAATGAATTCAAATATAAAATTAAATCTTCAATCACCAACATTTTATACAGCTTATTCAACCAATGAATACCTACAGATAGTGATAATCATTGTTTATTACGTGATTTACATTGCAATCACTTTGTCTGAAGCAGACTCAATGCACTACACTGTAACTAATGCCTATTGGATCATATCTTGTACACCAGGATTTTTTCTTGGTTGTGTATTGATTCTGTATACTATTATTCTTTTGAACATCACCAGAGAATTTGAATATTTAAATCAATCATTGGAGTTTGTAATAAACATAGCAGTCACCAAGGATGATTATTTTGGTATTTCAGTAACTTCAATACATGTTGATAGAATTATTCAGAATATTCTTGAAATTAAATGTATCCAAAGTGTTTTATATAAACGAATGTATGAATTTTCTAAATTTTGTTCAATACCAATTTTATTAGCCACTTTGTTCTATTGTATGGACTTGGTTCATACTTCTTATTCAATACTCATGTATATTCTTTTGTCAAGACAATTTACTGTAAGCAAATTTATCAATTATGCTTCTTGGATGTTGAGATGTGTATATCCACTTTTACTTTTAACTATCATTGTTACAAATACTACAGCAGAGGTTAGTAAAAATTAGTTTTAGCAAATATTGATCTGATATTAGTTGGAATAATTTTTCCTATTGTTTTTAGGTAAATAAGATCAAAGATATCGTACGCAAAGCTATGAATACATATCATATGGATAATAAAGCGAAAAATGAAGTAATTATTGATATTTAAAAATGTGGAAAGATAAACAACAAGATTTTAAAAAAGGAGAAATAATTATTCAAAAATTTTTTTTAAAAAATTGTTTGTGATAGGATTTTTTCCTCTTGTTGTTTGTCTTTTTTAATGTATGTTGTATTTCATAGAATTTGATATACTCTATGATTTTTTCCAGCTTGAACAATTTTTCCTCGAATTGTTACATTGTAATGTAAATTTTACTGCAAGTGAATATTTTCCTCTTGACAACAGCCTTATCAGATTAGTAAGTATTTACGAGTAAAATAAATGAATCATTTTTCTTATTGATCTTTTATTTTATTTTCTATAGGTAATGCACACCGTTATAACATACATGATTGTATTTATCCAATTTAAACAAAAGTCGATATCTCATAATTATAATTCTTCTGCTAAAATGGTGACCTCTGAATTCTTTGATGATTCATCTTAACAAAATCGTATCTTCATTTTGATGAGATTATTAATTATATTTCTCGTGAACATTAATATAATAATATATTACTTTTTTATGTCTTCCAGCAAATATTGATCGTCGATTGCAAACTTTCTACGTAATAGTGAATATTTGATTCTGATATTCGTTTCCTTAACAATTTTTTTTTATGTTTTTACATTTTTTTTTCTTTCCCAGCGAAATAGTACTAGCAACAACATTGTTCAGTTTGTTTAATAAAAAAAAAAAAGAATAAAATTATAAAAATGAGTGTACCTACGTGTAAATCTATTCTGATTTATATGCTAGCTATGAGTTTTAAACTGTGGGGATTACTTCCTTTCAAAATCAACATCTCAACTCGTGCACGTAAAGCTGGCAGGAAAAAAAATCCATATAATTTCTCATACTCTTTAGTTGGTTCGGTTTACAATATTATTTTAATTTCTGTATATCTCTTTTTTACGTATTTCTTTATACATAATTTATTTTTCCAAAAAAAATTGGGTATCATTTCGTTACCATTTTTTGAAGTCTTTTTGTCAATAAGCTCTAATAGCATTGCTATTATTTTATTATTAATCGTTACTATAAAACAAAAAACAATAATAATTGTTGCTTCAAAGTTAATTAATATAAAAGTTAAATTGAATTTAAATCGTACTAATTCAAAAAACAAATTTTCTTTCGATGAGTTTCTAGTAATAACAGTTGTTGTTTCATATCATTTAATATATTTTTTAATTATCATAACTGAGCCAATAAACACTATGAACTTTACTGCGGATGATATTTTTTGGATACTTTATAGTTTTTCAGGATTTTTTATTGGTTATGTATTAATTTTATACATTCTTGTACTTTTTCGTGTGAGGAGTGAGTTCTATAAATTAAACCAATCACTTGAATTAGTAACAAACATAGCTGTCACAAAAAATGATTATTATATTATTCCTGTAAATACTAGATACGTTGATGTTATTATCCAAGATATTTTTCGTATTAAATCCGATCAATTTATTTTCTGTAAATACATTCGTGCATTTTCGAGATTTTTCTCAGTACCAATTTTTTTAGCCACACTATGTTGTTGCATGGATTTAATTTATACTTCATATTGTTATTTTATGTATTTTTTGGTAATCAAAGAATATAAATTGAAAAGATCAATCAACTTTCTTTCTTGGCTAATGAAAGGACTTTTTCCACTATCGGTTTTGACACTCAGTGTTACCAGTACGACATCAGAGGTTTTTATGGATTAATTATCAAATAATTATCCTCATATTTTTCCTGTATAATAATGAAATTGAATCATTTGATTTTTATTTGCAGATCAATAAAACTAAGAGCATTGTATGCAGAGCTATCAATACTAATCATATGAACATTCAAATAAAATATGAAGTACTATTCGAGTATTTGATTGATCAAGTGTGTATGTATCATATTATTGGAGTAATTAAATGAAAATTTTCTTTCAGTTGGAGCAGTTTTTTTCAGAGCTACTACATTGCAATGTTATCTTCACTGCATGTCATTTGTTTTCTCTAAATAATAGTCTCATGAGAACAGTAAGTATCCTGATGATTTTTTTTTTAATTTTATTGTAAAATAAATATTTTCTATTTCAGATTTTGAATAATGTTCTAACGTACATGATTGTTTTCGTACAATTAAAAAAAAACGAATTATCAAAAAATAGTAATTCAAGTTACTACGATGAAGTTACGACATAAAATTTAGAATTAAATGAATTTTTCGATTACTTAAATAATATTCGTCACGTTCACTTACGGATGTGTACTTATTCATTTGAACTGTTTAAATATTCTACGCCGTTATTATATCACTCAACTTGATTATTTTAATACGATGATAAAATGATAGAATTACCGACTTGAGCACATTTAATATTATCTTATTATTTCCTATTTAATTAATTATTCCTAATTTGAATTTTTAATTATATTATAATAAATCAAGCTTTGTTTGTGAGATTATCTCTGTTCCATTATATGTCCGTTGCTCTATTATCTACTACAGATTAATTCGTTAATCCACAACCTAATTCAGAATTCTTAAAAAATATAGACAACAATAGGGAAGATTTATTAACAATGATAATGCTATTTATAAGTCTTAAAATATTATGTTTCCACATGAATAAATAGGAATTAATGCGCAATCTCAAAGGAGTCTAAAAACTCAAGGACTTTTAGATAAACATAAATACCATCGTAATGAAATCTAAGGTTATATCTAGACGAAGTATTCTTACGTTTGTAGCCAAAGTGCATTATCTTCTCACAAAGAGTGTGAGACTATCGCATCAGAAGAATAACATGCCTTTCTCTAGAGCTCCATGCTTATAATCAGGTATACGTATTCGCAGGTATCATTCAGGGTATATTACCACACTTCCCCACATTATTTTTCCCGCCACGCATATTTCCTTTTTCTTTGTTTCATCGGAGAGATCAATCAACATTATTTATTAAATCAATTTCATTTAATGTTCGTAAGTGAATTTAAAAGTTGAATTGCGTTGTATATGATTAATGATCATATTTATATATTTAAATTTTATAATATTTTTAATCAATGAATAACGTTTCATATCGATTTTATTATGTGCAGTAAATAAAAAAATATTTTTTGTTAAATATCATGCTTGAGTTTGGAAAATCTGTTAAATCCTGATCTGAATTAACAACAATGAATAAAGTATGGTTTGGATATTTGTGAGCATACTCTGTACAATATTTCATAACAAATATCTGCAATGTTTGTTTTTCGTCGGATTATTTTAGATAACAATTATCAGATGAAGATAAATTTGTATTAAAAAAAATTCGATTATAATAAACAAGAAATGCTAAAAATAAAATAATTTTTGCGGTAGCAACACTGTAAATTATTTTCCACAAACTTGGAAAGTTGATGAAATAAACTCATTTATTTAATTCAAGTTATATTACTACTTTAAAAGACGTAGTTCGTTTTTGCAAGCTGCATCTTCAAGTTTGAAGTTAACAAAAAACTAGTACGTGAATGAAGATGATTACGTTGATGAGCTTAAGTAATTTATGTATTATTAGGTAAAAAGTTATTTAAAAAATTAGACACATTGAAGTGAGTATTTACTACAGCTGTTATGAAAGCAAGGAAATAAAGAAAAATAAATGAATAAAAAGTAAAGTAAAGATTTGTAGAAGCAAAGAAGAAAAAAAATAAAATTATGTAAGGTTTTAGTGATAAGAAAAACTTTCTAGCGACTTTTATAAAATTCGAAAGCTCCTTTGAGAAAATCTAAACCGCCATAGCAAAGAAGAGGTTCGTTACTCTGTATAAGCATAGAAATTGCTATTAAATCCTGTGATGTTTTTAATAGTTGTATATTTGCCTAGCTCCTTCATTAATATTCTTATATCTTTTATACATTCGTTATAGAAAATGTCTGTTCGTTAAGCAGCTCATTATTTAAATAATATCATAATATTTTTGTCTCAAAGACTCTCGAAAAGGATCAGAGATAATTTTCCAGATAATTAATCATGAAAAAAGTAAAAATACTGATAAAGTGAGACTTACCAATGTTCTCAACTCCTAGAGCATTTGCTTTATTTTCTTTACTTTTTTCATCCCTGTTACATACGTCTCCGGTGTTTTTCCACCACTTGTCGTAAAGAATTTGTATTACGCCTTTCTCCTGCAATTCGAGAATAGCAAGAGATATTTTGTCTCTCCAGGGTGAGCCTAAATAAAAAGTTGAAAGAACTGAGCTTAGTATTTCATGTCACTTACAATAGCCAACAAAATTTATAAGAATGATAATACCACATTATACATTACTAGTAAAAAAAAGTCAAAGAAATTTATCTGATATTACATTCGTACCTTTTGGTGTGGCTATTCCGTATCCTTTACTGTCTAATAATCCTCCTATTTGTGTTAGATTGCAATCTCGTTGTACCGCGTAATCAAGCATTGTAGATTCCATGAGAAAGGCATAATTACCTTCTAACACTCTTTTAATGCCTTCTTCATAAGATGGAACAAATACTGCGGTTTTTTTAGCTTCCATAAATCGCCACATTTTTTGGTAAATTCCTATCTTCGAGTCCTGGAAAATACATTTTTGATGAAAAGATAAAGAAAATATCGTTTTATTTTAAGGAGATAAGGATAATCAACTTACTCGAAAAAATGTCATAGTACTTCCACCTTCTAGAGTACCATAAGCTATTTCAGTTTGTTCAGCTAGATCAGCTGCATTCTCTATTGGAGTGATCATCCTTTCTACAGTTAAAAATGCTGCAAGGTTTGCAGTATAGGAAGATATAATAATTAGAGTAAAAAACCACCAGATACCTCCAACTATTCTTGTACTGGTTGCCTATTAAAATAACAATCAGTTATTAAACAGTTACAGTAATAATTAATTATTACAAAGTTGTTAGTAAGGATTGGGGAAATATGTTGTAACAACAATGTAAATAATAAAATGTTTATTTGTTAATTAGTCATTAAAAAGATTTCAATGTCTTATCTTTAAATAAAAATGATTATGTATGTAGCTGTCAATGATAACGTAAGACTAGAGACAAAAGTTTATATCAATTTAACTTGTTCAAATATAATCATCGGATCTGACACATTCATGACTTCAACTGGAGAGTTTAATGTATAAAAGTGAAAGAAAGGAAAAAAAACTTTTCAAAGTTCGCTTGCCAAATTTTCAAAGGCTTTGAATCCATTTTATTTCTTTTATATTTTCTCTGCAGCTGTTTATTTTTATTTTTGCAAAAATTCTCTTTGTTATCAGGCGTACGTCGTTGTGAAATCAAGCGTGAAATAACGATATAAATCATTTTTCGCTGATAGAACTGCGCAGAAAACCATTTGTATTGTGATTGGTAGTTGCGTTATTTATTTTTTTTTTTTTTAATAAAAAATAAGAAGTACAAAGTGTATTTAGTTTAATGAAACATCAAAGATGTATGTACGTAAAGGTTTCATTGATAGACATTTTTCCTGATAGACTCGTGTTTCATATTTCGTTGAAGTGAAAATATTCATCAATTCTTTGTGCTTAACTTTTACAAGTCATGACATCCCTGCATGCACACAGAGCCGTTTAGCACCATATGTTGTACAATTAACATTTTTATTGAATAAATAAAAATTATCTAATGTATTTAGTTAATTGAATAATTACTGTTTGATGTTTTTATTGATTAAGATAATATTTAGTTGTCATGATGTATTTTTGAATAACATTGAGAGTTTGATTAAATGATGATTTAAAATTACAATCAAACAATTTCGTAATCAGAAAATCGATAAATTCTTAGCAAGAGATGTTCTAATGTGACTGTGCATCTACAGTTCAGATTAGTCTTGTTGATTCACTCCCTTCTCTTGTTGAGCTCAACATCACAGCCATTCGTTAACTGTTCTTCTTTGTCTTCAACATCAATTAACTGCTTCTCCTACTTTAGGATCAATTTATTTCGTTTATTAACACTCTACTATAAACTTGGGATAATAAAATAAAGTTGACAGATTTTGATTATTTCAACAGCAATATTATTTGACTTAAAGAGAAATAAGAAATATTGATTTGATATCAATTTTTTATCTTGGATTCTTTAAATTATGTGTAGAATGATGGCCATTTTACCACGGACCCTTGCTTGATAAAATACTCTCAAAATGGTCAATTCATGTATAATGCATTCAGTGATTTATCAGCTGGAACGAATTGTCAAGTTTCACTTTAAAATGATGGTAATTTTTAGGTTCTATTGAAATGATCAATAAAAAAAAATTGGTATCATTTAGATTTTGGATGTTGAGATAAACAATATAATCTCTGTCTATTTTACTACTTTAGAATGATTATTTTGTATAAAAATATCACGAATTAAGAACGAAAAATGAATTGTCTAAATGATACAATTATGACTCAATTCTTCTACTGATAAGCTAAACTAAAGTCAAGAATCTAGAGTAGCTGTGATGACAACATTTTTACTCAATAGTTTGCGAATCAGTGAAAAGTTTAAAAAGAACTCATTTTTGAATAAAAGAAAATGTGTTCTAGCAGTAATGTTGCCAATATTATATCATTGATAATAACTCTTCAAAGTATTTAGATTTGTATTCATGAGAAATGATCAAAGCAAAAAAAAAAACATAAGGTGCTTGACTTATTATGCAGGGATGACATGCATTATTTCTTTCCTTTTATGTATTTTTTTTGGTAAAAAGAAACTTTTGTGTAAGTAATTATGTTTGAAGTGTAAAATTTATCTGAAGTAAAAGATTCAAAATTATCACTATTATGTATGTATTTATTTTTCGAATCTAGGACAGATGCGAATAATGAACTCAAAGCATTTTTGAAGAGGCTCAGACAGATGACTGCTAACAGATATTAGTATTTTTGTCTTATCATCAATTCATTCAATATATTTTATATTAATAATTTTTGAGATGTTATTCTTTTATTTCTTTTAATGGCTACGATTCAACTTATAGATAAGCATTCGATTCTTAAAAAATACAATTTATCAACTTCAGTAATTTTTTGATTAACAAGTTGCGGAATTTCCCAACAAAAATTCTTCTTGTATCAACAAAACAACAGTTAACTACTTGAATAGTCTTTTTTTCAAGTCTTTGACAATTTTTTACAAGCCCTAAAAAATATTTTTGTACTCATATGGTGCTTTATGATACAATTGAAATTATTTTTCTTTGATTATTGGGAGAAACAAATTTTTTTTATGTAAGCAATTGACAATCGGCTCTGTGAACATGTTTACCTTGGGATTGAGGTCGCTCCCCTGTTGCATGAGAGTACCAACTGTGAACCAAAAGCTGTTAGAGAGGCTGAAGTCGTTGACTGTCCTTGGTAAAGGGATGTCATCACTTTCTGGTTCCAATGCGCTGACATGAGAGCCCTGATCAGTGAGACCCCCATCAAGTGATGCGAAATAGATAAATACAATAATTACTTCTATTCTTTCTGGTAAT
The DNA here is from genome assembly GCA_028641665.1 of Chelonus formosanus. Taxonomy (NCBI): domain Eukaryota; kingdom Metazoa; phylum Arthropoda; class Insecta; order Hymenoptera; family Braconidae; genus Chelonus; species Chelonus formosanus. The sequence goes on along the minus strand of CM054006.1, from coordinate 6,287,899 downwards.
ACTTTGTACTTACAATAATTTTAATATTATATTCAATGTTGCGTTTTACCATGACGAAAAAAATTTAATTATGGCATTACTGGTGTTGTTCACTGAATTTTTTTTTTCATCATTATAATCAAAATAAAATAAAACGTTGAGTTCATATGTACACGACAAAATCAGATCTTCATGATACAACTCTTGCAGAGTTATTCCCAGAAATGTGCATTGTGTTGTGCGACATGCTTGTACACCCCATTCATTATACTTTTATGGAAATTTATGGAAATGGGATTCAGTGTTGTGGAAGCTTTCAGTAGAAACTCGGACGAGGAAAATTGTTTATCGTGTGTGTCGTCGAAATATGAAAAAAACTTCATAAAAAAATAAGTTAGAGTACAAATAGTAGACCTTTTGATAAAATGAAAAAAATCCGGAAATACTTATAGGAAGTTTTTATAATTAAATTGATCATAATTTTTTTTTCTTAATAAATATTAATCTGGATTTTAACTTGCAGTAAGATTAAAAAAAAGTCATTTTAGCAAGCCATTATATGCTTTGGACTTACTCTACAGTTAAAAATAATGTACATTGTGTAGTGTATAAATATAAATACCCGTCAAAAATATAATTATACACGTAATCTGCATAAAAGAATATACTCTTTACAAGTGTTGTGGATTTTATTCGTATGATGATGTGATATACTATATTATGCTATAAAACATCTTTTAGTGGACACCAACCACATAGTAAATGTAATAATGCATATATCTGTATTCTTAATTATTTTATGGATTTAATTCATCAGAGATTTCAATATCTTTTATTGCCCGTATAAAAACATTTCGCTCCTTAAACATTCTCCGATTGTTCCCCTGATGGGAATATGGGGAACGTTTGGGGAGCAAATTTTTTTTTTCCAAAATTTTTCCTGTCTACACCAAATGTACTTTATTTTAGTTTTTTGCTAATTACTCATGATCTATGAGGCCTATATAGATAATAAGCATATCAATGGATTCGTGAGAATAAAATCTTTTTATTACACCAGCTAAAATTATACTTGGAGCATACTTTATGCAAAAATTTTTGCAAACTTCCCATTTTACCTCATTTACCCTTACTTTGACTTTCGACTTCTATAATTCTCGTACAATTTATATAATGATGATTTTTAGAAAGTATTTAGAAACTTCAGAATCTAAGCTACAAATATATATCCATGAAAAATTAAAAAAAAATCTATTTCACCCTTAAAATCGCCAAAGCACTTTGCAAACTTCCTAAAAAAATGTGACTTTTTTGACGTTTCAGCGATTTTAAAGTGAAAGAAATTTTTTTAAGGTTTTTTATAGAGTTGTATGTATAGCTTAGGTTCGAAGGTTTCCAAAACATCCCTAGAAAACGTTATTCAACCAACTCTTCGAGAGTTATAGGGGTTCGAAGTCAAAAGGATGATGATTTTTAATTTGTATCCAGTTTTACCCCTCTTTGAGGGTGTTAGAATGAATTTTCTTAAACTGTGCCGCGATTTCGCATTTCTACGCATCAAGACGAAGAGAATGAGTCCTCGATCATCAAAATCGGAGTACTTTTATTTTTTGGCCAAAAAAAATGGAAAGGGGTACCACTTGCCATTTTTTTGGGTCAAAAAATCAAAGTTGTCCGATTTTCAAGTTTGACCACTCATTCTCTTCGTCTTGACGCCCAGAAATGAGAAATCGGGTCAAACATATGAAAAATCAATTATTTCACTCCTAAAATGGGGTAAAACGGGAACTTTGCACAAATTTCAGCATAAATTATGCTCCAATCATAATTTTAACAAGTGCAATAAAAACGCTTGTTCTTGCGAATTTATTGACATGCTAATTGTCAATATAGACCTCATAGATCTTGAGTAATTAGCAGAAAACTAAATTAAAGTACATTTGGTGTAGACAGGAAAAATTTTTGAAGAAAAAAAAAATTTGTTCCCCAAACATTCCCCATAGTTCTACCAGGGAACATTCGGAGAACGTTTAGGGAACGAAATTTTTTTGTACGGATGAATATCCATAAATATTTATTTTTAAACCACATGTCTTCATTTCTAATCAAAATTAATCAACAAATCCTACATTTCCAGTAATAAAATCAATGCAAATACTGTATCAATATTCAAATAAGATTAAATTTTTTTCAGCACCACTTGATGAAGGCCTACCTGCAAAGGGCACTTGCAGCTTGGGCAGGGTGGCGGTTCTACCCATTCGTATGGAGAAAGGCGCGCCACAATCCAAATTGTAATCGAAACCATGACGTACGCCCCCAGCATTGAAAACCAAACTTCCACAGCGAGGGGATTCATGAATGAGAAGAGTCGGGAGGGTGCGCGTTTGGTGGCCTGAAGCATGCAGACGATTCTTCTCTTTTATACTATATCTTCGACTAAGATTTCCAAATGTCAAATATAATTGGTTCATTTTTATTTATTATACTCATTTGATTTTCAATCTGTTCGTGCTTCTATCATCATCTGTCTTGAGATGTTTTTATAAAAAAGAAGGAAATGGAGATGAGATAGGTGAGGAAATGAGATGGAAACTGGAGCAGATGATGAATTTAATATACCTTGGGGTTGAGGCCGCTGCCTTGTCTTAAAAAAGTACCAGTGATAAACCAAAAGCTGTTGCTGACGTTAAATTGGTTTTCGACGATGTCACTTTCAGCTAAACAGGGATGAGGATTATTCCACTCGTAAGGGCTGAAGCGAGCCATCACAAAGAGCGTAAAACTGACGAGCATGTATGCTGCCAGTACATAAAGCCATATCTCAACAGCTAGTGGATTCATGAAGGAGAACAGTCGAGTTGGCTGACTGGATGGTACCTAAATTATTTTAGGCTACAACTTTAATTAAAACATTCTCGATGGACGAATCCATGGTTTAGATTTATTCGTATAAAGAGATGTTTATGGAAAATTATTCATATTAGTGAAGTAAATAGATATATACAATGTTAAAGGTTACTTTAGAAAATGTTTTATGGTTGAATATTGTTACAATGATGAATAATTTTTTATTCTACATCTCTGAATAAATCTTTTGAATTTTTAAAATTAGAAAACTACTTTGGAATAGAACTTTGAGCAAATAGTTGTAGTTTATTAGTAATATTTTTTAAAAAAGTGATTTAAAATAAATAATCAAAACTCCGGGATTTATCAAAGGGTTTATATATAAGACCCTAGGGGAACAGTGCAAACATATTACATGTACTATATTAAATGTTTGTTAACGGCAAATAATGTTACAAGATTTCTCACACATTGTTGGCATTTAGGCATTAACTAGAATTACTATTGAATTTATACTCATATCGTTTGATAAACATATCAATGTTTAAAGAGTTATTGAAATTTTTAAAATTAAATTGAAAAATAAATTGTAAACGTTGGCTATATTATTGAGTGGGTAATTAATGAATATTGTTAGAAAGAAATGAAATTGATAACCTACTGATCTAGAATCATTGAAAAATAATCGATAACATCATTGATAAATATTTCAATAATAATAAATGTTAGCTACTTTTGAAATAGACAAAGAATTTTACCAACATGACATTTACATAATACACAATTGAAAGTAAAGTTATTTTTTATTACTTAAATCCTTAAAAGTTGTATACACGAAGTATGTTAAGAAACAACACTTAAGTACAACTCTGTACTTTTAACCGCTGCAAGTGGTACTTGGTACATTCAATTTGAAAGTTGCTATCTTGTAAACTATTTGTCATGAAGAATTGGTCTAAAGTTTATACTTTTCATCAAACGAGCCTTTAAAATTCATCTTTCTCAGCGGTAAAATGATTTATGCAATTAATTTTATACTTAAATTTTTTGAATTGTAAAACACAACATATGTAAAACAAATTTCTCAATGGGTCTTTTTAAAGTTAATATTATCAATAGATTGGCACATTTATTTCCAACGAATAAATTATCTACAATAAATTAACACATGAAATTAAATACTTGGAATGTGATTTTGGAATTATAATTGATAAAATAGTAGAGAAGAAGGTAGGATTATGGCCCGATCTTTAATATGGTCCATTCTTTTATTATGTGAGTGATAATTTAATAGAATATAATATAATTGAATAAAAACAAAAAGTGATTTATAATTCTATTTTTTCAATAAATTATTTTTTGTTTTTACTCAATTACATTATACCCTGTTAACATATCATTCACATTATAAACGAATGGACCATAATCCTACCTTTTCCTTTAATGATTATATGCTGATATTTTAATGATGAGGATTTATTTTAGTGGATAATAACTCAAAGAGAATATATTTAATCTTGTTAAAGGATGCTCAATTTGTGAAGAAAATTAACGAATTAAATGTAAGAATAAATTATCAATAAACATACTTTTAAAGTGGAAAAATGAGATATAAAAGAAAAATTTAGCTTAAAAATAATTATAAACAAATAAGATAATAGTGAAAAAAAATTTTTATTCACCTTAAAAAGTATCCCAATGCCTAGGTTCATAAATGGTTTGGTAAAATCAATAACACTCTCCCTGGCATAATTAATAGTCATTGATGCAACAGCTAAATCTGCTCTCTGTAAATAAATGCAACAATAGAGTTCATTAAAAAAAGCTTATTAAATACTTGAAAGCTTTATTTGGAACACCACTTTTAATGAGAATAATTTTAAATTCAAGCTCTGCAAATATAGATGAAGAATAAAAATCATTTTTTATTCATGGAATCGAAGTATTAAAAAGAATCAAGTAGATGTTCATTCTGCATTAGAATTTCTAAATTGTAGCTCATCAAAAGAATGCTGACGTCGATGTATCTTTATTCATTATGTAGGTGTTATTTTACAAGGTAAACGTTAGTTTAACCTTGTAAAAGTACTCAAGTTCAAGAAGATAGCTCATATTGGATAGAAAACGGTCAGAGACTACCGCAATTTTGATCGTATCAAAAGAAAAAGAAGCAAAAAAGTCACAAAAGAAGCTTTGAACTGATTTTATCGAACGCTGAAATTCTCTAATGCTGTAAAATTATTTGAAGGAAACTTTGATTTGTTAAAGAGCTTATTAGTTCAAGTACTATTTATCATTGTTACAACAAAACTCCTAGATCGTTATCAGCTAAATCTCAACAAACTATTTTCTTATTGTCTATATTGCGATATGAACAAAATACGAATGAATATGAGAAATTTTTTCGATAAAATACACTTGAAAGTGTTAAGTATACATCTCGATACTCTAGATATAAAATTCCGGATACAACGACCTGGATTTTGAACCTTGAGATAAGATGGGATGATACTTAATGCTTATTTAGGATTACGGAATAAATTTTTTAGTGATAAATAACTTGAGTTGCTTTAAAAATTAACTTAAATACAATTTTTTTGTTTTAATAATACGTTTGGAGTTTAATGATAAAATCCATATCAATCCTCGAAAAAATAGTAGAGAGTATCAAGTACTTGGAGATTCTGGTATCGACATTTATGATGGGAATCTGTTTCGATGGTGAAAGAATTAACTTCTTCTGAGTGACGTGAGTTTCATATATAACTAGTCAATTTTAATAATCGTAGATTTTAAAATTCAAATACTATGCTGATCGAGTTGAGTATCTATGGTAACATCTGTAACCTATTCTATATTATACAGATATTGACTTTTAGTAACTCAGTACGAACTAAAGTAAAAAGAAGATTCTAAATATTATGATTTTATTATTTTTCGTTATTATGGAAATTAAATATTTTTTAAGGATTGTAGAGTGAATTTGATATTGATATCATAACAATGCAATAATACCTTTTCCATTAGTTCACGAACTATTCCATTCCATTCTTTCGTTTCCGGATTGTAGACACCATACATATGATCAGGTACTAATCGAATAGCATATTGAAATCCCACTTGGGCTGCTATCCATTTGAGTAAATCAATACAGAATCCTTCAAATCTAGCATTTCCTGTTAAATTTTGATCTTGTCGCACCATCACATATGGTTTTTCCTGAAATTTATGGCATTTTTTTTTCATTATTAATGAATAAATCATTTAGATTTAAAATAAAAATAAATTTATATTCGACTTGATATGCAATAAAGTTACCTCACGTGTCATAACGACAAGTGTAATATTAACACTGCTTTTATCATAGAAAGCTTCGACGTCGGTTATATTAATACCAAATCCTGGTCGCCATTCACCAACTTTAACTAATTCTTCTTTTTTTAATTTTATGAGGTCCAATTTAAAATTATTCCTCTTGCCTTCATTAAACTCTATACGACCTGTTAAACCTTGAAGTCCTGCCTGCAAATTAAATATCCAAAAACTTTATTTACTTATTGAAATTATTTATTAATTATATCTTACAAAAATTAATATGAATCATTTTATTAATGCATGAATATGCAAATTTTTTTCTTATTTAAAACATTCGGTTAGATACTGATATAATTCAATGATAGACAATTATAATCTTTTATTATGCATATAAAGCTATTGAGGTTGGTGATAAAAATATATAAATAATGTTGAAAATAATAAGAATAAAGTTGATAATTTGATTTGTCTTAAATGTTGAGAAGTAACTGATTAAGTGAAGTTAAAATAGTTGCATTTTTTGTATTATATAGAGAATTTGATGTCTGCTACGACATTAATAATTGCATTTATTGTGAATCATATTAACAGACTTGTATTTATTCATGTGAATCATCACTATCTTATCGAATACTATTACTCATAAGAATTCGATAGCTTTGTTAAAATATACGAATTTTTTTCTTATTATTCCAAATTGTTTGATAGTATGTTTCAAGTAAATTCAAGTGGAATAACCGTGTTTTGATCATCAAGTTACGCTAAATTTGTCTAACTGATATAATATAAATTTAGATTATACCTTTTTCCATTTACACAACACTCGATTATTTATAAATTTCATGAAAAAATAAAGAAAAATAAATATTAGATATTAGGTTGTGTTGTCAAATTTTAAATTAATTGGAAAAATTTATTTTACGTATAATCCTTTACCTTGTTGTCTGTATGTAGTCCATTTACCATGTCTATGAGTGGTAATAACACGTCAAGATAAGTGGATAGATATAATATCTTATCTTAACTTATTTACCTTTATAACTCAGGATTACCTAGAGGTATCGTTACCACGGAGTGTATAATGCTAAACTTATTTTAGTCATCGACGAAACTTCGAAGTGGAAATAATTAATTTGTGTCAAAATAAAATTTATATTTTTAAAAAATGAAATTTGCTTTATTTTTGGGAGTTGTTGCTGTTCTTGCTGTCTCAGGTGAGTATTTATTGTGTTCCATTTAATTACTTTAAGCGTTAAAAAATGGAAAAAATTTTTACTCACGGAAAAATTATTTTTATTTTTCTAGGAGATGCATTAAAATGCTACATATGTACTGAGTGTGCTGATCCTTTCACTAAAAATGAGACTTTATTGAAAGACTGCGGTGCAGATACTCACTGTGCAAAGGGAGTTCTTACATACCGTAATTATAAATGTTTTTGTTAATTAATTATAATAATTATATTAGTGAAATATTAATGAGTCAATTTGAATTATTTATAGAAAACAATACCCAAAGGTACGGACGTGCATGCGTCAGTGCCACCTCGATGGAAATCCCTATCAAACCAACCCAATTGAACTTATCACTTTATGATTCTGCTAGCTTATACTTTTGTAATACTGATGGATGTAACGGAAGTGGATCCATTTCTGCAGTTATATCCATTATTTTTACAACTTTAGTAGCATCACTCTTTGCCAGTTTTTAAAAATAGAAGTATTTAAGATCTAAATAAATTATTAGATAAGGTTACAGTACGATTTGACTAATTGTATTATAATAAGTAACATAAGTGTATTTCAAGTGAATTCATTTCATAAATAACTATTGTGTAAAATAAAATTAATAGAATAATACTATTTACCACAAATTTTGTAATTTATAAAAAATATTGAAATTTAAATAATAAACAGGTTTTAATATATTGATCAGACTAGAATTATTTCATTGTTTTACGTTTATTTTGTAAATTATTAAGTATTGTTATTATTTTATATTTGTTTTAAAATTTTCTTCAGGTAAACTTGTGAATTTTTTTCTTATAATTAAATTCTACTATTCACAAAGTAATACAATTTGTGCCAGGAAATCAATAACAATGTCATTGGCTAGCAGCACTTCAATGGTATTACAGTGTTGTTACATATGGGTGTTGCAAAAGTCTGCTATGTGATGATAAAGAATTTTTTATGATTTGTAAACAATTTTAAAACTGATGTATATTCAATGTTTTAGTGCAATTTATAGTTTAAAAAGTCAAATATCATCAATGTTCACATTCATATTGAAGAATAATTTTTATGCCCATCTTTTATGTACTGAGTCAAGTGTGTTCATAAAATTAACTAATATTTTGCACATCAAAGTTGTAAAAATTTTTGAGAATTCAATTCAATTAAAAGATTTAAAATAATTTTAATAATTATTAATTTTTGTTTTTTTTATATAAACAATTGAACTTTCTCTCTCTTGTAATTCCGTGTACGGTATAGTTTTTAGTCGGAATTAAATTTCCTCTATTCAACTCTTCATTTACATTATAATTTAGTAGACACCATATTTTACCTTTTCCGTCAATTCTAAAACAGTTGAACTTACATCTATGTATAAAATGTATGTATCATTTCTGTCTATTTTAAACATTTTAAAATGTGAATTAACTCATAAACTAAAACAACTATTTTCAAAGTAACGATATTAAATGTAATTTTCAGAGAGAAATAATTTTTAGGAAAAAAAAAAAAACAAAAATAATATTTCTATTCTAAAATTAACAGAAAATTTTTTTTAGATGAAACTTTTAATTATTTACTAGTAATACAAATATAGAAACTTCAAATAAGTTAGTCATGAAAAAGAATATTGACAATGATTAAGTCTTTTCTCGGAATCTGAAGAATTTTTCCACAACTGGCGAACAAGTTTATATTAGATTCGAAGTTCAGTCGAGAAAATTTTTAAAATACATAAATTTTGATTAAACAAAAGATCGCATATTTCAGAAATATTATATTCATAAATGATTCTCAAGCATCGAATTAAAATTATAATTGTATAATTTATGGATGCACTAATGATTATGGATGAAATATTGATACGATTATATAAGTATAATTCTGGAATAATAATTTAAATCAGATTTCAAGCGTAATTTGGATTATAATTCCCTCAGTATGAGCATTTCATAATTTCCAATAACAATTAAAACGAATAACTTAATAATTAAACAGAATTGTTAATAAGAAATATAAATATTTTTTATCAATATCGGCGTACTCTTAAAAACACCTCTACGTCATAATTCCGACAGGTATGAACAAGTATTCAAGTATCGTAAGTTTAATCGTAGTCAGATATGAGTGATAGTAAGAAGTTAACAAAAAGAACCTATTTACTTTTTTCTAGTTTGTCAAAACAGAAGTCTTACATAACGAAAAATTCAGTTTGCTTTTATTTTGAGAGTATTAAAGATAAAATAAGTTACAAAAATTAGGTTAAAATAGAATTTAAAATAAAACAGTGGGGAAATTGATGACAATTACAAACAGATAAGGATTAATTAATTAAATTAAAAATGTTATATATGGCTCGAGATATTTTTCATTGAGATAAAGCTTAATCTTTCTTTACGTTCAAATATTCAACAAATTTATAGAAGTGAAATAAAAAAATTTACAGTTTATTTAGATTTTGCAAAAGCTTGTGCTTCAGAATAGATTCAATTATATTTTTGATAAAGCCTCAGGAGGTATTCATTTTTAGTTATTGAATTGTTTCACGCTTCTGGTTCACAAAATTAAAGTTTCCATAAAATAGATCTATCGTTACTTAAATCGCGATAAGAATAAAATCTGTGCTAGTTCTACTTATATAAAATGAAAAATCAAGTGACACGGTGATTTACCTCGAGATGTCCTTCAGTATATTCGTCTTTAAAGTGGTACTTCATCGATATAACCAACTACCTTGGAATTTTTATCAATACCTACCAAAGCTTTATTAGTCACGTGTCATCATTTGATGAGTAGTTTTAAGAAATTAATTTCATTTTTGGTGTACGTCAGTTGATATAATTTTTTACAACTAGAGTAATTAGTTATATCTTGATGATTCTAAGTGTTTGTATAAATACTAATAATAAGATGTAAAACGTCAAATGACAAGTAATTAATTAGTAAATGTTCAAAGTTTAACATTCAAGAATTAATAACCTCTGATCAAAGTTTAAATTATTATTATCAGCCGACAATATTGGTATTATTACTATGATTTACTTTAACTATGGTGTGCAAAGTATTTTCAATACGAATCAAATTTTCTCGAGACAATTCTAAAAAATATGTAATACAATTTGTATTTATTTGAAGACAAGTTAGATTAAATAAATATGTTATCTAATATTAAAAAGATATGTAATCATAAGACGGTTTTATTAAGCTTTATCATTTCATAAATATATATGATAGACAAAAAAATTAATTGTTTTTTCCTTATAATTTAATTAAGATATTAAAATACTACACGGAGAGAATTTTTTCACTAAATCTAAGTGCAAAAATGACAAGTGTACGTTTCGAAATTTATAAGTAAAAATATTTCCATTCGATAGTAAATTTTGAGTTCTTGTAAGTTAATTTTGTACTTAAGAGGTGTCTTAGTAAAATAATTACTTAGGATAACTCAAAAATTACTTGCAACAACCCAAAATGTACTGTTGAACAGAAATATTTGAATAAAAAAAAGAGGTGTTTAATTATGAATATAATATAAAACTCACAGTATTAATATAATTATAAAGTGATAAGCCATCATCCCAAGGTTCTTCTTTTTCACAAGATAAATTCACTGGTCGAAGTACGTGACTCCGATCTAATGCAGCAAGACCATGAGCGAACACTTGTACACTATCATACATCAGAGCTGGTTCTGCCTGAAACATATGTTGAACGATCAATTTATACAATTTTGTGTAAATTTTTTTGGATATAATTTCTACATGATTATTAATGAGATATTTTTATTTAATATTGACTCCATATTCGAAAGTAAATTGCAAGGTATTGATTTTTTTCTCATTTTACCTTTTTTTTTGTTTTACTTTTCATAACATTGTCTATTGAATAATTAAAAGTTGAAAGATAAAAACTTTTTCATTTTAAACAAACAGTAAATAACAAAAACGATGGTAAATATTTGTGGCATAAAGTAACTTGTCTGATCATTGAGTGAGTCAAATCTCTAACTTTGAGTCTTGGAAATTCGAGAACTGAGGAGAGAAGTTTGATGAATTTCGTTCAAAAGCCAGAGTTTCAACTCACCATCAAGTAAACCAATTAATTGTATACCAAATACGTTATCACGACAAGCGTTTTACAAATATTATCAAATAAAATTTTCGATTAGCTACAAAATTGTTATCAGTTATAACTTTGATCGCAAAAATGATTTTCTTTTGTAAAATTGACAAACATAAATAAGAGATAAAGGGGAAGAAAAAATGAGTATTAATACTAGAACAATTTTGTAGAGAAAATAATACAAATTTTATTAAAAAAAATTAACGAATTTTTAAAATAATCTTGATAAGATCAGATTAAGCATCAAATGCTAAAATTCATGATAAAGCTTTAAACGAATTCTAAACAAATCTGGAATTCATTCGCCGTGTACAAAACCCTGAAGCATGACAAAAAAACTACAATTGGTTTAATGGAAACATCGAGTGTAAAGAGAAATAAAAAACTAGAGAAAAATAAAATAAATAATACTATAGCTAGAGAAAATACTGGTGGATCTGTTGGAGGTAGGATGATCAACGGAGACTAAATAATCTAGATTGTTGGGAACATACAGATTTTGTCTTTTAAAAAAAATCTAATCAAGAAAATCATCTGATGCCAAAAACATTTTTCAGATGAGATAAATTTTTTTACTAACATTCTAAAAAATTAATTTTAATATCTTTCTAACATAAAGTGGTTAAGAAGATGATAAAAAATCGTTACAAACCTGTATGATGCCTGTGCGATTAAGAATAGCATGTCCAATCGGTTGGAATCGTTCCATTTGCTTTAAAATTTCTATTACCTTCGAGTCTTCTAGGTCAACTAATCGGAATGCTGTCATGTTAACATTGTTATATTTGAAGTCTTCCAGATCAAAAGTTTCAATATCCTAAAAAAACCAATAAGCTGCACTTAATATTTTTCAAGCTGTTATTTTTTATTTTATTGCCTAACCAATGTATCAACTTTTACAGAAACCATCAAGGAAAATTCCTTAAATGTGGTAACACAGTTGTAACTTTGTCAGTACTGAAAATCGATAAAAGACTTTTCAGAGATAGATGGAAGAGCACATAACTTTTTCCAGCCATCTCAAGTTGTCGGAACATTCATTGACTTGAAAGTTGAATCTCAATCTAAAAAATCTCCACATGTTTTTCTCTCATATTGGCAAATATCTCGAATTTATATAATTAACTATTTAAAAATATTTATTATGTATTCTATAGTGTAAAGTATTTTTGAATAAAACAAGCTACTAATTATTATTCCCAATGCTACAAAAAATGATTAAACTTAGCATCTGGTCTACTACCATCAATACAGCTTTCTCATATGAGGGACCTTAGAGAATATTACGAGAAAGTTCTAATTACTATCGATCGATTATATTCGAAGCATGTAGAATATATAATATAAACCAGAAGGTGTTCTTAAACAACACTTGAATCAAATTCATCGTAAGAGTACTTCAATCATCTCTATGCATCCATTATCAACTTAACTGCAACCACGTATATCGCCATAGTTTGCCACTGTTACTTTTATTTTCATCTATTATCTTCATTTTAGAACCATGTTCCTTCGTGCACTAATAAAATGTACATAAAAGAATATCGATATGACAGTACCTAATGCTTTTATTTTTAACTTCCCATTAGGAAGTTATTTTAATTAGGTCGATTGGTGAAATGTGAATTTTCATCATATCTCATAGTTTTTTTCTTATAACAAAAAAACTAATAATAAATAAATGACAAGATTAACTATTTAAAATACTTTTAAGCGCATGACAGCGCATGGATTTGGATGCTTTTGACAAAATCATATTATTGATAATGAACTATGACTTTTACCAATAACAAATTGTTTATAACAATATGAATTTGTTATTAAAAAGTGTTTTTATCGATAAACTAATGCTCCTATCACATGAAGCTGGATTTTTTTAACAAAATAATATTATTAATGATGAGAAATTACTTTTAATAATTACGTATTGTTTACAACAATATGAATTTGTCATAAACAATTAGTAATAGGAAGTTCATCGTATAGTAAGCATAGACAAAGTATGCTCAGACCCATTTGTTTTTTTTAGATTACATAAAACCGTTTTTATATCTTCATGTATGACTATAAGCCATTCAATGTAACGACGTAACAGATGCTCATGTATTTAGATAAATTACGTAAATACGTATTGTTATATATATGCAAGCTTAGGAGCATCGATATTGAAATTCTAATAACGTTTATCTTGACTGTTCCGAATAAATAGAGAATTTAAAGGGAATCTACAAAATGACATGTATGCAATTTTTTGTCATGTTGGAAGGTAGTTTAACAAAACACTGAAATTTGTAACATTCTCTATTTAACTTATGAGAGACGCAGTTTTAGGAAATATCAAATTACTGTGTCTCTCTATGTCTACAGTAATGATGTCAATTTAAGTAAATTCCTAATTTCTGCATTTCTATGAAGGTTGAATGGAAGAGACTTCTCAAATATTCGTAGTGGAAACTGACTTTAGCTACAATATATTCCAAAATTTATGTTAATTATCTCTTTTGATATTATTTCAAAACCTTTTTATTATTATTCTGTCGAACATTTTCTATCATAATAATGAGTTTATAAGGTAAAATAAAAACATTCCTCTTCTTCAAACAAAAGTCAGTCTGTTTAACATCAAATGAAATAGTATTTTATATAAAAAGAAAAATTATATTATACAATTTTTTGGTTCCTATTAGCTTTTAAGATATTAAAAATATAATGTAACTTTGGAATAAGTAAACTGCAATGTTTTAAGGAGATTAAAAGTTCTTTAAGAAAATAATTAATATTATTAAGAGCCAAATCTTATTCATTTTGTTTCATGAAACAGAAATTGGTACTTACAAAAGTTGTAAACATATAATGATATCTGTGATCATTCATTTGTAGTTGTAAAATCTGAAAAAAAATTTAATATTATTTAAGTATTAAAAAAATAAATGCTTTGTTAATTAATAATTGATTTCTGAGCTTTCCAGAATTGCCAATTATATGAGGCTTTGCAAAGAGTATACCAACTTATATTTAGTATCATATAACCAATTTTATTTTCAACTCCTTAAAGTTGAAGAAGCATTCTTAAAATAAGTTATTTTAATTCTGTAAATCATCATAATTTTCATACAAACTTTTCGAAGTAAAAATATGATAGTTGTTAATTATTTGTTATATGATACTAAACAAACTTGTTGAGCTTAATACGATCAGGTAATATTCTCATTAGCCAAGTTATTGAAATAGATACTTTTGTAGTACCTAAAAAAATGATGCATTGTTCAGTAAATACATTTGATTACGATAACTAAGCTAACAACCAAGAGTAATACATAACAATCTGTACATAACTTCGAATCTATTATATTACAAAAAATACAATATGCTTTGTCTTCAATCATAGAATGTGATGCTTTCTTTTTTCATGTTCGAAATTTTTCAAGATGTCACTGGAAAGACCAATCTTTAAGGAAGTAACAAAATAGAGAAATATTCAACGGAAGAATGAAGATATAACCGGAAATGCCTCGACGAATTTCATTCTTTTGAACTATACCTTTTCTATATATCTATGTATTAAGAATCTAGTAGATATATAGAAATAGATATATATATATATAGAGGTTTGCAAACTTTGTATTTTCTTTCTCGGTCCATAAATCTTTCAGTATCCTTCGGTAACTGCAGCGATCCGTTTCTACTGCAAAGAAATTGTCGTAATAACATATCACAGCATGTAAGAAGCGGATTTATAGAAAAAAAAGTCAAATATTTCCAGTGGTCGAGGAAGATACTTTGGAATTATGCGATTTCACTGTTATGAAAGGACATATTTTATATATGAAGTTCTGATGTTTGATTTTATTACATTAACATTCTGAGGTCAAGAATGTATACGTGAATATTTGTATCAATATTTTGTAAACTGCTGTACACAAAAACGAATTTTAACAAAAATGAAGATATAAAATATTTTATTCGTAAATGTAACTGATTCATAACCAGACTTTTAAAATGATTATATGAAAAACTTGGATCATCATCATTTGGCTTTGTGTAACAATAGAACTTTTGACAGATTTTAATAATTCCAATTATGTGAAAATTAGATTTTAAAACTCAAGCCAATTAAAAGCCTCGTGACAGTATGCTGTAGCCGTTTTCTTCTACTTGGAGATCCCTTCTATAAAATCTGGCAATTGTCGAAGGCGTTGGTAGCAGAAAAGTAGATAAAGTTTTTATTTTGTGAAACTACCGAGCAACTCTCTTAATCAAGTCTTTGGAGAAAAGTTTTTTTTTCGACGTTCTACTTTTTCTTGTTATTTTTATTTTTTTTTTTTTTTTATTTTTACTTCACTTCAAGAATGTAGGATTTTTTCAGAACATTGATTATGAGAAAATAAATATGATTAAAGACAAAGAAAACTCATTTATACATTGATTTAACTGAATTAGATAAATTGATTGACCGAACAAAAAATAGTAAATTCATATCAAACTTATTGTATTTTGTAATTAAATAAATTTTATTTCCTAGAAAAAAAGAGAATGTTAATAAAGTGATCACAATGCATTATTTTTTAAATAAAAAAAGTACGTGGTTGCATAGTAAATAAGTACGTGATTGTAAAAAAATTATTGTGTAAAATTTCAATACTTACAGCTCGGAAAAAATGTTGCATATGAATAGGATCTATATCAATAATAAGTTTATAAATTTCTTTCTGTCGTATTTCTCGTAAAACATCTCTGTATGTTCCTGCTCCCGCTTGGCGAATGTACATTTCTGTGCGTGGTGATGGTGGTGATTTTACTAGGTCTTGAAGTTTAAATAGCCCTGTAAACATAGTAATAAAATATATTCTGAGAAAAAATCTTTTTCTCATTTTTATTTCTTACTTAAGTATTGAATACTGTATAAAATAGAAAAGAAAGTAGCAATCGATCGTGCTTGCCAACCAGTTGTAAAAGTAGTTTCTTCGAAATACTCGTTAATTGAAATTGTGATCTGATGTGACTTTTAAGATCTGATAAAGAAATTAGCACTCAATAATTATGCTGCTAGATGAAAATAAGATTAAATGGTAAATTTCGCTCAGAAAGTGATAAACTTTTTCTCTAATTAGTAAGATGTCAAGTAGGAAGTAAAGGGATTGAATGTGGTAAGATAAGAGTTACGTCAAAGTAATTGAATGAAGTGAAAAAAATATTTCAATTTCGACGATAGTTGAAAGGCGTGAAACATCATTAAATCTAATTGAATCATCATACTTGCTATGATATTGGGGCCTGTTTATTCTAAGTATACTTTAAGATTATTGTAGTATAGAATGGAATTAAAAGACGCGTTTATTTAGTAGTGTCTTAGGCGCCAAGCCAAATCGCTATCTGAAAATTTCATTTTCTGCTAATAACTCAAGATCTATGAGGTCTATATTGACAATTAACATGTCAATAAATTCGCGAAGAACAAGCGTTTTTATTGCACTTGCTAAAATTATGATTGAAGTATAATTTATGCTGATATTTTTGCAAAGTTCCTGTTTTACCCCATTTTAGGAGTGAAATAATTGATTTTTCAAAGTTTTGACCTGATTTTTCATTTCTGGGCGTCAAGACGAAGAGAATGAGTGGTCAAACTTGAAAATCGGACAACTTTGATTTTTTGACCCAAAAAAATGGCAAGTGGTACCCCTTTCCATTTTTTTTGGCCAAAAAATAAAAGTACTCCGATTTTGATGATCGAGGACTCATTCTCTTCGTCTTGATGCGTAGAAATGCGAAATCGCGGCACAGTTTAAGAAAATTCATTCTAACACCCTCAAAGAGGGGTAAAACTGGATACAAATTACAAATCATCATCCTTTCGACTTCGAACCCCTATAACTCTCGAAGAGTTGGTTGAATAACGTTTTCTAGGGATGTTTTGGATACCTTCGAACCTAAGCTATACATACAACTCTATAAAAAACCTTAAAAAAATTTCTTTCACCCTTAAAATCGCTGAAACGTCAAAAAAGTCACAGGATGTATGATTTTTTGACTCTTATTTTGACTTTCGACCTCTATAACTCTCGTAAAATTTATATAATGATGATTTTTAGAAAGTATTTAGAAACTTCAGAATCTAAGCTACAAATATATATCCATGAAAAATTAAAAAAAAATCTATTTCACCCTTAAAATCGCCAAAGCACTTTGCAAACTTCCTAAAAAAATGTGACTTTTTTGACGTTTCAGCGATTTTAAGGGTGAAAGAAATTTTTTTAAGGTTTTTTATAGAGTTGTATGTATAGCTTAGGTTCGAAGGTATCCAAAACATCCCTAGAAAACGTTATTCAACCAACTCTTCGAGAGTTATAGGGGTTCGAAGTCGAAAGGATGATGATTTGTAATTTGTATCCAGTTTTACCCCTCTTTGAGGGTGTTAGAATGAATTTTCTTAAACTGTGCCGCGATTTCGCATTTCTACGCATCAAGACGAAGAGAATGAGTCCTCGATCATCAAAATCGGAGTACTTTTATTTTTTGGCCAAAAAAAATGGAAAGGGGTACCACTTGCCATTTTTTTGGGTCAAAAAATCAAAGTTGTCCGATTTTCAAGTTTGACCACTCATTCTCTTCGTCTTGACGCCCAGAAATGAAAAATCAGGTCAAAACTTTGAAAAATCAATTATTTCACTCCTAAAATGGGGTAAAACGGGAACTTTGCAAAAATAGATCTTGAGTTATTAGCAGAAAACTAAGTTAAAGTACGTTTCGAGTAGACAGGAAAAATTTTGTTCTCTAAACGTTCCCCACAGTCCCACAAGGTGTACGTCAGAGAACTTTCCTACTGGGGAACATGCGGGGAACGTTTGGAGAACTACATTTTCTTGTACACAGTTGTTATATGCATTTTTGTATGGATTGCAATTTTCCGCAAAAATCTCAAAATCAATGGGACTAATCAAGGTCAATAACTTTGTGTTTCGGAACCGTCTCATCAAGACCTTTCTGATGATCTCTATGCTTTCATGACTCAAGCATAAATTATTATTTCATGATTTTTCGGAGGAAACATAGAATAAGTAAAATTTGTAGCGTATTATGTACATACACAAATAAAATTGAATTTTATCTTCATTGCATCAAATACGAGAAATTAAATAGCGTAAAAAAATTCAGACCACAATAAAATGGAAAGTTACCAGAGTTAACTTTTTTTATTAACTTATAATCTACTTTTTCAATTATCGCATGTGTACAGTAGATTATACATATCCAGGCTGTGTAACTGGGTCGTAAAAAGTGTCTGTGAGAAATGTGGTCGGGAATCAAGGAAGCAGTAAGAAAAGGTCGAGTAAAACAGAGAGAAAAGAAACCAGAATGACGTTGAGTTAGAGTTTGTCGCTGGAAAATTCATGATTGTGGTTTACAATACTTATATATTGTTATTTTTGATCATTCATTCTTTCTACATCTGCTGCAAGATTGTTCGACGTCAGTATTTCAGAATGATTATAGTGCAATAACGATACCATTAAGCTCTGAAGTACTTCACTTCGATATCTATATATAAATGACAAAGCAGATGGTATAAAGCCATGTATTTTTCTTTTATTTTCTTCCCAACCATCGACTTTGTCCATTTAGAAAATTCTCATTGGACTCTAAAAAACATTTAATTCGTCTTTGTTGCATAATAGAGATACTTAAATGTAATTATTACATTTAATACAATTTAAGAGACGATATAATTAAAAATTAAGTATAAAAAGAAAGAATTCCATTAGAATTTCAAGTGTATGAAGAAAGTAGTTGATGCGTTCAAAGGATTCTTATTTATTTCATTTTATTGATAAAAGAAATAGGAATAGAAAATAGGAGATTATTGGATTAGAAACGTGAGAAGAATAGCGTTTTCAAAAAATAATAGTTAAAGAGTGTTCCCGGCAGAAACATGATCATGATAAAAAGTAGATTCCGTTGTACGTGGAAAGAACAAGGAAGATAGCAGAGGGAAGTTTATATGGAGGATCAAGCTAACGGTCATAAATATAGAATATAGTGACAAGCACAAATGCAAAGTCAAGGAGTAGACAAATAGATTTCTAAAATATATATTGCTTTGCATAAAATATGAACTGGTAACTTGAAATATGATAGATTTCAACACAGTTTAGATTTGCGAAGTTAATTCCATTTTTTTGTCAACTTTCAAAAGATTTAATTACTTTATCTTAATATATTTTTTCGGATTTAAAGCCATTAAAATTAAATTAAATGAATTTATGATTATTGATAAGAAATATCATTCAGTTTGCAGCCAAAGAATGTTGGTTTTTTAATATTAAATTATGTTAAATTTTTAAAATTTTGATTTCTCATCAATAAACCACATAATCTTGAATTATTGATGAATAATATTTTATTATTGATAAGAATTTTTCTCTCGTCAATTTTCTATTTTATCAATGTTTGCTTTTAAAAGTATTCAATAGTGACATAGATAAAATAAAAGGTTGTTTTTTTAGACATACCGTAATTTTCCTCATAAATTATGGCAACTTTTGTCCAATTGAGAAAGGACATGAGGTCTGTGAATGCTTTATTCAAATGCTCTTGGGCTGGATATAGGTTAATACTGAACTCTTTGAAAGTTGGTTCAAAATCCATTCTGGCTTCAAGATGCGGAACATCCAGTGCTTCACATATACTTTGAATGTGTGCTCCTAAGAGAGGATCAGAAGGTCCAAATATACCCTGCACTGATCTTGATAACTGCTTGCAAGCTGAAATTTTTATAGAGAAAATAAATAAGTCTTTCGTTGGCTGTTAAATTTATGATTTTCTGTATAGTTATATATTCATTACTTAAGATTTTATTCAAAAGAAAATATTTGCTTGAAAGGATTCAATCCACTTAGCTATATAGTATAAGCTTTTTATGAACAAATTTATGTATTTCATATTACAAATCAAAAATATCAGAGTAGTATAAGAAATTATACTTCAAGTTTATTCACTTGGAATCTATGTACGTTTATTTTCGATCAAATCAATTGATCAAAAACTTTTTTAAGACTTGATGAAAATATTCTTATAAGAAACCTAGAATATTTTAGTAAAAGAAGGGTCAAAAATTTTAATATCAGATATGAATATATTTCTGAATGAGTAATAAAAAAAATAAATTTAGAAATAAGATAATCTAAAAGTGGTCGAGGTTCATTTGTCATATCGTATAATTATTAATTTCATTGTAAGTTTCACTAAATTTTAAAAAAAAAAGTCTTTCAATTTTGCATGCATTCAAATAATTGGTAAATCCCTTGGTGTTAATTCAACATCCGCAGAATTTAATTATCTGTTGAATCTCATCAAGAAACTATTAAGGTTTATCTCAGTCAAAAGAATATTTTGAAGGAGTCTGAAATGTTCTTCTGAAAGGATTGAATACTGTTCAAATACCTATAAACCGCGAGAAATTCTTTTCAAGTTCGATTCAAAAGTTGGGATCATTAGATTATAAAGTTGAATTTTTTTATCAATAGGAAAACTAACATCAATATTTTTATCATTCATTTCTAACAATACGTCAATGTTACTGCTGCAAAATCATATTTTTCTAGTTAATTAACAGAAAATATTATCTACAATTGAAATAGTTAATGAGACAATTAAACTGTTTACAAGAAGAAGAAAATGACATGAAGTTACTGCAAGAACTATTAACTCAGTTTAATTGTAGATGGGGTGGTTAAATCTAGATATTATTAAACAGGTACAATCTCACAAGTTTCATGAAAGTAAATTAATTTTGATTATCTGAGAGATATTCTAATTCTTATTTTCAATTATGTTTTCTAATAATTTGATACATTTCCTTAAATATTGCACTGGTTATCAATTTATTTGAAGCCAATTATACTTCATGCATGACAACCTTTTTATGTTAAAGTTATAGGAATTATCATAATTTCCATGCAGAATTGTTGAAATTTTTAGGATTATAATTATTGTAAAATATTAGATTAAGACAACAAATATTAAAAAGGAAAGTTTATTGAAAATGACAGATTCAAATACAGAATCTAAATATAACCATTGTAAATCATAGTGTTTTATTTTAATGCACTTAAAGTGTTTTAAAATGACGTCACCTATTTGATTAACATTGTAGTCATTTTTTGAACACTTTTAAGCATCTAAAAAAGGACTACAATGTTAATCAAATAGATGACGTCATTTTAAAACACTTTAAGTGCATTCAAATAAAATACTACGATTTACAGTGACGTCTAATTAGTCCTAGTCTCACAATCAGTCCTGAACTGGAGATAAACAAACTCTCCCCTCGTTGCTATAAACAATCTAATCGTCAAGCAAATGTCGTCAACTAACAAACTGTCGTTTATCAATCCATCTAAAGATGGACATACGCGTATATTTTACACTATTGCTATTCATTACAGAAATATTTTGCATTTCAGTAGCTATTAATTTAGAATTATTACTGAAAAATACTTTTATTTTTTAAAATACTTTCATGTTCTGATCTACAAAAAAAAAAATTGATTAATAAAAAAAAAAAGCTCATTTAATCGAATCATTTAGAATTTTCAGTTCTATGGATAACAAAAAAATTTTGAAAATTCATGAACAATTCTAAATTTAGGTTTCATGCTTCAATTACACTAATTTTAGATGCGTGTTTCGATTTAGCATCTATCAGATAGGTGATCGTAGTGATAGTGGCTTATGATAGACAGCTAAACAATGAGCAGGCGAATTGGTATTTGTTATCAATAGTTATATTATGTTCCAATATGTAGTAAATATATGAACTCTACAAAATACATAAAAACCTTGAATAAATGTGTAGATAACAATCACATGAATTAGAAACTGAATTAATGGGAAGTTTAACTGGTACAATAAATTGAGTTGTAATTTCAAACTTACCTTTCTTCGAAGTTCGAAATGAGTCGTCTTTTGGCACGTATTGAATATCGTAGACAAGTGTTGTATTTGGCAGTAAACTTTTATCTTTATTGATTCTATAGACGGCATATTTGAATGCTAATTCCGAAGGACTATCCTTTTGATCCTCCGTGAAAATTGCACCTATAAAAATTTTAATATACACATCATGAAAACCTATTTCCTCTATAAATGCTTTCATTTAAATTGAAAAATATTTTTGTTAAAATAAAATAACCAAAAACGTAATAATAAATCTAAATATCTAGGACTCAAAAAGATTACATGACAATGAACATTGACGAATCATAAGTATGCTTCTATATCATAATACGGCGTTGTAAAATGGTATTTTTTGTTGGGGAAAAAATGAAATTGTTGAAAATGATATATGTATCACTGAATGCATTGTAGGATTAAAGAATGTATTTTTCAAACTCAAAGAAATACGTGAAAAAATTCCTGTTATCGATTGCTTCTCACTTTATCAATAATGGTTATCTATGTCAAACGAGTAACGAAAAAATTTCAGCAATAACATATATTAACTTGAGAGTAATAAAATAAATAGATATTTGACAAACAGATTTATATAGTAGGATCATAATATTTTTATTTACGTAATGTGTAATTTATTTTATGATCAAACTGGATTTTTGTCACATCTAGGTCTTATCAATTACATTTAATATTTCTGCGTTGTAGTAAATATCAAAAACTGAAGGATTTATTTTATTGAATCTCTTTTGGAAAAGTGAAAAAAATTTGCAGTGCAGTTCGTTGGTACATCAGTCGGAGTATCAGACAATAAAACTGGGCTGCATGGCAGTAGTTCAGGACACAGATGTTAGATAGCTATTTTGTACAGACAATTTTCTGACAATAAAAGTACGAAAAAAGAGTGGAAGCTAGAGAATTTGTAGTGTATTATCGTTGAGAGTAAAAGACTGTAACTTAGACCAGGCAATACTTTTCGTCTTACATATGAACTTCTGTTATGAATTGCATTCTGCAAGGTAACAGAAGGATTAGTGATAATTATTTTTGACATTAAAGTTTGAAAAAATCCGGAACAAATGGAATAGAATGTTGTAAAATATTATTAAAATATGCTTGCATAAGTTATTTGGGGAAAAAAAGATATTTATGGTAAATAGAAAGTTCTTGGTTTAGACTTTAAAGGTCAAACAACTTACATCTTGTTTTAGATGCATATATAACTTTGTCTTCACATTATAACTTTTAGAAATAAAACTTAATAAATTTGAATTAGTTTATAGTTTTAAATACGTTATTTATACACTACAAATCGTTGTGTTTTAATTTAAAACACTTTAAATATTTTAAATGAAAACATCTTAAAATTGGAGTTTTGCAGTGTAATAACTAACAATTATTATAAATATTATATAAAGATTTTATTCACGTCTACAATCACTCCTACTGTAAAAGAATAAATAGTTGTGGAATTTCCAATCCATTCTTTCCATATTGAGTTAAAGTTAATATTTATTTGTTATCAAATTTTTTTCTTCGGAAAATTTTATTGTATTTTATTCCAATGATAGATTGCTCGATGAAACAATTTCAAATAATATCTAGACATTCTAGAGATAAAAATGAGAAAAGTGGCTAAGACAGTTAGAGAAGATTCTTCAAGAACTTTTTAAACACGATAGAAAACTTTTAACTTACACAATTCCAAGTGAGCGAAAAAATTTCATTTTCTTGTTAAATAGATATTGTTTGTGATTAAAAATTTTCTGATTGTAAGTGCAAATACATAGAATGGCACAAAAACTGGTAAATATTTGAGAGAAAGAATAAAGTAAAATTGAATTGCATATGAAAGTACTTTGATAATATTTGGTGCTTTGTCAAAAAACATTGGAAAAGAATAGCAGATTCCTTTGTTTCAAATGTAAATATTACTTTTAAAATTCCAATGGCTAAGAAAATTTTGTTCTTTAGAGTTCAATAAGTAACTCAAAATGTTCTTTATTTAACAAAAAAAAAAGAAAAATACAAAAGAAAGCCTGAGGTGAAAAAATCCACTGATTAATCAAGGACCACTTATCTCACCATCATTTATTCTATTTCTTTGCACCCTCACCAATACATAGATCACAGTCATTGCGATTCGATAATTCTAATCAGCTTAAATCTCTATCCTAAATTCCCTTAAATACCAGCATCATTTCACCTTTCTCACTAATCACAAAAATAATCTAATATCCATCTTTTATTCTTGCAATTTTTCTCCCCTCTTTCCTACTTCTTTATTCTTCATCTTACACTCCACGTAATCTCAGTTTAAAAATGCGCTCTTAATTAGCAGTTAATTAACCAGTAAATCTCAATAGTTCTTGACTTGCGTGTTCTACTCGTATAATTCAATACAGTGTTATCGTTAGTAATTCAAATCAATTATCACACAGTTCTGAATGTCAGTAATCACATCTCCATTCCATCGTTTTATCTCTTGAATTTATATCAAATTTAATAGTGACAAAGAAAATAGTATTTATGAGATATTCAGTCTCTATTTATTTTTGTTCTCTTCATGATATAATATTCTCCATTTTCCTCGTGAATTATAATTTCTCTTGTCACTGAAATGATAAAAAAAAGTACGTAGAAATAAAACATCGACAAAGTGTTGATTTTTTGGTGAAGAAACAATAGAAATGCCCACAATCTAGCCACGTATGGTGAACTATGCCTGGCATACAGTACATAAATACAGTCCAAATTGATAGATGATACAGTCAGTGAAATATTTTGAATTCGAGTAGATACAGATAGCCGAAATAAACACCCCTTGTTGGAATTGCTGCTCACTCGAGATCATGGACCGCTTGAATTATCGTAGTCACGACGTTATTCCCGTGAGAAATACGTTCGCCGGATGCAGGCGGAACCGATAATGTGCTTCCGGTACAAATGCTAGTAAATACATCGTTTCGGGAGGCTAAAATTAGTTTCACCACTCGACTGTTTCTATCATTTAATTACATACCAATTCAGAAATAAGTATTTATGGTAAAATTTATTTCATTCAGCTTCCACCAATCTTGTTAAAAGTTACTCTCAAAACAAGATATGGATCTGCTAATCCTCAAGGACTTAAACCAAAAGCTTTACACTTGGAAACTTTGAACCGATTACAAAGATTTTCTTTTCTATTTTGGTTTTAACTGGAAGTTCATTGTTGGTTGTTTATAATTTTTGACTGCTTCATACTTTAATTGAGTTTTGGTTAAAGTTTTTGAACTTATTGATCTTACAATTACCTGTAACTTGAAAAATAATATTCATTTGAAATGATGTCAATTAATTACTTTTTTAATATTGAATGACCTAAAAGTGAAGTTATAGTTGACTGCTTTGTGCATGTGATGTAGTGATGTTTTTATCACATCAGTGGTTATTTAGATGAAGATCAATTGGAGGTGATATTTTAGTTGAATAGGTATTTAATAATACATTGATGAATTAAATAAATTTTTCAGTGAAATGAAATGAAATAAATTGTTAATTTTCACAGTCAATTGATCCAGGCTTTTTCAACAGACACGCTACTGCGTCAAAAGCCGGAACTGATTCATCAAGACTGTTGCCAAGCTATTCACTTTTTAGTAGCAGTGCGATCTCGTCTAGACAAATACTAACATTGAAAATGTGTTTTCTTTTTAAATTTATATACTTTTTTTTCACGTGGAAAAATTACTCCTTTCTTCTTTTATAAATGATGTTGTTATTAGAAGAAAATAATTATGAAGTTATCAAAGAAGTCTTTCATTTATTTTTTATGTTTGTAATATAAAAAATAATTAATGAAAATGTTTTTATAGTTGGTAACCAATTATCTTCTGCAAAATGATGTTTATTTATTCATTTTTTTTATTGCATAGAATATCTAATAATTTTTTTGCACGTTGTTTGTGATAAAAAATCGATGCAATAGTTTCTCACTTGGCTGGAAAATAAAAATTCAACAATTTCCTTATTTTCTTGTTGTTGAGAAAACTCTATCTAGCACATCAATGTAATATATTCAACAAAAACGACTGTGTTTACTTGAAAATTTGATTAAAAATTTGTTTAATGAAATTAATTCATCAACAAAAATTTCCTTACCATTATATTCCTATGTATATTTCAATATTTTAATAAGTAAATATTATCAACAAAAATTTTCAATTTAAATTCAAAGAATAATTTGAAAAAAATCTCTAACGATATTTGCATAAATAAAGTCAAATTACCAACACATTTGGAAAGATGATAATTAGTAACTTTGCAACAGATTTCAACTCTATTAAAATTTGTGTTTAACTTGATACGTGCCAAGTGCATTTCATATAGATTTCCATAATTTGTGAATTTCCGAAAGTCTGTTTGCCATTCTCAAACTTTCTTAATAGATCTAGTTCAAGAATATTTAGCCAAGTTTATCATATTACTGTTCTTCTATTTCATGATTATTAGATTGAGTTTGTAAAAAATACTTCAAACGAAGATGAAAATATATTTTACAATAATAATAATTTATCATTTGAATCAAAAGATAGACCGACTTAAAGTCACTATTAAACTCAACTACCATGTAATATCGTTGAAATTAAAAGAACTCTACGGACTCTGGCATCATGTTCTAATGTGCAATAATAAATACTCTCCAGCAATATTACAGAACTTAATGTGCATTAAAAATGTTGCCAGAGTTGAAGGAATCTTTTTTATGGTGATCCAACTGAGCAGTTATATAAATTATCTTATTTTTTTAAAACATATTAAATATCTCAAAAATATTTTAGAGAAAATGGCGACGACCTCTGTTCCTGCAAGGTAAGTTCTTTACATTATCTTTAGAAAACTCTTTTCTTTCATTCAGCACATCTTAAATTTCTCTAAAATTCTAGTGCAAGAACTATCTTAAATGCTGGTGGCCATTCGTGTTAGTCAGACGGAGAGAAGGGAAACGAAAGAAAAGGGAAATCATCATAAGTATGGTTGACTGAATGATAAAACGTTTTCGGAATCTGAAAGCTTTTACAACTTTATTCTATAGTTAAAGTTACATAAGTGAAAAATCTTGAATAAAGAGCGGAAGAGAACGTTTCGACCAAAGTTTTATTTCGTTGGTGTACTGCCACTGACTCGTGATAGCATTTATTCTTCATTTTTTGCACTTTTCGTTATTTCGAGTTCATGAATAGTATCAAGTTCACTTTACAAAAAATTGGTTAAGAATTTTTGTCGTTTTAAGAATAAATACTCTTCAAACAAATTAACTTTATTGAGAGAAAATATTAGTTTGATAGTTTTATTTTTAAAATAAATGTCCCATTACTTCCATGACTATTATTTATTTTTGTTTTAATTTTTTTTTAATAATTTTCTATGAAAAATAAATATTTGTATATTTATTTAAATTTTAGCAAATTACATTGGACCTAGTGTAGATAAATGTATGAATATATGTATATCATTGTCTGTTATATCGCCCATAACACAATTTCAGCTAGGAAAAAACTGGCATAGACTATTGCATTGTGTGTGGTACTATTTTCGAAAGACCCTATATAATTTCAAGACTACAATCACACTATATAAATTTTTTACCATTTTTCTCTTGCCTTAGGCAAATATAATATAAAATAAACTAAAACAATCACAGAAAAAATTTACACTAGAAATAACAGGACAGTTTTTTGCATCGTACGTCACTTCAAAGTTGATTCGATATTTTAGTTATTCAATTTACTCGTTAAACTGTTGAAATATCATTAATAGTTATTACTGGGGAAACTCGATGTAATTGGAGTTCAGTGACATAAAATAATATTTGAAGAGAGTTGTAAATAACTATTTTTTATCGAAATAAAGATTCCTAGTTGAGATTGGTGGTAAAAATTTGTCATTTAAAACTAAGGAAGTTGTAGGAACTTAAAATATGAAAGACGCGTAGAAGACAGTTTCAGAAGAGTAAAAAAAAGATCCAATAACCTGGGTAGGACATCTCAAAGTTTCTTTTCCTGGTGTAGTAAATTTTCTGAATACTCAATGAGCCGCAGTTTGAATATCTTTTCTTTTTTCCTACAACACGTGTCAACTCTTTTAAATTACTTTATTTTGCGATTTTTCTTACCTCATAAAAACGAGAAATATTGCGTCAAGATTTATAGTTTAATAATTATGTCATTAATAATTTCTTATTAATTTTTTTTTTAATTCCAAACTTTAATGAGTTATGGTTTGTTAACTGCTTTAATATATTATACGATTTATAACTCATTATTTTTGATTAATAATTCAGACAAATAGAAAAAAATGTTCATTCATTTATATAACTGATTTATAACATAAGGAAAAAAATTTTGAAAATTATTAATGTAGTGAAATAACGTTGAGAAAATATATTAGAATAATAGAACTTGTGAATAAGAGAAATACTCTCACCAGATGCAAAACTGCAAACTCAGCTCCTTCCTGATACTCTAGAATAGCACTTCAACAAAATGTAACTTCATATGTCTGTAATGACAGTTGTTGAATTTATAACGGATGAGATTTATCATTAATCAATTATCATGGAGACTTTCTATAAAGTAATTAATCATTGTGAACCATAAAACTTTTCAATAAAGATAATCGTTATTTCTAACTCCTGTTAGTTATATGTCATCACTAAAATGATATTCTAACTCTGCCAAATAACTTATAAATCGTGCAAAGCTGTATAAACTAATCTGAGTTCCGATTTGCTGGAAAGCCATAAGGTAAATTAAACGAAATAGACTATTGGAGAGTATTAATCTGTTTTAATAAAAAATTTTAGCATTTTTTTTCTTTATTGAAAAACAGTTGAATCAATTTAGCTTAAAACCTAACTGACTTTGACTATATATTGAGATAAATCAATCAAGTACTTAACGAGTGAAATCAGTAAAGTCGTTCAGAAGGTATCGTTCCAAAAAAATGTCCTAGTATACTGATGTCTCTATGTTTGAAGCATGATTCATTATTGACTGACTCTCTAAATATTAATTCAGAAACTTGAAATTTGACCATCTTCATCAAAACTTGAGGCACTTCGAATAGCTGTATCCAATATCCCATTATATTCAAATTCTGAATCAGATTGAATAGCCGTACCCAAAATATTTCAACTATAAATATCGCAATGCAAATTACTTGAGATCACTATTAGTGTTGAACTGTGGAAATAATATCAGAGAAGAGATGGTGAACTTTAAGCTTCTGTAATATACAGACTATTGAAACCCTAGAGATATGTTAATATTCAAAAGGGATATCCATGGACAACTCAATTCATCTTGACTTCTGGAGTACTCACGTGGTTATCATTTGAAGTCATTTTTCTTTGAACTCCAAATTCGAAGAAATGGAATAACATTTGAAGGAGGTATAAATAAAAGTCTGAATGTATTTGGAGATTTCTTTTCTAGAATTTAATAGTATATTGTCGAATTGCTTGTAAAGCAAATATTATTTCATGTCTCAAAGTTGAAGCAAATCTTAGAATTCTATTTTACACTCTTATCATAAATGTGCTTTATTTTTTATATGATATTATATAAAAATGTCATAATTATATCTCATTAATTAGCCATTTAGCTTTCAACCGCTCTATCAACACATTACATAAGACATGTGTAATTAAATCAGTACAAAGGATTAGTATGCATAAAGTGAACTGAGATGATTTTAATAGATTCAACCTGTGAGGGTGATTACTACATAGAAATGGACAGACAGGAAGGTGGACGTTTTGATTATTTCAGTATGAAACCATAAAAAATAATGCTCATCATACGTTCATGTATATCTAGTTTATTAAAACTGATTCTCTATTTGATTTTATAGAAATATTTTGTGTAGGGAAGAATTTTTTTTTGTAATATTAAAAATTTAATATTGGGGTTTTATCACGTATTGTAGTAGACTTTGCTCATAAATTGAGGTTTTTAAATTTTTCAAATATTATTCATTGACTTTTTTACACCCACATCATGCATATGATATTTTATGTAGGTGAACGTTAACTTAAGTAGGTAAAACCGTCAAGGTATGGCTTCTTTGGCTTCATTGTCAGTCGCATCTCTGGCGAAATACGATCTTTTAGAGTCGTTATGTCTCTTTAAATGTATCATTTAAATGAAATTTTATACTTTATTAACATTTACAAGTTTTATATTAAAAAATAATATGCTTAGTTATGAGCGAGGCAAAATTAATTAAAATCTTCAAATATTTGTCTTTTATTTGAATAATTTTGAAAATGAAATAAATTTTTGTAGTTTTATAATATAAGAACTTTTAAATCTATTATTTTTTTTATTAAAAAAAATTAAATTGCTAAATTTGGACAAAAAAATCGATCTTCAAGAAAAAAAATTCACTCTTTTAATAGCAAATGTCTAAAGAAGACAGGGCGGAAAATCGTTTTGTGGTATGTGGTTTTATTATTTCGCATGTTAAATTCCTAGTTGGCAGTATAATATCTCAAAAAATGGGTCGTAATCGTCCATTTTTATTCTGAAACAAAACTTTTAAACGTAAATGGTCCAACATCAAATGAAAAGGATAGTCATATACCCTCCAAATTCTAGAATAGTCCAAGAGTCATGGGTATGGACAAAGCTTGTGACAGAGAAAAGAGAGTTAGGAGAGAGTGAGAGTGAAAGAAAATGCAGCTCACGTAGATATGAAGATCTCAATGGTTGGAGATGGTCTTTGGTGAAGTCACGTCTGTCCTTCCGGGCCCGTACATCGCCAGTTGCGCCGACGTGAAGACGCGTCTTACCAACCACTCGACGTATTATTACAAATCTCAGAGAGAGGAAAAAAAAGGATAGAACACACTGAGGATCCTTTTCAAACGATTATGGTTAAGTCTCTTAGCATACCATCGTTTTTCATTTCTAAAGAGTTTATAACTGGTCTTGACATTATTTTAATAGCTATACCTCATGGTCTTTGATGAAATTTTCTCCTATTAAATAATTTATTACTTTGCAAAAGGATAAGTTTAATTGAATTTTTTCTACTATTTTAGAGCATACGCATACCTAGTCAAAGTCTCACACTCTAATTATAAATGAGTAAATTATTTACATCAAGTATTTCCACAGGATAAATTTCATCGTTTTTAAATTAAAAAACTTTTTAAAAAATTCTACAAAGTCCAAATGAACGGAAATGAAAAATAAAAAATTGAAAACGAGTTTGCCATTGAAAAAAAAAAATATTATCATAAAAACAAATAGAATGTCTGAATTTAAAGGATGATAGAATAAGTCGTCCTTGGACAAGAACATGAACAAACTTTTGAATGTCAAAATATTCCCCAAGTAGCATTTTTTCAAATCTCAATACACTTCATCTTCTCATCGTTCTCATATTATTTCTCCGATTTTTCTTCTATCATTTTGATATTCATTTTTGTCTGACATCAGCAAATAACGTTAGGTGTCTTTGATGCAAAGAAAAATTTATGAATCTGCTTATACGAGCACTCTCTTCTTGAGGCATCGACTTTTGAGCTTTCCGATAGAAGAACATTGGACGTAAAAAAGGTGGAGAAGAATTGCACTCCATTGATAAAGAAGGAAGGAAGGAGTTTCAAACGAAGAGACTCAACATAAAGACGAGCACGTTCTGAGTATCAGTCATGATCCGCCCTTGAATAATGTATGTGAGTGGTGGATTTACTCTACTGTTCCTCGACGAGGTTTTCTTTAACTCGATGCATAAAACGTGTGAAAACGTACACCTGACTATCTCCTGACTTTGTCTTCAGATAACAACTTATTTAACTTCAACTTTAAGAGTGGTAAATATTGTTGGTCTCATACATACCACATTGAATGTCAAACTTTTCTGGCTGAAAAATCACCAAGTGCTGGAAGTTTATCAAATTTATTTACTGTATCATTTTTGTTTTATTTCATTTACAAAATTCCAACATGATAGTTTTTTTACATCAATGAAACAAACTAGCCAACTCATTCATTAGCTACTTTTCATTAATTGAACAAATGTTTCAATAAATCAATTTTCCAAACCTTTTCCTTATCTCCAGAACCTTGTCAAGAGAACTAGTTAGACCAATTATTGGTAACAATAATAACTATCAATAATTGAATGGCAACTAATAAACTAGCACTGTCTTAAGAAAGTTTAAGTTGTCCACGTGCATTTTGGTTTCAGAATTTCTCTGGAATATAGAACGAGACGATTTGGACGACTAGTTACTCTAATTTGTCTGCAAGCGATTTACATGAACTGGTCATGCTTTCAGCCAGTACAGGAATACTGTGGACTCGTCTTCCGTTAATGGAACGGAAGAGCATCCTTGACGCAGGTAGCTGAACGGAATAGAAGTGACTACCATATTCACTGAGCCAATACTACTATCTCGTCATTTCCTTCACTATTTCAGATTGAACCACTGATTTGTGAAATTTCATAATGTCGACAATTTTCCATATTTTTCATTCAATTTTTCTTGAAAATCTAATTGATTTTCCTGTGTCGTTACTGTATTGATAAGTTTTATTGCCAATTCAGACAGTCAAAAGCCTATACCTTAGCATTATGTCCAATGTGCTCATTAGACAAGTGATCTATAGTCTCCGGAGGTGTTTTAATGGTCAATTCGAGCTCATGCTTTGACCATGTAGAATAGCCTAGTTCCCATGGGTGTAATAATGAACTCACTACGATCACTAAACAACTAGTGTTGTAGTAACACTGCATCGTACAAACAATCCTTGACAACGTGTTTCATGAATTAAGTTGTTTGCTTGCATTGTTATCAAAATAGTTACAGTTGCTGAGTTTAAATATCAGTTGTATGCAAATTCTAAAGGAAACCTTGGGAACGTTGATTCAAATTTATTGAAGATAATAATAGAATTTATTGTATAATATATTCTATTATGATAGATGTTTATGCTTTTAGAATTGTTTTAAAAAATATGTTATGCAATAATTAATTGTCTAATCTATTAAGCTGATCAAGTAGAAATGGATCAAAATTTAAATTAAATTAGATAAAGCTGACTCTTTGATTAGATTCATTAGACATACTCAGATTCAGTTTAATCTGATACTCGATCCAATTAGGATGCTGAATAACTTATTGAAATTATAGTGGAACTTACTAACAATTTTTGTTAGGATTTTTAGGAATGATTTGTATAAAAAAAAAGTTAGTGTCAAGTATTAATTGAAGACTAGAAGAGCACTATTAAATAAAGGTTTTAGAAAATTTAATTCAGTTAACAGCTAATAATACAAATTTTCATGGAAAACTATTTTTTAACTTCAAGTTTTCCTCGTAAATTCCATATCACACAGCCTTTGATGTAATTTCTCTCGAGTTTTTTCATTGATAAAAGCTGTGCACTCTCCAATCAAGCTATTAGCACGAAAGCCATTTTAGGGAGGATATCAATGGGGAAAATCGATACGTCTTTGGTCAGACATGAGTGAATCCGGTCATCGATCTTTTCTTCTACCCATATTGAACCACTCTTTTGTCATCATTTTCTGGTCTTTTCATCTTGCTTGTCGGTCTTGAATGTCATTCTTTCCATTTTTCGTTTTCTCCATTTAGTAATACTAAAATCCTCTTTTCGTACCTTTTAGCACACTGGCATTGTACCAAACTTCAACACACAGATCGTGTCACGATTAGTAGTGGTTATCGTGGTATATAGTTTAACTTACATCTGTTACCTAACTCGTGAGTAGTAAATTCTATCCTTGGTCAGCCACACTACTTATTATTATAGAGAATATTTCGTGTACATATATGTGGCTTCGCGCCTTTTCATTAATATATTTAATTCTAGTCATTGCCTTTTTATCTAAGGATCGTATAAAACCTCTAATAGTTACTATATTATTCACGATAATAATAATAAATTTAATACCTTATTATATTTTTTTTCATGACATAAATGGAATTTTTTGTGTATTTTATATTCTAGCCTTAATCTTTCCATTACCCGTTGTTTGATCTCATTAGCACGATCTACTGTCTCCACTTATCGTCTATGTTGACATATTATTCTGATAATCAATAAATATGCTTAATAGTCATCTTCAATGCTACGACCTTATATCGTATATATAAGGAAATAACAAGCTTTATTACTGAGTGTGTTTATGATGATTAGAGTAATTTATTACTCATAAAATAGATACAAAGCGGATATTAAATTCATAATCTATACACTGTGAGTATAATTACAAGTGTAACGAAGAATTTAAAAATAAACAAAAAATAATTTTCGAATTCTATGATATGACTTTGAAGTATTTTTTCAAGAAATAGCCTTGTATGGTACGAGATGATTAAGGAACATTTTCTTCGTGTATCGCCTTGAGGAAAATGTTCGTAAGTCTATCTAGGGGTCTTAGAAAGTCTTTTTTTTTTAAAGCTGTAATCGAAAGATGTTTTTATTCATCAAGAGTTATTTTTAAACTGGGTATGAATTCAAATGATTAATTTATTTTTATATTCACAAAGGTTGGAGTTAATGAATAGATAATTAATGCTAGATGTATATTATTATTCTACGAATCTTAAGGTGTCATTATATTTCATGAAATGTGCAAGTTCTCAATCCAATCTTCGGGAAAGGGTCTTGTTTTAGTAAGCTTGCAAGCACGTTCAATTACTTACTGACTCAAGCGTAAGGATCCATTTTAAATAGAATACTAGTCTTCGAATGAACACTTTGATAATTCGTAACGTACGTGATTGGGGTTGACGTACCAATGAATTTTAGAGAATCAGCAAATAACTCAATATTAAAGTATTTTCGATAAATAGTTGTCAAGTATCGGGTTATAGTCGAACGTTTATTAGCTTTTTTCTATTAAAAGCTTTTTAGATTTTACCCTACAATTTTTTTAAATTGAAAATTCAACTTTAAAATGTTAAAATAAAATAAGAAACATATAAAAATAATATTGAGTGAATTTGAAAATTTTCGATGCAATATTGCGATTAATTTTCAAATTCAGTCTTCACTTAGATGCACAGCATTAATGTTTTTCATATTTTTATATGTGGAACGATTTCCCAGCAGCTGAATTTGACAATTTAAAGTTATTTGCTTCAATTGCGACAATTGTTATGATAGCAAAATACCATAGCAGTGGAGGTACTAACACATAATAGCGTCATGAAACGCTTGTGTTTGAATATTACTGTCAAAAGTAAATATCTTGTTTCACGATTCAAAAGTAGTTTATCGATTAAATAAAATAGCAAATTCAACTAAAATTTTTGTGTAAGTGAAATAATTGATATTTTCTTTTAGCTCATAATACTTTTGATAACAACAGAAATATAAGCCCATTAGATTTAAAGTACTTTATCCCGACGTCAATTTATCATTCTCTGTATCATTTACTGTCATCGTTACACTCACTACTTACAGACAACGATAATAGACACATGTTCAGACTAACGAAATCATAACTATCGACTTTTTTGTAATCTGAAACTTTCCTTACATTTCCTCAGCAGAGTGTATGGACATCAGTTATTACAACTTCTATAGAACAATTTTGTAAAATGTTTTAATATTGTTAATAACAAAAAAACTAATAATTATTAAGTTTATTAAGCCACAAAATTAAAAATAAAAACGACAGTAAATATAGTTTATTGTTAAAGATAAATTCAGTGAATACATATCTCTTTATGCTAGCCAAATCTTATTTTAACTATTCCAATATAAAATATATGTAGCAGCATCGCTAGCTAAAATGACGAGCTGGATCTAAGTGTAGTAATAGACTTCTACATAATGAATAAATGAAAAGATTGACTATTTAAAATACTTTTAAGCGTAACACAGCACATGGATTTGAATGCTTTTGACAAAATAATATTATTAGTAATGAACTATGACTCTTAACAATTATAAATTGTTTATAACAATATAAATTTGTGATAAACAATCAAAAATTGTATTTATCGAGTAACTTATGCATACATCACATGAATTTGGATGCTTTCTGTTGGAGTATAAACAAAATTTTCCATTACTTTATTCAATATAACGATTAGGTTACTTATTTTTTCTTAATGTGTGAACAACATACCACATGTTTATGCTGATAATAAATATACGTCTTAGGCTAAGTTTTATTACTCTTCCCAGAATAAGTATATTGTTTATATAATAACATTTAGGACTGATCTGGACTCGATGACTATTGTGTAGTTTAAGCATTACTGGTTACTTAAGAATAATAAAAAAATATATGATGATTATTTAAATTGTTTAATTAATTATTAAACTAATTCCTGCTACTAGAATTTCCAACACTTTTAACAAAATAATGTTATATATGACGAAATATGATGTATTGTTTATAACAATGTGAATTTGTTATGAACAATTAATAATGGGAAGTTCGTTGTGTAAGCACAGACAAAGTGTGCTCAGATTTATTTTTTTTCTTCCACGACACATATTACAATTCAACGATATGGTTTGAAGAGAACATTTTCTAATAGCATGATGTTCACAGCTCAACGCACTAATTATTTAATCAAACCTCTTACATAGTTCGAGGGGGATTTAATTAAGTCAAAACTTCACAACTTTGTTTCTTGACTGACTTCGAATTCAACAAATTAATCTTGGTTTACCTTATCATGACTACCTATGCTACTGTATATGTACATCAGACTCTACACATGACCTGTTAACATAATGTCTCTTGCAGAGTTTACTAATGTTAATTGAGTCTCAAAGTATTGGCACAACACTGTTCCCACTTGTGCACTAACTCTGTCTGAATATTAAAGATGGAAGAAGACCTCTTCTACATGAACATAATCAAGTACAACCTCATGACATTCTTGTCAATGATACTCATTTGTTCAGGTATTTAAAAATAAAATAAATGCCTGAATTAATTGGTTCGTTATTCAATTAATTGTATAACAAAGTGAATTTGTTGGAATTATTTCATTCAATTGTTTCAAAGTTAAAACAAAAAACTAATTTGATATCAATAAATTTATTGAGTAGTCATACCAGTGATATTATGAGAGCATCCGATTTAGATAAATATTTCAAATCAAAATATTTATTGAACTGCATACATTGCTAATAATTAAATTCCTGTGAAATGAAGTTTTATCTATTGGAAAACTGTCTATTGGTATTTTTACAAATTATACTAGAAGTGTTGTATTCATTAAAATGAAATAATGAATCCTATTTATTGATATTAGTGTCATTGTATTCATACTCTCACAAAATTTGGACCATAAAATGATCATGATAGTATTAGAGATGAATTAGCAAAACTATTGCACACTCGAGACAGAATTTTAAATAGTTTTTTTAACTTCAAAGCATTCAATTACAACTTTGAAGTTAAAATTCGAATTACAAGTATATCATTATACAATAAAATCTAAGTCCATTTCCGACTTCAATTTTGTTGTTTCGTCGACTTTGACAAAGGTGAAGTTATAAAATGGATCTTATAAAATTTATTTTAAACATCAAAAATGTATCAATGTCGTACAAACGATGTTTTAAAAATTTATGATGATACTGATGACCAGAATAAGATTTCCAGACCAGTCTAAGACATCAAAATCTTCAATAAGGTTGATGATTCCTAAAATGAAATTAAATTATAGTCGGCAATTGGAATATCAAAGGAGTTGAAGATTTTGAAGTTAAAACTGAACTTTAAATTTAGTCTCGGGCAGCTTAAAAAGTTCTACATAAATATAATTTATGAATTTAATCTAACTGTGATTTGTTACAAGGCTGAATATGTATCAAGAATAATAAATCAAAATATCAAAATTATCGCAGGAAATATTAATATGGATACCAGTTAAGTTACTTGACATAAACCTATTCAGTTGGAAGAACTTGACACGTGGTAGAATTACTATAAAAATCTTTCACATGAATTGTGTAGATATCCTGAGTTCCGTTTTTCATTTTGTTTGGCGGAAATCCAATGGCCTTTCTCCAACATTGACGTTACTTCCTTGAAATGTAGCTTGATCTCTCAGACTATGTCTAGTTTAGTACATGAGGCAGAAACTGCTCCAAAATACACTATCAATTGCTTTGAATAAGAGGATTTTGGAAATTGTCAACTAATGAAATATTAATTAACGCAAACTCGTAAATATATCAAAGTGGTTATAGATAGGAAGTGATTTCATGTATAAAGTGTGAATGGATTTTTTTTTCAGCAGTTTCATGTACTTCACAACTTTTGCACGTTCGAAAAGATCCAAGTTAAGTGTCGTTAGCTTGCTTCTCTGGAATAAGGTTTACGAGCCATTTCACACGTTGATGATGTGCATAACGACCACATTGTTCGCATCAAATAATTCAACGACTATCGTTCTTAACGTGCAAAACTTGGTTACTTTTTCAAGTAAACTTACGCCTTCATCTTTACAAACAGAAAAATCTCTATAAAAGTGATATATTTTTATGATAGTATAGTTTTTACACAATATATCCTTCGAATCAATCTGATTGTTTATGCACTTAAAAATTTATGACTTGTGATACATAAAATAACATATTGCAAGATTTTATAATTTATTTATTTTTCTGTCTATTGGAAATTTTTGAATTGGTAACGATCGTTTCAAACAACTCCGGATATTTCTTATCCATACTCCTTTCAGCTTTTTATTACACCAACATTTTATATTTTTGTAAACGAGTAAAAACTTTAGAACGTTAAGAAGATCGTTAGGGTAGAAAAATCGTTCTGATATCTTCAACCATCTGTTCTTTTTTCTTCTTTTTTCAAACAATGTTATTCATTTTGAAAATGCCTACTGACAACCCGTATAAAAAAATGGCGTGAAAAATTAATTTTTCGAATGTTTGTAGTTTAGATTCTGAAGTTTCTGAATACCTCCTAAAAATCATCTCTTAACAGATCCTTTACGAGTTATAGAGGTCAGCATTCGAAGTAACGGTCAAACATCAACCATCCTTCGACTTTCGGCTTCTATAACTCTTATACGAGTTGTCTATTAATGATTTTTGAAAAGTATTTAGAAATTTCTAAGCAATTTAGCTTAAATTCTGAAGTTTTCAAAATGATCCTAAAAAACGTTATTGGACTGTCCGTTCAAAAGTTATAGGGGTTGAAAGCAAGGGGGATGATTGTTTGTAATTTGTATCCAGTTTTACCCCTCTTTGAGGGTGTTAGAATGAATTTTCTTAAACTGTGCCGCGATTTCGCATTTCTACGCATCAAGACGAAGAGAATGAGTCCTCGATCATCAAAATCGGAGTACTTTTATTTTTTGGCCAAAAAAAATGGAAAGGGGTACCACTTGCCATTTTTTTGGGTCGAAAAATCGAAGTTGTCCGATTTTCAAGTTTGACCACTCATTCTCTTCGTTTTGACGCCTAGAAATGAGAAATCCGGTCAAAACTTTGAAAAATCAATTATTTCACTCCTAAAATGGGGTAAAACGGGAATTTTGCAAAAATATCAGCATAAATTATGCTTCAATCATAATTTTAGCAAGTGCAATAAAAACGCTTGTTCTTGCGAATTTATTGACATGCTAATTGTCAATATAGACCTCATAGATCCTGAGTTATTAGCAGAAAACTAAGTTAAAGTACGTTTGGAGTAGACAGGAAAAATTTTCAAAAAAAAAAAATTGGTCCCCAAACATTCCCCATAGTCCCATGAGGGGTACATCGGGGAACTTGTTCACTGACGAACATTTGGAGAACATTTGGGGAACGACATTTTTTTATACGGGAAGTGAAATAAGGTATAAAAATAATATCAAATTACTGTCATTTCGAATTGAATAAATTTATTATACAAATTGTACAGGATCTTATTGGTTAATTTGAAGAGAAGTGAAGAACAAATTTAGGATGTAAATGCAATTAAGTTTCCTTTAGTATGAATAATTGTTATTCTACTTGATTCTGCTCCGTACGTTCAGTATGAAAATACTTTGCATTGCAATTAAAAAAATATGGACGAACTGTAAGGATGTCGTTATTTTATTTGTTCTCTATGTGCCACTATTAAATTCTAACGACCTTAGATTTCATACAATTTTCTAACAAAAAAAATTACGTTAATTATTATCATAAAGAAATCATTTATTAAAAGAATTGTGCAATAAGTCGTACAAGTTCAGTTAATTATACTCCTTGTTAAGATAAACTAGTTTAATTAATTTTCAGAAAAGTAAAAAAATTGCAGAACCAATAAAATATCGTTAAATTTCTTATTCCTGGAATCACTACAAAATTCAATTAATGAAAAAGCATTTATATTGTATTGTTATAATTTTGAGGAAAATTGTTCTTCGAGATAAATCGAAAGTTAGATTTTGACCAAATAAAAGAACAATGATTGAAACATGTAACACTCCAATCTGATGAGATTGCAAAGTTTTATGACTAACTTTTTTAAAGGATATCAATAAAATACTTTCAACAGTTCAGAGGACTCGTTAAAACTCGAAGTTGATATAAATTCACCAATTATTTCTCATAGAAATGATTAAATTTGTCTGCATAAATTATATGATGCAGGTAAATTCCTTCCATCAATATTTGAAAATTATTAGCTCTATAAATTCGTAAAATATTTATTCTATTAATAATCAAAGTCAATATATTATTAATTATTTCTCAATTGATTTTTTTTAAAATATTCAATTCATTTAAATAAAAGATAAATTATTTTCAAGTGTATAGTTATCAATGTGAAGAGGGTTAACAGATATACAAATGCATGAGCTAATTTTTGCTGTCGTTGCAGCCTCGTCCGATCATTGAAATTAACATACTAATGAAATTCATAAGGACTTTGAAGGCCACAAATTTTTTAGCAGAAGCTGTATAAGTTGTACATCAATAATTCGACTGAATATTTATAAGTGCATATTTTTCGTGATACGTATTTGACATATTATTACATTTCCTACCGATATCTCAAAATTAAATACCTAATCCAATCATTTTTCATAGTGAAATTACCAACCGAGATTATTCGAAACTTTTTGACTAAATTTCATTTTATTTTTGAGTATATTCAAGCATTTCCTTTAATTAAAAGTATAATAATACCAAAAACTTTACTCGTTACATTTGTAAATTTCGTCATTATGGTATGATTCACAGTTAACAAATTTGAATGGTGTAATTAAGTTGATATTCAATTACTTTCTATAAACTTTAATGTTTGAACATTTATCTTGTATCTGTAGGATCATTCTACATGACCTAAAAAATTTTCAAGTGGAGTAAATAGATGAATAAACCAACGTAACCTAAATTTCTTGAATTAAATTTTTAATGTCTTTTTTATCTAAACAATAGTTTGAGATTATATTGACCTTTTTACAATGACTTAATTCTCTTTTAGTTCCAATCCACAATCACGAGAATTTTCGTCTGTAATAACTGCAAATTCTGAATCAGATTCATTTATGTCCCATCGGTACTCGCCTGAAGACATTGACTTTTCATGAGCTCATTTTAGTTTATTGGATTGCCCTGATAATCCTAAATTTGATTGAGATTATAATAATAGCTTTCTTACTATAATTATCTATCAATATGAATTTATATTCATAACATTATTTACAATTTTATAAATTCGAGATAATTTGGTATAAAAGTTTTGTTTATTTAGTATTTTTAAATAATTGCTCCGGGTTTGAATATTTATTTATTTTTAATTTATTCAATATTCAATATTTACCAATATATTATTCAGAAAATAGAATATTTTTGTATAAAAGTCTGACAATTTTCACGCCTCGATTTTTACGAGACTATGAATATACGGTGACACTGTAGATATTCTTCAGATTTTTCGGACCTTAGAGATGGCAAGCGAAGATCAAATTGCATTGCAGGTGACACAAAAAATCAAGGCAACATAACATTTGAATTTAATAAAGTAACTGTTGACATTACCTGTCTGACAGAATGTTGTACATTTTTTGACAATGGAGAACAATTCATGCAGATTTATTTGATAGTTTTTATTGTTCATCTCTGTTAAGCATATATACGCACGTATTGATATTTTATTTTCCACAGAGAATAAACTCAGACAAAGTATATTATGAGAGACTACAAAAAGTTGTTTTTAATAACTATTGTACAGTTTTTTTTTTTTTAAATTGTTGGGTTGAAACAAAAAAGATGAAAAAATTGTTACAAACCATATGAAAAACCTCTCTATTATAAACGAGTCGATAACAAAACATTGAAATCGGATTATTCTGTTTACATACTTGATTAATGAAATATTCTTCAACATTTTAAAATCATTAGTCGAGAGTATTTATATGGGACAAAGAATAGTTCTAAAATTTTATCAATAATTCCATTAATCCTCTTATAGGAATATTCATATTTGAAGAAAGCACTAATTTAATAAATATCAAATCTCCAATACATAATATTCTTTTGAACGATACAAATATTTTGACAGCAATTAACCGATATAAAATATCAATTAATAATGAATATAATCAATTCCTTTCTATGACGTTTAATTTTAAGCCTGATTATATTTGAGTGAAGTACATCAAAGATAACAAATTAAACTTATTGGACAAATAATGATACATTTAGAGTTTATTTTCGACCGAAAATAATTAAAACATGCTGTTATTTTTTTCATTAATAATTAAAAGATAATATCACAACTTTCATAAACAAGTATAAAATGAAATTCATATGCTTTTCGTTGAATTAAAAATTCCTAACGGCTGTGCTTTCCTAGCAAGGTTCAATCTTGACATAAATATGTACACGTATAGATATTTTTTATAAAAATACAGCATGATAGACTAGATATAGCCAGAAATGATGCTGGGTTCGACAGGCTGATCTCATCGCCGAAATGACTTCCGATTCCACACCCCGCCCGACAATATCAGCCTGCTAACCCTGCTCCCGACGAAGACTATACTTACACATACAGTCTTGTTTTCTATGTGAATCCTGGTCTGTGCTATAAACGGAATATTTGCAAGAATTTGCAATTCTATCACGGATATGTAATTTATTATTATTCTTTTCTCAATTCAACAATACTCTTAACTGTCTTATTTTTCTTTTATCACAGCCATAGACGAAAACATTTATTTCTTTAATTTACAGTAAAACTAAAGTTATTTGATTATTCTTGAAAAGATTTCGATGAAAGGAAGCTTATTGTCTTGAATAATTCCCTTGGTAACAAACGTTTCGTTCTGACTCTTGTGACGAAACAAGAAAACTAAGTTATGCTCATCACTGATAATATATAAATCTTATCATCCAGGCTAAAAATTTAGTCACATGATACGTAAGTTATATACATAAAGACTAACTTAAGCGCTTAATGTTTACTCTGTTCACAATCTAGTTTCCAGTTGAATATCACTGAAACTGTAATAATACTACACTCATACTTGTTATCCAAAGTCATAGCATGGTTATTATAAGTGGAAAGAGGATCCAACTTTGACTAAGGTTGATCTCAAGCCAACAGAGTATACTCTACAGACAATAGGTAAACTAGTCTCTCTCTGGACAATAAGCGCACAAAATGAACAGTACTTCTTGACATAAAAGTCGTTTTTGAATAAGTAGAAATGGAAAAGGAAGGAATGTTCTTGGATCTTACATATTTTTCATTTCACAAAACTTTTTTTTCTCTTCTTTTATCATAAAGTTCGTCGCATTTGAACTTGAACAATATCTTTTTGTTTGTAGGAAAAGTAATGATATACTTTTACATAATGATTTTCCATAAATTAAGTTTAAATTCATGACGCCTCGTTGATTTATATTGACGTCGGGAGATTAATTAGGTCTTTTTATGATGGAATTTGAATTCAATGTCACAAGGTTTATGAATCGTTAGACATAGTGAGGAGAATAAGCAATTGCATTGGATTTCAAGTGGGGAGGATTTGTAATTTCCGTAAAAGATAAAATACAAAATTGGTTGAGGTAGATCTTTATCATGTTATGCTTCTGTTTTATTATACTCTTTCCATAGTAAAATGGTTGCTTTTGATTTATTCCTACAATTTAATGATTGACATTTGTGAGGAAAAACTTTTGACAACGTCAAAAAAA
Organism: Chelonus formosanus; assembly: GCA_028641665.1. Classification (NCBI taxonomy): domain Eukaryota; kingdom Metazoa; phylum Arthropoda; class Insecta; order Hymenoptera; family Braconidae; genus Chelonus; species Chelonus formosanus. The sequence goes on along the minus strand of CM054006.1, from coordinate 6,243,255 downwards.
TAAGTATGATTAAAATAGTACACAACTTATTTACTTTTCACACTTTCTCTTGATTTATCATAGAAAATTTTTCTTTGTGATATTTTATTCTACTTTTCATTTTGATTAAATAAATTTTTAATTGAAGTTCTTAAACTCTTAAATACTTTTATAAACTTTTTCCATCCAAGAAAAATACTTATGAGTATATTAAATTTACTTTACTTAGTATTCAAATAAAAAAATTTTTTCTGGCATTTATTAAAATTTTTCCTATTGACACTATGTCATCAATTTATTATTCTCGTATACTTCAGGAGAGTTTTATTATTAATAAATATTATTTCAAAAATATTCGATTAAATATTCAAGTAAAAAAACATTCATTTATCAACAAATATTTTGATAGATGTATTAAAGAAAAACATCAACAATAAATGATACATTACTATTCTATACATATTTAATGTCTAGTTCAATAAGTTGAAATTGAAAAATTATTCGATTCTATATCATTTCTTCAGAACTTTTATTCTAATACGATACTCGAAATATGAAAATTCTTCGTTGAATTCTATTGTACTTTACCAGCAGCATTCTTCGAAACAAACTCTTGGATAGGTGCTGGAGCATGAAGCATGCATATAGACAACGCATTCCTAAAATACCTTTCTTCATTAATAAAGCTCGTCTTACGTGAATTTCCTTTATAAAAGCAATCCCTCATATAGAGGTTTACATCGTTACACTCATTAACTCTAATAAAGTGCTGATTGTATTTTATGAATAAAAGTTAGTAGAGACAAGTTAATTTTGTGAAATTGACAGAATAATATTAACTTAGTGTGATTATTCACTCCATTAGAGATTACATTCTGGTATGATAATAGGGATAAGGATAGCTATCATCATACTTGATCTGCTCGCTTACGTTGGTTCATTCACGCTGGTATAAACACACTTGATGGGGAGAAACAGGAAACTTTATGTGTTTAGTTTGGTGGAAAAATGTAAAAGATGAATACTTTCTGCCTAAAAGTCCGTTTCGATAAAGTTTTTCGTGTAGGTATTCATAGCAAAGATGCACTAGAGTAAATGTTTTCAATTTGTTCTTTGTTCAGTATTGAAATTAAAAATTGTTGTTGAATAGTTTTTAGCTTTTGTGTATTGGAAAATTTATTTTATTTAATATAATATATACATTTTTTTAGAAATAAAATATTTTTTATATAATTATTCTAATGATTTAAGAAGTAACTTTTCAAGAAAATCATGACTATCATGATTTGATAAACAGACTGTCGGTAATGACCGACTAAAATGAAAGAAATGTTCGTGCTTTTTTCCGTTAAAAAAGGAATCATAATTCACAGTCGTAGCGTTTAATTTCAAAACTTTTTATCGGATATTTATTTAAATAAAATATTCGTACTTTTCGTAGAATACATAATGAACTTGCATAAAATAACGAAAACTATTTCCTGTTACATGAAAGTACTATTATCATTTTTTTTTGGTAAAAAATATTTGAATAACTTTATTCACAAATTGACCCATCTTCAATCAGGTTCATATAAATTATAACCACTTTATCTGGCATCTTTATGTGACAATGAATACTCGTTGGACTAAGATATAAATCTATTCCTGCTCACAAATAGTGCTAAGAAAAAAAACTTATAAAAATTTACAGCTTTATAAAACATCTTATCTTTTTTATAGACTGGCCTCTGAGTTTTTATCTAAAGAACTGTAGTAAACTATTTACGATAGTTGTTTTCTTTATAAACTTCGATAGTCATTAATTCGATTTTTTTATATTTTTATTCCACAGAATACAGATGTGATATTTTTATTTAAAAATAAAGACTTACAATTTTTTTGTTAATAAGATTAACAAAAAACTATTTATTTGTCATTAAAAATATAAGAAAAACTATAACATTTATTAAACATTTATCATACTAAATCATGAAAAATTTATGATGATCAGCATATCAGATGAATTCTTTGATTGATTGAACCATTTTTAAGTCATACTTATATCTATATAATGATCAAAAAAATCCATCAACGAATCTTACTCCAGCCAACATTTATTTTGCTTATAATCTCACGTCAGTTATCTAGATGGGTATACTTTTATTTTAACTTTACAAACAACCTAAATTCTGATAAATTGCTTTCTCAGTATTCATTTTCATAAAATTCAATTCCAATTGATTTATTATTATTTTGCATAAATTTAAATAGTTTAGAAAGATTATGTTTTTAAAAAAATACTAGAAACCCGAGTCAAAATATAAAACCTATTTTTATCCTAAGACTATCCTTTCTCTAGGTTTAATTTGAGATGAAAAAATTCTAATTAAAGTCAGAATACGCAACAAATCAGCGTTTTCGTAAATTATTTATTTTATTTCAATTCTAAACGGGCTGTCATAAGTACTAGCAAATCAATTGATGAGGTTGAAATCAAACTATTCTGTCTATATCCTAATTTTTACCAACTTCAGAAGGATAAAAATAGTATTAGGATTGGAAAGTTAAAATGAGGATTTGTCATCCTAATTTTTATCTACTTGGAAAATGAAACAGAATAATATTAGGATAAAAAAGTTAAATCTAGGATAAAAAGGATAGGAATAGTATGAAAAGAATAAATTTAGGCGTCACATTTTGACTCGGGAAAACATTAGAGCGTTTAATTATTTGTACCTTTTTTTTTACAGGAGAATCAATGGGAAAGTCATTGTTTTCGATTTCATTCTTTCAAACCAAATCCTCAAGTATTCGTTTCTGTTTTCTACATTACTAAACTTCTGAATCTTCTTGAGGATTATTCTGCAAAGGAGTTCCACGACTTCTATTCCAAGTTTGAATACTAAACTTAGACTGCTCTACATTCCCAACATCATCTTGTTTTGTTCAAAAGTTTTCATCACAAGACAACGTAATGTAAAGAGTACAATTCGACAAAGAAAGCCGGTAATACTTCTGCCATTCAAAACGTATAAGCTTTATAAATATCAAGTCTTTGTGCCCAAAAAATGACTCATGTTAATGACTATATAATGTCAAGCTCAAAACTTTAGTCAACTCTACTTGAGTTCTCTTTCAAGAGGTTTAAGGTGTTGAGATTTATTAAACTCGAAATAATAGAAGATCATTTAACAGGTGGCCTTTATATGAACATGTAAGAGCTTTGCAAATATAATCTTAGAAGATAATTCAAAAAATGAAGTACGATTATTTAAGTGAAATAGTCTGTGAGAATTAAAATTAATCATTCTCAGAAGGTTTGACTTTCTCTGTTTGTTTGTTCTTTCTAAAAGCCCTTCACTGAAAGCACTCGTTGATAGAAAAGCTAAAATTTTGCACGCTTATCACATGAAATATAGAACAGGACCTAATGGAGCGAAACTTGCAATTTTTCTCCAAAAAGGAAGTACTGGGGATTCTGAAAAAACTTATTTTTATGTATCTTTCTGTTTTACCAGAATACAAAGTATGTCGACCGGGGAATTTTTTTTCCCCACAAATATATGTTTGTTACATCAAAATATAATACCACTTATTCATTTTATTATTAAATATTAGACTAATGATTATGGTCAATAATAATAATCATTATTACGCTGTTGATTTTTACTTGCATTCCTGATTATTTATAATGATTGAAAATAGAAAATATATTTCTCAATTATAATTAATATTTAAAACGGAATATTACTTGTTGAAAGTAAACTTATACGTTAATTATACATCACTAAGGTGATAATTAGTTATAATAAATCATTTTGTAATTTTTTTTACTTACCAATTCTAATGACTGGAGGTAATGACATGGCTGTAGTAACAAGAATAACAATAAGAACAAATATCAGTGCCATTATGATACGCAGATATGTCTGCTTATTTTCACTTCACCTCACACTTAACGTGATCACGCACGCATATCTATTGCATTGCTCGCGTGTCCCGACCACTTTGTTTACAATTACACCAGTTATTACTTTTATTTAAACAAAAAAAAAACTGAATTTATGTATTCATTAAATTTTCGTCATCTAAAGTTATATTCAGGCTATTAATCATTTGATAGCGATGTACACATAATGCTTTTCTCCGTATTTTTCAAGTGCTCATCAATCAGCTGCAATCCCACCTCCTCGCTATATATTGCACCTATGCTGTAACAACAAAAATTTTTTTTCTTATAGATATACGTATAGAAGAACAGTTAAGTTACAGGTACGAGATTTTATAGCAAGTGTAAAATATAATATAAGTTACAACTAACTTTGTTTATAAATACTGAAATAACGATTAAGTTTGAAATAAGTTTTATTTGCATTTAGTTATTTAAATATTTAAGTAACAAACACGGCTGAAGGAATATTTTTTTATCGCTTTAAAGAGAAAATAAATAAAACATCGACTTAAATATTAACAACAATTCTTCAGCTTTTTTTAAAATTAAAAACAAAGCTCACATTGTTTTTTTCAAGCTTAAAAATTTAATAACTAAAAATAAAAATAAGTATCTTCTCAAAGATAAAAATCTACTATGTTTAAAATATTACTTTAGTCAAAAGGTTGGTTTTAACAATAATATTTTATGAATGAAAATTTTCAAATAATAATAATATTCTACTATTTAAATGTTTTTTTTTTTTATTTATTAAACTGAATAGTCAATTAAGGTTAATTACTCATTATTTTGAGACAAAAGTGCATTTGTATTCTCATTTATTTTAACAAGAGTTTTTAAAAATATTATTTTCCCATTTTTTCGAGTCAGTTAATAATAAAATTATTTCTGACTAACGGCCGTTACCAAATAAATTATAAAATTCTCCCTAAAGAATTTTTAAACAATAAAACTCCTCTTGTATCGATTGACATTGACAAATATTTCATAAAAAATTGAAGTTAACTAACCGCAATTAACTCTAAAAATATGTCCGACACTTCTATACAAAAGACATTTCCTAACATGACTTTTATTTTTTACTCATTTTTGATAAAACTGCAAAAAAGCTCTGCAGATGACATCTCGATCAATAATAGAGAGATGACACTCCCCTCTTGGTAAGTTATTCTCAATTCTACGTATATTCTTTTATCTTTCCAAGCGCAGACACATTTATTATTAACGTTACAGCAGAATGTAAAATTAATAAAGTAATTGTAATTAACGAATATTAATGAAAGATAAAATTATCTCTAGGACATCTATAAATGAAAATCTATATTACTTTCCAACAATATGTATTGTTTGAAATAATAAAAAAAAAAAAAAAAAAAATTGAATATACCAGCAAAAAAAGTTTTTAATCGAGAAAATCTTTGTATAGAATTTAAAAAATTTTTTTTTTCTCTAGAATAAAATACAAAGGATATATTTTACTTCAGTGTTGTATCAACAGTTAACAGTATATACGTATGCCTGTATTCACGCAATCTATATATGCCCTACAAAAATCTGCAACAATGTATAAGAAGAAATTTTTTGATTACTTCACTGTAAATCGTAGTGTTTTATTTTAATGCACTTGGAAGTGTCTAAAAAGCTACTACAATGTTAATCACATAGATGACTTCATTTTAAAATACTTTAAGTGCATTAAAATAAAACACTACGATTTGCAGTGTTTGTAAACAGTAATAAATCTCACTATTAATTATGTATATGTATATATTTGATAACTATGCTAAAATCAAACACCATAGTTGATAATAGTCTGTCTATAAAAATAACTATACAAACTAATTAATAAAAACTTGATTATCCGTTCAATGGAAATATTTTTCCAATTATACTTTATAACAAAAGAAATCTTCTACATTGATAATTATTCGAAAAGCCAAGTTATTTATTATCTAATAATATCATCTTTTGTTATCAATTCAAACCGTAGTATTTCATTTCAATACATTTAGTATTTTAGTATGACGTCACCCATTTAATTAGCATTTTAGTAACTTTTAAACACTTTTAGGTGGTAAGATGCACTTTAACCGATGGGTTAAAGTGAAATACCAAGACAAAACGTAAATCAACAAATTAACTATTATATTAACAAATGTTAAAAATTTTTAGTTCATTAATAAATTAAAAAATTGAAAAACGAAAAGTGCGATAAACGTTTTTGAAGTTATTTTAATAAATTAGTGAATTTTTTTGCGCATTTCTCTTCACTTCCGCATTCCACTTTACCTTCCTTTCCCCTATTTATCCATATAGCAAACTTCTTTCATAAAAATTATACCAGGAATTAAAAAATAAAATGAAATTAATAGCTTCAAACTATAGGTTAAGTGTGTTTTGGAGGATTTAATAAATTTATGAAGTTTAAATTTTCGAAACATTTTTTTTATTTGCATGAGCTCAACTACATTTAACCTAGAATAGTAAACTCTATGTGCAAGTTAAAGTGAAGCCCGTTTTCGTGGTGACATGAGTACAGACCGTACTTGAAAGAGAACTCCTAAAGATGAACGAGAAAACAAACAGAACTAGCAGCAAAGTTGCCTGTTCTTCAAATTAGGTTAGGACAAATCCCTTCGGCGTAATAGTAATGGCAAGAGCGTGAACAACATATCAACATCACTGCATTTATAAATGCTGTACACATTTGCAATTGATTTTACTGAGTAAAAAATTAACTATTTTCTAGAAAACAACCTGGATAAATTAAGCTCTTGAGATTACACAAATTCATTGATTTACAACAGTAGAATATCAAGGTGTATTTATAGAAGTAATCAAGAATTTTTATAGACATGTTATCATTTAATCAACTTCCGAGAATTAATTTAATAAACAAAAAAAAATTTCTTATATTCATTCATCTTAATTTAAGCTATTGTACTTTTTCATAAAAAAATTTTTTTAATCTTGAATATTCTTAATTTAATCACGATTAAACTTGAAATTCTCTAGATATTTTTATGATAAATCTTTTATTGAAAACAAATATATTCTCTAAATTTTCCGTAAATTTTTTACATTTTTAATATTTCTCCAACAGAATTACCACTGAATAAATTTATCCCAAACTGAAGAGAATAAATATTGACAGAATTTCTTAAACTTACATTTGTATTTTCTGAAATATTCTTAAAGAGGTGCCATAACGACTGACTTATACACAAGGGATACAAACTTTAATAAATCGTACTGAACAGATCCCCTATAGAATCTGATCACAAAAGGAAGACAGTGAAATTTGTCATTAATAAAGATACAGTTGTTTTGTATGATCGTTGAATCATGATAATATTCAAAATCATAATAACATTACTTGTATAAGTGGAACATTATGTACATCGAGACAATAAAATTCGATTTCATTAATTACCTTTATTTACTTTACCCTGACATTAAAGTAAATCAATATGCATGCATCGACATCGTTATATTGGGCTCACATCAACTAATTATTGAATGACGATTGATTAATGAATCATCGGTTTAAATGTAAGTGTTGGACTTGCATACATGATAATCAATATGTCGTTTGTCTGTATTAATATATTACAAGTAAATTCACACCTAGACTGAATATTATTTGATACAGTAATGTTCTTGTTTAAAATGAATAGAGAAATTGATGCACCCGATCGATATTAACTGGCTCAATTGGATTTAAATTGGGTGGACGTGATATATGCTTTAACCACACATTGGTTAATACATTTACTAACAGAACGGATTAAAATGTCTGTTGGATATATCGACGGTAAGTTCCGAAAATTGTCTGATGATTGTTCATTTGAGAAACTGCTGTTTACCAGATGGAAAATGTGTTGAGCTGCACAATTGATGATGCTTGTTTGTACTATATCAGACTACCGTTCATAATGATACTTCAATGAAGAGCATCGTAAGCTATAAATATTAAAGTCTTCGTTAGAGGTATTTTAGTTCTAATTATTTTCTTTTTTTTTTCATTTAACTTCGAAGATGTTTCTATTTCTCATGTGTTCATTAGTTTCACATAAATTATAAATCTAGAGACTTTATTCAAATCTTTTTCTATTTACTTCAATTAATAACAATATGAACAGATTCATAAATTAATTGGTGATTACTAGTTCAGACCCAATTAATAATTAAATTTTGTTCAATACTTGACTTATAATATGTATTCTTCAATGCAGAATTCAATGAGAGCATATAATTAGAGAATGAATTGAATGTAAGAAGTTTTAGAGGCATTAAAAAAAATTTTAATCATTTGTTTATTTTTATAAAACAAGATTAATGTGATGTTTATATCAACCAATCCAATATAATAGCAGAAATAAATCTTAAGAATCTTCAGGTATTATTATGTAATATAGTTTCAATTAAATAGCCATCTATCTGAAATCTTGAAGCTTCTTTATCAATATTGTTTCCGGTGACTCAATGAGCTACCTGGTCCTTTCACTTCATTGCTTCTTTTGATACGAAATTGATATTTAATTATAAAACTAAAAATATGATAATAATTTAATAATTTTGTTAGTAATAAACAAAAGATTTTGAAAAAATCTCAGGTCTTAATAAGCTTAAATTAAAATTCAATCATTATTTCATCCCCCACTATTCACATTAAGAATTGTGAATAATAATAAAAATAAAATAAAAAATAACGAAAGAATATTTATGCACTTTTTAAATTAAACAACTCAAGAGTTGTGGATTTATCAAGTTTATCTCAATTATAAACTTCAATCATTGACAAAGAAACTTTATTTTGATCAATTTTCTCTTCAAATAATCGTACCATAAATATTTCTTTGCTTTATTAAAGAATTCTGTTATTTACATCAGACTTCTCATTAACGATAATATTATTGAAGATTGTTTAAATCATAAAACAACCCACAAACTATTGTAAATCCTTGGCTAAAAAAATTGTAAGCTAATTACGTTGAAATGTAAAATAGGATAATTAAAAGGTAATATAGAACTGGGTTACCACAGCATTATTAAACCATTTTCATAATTTATATTCAATAATAAGCAAAGAATATTGATGTAAAAAATGAAGAGAAATATGTTTGTTAATGATGGAATTTTTTTCTGAATTAAAACCTCTTACGAAGTAATAAGATATTGAAGTTATTCAAAACCCTCTAATAATGATAACCATACCACTATTATCAAGAGTTACTGTAATAACTTTTCTTACCCATTCAACTAAAGCTTCGAGTGGTTTTCTGTTAGCGAACATCAGAAACGTTTGAATGTCTGAGCATTTCACACTTGCACAGTAAATAAGATGATTATGAATTGATATTTTAACAAACTGTTGATTTTCTCGTCATTTAAAGTTATGTTCCATTTTTCTTCAATTATTATTTTAAACCACAAGTCTACTACTTTATATATAAACTGCACTTTTTACATTTATTAACTTGACATATTTAAAAAAAACCTTTGATGTTTTAAAACCAAACAACGTGAACATTTTTAATGCATAAAAAAAACTCAAGCATGCATTTTGTAGATTTGTAGTGGATAATAATTTTTTTTTGTTGATGCACTCACAATAATAGTCATAAATGATGTTAATTAACAAATACATTCATCAACGTAACAATTGTTTTTATCGTAAATTTATAATTAACTATGCTTGTTCTATTTATCGAACTCGTTTCAATTTGTAAAATAAAATACACTACAGTAATTTTGTTTACACTAATAGATTTAATTACAAATTCTGTACGTAATTTCCTTGTCACAATTCCATTCATTAATGATTATGGAGTCAGTAGAAATTTATATGTGAACGATCAAAATTTTTTTTTCTAGGATAACAAAACATTTCTGTCATTTTTATATCATTGCACTTTATTTTCTATTATTATTATTTTCCTATAGAAATTTTCCAACTCATCACTATAAAAAAAGAATATCAGTGATGGGTTTGTCAATTATTTTTAAATTTAAAAAATCCAATTGCAATTGAATTAAATGTCAATTCACAGTTTTTAGTGTCTAAAAATGATTTGTTTCCATCAGCTAATGTTTAATAACAAGCACATAATTACTGAAATGCATACACGACGATACTTTCCTATTTTTTGAGCGCGCAGTCCGATTATCGCGAAAGACGCGCGGGCACTAGCTCGCAGAACTTACGAATACCGAAACCAAGCAGTGGACTTGCTCAGGGGTTGCTTTCAGGGGTGGGACCACTACCACCCTTACGAATGCGCGCGCGCATTTGTGCCCTGGAAAGTTCCCTTTAAACATTGTGAAAAAGATACGTCATACTTTCATCAGATCTCTTTATTTAGGTTAGTAGATGATAACTGATGATGTTTGCGAAGGAAAAATCATCTGAAACAGTATATGTGGTTAAATTTCAAGAACTGAAAAAAAATTGACACTTTTTAATCAATCATGGGCTATATAACATTATAATAAAAAAGACAAATCTTTGCAACTCCCCAGAAAAGTAAATGCTTCATTAATTTCATTTTTTTAAAAATTTCAGTCTTTTTATTGCAATAAGAGAGTCTTTCAAATAAAAATAAAATGTTCAAAGGAGACAACCAATTTTGAAAGTATTTTTTTATCAGTGATTCTTAATTAAAAATAAATTTCTTTTTTTTGAGCCTCTAGTTCAATGTCCTTTAATTCTTCTATCATTTCTATGACGTCAACTATCATTCTTGCATTAAATATAATTAACATTCAGCATTGACGAAATTATCTCTTGGAAAATAAATGTTTCTTTAAATTCAAATTATATGAGGCCAGTGCCATCAATTTCATATTAATATCAGCATAGACATTTTGCGAATGATAAATTCATCCCTCTTATTCTCTATGAGTTTATGCATTTATGGATAGAAAATTGACTTGTGTAAAGCTGCATAGAATGTACTTATTCATACAGTAATGCTCTTCTAAAGTTCTCTCTTGGCTAAAATCAGAAAATATCATTTTGTAATATTTTTAGTATAAAATTCATATGTACAGAAGAAAATCGAGGATAATCTTTATCAATGTTTGATAAATTTTACATTGACTAAAGCCAACAAATAACAAAAAATAATTAATTCATATTATAAAACGCTATTAACATCATTCGTACATCAACGAGTGTTTTTTGTCAAAGGGAAATAAAAAAATACAGTTCAATATGATATTATTAATAATAAAAAAAAAAAAATATTTGAGAGGGTCGGTTATATTTCAATAAATTAAATATATAGATAAGTAAATCGAGCAGTACTTTACTCGCTAAAGGTATCCTTCGTAGACAAAAGCTATTTCGAAGGATGATCAACCCAACACCCGGTAGTCTTCTCAAGGTCGTTATCATCCCACTGGCATACTCCGATCCTAGCAGGATCATTTCAGACGTAGCCGCAATTAATTTTAACGGCTCTAGACTAGCGCACTATCTTCCTCATGTTCTCTCAACGGATATGCTAGTCAAGAGATTTCTACAAGAGCTGGTGAGGAAGCAAAATGACGGCACTTTCGCGCATGCCATATACTTGTTCATGCAACTATTCTTATTTTTACATATACAGTAGTATAAAACATTTAATTATCATCTTTTTACTGTAGCAGATAAGTGAAAGCAATTAGAATTAAAATTTATTGATACATGAAATGATAAAAGGATGGAAATATGTTGAAACTTAAAGTTGAGGCTAATAGTTACAACGAAAAAGTTTGTCCAGAAGCTTACAGAAATCTAGCATTTCTTTAACTCGCGTGATTCACTGCCTATTCCGACTTTAATTCCGAATGAAATAAGGTAAATACCTGCGGCTAAGCTGCGGAAATACAAACTCTTGGTAAGCTGAACGCGCGGAAGCTACATCGCCATCGTTTACTGTTGTCGCTGTCATATTGGAGAAGGAAACTCTCGCTGAGTAAAACGAGACTTTAAGGAAAGTTACTTCCGAGGACAACGACTACTGCTCTACTGCCACGAGTTAGCGGACTTTCTAGTTTTCATCCTCTAATTAACACACCGCATTTATTCGAACTTAAACTTTTATGATTAGTACTAAATTTGCTTCACAATATAATCCTATAAGAAATACTCACGAATAAGAATTGATTCATTGTTCTTCAACTTTAAGATTAAATAATAATTAGCAATTAAGCTTTTTCTTTGCTAAATAATATTTTTTTTATGATCGTCCGATAATTTACTTGCAATAAATTGTGTGATGAATGAGGGGGGGGGGCGGTTTTATCAGGCTTGTGAGTATTTGATTGGCATCGTTATAAATTTTATTTAATAACACTTGAAGAAGAAATTATTTAACTGTCAACAAAACCCCTAACCATGATGACATGCTAGTATAGACCTCTTACAAAGATTATTAAACTTTTAGTGTCAATAATTTACACATGGATATTTTTATGTACATAAACTAGCACGCTTATATTGATTGCTATCTCTTTGGATTAAAGCCAGATCCTTTTGTAACTACGCCCAGTTCAGTTTAATCTAGTATGAGTTTTATATTTAACGCCACAATTCAACACATTATACTACGAACCTTTGGGATGCACATTAATCCTTACCGGGCAAAGTTTGTGATACGCCTCTAACAATAGATTGATTCGGTTCTGTAATTTTCGTTGGAATCTATTCAGAAATAATTTCCATTTTCGACATTGAATTGATTAATAAATTGTACATCTTTGCTGGCTAAATACAATTAATTGTTTAAATATTAATATTGTTGGTTAATAAATAAAATAGAATTGATCTTCTTTATCAGACTTGTTTTTGTAAAAAACATTTTATTTGCTTTGAATGGAGTAATTAAACCAGTTAAAATAATATAATGGCTGGAGCAATTCGGAGAAAAAAATTAACGAAAAGATAAAATACAACGAAAAATAAGTTGCAAACATCATAGTCATTTTCTTCACTACTTGGGGTAACCCATACTTTCACTTAAGTCCACTTATCATACACTGAATAAATTCAGCGAAAGCGCGATAAGCTCGTTGAAAGAGACTATGATAACCAAAATTAACGGTTTACTTTTTCTGTTTATTTCTCTTTTATTTAGTTCTTTATTTAGAATGAATAGAGTACAGTCTTTTATTTTTATACGAATAAAGTAAGAATTATATGTCAAGGATTTCTTGCTGAATAAATGGATACGCAAAGTTAAAAAATCTGCATTCTTTTCAGGAAAATTCATGTAAGATAGGCCCTTAGGCTAGGTAGTTTATTTTTTATTCCAAAGAAAATTGAAACAATCGATATAATATTATAAAAAAATATATATTTTTCAATTAATCAACCCTACATTTTTATAAAATAATGATAAAATATTGTTTATTTTTGAAAACGGTTTTTTAGTTTAAAATTACTTTTCATAAGAGTAAAATCAGCTATTTATTTGCAATGCATGGATAATAAGTTTCATAAATATTTAAATTTTTGGAAAAACATTCTGTGATACGAGAATGAAAATTTAAAAAAAAAAAATGTAAAAAAAGCATGTCATTGGTAGACGATTTTTTTTTTTTTATTTAAATACTAATGTAAGACATTCTTTGTTTGCTTAAATAATCTTGCAATGATTTGCTGAAACTATCCATCGTACACTATGTTATCTTTTTCTCTTTTTTCCTGGGATAACTTGATAGGCGATCGCTCCTACTTCGTGGTCTCACTTCAACGCGCTGAAGCGTGACAGGACAACGCCTTTATTGACAAGGTTATGCATTACCGAGTGTAGCATTCGACCGGAATTAACCGTGTTCTAGAAAACGGATAGGAAATTTATATGTCTTTTTCATTTACACTAGGCATTCAGACCCACATTCTGAATATTTAAGTTTTTAACAAAGAATATAAATGGAGTAATTTTTTTTTCGGTCACTTTCTAACGTAAGGTCATGAAAAATACTTGCATGCTTTTTAAAATCTGATATTTTTTCAATTGCCTCAAATGCATTTGAAATTATATTGGAATTTTTTAATTTAAGTTGATCTTTAGATTAAAGGGAATTTATGTCTAGAAATTTTTGTTCTTAAAAAAATCCATTCTTTTAAAAATAATATTTAAAAAAATAAAATTAAGGATAATACTCGGGAGAACACTATGTTTCTTATCGTACCAGATTTTTACAATTGAATACGAAAGAATGAGAATAGAACGAGAAAAGATAAGCAGCTAAATATTGTACATTCTATCTATTGATTTTCTTCCGATGCTCAATTACAGCTTGATGTTATAATATTTTTACAAGAATAATTTTTACGATGCTGTTAATTTATTATAACATATCAGTTTCAGTTTTATGCAAAAAAATTTTATTATTTTTTATCCGGGAAATTATTACCGAAACTGAATTAAAATTTAAAATTTTCCGGAGCCAAATTTTCATGTCAGTTATTAACTTTTTTTATCTTGAATTAATAAAATATTATTTTCAATCTTTTCCAAATTATTAAAAAAAAACAAAACAAATCAGATGTACCAATCATAAAAAAATGTAATAAAGTTTTATAGTTTCATAAGAAGAGGAAGTAATAGCACTCAACGATTTTTTTTTTTTTACTGCTATCGTAAAAAGTATTTTTAACAATTTTAAATATTTTTCAGAATGCATATTTTGACCTTAAAATAAATGATTGGAACTACGTTTTCGGAATAACTTTCTAGTAAATATTTTTCTGACCTTTTTTCAATTTTTGTATTTGACATGTCTCTATTTGCGTTTACTTCATCTCAAGACTGATAAATATTTAACAATAAAACTTCGTTAGACGTTGAGAAATTTTCAAAGTATGTAAATTTTTTAGCATCACAATTACTATTATTATTTGGAGGTTGACGACACTTAATGATTACGTAGATCAGTAAATTACGTTCAGTAACTTAATTGGAAAATTGCGTATAGCCGAAGGCAATTTAAGCATCACGAAACAAAAACAGAGCGGAACGCTTACGAAACGTATTCAAGTCTTACAAACGATCTAGTAACACAAGCCTGCGAGCTCCACCTTTAAAATAGTTAAAGGCGCAACACAAGTTTTGACAAAAGTGTTGCTTGTTCTCCATGTCGCTACATTTAATAGACTATTAAGGATTCATCATTTACATTAACAATCTTGTAATAAATATATTTCAATATTCAACATCCCATATCAAAATCTCTATATTCAAAAGATGCCTAGAATATGGTGATACCTCAATGATGAAAAAAAATATTTCGCCAATAATTGCACATTATTGAAGCTGAAACTTATTACAAGACTCTATTTTTTGCAATGAAAAAAAGGTTTTTGAAATTATACATAAATTATGCGATATCAGACTTTCCAATCGGCGATTGTTATAAACCAATGAGAGCAATGAGTGATTATTTTATACTGCCACTTAGTGGATATAATTACAAAATCTCATGCATGCTTTTAGTGAACAATATTAACTGCATTTAGAGGACATATTACAGTTGTGTAAGTCAATGTAATTGTAGACATTGTTGAAATAATTAAACTTCCATTTCGAATTTCATTGCTATTGATGACAGCAAATAAGAATGAAAGGAAGTAATATGTTTTAATTTAATCATATGGAACTAGATTATTATAAATTACTAGCAATCGATACAAAATTTCTCAAATAAGCGTGAAATGTATCAGAGGTAATGTAAAACACGTAACTGATAGATATTATTAACGATATCACATTGATCAATCAACAAAAGAGCTGATGATTCTGATAATAATATTTTAATAATAACATATTATTAGGATAAGTTTCAGGAAAAGGTAGAATTGTGGTCCAGTCTTTAATATGGTTTATTTGTTTATTATATGAGTACGGTGCGTCTTCTATCAACTAACCAACAAATGTATTGAAAAACAACTTCTTGACTATAAGCAGAAACTTTGAAAAGTAACAATTGATGATAATTTAACCGAGTAAAATGTAATTAAATAAAAACAAAAAGTGATCCATAATCCTACCTTCGCCTCTAATATGAAAATACGAAAGTTATTACAAAGTGTTTAAATTCATATGTAAATACAGCCAATTTTATTTAAATTATCTCTCTGTTATCAATAATAAATAATTTAGTATCAGATTCGTCGAGTTTATGATATTTGAATAAATTAATGCATATTTTAGTTTCTGATATTTTTTATACAAGAAAATTGTTGTTGAGATAAAACATGAAGATTTTGAAGAAACTTTTCAAAACCTAGCTCTTTCATGCGCATTTTTCAAAAAAAAAAAAAAAAACAACTTTGTAATATGAGGATAGAATAATTTTTTCGTATGAAAGGAGCAGACTATACAATTCTCAAGTTCTTGAATGACGTGAAGTCTTCTTCCAACACGTACATTGTCAGTTTGTGAGAAACGTAGAAATTTTTCTGCATTTTTTCAAATAAAATAAATCAGATTACTTGTTTCTAATTGTATAAATGCTAAATAAATTTACCAAGTAAAAAGATGTATTAAAAAAAATTATATATAAATGCAAAATGAATGCTATTTGTATGCAGAAAGTTATTGTATAGACTGTGCTATTTTTAGTTCACTAGAAAATGCTTGATTTTTTATACATAATACATCAATTGATTTTTAATCAAATGCTTTAGACGAGTACCTATGCATACTTAATGATTAACCATAATAATAACAATAATTTTTAAAGTGCAGAAGAAGGTTATAATTTTTCTATGCCACATTAAAATGGTGAATTAAAATATTTTATGCGAAATTCAACTTAAAAGTATTTCATCGAGTTTCAAGTGTGTTCTCGAGACACTATAAATTATTTCACAGTTTAAAAAGATTAACCCCCCCCCCCATTTTTTATTATTTTACAAAAGCTGTACAGAGTAAAGTGAAACTGAAAAAGACTGCTAATTCCTTTACTTAAGTTAAAACTTTAAAACTCACTGAGCCTCACAAATTCACCCTAGGGAACTTATAAAATTTTTGACACTAAAGCTTTCTCGTACAGCGATAAAAATGGAAATATCTTTTGGGAATAAATGTCATTTTCTTATGCTGCACGTTTATTCTCTATGACTCTCTTCCGTGATCTCGAGTTCTCGACAAGTATAGAGCTTTCTGTTCTCTCAATTCTCGCCTTGGCGCGTCTTCGATCGACAAAACCTTGGCGCGACGTATACTCGTCTGTCGCCGTCACGTTTCCTTAGTTCTTCGCAGGAACGGCCTTCATTCAGGCGCAGAAAAAAAAACCATTAGTCAAGAGTGTTCTTTAATGATGCGTTTCAATCGTTTAGAAAAGAAATTGCCTCCATTCGAAACTCGTTAAATCAGCTTTTAGTGAAACTATTTCTCTTGAATAAATTTTTTTTCCGATTCTAATTGTAATTGCTGAATATTTACTTCCAATATGTTTCAAAAGGTCAATTATACCCCTATTGTTTTTTGTTAAATTTTCTAAGGTATCAGTATCGAAACCTCATCGCCACTTGAACAAGAATTTTTTTCAATTCCAATCAACTTCAGACAGCTTTGGATTAAAAAGCACTCGGAGGAATCAAAAATCTATCTTCGCAATAATTTTCAAGTTAAAATTATCTTTATATTGGGGGAGTGTATAAAAGAACAAGTCACTGAAGGATGATAGAACACATAAAAAACCTAATAATAATTTTGATTGAAAGCTAGTGATTCGACATTAGAAAAAATTTTCAACATTGTAGGGATAACAAGTGTCATTTCAGTGTGTAATTGATATAAAAATCAATCTAAACATTCCTTTATTGTAAATAAAAAGTAAAAATTATATTGGAGTAACTCAGCTTGGAGTCAAAATTACTCCAAAAAAGAAAAGAAAATTAAATAAGTTGAATTAATTTCAAGCAAAAATAAGATAATTCTTTCCTAGTACAATTTACTGTTAATTCTATAATCAGGTTCGAAAAAAACTTTTAAACCAATTACGCGAAATTTGAGAAATATTCCAAGAAAACGCGTTTTCCGTGACAACTACCTCAATCATTAAAAAACCGGTATTTCAGACTTGAAATTGTGCACAAAGGTTAATACATATATAGATACAGGATAAGAATTTTACGAGCAACCAGTTTATTTTGTCCTTCACAAAACTATGATGAAAATATAATAATAATTAGATTAGAAACAAGAAACTAAAAAATAGACCAATGTGAAAAGATATAGCTTGCACGTGAATGGATCGTGTAGTGCACGACCGACAGGAGCTAGTGATCTGGATGGAGGCAATCGTATATCGTACTTTCTGAGTGCTTAATAATATAGCAATAAATAGAACTGGTCACCTAGTATATGCCGGTATAAGACAGTGTGTAATAAGTGCAGCATAGCTAACGACGCAATGACGACCGCATACAGCCATCAACCACCGCACTATCGAGCTCCGGCTTAGGTGTGGTTCTTGCGTAATTTTCAGCGAACAAGTCGCACTCGTTCCCTATCTATGTATATACCATCTATGCAGTACTTAAAAGGTCTCGTCTCCCTGATCCCCGACTTTCTGTCACGTCACTCGCGTCCCTCGTCTATGTTGTATCAATTATATTCTGATGAAAAATATTTGCACTTTTTTTTAAAAATATTCTACTGAAATACACTGCTTAAATAACAGTCTCTCATTACGTATTCATTATATAAATTCTTTGTGATGCTGTTTGAATAGAGGATTGAAGTAAACTGAGTTACAAGATTTATTTAAGGGATAAAAAAAATTCAATCTTTTTCAAATAGTCTTACTAGTATGCTCTTGGCATCGGTTACCCATTGATCTTATTGCAACCCCTTTGATATATTATGTTTTAACTCATGTTTCATTTACATAATTTCAATATAAGATTACAGGAAACATGTAACATACTTTTGTTTCACTACGTTCTAAGGTATCAGTAATATAAAATCGTGTATAATATTTTTTTTTTCACTAACGAGCAATATTTAAATATTATTCAATGTGTGACAAATTTTTTTTTTACCTTCATTTATAATTAAAACATTTTCACTTTATTGAAATCATAATACAATTTAGTAATTACAGAGAAGTTTCCATTGTCAAAATTACAACATATTTTTTTATTGTAAAATTTGATTAATAAAAATATTTTGAAACTTTATGAAAATACAATAGATACATGAACCAGTGAATGATATTAATAATTTAAATTGAAAAAAATTTTAACTCAAACATGAATTTATCCCCGAGTGGAAAAATAAAATTTGAATTCGATGTGAAAAAAAGGTTAAAAGCAGATCAAAGTTAAAAAATGTCTTGACGTAATTTGGAGCTACATATGCAATATTTGATACAAAATCAAGTCGTATTTCTCAAGTCTAAAAATTTTTAAAAACTGATTTGGACTCAATTTTATATCTTTCTTTCCACCAAAATGTATTTGTATTTGTACATTACAATACATACATGTATTATATGAGTACATTGCGCCGTATAAGATATTGGAGTCGAATAGCATTTGATTGAAATTAAAAAAATTAATAAAAAAAAATATTTATTGGTAAATTATTTTATTTATGTTTTATTTCGATCATTCAGAAGATTTATCAAATTAACTGATAGTTCTAAAGCAAAGTAAAACTAAAAATGAATTTTTCCTGTCTTTTTCTCAACGGGATTTCAACCTACGACCGCTCAATTTGGAAAGTAGTGCCTTAACCCGCGTAACTTCTCGGCTATCTCAAGTGTCAAATTTAAAAGAACGTATTTGTCTTGAATTTATATTCGCTATTGAATTAAGGTCTAAAGCAGATCTTGTATTCTTTTAAAGAATTAAAACTTGTTTTCAACTCAGAAGCTTTGATAGAAAAATTTTATTTTATTAAAGTACGCAAAAACCAAGCTTAAATCGTCTGAATCAGGTGTTTTATAGTTAAAACGTGGCTTTGTCTTAAAAATTAAAAAAATAATAATTTCATTTTGAAGAGCTATGTCCAAACCAAGTTTAGAAAAACCTGTTTTATGTGACATCTTTCTGTATAGTTACAAGTACGTTCAAAAAGTACTTTGTGTAGGTAATCATCAATAGGGTATCATTTTAATATTAAATTTTAAACTTTTTTCGAATTGAATTGAGTATTATTTTTGCTAGCAGCCATTTCTGCGAATAAAAAAATAAATAATTCTGAATTTGAAAATTGTTCGATTTAAAAATTAAAAAAAAAAAAAATTTACCACTCATAAAGTTTTAATCTGCATTCAAATTTTTCTATTTAATAATATATTGACTGGATAAGAGAATAAACACAGATGTTACTTTTCAAAGATTTTTTTTATTGAACTTCGAACTGACAGTAAAATCTGGCGTCTCGTTGAAGATGCATCTATAATCTGCGCTGATAAGGTAAACTTTATCCGATAAAATGATCAACTCATGTAGTAAAAAATTCATTTTTCGTTCAAATACCAGCATTTTATGATTAGTAGTAAGTTATATGTCGATCATGTTTCCTATATATTACACTTATCCAACAAAAACAAGAGAAATAAAGGCGGCAAAAAAATCGTAATTTGTAGTTAAGAGGCATATCGATCTCTTTGGTCATATCTTTCAGATAGAATTACAGCCAAACTGATAATGTTATTGATCTAATATTTCGCACTCACTTTATTGGCTACTTGCCTCTTAAAGAGAAACTACACCACCAGTGAGAAATGAATTTCTTGCTGAAGAAATAGTTCTTATAGAAAATTTTTTACAACGATGAGGAAAAGCATTAATTCAAGATTGAGGAACTTAAAAACAAAAGTTACTTCTACGATAGAGTAATCAAGCAAAATGTCACTTTTTCCTCGATTGTACTAGTATTCTTAATTATCACATTAGAAATACAAATGTTAAAAATTTGTCAAAGAAAAAAATTTAATTATAAAGCAATTGGTATTAAGTGTTTGATCCAATACTAATTATTTAGAATTACCTTAAGATCTATTTACTGAAATGGTTCAAGTAACGTCTTACACTTATTTCATGTTGTTTTGCTAATGAAAAAATTGACAGGATTAGAAAAGGATACTGTTCAACACTTCTTCGATGTTTCTTGAAGATTAATTATTATTTAAATAAATTTTATTACATAACTGTTTTTTTCCATTAAAAAATTATTTATTTTAAAGCTATTTTTAATTTAAAAACCTTATTTTTATATTACTGTGGAATGTCAAATAAAGAATATAACTTTACTTGTATATTTATATTTTTATCGTAACTAGGGAATCATTCGATCGATTTCGATGCAATTCATTTTTAGTTATAGCATTCAATATTTTCCGTTCAATATAGATTATTTATCTTGAAGTCAAGTTACATGGGACACATAATAAATAGAGTTGTCGAATGCAATCAAGCCACGAGCTACATGGCTAATATTTTACAAACAGTTTTTTATTGAATGGGAATGAAAAGATACTCGTGTTTATCAAGAATCGATGATAAATATTTTAAAACTGTCTATTCAACAGAAATTTAATAATAATTAATTTACTAACTGAAAAATATTAGTAGAATAATTATGATTATTTACTTTCTTGTAGGTGTTATGTTGTGAAAATAAAATTTTGTATTTTTAAAGATTTTTTACAAGTAAACTTTTGAGCAAAGGTATGATATATAACGGAAAGTTATGATAACAACAGACAAGCATGAAAGTGAGTAATATATTAGATTT
This sequence comes from Chelonus formosanus, assembly GCA_028641665.1. Taxonomy (NCBI): domain Eukaryota; kingdom Metazoa; phylum Arthropoda; class Insecta; order Hymenoptera; family Braconidae; genus Chelonus; species Chelonus formosanus. Next base: position 6,221,595 of record CM054006.1, on the reverse strand, counting down.
ACGTTGTAAGACCAGTTGTTACTAGATACATAAGATACGAATGTTTATTCCATAGAAAATAGATGTAAATGATTGTTTCATCATAAATGATTGTTTATTATAATTTATATGAATATAATTCTTATTGAAATATGTAAGACAAGTTGTAATTAAATTGATAAAAAATCCTGGTTTTAATGAATAAATATTCAATTTAGTATTTAAAAAATATTACTGTTAATAAATTTACAAGGATAATGAGTTTTCAGTAATTCAAGGAGCATTTACAAACAAAAATTACTAGAAAAAATTAAAACAGCGTACTTGACTTCCTTCCTTAGTTTTAAAAAATATTTTTCATGTGCTGAAAAAAAAAATTCGTTTGCAGTGATTTTACATTCAAAAGCCATTGCTACTTCCTAAGTACATTTTGCATAAACTTTACATATTAAAAGAGTACTTAGAATAGTTCACACTAATATTTATAATTTTCGTTAGACTGAATAATGATGGTAAAATAAAAAAATAAAATCAAACATCAATGGTAGTAATTTTTATTTATGTAATGTAATAATCAAAAATGTTACATAGTTGAAATACCATTTATGATGTGGCTATGCAATAATTTACTAACATAATGAAATTGGAAAATATTGAATGTGGTTTAACATTTAAAGACTTCAAACCAGTGCTATTTGTGGTTTGTTCACTGATTATTAGTAATGACTTGCTTTAAAAGTCTTTTTTTTTATTATTTAGGATGCATGAATAGATAAAACATTCGCTTGTTGAAACAAAAAAGAGAAAAAATAAAAACTGGTTAGGCATTTAAAAAAATCGATAAAATGATTATTAAATAAATGGTGAAAAAATATAGAGTAGAAAAGACATGTCAAGTAGCATAGTTAATCATGGATAATTAATTAATAACCTGAATAGAACGTAAAATGTATGATAGCCATAACAAACAAGTAGTCTGGATACTTTATCAGATTTTTTTGTATTAATTAAACGTTCTATTTGTACTGATATCCATAATATTTGATATTTAAAAATTTTAACACTTAAAAAATAGTTCTTCTATAAAATGATATATTTTTTTAATTACAAACGTAATCAATTCGAAAAAATAATAATAATAAAGACAACGATCACAACTCCATGTTCAGAGACGTTAAAAATAACAATACAATACTTCCAGAGAGTAGAATCAATGCGGGTAGAGTTGGTTACAGTGCGAGAATCAGCAAAATTGCAATGAAATAAAATGGAAGAAAAGGTGGATCACAGTAGTCGATTTCATAATACTAAAAATCCAGCCATATTTCTGCGAGGTTTCTATTGAATTTTATCTCCAAAATGAAACTTATGAATTTTTCAACTTTTTGTTACATATAAATATTCGATACTTTTATGCATCAATGAAATATCGTCCAGTTGAATTAAAGGACATTCTGAATAGTTTTCTTGCTAAAGTAGCATCAAGTGCAGTTCGTAATGACGAAAATTCGTCAAAAGAATTTAAACGATTGTCTTTCGTGAATATATATTCAAGAATTAATATAGAAATTCCGTAAAAAAATTAAAAAATTTTTAAGTATGACACAGATTCAGCGAAATGGAATATTTTATCAAATTTTCTAAATGACTTGGCATTTAAATTTAATGACATTGCAATATTCATGAATTCTATTGATCTGAATGATTTCTAAGACCATTTAAAATTTAATTTAATTTTTAATTTAGCCATTTTTGTAATTGCTCCATAAAATCAATAGGTAATTAACTTTAGATTTGATTTATAATTATTATAGGTTTTTTATTTTATTAAAAATACCCTTTATGGAAATAATAACTTACAAAATTGAGTAGTAAATCAACTAAATGTTGTAATTAGCCGTATCATCAACTGCAGATGAGATAATAGTAACATATTAATCATTTTAATTTAAAAAAAATGTGAATAATATTTTCTACGATTTTATGAACCTCTTAATTAAGTTAAGTTTATTATATTGAGTTAGATAAATACTTTATAATATCAATACAGTCCGAGTGAATTAATCTTTTAATCTTAGATAAACATCCTTTATCCAATAAATCCACCTAAAAAGTTGATGAAAAAACATTTCTTTTTGTCACTAAAATTTTTCCAAGATAATTTGGAAAACATTTGTACTGAAATCTCAGGTTTAAAGGCTTTGAAATAAAAAACTATGGATCCAACAGACCTGGATTTCATTTAACAGAGAGGGTTGGAATAAAAAGATGCTGGTACTTTTGTGTTATAGTGTCAGTTTTTGTTTTTATTAAAGCAAATAAATATACACATATTCCAATTAATTCTAACTCAATTTACTAATATTACTGTTTCTTAATTTAATAACACGTCCAAATAATGTCAGTCATTTAACAATTACTGTTTTAAACAATTATTAATTTCATTTCCGGTTAAAGTCATGAAAATATCACTATTTCAATAAAAGAAAGTATTTAAAATTCAGAAAAATTCAATAAAATAATAACACCATCTCACACTTCCTTATTCTATGAATAAATATGAAAATCAACAAAATTATACCGTTTAGTAATGAATATCAATGTGAATAAAATAAGAAAAATAATGGAGAAAAGGAAAAATATTTTCTCGGAGTGAATGGTTAAGCTCGCTTAACGAGAAATGGACCACAAGAGCGTCAAGTCACACCATATATACCCTATTGAGTGTATGTGAGCAGCGTTTCTCGTTCAACTCCACGCATGAGGAATGTAGTTATTATTCAACGTTTTGCACGACACGCTCACTTAGTTCTCGCGCCAGTGCCTTTGCAGCCTGCGGCTTGCCGACCACGAGAACCTGGTTGATATGCGGACAAGTACGAGAGGATTAAAGTGTACAAATACAGACCAGATATGTACTTAGTACAGTCAACGGGTGCTCACGATAGATGAACACGTGACCAGGAATTAAATTGACGAGATTGCGTGCTTAGCTAACATGTATCAAAACTTGTTGCTGAAAACAAAGATTTCTGATAATTATATTGTTGTTTGACCAATTAATTTTTTTATTATCATTATCTTATGCTTAAGCAACTGTTTTGTATGCAAATAATATATTGTGTTATCTTATATTATTTTTTAATTAAATGAATTTACATTTTTAGACACAGTTATGCTTTCATAGTATTCATCTGGCTTGGAGTATTTGAATTAAATTAATTTTTAGTTGGAAAATTGCAGTTTAAAAAATATCATTAGTATTTTATGTTCTTTTATTAATTTAACAAAGCAAAATTAAGATAATAATTTATACAGAGATATTAAAAATTAGTGCGATTTATTTTTATAGTATCTATATTAAATTAATTGTTTGAATATTTATTTGGAACACGTTTTTATTTGAGTTTTGAGATGAATTTTTAAAAATATGCCATCAATGAGACATGCCATTTATGTCCATTAAAAATAAAAAAAAATGTACACGTTTTTTTTTTTTTTTTTTTTTAAATTTCATTTTGTATGCCTATACTTTAAATTCAGTTCACAAAAAAGAGCGAAATTTTTTCCATTTATTAATTATTGACGAAAAATAGCTGAATATTGTCAAAAGTTATTCAGTAAAAGATGGTTCAATATCATGACATTTCACAAATTGGGTTAAACAACTTGATTTAAAATTTTGCAAAGATAATAGTAGTTTTTAAAATATTTAATTAAAATCAATTAATCAAGAATAATAACTAGAGATCATAAACATGATCATATTATATTGCATAGAAGCACAGTCATTGTTTAAAAGCTTTGTAATCTGTAGAAAGCATATAAATTTGTTGGTGATCGAACAAGGGCAATAAACTTCTGGTTCACGTACTTAGGAATTCTCCATTCAGTTTTTGCGCAGCTCTCATGATACTTTATTGCTAAGAAAGACAGAAAGAAATATTATGTCTTTAACAGTAGTAAAAAAAGTTTTATTTATATATTCAGTGTCAAAATATTTTATAAAAATTTTTTTTTATTGTTATTCATAAATAAATGTACAGTAAAATAATAAAATTTTAATTTATTTTTTTTTAATTGAACAACATTGAAACAACGTTATTGAAATGCTGCTATTACAAATTGAGTTTAAATAAAAATTGATTTTTTATTTACAAAATAATATATATTCTCTCGTCAATCAATTATAAGGTTAACTACTCTCTGAAGCTACTAATTTTAATTTGAAATTAACAACAAAAATTTCTGATATAATCAACTAGATCTAATATTACATAAGTTTCTTATTCAACTAAAACTATTTTTATCAGTCTCATTGATGATAATTAAAAAATATTTTCATCAGAGATACCAATTAATTATCAAGAGAAGTTGATCAGTTCAATAATCAGCACAATAACGGAGAATAAAATGTTGTTAAAATTGTTTCTAAGCATTCTAAGACGCACCCGACATTAATTCTGTTTAATCGTTTTCGTTCCCACACGCTTTACCAATATGGTTATGTGATATTTTTGTATCGTGATGTCCTTTACTCTTGTAAGCTGGTTTTCTGCACGACGTAGGTCAATTCAATTGTGTGGTCTCGTTCGATAAATCACAAACCACATGCGCGGGCGCGTACACTTTTGTTAAGTATGTGTGATCTACTATTGAATAAGATTTTTATTAAGTAGCAAAAAATCATCTATTACAGGTGTAACATTATCGTCACTTGTATCATTACAAGTTGCAGATCGAGTTATGACTAAAAATAAAAAAATTTCCCATCTCTTTCTAGTATTAAAATGATTCAGGAAATATTTTTAAAAAAATCGTCATTCAAAAAAGAGCTTGAAGCAAAAAAAATGTCAATAAAATTATAAGACATGCACAGTGAATTGTAAAAGAAACATAACAATTGTAAAAGTACAAGATGGATAGATGTGCAATGGAGTATTGACGTTTTCCCGAAGAGTCACTTCATGTAGACTTCCTCGTTTTATAGTCTGAACGACAATGTCCGTGGGATATGAATCGAAAATATATGCCCGAGCGACTGCTTAGAACACGGAAATAGTGGGCAGTCGCGTCAGTAGCCTACACTCTATATGCTGCTCTACTTGCCGTTACGCAAGACACTTTCGAGATCTACTTAGTTCTAGAAATAAAACGGTGCATACGATCGTCTAATATTTGTGCAAAAATCTAATAAATCTATTGTCATTTTATAATACTATTATCGAATATTTATGAATTATCGGTATCCAATAGACAGATTACATAATTAAAAAGCTGCATTGAAAAATAAAGAAAAAAAATGAATATTCTGTTTTCAAACTTGAATGATTTTACTTGAAGACTAAAACAGTATTTCCAATATAATAATCGTTTATCCTTTGAGAAAGAGAGACACCTGTAAATTGAAACAAATTTGACGCTTCAATGGGCAACCTCATTTACAACGGTTTGAAATTTCGCTGAAATGGCGTTTTTAGATGTCATATATTTGAATGCGATTTCGTCTCTGCGAGAAAAAACTTAAAGAATATACTATTGAAGATGAAATCGATAAATGCTAGTCTACCCAATATTATCAAGTTGTCAATATTGAAGATACAGAAAATGAGAACCAAGCATTTTGTACGGTCTAGGGGACTCATTAATGATAGAACTGAAATAAAAATAAAATTTAAACTTAACAGATAGCTGAGAATTACTATAAATTAGTATTAGATTTTTTAATTTTTAAAGAATAAAATTTATAAAGAATAAATATTTCAAGGAAGTTGAAGTAGATATAACGTTTAATATGTAATATACTAGTTCATTAATATTATATTTTCTTATAAATTTCAATTGCTTATTTTTTATATTATATAAAAGAACAATGATTTTTATCGTTAGGTAGCATATTATAAATAAAATATCCCATTTCTCACATATCCTGGGTTATATAAAAAGTGTAACAATATCGTATTATAGTCTTACTTTAATTTTTTCTGCCAAATGTAAAAGTCCATCGAAAGTGTAGTGAAACGAATCAATAAAACGATTCCACGCTCCTGAAATATATTTCATCATGAATTTGACAATCTTTATGGGTTTCACATAAAGTAAAAACCAGAAGCAATAGGCGAAAATTTTTTTTGCCATTAGTCATTCATTATTTAAAATTATTCTGACGTTGGTTAAAATTTCTTTTTAATTTAGTCGAGGGTAATCGTAGATTAAGTAATGAAAAAATCAATGTTGAATAACCAGAAACACCAGAATTATTGATTTGATCAGATATCGTATTCACTGTCAAATGGCTGTAGAAAAAAAAAAACATTAGTAGTCTGACTCAGAGTTGAATGCATCCACTGTGAATGTAAATGGTATATGCTGCCTACTCAATTACCGGATTTTTTATCGATAATTTTGTACCATTCTTACGATGTTCATTCAAATACATTAAAACTTTATTTTTACTATTATCATTATTATGATAAACTCATAGGAAACTTAAAGATGGAATAACTTTTCCATTAAATTGACTTCTATTCCAACTTTGTTTAATCTCACGACTTTTTTTCATTAATAAAATGTAGAGAGCGAAAAAAATGTGATTGATTTAGAATTTATGAACCAAAAGATATAGAAGTTTATTGAGATTATATACAGTATAAATTTTTATAAAACATTTGGCTCATTTAAAAAATAATTTATTATTTAGTTTAAATCCGTTATTATTGAGTGAGCTCGAAATACAGTCGAACAACAGAGAATTATTTTGCGGCAACTTTATAATTCCTGATTCAGAAGTTTTAATTATTAGATATTCACGATTTCATTTAAATAAAAATTCATCCCACCATGAAAGATAATGAATAGAATCCACATATAATAAAAACTTAATTAAGAGTAATAAAAGTGTAACAATAGAACGTATTAATAATTCATTAATCTCTATTAGATAATTGATCATAATACACGAATGCAATCGCAGGATAATTTATTTTCCATGTAATCATATTAGAATGTCATTGTATGAAAGTGAAAGAGATGGAAAATAATAAAATGTTCATTTGAAACTTGGAACAAAATAAATTTCATATATTAACCGGTACTTCCTCGTTGACCTTAAAAAATGATAGAGGTGAAGGAAAAATTCAAGTACCACGATTCAGTTGGAACTTTCGCTAAACTTCCGCCTACGCACGTGTCACCGCATTTAACTGTATTGTGAGAATCAGTTGCCAATACTCATGCTATCAGTTAATTTCATCTCCACAAGATAATAGATAATGAAATGCAACCTGCTAATGGACGAAAAAAAAATACATAATTAATGTGAAAATTTATAAACGAGTACATCGCGTTATTAAACTGGTTAGAATCAGTTGTAATGAATCAAACGAAATAGATATGAAATAGTAAAAATGGCTAGAGAAGAAATGACTGCATTACTCATTGAGATAAGATAATCAGAAGTGATAAATAGTACAGAAAAAATGTTTTTTCTTCACGTAAATTGGTGTCTACGAAAATAACGACGAAAGGTTCTAATCAGGATGTTATCAATTAAAAATGATAGACCTAAATAATCACGAATAACTATTTTGTAATTTATCACGGTTTAACTAGATACTTTTGTAATATAATTGAATCACGCACAGTAGTTATACACTGTACTTTGGGGTGAAGGCAAATGGGAAACTCAACAACGCGACACGGTAGCTTATATTCAAACCGGTCAGGGCCGAACGAAAAAGATTCGCATGAACCAAGTAGTCGTTGCTGTCGTAGCCGCTCACGCCGATTGGACGCCGATGCATTTTTTCTTTACTATCGAATAATGGCTTTCACTTTCTACGATATGATCGAGGAAAAAATTTTACATATAACTACTTTCACGAAAAATTTAACCGGAGGTCGAATTGTACTTTTTTAAATGATATACCCATATTGTCTAGCACATTCATCAACTATGAAGTGCATGTCCCCAAAAAAATAAAATCACATTCAATAAAAAAAAATATATCATTTCATGTTCTATTAGACAGGAACTTGTAGATATAATTTGAAATATATTGTCCTTTATTAATAAAAAAAATCAAATGTTCTCATTTTAGTCAGACAGTAATCGATAAAAATTTTTTATTAGTATTTTTATTGAAAATTTATAGAGGGGCAATATTTTATTTGAACAATGTCGATAAATAGCGGTGTTGAGAAATAATTGGTTTTGTAGGAAAAAGTAGGAATTTTTTTCTGGTAAAGGTTATCAATATTTTACATATGATAATATTAGAAAAAATAAGATGTAAAGAGTGTATAGGTGTGTAGGTATTGACATAAAAAAAGGGAACAGATCGTAGCCGAGGGTAATTCACATCACTTGATGTGGGAAACTACCCTCTGGCAATTGAATAAAATTGATAGGTTGAGATAATCGCGTTCTGACTGACAGTAAACAATCTACTCTTAACAGAATTCAGGTCTCAATAAGTCTAGACTATTACGCTTAATTCAAGCGCGTCGACATTGTCAACTTTTTTATCGTTTCTGCGGTCTCTTGATGCTCTAAAATCCTTCAATGTTCATACATCAATGAATATGCGGGCATCCCTCAATCATTCAGATCATTACTTTAACAGAGTGAACAAATTATCTGATCGATAAATGCTTTTTTGTTTCAAATTAATTAAAACATATGAAAAGGAAAATTTTCAGTTCAATAAAAGAAAGAAATGGAGAATAGAAAAAATGATGAGAGATCAAAAGTAATGAAAAGAAGAAATCAAAGACAGAATTCGAATAATTTTACGAGTGGCTATTTAACGACTCTTATTCACTTGAATGTTGCACCCACTTGTTCAAGGAGCCTTAGGGTAATAAATCTCAGTTACGATAACACTGAATATCTGGCCACCTAACCATTTTATCGAAATCCGCACTCTCAGCATCTTTGACGACACTCTTCAAGCTGTATCAGCTGCACGTAACTTGGTCATAACATTTAGGAAAACTAAATTTAATAAAGGCTCTTATAGCAAGTAATTATCGTCCTTGACCCAATACTTAGTTGCATTTCAAATGATCTTAAATAGTAGCTAACATTTACTTTTCACTCTAAGTAACGTATGTTTTATCCATAGGTATAGCAAATTCCTACAACAATTGCTAATAAATTGCCCTGCAGCTGAGATCAATGCAATGAATGAAAAAAAAAAAGTATCCTGTTAAATAATGGGAGCTTGGTAGAAACAATGGTTCTACAATTAGACTATTGGAAAGACACAATTACAAGAGACACAATGGTATCATTTTCAATGATTCCACCTGTTCAAAATGAATCCTTAGAATAGATGATTATTTGGTGTCATACTAACGTACCACACCCGCAAGAATATCGTAGGTGACCAGGTAACCCGGTACCTGGTGCACTTGGTACGGTGTTCTCTGGTTTTCTCGTGGGGGAGAGAAAGAGGAGGCGACGTTGCGAAGTGCGAGGGCAGGGGAGAAATAACTTTACCGAGACGAAGCAGTGGCTGGCCTATCTAGAAGTCCACCCCGTGCGTCACTTTCCCCCTTTCCACTCAAGACAACCATCGGCAACTGAGGATTATAGTTTTTCTTGGGGGAGAGGAGGGTGGAGGTGCACGGCTTTCGAAAGGATGGTGATTGTGGAGCGTGGTCAGAGTAGACTTAGGCGTATATAAGGACCGCCGACCCAGCCCAAGTCAGTCATTCACCGGACTACCAATCCACCATACACACATCAAACATGAAGACCTTTGTGAGTATTTGGGTGGTCACAGAGCTTTTTACTAAAAGTCTTTTGTCCAATTATTCATACTCTACTTTCACTGTCTAAATTTCTTGCTATTTCAATTACAATTCATTTTTTTTTCACTTGAATATATTAATACTTTATAAAATATCATTTTTTCTTTAATTAATTTTTTATTTTTTCATAATTTTTAGATTATTTTTCATTAAATATTTAATTTTAACATATTAACATTTTTCACTATTTTGTCTGATAATTGTTTGGAAATATTTAAATACTTTGCAACAAATATTTTTTAACTACAATAATTGTTTGATTTTCAACAAAGAAAAATTACTTGGAATAATATATCTAACCGTCATACATTAACACTTATTTTATTCAACTTACTAGTTCTCTAACATCACCTTCTTATTTTCTATCATCAATCACGATCAATTACTCGGCACTTTTTTAATTACAATTTCAAAGTCATAAACGAAACCATGATTTGAATTTTACAGTAAACTTTCGCATAAATTTTTTTATTTTCTTATAACTCGTTAAATTAAATCGCGATCCATTTAATTGAATATATTCAAAGAGGTCTTGATAAACGTGAAAGCAAGTTTAAAATATATAATTTACTGTTCCACTGTCGTCTCACTGTAACTTCTCGCAAGTCGACCGTGACAGTCTCTCATACGCATTTCCCTACTTAGAACGCAAGCATTAATATATTGCATTTATTTGCTGACAATATTAAACTGATTTACTTTTCGAGAAATTTAAACGCAAAACAATAAATTTTGTGAAATAAAATCATTAATTGGTAAAATTGGTTGAAATTTAGAAAATATTTTTAAACGGCTAATCAATTACGAATTTTCAGACTACAGACGATTACGTTGTCACTAATCAACCTAGTTTTTCTCGGTACTTGTCTAACGCAATGGGCCAGGAAGAATTTTTAGCCTAATACGGATTCGGACAATCCGGTCAACGATGCTGTAGACTATGTGAAAATGCAATCGGGTTTATACTATCACTCCAATTATGAAACGTTACCGCATCATGCACGTTGTATAAATTTTCACTGGTACTTACTCTAGCTCATTACGCCTTTTATGACATAACGACTTGACTTGGCAATTCCGCGTCGATAAAATTTAAAGGACAAATGTAATTTACAGAACATTTGAAATTTCACGAAGATAATGATAGTTAAATTCTTGAGTCGAGCTACATAATTATCGACAGAATATTTTAGCATTTGTTGTGTTGAGTCTTTCGACTTAGTTTCCTCAAACACGCCGGATATTATTCGTAACACACTATTGCTACACATCAAAAGTGAAAGCTGAATGGTTATGCACCACCCGAGCCTCGAGAGTAGTAAGCGTTAGACCATAATCGGTTGTTTGCGCGCTCAAGACTTACGACGTTACGTCTATGATACCTTCACAGCTTCCTGTAATCAGATCAGACACTCTGAATTGTTACTTCAAATACTAGAAAGTTATCGTTACTCATTAAAGTTAATAAATAACTGATTGGAAAGGAAATCGGCTGAATTATTATCGCGTGTGTAATATTTATGGAAAGTGTTGAATAAAAAAGATATTTTCTATAATTCTGCAGATTGTGTTCGCCTGCTTGGCCGTGGCAGCAGCCCGTGCCGGAATCGCTCACGGAGGCTACGGTGGTTACGGCCACGGAGGCTACGGAGGCGGTTATGGATTCGCCGGACACGGAGGAGCCGGACTTAGCGGTGGTCTTGCCGCTGGTGCCGGAACTGCTCACTCTCTCCAGGGTGGAGCTTCCAGCTTGGGATCTGGCGGTCTTGGTGCCAGCTATGCCGCTGGTGCTGCCGCTGCTGCTGGAGCTGCTGGAGTTCAACAAATTGTTTCTGGAGGAGTTGCCGGTGGCAGGTCAGACATTGGACCCGCTGAAGGACCCAAGGCTAACGTAGGACCACAAAGTGGACCATCTGACCTCGTTGGACCCCAAGAAGGAGCCAAATCCGTAGGAGGACCCCGTACCGGACCATCCAGTCTTGTTGGACCTGCTGCTGGCCCATCCACCCTTGTAGGACCATCCCAAGGAACTGCCACCCTTGTTGGACCATCCCAAGCTACCGCTAGCCTTGTCGGACCAAGCTACGGAGGTGTTGCCTTCTACGCTGGATCCGGTGGAATCAACGGTGACGATGGAAGCTCTGGCTCTGCTGCTGCTGCCGCTCCCGGTGGTGCTTTCGGAGGTGGTCTTGGAGGAGCCGGTGTGTATCATCTCAATCATCTGAGAATACCAATTGTTTATAATGATAAATTATTAATAAAAAATAATTAAACAGGTCTTGGTGGACTCCGAGGTGGTGCTGGTGCCATTGCCGTCATCGGAGGTGGTCCAGGAATCGCTGGAGGTATTGGCGGACATGATGCCGGTGTTGCCGTTATCAACGGACCATCTGGCGCCATCCACGCCGGTCTTGGCTCTCACGGAGCTATCATCCCCGCCGGTCACGGAGGACACTGGTAAGACGTTAAGGACCCCAGCGATCTCGGCTCGGCGACGGCGGCAAACTCACCACAACCATACCGATCAACTAATCCTCTGCGCGTACATCTTCCCAAAGCTTCATACAATCTTGGAGCACGGCAACCAAGGAATAGTCATACGAACATTCAGTCAATAGTGAGATAAGTCAGCCAGATCAATCTACAACAACACCGCTACAATCCAAGCCGATTCATGTCATTCATCAAAAACATCGTCAACATTTATTACTTCAATCAAAACAACTAGCAGCATGAGGACATCTGGATCGGTATCGGCTAAGTGGTTAAGCTTTGGCGCATCACCACCAACTGAGATCCGTTCTGTTTTGTTGAACATCCACGTTGGGACTAGCCCTTGACTTACATCCATCAACATCTAAAGGCCGATGCACTCACTTACATAGGCTATCCTTTGAAGAGACCGCTGCCTAAAAAACAGTTGTCTTATAGTTGTAATACTCACTGCCGCACCTAAGCATACATATTTTTTATTACATATTCGTCATGTCTTCTTATTTTTTATATATATATATAATGTATCTATATATATATATAATTCTACCCACTATTTCTCTTCTACTTTTTATATACATACATACATATATATAGATATATACACACAAGCGCGCATCATGTTTAACTACGTATACCATATATGCAGATGTATGTCTGTGTAATGTAGCAAAGGAGACCGGTGATTGTGGTAGGTCAGCCGTTCCTGTGAGTGAATCAATGTATATAGATGGCACGCCGTTGCCGGCCCTCGACCCCGCCCGCCCTCGTCATACCCGTTCTTTACGATCACGACTAGCACCCCACCACCACCATAGATAGATACCACGTATTTATAGCGTTTATACATTTATACAATACTTTATATAAAATAAAGCATCAGTATTTAAAACTCACATCTGTTCTGTCTCACACTGGATCTTCCACTCTCCTCTCAATTTATTTTATCATGCTGATCAGCACATATCGATGCATTGTCTATCGCTGTACCATCAACAATGGCAAGAAATCAGTCCAATTCTCTCGAATCAACTCCTTCAATTATCACTCGATTCATTCAAAAGGAGATGATAATTAGAAGAAATTATTAATACTCTGGCAAGATATACTTACTAGTATTGATGTGGTGAATTTCAACAATTTTACGGTGGCCAATCTAAGCCAACATTCATTTGATCTTATTTTCTCTTCAATCTCCATTGTGAATACTTTGCTGATAGCTTTGATACATTGGATGTGAAATAATTTTCCCATGGCTTATTGCAGAGTATGCTGCAAAAAATACAAAGACTCTCTTACGAAAACAATATTTTATATCTATAGATTATAGTGTAAGAAATAACAATGATTTTATTCCAAAGAAGGTTACGACTTGAATAGAATTTTATAAAGATTAAATTTCTTTGTTTTAATGCTCTCTATTTTCTCGCAATTCTTTTTCACTTCAATATTTTAGTTTTTCCAATTTAACTCCTCATTAATTAACTTTTCAACGCGTACTTTTGAACTGACTGTTCAATAATAGACGGTCCTCATAATTTTCATTCCACGGTTATAACAACGACCCACTCGAAAGTCAGAGGATAATTGCGAGTTCTGCTCCAGGCAAGCGCACACATGATTATCTCATATTTATCACCATCGTTATCTATTCTATGTAAAGCCAAAAAAATTTCCGTTTTTAAATTTGAATGATTGAGCCAAGAAGTGATAATTCTCCACTCTTGTCGTCGAAAACTTTCTGTATCTGCAATTTATTATTAGTGGTGAGTTGACTGGAATTGCATTATAAAGTAGAAATATTCATTTTAATTTTAATCTAACTCTTTATATAACTAAGACGGAAGTTAATGAGATATAGGAAATGAACGATTTCTCAGTTTATTATACCATTAGTTTTAAATTATGTCGTGTACACTTGCAACTTGAATTCTCTCAGAACTTCCGTATAAACCAAGTGCAATGGTAAGGTCATCTAATGTTATTTTAGATGCATGAGAAGCAATTATCATCTGGAAATACTGAATCAAATTCAAGCATCTTTGCTTGTTGCATTGACCGTTGATTGATATTTGACGAATAAAAATATTTACTAATTGTAATGTTTAACATTTTATTGAATTTAAATCAAAATCAATGTATGTATAAAAAATATAAAATTCAGATGCTTTTAAATAATGGGATAATGATAAAACTTTATTTAATATTTATTTTAATTATGCTATCAATATTATAACATCTTTCTTGACAATTTTTGAATTACTTGTTACTCTACCAACACTTGATTATTCTTTAGAAATAAATGACAGTTTGAAACATTTTTAAGACGCTATAGAATCATTAATATCAGAGTACTCTAGAAATTTTTTCAATAAATTATTTAATAAGAGATGAATAATTTTTATGAAGGTATATCAAACATTTTAATGATCAATCATTTGAAAACAATTGCAGGTTCAAAGGTTGTGAGTAATAAAAATTGTTGGTGGTGAGAACTTTAATTCAGATTATGAAAAAATCATATGCCCTTCGTTAAGACTGCAATGGAAGAGAACATAGTGATCCCATAATCTCATTGCACCATTAAATTGCCACGTTTACAAACAATAATGTAAATGTCAGTCCTACCATTAACACAATTCATGTACAAATGCTGGATCATTTGTTACTTTCAATTCTTTTATAAATAATAGAATTAAAAAGAAAAATATTTCAATCATCAATGATAGAGTATCATAATGATTATTAGGTATGATAATGAATAAACATTACAGATACCCTAGTATTACATAATTTGATAAAAACTGTAATAACTTTGAAAAATATCAAACACTTTGGCATTTGTGAACTTTCGCAATATGAATCTTAAAGGTCGAGTTCGCGAGAGTCAAACTGGGACCTCGCCACGACCTAGTAGAGTTAATTGTAGAGAATGATTTTTAAAGTCATCGTAACCCACGCTCACCTTCTTTCACAATTTCTTGCTTCCTCTGCAGATGCTGCTGTACTTGACGAACCGTGTGAAATAGGGAATCGATCGTTGCGATTATTATTAGACACCTACTTTGTACCTGAAAGAAATACATGAAAATGATGGAACGAAAAATAGCAATAATGAAAGTAATTGTCAGAAATTATCCAGTGGAAAAATCGTGACTTGACCAATCGATTATCATCCATTTACGGGCTGATCTCTATTGTTAATGAAGAAATCAGAATCTATGATATTGCCTGGAACTTTGAAGGACACCAAATCATAGATCTTGATGCACCAGACTATTGGGTGTGGCATATTCTTACGAAAGAATTAGACTCCCATCAACAATCATGGTTTCTAAGGATCAACCAAGGTGCGGTCAACATCCTAGAGGTGTAGGTATATAAGCTACAACCGGAGCGTCTGCAGTCACATTCTATCATAACAGCCAGCAAAATGAAGGCTTTTGTAAGTACTAGTAGATCAACTTGAGTGCAAAATCCATTTTTTGTTAATTTGTGACACAAAAGTTATCGTGAAATAATTTATAAACAAAACACTCACTTACTTAATTAATGTGTTTTCACAGCTCATTCTTTTGGCTTTTATTGGCATCGTTACTGCTTATCCACGGGTTCGCCGGGGTGCAATTTATGGCGGTTATGGTGGACATGGAGTATATGGTGCTCATGGAGCTTATAGTGGTCATGGAGCGTATGGTGCTTATGGAGCCCACGGTGTAGCTCTTAGTGGTCCAGTTCTAGGGCCTGCTAGTCTTGCTGGTCCTCACGTAGGTGCAACAGCTCTTGCCGGTCCAGTGATTGGACCAGCTCATTTATCTGGCTCTGTCGCTGGTCCAGTACATGTTTCTGGAGCTGTCGCAGGTCCAGCTACTGTTACAGCTTCTGTAGCCGGTCCGGCACACGTAGAAGGTTATGATGGAGATTATGGTCATGGATATGGCTTTGGTGGATTCAGTCATGGGACTTATCATGGAGGATATGGACATAGTGCTTATGCTGGACATGCTGGATTTGCTGGCGGTATATATTTTATCATTTTTACTTAAATATCAATAATATTAATAACCAATAAATTGTTTTTGCTGACATATTCAACTGTTTTCTAGGATATAATCATGGAGCATATGGAGTAGTTGCCTCTGGTACTCATGGTACAATTCTTTCTGGACCTCATACTCATGGAACAGTTGTATCAGGACCTCACTCAGGTACTGCTGCAGTTTCAGGTCCACATGCTGGTGATGTTGTAATTTCCGGACCGTCCGGAAAGATTACAGCTCATGGTGCTGGCCATGGTGCTGCTGTACATGCTGGTTATGGCCATGGACACCATTGGTAAACAAAAAAGCAGAAAAAATATAGTTTTTATGATCTCTAGTACAAAGTAACATTCACACAGCTTGCAAGAAGCTGATATCTATGTACCTCGAATTTAATAACAAATTAAATATTCATAATTAAAACATAATTAAATTAATGTATCACAGAACTTTGTTAGAAATCGTTAAAATTTTGTTAAAAGAAATTTACACAGTTCAATAATCATCTGTAATCTATTTCTTATAAAAAATTAATTTTCAATATTCAATGGATTAGAATTAAATATAATTTGTTTAAATGATAAAAATTTGAAGAAATTTATTTAGTATGCTGACAGCTAACTCTGTTTTGTAATCATTAAGTTTCTGATAATAAATCAAGCTACTAGTTAATATAAGTGCGTTATAACAAAGGAAAGATTATATGGCACATTCAATTCTAGTAGAAGCAGATATATTTGCATATCTATAGGAGAAATATACTCAGAACTTATAGTACAGATTTAACGAGATCATAAAGTTACATTAGTCCATGAGCAGCAAATATCTGTCTAATATTTCTTGTTTCCTTACAACTACAGTTCTAAACTACGATTGTAATCTGATGTAAATTCTTTGAAAACTCGAGAGCTTCACACTTGTCTTATTTTCCTTATTTACCGATGCATTCTCCATAGAAACTATTTACATTCTCAGTCATAATCAATACAATGAACAAATATTATGATATTGACTCATTCTGAAGATGGTCAAATATAAACATCAATGCTATCAACCAGTCCATTCATTGTTATTTACATGAATCGAGTAATAATCTACTGTATGAAGCGTTGCATTGTAAATAAATTACCAACATATTATAATCTACAACTTAATACCATGTTATACATGAAAATTATGTAATCAAATGTAATAAAATTAAAAAATAACATTCTGCAAAGCGGTGATGTTTGGTAAAATATCAATTGAATAAATACATACATGAATGAAATATCAACATATCCAGATGACTGCTTCATTTATTAACTTTTCACTGTTTACACTTGATCGTAGACGATCTAATTCACGCTCGATAACTCTTGTTTTCCTTTTCTCGTCTATGCTTTCTCATAAGTTCGTACCAAAATTTCATCTATTCTCAACAAATATTGAATGAAAGGGCATAGAAATTCTATTCTTCTGAATGTAAATGGTTGATGATTTTACAATACAATTAATGGCTTTCTCGACGTGATTGATACATTTATGTTATTTGGATAAAGTATAAAAAACTAGTCTACTTCCAATTGAATACCTAGTAAATAATATTATTGACCATTGGATAGGATTGATCAAGTTATCGATCACACAAATTTGTGGTCAATACAATCCTATTTGAATGACTATTAAAATACTCTTGGAACGATATTCCGATGCGAGCATCGATGTTGAGAAAAAGAGGAGGGTGAGTGACCCGATAATTGATACGAGCTAGCCACAGTAAAAAGAAATAAAAACTCAATAGTGGGGACGAAATTACTATGCGAAGCAAAATTAACATGCAGCTTCTACTAACGACTTTTAATTTCAATTTACAATCGTTTGATTCATGCAACGATTAAATTTATCTGAAATTAAGTTGAAACTTACTTATTATAATTTCAATACACTCTGACTAACATATTAATAAGAAGATATATTTTTATATGAAAATATATACCTACTGAATTATTCCGTTGGTTCTGATTCTGTTACAGTCCAATATTCTTCTTTAAACTCACCTCTTCTGTTGCCATCATTACAGTTTTAGGTAATAAGAAGAACAGCTAGTGAAAATCTTCAAGTAAATAAGATTTCCAGCTGTGTTCTGGTACTGGGCAAAGATTGTCAGCCAAGGCGATTGGAAAGAAACCTTTATACTGCAACAGAAACGTGGGTTGTTGAAATTGTCCTCTAATACCTACACAAAGGTGAAAACTAGAAATATCAATTGTAAGAAAAAAAAAAAATTATTCAGTACAATACACTGTTATTTACATTTTACGCAACGTTACTCTATAAATATCAAAAACATAATAGCAATGAAAATAGATAACAAGTAGGTTTCACTAAACATTCTATTACGTCTAAAGTCAACAATTTCTATTGTGGATCAATGATTAAATTCTCCTGTAGTTAATTTGCTCCAAAAGGAACATAATGTGCTATTGAATCCCACAGGTAGTTCCAAAGTCGAAATAAAAATTTCATATTCAATTTTTACAAATAATAATAATAAACTTCATTAAAATTAATTTTTAAAAATAAAGCGAATTTTTATAAAAATATTCACCAAAGAAAAATTGATACTTTATAATTATTTAATTGAAATAATCAAGGTTCATTCAAACTATCTATGTTCTAATTTCCGATATTAATTGGTACAATAATTTTCATAGACAAATAACTGTAAATTGTCATTAGAATAACTAGAGAAAATTTTCACGTGGTTAGAATCCTATTGAATCGCACACATGTACATTTGGAATTTTTTATCGTCCCAAGAGTTCGATTCATCTCCGTTAGAATGTAGAACAAAATTCCCAGATGTCACAATAATTGTACTCACCAAAATATATTGGCTACTGAATATCCCCCGAGTATTTTTCGATATTTGAATAAAACATTTATATTCATATATAATCAATGAAAATAATAAAAAATAAAGTGAGAAAGATTAAATATCATGTTATTTATATTAATTCATAATTTAAAAAGCTTTCGATCGATCACAACCATTTTCATGTGTCTAATGTGCTGACAAACTAATCAAATTTCAATAAGAATCCAATTGAATTAATTCTATCTTGTTAAATTCGTCTATTGCTCGGAGCAATTTTAATAATTTCATATTGCACAGCACAATCATGCATTCTAATGAAAAGGTAAAATCACCCTAGAGGCATATTATGCCAAATATTATGATAATTTTCGAATATATCCATGAATCGATAAGGTCATTTACCCACTCTCTAAACTTATCTCTATTTATGTTCTTACTCTACATCTCAATGAATACAAAAATTAATTATTTATCAACATTTATTATACTGTAACTCATCATTTTACCTTAAATTTCATCTTAAAGTCCTGTACTAAATTAAAAATGTTGTTTTTTTGAAATCTGTTGTTAAGCTTTTGATAGGAGCTAAAATAATTGCATGCCTGACCTAATCGGGTATACAATGCACTTCACATCACTTGCTTAATTGCAAAAACATACCTACACATGCTTTTAAATTTTTTTATAATTAAAAATAATAAGAGTCATTTAATCAACATAATGGTATATAAGAACAGCTTTTTATTTATTTTATCCTTCCCTAAAACATGAATGATTTGATATAATTAATACAATTGATTTAGCTACTAAATAATTAAATAGAAACAATTTCAACTTATGTATTAATTAAAAATAATCAAATGGGAATGCATTGAGTGTGTGGTTATATTTTGTTGTGTTTTATTTTGGGACAGAAACGAAAATTCAAAAGGACTAGTGTCCTTCAGTGGCAATGATTACAACCACAAGCGGATGTTGACCACGACTCTCACTTAGTAACGGATATTGCTGAAGTATTTGTCGTTGAGTATAGAACAAATGTGCGCTATGACCCTCAGCAGTGGCAGATTTAGCGCGAAGCTATTAAATATATGCATCTCGTATGTCACACCTTAGTAATAGACATCAACAACCAACAGAGTTACAATGCTTTCAGTGACTTAGCGTTGATAAATCCCCCGGTAGTGCACGGGCGAGATTGAGAATGTTTGGCGTGTCCTGCCCCGCCCTATAAGGAACTGCAATAAAATCGCCAAGCACATAACTGACGGACTATAAAAGCTGGTACGTTTTGCTAGACAACACCACATCATCGCGATCTGTCAATAAAGACATAGTCAGTTACTATACTTTAAATAATCATGTATAAAATTGTATCACTCTTGGCCGTCTGCGTGTCAGTCGTGGCTTCAGCTCCATCAGGTCTCCTGTATGGTCATGGAGTCGGCTTAGCAGGACCTGTTCTTGGAGCAGCTGGTCTTGCTGGACCAGCAGTTGGACCTGCTGCCCTTTCAGGACCTGTCGCAGGACCAGCTAGAATTTCTGGTGCTGTTGATGGAGGTGCAGTCGTAACTGGATCAGTTGCTGGACCATCAGTTGTTTCTGGTAGCGTTGTTGGTGGTACTGCTGTTCTTGAACCTGGTTATGGTCTTGGATACGGATGGAATGGACTAGGTACATTAGTTTTTTTTATGTAATAAAATATAAATTTGTCAAGATTAGTTTGTGTATATTTAATTTTATATTTTACAGCAGCTCATGGTGCTCATGGAGCTGTACTGGCTGGTCCTGTATTAGGTCACGCTGCTATCTCTGGTCCTGCAGCACTCCCGGCAGTTGTGGCTGGACCCTCTGGAAGTATTGTTGCTGGAGGAGGTTACGGACATGGACATGGATGGTGGGGACATTAATCATTTCTATAGACTTCGACAGCCCGGAATTTCCTCGACTACCACTTATCGACCTCATATTAAATACGACTCATGATCTCCGTATATTTTACCTCTTTTTGGATAATTTGGAATATATACCTCACTACTTGTATATAACAAATCCTTTTTTAAAATATGTATCAATTTTTTTTGCAAATAAAAAATCAATAACATAAAAAATTTATCGTATTAATTATTTACGTGGTTTTTAATTTAATTTCATATTTTAAATCAATCATCACCGATAATTATTATTTTAAATTAAAAACACAAATTGGAATCACTTGAAATATTAAAACATAAAATAATTTCTCTGAATTAAATGTTTTTAAAACGATTTACAAATGAGTAATGCATCAAAATAAAATAAAAAATGTTGAATAACAGATTTAACTCATAAGTCTCTATGTATCTCTACAATTTAATTAGTTTTCAACAAGCTTGTTTATTTATGTAAAAGAAAATTGTCATTTTCAGTTTAAAGCATATATCTTTCAAAACAATTATATTTATTTATTTACTCAAGCATAGGTATTTCAACAGAACTGTATATAAGGCGAAGAAGCAGATATATTAAAATTAAACGAAAGAAAATAATGAGATCTAATTAACGACGCCGAACATGACTTAGTTGAAACAAAATTTTCCTTTCTACATTCTCAAAAAAGCAACAAAATTTATATTAAATTTTTTTGAAAATAAACGAATTTATCATATAAAATATGTAGTTTTTTGTAAGAGCTATTGTTTTCCTTTTTGTTTATTATCATATTATTATCCTTCGTTTATTTACAATGTTTTGTACTCTGATTAAAAAATATTAAAAGCTTGTTTATAATTTTTATTTTTTCCTACTTTACTTTAGTTCCATACATTACAAATATAAAAACATTTATTTCATGAGTCAATAAAAAAGAATCAACATTTATTTTTGTAATTAATGTTTTATAGTTGAAAGAACTCGGTTTTTATTAATGAATTGTTATGTACATCAATAACCACACATTAGCAAAGTAAATAATACTATTTAATTTTATTAAAATTTCTATGAATGTTTAAAATTTAATCAATTTATCATTCACTCTATTTTGATGATTTATCAATTAGCAAAGCAAACTTTTATATAAATTATTCTAGAAGAAATTTTCAATCAAGCATTTGTGTAAATTTTGATGAAATCATTTGATTCATATCCTGGAAATAATATGAGCAATATTTTTTATAGAATATTCAAACAAAGTGTTTAATTGGATTGTCTACACTTGGTTGCTTTAAATGTTAGAAGCGGTATAAAAGTATAATTGAAACTAATTCTGCTGCCGATAACAACCGAGACATAAAATGCAACATATTTTTTATGCAATATGTTTTTCTCCACCAAAAATAAATGAATTGTTGATATTCTAGTGGGTTCTATTTAAATTTTATAAAAAAAACTACAGTCCAAAGCTTCCTATTTTTAGCCAGCATAAAAAAATGAATAAATTATATTATTTCCGGAATCGAAGAAAATCAACTTGTAATTATAATAGTAAAAAAAATTTCAATGCCTTCAAACGGTTTCACTTTTACTATCATACAACAATTATAATTACTGATGTATGACATTTCTCTCGACAGATTAAAACAATGATACTATCGCTAGAAGGTTAGATCAAGGATAAATCGACTTATAAAAGCTTGGTAGTTGAGTTGTCTTGTCAGTCGTTCAACAATATCTCAGTTGAGCTAATTACCCACTAAATCTCAACATGAAGTACTTGGTAAGATTATTTAATATGACCGTGAGATCAATTATGATTTGAAATAATTGAAACATTTTTAATTAATTAAAAGATTCAAATGAATAAATATCATTGGCCTAAGATGTAATTCGTTTCTTTAGATTGTCTTAGCTGCTGTAGCTTCTGCAGTTTCCGCTGCCCCAAGTGGTCTTCTTCATGGTCTAGGATTGGCAGGTCCACACCTTGGTGGAGCTGCTCTAGCAGGTCCAGTTGTAGGCCATGCTGGTCTTTCAGGACCAGTTGTTGGACCAACTCATGTGTCTGGTGCTGTAGCTGGCTCTGCTGTAGTTTCTGGATCAGTAGCTGGGCCTTCTGCTGTTATTGGATCCACTGCTGGAGCCACTCTTCTCTCTGAGCCATCTCTTGGTCTTTGTAAGTGTTTTTTATTGAAACTTTTTGATGAAATGGTAAAAAACTATTGAATATTTTATGTGAAATTGATATGTATGTTAGCCGCATGGGATCTTGGATGGCATAATGGACCTGGAGCAGTGGTTACTTCCGGTCTAGTCGGACCTGCTGCTCTCCACGGAGGACATGGCTCGGTAGTTGTTGCCGGTCCTGATGGAGCATCTATTTCCACGCATGGTCTCGGACATGGTGCTGTAATTGCTGGAGCACACGGACATCTGGCACACTGGTGAATGTTCTGTACATTCTGTTATCGGTTCTCTCAACACTGTCCTTTTTGATTTTGTTAACTCCCCCAATTCCTCTATGTAAAAAAATCTTTGAATAAAAGAAAAATAAATTTATTACTGAACTAAAAATTTTTTATTCTTTATAATTATTAAATTGTATTCTCTAAAAATGAATCAGTAAATATTCACTATTTGCAGTGATAATAATAGCACTAATTCAAATAATGGTGGTTTTATAACTGAAAATTAGTGAATATTGACTGTTTTGCAGGGATTTTCACTAATTCATTTTTAGAGAGTAGTGCAATAATATTCATTCGAGTTTAATATCAAAGATAAAATGAGTTTTTTGTATTTTATTTGTTTATGTTTTTTTAAGCTATTAAATAACAATCATTCAATAATAAAATTTCCTTTCTAACTTATTTTGTTCAGAAAAAAACTTATTTTTCTTTTTTTGAATACTAGATAAATAATAAAATAAAAAAACAAAAAGATTACTATCTATAAAGTATTAATGTATGAATGTAAAAATATTTAGAAATTAGTAAATAAACTACATTTTATATAAGAGAGACATTCTCGAGTATTTAATATCAAGTCCACAAGCTGCAATAATCAACGAAAGCTTTTGTCGAAAATTAAACATACCATGAGAGCAGCACAATCCACAAATATATGTCACTGGTGTTTAAAGTTCATACTGAAATACATTTAGTCGCTCAAATGTAAATGCAAAGCTTTTTGAATTAAATTTAAAGTCCTAGCTCTCTACATGGCATCTCTATAGACACTTCACAATATTACGTTCATCTTTATATTGATTTAATTTCTATTATTATTGAATCAATGACTACCCGTCACCCAAACGTCGTTCCCCAAACGTTCAACGCAAATTTATGCTGATATTTTTGCAAAATTCCCGTTTTACCGCATTTTAGGAATGAAATAATTGATTTTTCATATGTTTGACCTGATTTTGCATTTCTAGGCATTGAGACGAAGAGAATGAGTGGTCGATCGTCAAAATCGGACAACTTTGATTTTTCGACCCCAAAAAATGGCAAGTGGTACCCCTTTCCATTTTTTTGGGCCAAAAAATAAAAGTACTCCGATTTTAATGATCGAGGACTCATTCTCTTCGTCTTGATGTGTAGAAATGCGAAATCGCGGCACGGCCTAAGAAAATTCATTCTAACACCCTCCAAACGGGGTAAGACTGGACACTAATTATAAAACATCATCCCCCTGACTTTAAACCCTTGTAACTCATGAACGGACAGTCCAATAACCTTTTTCATGGACGTTTTAGAAACCTCTGATTCCGAGCTATAGAATGATATCCACAAATTTATTGCAAAAAATTTATTTCCCCCTCAAAATCGCTAAAATACAGAAAAAGTCACATTTTTTTAGGGAGTTTGCCAATTATTTTTGCGATTTTAAGGGTGAAATAAATTCTTTTTAAGTTTTTTATGGACATTTATCTTGAGCTCAGATTCTCAAATTTTTTAAAGACCTCCTTAAAATTATCATTAGATGAATCGTACGAGAGTTATAGAGATCAAAAGTCAAAATAAGGATCCAAAAATCACCCACCCTTCGAATTTGCAGGGGACGTTTGAGGAACGAAATTTTTTTATACAGGTAATAAATATATTTCAATTCAATCACTGAATTAAATTATAGATACTTCCTCAAAATGAAGAATTTTGTGGTACTGGCCTTAAAAATATTTCATAAAACTAAAAGCTAAAAATGAGCATTTTTTTTCGATATTCTGTAGTCATAGGCTAAAAGTTTCAATTAATTTTTTTTATTTTTAAAATGAAAATAAATTTACTCTTATATAATTACTACATAGAAGTGATTCACATATTTTTAAAACAATCTTCTCAATCTAATTTGACTATAAATTTCATTTAGTGAAAATATGGCCAGTTAAAATTCATTGAGATAGTGAGAAAACTAAAACAAGGTAGGAAAGAGTGCACACGTTATTTTAAAATAAAGCCTTTTAACGAAAGGCAAAGCTTTTTTTGTTCATATTTTTTCAACGTTCTTAAAAAAACTTAAAAGGTGGGAAGTGATACTATTACAAAAAATAATAATAATAAAAACAATCGATAAAATATATTCAACCGCAAAAAGCTAGTGCTCATAGTTACCTTTGTCATTAATAAAAAAATAATACCAATTTCGCATCTATTAATAAAGAATGCAGTAAAACAACAACACAAGTTCCGGGATTTTCCGTTATGTTTTGAATTCCGTTAACCACACCTATTTTAATCACAATATTGACTTTTAATCAGGGTTGAAGGTCTGTAGTGTTTCCAATAGCACCGTTAGTTAATATAAAAAGCCACCGAGTCAGAGGGTTCAACATCAGTTTTCTTCTATTAGCCGATAGAAACACTTCAAGAGCTCATCAAACCTATATTTCAATCATGAAATTCGCAGTATGTAATTATTTTTTTATATACAACTATTTTAATTGATTCAATAAAATTAATTACTTTAATTAATAATAATTAGATTGTCCTTGCTGCTGCCCTCATCGTGGCTATCTCTGCTAGTCCAGAACGTCAACGTCGTTCACTCGGATGGGGATGGGGACATAATGGAGTCGTATTAGGTGGTCTGGGCTGGGCTCCAGCTCTTGGAGTCCATGGTGCTGCTTTGGTAGGACCTGTTTCTCCATCCGTTGCTGTGGTTGGACCTGCTGCAGGCTCTGCTGCTGTTGTTGGACCCGTTGGTGGTTCTGCTGCTGTGGTGGGACCTCATGCAGGAAGTGCTGCTGTTGTTGGACCCTCTGGTGGACACACTGCTGTTGTTGGACCATCTGCCGGACATGCTGCTATTGTTGGTGGTCACTCTGGTATGAAAAATAGTATAATCACTAGAAATATTCTCTAGTTATAAGTTGTAGAAATTATTTACCTAATTAGACAATTTATTTTAGGAGCTGCTGTAGTAGCTGGACCGGCTGGTTTGATTTCTGCTGGAGGTTTATGGCATTAAAAGTAAATTACAAGTTATTACAGCAGTTTGAATATCATCATTGGAACTAGAAAATTGTAATTTGATCATGGAATCTAAACATCACGATACTATCGTATATTATTGTTTTAAAAAACTTACTTCCGTAAATAATAAATCTTATCCCAGCTGCATGAATACCGACTACTTATTCCAACTTACTCATTACAAAGTTATAATGACTCTTTGAAGCATTCTATTGCATTTGTACGATCAATTCTTTTGTCTATCAGATGACCCAGCACCTCGATAAGTTTTAGCAATCTACCTCAAACTTTCTTCTTTCGATAGATTTCCATATCTTCAGGCTAGCTGAGAATACTTTTTCTTTCTTCTTTTCTGTCCTACTGATCACGATTGTACTTTACTTTTAATTCACTCTTTACTGTGAATAATCTATAGATACTATTCTGAATGAATATCAATTTCTATTCTATTGACATATAATTGAATAAATGAGCTGAATAAAAATGATAAAAATCTGGCTTTATTTAAAATAATGTCATCAGTGATCATTGATATTCCTTTGTCAAAAACTTTCCATGCATACGATGTTATCATTTTATTCTTTCAAACTTTTATTTTTTCACAAAGGACTGGATGTGAAAATTGATGATATTTTCTCAGTGTTGTTTGAATAACATTTCAAACTCAATTCATTAACATTATATAATTCACCCAAAGGTAATAATAATTAAATACAAACCATGATATAATGAACTTAAAAGCTTTTTCAGGTGTTAAATTGCATGGAAACAACCAATAATAAAATTTGTTTAGTGAATTTTTAAAACTATGTTATGTGTATTAATCAATACAATTAATTATATGCCATTGGCTATTAAAGTGAATTCAAAACTTAACTAATTTATTAATTATTTGCTATCACTTATTTCATAATATAATTCTCATATAAATTTGATTAAATAAATTACTAGTGCAATTTAAATAATAGGGATAAAAATGTTTGCAGAGTACAGGTGGATGAAAATACAGAGTGAAATAATTTTTAAGTATCAATTTATTTTTAAAAAAAACCAATTAAAAAGCATCAGTGAATAAAGAAAATAATTACGAGTCATAATTTGAAACAATTTTTAGAATTTGAGCAACTTTTGTTTAATTTAAATTTATTATTGTAATTATCATCTAACCCAAAATAGCTTTGCCTCCCCAAGCGTTTCCGGCCCAGGCGTTACCAGTCCAACCAGTTGCCAAAAGTGGTTTGCTAATAAGAACGGCTGTTAAAAAAATGAAAAAAAATATAAACAATAATATTATTAATATAAATATAAATAATAGCATACTTATAAATATATCTTTAACATTAAGAGAGTACATTTCAATAAGATTCGTCATAGTTGAAAAAATTATCTTCAATTAAGTTTCTATTTTCTTTAGCTAAATAAAGCATAAAAAATATTGGTAATTATACACTTTTTTCTACAATTCAAAGCCATAAAACTATTAACAATCTTTATTTTAGCTACTTCTACTATTTTTTTTTATAAAAATGGAACATTTTGAGACCAAGATCATTAAAATCCATCTACTTTTCGATTTTTTATGCTCAAAAAACCAAGTGACCGTGAAAGTGTTGATAATTATCAAAATATTATCGAAGAAACTTACGAGCAGGTGCAACGACAGCAGGTTGAATCGTCTTTACAACAGTGGGGACTGCAGCGACTGCAGGAGCCCAAAGAGGAGCACCAGGGTTAGCATCGGCAAAAGCCAAAGCGGCAATGACGACGAATAAGAAAGCCTGAGGGAAGTGTTGATTAATTATCATTGATGTAATTACGATTATATTGGCATGAAACAATTTTTTATAGTACATTCAATAATACATTACCAAGAGTTTCATAGTGATGATTGTGGATTGTTTTTTCACTGGTACTTCAGTAAGAACTGCAGTGGAAAACTGATATCTGTCCGTAGGTTCTTGCCAGTATTTATATCCGTGGATTTTGACAATCACATCACTTTTCTTTCAATGTTCATTATGTCTTAGTTTGAATGTATGAACTTGTCTCCAGGGAGAGGTTTGTTCGATCGAGTTATTATTCGCTAAACGACAATATTGCATCAGAAAACACTTCTAATGGGACATTAAATATTTTATTTGTTAAATTATTGACTAAGCAAGGAAGGATTTTCTGATGGCTTTTGTTTGTGTTTAACTGATGTAACCTATTGCCTTCTTCGAAAAAAAAAACAAGTACTCAACATCGAATTTCCAATTTAAAACAAATGGTTGGACATTTTTTTATGTCAAATAAAACTGTTTTATTTCAAACTCTAGTCAAATTTTAAAATACGAAATAATTTATCATATAACAAACATTTTATAGACGAGATGGCTAATAATGGAATAACATTGCATCAGACTAAAATGCAAATATCTACTTGAATTCTTTATTAAATGATACAAAAGCATTACAAACATGTTTGCAATTTCAATTTTCTAGTCTAGAGTTTCATTCATCAATAACATAAAAAAATATATTTTGTCAATTATTCATCAGTTCAGCGGAACTAAATGAAACAATTTTATTTAATGAAAAAAAATTTTCTGATTGTTTGGATGCAATTACACTGTACATTTGCAACTTTTTATTAAAAAGATGAATTCAATCGTGTAAAAAATATTTTTTATGTGAATAGTCAATATAGAAATAAAATTGCATCAGCTCAATAAGGTGACATTCACCTTCTCTTTTTTGCACAAGAGAAATTTATTGGCCACTAAAATTACTTATGCATTGAATGCATTTGATAAGGACTAACGTGATAATTGATAAATACTTTTAAGCAACTGAAATAAATTATTCAGAAATAATAATAATATAGATCTCTTCTTCAAGTCTAAGTAAAATTAATTGAAGACGTTTTAGTTTTAAAAATGATTTTCTTCCTTGACTTTACAGCTAAGTTTTGAAAGATGAGTATTGTTGATATGAAATATTTCATCAAATTATCTTTAAAGTGATATTCTATCTTCCAAAATAATAAATTACATTAATCTTGAATTTATTACATGTTGAAAAGGATTTCTCAATTGTACTTTTAAGTAATAGAAGTAAGTTGAGTTCTTCAATTGAAGTAACAAAATATTGCTCATTTATTTTTAGATCTTTTGTAAAGAACGTTGATATATTTTCGAAATGATAAAAAAAGATTATTCTGATTTCCATTCTTATCATTATTCAAATCCTCTACCAGGTTGTCCTACTGCCTCGTAAATTTCTCAGATCGATTAGGACAAGGATTTCATTGAATTTTCGCTTCCTTTCTCTTGTCCTCCTTTACTATCTCTACCTTTTGTTCAATCCTTCTGTGACAGTCTTGTGATACAGAACAGTAGTTTTTTAAACTGTACATTTCTAGTAATTGAAATCATTTTTACATGTGTATTTATTTTATTTGATGATAATTTAATTCATTATTTTGCAATGAATGATAACTTTTTTTTTTGTAAAAGAAATGATAACTATTGCAAAGAAAATACATCTTAGAATTAAACCGTTTAGAATTTTTTTTAATCTTGGAGTTTATTTCACTCTCTTGAAATAGTAAAACATGTAGATAAATAACTGTTCTACATTGAATGTGAATATACCAGAAAGTGTGAAGTGAGCAGTTATTTAAAAGGATGAAAGAAACATAGTGATGCGTTGTAACTCTTAGTCTTTGTAAATATACAACAGTTGCATAGCCGTGGAAGCACGTCTTCTACAAAACGCTACATTTGGTGAAACGCTGTCAAAAGAGTACTCAAGCTTACGGTGCACAGTGTATAAACATTTTTAAACGACCTTATGTTGACAGAAATATATATTTCACGCAGATAAACTAACCGCATATTCAAATGTATGCAGTCTAATACTAAATTGAATTTTATGATTGCATTTCATGATTGATTATTTACACAAATTCATCACAATAATTTTACAAGCACGATTTTTTTTATTAACTACAAATTTATACATGCATTGTTATTATTTTTATGTGCAAAAAAAATTTTGAAGCAGTGTTTCTATCAGAAAAGATTTTTTAACATTCAAATAATATCATTCAGATTAATTTCATCAATTTTTAATAATTTTTATACTACACACAAGTCATTTTTCTGTTAATAGGAATAGTTATCAATATCAGTAATTATTCTTTTGGAAGTGCAGAAGCTGCAGTTGCTGGTTGATTGTTGGTTCCATGTGAGATAGACTCGAAGAATGAAAAAACGTTCTTCATTGCATTAGGAACCATTTCTGCAGGTCGCATTATTTCATCTCCAAATTCAAAATTAGGAATTTTTATCTGAATCAATAAAATTACTTGCAATTAATATCGCTGACAATTATATTTAATTGTAATTATTTTAATAAAATATACCTGACTCATTGTAGACTTAAGATTTTCCTGGAGCGAATGGAACGTTTTTTGTACAATTTCTTGTACTTGTTGAGCATTCAAAGTGGTACTATTAATAATAGAGTTTGTTATATTTAAGACTGCATCAGGCTGGAATACCTTAAATAAAAAAATTTCGAATTTTATAGTTAATGATTATCACTATTTTAATGTCACATTTA
The DNA here is from genome assembly GCA_028641665.1 of Chelonus formosanus. Taxonomy (NCBI): domain Eukaryota; kingdom Metazoa; phylum Arthropoda; class Insecta; order Hymenoptera; family Braconidae; genus Chelonus; species Chelonus formosanus. Next base: position 6,190,414 of record CM054006.1, on the reverse strand, counting down.
ATTTACTTACTTGTTCAACACTACCACGAATAGTATCTAATGTTGAAGTAAATCCTTGTTGAAACTGTTGTACCATTTTTTGAACATCGTTTGAAGCCGCAACTGGTTCTGCAGTTGCTACTGGATCACAATATGATACCTTGAACCGAAAATTCATTTTGATGATAATTATCAAAGTAAATGGTAACGTTTATTTTAGTTGAATAAATATTTCCTTTCGTGAGTCTGAGAGTGATAAAATATAATGGATGATCACTGCAAATCGTAGTGTCTTATTTTAATGCACTTAAAGTGTCTTAAAATGACGTCACCCATTTGATTAACATTGTAGTCACTTTCTAGATATTTGAAAATGTTTAAAAAGTGACTACAATGTTAATCAAATGGGTGACGTCATTTTAAGACACTTTAAGTATATTACAATAAAACACTTCCAAATTTGAGATTTTCAGTGTGCGATAAATTTATTTGCTTTATAACATACAGTGATTTTTTTCCATTTTATTACATGGTTTTGAAATAAAAAAAAAAACGATAAAGTTTTCATTGATTAAAGACATGAATTGTTAAAAAAAAAAAAAGAGAAAAAAATGATATTATGTTATAAAAAAGATTGAAAATGTGAAATGAAAATGTATTTTACAGTATTTGAACGGGATTAAATAAAAAAATTGTTATTCTGATTTTTTTAAATTATACATAATTGTATATAGTAGGATAATTTTCTGGTAAATTTTAATTAGTAAAATTGAAAGAATTTTTTTAATACTGAATTTTAAAAAAAGCTTATTTTTTTTCGAGATATAACAAAAACGATCAGTCTAAATTATTTGACTACCGTTGTTAATCCTGTATAATCCAGGTGACTATTTTGAGTTTTAATGGAAGTGAAAAAATTGATTGAATGGGTTATAATATTTTCACAATTGATTCAGTTGTAGAATTGCATAAAAAAATAAGTTGATGATTCTTTTAATAGTGAGTTTTTACGTTCACTTTTTCCTTAGGGGATTTAATTTAACCAACTTTCCCGTATATCTATCAAATGTTGATATTTTCAATTTCAATCAACCTCTAGCCATAAAGTATTTTATGAGTAATGATAAAGAAAATTGTTGTATGAGTTAATATAAAAAATGTATACTTACATGACAAAATGCCAAGAAAGCAAAAAATACAAAAAGTTTCGTCTGCATAGTAATTTGTTGATTTCTTTTAATCTAGAAGAACTTGCTTTCTGTAAGATTTTTCACACTGCAATGAATATTATTAAAAAATTTTAGCTCTTTTTATACATAGTTGTATCCGGAAAAGATTGAAAATTCATATAGAGATTATGTAACAGAGAAAAAATTCTTTTGTACTTTATCGATTCATAAATACGTTAAAGTGTTCAGCTGACAACAGAGATGTTATTTAAAAGAATTGAATAGTTCTTACATTTTTATTGATCGTACGTGTCAGAATAAAAATGTCTTTATCATGTATTTTTCTTATCAAATAACAACTTAGGTAATAAATTATTTGTCCACATCAATTTCTGTTTTGTAGAAACATTCTTTACTTCATGGTTTAGTGATGGATATCAATCACTCGGTAAACCTGGATATGGGATAAATTTTATTGACCGTATTAAAATAGAAATGATGTATCAAAGTGTTTAATCGATGTTCAAAAACAATTCTACCAATAAAAAAATTTTAAAATAATTTTATCTGAACACTATTGATGACAAAAAATTGTTTTCTTCTTCAAAAAAAAACAGATTAAACATACGTTGGTGGTATAATAATGGTAGAAAAATATTGAATAAATATAAAAATTAACTTTAAATAAAAATCTAAATGCTGTAACAAACCAGATAAAATTAATTACTGAATATTAACTCAAAGCAATGTGTATTAAAAAGTTAATTATTTCCTTTTGTTTATTTTTTAATTCGAATATATTACAAATCTGAGTTCAAAAGAAGAAAGTCGATAACGGATGGTGTCCCCAAGCGATTACCCACTTGAGTACCACCCATGCTTAATGTTGCTTGACTGCAGTAATTAGAAAATATCTTGGTATGATATTACTACTGACAAAAATTTGCCCTAAGTTTAAAATCAAAAAAGGCACTGAGTTATCGTCCATCTACATTATTATTATTATATTATGGATGAATAATTATGCAAACATTTTATGTAAACGCAAAATTTTGTCATATTCGCATTGTAAATAAATTCGCAGTGTCCTCTGTGGTTCTCTGTATTCCAATAATAGATGTATTCAATAAATTCTGATAAGAAATGATACAAAATATTACAACAAATAACATCTGCACATCATAGGACAATTGATAAAATGATATAAAATTGAAGTAACCACAATATTGTATTAATTTGACTTCTGGTACTCCTATAATGTTGAAGTTAACATCAAAATCAATATTGAATCTGGTGAAAATGTGTAATTACATTGAAATTTACATGTGATATTCGACTAAGTAAGCTCAATTTTGTAGTATATTAATAATTATATTTTTCGTTTATAAAATAAACAGATAAAAAGAATACATAAAGCTTTATTAAAGTAAACCTAGGTTGAAAGGATTTTTTAAATATCAATTTATTTTACATAAAATCAAAGCGATTTGGATAAATATTAAACCATTTATATGCACAAAAAACATATTACTTTATAACAAAAATAATATGTAAGGCAATTTTATCCACGTTTGAAAAAAAATTGGTAAAATAATTAAAAAATTCTCTTTAAAAAATCATTTTTAATTTCGATCCCTCAAACATGAAATTATTTGATAAAATAGCAGACAAATTTTTAGCTGAATAAGTAATAGATTTAATTGTTCCAAAAATTTGTTTATCAAGAAATGTTTTAATTGATTGTTTTCTCTATTATAAAATGGTATTGTAGTCAAGTATTCTCGAGTCTAAACTGCCGCCATCACTCGGACATTACAGCAACCGCTTACTAACTAAAATTCTGCAATTATTTGCAATAAATGGTTTGAATCTCAACTATATAGCTCAGTCATAATATTTATCACATCAATAACCAAACCCTTATTCTTATAATATAAATTATTCAAAAATTTTCTACAATTGTTGTATGGCAAAAAAGATCCATGCGAAAAGTTTTTGCATATTGCGCCTAGTCAAATAACATTGCCAATTAAAAATAAAAAAAGTCATAAAAAGTAAATATTTGAAATGAACATCACTAAATTTGAAGAGTTCCATTTGATATTTTTTTTCTGTGTCGTCTATTAAATAACAAAAGTAGTCCAGTTACTTTACGACTTTTGCGAAATATCACGCATCACATTCAGCTCAATTAGAGTTGTTTCAACTACACACAGAGTCGTTAAACAAATAATATATCGTTTCATGACAGTAAAATTCACATTCGAAATAACATAACATTGAAGACGGCTTGGAGAACATTATAAAAGTTCATTTATTTATCAAAAGACGTGATGTAATAAAAAAAAATTATGCTGAAATTTTATCGAATAATCCTTTTAAAATTAAAAACAAGAAAAAAATGGTAAGTGAAATGTATGATGAACTAGAAAATGAAAAGTTGTAAAAAGATAATGTTCCAAACGATTTTACTTCTTTATAGACAAGAAATAGCTTTATCCATTAAACAGATGTTGTAACGACCTCCTTCTGTAACTTTTAGCCTTAGTGTGTATAATATAATATGTATTACAGCTTAATAACTATAAAAATATACTCAGCATCATCCTTCGTTAATAAAGTACGTATTTAAAAATTATTAATGAATTAAAAAAAAATATCTCCTAGATGCTGCAATTACTTCAAGACTCCAACTCCCTTTCTAAAGAACCACCGAGACATATTTTGAAGAAATATCCACATAATAAAAAATTAATCGAAGAAATTTCTTTTTATCAAAAGAGTCTTAAATCATAAGATTAATTGTATTTCTCAATAAATAAGAGTATTACCGTTAAAATCAAGCTATTTAAGTTGAATTATTTGTACTCGAGACATTAAATTCGTTAATTTATGAAATAGATATCGTTATAAACTATTCTCAATCAGCGAGAGAATCGAGTCACCAGTATTATACTAACTGAACCGACATAAATCGAATTTGATACGCCGATCGGAATTAAATCTTCACTCAAGATAAGCTATAATTTTAAATCGTTTCGTATAGAGTTACCTGATCAGGACTCCAATAAAGACTAGTGGAACGAATTATTTTATATTCCTACAAATATCAAAATTCTAGGGGTTTTCCCACCAAAATAAAATCGATAAATCAACAAAAGATAATATCCATATTGTATTTTCGGTATTTTTTTTTCTTTTATTTAAAACACAATAAAAGTTTTATTAGTCTTTTCTTGATAATAAAGTATTTTTATTACAGATCAACTTCAACGCAAGTAGCCTCCACGTAATAGCGATAAAAATTATTGCTGGAAAAATATTATAAGAAGCTTCATGGTAAGTCATTTTCACTCAAATAAATGAAAAGTTTAGTTTAGGGGGGAAAACAGAATAAAAGTTAATGAAATGTATGTTGAGGTATCCTGTGTGTATCACAGTTTCCCGCAAAATTCGAATGTCACGTGAATCGCCTGCGCATTAACGCTTGGAGCACGTGGAACAATAAAATCTGTATGGAAAGATCCGCCCCGTGTACTTCGGGGTAGCGCCCATCTAATCGTAAGGGAAGTGAGGAGAACAGTCGCGCGCCGGCCGCTGTCACGGTGAGTTCCTCATGTGTCGCTCCGTTTCGGTGAGTCCATTTTTCTCTTACGTGTTTTACCTTAAATTATTTATTTTCATTATTTATTATTACAAGACATTTATCTTCATTTATAAATATTATTTTCATACATTTAAAATGATCTATCATTTTTTTTACTTTATCACAACTTCTCTCAAAATGTCATCCTTAATATTTATTCACACTACTGCTTGTTATAATGAGTTATATTAATTATTTTATCTGGTAAAATAATAATGTGATGAATTATATAGTGATTATAAACCTTATTGCAATGAATAATATTTTGACTGTGTAAATGACAGAGTTTTAATGGAACTCCATGTAATGATGGGTAGAAGGAAATTCAAAAACTTAGGGTTTCGTTGAAAGTTTCAATATATATTTTTTGCTGTACACACTAACTGGTCTCTCCTCGAAAGGAAATTCTATTGGCCTGACATCTACAATTTAAATTAGTTTAACAAGATTGCTGTGAAAGGTTAAACCGATTAAAAAAGAGAAGCGATGTTTGAACGAAGCTCAACGATTAGAAAAAAGAGTTGAATCTAAAATTTTTATTAATAGAAAATCGAATTTTATGAACGGAAATATATATATATATATATATATATATATATATATATATTTGATTCTGATAGAGAATTAAATTTCTTACCAGTGTTGAAAAAAGGCAGGTTAATTTTTTCTCTTGTGTATTTCATGCTACAGAAACTATCTGCTAACAAAATTACGTTTCTGTAACTCAATTTTGTGGTACATTCGATGCTACATAGTTGCTCGATTCGAATGTACTTTCAACGAAATTTACAGATCTCAACAGAGCTACATATCATACTAAAATTAATTTTATTATTCAATAAGTTTGGTATTGGTTATTCGAGGGAAAGTATCTTGTAATTCTACAAAATTGAATAATAATAATGGTGGAATAATATTTTAACTTTGATTAAAAAATTAATTTTTAATTATCAGTAGTTTTCATTAATGAAAAAAATTAAATAGCTTTATTATAAGATAAATGTTTCTTTAATAACATTAATTGAAAATGATATAATGAAAATAGTTTAAAATAGTTGAGATTCAATTTTTTTGTTCATATGTGTTATTAGTAAAAATACCAAAATGAATTAATGGACTGGCATTCACGTATTCATGCATAAAAAAAAGGCTTCGTACAATGAAAATGTTATATATTGTTAGGTGATTTATTTCCCACACTAAGAAAAAAGGACTGGAAATAATAACCACAAACACCAGCAATAATAAAAATAACTCTATTACGCTTCCAGCATGTACCTTTATGTCTGTACAAAAAATTTTAGAACTATTTTATAAGTGGGAATAAAAATGGTTTTATCGATATTATAAATCATTGTCAATAGTCATATAACTGTTTTTCAAAGGCTGATTGTTTCACTTAATCTAAAGCTCAATTAAACTATTTTTTTTTTTTTTAATAATCAAAAAATAGTTACATCCAATTTTATCATAACTGCCATTATATTTTTTTATCAAAATGAAATAAGCTTTTATCAACTTTTGTCAACCATCAGTATACTTCTGATCCAGGTTTATTGTTTACGAGTTGTTTACATTATCCAACTTCACTGAGCATAATTACAATAAAGTTTGTTTTATCTTATCCACCCACACAGGTAGGACTGATGACAACACACGGTCCTGAAAAAGCATTTTATATATATTTTTTAACCAAACTAATCCTTTAAACTATTTACATTTAATTATTTTTAATTAATTTGATATTTGAAATATTCCTTTTTTAGTTAATAATTACAAGATAAAAAATAAATTTTATTGAAATACTGATCATCTTGTTTAAGTGTAAATAATATTGCATTGATATTTAAAACATACCAATTTAATTACTGGCTTCCATGAAGGCGGGATATTTAGAAAAAAATGATGACATAATTAAAAATTGGATAATAATTGAAAATTCATGAATTTATAACTGGGTATCCATTTTATTCAAGGTCATTGTAGTATGGAATTATAAATTAACTCTATTAACAATTAAGAGCTGTTGACAAATTGGCAATTGTCCCATTTTTTAAGTTTTAGTAGGACACACGATTTCCAATTTTCATGATTAAATTTATTTCTATGATAGTTAGATCATTGAAAATAATTCAATCCTCTTTTTCTCTATAGAAAGATGCAAATGAAAATGTAAATTAGAGAATATTCAAAATCATACTTGCATTGTTTCTAAATCAGAATAAATGATTGGATTATAATAGATATTCTTTTACGAACTTTTTTTATGGCCATTATAAACTATGGTAGCTCATAGAAAAATTCGATTTAAATGAATTTTTATGATGAAAGACAACGAAACTGAGCTTTAAAAAAATATATCTGTTAACAAGGCCATGTTCATTGCAAAGAATGGCACTATATGAGTTTATGTACTTGCTTTAACTAGAACTTGTAAATAAAAGACAAGAGAATCAAAAATAGATGATGGGCTTTTGATGTTTATTAAATAAACACTTTTGTTTTTTAGGATGGTATATCTTCTAGGCGCTTAATGCCCTAAGGGGCTAAACAGCGCGAGTGCGTTAAGTAGAGTGTGCTTGTAAGAAAGAGGTCTATACAGGTGAGTCTTCGAGATGAGCTATGAAGGGGGCCCTCGGCTGCCTGCTAGCCTCCGTCTTCATTTTCGACTTATGCCGACCAAATATTTACGCAACGGCGCTTCCTCCTGTTGTCAAAATTGGTAAGTAATGTCATTACTTTGATCATAAATATTAGTTTTTTATTTTTTATTTAAATATTTGCATGTATATACTTTTTTTTCTATCAAAATTCGTATTTTAAGCAATTTATATAACATTTGAGGCTCTAGCTCAAGTAAAAAAGCCGTTCGATATCTTCGATAGTCTACCGGGTTTGCCTCGTGCTCCGATTGGTGGAGAAATACTCGATATATCGATAGAATCTTGAATATAAACTAGCGAGAAAGAGAATAATATTTTTTACTTTAAAGAAATCAATATAAAATTTAGTGTTTGGATGTTTCTTTTATGGAATATTTTTTATATATCTTTTTCATAAATTCTTTTTCAAATTTTCCAAGGTTTAAAGTGCATCTAAAAATCAAAACTAAACTATTTTAGTGTTTGCAGAATATTTAAAAAATAAACTGAATAGAATTGAATTTTTTTTTTTACCAAGAATCTCATTTGAAATCATTAAATATTCCTTGAAAAATATCCTTTTTTCTTGCCCTTCATCTGGGTAATTACCATGCTGATTATTATTAATTTATACTTACTAATTAATTGTTTCATAAAAAGAGCACTGATAGTAGCTGTAGAGTTTTTGAAAGCTTTGGAGCATTTGAAATTGAATTAAATCATTATAAATGTTCATGTGCTTTCTTTGGAGTCGCACAAATAAAGTAGTAAAACACATAATTCAGGTATACTCAAACCATCCAAGTATTACATGCTTCCTCAGGTATAACAACATTGACGAGTATCGAATCGTGCAAAAGAGCTCTCTCGACAGAAATTCCAATAGCAGTTAAGTGAAGCTAGAGCACAAGAGCTTGTGGTGATGAATACCGTGGCACACCACGACTCTCACTTGTAGTTAGAAATCGGAAACCTCTTGTGTTAGACCTGTCGCCTATTAATTCATGAGTTTATCGGAGAGTATACTCATATGTTAAATCTATCAAAGATAGTGTTAGCAAGGTAGCTCAATAGTCAATAACACTCATAAAGTACTGACAACATCGAATCATTGATTGAGATATTAATAATCATTTTAGCAATTGACATATTGAATTAACCATTCCCACGAGCTCTAAAATTGATATCAAATGCAAAAACAACTTAAAATTTTTTATGGAAAAATGTCTTTTTGATTATTGTTATTATAAACAGTTGTATTTAGTACTGTTGCAGATTTTTAGATCACTGATTTGTCAGACAATAGGTGGATATGTGATCAAACAATATGTCCAACAAATTATAAAATATTATTTTAAAATAAAGAAGCTTTCAAATTGATGCAAAACTATTGAATTTTCACATAATACTTTAATATGCAGTGTCAGTCGATATTATTGGCTAATAGTGATACATATACACTGCAAATTGTAGTATCTCATTTTAATGCATTTAAAGTGTTAAATGTTACAATGTTAATCAAATGGGTGACGTTATTTTAAAACACTTTAAATGCATTAAAATAAAACACGTCCAAATTTGAGATTTGCATACTGCAAATCCGGAAAAATTCAAGTGTTTAGTGATGAATCTTAGTAGTAGAGAATCACTTAAAGTGTTTAATAATAAAACACCGAAGTGTTTACAATGTTGAAGACTATGAACAAACTATAGCGTTATGGTAAACGGTAAGAAGCGTTTAAAAATCGTCTACAAAATTGCAATAGTCTGTTTCTGATGTTTAACATTGTTGACACTTTAAGTGTTTAATTGCTAAATACTTGGATTTGCAGTGCAGTGATCGTGTAAGTTACTGATTTATTGCTGACCAATATTATCAAAAGCTCTTCATAACTTGAGTAATTTACACATAATCATACTCGTCACCCAGGTTAATCACGTAATATAGATCTGAAGCTCAAATATTAGTTTATTGATTAGAATGGTTTATTTACTATATAAACATTTATTGATTATGATAAATTATGCTTATCTGAATGATATACTGAACGTGATAAATTCATAAACTTTCAAGAACTCAACGAGAAATAAAATTTAAAACAAAGATCGTGAAATTCAGCATGAAAGAAAAATGAGCATTGGGCAACTCGAATCCAAAATTCGTTCCCACATACATAAATCCTGTTTACTCGCCTATCTTTCTACTTTCTTTTATTCATTTTATATTATTCTTCCTATTTCAATAGGTCTCGATTTTTCGTACATCTATATTGATCTCTCGACTACAGTCACACATGTAACTGAATTGGTATTATTTGGAGTCAATTGGGGAATGTTCGAATAGTACATTCGGGGCTTTTAAAGGCCACAACTGGAATTATAGACTGGTTAGACATCAATACTCAAGTGCGAAAAAATGTAGTTATTTTATGGGAAAAGTATATATAGAACAATCTATTCTGTTCTATCTCAACACACTTTATACACTGAAGCCTCGTTTATTGCCAAATTATATAAACTACATATGTACGTACATTGGCACACAACTTCTGTTGAATATTTTCAACGATCCACTCACTAACTCGTGGTCATTTTCCTGATTTAACCCAGTTGAAGATACGTTTCATATTTTCAAGCAAAAATAAGCTGTAGTTTCGACTAAGAGGATCATTCAATAAATTTCAAAAAACTGTTTCTATCTAAAATGTTGGATTCTTGTTAAAAACAATTGAATTTTCATGAACTTGGATGCATTTTAAGGGTTGCACTTTCTAGTTTTTGAAACTTGCATTTCAATTTTCCTTCGTCGCTTTCTATCTTTCACCTTCTACTTCTTTTTTTTTATTCCCATGGAGTTTATTGAAGTTAAATAAAGTTCTATTTACAGAGATATAAATCAAGTGTAACTTGGAATATTGAATAGTTTTACAGGAGTTATACATCTTTTTTTTTAGTTTTACTTTAATTCGATCAATATCGTGGCTTCGATATTTGGGGAATAAAAATATTTATTCGGAAATATTTTTAGACCAAAATGAAATAAATATTCGTAGATATCTGGAAAGAATTGCCAAATATTTTTTATTTATTTTTATCTGACGTTGATGAATTACAAGGATATTATATTCTTACTGTAAGAGTTTATTTAAAAGGAAATATTATACAAGAATTGTCGGATTTACTATCAAAGAATTTTTAATAAACTCACAAAGAGAAATTTAATAGACTAAGGAATTAAGATAAAACATTCGAAAACAAACCTATCTTTTCTTGAATTTCATTGTATATGGTATAAACTTTTTTAAAAGATTGCTTAGTTCTCTCTAAAGAGATGTAATCTATAAAAACCATCCAATAAGTTCTTGAACAAAAAATTCAATCATTTTAAAGTTCGTCCTTAATTACAATAGTAATAATGAAAATTACATAAATGAACGATTGATGAAAATGAGATAATATTGACACACCAAAAACTTCATTAATGTTCAATCGATTGAATTCAAGTTTCTTTGGAATCAATGAATCTGAAAACGTTTGTGAATTTTTTTTTTCAAGTATCTCTGATGTAGGAAATGAAACAGAAATTATTATGTTGGTGACACCCCTGAGAAGTTTTGTCACTCTAAAAGGGAAAAAATTTACACGCTCTATCGCTTTTTATTACTTTCTTTCCATTATACACCTCGCCATGATTTCTTATTTTGTGCTAACGGAATAGCATTCAATTTGTTGAATGTAACTTTGTATAAATGATTATTCAGTGACATTGTTTTATTAAAAAATAATTTTCTTATTAAAATAATTTTATATCACTTAAAAAATATGTAAGTAGAATAAATTAACTTTGCTTCGACATTTTTTAAATTTTTCAACGAAATTTTTTTCTTTTTTTAATATTCTGAGTTATGTGTAAATGTTTTTTTTTTTAACACTTCAAAGACTTAATGTTACTGTGGAATATTTATTTATCAAAGATAATAGATATACAGTCACTGCATGGGTTGCTTTTTCAAGAAAAGATTTGTGGTTCGCAGGAAAATGGTCTGCGACAGTCTGAATTAGATGATGCTCTAAAAAGTGTAAGAAAGACAAACTAAAAAGAATAATGAAAGAATAGAATAAAGATAGAAAAAAAAAAAACAAAAGAATAAAAAAATAAAATATTTCGACTTCATGGCGCCCTCCGGAGTTGCCATTTAGACATTCATCTTTCCCTAGAGGTTCACAGTAGTGACTTAATCAATAAAAAAAAATTTCTGTCATAGTCAACCACGATTATTAAGGGGAAAAAGAAATATTTTTCTATCATTCCTTTTTTATTTCTTTTTTAATCAGTTTATTCATAATTTTCGAATATTCTAATTTTCATTCTACCTTTTCTTTCATTCTTACCCCAACATTTTAAAAAAGAAAACATAAAGAAAGGTTCAACTCAATCTTACCCTCTGACATATCAGAGTTAGATCTCTATTTTCTTCAACCACTAAAGCCTAGAGCAGTATAAAACCAAAGTACACTATATTCTCAACCATGCTTGGAATCTAAATAGTTTGTTCACGAAAAGTTCCATTCTATGGTCACCCCACAATGTGACGATTGACAACGTTGTCGAATCAACTTTTGTTTCCGAATTTGTGAGATTTTCAGCAGGGAAAAGCTAATAAATAAAATGACCACGAAAAGACTCATGACTCTCTACGGACGATTATTTTCGACATCGAAAGGTCTAGCAAAAAACAAAAGAAATTTTCTCAAAAGACTTTGAAATCTCACAAGGCTTTTACTTGTGTCAGGTTTTGTATTTTCAACCAACAGTGTTGTCCAGAAGCTAGCAATTTAAACCTAGAGTATTACAATTGTCCCGTTCAAAAGACATTTATCATTTTTATAATAAACTTTAAACATTATACCAGTTGTTAAAGATTACGAATAGACAATAAAAATCTTATCATAAAACTTTTATAGTTACCTAATACTTTCAATTGTTATTTCATCTTTATTGGTTTTTGAAAACAAAGTTCTTTCGAATATTGACTTATACTACTATACTCTTCTGCTTCAGTTTTGGATTCAGGAATATTGATTTATTAATAATACAATTTTTTAACAGATACATAGATTAAGACGTAAATTTAACTACTTCGAATTAGTTTTGTCTTCAGTTGAAATTCTGAAGTAGACTCGAACATTAAAGATAAAGCTGCGAAGTCTCCAAGGTTCAAGTTAGCGAATCTCTAAACTACTTGGTAGAAAATACTTCATTGTTCAGGTTCTCATTATTTCTACAAAGGACTGGTTTCTATTATTGTTTACGAATGATTTCATTCGAACTTTTACATTAAAAAATAAATAATTATAAAATTAATAACTGACTTTGTTATTCAATCAAAAGTGATTCATCGACAAAAAGAAAATGTATTCACGATTTGACATCAACTCTATCAAATAAAACCTCAACATGACAAGAATATTTATCATGTATTTAATGATAATTATACTGTTATGAAAAGACACTCAACTGTTAATAATAGTAGCATAAAATGTGACACTTTAAACAAATGATGTGTCACACAAAAACTCACTAAAGGCATGTAGTAATTAGAACTTTGCACAAGGGTAGTAATGCGATTATACTTGGGGGCTTCAGCCAACTACCTTTGGACCTAAACGTATACCTTTATTATTAAGCATCACGTTCAGAGTATGTAACTATCTCATTTAATCCGTCCTAGTCTGGAGAAAAACGCAAGACGTGAATGGGAACATTATCTTTGACGTTAAGCTGCTAATAAAAGTCCATAGTGATCTCTTTTTGTATGTCTGCCTATCATCAAACTTCTGACAACTTACTTGAATTACATATATAAAATGGATAAATCTATAAATTGTATTATTCAGTTAGGCCAGTGGCCTACAATGCATCTCCCCACGTGGGTATTACATAATAAACTTTCAATTGTTTGAACGATCCATAATCACTAGTTTACTAGGACTCAATGGACTCACCATTGCAGAGATTAATTTTTTTGTTTTTGTTCAATTTTTTATGAATTTATTTCAATCATTTTATCTCTCTGGCACTGTATATTCCTCGGTTATCACATTAAAAAAATAACTAAAAATTGGGTAGACTCAAATAAAATAAAAAAACGATTTTACAATCAAAGCCAATAGCTGTTGGAACAAAAAAAAGTGAGTATTCACTTGGATGATGATATCGATGTCAGTTTCTGTATACATGAACATATAACTGTCATGACTATCCAAAATAAACATCCTACCGCCTGCTACAATTAGTGTACTACTTGTTTTCCTGAGGTCGACCAGCTGCAGTGTGCAATAAACATTTAAATGAGGCTACTGAGATTTCTCATTTACGTATTCTCTTATTTACGTGTACTTTATGCATTTATCTGATGAACCACAATGTTTAAAGCTTATTTCATTTAATTTATATATTTCCAACAATAACAATTTCATTTTATTATGGTCCATAATTAATTACTGTTAATTTTTACAATGAATTTCATTAATATAGTTTCTGTACAAATAGTTTGTTTACATGAATATTTCCAGAAAATTATTTTATGAAAGTAGATTTATTTTTTTAATTTAAAAATTAAACTGGTTTAAAATTGAAGCAAAAAAATAATTAGTCTGATGGTATGAAATTAAAACAAAATACTAAAAATATTTTAATAGAGTTGTTTTTATGATTTAAGCAAAATAATAAGTTGATTAATATTAATAAAAATAGTTGAATTATTTAAGCGATTTCCAATTAAAAGTTATCCAACAAATGCAATTAGAAATAAATATACTTATCTCTTAATAATAAAATCTTATTAATAAAGTGTAGTTGCATTTGAAATTATACTATGTTATGCATGGAATCAAGTTGGTGCCGGAGGTCGCTGATGTAGGTAAGTATAGAACTTTGAATTATTCATCAGCTCACCCGTAAAAGCGACATAGGTAAATACTAAGTAGTTAGAAGGTACATCGCGTTACACGACAAGTTATCTCTCCTTCTCTACTTAGATTTTTTTTCATTCTACTCAAGTACTCAAGCTACCTGTGAAACAAACATAAAAACAACATCAACAAGAGAGCATAGTAGAGTTTATTAAAAGATGTTACACACACTTTCTTTTTTATTAATAAATAATATGAATGTTCTACTCAAGTGCAAAGAAAAAGGCTTGCTTTTATGGAAAGAAGTTAATTTTTTTATCATAAGTATCAAATTTCTTATAACATCAAATTCACCTTGGTAGAAGTGTTGTAATAACTTTATGTCAAAATTTTAAATTATAATTAAAATTTCGATAAAAATATTTTGAATATACATGAATTCAAGTTAATTGAAAAGAGTTAATTATAGACACTATATACAGACTGGCTGTATTTATCTACATATATTTATACAGTTGAGCAAAGTGACATAAGAAATACAAGAGAAAAGGATAAATGGGATGATAAGAAAGAACGTGCGCAGTTCACCAACTACCTAAAAATAAAAGCAATCCGAGAGAACTTTGCATACAGTCCAGAAAATCACCAAGACAATAACCAGGACTAGTACTTGAACAATTTTTTTACTTCAAAAAAAGTTTTGTCAATAAAATGAAAGAAATATTATTGCTAGATAAGTCTATTCTAAATTAAAATATTTATTCTTTAAAATAACTTAGTATACAGTTTTAAGAATCATAAGTTTCAATGCTATCAAGCAAGAGATTCTTGTTAATCAGTTAATTCATTTAACTAGTATATCATAAATGATGCCATTTTTTTTTGAATTGAAAAATTCATGTGTCTGAACATAGGTGAGCAATACCTCCTGACAATAAATTCAGGAACATGGTGATGATAGAAATTGATTCAAACACATGATGTTCGCTGGACAATAAATTATAATGACATCAACTGAATGCTGGTGACTCATAATAAATGTTGATAGGTAGAAAATTGAGATTGATGTAAATTTATTAACAATGGTGTATGCACTTTGGTGTTATAGTGTGTAACTAAAGACAAGCTTTTCAATAATTGTTGATGATAACTTCAATACTCCAACACGTAACAATGTAGCTTATTGTACACAGATTTACATACATCTAGATTTAGTTGATGAAAAGGCTTTGTAGCAAGCATACCAATCAGCTTAATTAGACACTTTATTCCCAATCGTTTATGTATATCTATTTTTTAATATGCAGTTGGCCAATAAATTAGCGGATAATAATTTCCCTATAGGCAATTTCCAGCTGGTGATCGTTAAATTAATTTATCAAATATTTTTTCATGCTCATATTATCAGACTAAATTTTTTTTCAGGTCATTAAACAATGCTAGATATTTCAATTACCAAGTGATTTTTATTAAAAAAATCAATAAATGCTTTTATATGTATAGTGACTATCTAACTAATTGACAGGATTAAATTTTTTTCTATGTAATTAATTTTTATTTGAACTGATGAGACAGCTTAAAAAAAGGGCCATTCATGTCTCTATTCATTCCATTGAACTGATAAAATACTAGTCTATCATATATGCGAATATCTGAATAATAAATTTGTCAAGGAAGCATTTTATCCAATTCATTATTATAATAAAAAAAAATCATTGAAATATGTAGTAGAACAAATGCTCCTGGATAGAATATAATGTGCTTCATTTCAAGTACATCGATCACTTTTCTGCTGTGATTGATGCACACTTTTAACAAGGTTTTGTTTTGCCACAACTTGACCTAATAATGTAACAATTCATCTCGATAGCAAAGCATATTACGAATAGCCTTATTGATTTTAAAGTTATACATCTACATCACCAATAAAGATAAAGGCTTTGATACTTCTGCATTGTTAATATTGATCCAGGGAAAATGAAAATGTCTTTTATCAAACTATCACTGCACCTGAAGAACTTTTAGCATATTTCAGATCAATCCATGACTTTGTTCGGTCAACATTTGTTAATAAAACTTGTGTTTTAAACAAACTTATGGTAAAATAATTATTAATCATTTGTCTGTTCATTATTTTACAGCTGTAAATTCTAGGAACTTTGGAATGTTAGAAACGACTAAGGTTACCATTTAAATTGTGAAAATTACACATTTATAGTATTAACAATTTAAACATCAGACAAAAAAATGAGACTACATCGTTATGAGAGAAAATATTCTTTGAATTAAATTTGCAGATGGGTCTTTTAAAATAAACGAGTCAAGTATTCCCATATCAAATATTCAAATACTTTCTGGTTTTTTTTAACAAGGTATTCAATGTTTTATATTTTTTCAACAATCAAGAATCTAACTGTTGTTATATTTTTCCCTTTTTAGGTCATCTAAAAAAGGGCTTTAGATGCATATTTAATGTATTATTTAATTTTAATCTCATTTTTAATATTTCATTTTATGTTTCTAATTTTTGTACTAAAATAAAACAAAGAATAAATAAAAATCCACAATTATGTCATTTACAAGCATATGCCATTCAAAGAAAAAGATTTAGTCGTTCAAAGCTCTAATGAACTGTCTAGCTTTCACATGACAAATACAATTCCCTGGTCAATTTTAAAAATGCTATAAAAAATACAAGGTCGAATGGAAACAACATATTGCTCTGATAATATTATCGTTTTCTTTCAAAAGTATCACTAAATCCGAATTCTCGGAATCTCCATTTGTGGTCATATCGAAAAGTCCCTGGGGTTAGGCTACTACGATCTGCAATATGTACTGGTTCGCTTATACCCGGTAATCGGAAACTCGTATTTCGATTATATACTCAAGGGATTGCATTTCTTTGAATCGACGATTTAATTTAATATAAATGGTTTTTTCATCTAGAAATTGAAAACTACATTAAATATAAAAATTATATCACATAAAATGAGTAACTGATGGATATAATATTAAAATAAATTAACAAACAACCATTTTATTGTCTTTGATTTGAACAAAATAGCAACTATGGGATTTGGCTGCTTTCACAGTTGAAGTATACCCACAGGACAAATTGGATGAATGTCACGCATCTAGATAATTAATGACTTTAATTACTGTGTTTTCATTCGTGCTCATGGGCTGATATTTCTATACAGTTGGACGAGTTGAAATTTTATTAATGAAAAAGCCCATGAACAGTCAGGACAGAATTCATCACATGCAAAGATTAAATATTCGTACTTGTATGAAGTTTTATGTTCAAAACAAAAATCATAAGATAGAGAATATTTTAATTTATCTGATAATGAACCAACTGCATGATTGCATGTCGATTTACTTATTGTTTGCTTTTAACTTCTCTTCATAAATTCATATAATAGAGACAAACTGGCTTTGATAATAGGCAAATCCCTATATTTAGTCATGTAAATTCAAATTATTAATCATATTCTATTGTTTGAAATATTTTTGGAATTTATGCTCACAAATACTTGCACCAATTATTGATGACAATACTAAATTACTAATTGATGAAATGACCTTTATGAAATGACAATAATACATTTTGCGATTGATTAAACAGTAAATTACGATTACATGACCAAAATGATCAAGGTGAAATTAAAAATAGCTTTAGTGTTTTTTGAGGTCATGTATTTATTATTCATATGAGATAAATTTAAAAATATAAAGTGCTTGGAATGATAATTTATTGATACATTTAATCCAAAAGAGGAGTTAAAATACCCAAATAAACCCGATTACAGATGTTTGTGATAGAAAATCCGGTCTAGAAACCACTTGATACTAACTTACAGATGCTATTCATATTGATATCGTCTATCAGATCGAATTGGAATTTTGTACATCGACTGGAGAGAATAATATTGATAATATTAAGCCTTACTTAGTATTAGCGAGTGTATTTACAAATAAACATCTTATGATTATTATTACATTTGTTTTTTTTTTTTTTTAGATTTACTTAGAGGATTTTCTTTTTATCTAGATTTACCAGACTATGCAAATTTATCACTTCAAATTAGCAAAGAAGTTCCATATGTAATTATGTGTACCTCTAGACTTATTTTTTTTCTTTCACTTTCTTTTTTTGTTCAATGTCTTTTGTTTTTACTTAATAATTTCTTTTATTTTCTTTTAAATGTTTTGTCCTGCCGATTATCATCTTAAGTACTTAGCTGTTTTTTTTTTCTCTTTAAAAAAGTACCATGTAAAGTTTTGAAAAAAGTTCTATTGTAATATTACTGAGTTAAAGGATATTGCATCAAGTAGTACTTATGAATTCATTTTACGTTCAATCAATTTTTGAATAATCGAAGCCTATTTTTAAAATTATTTAAATGGAAGCAATGACTGGAAGGGAAATTTATGTTATACATAAATTCTAAACCATGTAAAAGAAAAAAAAAATTGTGACGAACATAAAATGAATTTTCTTTACTTTGCTTCGAATGGAAGAAAATTTTCTCAAGATTCATGCACCAATAGAGTTAGACCGCAAGACGAATAAAGTTACTCTATCAACTTCTATGACTCTTAAAGTATTCACGCCGAGGGATCTATTTCTTCTGGCACGAAGTCAGTTACAGCTAAGAATTCCAGACACTTTTTTACCTAAATAAGTTATTTAGAAAATTCATTTTGAATTTTATTCCATTGAATATTATTTTACGTAATGATTCTTCCAGATTACAATTAAATTATAATTTTTAAAAATGATTGATAATTTAACAAAATGGAATAAAATTATATTTAAGTTAGAGAATGTTTCAGCTGTTGACAATGTCTTGTAATATGTAGTTTTTATCCTTCAGCTATGTATCTTGGGTTCTTGTTGACCAGAGTATTTTTATGGATAGTTGTCTCTTCATCATCTTGACTCTACATGGATCTTAATCTCCGCAAGTTTTTTCACAAAACAAAAATTTATAAGTTATCATGCCGCATTGCTACCGGCTATATGTCACCTTGCTAAGCAAAAAACTCTCCGTGTTTATAACTATCTTTCAGAATTGCCAGTAGATTTGAAACTAAAATTAAAATCTGCATTTTATATGAAGTTTTCAGAAACCTTCGCAATTCTACAACTGATTTTAAAACTTTATAAAAGTTTGGCAGCTTATATCTCATTGATGGTCTCTTTGATTGATGAGTTTTTGAATACTAGTAAATGGTAAAGAAGTAAAGGTCTCGAAAGAGTTGATTATTTCTTTGATGTTACTTAGCCTGCATCTAAACGTAAACTTTAATATTCTTTGATATTTTTGTGTAACGTACATTGGCAAGTCTCCAGCACAAATGCTCATTGTAAACAGCTGACTAACGATGACATGGTCCCTTTAACTACAAACCATTATAGCCAAGCTTTTTATATTGAACTATATTTACGATCAAAAGCAGCCATCAGCAATTAATGAATGAGTACACTGAGCCTGCACTTGACACCAAAGCCAACCAAAGATAAGGTGTGGTAGGAAAGCACCTGAAGTAATGGTAAACGACAAGTGTCTCCAACTTACAGTCTACAAGTAAAAAGATCATGAAAACTTGCTATTGTAATTTATTTGATTTATGTCAAATTATTGTCTTTATTTATCAACAATAATTAACAATTTTATTTTACTAAATGTAAAAACAATTTTCATGCAAATTAATGTTATTATCCATGAACAAAATAATATTTATAATTTATTCCAAACTTTAAAGTGTGTTAAAATTAATGGATACACATTATTAAATGAATGAAATGGGTTATGCAAGTAATTTTCATAATAGAAGACATTTTGAGTTATTATTAAGCGTCTAATTAAGTTCAAAATCGGGAGCTTTAATACTTTTCGTGGCTATTCTCTGATGAAACTACTAGTATCTCCATTCTTCTGACATCTCGTAGAACACTAATTGCAACTCAAGACTTAGATAGTGATGATGTGTTGAATTGAGATGGTAAGCCGACTCTTTCCCATAGCAATCTCGTTTGAAATTACCACCACCATTTTCAAGCTGAATTGAAATTTCATGAGATAATCTACTTTCTATTAGACTTTACAGTAGATATGAAAATATCAAAAGTCAATTCGTTCATTGAATTATAACAAAATTGATTATTTTCGATCAAAAAATTTCATATCTGTTTGAGACGATGCTCTCGATATTGATAAGAAAATTGAATATAATAGTAAACCAAGTGTAGTGTCGTCAAACGGAAATTAAATTCATGCTCGGAGAATTCTTTTTAGAAATTCACTAATCTTTTTGACAGACTTTTACAAGAATTATATTCAAGTAATTTAAATAATTTAACCATTTTTTTCCAGGTGCTATATTCACTCATGACCAAAAGGATAGCAGCACGGAGCTGGCCTTCAAGTATGCCGTCTACAAAATCAACAAGGAAAAACTTATTTTACCAAAGACAAACTTGATTTATGATATCCAGTATGTTCCGAGGGACGACTCTTTCCATGCATCAAAAAAAAGTAAGTAATATTTAATGAAAAATTTGAGCATTTTCTTAAGCCAATTACTTGGCTTATTTTTAAATATTAAAAAAATAAAGCGATTAAGATACTTTTCATTTAATTCTGCAGTATTTTAAGTCAGTAATAACAGGATTATCTTGGTAACATGATGCATATTCCATATTACATATTTATTTCATTTTAGTTAAGCTTACTTTTACCATATTTCTTGGTGATAAGCAATAAAAAAAATGATTGTCAAGTAAAAGTAAAGTTTAATCTAGACAAACGAGTTTGTTTTTCATTGTAAAAATTCTTTTCATAAATACTATTTCTTACTTGTTTGGTTATAATTCAACCCTCTTAAAGAAAGTGGTTAAGAAAACTCAGTAGTGGTAAGAGGTGTTACTTTGAGGAAAATTTATCGATATACCATCTAATCCACTTGGATAACAGGGTGTCCCAACAACGCAATAGCCGTATCTACCTTCCGAGTTCTTGTTCAGTTATACAACCCCTGTGGTGCATTATTATCAAGCTCAATATTAAGCGTTTGCGGTAAGCCTGCTATCCAACTTTATAATTTTACCCAGGAAATACTGTTTTGAATTAAAAATGACTTCTTTATGATCCAATGAGATTAAACATGTCATTGTTAATTTGTTTTTTATTCAACTGAAGCCTATTTCCATGATTATCTAGTTTTTTAGCACCTGTTTGAGATGATTTAAAAGTTAGAATACGAATTTCTGATTATTTTCATCAAAAGATTCTTCAGCCAAGTAATAAGTAAGAAAGTTCAACAAATAAACTGAAGGATGCTATTACAGGCACAATCGAATACGTTGGGAAAAGTTTTTTTTATGACTATTATTATTATTCGACGGATTCTTTTTTATGAAAATTATACTTTGATTTCTATTATCTTTCTTTTTATCGATAATAGGAATTCTCGAATGAAAAGTAATGTAGGAAAAAGCGATTTTCAGTTATATGTCAGATAATCATAAAAGAGAGTTAAATTGCCATGAAAAAATCAACCATTATTATCTGCTATCTTGAATGTTATCGCCCTATGCTAGATAACTTCATAACTTTACCTTCATACGATAACTGATAACCTATCACATTCGATTTTTTTTAGATATCAAGACGTTATATTGAGTATATATCAACGACCAACACAAAACTTAAATTATTCTTCCAGCCATTTCAGTGCTGTTCATCCATTTAATTGTGCTAAAACGTCAGCTGATCTTTGCGGAACTTTCAGAGACAATCAATATAAAATTACTGCAGAATTCTCAGGATGTCAGAATTTGTCTAAACTGTAAACAAATAAAACAATAATTGAAGCCAATTATAATTGAAAGTAGAATTATCCTCACTTGTGTAAATATTTTTTAATTATTGAATGAATGTAATTAATTTAAATGTATTTCCCGTATAAAAAAATTTCGCTAATAACTCAGGATCTATGAGGCCTATATAGACAATTAGCATGTCATTGGATTCGCAAGAACAAGAGTTTTTATTGCACTTGCTAAAATTATGATTGAAGCATAATTTATGCTGAAATTTTTGCAAAGTTCCCGTTTTACCCCATTTTAGGGGTGAAATAATTGGTTTTTTATATGTTTGACCCGATTTCTCATTTCTGGGCGTCAAGACGAAGAGAATGAGTGGTCGATCGTCAAAATCGGACAACTTTGATTTTTCGACCCAAAAAAATGGCAAGTGGTACCCCTTTCCATTTTTTTTGGCCAAAAAATAAAAGTACTCCGATTTTAATGATCGAGGACTCATTCTCTTCGTCTTGATGCGTAGAAATGCGAAATCGCGGCATAGTTTAGGAAAATTCATTCTAACACCCTCAAAGAGGGGTAAAACTGGATACAAATTACAAATCATCATCTCTTTGACTTTAAACCCTTGTAATTCATGAACGGACAGCCCAATAACCTTTTTCATGGACGTTTTAGAAACCTCAGATTCTGAGCTGTAGAATGATATCCACAAATTTATTGCTAAAAGTTTCTTTCTTCTTCAAAATCGCTAAAATATAAAAAAAGCCACATTTTTTTAGAGAGTTTGCCAATTATTTTGGCGATTTTAAGGGTAAAATAATTATTTTAAATATTTTTTATGGATACGTATTTGTAGCTTAGATTCTGAAGTTTCTAAATACTTTTTAAAAATTGTTATTAGACAACTTGTATGACAGTTATAATAATCAATGATAATTTTAGAACGTGCAATAAAAAACTATCGTTCTTACGAATCTATCGACATGTTCATTATCTTTATAGGCCCCATAGATCCTGAGTAATTAGCATAAAACTAAATTAAAGTACGTTTGGAATAGATAGGAAAAATTTTCAGAAAAAAACAATTTGTTCCCTAAACGTTCCCCATAGTCCCACGAGGGGTACGTTGGGGAACTTCCCTACTGGAGAACATGTAGGGAACGAATTTTTTTTATACATGTAATACATTTTTTTCATTAATTATCATTACAGAAATGAAATTATGTTAATTATCAATAATTCCTTTCTTTTTCGACCTAATTACAACTACATCCGACATCCTAATTATCACCTCGATGAGGTTACTAATTACAAGAGGACAGAGATGCGTTTAAAATGTCAGTTCTTTTTTTTTTAATTAATTTAAAATAACTAGATTAAATTATCGAAGTTTTTCCAATTATTTTTTAAGTATCATTATTAATTAAAAATATTGTTTAGCACACAGACTATTATGATATAGTGATAAATTAATGTAATTATTGTCCTATAGTAATTAAGTTTTTTATTTTTAGTCAATTCGAAAAAATGGATGCAATCAAATTTTTTATACGACAATTTAGTAATGGAAAACAGTTTTAAAGCAAGTAAACATAATAAAGTCCATTGGATGGCTAGTTTTGCTTTTGTATGGATTGAAGGTATGAGGTGATCCTTTGAACTCACTTGTGACTGACAGTGAATTCGCAACCACGTGATGTTCACTCAATCAAAGTAATTACGCGTTAAATCTCTTCTCTCCAATGAAATCTAATCACATGCAGTCCCTCTTTCCTCTCTATCTCTTTACTGTAATTATTTTAAATCTTCTTCAGCATCAGCATAAGTTTAATAACTAGAACACCAATAATGACCATTATTTTTGTTGTACTTCACATCCTTCTTCTATTTTTAATGATTTTAAAAGTTTCTTAATTAAACGAACTAAAAAAAGTAGAAGTGCTGATTTTATTAGGATGTGAAATATATTTTAAAATAAAAATAAAATATTCTTCACAAAACAAAAACTTATTTGTCTCTTGTGATTCAAAAACGATGTAAGAAAGAAGTTTTCCAAGACTTTTGTTTGTAAGGTAGTTCATTTCCACTTCAGTAAATGGAATAGCTTTAGGATGACTAAGTCGGTGGTGGTCGTTGTGAAAGCATCTTATTTCCTGTGAACTCGTACAAAACCGTCTTGATCCAAGACAAAAGTTTTTTCCTCTTTACAAGACACCTCGAATTTCCGATTGAAAAGGAAAAAAAAAGTATTTTTTCCTAATGGTGAATTTTTCATTTGACGATTAATGGTACTTGTTTTCAAATACTTTTTCGTCAAATTGAATGCAAATTTGTGCTTTTCCCAAATGGACCATTTTATTTGGTTAATAAATGAAAGATTTTTATTTTTTGAGTAAAATACAAAAAAAGATTTCCATTTCATAAATTTCTCAAGAAGCTTAGATAATATTTTTTACACTACAATATCTAAATAATTGCAATTACTTGCTGCTGATAAAGTTTATTCATCTAAAAAAAGGATCAATTTTCTAAAATTATGCAAACGAAAGTAACAAAAATTTATTATAATTCTAATTATTCATTTCCAAACGTAAAATAACGATTTATTCTAGAATTAAAAGAACAATAAGAGTTTGCTATACTTTTATTCCAACATGGGTGTACTTAGGAGCACACGATAACCTTTAACAGCTTGAAGGAAGACCGTGTCGATGAACAAGTACGAAAGGTCCTTAGAAACTCTCTTGACAAGTGTTTCATTCCACTTCACCGCTTACCTCTGTTATCACGTTTATCACAAATGCGACTCTGTTCAAATATTTTATACGAACGTAGAGAAGACACATAGACTCCTTGAACAATTGTTTTTTAAAAATGTCTTGAGATTTTTATTCTTTCCAAGAAGTGAATTTTATCATACATGGAGAAATATTTAATAGAAAATAATTAAATTGTTTTATCGAAAATATTCAATTTAAAATAATCAATCGTTTCAATAATGATAAATTAAATTTTTGTAAGATTTACTTTTCAATTCGATTCGCAGACTTTGTTAAACATTGAAAACAATCGTAATGAAAGAAGTTATTCTGAAGTAAATTTTATGAAACAAATTAAAGTAATTCAAACTTCAATTTACTTCCATTTACTTCAGTGATACAAATTGAAGCAAAAAGACTCTTTGAGTATTTGAAACTAGGATATTTACAGACTCATTACAAACACCTGAAGATAATAACGACGATACCACAAAGTGCAATAATTTAAATTTTAAAAAATTAATTCAAAGAAATTTCGCAATTTATTTTGTAATTAAATTGATGATGATTAATATTTAAATGTTTTCTTTTGTCAAAATGAAATTAGACAAACATAATCTATTCTTCTTTAGGATTGAAGCAAATTTTTATAAAATTTCCTTTCAGCTTACAAACTACTCATGCATAATAAAATTCAGCTTAAAACTTTCACAATTGAGCAGAAGAAAGGTATTTTTTCGCATCATCATTTCATGTGATAAATATTTTCAACTACGCTTAATACTATTTAAACGCCTAAAAAATCCTTCATATATTGTATTAAGGTGGAAAAAACAAAATCCTTGCTGGAAAGCACTAACTTCCGGCATCACACATACGGGATCCAATACGGTCGTCGTCTTGGCAACGGCAACGTCGACGGTTAAAGAGATTAACTTTCCTATTTATCTCAGGACATTTGCCATCAGCCGCGAAAAGTTTTTTACATCTCAACGCCATAAACAAATCTTTCCGACTATCAAACTGGCTTCCGTCCATGCCAGTATTTTTATATTTTTTTCGTCTTTAACAATCGCATTTTTTCTGATTGTGTTGCTGATTTTTTCGGATATTTGTATTAGTATATACTGTTTCTATCAATTTACTTCCATGGTAAACCTTTATAGCTGTCATAATCTTTGCTCACATAAAAAGACATTTATATTTTAGAAGAAATAAATTTTCGGAAAAACTAATCTCAGTTTTCTAAAAACACCCGACTCAGAGTAATGTACGAAATAAATAAAATCAAGTGTACATGCTCGTGGGTACATGTAGGTGCGGATGTATAGTAAAAGTAAAATCATATATCATTTTTTTTTATATAGTCGAATAAACGAAATAATCTTCGAAAAAACTCAAATCCGACTGTGTAAAAAAAAAATTACAGTTTCTGCCACTTTTAGGACTTTGATAAATCGATGGATTTTAAAATCATTGAAGTTCGTACAGCCAATCAGAAGTTACAGGTGTACAAATGCACGCATAAACTCACAAACAAATATTACGTTCTAACATAATACCTTCGATTTTGTTTAGTGAGATAAAAAAATATTGGCTATTGGATTTCTTTTTTACTTCTTTTATCAAGACAATAATTATACTGTTAATTAGCACATTTTAACTGTTGTAAATAAAATATTTATCCAACTATAAACAAATAACGTACTGAAATAGAAAAATATTTGATTGTATCCTTGGTTTGTATTCACACAGCATCTGAAGTAATTTGATTAATCAGAGATAAAGAAAACAGTTTCAAATGATTGCCAAGTTTCGAAATAATTGATCGAAATCATTTATTACTGTCAGAAAATATTTAAAAATCACGAAGTGTAACTTTTCTCAAATTCTATCTTGAGGTCACTGCAAATCCGGAAAAACTCAAGTGTTTAGTGATGAATCACTTAAAATGTTTAATAATTAAACACTTGAGTGTTTACAATGTTGAACACCATAAAAAAACTATAGCATTTTGGTAAACACCAAGAAACGTTTGAAAGTCGTCTACAAAATTACCATAGTTTATTTATAATATTTAACATTGCAAACACTTCAAGTGTTTAGCTGCTAAACACTTGGATTTGCAGTGATGTGATTTGCAATCATTTAGATGGTTAAATCCTAAATGAGCCACGTAAAATAGCAAGATCATGTATCTCAAACATCCTCGTTGTCGTGAAAGCTTTCATAGCATTACCAGAGGTACATCAAGACAAAGTAGACTGTCTTGTTCAATGACTGTGTTGTTTGAGAGTTCCTTGACGAAGATGAAAGGTCGAAAGTGATTGACGACTATAAGACAGGCGAGCACTTAAATACCAGAGAAGTGCCTTAGACTCTGATTCTTTTTTCAAGATCATTTTCGATCTTCTTTCTTCGCTACTCTTAAGCTTATGTTCGATAAATTTACAATCACTTTAAATTGTTAAAAATCATTGCAAATTTTTTATTAATTAAAATATTTATTTATTGATAGAGGAGTTTAATAAAAAGCTATACAAAAATTTCTTACAGCTTGTCAGCAAGTTAAATTTGGAGTCCAGGCAATTTTTGGCCCCTCGGATCCGAAACTTGGTCAGCACATTCATAGTATCTGTGACGCATTGGACATTCCACATCTGGAAGCCAGGGTGGATTTGGACTCAGAAGCAAAAGAATTTAGTATCAACCTTCATCCCGCACAAAATTTGCTCAACTCTGCTTACCAGGATGTTATGAAGTTTTTAAATTGGACTAAAGTAGCAATTGTCTATGAGGATGACTACGGTAAGTTTTTTTTTAAAGATACGACTTCTAAGTAAAGAATAAACTTTTTTTAAAATAAAAATGATCCGTTTTTTCTTTAATCGGATGAACATGATTGATATTAGATTAAAAAAAATTCTCTATCATATAATATGTCTTAGAGTAATCGAAAATACAATCTACAACAATAATTTATATATAAGTGCATTAAAAAGAACGATTTAAGATATCAGTATGATGTGAGCAACTCCCTTCTTATTTCTGTCATTGCCATTTTCAATAATATTCATAGAAATCCCTATCTAAAGATATTTTATCTTCAGGAAGACTGTCATAAGAAGCTATGAATGTAATATCTAAAATGCAACTCCTAACATGAATCCATAATATGCACTTCATATTTTGAAGACTTCAGGAAATATCGGAATATAATTCATCAAGTAACTGGCACTTTAGGTATCATTCATATCACAATAATGCATTGAAATGTTTTACTCAATAAAATAAATATATTTACTAACGACACAAAGTAGTTTTAAGTATCAGAAATAAATATTATTGGTTCAGATTTCTATGAATATTAACTATTTTTCCCTTTAATGAATATTAACTTAATTATCTAGTTTTTATCAACTTAAGATATAATTTATCAATTAAAGTTTCTGTGATGTCGACTTTCACTAATTCAATTATATTCGCACTTTACTAATTGTTTCTTTGTTACCACAGTCTACCTTTGCTTTTTATTCACTATGCTTTTTAGTCATTTTAATTTTATTGATCGAATCCTTGAATGAAATAAGCTGCAAACTTTTCTGAACTACCTGTCATTAATTTTATGATAAAAAGACCAAATTTACATGCAGAAGAAATTTAATGCTAAAAAAAATCTTAAATACTTTTGACATTCTATTGAATTCAATTTAAATTTCTTATTCGTTTAATATTTCTGATAATAAATTATGTTCTTCAATATTTTACAGAACAATAAATATTTCAATCTTGTATTAAAATTTCAATTAAATTATATAATTATTTCTTGTGATTTTTCTATTGAAGAAAAAGATCCAAGTGTATTTCTTGAAGTCTTAACTGTTCACTTTAGACATTTTTCACTCATTGATTCATTAGAGATCTTCTTGTGCATTGAAGCTGTCGTTACCTGAGAAATGGATAGTCTATTTATATATATTTAAACAGTAGAATTTTTTTCGAAAAAATTGAATAAAAAAATATTGTAGCTTCTTTCTTCACTTTAACATCATCAGTATAAGTCTATTGATATAAAAAGTCTCTTTAGAATATTCTTCAAGTCTTGTTAAGTCAGTGAAGTATGGCTATTTTACACGATCGTTAGCAAGGCGAGAAGCATCGTTATTTATATGTGTCAAACAGGATTACTGTCATTATCACTTGATTGATATTCAACGAAAATTTTTTCATGTTAAGCTTTTGAAATTCAAGTAGAAATTCATTTGTCTCTCAAAATCATTTACTATTATACTTAATTTAATTTTATATCTTCCCAGAGAATTTAAATGAAGTATGATAGGCATCACGTTCAAGTGTTTCATATACGTAAAAGTAAATAATTCGTGTTCGAATAATTACACAATACGTTATTGTTAGAATGTATCCACTCAATTGATATTAAATCATTATGAAATTAATTTTCATTATTGAAGTTCTAAAAGCTCGAAATTTCCATTTAACATTCATGTACTCTTTAATTACATTGCGATATTAACTCAATTTTACTTTGTAATGTATTTTATGACTTTTTTTAACGTTGTTTGATTGATAGTCTTAATAATATGCAGGACAAGAAAACAAATTGGTAACCAAGGCGACGTAGATCATACCGTATATTACACTTTAAAGAAAAAGTGTCGAACGATATGAAAAAACTTAAAATCATAAAAAGCACAGCTCGAATATATGGCACAATTTGTCTTCAAGTGTATCAGAATTTGGAAAGTTCGCTTGCTAAGGAATTTCGATTATTAAAAAATAAATAGATGGAGATGATCAAGTTGTTAAAAATATTATCCACGATGATGTATGTATACTAAAAGGTTCAATTAATTTCAAAAGGAACTTAATTTAATAAATGAACTATATGTATGCACCATGATGGAATATGTTTATTTGTATATGTAAATATATGAACATATGTGTACATGTACATAGATCATAGGAAAATGGAGAGTTGAAGAGAATGTATAACGTTTGTATGGATGGTTTGATTTATTTATTTGATTTCCACAACTCGGTTGAGTAGTGCGAATATATGCACAAACGTCTGCACAATGTTTACTCGAGCTGAAGCCTCAAGATCTCTAACAACTGAGCCGTATGTGTTTTCCAATCTTCAGGATCAGCTGGTGAGATTGTACTTTACAGTTTTATACTATTGAAAAAGGGATATAACAATGAAATAAATCTATTCTATCTTTCATCAATAAATCATGAATAATTTCAAGCCGGTTTAAGTTTTCATAAGTTTCTTTATTAACAAGTCTCATATTATTCTTAAAGATTTTTTCTCAACTTTCATTTGAAACACTTTCCAAAGCTTCGCTTCATTAAATTACCTGAAAAATTTGATTTTCTGAAAAAAAAACAATTAATTTAAAAAAAATTAAATTTATTATTACACTGATAGAAGAGATTTATAATAATAAAAGAGGCTTCTTAACTGTTAAAAATATTTTTTAACAATTAATAAATCTTCTTAACTATTAAGAAATATAATTTAATCAATACAACTTATATTTTACTGTGGATTATATGGTTTTTTTAATATACAATGACAGAACATTCGAATGAATTTGGTTTTATTTCATGCATATTTGTATTAATAAAAGATATGCTTAAGGCAAAATGTAAAATTATGAAAGGTAAATTAATAAATATGATGGCTCTGATTGATACATGGTTAGGTGGCGTTGCGAATACCGGCTTAGTAATTGTTAAAAAATATTTCTTTACGATAAAATGAGATTTATTCATTATAAAACCACTAGTGTATTCATAACTAAGGCTTTTTTATTGTTATGAAATATTTATTAACAAAACATTGATTTTAATAATTAAAAAATCATTTTTTAACAGTAATAAATCTCTTCTATCAGTGTACACATAAATGTAATCAATTGCGAGATTTTTTGGCATGAATAAAAACAATGGTGAATGAAGGAAAATAGCAACAAATGTATGCAATAATTAAGTTGAAATTATTCCAGTGACAAACTCGTCAGAAAATTTTGCATAAATGTATAAGTCTTGAAATATTTGCATACAATATGAATCGTAGGATTATCGAACTTCAAGAATCTCATATGTTGTTGGCAATGCATCGGAAGACGAATTGAATTCACAATGCATCTTCTCATTCTACATAGTAAATTCCCGAATATCATTGTAGTAGTAGTTGCTTTTACGGTGCTATTTCCTACCTTCTTCATGCTATAATATATTATATATGAGTTTATATTCGTATATATACGGTAAACACATACACTTTTATATCTATACATACATAACACTATTGTGAAGGAAGAATGTCGTAGATTCCCGATGGGCCACAATATTATTACCGAATTCTTGACGTAGACGTGACGATAGCAGTAAAGTAGCTGCAGTTTTGTTGTCCTGTGCAACCCCGTCCAATTCTTTACTCTTACGCCTTGTGAATCATCAATGAACTCTTATCCGCCCTATTACCGTCCATTGTCGAAGATCACAACCCCCTTGACCAAACCACTACGTGCCAAGCCCAACGACACTATCATTATTTTTTTTTTTTAATTTCTAGTCTATATTCAGACGAGGATATGCAATTTATTAAAAGCGTAGTAGAAAATTAAAATAATTTTTTTGGCTATAAATAATAGGATTTCAAATGTGAGTAATTTTATTCTTGCATTTTATTCAAAAGAATTTAAATAATCCCCAAGACTTCCTACCATTTAACTAACTTTCCGGTTCTTGAATCATTGATAATAACCATCTATTAGTACCATTAGTACTTGAATAAGTACCAGAAGGTCTCTGGAGAATAATCCTTGAACTGAACTCAAGATTATAGTATTTCTTATTTAAAATAATTTATTTTAAAATAATAATGCTTCACAATATTTAATTTACAATTTTGATTCACTTTCAAGTTATTTTGATATAAATATATAAGTGGATGAGATAAAAAATAATATCAAATGTAAGAGAAAGGGATGTTCTCAATTTAAAGTATAAGAAACAAAGGTAATGAAAATAACAATAAAAAGTTAGAAATGGTAGACTTAACTAACAAATACTATTGTGACAGAAGAGAAGACATTATTTTCTTTCACAAGTAACCAATCAATAATGTTTTTTTTATTCTTGTAGACTTTTTTTAAGTTAAATGGACGATTCAGCCAATTATCTGAGATGTCCTCCTTAATGCGAAAATCCTGACAGAGTTGAATTTATTGAATTTACCAAGTTCGTGTTTACGTTTATTTATTGTCATCATCACCGCCCTAAATTCCTCAGCAGAAGTTTTTTCCAGTTCCTTGTAACCACTGGTTAATTTTTTTTTTGGGCAAAAAAAAGTAATTGAATCGTGCATCATATTCTATTGTTTTTTCGTCAACAAGCCAATAAATTTGATGATTGATAGTGAAATAAATCAAATGTTAATAATCAATCTATCTACTCCAACTGGCGTGAGACAAATTTTGCACTTGACAAGAGATGTTGTTGACCCGTTAGCAATTTCACTCATATGTGAAGAGGAGCATAGAAACAATTTTCTAATTAGCAATTAGGAAATTTCCTATTAGCCGGAATAATATACTCAGCTTAAAAGTTAGCTCCAATAAAATTCCTAATAAATATGCAAGTATTTCAATTGAATTATTCAACCAACGAATATCCACTACCACTTTGCAAATCTAAATATACTACTTTCCAGTATTTTTGAGTCAATTTACAAATAATTCAAAGGATTGGATTACTTTAAGCATAAGGTAGTTATCCCGCGAGAGCAATTACTAAAAAAATTTTCAAACCTCATTATTTTTATATAGCAATAAAAAATAAACATTTTTTTCCTTTCAACGAAAAAAATCTGACATGTAGAAATGAAGATATTTGTAATTAAAGATGACGATTTTAACATACAGTCTAATGGTAGACGGTAACCCATGATAGTTTTTCAATAAATATTCCAAAACAGAATTTAAGATTGCGTTTAAAAAAAATCCGAAAATCAATGGATATGTAATGAATACTTCAGTAAAATTTCATACAATTCTGACGTTCAGTTATTGAACAAAAAATTATTAAAATGAATTATCCGATTTACGATGTATAACGCCATAAACAAACTATAGCATTTTGGTAAGCAGCAAAAAACATTTAAAAGTCGTCTACAAAATTACCATAGTTCATTTATGATGTTTAACATTGTAAACACTTTAAGTTGCTAAACTCTTGGATTGTAAGAATAGTAATGTGATGGTCCATACATGTAAATAAGTCGATGTATTGGTACAAGTCCGTACAAATAATTGTTTCAAATTGTAGAAAAAAAATTATTAATAATACTTTATAGATATTATTGAATATTACTTCTATCGTATTATAAATAATTTCTGAATATAATTTGACAGAAGTTTGAATATTTATTGGATATTTTTTTTCATATATCACTAGTTCTTCTCGGCTGGGGCACAATGAATTTTGATACGAGCTCTCGGAGGATTACCTTAAATAAACTTTATCAATTATTATTTCAAAAAAATAGAATTAATCAAAAAGTAGATAAATTTATCTAGCAAATAAAATCTAAGAAATACAATATGCTTCATTAATTTTTAATTATCTCCAGAACCAAACTATCATCTTTTGTGATCAAACACTCTAGAGTAATCTCGTTGCTACTTTCGTGTCGAACTAAGTCAAAGTTAACAGAGAGTATTTCTCTGAAGCGGAAATACCGATTAGTGACATCGTTCTTAAGTCACCAGGGAGTCCTAAGTTCGATCAAGTCTGGTAAAAAATAAAATATCGAAGTGGTGGATTGTAAATGCGAATTCAAGAAAGGCGGAAATGGGTAAAGCAACATCGTAGTGACCAATTCTCGATGGTGTCACTCCTAAGGGAAAAAGTAGAACATTCTCTAGTTACTGAGTAAACTACATCAAAAAAAGGTAAAGACGAAATCGTCCAACTGGGAAGACGAAGACCCTCAAGTCGAAATGATACCTTGATTACTCAGGCACCAATGCGTCGACGTATCGATTTCATTGGGACGCTCGCGGTTCATAGGTTTCTTTAACATTTAACGATCGTCTCAGTTTCTTTCTTTTCAACCTCTACATCTATACGATGAGAGTGTTAACCAGTTAAACCTTTTTCGACACTATTCTTACAATACAAATGAAATAACCTTCAAACTTTTTTTTCCTATCTTTCAGGTCTGATTAAATTACGAGAGTTAGTTAGATCACCCAGGACCCGTGAGATTGAAGTATATTTAAGGCAGACCGATCCAAACTCCTATAGACAAGTCCTGGCTGAGATCAAAA
The DNA here is from genome assembly GCA_028641665.1 of Chelonus formosanus. Classification (NCBI taxonomy): domain Eukaryota; kingdom Metazoa; phylum Arthropoda; class Insecta; order Hymenoptera; family Braconidae; genus Chelonus; species Chelonus formosanus. Next base: position 6,156,105 of record CM054006.1, on the reverse strand, counting down.
CCAAAGAAATACGTAACTTCCTTGTTGACACTAAGCCAGAGCACATGCACCTCTTTTTAAGAATGGTATGTTATTTTTATTACAGGTAAAATGAACCCCTCTTATTTATTTTTTTCTATTTCACTTAATTCTTCATCACTCACATGTTATATTAAAGAGCAGCCATACATTTATTTTTCTTTTGTTTAATTCTAATTATTTAATTTGTTTATTTAATAAAAAAAATGTATTTTTGCAGATACTCCAATTACAAATGAATGATTACAAGTATCACTACCTCTTTACAACTTTTGTAAGTATTGAAGGTATTAAAAGCTAAGCCAAGTATAGAGAAAAAAAAAACAATACCAGATGAAATAAATTCAATTCTCATATTGATCACAGGATATTGAAACTTTCGATTTAGAGGACTTCAAGTACAATTATGTGAATATCACTGCCTTTCGATTAGTCGACGCTGATGATGCTGGAGTCAGAGGAATTTTGAGAGACATGGAACGGTTTCAACCTGCTGGAAATACTATTCTCAACAAATCACGTGTTATTGAGGTTTGTTATTGATATCTTATTTCTAGTTTTTTATCTATTATTTTTATGTCAAGGTCTAATGAAGTTAGTACAGCTTATAAGTGTCGTCTGAATAGATTAGGGTCTTCTGTCTGGAATATTTTTAAAAATTTCTTGAATAATTAAAAAATAGACCAGATAATTTTGATCAATTGTTACTTTAAAATCTATCGATTGACATACCAGCTAGTGGCTAAATGCGGTCAAGCCTTTCTTGAGATATTGGTAAATAGACTTTTATGATAGGCAAACAAATTTTATATTGATGATTTTGGAGAATATTAAAAAAGGTGTGATCGATTTGAGCAATTAAGTAGTCCATTCTTATATCTAGTAAGATCTAAATTCATTAAATATGACACTCAACAAATTAATTATTCAAAAAATAAGTAAAATAATATTCTGCAGTCGTTGGCAATTTTTGGTATTCACTTTAAAATTAAAATGTCGATAATTTTTGATTGTTATAAGATTAATCAATCTACCACGATACACATGTAGAACACGTGCTCACTTTGGATTCATCTAATTTGCACCCTTCGTCAGATACACACAAAGTTAGTAGCGTACGGAGCGTGCATATTTGAGCGTAAAGATTTTCAAGTTAAATTAATGAACATAATTTTAATGAATATTAATTTGTGGTCATATTAATATTGCTATTATATTTTATTGGACAAATTTAGTCGAATGAAAAGGCTATTCGTTAAAAGCTGATGTCTACTCATCGTTGATGAAAAAAAAGATTTTTTTAAATGTATTCCAGCAATATTGTGAACGATCCTAGTAATACTTTAAGTTAGCTCATTTTTATGTTGTATTTTCGTTAGTGTAATTGGACTTTTTTCCTAAGTCTTTTATTTCTACTCGAGTTAAACAAGCGTATAAGCCAACAGGAAAAATAACAGAAAAAACGATCGTCACAATCAACGAGAGTTGAAGAAAGAATAGTAGTTACTGGTGTGAGGCAAAAAAGTTGGCAAAATGAACAGTGTGCGGCAGAAAACTGCACATGATGAAACGGATATAGTTCTGCAGACAAGGTGTAGTATATATAATCATCATTCAAAAGTTTCTTTACAGAGATGTTAAGAATACTAAAAGAGACGAAACGATTGGTGCAAAGTATAATGGATGAGAGTGAAATCAAAAAAAAGTAAAAAAATTTAACAGGAAAAAAGAGATATAAAAAAAAAACAGAAGACTTGTTATAATAGTATAGAATACTGACTTGAATACTGATTCACTTCACTTGCCTATGAACATCTTTCGTATTTATTTGTAAGACATAAAAATATTTCGGAAAAGGAAGAAATAAATTTCTTTATTTAATCTAAAAGGTTCTTCAAGATCTTTGATCAAATTCATTATCAATATAAATAGAGCTTTTCCAATTTTTTGCTCAGTCAGATTTTCCCGCAGATTTACATCATCATAACAATAAATCGTGGGTTTTTATTTTATCAAATAAATAGTTCGTTATAAGAAATAGTAGATTATACAAAAAATAAACAAGAATAAAAAATAGTAAATAAGAAAGAAAACAGCAAAGAACCAAGTAATTTTATTCGTAATATTAATCAAAAATTTAATTATTTATCATGTTTTTCAAAAGTCTGGTAAGAAAATGATGTCATTGATTGAAGAAAAATTGTCTCAGTAGAAAAAATCACTTTTGTGTCAACAATTATTAAATAATAAAAAAAACTTTTTATTGCTGATAGTATGAAAAAAGGAAAGCATTAAAAATATTCTTAGGTATGTCAAGTTTTATTAAACTAATGTTTAAAATAATTAAGATATTCGGATTAACAAAAAAAAAGTCACTTAGCAACGGCGGACTAAAGCCAAAGTCTCACTACTCGTGATGCAGACGCAGTTACCAATGAATCACCGAATTTCCTCTCGACTCGGTGGATAACCTCTGGGCGTTTGCATCATAAATCACACTATCTTGCACTCGAACTAGTGGTTTTATTATTTTATTTGCTGCGTAGAGTATATAGTCATTCAAAGCAGAGTCAACGAAGGATAAAACAGACTAAGAAATAGTGCGGATTCTACATTTAACAATCAACATTGCACCTTTCCACAAAAAACAGCAAATTTATTACTGATTATATTTACTAAACTTCTACAACTATTGGGTAAAAAAGTTTTACCAAGTTAAAAAAAAAAAATATGTCAAAAAGATAGAAAAGAAATGGAGATTTGAAGATCTAAGACCAGAGAATTAAATTTCCATTAAATCTTTACATTTCAAGATCTCTATCATCAATCCAGACAGAAGCATGCATGTATGTGTTCCTATAAATGTACGAATCTAGATATCTAGGAAATTTAAAAGGATTTATTTTGCTAGTCAATTTTTTTACTCATTCGAGAGCAATTCAGATCTAACAAGATTTGGAAGTAAATGAATGTAACTGGTCTTGAATTATTTTCAAATAAATTTCAATTTATTAGTCAAGAGAATTAGTCATTTCTCATGTATTTTTAATGAGCAATTTTATTATTATCCATTTATAAAAATTAATTCTCTTCTAAAAATTGAAATTCATTTGAAACACTTAATAATACAACAAAACTCCTAATGATCTCATTTAATGTTTTGAGGTTTTTCATTATTAAGAATTTCGTTCTAAATGCTAATGCTTTATTTGTATAGTATATGACGAGAAAAATGTATAAAAGAGCATAAGAGAAGCTTATGCAGTTGATACATTCCAACCGTCTGAACAAATAACACGTCTTGAAGGATACACGTATCTAAAACCAGTGAATTTTCTTGAAGTCGAATAAAATTGAAAATAAATTTAACAATCAATTCAATCATACTATAATGAATTAAATTTCAATATATTTTATTTGTGTTTGTAAAGTTGTTCAGTGTAAATAAAAATCCAAATGTCACATTAAAAAGAATAAAAGTATCTAAAATACAACTAGTTTTCTCAACTGTACGCAAGAATTCACACAAACTTTCAATGAAGTTACGGAAAATTTGCGGCTAATCTTGAATCCAAGACCTACCCACTCGATGCTGTTAATGTTTTCCGCCAAGCCAAATACCGTCTCGTAAATTTAACAAACTATTTTCTTTCTCACTTACTCTTTCTTACACTTCCTTTTCTTTTTCATTAGCTTGAAACTATATAATAAAACGTTTAAATTCCTTAAGTGCTACTATCTTGAAAGCAACACAATGTTTTTTTCACTCCCTTAAAAAATAAATCTCTAAATGAGCTTTCTTGTAAAAAACATATCATAATTTTCTTCTTCATAAAATCTTGTTCAATAAAAAAAGAAAAAATCAAAATCTCAGGTATAACGTGTGTAAATACATTTCCTTCAACACAAACGAATAGAGTAAATCATAATGAAACAACAAAATTAGGGCAAGAGAATTTGATTTAGGAAAAAGTTAGTCAATTTGGCTTTCTTTTCTTACTCAGGAAGTTTTTTGCTTCCTCAATGTTCTTAATTTATCTCGTACATTAACGTGTATTTTTCTACCAGAAGATAGATAATAAAATTAGAATCGATTTTTTGGCAGAAATTTCAAATCATTCAACATTCATTTAATAAACATTACTGTTAACTATAATTAATTATAATAATAAAAAGAAAAAAATTTAATTGATAAAACTACTTCAAAAAAGTGTTCTAACATATCAAACATAATTTATTTCCAGTTTCCAATAATACACTAATGAGATACACCATGTTTTATTTCTCTTTTATGTCACTCTATCCTATAAAAGCACGATCAATGATGCTAATTAATAATCCCAGTAAATTAAGACAAAAGATGTCGAAAAAAAATTCTGTACAAGCATGATACTTTTACTCCATCTTTTCCCTCGAACATTATTATGTTGATAAATATGTTTGAAGCTCACAATTTTAAAAGATACTTCAAATTTAACAAAATAGTGCACTTTTTTTTTTATTAATATAAGACTGCAAAGTCAACTTCTAAGTAATTGAGAGGTAATTTGACTTCGATGATACATAGACTAAAATTTAGTCCAGTCTTCTAGACCTAACTTTCATAATTAGAGTTATTGCAGTAATCCTCGATTTCTGATCTTCCAGTTAACTAGGCAAACAACCTAAAGCAATCGATATCTGAGTTTCACATTTACAGTTGTTTACTCTATTCAGTGGTATCAAACAGATGATTCAAATAACTAAAATGTTTTATGTGCCACACACCATTACCCGAGTTTGCTAATTAATTTTCTTCTGAAACTACACGGAAAAAAATTATCTATAATAGCAACAGATTTTCGGTTTGTTGGTAGTATAGATTTTTTTTCTGTATGATCAGCAAAAAAAATTTGTAGGTTTACAACTTTAGTCTGTAATTACAACAAAGAAAAAAAACTATTGCAACTACAGTAATAATCTATAGAAAGTAGAAACGTGATTCTCTGATTAAATGAAAGTTTATAACAATAATCATTTGAATGCTGAATGTTTTATACATCTGATAATTTTTAATGTTTCATTTCAAGTCAACTAGATGAAATAGACATTCGTAACTCTTTTTGTATAATATAGACACTAGTTTTAAAAAGAATTATTTCACACGATTGTGATTTTCACTGAAGGCTTTTCATTTTCAAACAGAAAAAACAAGGTATTATAAAAATAACACATATTTTGTTTCCTCGGTATAACAAAAAATCCTGTAATGTCAGAAGAGAAATTTCGAATGCCATTTAAACTAGTAATTGTCGCCTTCAGGTTGAAATAAAAATGAGTGCAATGGACATAAAAATCAATCTTGATATTTTTAACATATTTTAAAAATTCGTAAGTAAATGATTACTAATTAAAGTTGTAACACCTACAAATTTTTCCCTTAAGATTACAGAGAAATAATATGTAACAGCGACAAATCGAAAATCTGTTGCAGCACTGATAAAAAAATTTACTTCATACAAAAAATATTTCATTCAATCATTAATATCGAAATTTCAAATAGTGGCAATAAAATATTTTTTTAAAGTTATGAATTTTTGATTGAAATCATTTTATTTACTCAAATGAATAAAATTTCATTTGTACTGAAATTCGTCGTAACATTGAAACATACGAGAAAATGTGTTTTTAATAACATTACTACTAGATTAAAGAAAATATTATCTTGAGAATACTCCAAGTTCCTTTTATTAATTAAATAAAAAATTTTTTCTCAGTGTGTTACAGATAATTTTTTTCCATGTATTGTTGACGAAAATGAAATATTATTAGCAAAATCATTGATTTTTTAATTTCTTTAATCGAATTGTTTTTTTACAATACTCTAATTATTATAATATTCATTATTAATAATAATCTTGTAAACAAAAATTCTGCTGATGATTGTATTTATATTTGCAACAGCTTTTTTTGTTGTAATTATAGACTAAAGATGTAAAACCTACAAATTTTTCTGTTAAGATTACAGAAGAAAAATATCTTACAGCGATGAACTGACAATTTATTGCTGTTACAGATAATTTTTTACCGCGTAAAATTTATATATTCTCAAAATTCAAAAGAAGGATTATTTTTATAACCAAAAATAATCGTAAAGTACTAGATCTTTAGATTTATTAAAGACGATTAGCGATGAAATCGTTTTTACATGATTGCAGACCAGAGCAGCTTTAATTTTTCATTAAAAGCATAAATGACATAAAAACGAATTGAAAGTTACAAGTTGTTATTTTCTTTGAAACATTTATATCTTGAAAGGATAATAATGAATGCTATGATATAAAAAATTTTTATTTATCATTATAAAAAATGTTTTCAATTCAAAATGATAGAAAAATTTTTTTTACAGGCAGAACCAGCTTTAATGTACGACAGTGTTAACGTATTTGCTGTTGGATTAAGGACATTAGAGCAATCTCATGCGTTAAGGCCTGCGAATCTTTCCTGTGAACTCGAGCATCCTTGGGATGGTGGTTTATCTCTTATCAATTATATTAACTCAGTAAGTAATCTTTAAATCATCAATAAATTTTCCCTATCCAGATAGACTTGAAAAAAAATTTTTTCCCTGGTTGTACGAATTCTCGAACTTCCTTTCTAACAAAAATGCTTCAAAAGCATTTGTTAGTGTGAATTAGAGTCTGAAAGATTTGGATTCTCTCCAACCCATGTGATATCCGGGATGTTCACTTTTCCACAAGATAAAAATATATAAAGATTATAAGAATAAAAAATCAATAATCGGAAAAGAAAGATTTTCTTCTACTTCAATGTGAATAAATGAACATTATTTACGATCAATTTCAAGTCTGACATTTTAACATGAAGATAAAATTTATATAGAAGAAGATATTTTTTTTTTAAGAGAGTAAGAGTCTTAATAAAGAAATAAATTTAGAGGTAGAAAGGTAATAAACTTATTTTAAGTTAAAATTATTGTTTATAGTCAAAATTTTCGTCATAATAACAACCACGAACAATTTACTTTAACTGTGAATCCTTGAAATCTCTCAGCTAAGTATAAAAGTAATTAGTAAACACAATTTAAGGGTGAACGTATTCTTCAATAATCTTACAACCTATTAAACTTTCACAACTATTGACGCGTGTAGTAACTTTACGTGTTATTAAATAGTATAACTTTTTTATGCAATTTTAACTTGAATTTTTCAACTTTTATAACTTCCGACAAGTTTTTGTAAATCACACACATCATTACTTGCTTATTCTGTTTTTTATTAACAATTATTATTGATTAAAAAAATACTTAAACAATAATAGAGGAAAATTTTTTATTCTTCTGAACTCTCATAAGTTGGCAAGAAAAGCATTCTGATTTATTTATTGCTCACATTTAAAATTCATCTTAAAAAATTTCGCAATATTGATAGCTACACTAGTGAGTCGTAATAACGTCGCAAGTAACAAACACAATTGTAGTATGTAATAGCAATATAGAGAGTTAGATTGGTACTTCTCATGTCTACTAGCCAAGCCACGAGTATAAATTGTTTAATGCCATGTAATGAATGGCGCGAAAACTGTCGTCTACAGAAGCCACAAATTCTCTCATGACATCGAACAACCCTCTTTACGGAATGACCCACACATACTCACCTACTATGAACTTTCATATTTTTTTCTTAATCTTTACTAATCAATTCTACATTAATATGAAAAGTAAAAATTCTTGTAATATTGATCATATAAAAAACAACTTCATGTTCGAATATTGAGTAATTGAATGCTTGGAATTTTCTTAACAATGCAATTTTATGGTAAAGAATTCACTCAATTATCTTAAATTGTTCAGCGATGGAAGAAATATGACTTTTTAACATCATTTATTACTGAAAATCAAAATATTCTATCTTTTTGAAAAGATAACGTAAACATTTTCGCGAAAATAAAAATTGAAAAATGTCTATGAATTTTATACTGTCACATGCTATTTATGTGAGAGGAAATTATTACAGTTTCAACTGAACTAAAAAAAAACCGAAACAAAAGTAGAATAAAAGTTTTTTTTTAAATGCAATGGAATAGTAAATATTTTTCTATAAAATAATAATTACACAATTACTTTACCAGCTATTTAATATGCTCTAAAAATTAATAATATTCAGATTTATTATAAAAATTCTACCATTGTAAATAAAAGTAGCTTATAATGGACGATTTTTTTTTATAAACCTCTCATGTCAAAAATCTGTGTATTATTTCTGTATTGACCATATAGTTTTATGATAGATTAATTTAATTTGAAAAGCTGTTAATGTCGAGTTCAATGAATAAGTACATTAGAAATGGTCATCAATTCTTTTTTTATCGATGATGTACTTGACAAAATTTTTCATCAAAATATGGGAACATGGATAAAAATTTTTTATCAAGTAATTAATACGTTTGGACTTTTTCCAAATATTTGTTTGATGTCAATAATTTTTTATTGATGAATAAATAATAAAAATGAATAAAAAAGCGTGTAATTCAATAGGTTGCTTTATTCTCTGTTAAAAATGTTTTTTCTTTTCATAAAATTTTTTACAAATGTATTTCATACCACTGATTATTATTTATATTAAAAAAAAATTCTGGTAATTATCTAAAAGTAAAGTACCAACTTTATTCCTCATAGGAGAGAAACATGTAACAATTCCATAATAAAACCTTAAAAAATAGGTCTGAGCACACTTTCTCTGTGTTTACACGACGGACTTCCCATGATCAATTGTTTACAACAAATTTACATTGCCATAAACAATACATCATATTTTGTCATAAATAACCTTATTTTGTCGATAACATCCAAGTCCATGTAATGTACGCATAAGTTACTCGATAAATACAATTTTTGATTGTTTATCACAAATTTATATTGTTATAAACAATTTATAATTGTTAAGAGTCATAGCTCATTATTAATAATATTAATTTGTCAAAGGCATCCAAATCCATGTGCTGTCTTGCGCTTAAAAGTCTTTCAAATAGTCAATCTTTTCATTTATTTATTATTAGTTTTTTTGTTATAAAAAATAACAGCTGGACCGAATTTGTTTAAATTTCTTTCAGATCTTCTTTATAACAATATCTTTCGAATAAATTTTGATTGAAGTCAATATCTCAATCCATTCTTGAGACATCGAAAACGAAAAAAATGCTGACATACGTACACACACACACATCATTTTAAAAATTGGTCAGTATGCTTGAGATATCTTGAAACGTGGAAATATGATGAAAATTCACATTTCACCAATCGACCCAATTACAATAACTTCCTTATGGGAAGTTAAAATAAGTCAATCACATAATTTTCTCATGACAATTAGTGTCATTAATAATCAATGATAATTAGTAAATCCCTTCTATTTACATTGAATCGATTAGTACCCAGCTTGAATATCTCTTAGTTCTAGGAATCTTAATCGAAACATTCCATCTATAAGACTGATAAAGCATTTAAAGCAACGATTCAATTGTGACAGGAAATAGACGTGGTTTGAAGTGCATATGTTGGTTGAAACAATATATATCTGTTAAATTGTCCCAGTGCGTCTTTTTTATTACAGCATTCGGAATTTCAGAACCAAAGTGTTCTATATGTGATGAATAGAACACACTAAATGTTTTGGATAACCGCTTACTAGAATTGTGCTTTTAAATGATTTATATTCCACTGTATTGTAATTATTCAATTAAATTTTTTATTATATTTTATCTAAAAAATACTCTTTTATTTGATAATTAATATCACCAGATGATATTTAATTCCTTTATTGAAAAAAGCTTGTAATTTTTATTACATCATTCTTAAAAGTCTATGAAATATTCTTAGAGAAGACTTTTTTAAATAAGCCTCGAGTAAATTGAGAGCAATTATTTTATTGAATAAAATGATGTTCAGTTAGCAAACATGAATTACAGTTGATTAAATTTGTCACCTAGCCTGGTAACCATCTCTTTGAATTTATTTCATGTTAAATAATGTTACACAGTTGGCTACCAGTTGATGATCATCACAAAATGATAATGATAAACATAAAAAAGAGTTTCATGTGATCAGTAAACACCAGAGCTGAATATCAAACATGTTATACACAATTTTAACTTACACTCAATAATTAGAGTTACGAATTAACACACAGCGAAAATTGAATATGATGGGTATCTATTGCAGTCTAAGCATTGATTGAGCAGACGCATATAATACTCAAACACATCAAATTCCAATGCATAGCAAGCTTGGAACGGCATGTTCACTACCGTAAAGGAGAGAAATAGTGCTAGAATATCAAGATACAAGGGGTAGCAGGATACTACATTGCCCTTTCGTGACAACCTTAGATTCGAATTGGTGTATATTAATGCCGGATATATGTATGTGAAGGGTGTTATCAGGAAAGTGCTAGAGCGAGAATTGATCCTGGCATATTACCAAGGATTATTAAACGATCACGACTGTCAGTACAAGTTTAAAAAAAAATATGTCATCTCTATTAATTAATATTTCAGTCTGTTTTTGTTAAATCTTAAGACAATTTATCAGGCTTGTCATGAAATGGTTTCGGATAGAAATATTTGTTGCCTTTGAATTTTTGATCCAGCTTTAAACCCCTAGAGATAACTGTCAAGTCTTAAACTTTAATTAACGTAATCTCTGATTTTGTTGATCAAAGTTAGTACGGTCTTAATATATTATAATTGTCAGCAAATAGTTGAAACAGCAATATCTTAGTGCCATTTGGATTCTACTAGATTTACCGGGTAATTACCACTGTACAAGTGGTTTAATTGAACTGAATGAGAAGTAATTGTCATGGAAAATGTACGAGAACATTGTTAGGTATTGAGCAAGTTGCGAATTCCTAATGATTAATCACCTTACTTATCTTTAATACAAATATAGTTTAGTTGTCATTATTAAATGAATAATACTGCTATTAGCAGAAAAAAATTACATGCAATTTATATGATGAAAATTTTCAATAACTGTACGAATTAATTTAACATGAAATAAAAGCTTACATTAATTAGCTTAGTTATACTAGGATAAAATAAATACAGTAATATATGTCACAATTTGAAATTCGAACATTGTAAAATTTTAAGCAAGGATAATATTAAAAATTTTCACGTTCCATTATATTTCTACCGAGTTGAGTTAAATCAAATGAGTAAGTGGAAAGAGTTTAAGAGAGAAATTTCTCAACCTTTTTGACTCAGTAAATGGGAGAGAAAGATGTGCATCAAGTGTGAAAGTGTAAGATAAAAAATTACCTACAATTTCTTTTATCTAATTTAAATTGGCGAGAGAAATCTTTTCTCTTTATCTACTTTAAAAGAAAGAACGGGATATAAACTCAATTATTTCTTGTAAAATATTCTCATAATTCATCTTTAAAACATTTTTTCTGCTTAATTATACAGCAAACCGATAAAAACGTATCAAATTTATACAGTTAATCATAAACTCATTCAGTTTTCCAGTATTTACTATGTTTTTCCTAACTGTTGAAAAAAAATTCAGCTCCATTATTTAATATTTTTGAAAATTAAATTTTTCCATCACCCTCAACATTGACATCAAGTTGATGAAATTGTAGAAAACGATTTATAATCCTCTAGTGTATTTTCGTCGAAGAAAATGAAGGAGAGACACGCTTATACAGCAAAGATGAACGTGATAGCTGTTACGTGGGTAATTTGGAGCCATAAAAAACACCTAGTATATAATGGAAATATTTTCACTACACTTTTATATGAAAATCACCAAAGTTTATGAAAAATCCAACGAGCACTGATGTAAAATACTACTATAAATCATTTTCTTTTAAGGAGTAACAATTGAAATGACAAAAGTTTAAATATTGTTACAACTTGTTGAAAAGTAGAATTCTGTTCAAAATTATCCTGAAACCTTAGTTTAGGTTTATGTTAATCAAAATAGCAGCTTCACCAGAATAGACTGCATGTGTATCAAAAATTTCAAGCATGTTTGAAATGTTTACAGAGCTGAATGCCAGTTACTAGTTGGACGTAGTTCATACAATTAAATTAAATAGGAAGCAGAACAGTTGACCGTACCCCTGTTCTTCTAAGCAAATGAGTTTCGTATATCTACTTTTGATCTAGAGTTCCACGTTGTTTAAGCTAAGAATAGCTCTTGAATGTGGATATGGTGTAGGAGAGGATAGGTTCACATACACTCTGGAACCTAGAATCTACACTAACATCATCCTTCAGGTCCTTGACTATATATAGTTTCAAACCTTAGTCTTGTCCTAACTAGAGCCCTTAATTTATGGTCGTAGTTGTAATCCGAGTTTCAATTTCGTATCTCATGTCCCTGCATCTCTTACTATTTTAGTTTCAACACCTTCTCTTATTCTAGTTTTCCTATAAAGATATTCTTTAACTTGGATTTACATCTAAAAAAAACTTGTAACTTGGACAAGTTTCTTGGTAACTTTCTTCTTTTTGTTTTATCCATCACTATGTTAGGAACTTTTTTGAAACCCTGATTCAGTTGTAATGGCCAAACCAAAAGCAGATCATTATCAACCTCACCACTAGGATCAAATAAATTCTCTGTAGACATTGTAATGTGTTCCAGTTTCCTAAGATATTTTGAACTGTTTATTTAAAATTTATTTGTAGCATAATGTATGCCAATTTTTATTCTTCAAAAAGTAAATGATAGAATCTAGCTAGAAATGGCCATTCCAACTGAAACAGTATTTTATAGAAACTCAATATTTTTAAATTTGATATAATACCTGACAAGATAGAATGCTTTTCAATATTGTGTTTCCTATTTTTCTATTGGATTTATAACATAACTGTATCCGATAACAAAATAGTTCCCTTCAAATACAAGTTTACATAATCACTGCACCATTTTCATGGGTCACTAATAAGATTAACGTATTCTTAGATAAAGATAGTGATTTATCAACATTAAGTCGATTCACTTATATTTGTCTCATTTAAATTGACCGTAGTATCGAAAAACGTTTTGTAGAAAATTTAACGTACAAAATATATAGATGGAGTACATGATATTTGATTAAGAGTTAGATAGCATCAGAATATCGACGCTTGATCAAATCCATCGAATGAGGGAATTTACTATTCTCTCATATCGTTCACGATCCCGATCGTACTCTGGTATTACTTTTTTTCATTGATGGTAAAATAAAATAGGAAAAAAAAAGAATATAAATACAATGGACATGAACACAGAATGAACTAAAATCAACGCAAGGTAACAACACATTGTGCATATATATTTGGCAAGAGAAAATCATTGACCTGGCAGATGTTGATTTTATAAATAATTTATAAATTTTTCAAATACACTGGGTAGAGCGATGCTTGAAAATTCAGAAATTATTGGTTTTATTTGGTAATATAAGCAATTATTTCTCAATACATTTCTTTTGAACTGATATCAGATAAATATTTTTCCTATTTTTCATACAATACACATCTAATAAAAAGTGGAGATCGATACAGCTGAGCATGATTTAATTGGGATATTTTATTTATTGTTTTAATATTTTTTTATAATAAAAAAATGAGAACTGGATCGTCGTATTTTTACACATTTGATTTTTCTTTTTATGAATTTTTTAATTAAATAGAGTTATTTAGGATGATACTTAGAGAAAAAATTCAAATATTAGGATACTTTAAATCACCATTGATTTCTGAATGACTCTCAAATTGAACGAATAAATTAAATCTTAATGGAACTAGAACATAAAAGCTACATGATAAAAAAATTAAAACTAGAATTCGATTAAATAGTTCAAGTAGTAATTGATTAAATCACATATTGCAAAAAAATTTTGTTATACATTTTAATTAAGATAATTGAATTTTGATTGGTCAACTCTCATGTTCAATATGAGTAAACTAGTGATCCAACCAACTGATTGAACTTTCATACTCGCGTTAAAAAACGTTACAAATATAATTAAAAATTTTATACAACAAATTTTTATTTCTAGTACTTCTAAAGATTTCTTTGCTATTAAATGACTTAAAAATTTTTAACCACTTTTTCCAACCTTTCACTAGTCATATACCACACAAACCTCTTTTCAACCGTAAATATTTTAAGTATAAAACCACGTAGGACGTCCAATATTTTAGGTGGTATATAAATATAGGTATATATAAACAGATATAGCAGATAGGATGATTTAAAAATCATGCTGGCTCTCCCTTTCTCCTTTGTCTTTCTATATCGTGAGAGTGACGTTGAATTTCCTGCCATACTTTGCTTCACAGTTGGATGTCAGTCCATAAAAAAGGTCACGTAAAGGAAGTTTTCCTGTAAATCCGTGAACTTGCAAGTCCCATTCTCCAACTCTGCTAAGTTAGTTGCTCATATTCCTTGCGCGTCGAAAAGATGTACCTTAAGTAATGGAGTAAAAATGATAAACTACTACACAGCTCAAAAGAAACTTGTAACAGATTACACTTGCCGAAGGCATTTCATTATCATTTCTATAAAATTACATATTTAAATAGTAACAAATTCCATTTTCTCATGAAACTGATACATTTTCTATGAATTTATTTATCACAGCTGATAAGAAGTCTTCTTATAGAAAACATAATATTTTTTGTCAGAGATAAGTAGGAAAGAACATTTTCCATTTACTCTCTATAAAAGTTACATTCTCACTTTCAAGATAACTTTTACCTATTTTTGCCTTTTAATCATAATTTTTTATGACAATATTTTCATCTAATATCAAATTTTATTATTTTCTCATCATATTTAATTAACAATTAAAGTTAATCACTCTAAAATTTATACAATTAACCATAATTTATTCTACACAATCCACCTACTCTCCAAATACCGTCCAACTACTCAAAATCAAGTGGGCCATGTTCGGGACTTAACTCTAGATTAGGGCCAAACGTAAATTGCTACCCGGGTTAATGGTTTGAGAAATTGTTTTAGGCTTGATCTTTTTTTGATGAGAAATAAAATATTTTCCGTTATCACAAAATATAAACATTTCATATAAAACATCTGATACTTGGACTTATAAAAAATTCTTGAACAAAAGGTAAAGCTTTATTCTCTGGAAGCAGTTGCATTTAAACTGTAATATCATTAGGAATGCTAAGACGGTACTTAAAGTCAAAGAGAGCGTTTATTGTTCACTTTTATCGAGATGATAATAATATGCATACGATGATAATTCTTTTTTATCATCTCATTTAACTACATATAATAACATAAACTTACTATTGAGATCTACTTGTATTATTTCTTGTGAACAACGATAGAAGTTGATGCTTTTGTGTTTTTTTTTTACTCAGTTTTATTTACCTATTTCTCTGAAACAAATACAATTTTAGAAGTTAAAAATTTATTCGTGAGAATCGTTGCATGCGCACTCTATTCTTATCGACATTTACGTCAAATCCACTTGATCTCTCTTCATTTTTTGTGTTTTTATGGAGTACCAAAGAAAGAAGTCTATAAGAAGGATCATCCATTGAATCCGCCTGAGTATTCTGCTTGCTTTTGACTCTAATCGATTGAACGTATTGATGTATGATGACGTAACGAGTTTTCAAACATTAAAATTCATGAAGAACTTCATTATTCATTCGAAATTCAATTATAAAATTCCTTATCGAAATAATAATATCCGATAAATTAAAAACTACCATTGTCATATTACTTTGCCTAAGTTTTATTTCATGATAACTATGTCCAGAGATCAACCATCAATTTTAATTTAGTTATTAATTATTGGTCGTTTGAAATAACTACAGATACCAATTTTGTATCGAAAAGAGCAAATAATAAGCTTATTATAAGCTAGGTTTTATATACAATTAATATTTTAGTATAATTAGAGTTAATATAATTATTTATTATCTATCAAAATTCAGCATAACAAAATTCAATTTAAATTTTAAATGCACCACTGCTTATAGCATCAATTGATTGTAATTTAATTTCAAGAGAATTTAGATCTTGAAAATATTTCATACAAAATATCTTCAGTAGTAGTTTTATAAAATACTTGAGTTGCTTATTGAATACTTTTTAATTTCTGCTACCAGATGTGAAAATTTAAATATTTCTTTCAATTTCCAATAAGCAACTTCCTTTCAACACTTTCTTATTTATTTTCCAGAGTTTTCCATATCTATCAAAAATTGTAATCATACTTCTTATGAAAGGTGTCAACCAGCTATCAATTAAGACCTTTAACTTCAAATGTATTCCATGTGTTTAGTAACTTTTATTAATAACGATTTTTACTTTTTAATTTATAGGTAGAAATGAAAGGTATTTCTGGACCCATTGAGTTTAAAGAAGGACGTCGGATTCAATTCAAACTAGATCTTTTGAAATTAAAGCAGCATTCTTTAATGAAGGTATGGATACTCTATAATTTCATCTACAACTGATAGAGGTGACAGTTATCAGTAACTCAGGAATCATATGACTCAAAAATGAAAATTTTCAAGTCTTTATATCCAACACTAATTGCTGAAATTAATCAATATCTTTTATGTTTCATCAAACCTTTTGTAGGTAGGAGAATGGAGACCAGAATCAGGAGTGAACATAACAGATAATGCAGCATTTTTTGAACCAGGAACAGTGAATGTTACATTGGTAGTAATAACGATTCCGGTGAGTTGAAATAATGATCGTACTACGATTTTCACTTAGTTCAAATCCACTTTATTACGCTTTTCAAGCAATATCCTAACTTTGATGATGCTCAAAATTACTCGTTTTTACATCATACATTTTCATTGCTTAACACTCATATATCATAATTATTCCAAAAGTTTGTACAAATTTATGTACATAGAACTGATTTATAAAAAATTAATACAATTAGTAAATGAAGCCAAGTGAAATAGAACTAGGTATAACATTTATTCGAAAATAAGTTCATTTATTTCACAATAACTCAAGTATTTTCATGAACTTTGCTATCCGCGTATTGTACATATTATCTGTCTGTATATGTTTATCGTAGAGGGAAAAAATTTATTCTGTAGAGTAATGCGCAAACATGTATCGATAATTGCTGTAATGGTGTTTGGTCTATGCTTGAAGTATTTTATTCAGATAATTTCTGCGTATTCCTCGATCTCGTTTAATGCTGTCAAATCTTCTTCATTCGACGGCTCTTCAACTCACTATTGAATTCCCATGTGAATTTAATCGTCTATTGTTCTTCATTTTGTGAACTCACTTATCTCCAATATTACAACATAAATTACAAATATTTGCATATTTTTTTTTGATATAATCGATTGGAAGAAAAATATTTAAACGTGAATGAAGTTGTTGAAGTAGAAATAAAAAAGTTATTAAAAAAATAGAAATGGAAAATAAAGTAAAATCACAGCTTTCGTATATTACCTGTCTAAATCTTTGGATTGAACACGAGTTTGTGATGAGTGAGATTCTGCTATCGTTCAGTATGTAGAAAAGTCCAATTGAGTTCGTTAAATTGTAGTAACTCTGTGATTTATAAACCTGGCTATCCGATAATAAGTACATAACGAGTCCATTTCATGTCAATTTACCAGGTTGTTTTTAAATTCATTTATGAAAAAAATTAGCAATCATGTTATTGGATAAATGAATTTTACAATATTTTATTCAACCTGTAAAACGCAATTAGTCTAATTATTTTTATTAATCGAAAGGCTTTGAAACAACTCACTAAAATAAATAATTAACCAACTTTAGTCATGTGTGGATATGTTTTTAAATTAAAAATTTTATCATTACGTTTTAATATATTATTACTATCATGAGCATGAACTGAGAACATTTTTTAAAAGTTTTATAATAAATTTTATAATTTATATTTATATTTTAAGCTGCATAACTCAGTAGTATTATTTATGTTAACTTAGTCCTTGTTGACATAGTTACAAGATAATTTTGATACGGCAAAGTTTATGGTTAGTCTGGTGACTACATACTAGACTTGGGTCCAAACAATACAAAGTTGTCCTTATAATTTACCAGTATACCAATGCATATGGTTCATCTAGTTCAACATACTGTTCAATATTAACTATACACAATATTAATTAATATTCAAATACAACCAAAAGAAAACATGATAAAATTTTTCTAGTGAGATAACTTATTTATTTAATTTATGTAGTGAAATAAAGCAATATGGTTAGCGATGAAAACATATTTTTGGAGATGAAATTCGATATGTGTTTTATTCTCAAGAGAAATGATTTGAATTAGAATTCAAATAACTTGATATTACCAGTACTAGAACCTGTACTTCTACATCATGTTATCTACGATAACTTCATTTCCCTTGGATCCATTTCTGTTCATGAACCATTAAATAAAGCTTGGCTTAAACCCCATAGTAAGGTATAGATAGCAGGTCGAGTACCGATTCCTCGATTACCATAATCTTTTATTCCATGGCCATACTTTTAATTTCAAGCCTAATTCTATTAAAATTGTCTTTAGTTTCATTAGCGTGGCAGAAATTGATAAGTGTTATATCAAGCTATCCACAAGCTTTTATCATCAACTTGACATGATTAGTTAATTATAATAAATTTGATACTCATTAATTATTTTTTGGCATGAATTGCGCAATATATTGAGGACAGGAGAAGCCATACATTATGATGCATCTTGAAAAAAACTACACGGGTAACAATCGGTTTTACGGTTTTTGTGTGGATTTGCTTGAAGCTGTGGCACAAAGGGTAGGCTTCAGTTATCGTTTGGAGCTTGTTGCGGATAAAAAATATGGCGTTAAAGATCCAGAGACTGGCGAATGGAATGGCATCGTCAATGAACTCATGCAACATGTATGCCTTGGTTTGTTTTATTTCAATTATTTCACTTGATCATCAATACCACTATATAAATCCATACTTAGTATCATCATAAATCGTATTTACTTATTTATATTTTATTTGCAAAATTTCCTCTCAATTGTAAAATACAATTAATTACTTACCAACCCCCTAGATTGCTACTACTTCAACTCCTCTTTAGTGTTTAAATATTATTTATTGTTAGCTGATAAAATGTATTATTTTTCCTGCATATTTTCAAAGTAAGTAAGTATGACATGGTTACCTTTGAGTTATAATTAATTGCTTCAACAACAATTCTTGTATTTATTAATACGACCTAAAAAGTCACCATAAAGACGGACGAGTAACTAAAGAAAAACGACGACAGATTCTCTTTTCTTCTCGACCCGTAGGAGCAGCCGTACGTAATGCTGAGGAACTCTGGAAATTTCAGCGGTAACGAACGTTACGAGGGATTTTGCATTGATCTACTGAGAGAGATAGCGCGAATGGTGGGATTTGCCTACAAGATTGAGCTTGTGCCGGATGGCAAGTATGGTGTTTACGATTATGAGACTGGCGAATGGAATGGCATAGTTCGTCAATTAATGGATAAGGTAAGTTACGATGAGGAAGCTTTTTTCAACATCTTAATTCATCACTTACTACTTATTTAATTATTATGCGACATGTTTTTTTCGATAGACTTATATTTATTTGAATATTGAAAAAAAAAATGGACAGAAACCTTTTGTCTTGTTTTCATAGAAGCAACATGGGCTTTGTTTCCGTTTTAGATATCGTAATTCATAAATGTATAAAATAAGGGCTATGGGGTGCACATAGTAGCTTCCGTCGATTCGAATTTCAGATCGGTTGTCAATTGATTCACTTTGGTATCGCAACATGAACTGTACTAGTGAGAACAGCAGTGCTTTTGCAATGCAAATGAATCTTCGAGTGAAACGCGGAAATGACACGGTGTGACATCGCGTGTAGGGACGGATTGAACTAACACTAGTAGACTCATGTGTATCTAAACGTCGAAATGATTTCAGCTATTGGAGTACATCCTATTAACTGTGTCTCTTGAATTGACAAATTTTAATCTATTACACTTATAGAAAAAATGACCATTCGTTTTTTTACTTGAGCCGATTATATCATTATTTCATTCCTACAAACATCTTTTTTTTCAGTAATAGTTTGCAAATAATATTAAAATAAATTTCCGGTACATGCAATAGCGAGAAAAATACGTTGATCCATTTTTCTCTTAGTAGCTGATTAATCGTCTTGGTGAGAAAAAATTTGGAATTGCTTGAACACGAAGGTAACGAGGACTTTTGTTCGAGTGTGACTATGAATTGAGAAAATAATTCCGCAGTGCTCGGCAATCAAGTCGCGAAGTCGCAATTAGAGAGAGGTAACGAAAGAGAAAACTAACGAGTGAGAGCAAGTGGCAAACGATAGAATTATAAAAAAAAAAAAAAAGAAATTTTCGATTTCATTTCCGAACTGTCCTCGCCATATTCTTCATTTCCTCACGACTACTTTGTCTTGAAAATAACTTATATAATAAAATCAACTTCTCTTAGTCTATAAAAATATTAAATTCTTAGGTTATTTTATAAAATGTAGTCTTTCATGTAGGAAAAAAATATCACTAGACATTGTATTGCGTTCAGTTGAAAGATTATTAAAAAAAAAGATATTCAAATTATTCACAAATAAATCTAAAAGAAATTTTACTTTTCTTTTATAAAAAATGAATCGAAAGAGTTTTGCCTCAAAAGGATAATATTTTAAAATGCTAAAAAATCTTATAAATAAGTGGATCGTTGAGGAAAAATATAACAAGTAAGAGAGTCATTTTTCACAGGCTTAAGAAATTTCAGTCAGCACGTTTCTCTGTCAGATAGAGACCGTATTATATAAAATATAAGTCAAAAATGGTTATAATATTTATAAGCTAAAAATATACATATATATATATATATATATATGAATATTCGAATTTTTTTGATAAACATATTTTTTATAATTTAGAACCACTTGGCTTATTTAAGTAATTGCACTCTTGCTTACGTAGAATGCGTGTAGAGCCCTGTAAGTTTTGTCATCTATACTTAATATCATCTACAAAATATTTCATCTACGTGATAATTCTTTCTTAATATTTAATTATTTGTATTTCATTCTGTCAATGAGACATCAATATCATTGTTTAGTTAATGTTTTAATGTGAAATGAATTTTTACAGAAAGCAGATCTAGCAGTAGGTTCAATGACCATAAATTATGCAAGGGAGAGTGTAATTGACTTTACGAAGCCATTCATGAACCTAGGAATCTCCATACTCTTTAAGGTAAGTTTCAAGATGATGAAATAAAAAAGGAAATTGAAAAAAAAAATTTTCTAAAGTCTTAATCGTCCTGAAAATGCCTAGTGGTCGACAATTACCTACCCTCGATGAATAACTGTCGTGCATTTAAACGAAAAACTTGCAGAGATACTTTTACTCTAAAACTTACTTATGATAAATGCCTTTCAAAAAATACTCTTTCATTTAAACATTTGTCTATACTTTATTAAAAAAAAAGATGTTCATGAAATAGTTGTTTACATCAAAAGAAATATCAAATTTATTCTTCAAAAAGTTTAATCGATTGCCCACTGATTAATTCAAACTTTCTTCAAATATTTTTTGGAAATTAGTAATATAAAGATAACATTACTGTCATCTTTCTGCAATTAAACTTTCCTGTTCATTTAATCATGCAATGAAGTCTAAAATATTCTTTATCATCAACGAATTCTGGTTGACCTTTTCATCGTGGAAAATAAATGAGATTGAGCTTAATGGCCTTAGACTATTATGGAACAAGTTATATGGAAATCCAGCTTAGCTCGTCTCAAATTCATTACGGGTACTAATGAAATAATTAAAGTAGATGAGAGAGTGATTTCGTGTTAATGACAATTCTGATACAGATATTGATTCAGATAAATCATTTTTTTTTATCACAAATAACTCATTCGAATTCATCGACATGAAAATATTCCTCAATAGTCAATTGATGATCATCAGAGATAATAATATTGATTATAATTTGCTTTAAAAATGGAAAAATCTTGTTAATTGGCTGGTTATAACTAGAACGAAGAAAATAAAATAATGCAATTAATTGAATTTCCTCTTGCAAAAGAAGGGAATTAAAAGTAATCGCATTTAATTATAGAGCTGTTTCTACTTCTTTGAAAATTTCTACGATTGTCAGTACTCGTTTTAATTTAACTCAAATGAGCTTTTTCACTTCAAAGTGAATTTGACACTATAGATATCAATTTAATTACTTTTAAATAATATCCAGTATATCATTAAGTTACAACTGTTTAAAACAAGTGCACTACTTAATTTGTAATTATGAAAATTTAAAAAAAAAACGAAATTTTTTTTACATTACCATCAAGTGCTCCTGACGATCAATTTTTTGTACATTTTTTTCTATGGCTGAGTACATTATGATACCGTAGGCTGACATATTTTTTGATATATCAGACTAGTGACTCTTCTTTCATCCATTAAGGTTAGTCGGAAAATAAAAGAAAAATGATCATCCTAGTAGGCAATAATCTATATGTATTTCAAGCTGTATGTTGGCAGTTTGATAAGGGTCTAAACGGTGATAAGACGCTCGATTCGATGTTTTCTTTCATTGTTATGATAAACCTGTTATTTATTACGCCGATAAAAATTCGTAAATTAACTCCAACTGGAAAAACTTCAGAACAGTTCGATAAATAAATCATGGGGAGACTATCAACTACAATAATAAGGCTTTAGCTTTTTTATTAGATAATTAATCAAAAAATGACTGAATATAATATTTTGATTAATAATTATGTGATAAATAATGACGATTAAGCAACAGTTATAAATGGCAAATTATCACTGCAAATCCCGAAAAATTTAGGTGTTTAGTAATAAAACGTTTAAAATGTTTAATAATTAAACACCTAAGTGTTTACAATGTTGAACACCGTAAATAAATTATAGCATTTTGATAAACGGCAAGAAGCGTTTCAAAGTCGTCGACAAAATTATCATAGTTCGCTTATGATGTTTAACATTGTAAACAATTTAAGTGTTTAATTGCTAAATACTTGGATTTGCAGTGTTATTTAAATGATTTTTTTCCCAGGTACCAACCAGTCATCAAGCTCGACTCTTCTCATTTATGAATCCTTTGGCGATAGAAATTTGGTTATACGTTCTTGCTGCCTACGTTTTGGTTTCTGTAACAATGTTCGTCGTTGCGCGATTCAGCCCCTACGAATGGAATAACCCACATCCGTGTCATTCGGGTCCAACGGAAATCGTTGAGAATCAATTCTCCTTGGCTAATAGTTTCTGGTTCACCATTGGAACGCTGATGCAGCAAGGCAGCGATCTCAATCCGAAGGTATTTGAAGTTTCTTTTTTTTTTTCAAAAAGAAAAAATACGTAATCATCAGTATTTTTATGTTTAAAACTTGATCTGACAGTATTGAATAACAATTGTTATAATATCAAATTACTATTAATGAATTCATTTTTAAATGTCTCGATAAAGAGAAGAATGAATCCTTTTCAATAATTTTTGATGATAGATTTTTATTATTTCGAATTAAAATTTACTTGTGATAATTAAACCAAAAGTTATATGACAGTTTTCAACTATTATTTATTCACCATTGTATGTGGAATGATAAAGGATTAGATTCTGTAAAGCTTAATATATTGAGAGTGAAAAAAAAAAACTTTCATGGAAAAAACTTGCAAAAATAGGGATATTGATTATATTGCTGAACGAAAAAGCGAAAAAATAAGAAAAACATTCTCCACTACAATATATCTTTAGTAAAATATTCTAGACGTGCCGTTTAGCAATTTACTTTGTTACACGTCTCAAAAGAATTTCTCTTTAGATATAAAATTGTCATCATTTTTTTTTATATACCTTTTTTACTGTAATTTTACCACCTGTATAAAAAAATTTTGTTTCCTAAACGTTCTCCGAATGTTCCCCTTGTGGGA
This sequence comes from Chelonus formosanus, assembly GCA_028641665.1. NCBI lineage: Eukaryota > Metazoa > Arthropoda > Insecta > Hymenoptera > Braconidae > Chelonus > Chelonus formosanus. Next base: position 6,132,110 of record CM054006.1, on the reverse strand, counting down.
CTATGGAGAACGTTAGGAGAACAAAATTTTTCCTGTCTACTCCAAATGTACTTTAACTTGGTTTTCTAATAATAACTCAGGATCTATAAGGCCTATATAGACAATTAGCATGTCATTGGATTCGCAAGAACAAGAGTGTTTTATTGCACTTGCTAAAATTATGATTGAAGCATAATTTATGCTGAAATTTGTGCAAAGTTCCCGTTTTACCCCATTTTAGGAGTGAAATAATTGATTTTTCACATATTTGACCTGATTTCTCACTTCTGGGCGTCAAGACGAAGAGAATGAGTGGTCAAACTTGAAAATCGGACAACTTTGATTTTTCGATCCAAAAAAATGGAAAGGGGTACCACTTGCCATTTTTTTGGGCCAAAAAATCAAAGTATTCCGATTTTGATGATCGAGGACTCATTCTCTTCGTCTTGATGCGCAGAAATGCGAAATCAGGTCAAACATCTGAAAAATTTATTTTTTCACGCCTAAAATGGTCTAAAATGGGTACTTTGCCAAAATTTTAGCTCCAATTATGATTTTTCACGAGTGTAATAAAAGTATCTCATTCACACGAATCCATTGATATCCTTATTATCTATATAGACCTCATAGATCCTGAGTAATTAGCCGAAAACTAAATGAAAGTACGTTTGGAGTAGATAGAAAAAATTTTCAGAAAAAAAAAATTTATTCCCTAAACGTAGTCCTACTAGGGGAACATCGGAGAACTTTCCCACTGGGGAACATTTGAAGAACGTTTAGGGAACGAAATTTTTTTATACGGGCAATAAAAGAAAATACCTTTTATAATTGCAGGCAACAAGTACACGAATTGTTGGGGGAATATGGTGGTTCTTCACGTTGATAATAATTTCCTCATACACCGCCAACCTTGCTGCTTTTTTGACAGTAGAGAGAATGATAACGCCAATCGAAAATGCAGAAGACCTTGCTGGACAAACTGATATTACATATGGAACTCTAGAGAGTGGCAGTACCATGACATTTTTCCGGGTAATTAAACCTCAATACTATCAAAGAGAGCTTTTTTTATTTATTCAAATGATATTTGTTAAACACAGCATAACAAATGAAACTTTATTGACAGAAATTCATTATGAATACATGTAATATGATATTATTATTCATTATAATATGAACAGTATTTTCATTTAATTGGGAATGAATTTAATTGAAGTGAAATCTATTAATTAATTTTTATATCAATTTTAGTCGACGGTTGAAAAGTTTATATCAGTGTCAATCGTACTTTTTAATTGGGAATTAAAATAAATTCGGGGATGTATTTGTATAAAATAAATTAGAAGCATACAGATCAATTAAGTTGTATTAATAATTGACAATGAATAATAAAATTAACGTTGTATTTCAGGATTCGATGATTGAAACATATAAAAAAATGTGGAGATTTATGGAAAATAAAAAACCTTCAGTTTTTGTATCAACATACGAGGAAGGGATTCAGCGTGTTTTGCAAGGTGATTATGCATTTCTTATGGAATCCACGATGCTAGATTACATAGTACAACGAGATTGTAATCTTACACAAATTGGTGGACTGCTTGACAGTAAAGGATATGGAATCGCAACACCTATGGGTAAAAATTAATCACAATGTAATATATAAACTTATATGAAAGCTGAATATAAATTTTATTCAATTTATTTTATGAACCAGGCTCGCCATGGCGTGATAAAATCTCACTTGCCATACTGGAGCTCCAAGAAAAAGGTGAAATTCAAATGTTGTATGATAAATGGTGGAAAACCCCAGGAGACACATGTATGAGAACTGAGAAGGGAAAAGAAAGTAAAGCTAATGCATTGGGAGTTGCTAATATTGGTAAGTTATTATAAAACTGTTTGTAAAATTCATATTCTAAACATGTACATCATTTCATTCAGGCGGGGTATTTGTCTTCCTCTTATGTGGACTTGCATTTGCTGTACTGGTGGCAATCTTTGAATTTTGCTATAACTCCAAGAAAAATTCAATTCCTGAACGGGTAAGCTGACATTAATTTTAAACTAATGAGAGAAAGTTATAGAAAGCCTTTTTTGATAGATTCAATATCCAAGCATGTTTCAATGACATAAATCATAAATATTATCCAGCATGGGTTGTTGATATTATTTAAATTATCCATTCGATCAATTGATTCATACATTGTTACAGCTGTGAATAATTTTTCTTATCAAAATTATTTTTATTGCATGAACATACAAGCATGAACTCATCGATTGAAGCATGTAGTTGATCTGCTACATTCAGAAACTTAGTCTCAGGACAGGTAAGCATGAATAATATTATTGTTATTGCGTGGGAAATTTTTTTTTTAATATTTCTAGTTTTTGTAGTGATTACTTATTACTTTCAGTAGAATAGTTGATACTTTACATTGAATATAATATTCTTAATGCTAATACTAATGAAATCTTTATTGGATTTTAGTCGACGTCATCAGTCCAACCACCACCAACATGCTTAGAATCATTGCAAGCTATTCCACAAGGTACTCAACAACAACCACAGAACCAGCAATCAGAATCTCTGTGTACAGAAATGGCACGTGAATTGTGTCGGGCGTTACGCTGTCACACGTCGTCTCGTAGGAGACAAGTATGTGGAAAATGTTCGACCTATACAGTAGGCTATCCGCTGGATAATCCCGCTACAAATCCTCTTAATGGGATACGATCTCAGGTAAATTGATACCGATTTTTTTTTAAAATTATTCTTAACTACTACTAATACAATTGATTTCACAATATTTAATTATTATTTTTATTTCAGCGAAACAGCATAGGAGTATCCGGTGAATTATTACCGGCTCATATTCACGTTCATCATCACACTCCACATGAAAATAATTAGCATCTAATGTCAATGTTATTCGTCTAATGATGATGAATGCCCAACTGTTGAAAGTATTTTTTCTTGGTGTAGTAACTCAATGAATTAGCAACGGAACTTCATAATCAAAAACACAAAACATCACAGATTTTCGGGGACCAGTATGATCATAAAAGAGCTTTGACAATTTCACCTTTTAAAATAAGAAGAACTAGATGTACAAATTCATAAAAATATGGTAGTCAACCACATATTCGATCAAATAGAGTTTTATATAACAGTACCATGTATTTGTGCGTGTAAAATGTAAATGAGATATAATATTTGAATTTAATAATACAAAATATAGATAAATAATGTTAGCTTTAGTTTAAAAGAAAAGTAAATATCAATAAAGTATTCATTTTTTTTTCTATACCAATATCAATTTCTTTAAAAAATATTCATTATCAGTACAAAGTAACATAAAGTTGAGATAGATTTAATATATCACGCACAAAATCGTGGTACTGCCGTTCAATACGATTTTCGATCGTATTTATATGGCTTCGTACCACTAGTAGCTTCTTTCAAAATGTAATTAGTTATCACAGAGGTATCATTGATACAATCTACTGATCCTCGTTAATTTAAAATAACTAAATAAGTATTGAATTTTTGCACGGTTTATTATGTAAAGTTTGCACTGACTTCTTTCAAGGATTTTACGCCAAATTCAAAAGTAACAAGCATGTCCAAGTACTTTGTAAATAAAATAAATGTACAGTAAGTACATTAGGTGTAAACATAACTAGCTAGTAATTAATTTTGAAATAAAAAAAATTGTTTAATGTTTGATGTCCTTCTTCGTGTACACAAATCTAGATGCTAAATAAATATTCATAAAAAAAAAAGAATTCAATTATAATTCGTGAATAAAGCTCTTAACACGACAATAATTACTTTTTTTTATATAACATCATTTATTAAGAGATAAAATAAATGACAAATAACATATTGTTTATATGAAACTATAACATTTTTTTAATGTTCATTATTTGTTACGATATAAAAGAAATCACATCATGAACGACCCTTCATGTATAACCATACATTTTTTTTCAACTCGAATCTTTGATAACTACTTTACTAACAATAAATATGTTTATTTTGTATTGAATTTTATTCGATAAAATTGATGTTTAATTGGTTCGATTTTTTTCTACAGTCTATGACAGGATCAAGCAATGACCGCAAGCTTGATCTAGGCATAAAAAACTGTAGATAAAATAAATTATGACTCAGTAGATGTAAACTGAATCAATAACTTTCGATTCAGTAATATTAGTAGTTTAGATTCGAATTGTAAATGACACTTTCTTTAATTAAATCTCTTCACTAAAGAAGGGCCTCATCGAATCACTTGAATTATCACACGATCACTCTTATAGTGGTATGTATTACAATTATTAATTAATATGCTTTGTGACTCGGAGGAGGTGATTAACAAATAAACAGTTAATTTTCCTTCTTACAGTGACAATTTTGTCCATCATACATTTTTTGTTTGGTTTTCTTAATCTTATTAATATTTCGAGACACTTCTGTACTAGAATTTGACTTTTCATATTGCCATTAATTTACAATTATATCGATAAATTATCATATGATAGCATCAGATTATTATTACAACTAAGAAATTGTTTTTTGAATTAAATTTTTTATATACTGCTATTAAACAATAATATCTCTGACGAAATCATTACAATAAAATATGATATTAACTATAATGAATTAATAGTGATACTTTTTTCTTAATTGATAATAGACATTTTTAAAATATATATTATTTCCATACAGTAATACAATTTTCTTTTTACTTCCTCCTCCGAAATAATCATTTCATCATCACTCGTCATTATCAATACACCATATTCACTTACTTAATATAAACAATAGAGAACTATTCTATTATACTTTGACATTAAAAACCCCGTTAAAAACTCACTCACAATTATCGATACGTTTTTAACTATTAAATTCACTGCAGTAACGTTCTCATAACTTCCAAAAAAGCTTTACATGCCTTTGTATATGTAGAAAGACCTACGAATATATATATTTATTATACGAAATTAATGTTTTAATGACATCTTTCATTCAGTCCCTCGAAGAGATCATTTCACGAGTAGTGTTGAGATCACTTTACGTTTGATCACAAAGTAAAGATACTCATCACTGAGTCTCGTATTCATGTTCATACGTCTTAAATTAAAAATACGTTCTGCGAAATCTCCGCAGAAGTTTGACAAATTGCCAATAAGGGACTGATTTGTACAGAAAAATTGGTACAATGAAAAAAATAATAATCATGGTAAGAATAATTAATTATAATAATGAAAGAATTATAATAATAGAAGCAGTATAAATATAGAAGTAATGGTGAAAGTTAAAGAAATGTTTGAATGAAGTTGTATGAATCAAAATATGAAAATAACACGACAACTTAAAAACGTAAAACACGAGTAGGAGAAAACATTTATTAATTAATAAACAAATAAAAATGAAAGCCCTAGTAATTATACATATTATTTTCGAAGCGGAATATTATTCGAAGAACTTAAACGAATTTCGATAATATTTTGATGCAAGTACCTCTTCTTTAATATGCCAACTGTTATTTGTTATCTCCGTCGTATTGTTTACAAATAAGTTTAAATGAAAGTATAAAAAATTTGATTAACTCAAGTAATAATTTGTATCCTCTCTATGTTTTGATACTGCCTTGCTGTTAAACTTTATATGTTAACAAAAAGTCAAAATTATAGAGAAGAAGAATTATTTATAAAACATCTATAAGATAGTTTACATTCAATACTGTTATTTCGGATTTGATAAATTTTATTGAAAATTTATTAACTGAAAGTGTATTCGCCACTAAAAATAAAAAAATTTATATCATTTATCGCGGCACATTGAGAATAAAATTCGTTCTATGAAAAGCGTCTATAGTGTCTAAGTGTCATATTCCATAATCTTCTTTTTGATATGTAGATGTTATCTATGACAAATATGCGATATATTATATATTAATTATCGCAGCAATTGATAAAATTGTTACACAGTTTTTTTAATTTTCCTGCGTAAACTAATAAATTTAATTAATTTTGAAATTCTTATCACTTGTCATTGCTTGGCGTTTTAACTTTTACAATTCTTCCGTTTTACCAAATACCACACAAGTTAATCTAAGTAGCGCATATGCATAATTTTTTATCTGTAAAGACGGTTTTTCAATTTTAATGCGACATATCTTCAACGATCTGTTTTATATATCATATCTCAATAATGCTCAGTATATATATATGTATATATATATATCTAAATATATATATATATATATATATATTATATTTTTTATATACATATGTTTATAGGCGATCACAGATCATAAATAATTCGTGTGTATGCATTGTGTTGTTTTTATTGTAAATTTACTTTAGTAGTTTTTATTATGATTCTCATAGATTTGATTTTTATTTGAATGATAATTCTTTTTAGTTTTTTACTTTTTTATCTATTGATATCTAAGACGTTAATAAAATTTTTTTTTTGCTCCCAAAATTTTTATTTAATATTTACTTTTCGAAGCAATTTTTACTCCACACGTAGCATACTCACGTTACAACTATATCAAATAGGAGCTTAAAGCTCACCATGTGACTAAATCTTGTCAGTTGTCTCTCAATTATACTTTCTTATTCTGTATTCAGTTAATGAATTTTATATCAAAGGCATGAATATTCGTTGAGACGCAATTTTATTGAAGTTTTGTTGTGAGGTGCTAATTTCATTACATTTCAATATTTCCCGAAATCAATATGTGCAATTATTTGTGTTTCATATGCAATTATATCATATTCTTTCTTATTATTTACATTAGCTCATATTTATCTGACCTACGCAGTATTTGAATTTCTGGGGATAATTTTGTTTGAAATAGAGAGAAATTTGTTTTCACGGTCCAAAAAAAAAAATGTCCATACAACCATTTCCGGTGCTTTCTTAAAAAAATAACATTTATAATATCTCCTCATTATAATGTAAATCTTTCTTTTATATAAATAAAAATAGTTATCATATAAATATATTATATATATATGTATATAGATAGATCTATATTTTAAATGATAAAAACAAAGAGGCGAAAATTTATAATTTAATTATATACTAATGAATTACGAAAACAATTAAACAAAATCTTTATATCACGTCAAATAGAGAATATACATTTAATTTATGTACAAATTGATAAAGTCCCATTGTTCTTTTAAAGGGGAAAAATTTTTTTGGCCGTTTATTACAGCCTTTATAAGATTTTACTCTAACTTTTAAATAGATTATATCATTTTTCTCAAATATTGTTAGAATATTCATTAATCTGATTTTTTAAAAAAATTAAATTACACTTTTTTTTTTTTTTCAACGAATGGCAATCAATGAAAAAAAATATTGAACTATAATACGAATGGCGTAAAAAAGTACGTTTCTCATATTTAATAAAAGAAAATTTCATACTTAAAAAATCGGGTTTTTTGTTTATGTATTTCAGATCTTAAGAAAGCTCAATTTTCATATTTAATTCACTAAGTAAAAATGTTTTTAAAAGAATAGTTCAAAAAATTTGGGTTTAAAGTACGAAAATTTTCTTTTTTCTATTCCGCTGACCTCTGATAGTTTGCGTGCATTTTTACTTCATTACTTTTATCCTGATAATATTCAGGTAATCTTATCGACCCTTACTAGGCATATGAAAATGATATCACTGTAGTAATAGTAGTGTCTGATGAATTTCCTCTTCTGCGTAGAAGTATTAATTCTTCTTGATAGTCTTCATTACTCCATGACTTGTGAATTCTCAAAGAATCAAGAAGCGATTTATTAAACAATCGCACAATAGAGTTGTAGACAAACTGACCAGTTCTGAATAAACTCGTGAATGAGTTTATTTTTAAGTCATATATCGCATTACTGCACGTAAAGCGTATAATAATTCCGCCTGCATGCGAGCCTCAAGGATCATTAAATTTACATGAACCTAGAATGAAATAAAGTATCTAATATTAAATCTGTATACTTGAATAAATATTTTCTAATTAATATATATAATGTAAATTCTATTAAGAAAATCAAGATAAAAGTATTTTTATGTTAAATGTATGGTAGATAAAATTCACCTTTTCACTATGTTTGAACTCCTTCATGACTCGATCATAATCTCTTTTTGTAACACGCTCTGGATAACAAACTGCACTCTTGATGAATGTTTTTAGGCTACGCTCAAGAAGCTGATTGACCTCGTTATAGTCATAATCATCATGTCTGATACCAAACATACACTGAATGTAATTCCAAATAGCTCGTCTAAATCGTGATGTATCAACTTTGTTATGTGTTCCCATAGTGTAATAAGTAAGATTGTAAGCTGTTTTAAATTTATCATCCAGTAGATTACCAACATCATTATATAGACGATTTACTAAAGAATAGCCATGATCATCCCAAGAGTAGTCTTGCACTCGGAACGTCGGAATATCATTCAATTGACCTCGCTGTACAATGAATATTACGACATAAGTACATGCACTTTTGATAGAGTTACTTTTAAAATTTATTCAAAATGAATAGATTGCTTACCTTGGCGAAATCTTGGTATATAAAGGTGGGATCTTCGATGAAAGGTCCAATATCAGAATCCAGTGAAAAACTACCCCTTTGTGGAGCCGCTGCCAACTCAGCAGACTGCGTTTCTACTGATTCAAATCTTTTTGACAACTCTTCCTGTGTTATCTGATACGATTCTGACTTTTCTGATAAATGTTTCATTCGTTCCATTAAAGTCTCAACTCCAACCTCTTGTTCACCAACTATACTTGGTGAAGATGGCGGTGATTGGATTTTATCTAAAATGAATACCGAAATTTAGCATAGCTCTTCTAAAGCCAATATTTTTAGATTATTGGTTTAATATTATTGAAAACTTACCAGTCTTGCCACCGCTACTAGGAATTTTTTTCGGACTACTAGATACCAGCTTGTCTTTGGCAAGTTGTACATTATTACTATTGGCTTGAATATTCTCCTTGTATTGATAACTTGTAACATTGTCAAGTTCTTCATTGATTCCGCAAGAAAATACAAATGATGATAAAGAATGAAAATGAGCTAACAAAACTATCGCATGAACCACCTCAGCAAGAGACCAACTATCTGTTCCTTTTGTAAGTTTCTGAGATAATGAATAATTTATTATTAATAAATGAAAATATAATGATGAATAATTTTTTACAAATGAATATTTACCTCTATGTGAGTTTTATTTAATAACCAGGGCCTATGTGCAAGAATTTTGTTGATTTCATATAGATTCTGTAGCTTATTTGGTATAGATCTCAGTCCTTGTAACCATGAAGGATCACCACCCTGCAGAATAAACTCTCCTTTTTGCAAATTGATTATATAACTACATTGATGTCTACCGGCAGCCTGTAAAATATAAATGAAAGTTAATTTACATGAATCTAGATTTAATTATTGTAATAATAATTTAATAAATATGGCCAAATAATAGAAGAAAAAATTGTTATAAGACGTTTCATGTTTAAAGATAAATAGTGCAATAAAATCTTAATGACATTTGATTGACATTATGTAAGGCTATTTAACTTCTTGGGCTTTTTAATGGATTTATTTTTATCATCAAAGACTCTGAAAAAAACATTAGAGAAAGTATTATTATGCAAAATTGTGTACACCTACGTTATCAATGATAATATTATTGATAACCTCGGCTTTTGCAACGAGCATAATGATTAACTACCGTAGAGATTCAATATTCATGTCAATGAAACAAATAGCTGATTGCACAGACTACATTGCAATTTTCTTTACGTTTATTGCAAAAAAAAAAAAAATTTTATCAGAAATTTTTCAAAGTTCTCATTATTTTTAGATCATACGCGTGCAGTATTTATCTCTCTTATTTTTTAGAACTCTCCCTCAGCGATGCTGCAACTATTTTTAGCAACTCTTTCAGTTAGACTATATCACTATAGAGATAATGATTCGACTTTATTAAATAAACGTCAATGAATAAACGACCTATTGATCAAATGCTACTTAGTAATCATTAATTTTTTCGTCACTCACAAGAATAGACCTGTTGAAACTTAAATTTGATATTTTTAGTTCTATCGGAAACGAAACCTGCAATACTAACCATAATAGCGATCAGATGTCGATATTCAAAGGATAGTGGTCCGTCTCCTCGAAGGATAAAATGTTGTGTTTTAAGGAAGTGCTCCAAATATGTAGGATGCGATGACATTACTCGAGATATATGATCCAGTCGATTGTTCTGTAGAAAAGCATCCATTAATAACATATGCGTCTGTAACATAAAGATTATTTAACATTAATCATAGTTGATAACAGTAACAATCATAATGAAAAAGTTTGTAATTTATAAAAATATTCATAATTATATTTTATTAAGGCTATCAACATCACACTCAAAACCAGGCAATATATTCTCGTATTTATCCTTTAAATTCCCTTTTTAAAAAAAATCATTTGACAGTTTCATCATTTAGTCACAAATGTATTTCCTACATGATCCTCGTCCTAAATATTTGATTACAAGAACCGGTTCTTTTTGGAGGTCAAGAAACATTAAAGATATAAATAAATTTGCACGAGAATATCAGTGAAAATTTCTCCTGTTCGATGAAAGAGAAAGAAAAAGTAAAGTTCATCGATCGATGAAAAAAATGCATCAAGGATAAAAAGTATCAATTTTTATCTTTCGATTATGTGATTACATCATGTTTATGATGCTTGATTGTTCTAGAGTATATTGATGAGTACTTTAATTTTATTCTCATGTGAGTAATAGTTATATGAGCATCTATGGTACTAAATCAAATTTACGTGTCATTGCAGTTTACTAACATTTAGATTATACTCTCATAAACTGTAAATTGTATACAGTTATCAATTAGCAACGCATACAGGAAAAGAAAACAAGATTACATTATGTGAAATAAAATTAATCACAAGAGTTGATATATTAAAGATAACATTCATACAAGTTTGTCGGTTATTTAAAAGTTGTATACTTTTCAACTATAAAAATGATGATTACTGATACTTAAAAGATTAAAGATGCAACGTTATATCAACATTATTCAAAGAAATCATTGTAATAATGAAACTTTATTTGAAAAAAACAATTTTTTGCTATTTTTGCTAAAATGCTTATTTCTTCTGAATGATGATTATTTCAATTTCAAGAATTCATTGTAATAACTAATTGATCTAATTACTTAGAAAATCTGCAATTGTGTAAATATTACCATATACTGAAATCATATCAAATGCTATTTGTATAAATCAAACTTAATTTACACTAACGCAAGCGCAACTATGTCATCACAAGCGGCCTTGTACATGGTCGACGAACCTCAAGCTGATTTGCTCTTTATGAATCTCCAGACTGAGTTTCGCGTTGCAAATAATTGATGGATACATCAACGAATACGACATCTATACTAACTTAAGACCTAATTATGAGTCATTTAACATAATGTAATACTTCGAAAATGATTATATATTCTATCTTATTTTTAATTATTGTTTTCGTAGGTCGTGAATTTAAGTATTTCCGTAAAACACACTAAAACTATTTAATATATATACGTTAAATATTTATTGATGGTTTTTTCAATATTTATCAATAAATAATTATTTATTGAGATGAAAAAATATTTTTTTTAAGATAAAAATTATTTATTTTCTGATATTAAATTTATGTGAATTTTAAAATGTATTTTTTTTTAAAAATGAGATTTATTAATTAAGAAAAATACCCGAATAAAAAACTTACAAATTTATATCTGTCCTTATTAAGATTACGTATTTGAAAAATAAGAATTTATCAATGTATGATAATTTTATTTTCAATGATAATCAATAAATTCAAATAAAAGATAAAGAAAAATATGAAAAACAATAAAAAATTGATAAAACGCTAGGTTAAACACCCACGATACTTTTTTTAAAATTTATCATATAATTTAATATCGAATGTGAAATTTTTACATACATTATAATGCCTACGTCAAACGATAAAAAAAAACTCAGCATCACTAATATTGCTCAATTTATAGATACAATATTGGCATGCATTGTTATTTAGTACTCTTGATTGTTGAATAAAATGTAAGCAACAAGGAAAACAAAGCATCACAGAGATAAACTACGAGAAAAATACTCCGAAAAAATATCTGCAATAATGATATGCTTTAATTTATTATAAAATGAAAAACATGGGATAATAATGATTTAAAATATCAATTATTAAATATAGTTATATTTGACGTGTGAATTAATGATAATAGTGATCTAAATATTTAAAAATGTTCACCTTTGTGATGAAGTCATGAACAGTCAGTGCTGAAAGCTCTGATAAAAGTCTGTTTGCTTGAAATATGTCAAACAAACAACTTTATAAATTTTAATAAATCTTTAACTTCATCGTTATCAAGAATAAAATACATACATGAATAAATATCAGTAAGATGAATGTAATCTATGTTTTGACTATTTTTTATTAAAACTAGATTGACTTGTGTGGCTAAAAAAATTAGAAATGAGTTAAGAAACAAGCCGAAATAATTATGACTAATAAGTATAATCAAACCATCTTCCTCATTTCTGTTTGTTCAAGATAATTCTAAAATTGGATTTAAGGTAAGTCATGGAAAAATATTCAAGGTAACCTCTTTTCAATAATAAAATGTGTTTCAGCGATTTAAATTATTATCAGATTTACTATGTGTAAACGAGTGTTTTTGACCATTATCTTAAGTAAAAGAAAAACACCCGAATAAACTCTTAACATGTAGACATTGAACATAAAGAAGAAGAGATGGAGAATCGGAAAAAGGTCTACGAGAACCAGATGTTATACTTGATATAATGAACACTCAATTCTAACGTTCTGTTCCTTATATTATACCATGTAGTACTTCAAACGCTAATTATAAACGAATAGAAGAAAGAAACCAGTAACACATAGAAAAATAGTCAAACTGCCTTCCTTACCGATACTTCTCCAATGAGATAAAAACTTTGACCTCATTCTTATTTCTTTTTTTTTGTAGTCAATGATCAAATATGGGTCTGCTCTGCAATCAGATACTTGAAAAATGTGTAATCTTTTTATCAATAAAATGAAGATGATATAAGACCATTGATGTTCTAAAGATGAATTTTTCTACTCAAATATGAATTCAACTCTTTTTTTACATTTGCAAGATTACTTTTCTTTTTTAATGGACTAAATAAAAATATACCGAGTTTGAGAGAGCAAAAAAGTGACATAAAAATACATATATACTACTGTGACACAATTTACTGACCAACCCCTGATAGTTGGATTGTGGATATGATATTTCACGACATAACATAGCTAGGAAATAGAAAAATATATAGAGGGTGGAAAAACAAAAGAAACAAAATTTATGAAGCTGCCGTGTTTAGCTAAGCATAAAGACAATAGTAATGACGATTGAATCAAATTAGAGTTACGCTTCCTGCTTGAAATCTCAACTAGGTATCATGAATATGTAAATCACTAGTTTTTTTCCTGACACATCAAGTTCACCAGCAAAAAAAAAACATTATTGTTTACTTGATACTACCAAAACTTAATAACTACATAGATAACAATGTTTCTTCACAACTTCTTTTCAGAGAATACTTTTGAACAATTAGTATGACTAATATGTTATTATTTATTTTAAAAAATAAGTCTACCTTCGAAAAATATGAAAAAAAAAATATTAACATAACAAATGGTGATTATTCAATTAAGAATTTTATAAAAAAACACAGAGTTGTACAATCATTTGTTGTCAAAATGAAAAATAACTGACGTATTTTAAACAATTTGTTTTTTTTTTAACTTGAATGATTTTTTAATGTTTTTTAGATTATTACTTTGAAGCAGCGATATTCAGTTGACTGAATAAAATATTTTTTCAAAAATTTATCATTTTTCATGTAATTCATTTTAATAAATTTTATCTAAAATTTCAATAATTATAGATTTTGCGTTATAAGGTGGCTAATCACCTGTAAAAACTAATTTATCAAGTTTATTAGGACTTTTAAAAACAGTCCACATCTGTCATTTATTTTGTGATGATGTAATTTTTTTTTTATGGAAGTCATTGTTATTTTCTAGTTCTTCAATAGCATGTAATGAAAATATTTTCTCAGTAAAATTTTATCACAAAATTTCAAATGATAAAAATAATAAAAATTCTATTGATTACATTGATCATAATATGTTTGAAATAAAAAACAAATGTAATAGATTTAAATAAAAATAAAATACAAAACTCTACTGATTACAACTTGTAACCAGTTTACATATATTTAATATATATAATTCATACAAGTGTTGTAGTAAAAGTGATCCTATTCAATGTCATATTTACCTCCAATTACAAATTTTAATTATTAATACAGTGTTAACCATCTCTTATCTTTTTTTTTCATCTTTCATATATTTTTCTACAAGTAATGATCACTTGTTATAATCAACCATATTAAACGTTCACTACACTTGACGTGTATCTATATTAAATATACAAAGTCGTAACTTTTCATTCACATGTGTAAAGTAGCACGAAAAAGGCGTGAGCATTTGTTACAGAATGTAAGTAAAAGCTAACGAGAAATGAAGTAGCAAAACGTCCCATGACTTAGCTGCTAAATAATAAAGGAAATTATTTATTGTCAGATTAATTGATTGATGTAGCAATCACGATAATGGCAATTAACAATAGCATATAGGTAATTTCTATTAAGAATATTTGTTGTAATACATGTAATACTTGTCTCTATTTTTACTTCATAAATTTTAGAGTTGAAAAAAAAGGCAAGTAATGGAAAAAATTATTTGGAATATTTTTAAAATAAGTGGTCATTTTTAAAAAAGAAATGTTCTAGAAGATTCAAGTTGGTGTATCGACATGCATGCATTGGCTTCCTTACTAATAAATAAAAAAATAATTAGAGTTTAGTGACATCCGATAAAAAACAAAACACAGCATATCAGGACTTCAATAGCTATAATTATACTTGAAGAGAAAGTGAAGAATTGAGTATACGTGTTAATTGAAATTTTTTTAGCATATGTATAAAAAGTATGTACTTTATTATAATTAACATCATCATCAATTTGAAATCATATTAATTAATATAATTTTATTTCGTAATTAATAATTATTTTTTAATAAATGTTTTTAAAAACATCTTCATTAAAATAAAATATTATTTCTATATTCAATATAAAAAAAACTTATTCCCAAGTGTGTATTTAATTATTTGATAATTAAGAAATTAAAATTAATAAAAAAATTTTCAATAAAAGACAAAGAACACGCATGGATAGAAAATAATTTAGTAATATCTTGGAATATTATAACAATCTACCAGAGACTTTTCTCTTCCAAGTCTTCATGACAAAAGACAATAGCAATTGTTTTATTACTAACTTACTTATCCAGCAATTATTGTTAAGATAAAACAATACATGTTAAGGTCATGCAAACTTGAATTTCTCTTTTTTTAATAAAATCATATAATAAACAACAATCTCGTAAAAGTCGGAAAAGTTATTATTTAAAAGAAGAAATATTAAAAATAAATTTATCATGGATGATGCAACAAAGTAGAATAGTTACAGCTATATTTTTATATTTATATTTATACGAAACGATCATAAATTTAGTTTCTAACATTTAAAAAACAAAGATCCAAGGGTCTCAAGTCTATGGCCTCCTAAGCCATTCTAAGGTCAACATTGAGCCATGATCACCTGGTTGTCAAGTATCACTAGACAACAAGGCTACTTGCCAGAGCCCCTTATGTTCCTTTCATTGTGACTCATTTACTGAAGATTGAATATATTCATTTAATATCAAATATAATATTTACTTCAAAGAAAGACATGAACTTTAATTTACTGATGAATCCATAAGTAAATTACTTGTTTCTTTTATTCATTGAAAAATATTCAAGAAAGTTTGAATGAATTATTATTCTAAAATCATTTACTTATAATCGATATAAAAAAATTTCCAGAATATTAATGACCAAATCTTGTAACCCCAAGTTCCTTGCATATTAATGTGACGTCACAGTATCGATTAACAGTCATTCCCACGTGACTTCTCTGCTATGATCTATATAGATACTTTTTATTCACCTCGTTAAAATTGATTCACAAATACAACTATTTGCTTTCATCAATTTTCTCAATATTGATCTCATATAATTATCACTTTTACTTAATATCATTATGTTCGAATAATTTAAATAATTATTAGAGATTAAACTCTACGTAGATTTATGTTTTTTAAAAAATACGATTCAAAGATAAATAGTAAATAAATGTTGGATTTAAAAAAAAAAAAAGATAAAAATCATTAATTTATGATGAATACTTAAATCTTGAAGTATGATTCTGGTAAAGGCAACTCCGATACAACCGGTCCCTAGGATGTATCATAAACAATGACTTTCTAAATTGGATGGACAAAGAGTACTTTGGATAATATTCTTCCTAATGAATATACACACGAAAGTGTATAAAAAATTAGTAAACACAGGTGCTAGAGTTGTAGTTACTTACGAAGGTTATTTATATTTGCACTTGGTAAAGATTTTTATAACATAGAATTGTGAAAGCATGAAGCACAATTAAATAAATTTATTCTACCTCTCTTCGATTATCATTAACTCTTTAGTTATGTTGAAAGTTACTTTGAATCATATAAATATTTTTCCTCTAAAAAAAATCATTCTATTGCTACCCAATGACATTTAGATATTGAAATAAAAAATTAAACATTTTCACACGATTTATGGAAGAAAGAAAAAATTTCTTTATGTTACATAATTTTTTTACAGGTAACATATTATCCATGACAAGTAAAACTAGTAAGATATCAATGAATACATATACAAAGTATATTTAAAATAGTTTGAGAACCTGCTGTAATATTAGCAACAGTAATCGTGTATTCTAAGGTGATTATTCGCACAGAGAAAGGTGTGTTAGTGGTTGTTTGGTAAGCGAAGTCGCCGTAGCAAAAGCGGCCTATGACCGTCAAGCATAAACAACATTGGAAACGAGAACTCCAATCTTAAGAGAAACCGGTTTAGGCTTGGAAAACAATTTTATGTTCTTAAAGTAAAGAGAAAGGAGAGAAACGATGAGATTCACTACGATCTAAATTGGACACAAAAAAATGACCTATTACTAATGAAAGTATATGTTTCTTTATTATACCAATTATTTATCAGTCATGATTATCGTTTGATTAAATTATTACAAATAAAGTCAAGACAACTGAACCTGTCGTCAGGGACATTTGTAATAAATACTCCAATATAATGAAGTTGATAACGAACTTGTCATTTTATTAATAATTTCAAAAGTAAATCAAGTGATATGATGTATTTAATTTATTTTTATCAGTATTTCAATTTTTATGTCATTAATTTTTTTCCTTTTTTTTTTAAACCCATGTCTCTAGCACTTTCGATAACGATAGAATAGAACAGGTGTATTTTGTAAGAAAAGAAGAGTCATCAGATAATTATTGTTTGACAAATGATTTTTCATTTTTTATAATATGCCCAGTAGCTAATATCAGTTACGTAAATAAGTGTATGTATATAAATACACGTAAATATTAAGTCAATTGTTTGTTTGTTCAATATAATTAAATGTATCTACGAAAAAACATCTTGCTAGATAAATGTTATTTTTTATTAGTCTTTTCATTAAAAAAGAAAAAAAAAAGGTCGTTTAATTGATATAAATAATGTATATTTTTTCAGCCAAGCGGTGACACTGACAATGAAATATAAAAAAAATATCGATTGATAAGTTACTTTTTAAGAATGATGCAATTTTACCAGTGAATTGGTGATACGATGTCACTGTCGTGGGACGAGTGTTTGAGAATTTTTTCAACATGTGCTTTTATTTATCAGATACGACGAAAAAAAGATACAAAATACAGCTCGTAGTTTTAGTTAAACTAATTCTCACTTATTGCAAGTTATTATTAGAATATTTTCAAATCAATTTGAGATGAGAGAAGTTGATTAAAACTGTAAAATATATGGATGAAGAAAAAGGATTGAAACTTACATCATTTCCAATTTGACCCATCGTAAAAGCACCACCCGGGACTATATCAGCCTCCGGATGGAACTGGATTTCGTCTGCCACAGGAATTTTGGAAAAATTAAATGACCACTTGTATACACGAATAAATATCGGCCCTTGGTGAGGAACAATAAAGACGAGATTTATACACAAGATCCCACTGACTGTTGGAAATTATTGTCTATTTGTAGACGTGTAGATGCTGATTTACGAATGAAATATCAGCAAGACATTGATATTGAAATCAAAAAGAAAATTCAATTAATGTTCTATGTGTTGATCTATTTACTGTAAAATTATCACTAAATTCAACGACTGGCACAATAGCGTAACTTGTGGATAATTATTTGGACGCTTGTAATTAGTCACTTTTACTGAATAATAAAAAATAAAAACTATCTGTCATATCACAGGTATTGTCGAGTGGGCCGGTAATTATTTGGCATTCAATTTTTGTTAATAATTCAAAGCATAAATAAGATACTAGTGTGTAGTTGTATGAAAAATATAGCAATCGGCTTTATAATAATTTTTCATCTATTTTCTCTAGTATTTCATTGGAGTTAATAATGAATTATCAAGACATAAATAACACTGATACTGAAATGAAATAGATTTAAGTTACACAAGACATCGCGAAAGAGCTAATATAAAAAGAACTATACCAAGAGAATGCCGGTTGCTAACTGACGCCTCAAGCACCGTGCTACTGCCATGCGATCATCTGGCCGGGTCTTGATGGTGGGAGAAACATCCGAGCAAATAAACCTGGTGGGGGTGCACTCCAATATATTTCCCCTTAAGTTTAGCATCAGGTCCGTAAGAACAAAGAACTTTGCTCCACATTTTCATGACTCAACCCTCAATATAATTGCACATCAAATTTATTTCCTAATTATTTTAATCATTTTTATCACCAACTCTTAAGCAAACACTAAATTAAATGATTCTTTTGAGGCAAATACATTATTATTTATTCTTCAAATCTAAAATCCTTGAGAACATATTCATACTGATGATTGCTTGTCATATATTTGGTATGAATCATTATAAAAAACGAATAAAAACTAGTCAATCCTCAAAATAGATAATCGTTGAACAAAGAACTGACGCAACAACCAAGTCTAACGATTTCTGTATGTTTCCTGAATCAGCACACAAGGAGCTGTAGTGTAGATCAGCTGATTCCCTAGCAACAAGAGTAACTACTCGTGCTATGAAAATAATATTCATTGGTCATAATAATTAACAGGACGGTATTATAGTAACACACAGTATGAGTTTATCAACAATATATGCATAATAGTTGGATTCAAGCCGTCTACTAGCGTTATATGTATGCACACTCGACTTCCGATAGCTATTCATTTCAAATGCCCACACTGATGAATTCATTTCGTCAGTTGTTAACTGGGTAAAAAATAAATGTGATCAAATGCCTGTCATAAAAACAAAATGAAATAATCATGAAAGTAAACATTAATAGCTTTAAA
Organism: Chelonus formosanus; assembly: GCA_028641665.1. NCBI lineage: Eukaryota > Metazoa > Arthropoda > Insecta > Hymenoptera > Braconidae > Chelonus > Chelonus formosanus. The sequence goes on along the minus strand of CM054006.1, from coordinate 6,112,453 downwards.
TAAGATATTATCAAGGCCAGTTTTTTGCTGGCTCTGTTACTTAATATTACACACCAACTGACTTCTTCAATTTCAGATGAGCTCAAAAATTGTATCTAAACAGAGTGAATTAAATAGTCATGGACTTCTCTGTTTTATTTGGTTAAACATGCAACCAATTCTTGTGATGGGCGGAAATAAATGAAAAGCAACATTATACTGGGTGTATACTCACTAATGGGTCTTTGTCTTTGACAACATAGCTAAATGAAGATGCCTAGGTTACGACTATTGAAGGGGAAGAAAAACCAAGTCCTGCTTCTAGCTGTTTTCTTTCTTTCTTTGTTCCCCTTGTTATATTGCCATGCATCGTATAACGACCGAGGACGGTTTTCCATTGGGATTTAAGTCTTTTGCCTTTGTTCGTGAAGCAAACTGCAGGAAGTAGAAGTGAGAGCTTCCATACAGCGAATACATCTAGAGCCTAGTTTCTAAAAGAACGAGAAAATGCGCACTTCATGCAGTAGCAAAAAAAAAAAAAAAAAAACGTTAGGATCGTAGAGTAATTTATTTTGAGGAGGTCCTTTTCTCTCCTGGGGAGTTAAATTATGGCTAATAAAAACTTCCTATAACGGAGACGTGTGAATAAATATTGGTAGAATTTAGATGTGGTATTGACAATGTATAATAATGTTTAAAATATGTATGAATAGACACACTCTATAGAAAAATATTAAATTTCAAGAATAAAAAAATTTCCTCTTTTTGGAACATACATTTTAAAATTATTGAAAATATTATTGCAATAGAAAAATAATAGGTAGTAAATTTTTTGATAAAAATATTTTCTCATTAATTTTGTTAAATAACTGATAATTGTGGAGAAATTTTATTTTTGAATATGAATGCACTGAAAATATTAATTGGATTTTTGTATTATTCAAAGTGATATCAATCGTACACTGATACATTTGGAATTTTAATTTTTGTCCTCGTAATACCAGAAAATTTTCAAAAGATAAATATAAAAGATTCACATATTGATGAATTGCAAAAAAATTAATGATTCATTTTAAAAATTTAATACAAATTTACTTAATGATAATATATCACGCCATAAAAATGACTCATCGTTGTCTTTTTATAGACTATAATAGTATATAAATGTGTATTTAAAATTCTTCATTGTCTTGATGAATATGTGTTAACCAAAGTCATGAAATATGAATGAATCAAAAATACCACCACAATTCATCATATTTTTACCAACAAAGAAAACCTAAAATTTTCCCCATCAAAAAGTTTTTTTCCCTAAATCATTCCCCATCTTGCTGAAATATTATCTAATCAATCAAACTAAAAAAAAAAAGAAACATGTATCAATACAGAGAAAAAAACTGAAAACTTCATATCTGTTCATTGCTCTCTTTCATAACATACCTCCACCTTTCCCCCTTTCATCTGTCTAGTTACACAGAGAGTGCCTTATATTTAATCGGATCGCACGGTTGTTGCACCCGAACTTCCGTGACACCTTTCGAACTGTTCGTCTTAACCTCACGTTGATCAATATTCCATTGCAATACATATCGAAAGAAACGACAAGAAAGAGTAATAGCAAATGGTGACAAGCATGAAAATTCTTTGTCAATCAATTTGATGCCAATATGATTGGGTGAGTTACGCGAACAAAAGCGAAAATGTCTTTTCATTAAATGTCTTTCATAGAACGAACTCAAAGAGACATTTGTAGTCACGATTTTTCTCGCCTTATTACGTGATTGGATAATAAATTGAAAAAAACATCATTTCAAGAAGTAACGTGATTTGACGTTATTATATCGTATTCTGTAATAATTTAGAATAAAGGATTGGGCGAGGTTAGTGATGAAGGCGTGAGAGGTCAATGGACGGGAAAGCTCGTTACGGCACTGCTATACTGCCATACTGTTATTACTAACCAGTTACTTCTCTCCTTTTCTTCCCCTACTCTAAATCCATGTATTTTCCTTCTCCTTTGAAGCTGTACGCCGTTATAACGGAGCAAAGTTCTCGCTAACATAGCAGAAAGCAACGAAACCAACATCAGAAAGTTTAGCCTATAGTACTGCAAGTCGTTGACTAATGATTTACACACGGTCTTAACCACGACCGATAGAAATTGCCCTACTATTAGCATGCAAAAAAATACTCCCCTTACTTTAAGCTTTCATGACAGTTTAACTCTTTTTTCCCGTTTTATTCTTAACGCATTTCAAATAATTTGTTACATAATAAGTATATTCTTTGCTCGGTGATTAAGTTTTGACGAAGATTTATCGACACCTCCTTGCTCCTTCAAGACTTCTAGGTCTCGGTCAATGGATTTTAAATAGGAAATTAGAAGGAAACTTCTAAAGAAGTCAACTTGTATATATTTAGGTCAGTAGGGTTTGAGGTAGGTAGCGGAATAAAAAATTTAATTATCCTTGATGATCTTATATAGAGATTTAGTATGAAAGTATTCGAGATAGGAAAAATTCTTGTTTGTAAATTAGAAAGGATTTAGAAAAATTTTATTGATTATTTTTATTTGATTAAACTCTAGATATATTCTGAACTTAAAATAAATGTGAGTGGTTTTTACTGAATTCTCTGCTTTAGAAGACTACTACTTGAATCACTAAAAAGAGATCAAACTGAGACTAGGTTTAAAAAAACCATTGCGAACAGAATACAACTGTCTTTATTTTGTGACTCAGGGGTTTACGAGGTTTCAAAATTGAATTGAAGTAGAAGGAAACTGCCATTCCGTCTATAAAACTTGAGAATAATTTGCTAAATTTTCTAAAAAGTTTTTCATCTTCTACTTTTCTTGATAATTATTTTTAAATCATCTAGAGTTTGTTGTTTCCGCAATATTATCTATCTAGTTTATATAATACCGTTAGTTACTATTTCCATCATTCCAACATAAAACGTCATATAACAATAAATTTATAGTCTACATAAATATATAAGCTATTTTCATATCTATGAAGTAGCGATAGCCATCAATTCAACCTAAGCGATGACATCAGAGAAATAGGAACAAAAAACAAACCTTGCCGGTAATTTTCATGATGACGACAAAAGTTGACACTGAGTACTTATACTGTGCACGCAAATAGCATAAGCTAAAGATTCAACTGCGCTTCGTAACTTGAAAAACCGGTTTGGTTAACTTTAAATGCTTGAAGTTACACTCATGTAAAAGCTTCCAGCAATGCATAACATACTGTGTGATCCACCCATACGTAATGCCAGATGTCCCTTAGTTCTATCTAAGAAAATATTTTTAAGATTTCTTTTGCTTTGTTTCTACTTTCTTATACACTCTCGGCTATAAGTACCAACATATCGCTTTTATATCTTCCATTAATCGACTTGAATGTTCAAGAGTATATTTAAACTGTTTGTTTGAAAATATTTGAAAGCTATTACTTTTGCTCTGAAAAAATAAAAGAAAAATAATCTTTTATTTTCTATTAATAAAATTTTTATTTATAATAAATATTATTGATTTTATTTAAAAAAAAAAAAAAAAACCTCATGTATTGTCATGGGAGCATAATAGTTTGGAAATTATAGTAAGAAGAAAATAAAATAAAAAAAACCTTTTTCCATACCTGTTCCAGTCGTATACAAGTTTTTCTATTTCTAGTTTTCAATTTTCTATCGAGTTTGTCTTTCCCATTATTTTGTAAAGACTTTATCGATAATAGAGAAGAAAAATTGTTGAGAAATTACGAGCTATTCAATTCTAATGTGGACAATAAAATATTTATTTTATCGTAATCTTTGAATAAATTTTGCATTCATTGCAGTCATTTCCATTTGCTAATTATAGTATCTTAGAGGAATAATTATTTTTCAATCAGAATGTACTGCCCATCTGAGATCTGACTCTTAATAAATTACAAAAATTGATTACACAGGCCAGCTAAATAAATTTCTTTTTTTTATTAAAACGAAAATAAAATATGAATAAAAATTTGAAATTAATGATGATTTATTTCTCGATAATATCTAGAGCTCTGTAACTTATAGTTATGATCTATTTATAATCACAGCCAGTATTGATTTTTTTTGGAGCAGAGAGAGAGAGAGCAATTATTCAAAATTTGGAGTACATTAATTTGTACTATTGATTACTGTGTGGATAAAATTAATAGCATTACTACGATAATTATTCATAAGAACAGAAACATAAATCAATTATATGAATATTTTATATCCCATTATAAATTCAATAAAATAATTAAAATCGAAAGTAAATAATCAGATCAGTATGGTAATCAAATATTAAATTATAAAAAAGATGACACTTTGATCCATGAAAATTTAATTAATCATTCAAAAAAAAAATAAAAAAATTGTTGGAGTAAAATTTAGTGGCTGGAGATATTGAAGGAAGTGATGAAAATGACAAGAAAGTCAACTAACTACGTCTTATATGAAGAAGAATTTCCACACATGTACACTCTAGCCATATTAAGTCTGTTGAAATATATCACATATACGTTGATTGCGAGGGGGAACACTACACACATAACATCGTGAATAAGGTACAGAAGTAGTGTTGGCCAGATGTCAACAGTCTAATAAAAACATTCCAACCCTTATACGCATTGGAAACTGCGTTTCAGAAAATATTAGGAAATCTTAGAGATGTATTTAGTAGGGGAAAAGTACAACAATTTTTTCTATTTAGTATAATAAATAAATAGATAAGTTGATGAGAAAAAATGTCATTTATCATTAAAACTATGCCATCACACACTTCAAGATACATGTGATTGCGCTTATTGATAGTTATTGTTTTAATAAAAATAAATGAATTTCTTTAACGTTAATTTTATGATTTATTAATAGAAAACAAGATTTAAAAAATGATAATAAAAAATTATTTTATACTTTTTTTTCATGCATTACTATGTAAATTATTGATAACATATACTAGTCAGTCTTCAGTGATTGTATTTTTTCATGTCATCGATCGATTATAAAAATGCATGAAGTAAAAATAACATTAGATCACACATTAAAGAAGATTACATAATGCATTTTTAAAATTTAAATATTTTTCTAGACACTGCTAACTATTGTTTTTTTTTTTTTTTTTCATTATGCTTACAATATCATAATTTAAAATGTCACTAAAAAGCAGAAGCGTTTTTTTACGAGCTCTTAGCATTTTTAAACAAAATTGCGTTGACTTAAAAAGAACATGGTGATAAAACTCGTTACAAGTAATTTATAGTTATTGAATTTTTATGTAATATTCACTTTTATTTCTCTTTTTCAGTGAAATAAATGATACACAATGTATATTTTTAAAAAAAGCACCAAAAGCGGTATTAACCAAAACCAATTCTCATGAGTTTTTATATTTCCCGCCTTTTTTAGCCAACGAACGACAGAGATTTAGGTTACAAACGGAAAATCCATGTCAAGGTAGATCATAAAAAACATTTACGAGTTTAGAGGGATCCGCTGAATCGTGACTAACATCATCTGTACATTTTTCGAGGGTTGTGAATGACACACTCTATGCACAAAAGCAAACAAAGGCAAACAAAGAAATGAACAAAATTTTTCAACAAAGGATATTAACCGGACACATAAATATTGAAAAGACAATTAGTGTATCATTTAAATAAATTTCAATATCTTTGCCATTTTAAACAGTTTAAATACTTCAATAAACATTAAAAGAAAAAGATGAAGTAGCCAATAATAAAGATGATCAATAACAAAGACATATCAGCTATTTCGAAAATAATAACATAGGGCAAAAATTGCCAAGACGATGTAATTAATGAAATAATATTGTTGATATCAGGACCTCGATAAATTATATGAATATTACCCTAATGCAACACGGAAGCTTATTTCATCATCCATTTAATTAGATTACGAAGATGAAACTATATCCGTGTTTATATGTTAAGTTGCATCTAAATGTATCATCTCTTTATCTTCTCTGTATTAGTCTGTTTATTGTCTAAAACTGTAACCTAGTTTGATCAATTTTTTGTCTTTTTTTCAGTGATATCATGTAATAAGCAGTCTAGATCTACTTAACGAATGAAAGTTTATGATGTTTACACATATCAACCGATAATAATATATTGAATCACTATGAAGTAGACCAGATAATTTTTATGCCTTATCAGCTACTACTTCTTTAGAAGTTCTTGTCAATGTTGAAACTAATATAGGCTTGTAATTTATGTATGATATTGTTATGATTAGAAATAAAATTAATAAATTATGTCATGAAGATCATCACTTTTCAGATAAAGAATTTATTTTTTTGGAGGGGGTTTTAAATTCTTTCCCAACCCTGACCATAGAAACTGTCAAAAGTATTGTCAAGATTTCTCTAGCTTAGTTTTTTAAAAAACATCAAATCACAGGTAACTGGATAAAGAAAATAAAGAGAAACGTTGTGGGTATTGATCCTTGCTTATAAGACTCCATTACTTTAAAATCTATTCATTCTTCAGTCTTTATAGTTCTCAAACATATACCTCTGTTGTCATTGTATTGGAAAACACTGCGTCTAATTTTTCTACTCCACAGTTCATCTCTTCTCTAGTATTATTGATGTAAAAGACAGAAATATTCTTCGTTATTTGACCGCTATTTCTTTTGAACTTTTCATTGTTGTTCATTGAACCACCAAATGAAGCTGCAGGAGTTAAGTTATAAAAAAAAAATAGCTTTGAACTAAATGAAATGGTTTTGATTAAAAGCAAAAAAAATTAATAAGTCTTTAATTAACTTTCTAGTTTTACATATGTTAGCTTGTTAAATATTATATGCATTGACAAGTTCAAGTAATCATTACTGTATGACAGCCTAATTATGCAAATCACAGATTAAAGGAAATCTTAGGCGACGATCAGTTGACTTAAATTCTAGTATTTGCTATCAGTTTGAAGAAAGGTAGCAGTTTACTGAATAATATTGGATAAAATAAGCTTATGCAATTGGAAATTGATAATTTATGTTACAAAAAATTGTTTTTCTTCCCACTAATAAATAAGTCAGTCTTTATCTAGTGGATTTTATGGTCAATGATTGAGGACGTTATTTATCGGAATATTTTCAATAAGTTTCCAAATAAATTGGAGAACTAATGAAAAAAAATTATTAATTTTTATAAGTCCATTCCATATTTTATTATTTTTAGATTCCTTTCTGCTTATCAGACTATAATTTATCCCAAAGAAATGAATAAAAATCGTTCAACTATACGCATTAATCATAATTATTGGTAATATTAATAACGTAAATATTGAATATTTGCAAAGTCACGTATGTGCATTACATGTTTGAGTGACGTAAATATTAGATTAATAAACTTTTGATGGACTGTCACGTAGTCACTTCGCGTGCAGATGATTCAGTGAACTCAATAACAAGATTGTCTAGTGTGTACAATAAAGACATGTTGTTCATTTTATAGAAAAGTTGCAGTGTAAAAGATTAATGTCTTTCTGATGCTTTAACTTTGAAATGAAATAGTTAGTTATTAATCTCGTACTTTCAGAGATAATGTAGAGAAATAATAGAAATGTATAAATAAATTGAAAAATGTTAAGATATTAATGGACAATTATTTGCAATAGAGAAAAAAATCTGAATAGACGTGCAAATACGTCAATAAGTAATATAAAGAAATCAGATGATTTTATAAAAATGTGAGAAAAACATGTTGACAACTCAACTGCGGTATTATACTCCATAAGCGATATAAGATTAGTCACGTTCAATGTTAAGTCATTTATTATCATAATTTTATAACCGAAAATCATATTTTTTATCTCCTTCACACATTTTTATAAAATTAAAGATATTTATTTTCCACAACTACCACAAAACTTGATTTATAATTAACTTGACTATTAAAGAAAATTATTTAATTAAAAAATTTAAAAAAATGATGCAGATAGAAATAAAATAAATTCAAAAAATATTTCAACAATTTTATTTAAAGATTATTTTAGGAAAATCTGTTGGAATAAAATCTTTAATATTACTATCATAAACTCATGAAATATGTAGAATGGATATCTGTTAAAAAAATTATAGTTTGAATATGAAACAAATGTTCTCAATATGAAGATAGTACATTATAAAATGACGATAATTGATGATGAAGTATGTATGTTTGCATTCACATTTTTCAATTATGATTATTACCTGTCATTGACCTGTTATTGAAAATAATGTCTATATGCTCATCCAATATAATCTGAATATTTTAAAAGGTTAAAAAGAATGTCATTGATATCGAATTGGAAAAAAAGAGATGGATCGAATTTCGATTTGCATCCATGTTATCCAAGTATAATTTCCGTAGACATAGCTATTATATCAACATAATGTCCTCCAGCATGCTCTGTTATTCATACATAGTTTGTCTACATATATGAGAAAGCAGAGAAAACGTGCATCTTCTTGTTTCCCATTTGATGATATATCACGTCACGGATGATATACGTAGAACAAGAGACGCTTTTATACCAGTTTCCAAGCATTTACTCTGCAACATTTCTCTTCTTTTTCATTCTTATTTGTTTTGTATTCATGAAACTAAAAAAAAAGTATTGAATGATGGATTATAAAGTTTTCAATTATTATAGAAAAATCTTTAATCTCTAGAAATGGCAACCGATGATGATGGTGATGATGATAATGATGGGAATGATGAAATAAATAAAAAAAGAAGAATTCTTCTACATTTCTCTTCGCTTTGTATTTTATTAAAAAGAAAAATGTTTTGTGTCGTTTTTCAAACCGGATGTAAAAGCGGTTTCTATGATAATTCGTCTGTAAAGACGATAGGATTGACATTTATGCCAGAAGTAAAACCGCTAGAAGCAGAGACGAAAATTTTATGTTACCAGGTAGCTAAGTGATTTGCATAAGAGGTTATTCGAGATTCTATAAAGCGTGTTTATCGGTCTGTCTTCCGGATTACATAGATAGGAACAATATACCCATCTTACTGTATACACTGTTTACACTGCATATATACTCTATCCAGATCACAGGGTATCGTGCTGAGCACGAACACAGTAGGAAAAAAATTAAATAAAAGAGTATTAAAAAGTATTAAAAAAAAAATAACCAAGAAGCCGGTAGCATCGGGTGCAGTTTAAATGTCATTCATGTTGCTAGTAAAAGACAGTTAAATAGTTATTGTAACTAAATGTAGAAGACTGTGTGTCTGACGGAATAAAAGACGAATAAAAAAGTGAATTAAAATGCATTTACGTTATATTTATTTTAAATTCAATTTCCAGAAAGAAAATTGACAGTTGAAATTAATTGGAGTTTGATGATAACATAATTGAGCTTTCAATAATCTAGAGAATTAAAAAAACATTTTGTGCAGATAAAAAATTTCCTTCTCAATAATTAATCTTGAGATATTAGATTTTAATGAAGCTATCAAGGATTGACGTTATTTTTTTTTAAATTAAGATAAATACAATAAGTTTTAATTTATTACTCCAAAAATAACGATAATTTATTATTGCCAATGATAAATAATTTAATAATTATTCTAATATTTATTTAGTAGAATAAAATTTTGTCAAAACCCCAGATCCGTAGGAAAATAGTTCACGTCTTCGACCGCATAAAAATAAATAGACTAAATTAAAAATAATATTAACTCATCCAACAGTGTTCTCATTAAAATGTAGAATAAACAAAAATATTCTAGATTGCATATATTAATTGGCTACTTTTCATTTTTTTCAGTTAATAATCAAAAGTAGTATTTATTATTTATTAAACCACTTCAATTATTAAATAAACGGTTGAGTCTTACATAAACATCATGCTTTGATTGATATAAAAATAATTAATTAACGAACCTTAGAATTATTCGTAGATGTGAGTCATATGTGACTTTAAAATAGTTAACTGACGCGCCCATGTATTACAACAGATTATTCAGATTACGTCTGTGTGTTATTTGTTCAATAATTCATGCTCATCAAAAGTTTTCGTATTAGTATCGATAATACATATATACCACATAATATAAATGACAGAAATATCTTCTTTGCAATCGTGTATGTTCATAAACGCATACACAGGTATACACATGATGCAGCTCACGTTCGCTCAGGCACGAGTTTAGATCTGAACAGTTGCCAGACAATTTTCTAGTTCCTCTGGTTTTTTTTTTTCTGTCTTTATCTCGCGATTGAATCTTGCAAGCAACATCCGACCTAATGTAGATAAGTCTTACACACGAATCATGCGCGTGATCAAGAGAGATTATATCCAATTGTAGTCCATAATATCACTTATTTAATGTTTCAAGGTTTCCATATTAGATATTTCATAGTATTACTTTTTTACTTAAAACTATTATGAATTCTTACTTAAACATAAATTGTAATATGTACTACACTGAATTGTGATTATGACTATTGACAAGTTCAACTTCTCTTCAATATTAATATGATTCTATAAAAAATTCAAATTTGATTTTATCATACAGTTATTCTATAAGTGGTAATAAAAGATAAAAAATGTTTTATTTTGTTGTAGTCCATAAATAGGCCATGGTCATTTCTTTTTATTGTGCTTCTGGCGTATATGATATTAACGACTATGGATGACTAAGAGCTGATTATTGTTGAAGTTTACTTTTTTTTAATAATAATGAATTAGGATTAGATAGTAAAAAAGCATTTAACAATTTTTTATGACTCATTTTTGTATTTACAATATTTTATTTGACAAAAAAAAATAATAATAAATTAATTAAGTATACTTGAAGGATTTTTTATTTCAAATTTTTATTGTTTAGCTTTTTTTAATGATCATCTAATTAGTTAAATTATTACCAGAAACAATAAAAAACAAAATTGATGTGAATTTAAGTAGAATTAATTTTATTAATAAACTATCAATTTTTATGAGTATCATCATCACAGTTGATTTAGGTCAGTAATGTACATGATGGTCAATTGGAGAATAAAAAAAAGGTTGCGGGTTTTTATTAAATTAATTTTGATCTTCTATTTGTAGCAATAAAAAGTAATGTATATGAATATAAAAAAATCTGATGACAGATAAATGTAGAAACTAATAAATTAAAAAATAATTAATAAATAATATTATGAATAAATAAATAAATTAAAAGATTGAATTACATGCAATTAATCAATAGATATTCAGTTTTATACAAGAGAATAGAAAAATATAGATCGTTATGATAGTTAAATGAAGAAAATGAATACGATAACTTGTCCCTGGAGTATTGAAGGTGCCAATTACAATTTCAAAGATAAGATTACATAACGGATGAGGCCTCCTCCCACTGCTGTGACCTCGACTCTGAGGAACGAGAAGTAAGGAGATGTTAAAGTAAATGAAAGAAAAATTGTCCCTACCAATGTGTATGTATGTGTTTGAGGAAGATAGAAAAAGTGTAAATGACATGCCAACAACTGGATTAGATGTGACGTGAAGAAAGAAGCGCATTCACGCAGTCAGTGAAGGGACAAATACAAAAAGAGAGACAACAAAACGATAACTGAGAAACTAAAAGAGAGAGTGAGTCAAGAAACACTCACACACATACGTAGATAGCATAGGACAATCTTAACGCTGGCACCAGGCCGTCTGCTCGAATTGTCGTAACTATCGTATGGTAGAATTTCTGGTAGCTGTTGCCAACCGCACGCATGAACTCACCTCACAACAATGTATAGAATGTCAGTGTGAGCCTTTTATTTCCATGGATGCATTGCCGATGCTCCTTTCGGTTTGGCATGAAAGAGTAGACGAGTTGAGGCAAGGTAAGAAAATTTGGCTACTCAACTTGACCGCTCATGGCTTCTTTTTGTGAATTTATACGATATTTATAACTGTATCAAATGTCATACACCACTACTGTCTAACTTGTTATCTTATCGAAGTTTTATTTCGAATTATATATAAAATTCATTGCTATTTGTTAACAATGATAATTGTATTTGATCTAGATATCAAAAAATATGTACTTAAACATTGAACGTTGATTCTGTAAGATGAAAAATAATATAATGGATTTTTATAATAATTTTTTTTTTCAAAAGTGGGAGTATTATTGAAACAATAAAATTTTTATTAAACGTGAAATATCACTCACTACAGAAAAAAGTCATTTAATTTCAATAATAAATTCTTCTTTATATTAATGTAAAGAAAACTTTGTTTACTTATTTTTCGTTAACAAAAAATTCTCTATTTCAAGGGCAAACATTTGAGATAAAAAATAAATATTTTCTTATGAATATTCAAGTATTTTCGATTTCCATAAAAAGAGGAAAATTTATTATTTAGAAAATTTTTCAAGAGTCGTTTTGTCTTGAGGACCCGTTATATTTCACTTTCCCCTCTGAGTAAAACAAGTTGTTTTTTTTTCTTTTATCAGAAATCGAGCTACCCATCAACAATCCTATTTATAAGAGACTCTTAATGCATTTCAATATTTTCTGTAGATCGAGTACGATTACATCGATCTTCTAGATGATAAGTGTATAAACTGTATTCAAAAGTGATAAATATGCAAAAATACATAGCGAGGATGGAAAAAAAATTATTAAGAGTCTTGATGACACATATGAACATATACTTTTCTATTTCTTGTCAGTTATTATCTCTTTTCCGTGACTCAGAAGCTTTCATAAGCACGAAAGGAAAAAAAAAAACATGTCAAATGTTTTATGATGATATAATATCAAATTTTTCCACTCATTAGAAATTTTTTTCCAGTGAGAACCAATTAATAATTAATATTGAAAAATATTAATAATAATGAAGAGTAAATAAAAATTTTTTTATTCGTAATAAAAAACAATGTCGACAAATAACAGTAAACGTCACGGATATTGAAAATAATCAAATAAAACGTGTTGATTTCATGAAGCATCGATCAATAATATGATCGATCGAGCGTCAATAATAGTCTGTTGAACTGTCAGAAGAGTAGAATCATTGCGGAAATGAAGGTGGCATTTGAATATTCGCTCAATGTTTCACCATCGATGATCAAGACAGATACAAATGATAATAAACAACCTCCTCGACGTCGGTGATTTGCAAATTAAAGACTTTCATAAACTTCTACTCCGTTACTAATGCTAACTGTAAATTTCACTTACACCAGATAGTACTACCATTCAATCTATAGCAATATTTTTCATTAAACACTTTAATTTTCCTCACCGCTTCAAGATTTATTTATAAAAGAACAGCAATTTAAAAAATCTAGTCTCAAAGAAATGAAAAAAAAAAAAAAAATAAATGAGTTTTAATCAGTGGAATGATAGCACAAATAATTAAAATAAATAAAAAGATAATCATTTTTGATACAGAACCAACTAATTGCTTTTAATAGCCACTTCCTCAGTCGACATCTGCAAAGATTTAATGAATTGTAGAAGGATGAATGTTGGACCTAGTGTAATTTAATCTTTATTGCAGTTATCATTATTTAACATTCAACATAAAGACTATTAACGACTAATCTATAACAGTCAACTTTTGTTAATTGTCCTTGTAACTATGAATGGTATATCTGGATATATATATATATATATATAAATATATTTTATTCGTGAAGCTTTCAGAATAATAACGGCTATTTATTTCATACGTGTAATCATCGTTAATTAAGATTTATCTCTTTATACATCGGATGATGTGGCGTAAAAAAAAATCTTGTTTGTACAATCAGTGTTGTCTTTTAACAAGCCAACGATAGTCTTATCTATTTTAATTATTAGCTGAATATAGAAGTGCAAATATAACATCAGTAAAGTAAGGTATTATTACCATTATGAGCTTTATTAATAATAATTACTTAATTAAAAAAACATTTCATTTAAAACTGTAGAAAAATTATAATAAATTCATTGTATAACATTTTATAGAAAATACTTTTAATTTAATTAACGTTAATGACGTCATTATTTTTGTATAATTATTTGGCTTTCTAAAAAATTGCATAAATTTCATTCAAAAGAAGATTTTAGAAATGAAAGATTAAAAGATTGGAATCTTTTTTAGGAGCGAATATTAGTGTAGGGGAGAGTAGGGCAAGATGGCCCTCTAAGGGCAAGACGGACTTTTGAATTGTAAAATGACTAACACACATAATAATGCAATTTAAACAATAAGTATGGTTTTAAATCAGTTGTTAATTTCTATATCAACAACCTCGAAGAATCCGTTTTACCTCACTAAGTTACTAAAAATCGAAAAGTCCGTCTTGCTTCATGAGGGCCGTCTTGCCCCACTCCCCCTCTATTGGAATTTTTTTGATTATTTATTTATTTGCAATTGTTGAAAATTATTATTCATGTTCGAAGATTTAATGCATCACTATATAGGTAATACACGTGCATTGACATTCGTATATTCTGTTCATCACGTGTGTGACACGTGACTCTGTTCTATTCCGTACGTTTGGTGAATTCATAAATTCGCACGATTTCTCGAACCCAAAAACGGAGATATCAATTGAATCAGATCGTGTTTTCAACCTATTATTCAAGTTAAATGTCCTAAAAAATTCAGTACTGCTAAATTATTTTTAAATTACATTGAGATACTACATTTAAATCTTAGATATATTAATTCCACTAGATAATTATTTTGTTCTATTTAATGAAACATTAATTAATATCTTCAATAAACAATCCTACTACAATTTATGTCATGAAATTTACTAGAGAAATTAAAGAATAATTTGAAAAAGTTTCAAACTAAAATTTTGATTGATAAAGTTACTTTGATTACTGATATTACATCTTAAATAAGTCAATTACTATGTTAATTTTAATTAATAGTTAATACCACGTATGAATCTTTAATAACAATTTATCGCTAAAATATGACATAGCTACTGATCTCGAAAAGTCATTGACCTGCCCGACTGTGACCGATAAAATCTGATTAACATTCTAATCACGTTGGAACTAAAATCTATTTCAACAAACAACGGACTCCAGACGTACCTGATCTATACAAAGTATTATATTAACAATTTTTTTGTTTCATTACATCAAAAAATTATTTCTTTTTTTTTTCATTCAACAATGAATGATGCAAATGAAGAGTCTGTTTAGAATAAATAGTATATTTAAATCTTAAAATCCTCATATTCTATTCTTCTTAATAATTTTCAATGCAATACGAAAGCTTATCTTGTTTTTTTACACAAAAATAAGAAAGCTAACGTCATTAATGATACTCAAGTAGCTGTCTTATTTATTAATGATGTTTTTTTGTAATTGCTATCAAGAAACTTCTCGATAACTGATAAGAAAGTATTTGGAACAAATATTCTAAATGGACTATTTTTTTATTGTGTCAAATAAAAAAATTCATATGTAAGGAATATCATACATAACATAAAGACATTCCCAGATTCAATTTGATAAACACTTCACTTTTAACTATGTCGAAACATTGCAGTGGTAACGCATGCCGTTCGCCACTAAAAATATACGAGTAAGCCTCAGTAAATTGCAGAGTAAAACTGCACACAAAAATAACTCGGTGGAACACCTGGTATCACTGGGTGGCTATATTTAGCGTGTTGTTAGCGAAAAGTTTCTCTCTATATAAAAGGAAGATAAAAAACAATTCGATGTTACTATTGCTAAGAAAATGAAAAATAAAGTAATAGTTTCTTAAGCTACTTGTCAACAGAAATAGGAAGAATTGGTTTAATTATAATAACTAACTTATCAAGATATCTCTCGACTCGGTAATTTGCTACTTCCCCTTTAGAAAACATAAAAACCAACATAATGAATCTGATTATTTTATTTTTAGTCGCTTTTATTTTTTAGAGTTTCACGATAAAAAAAAATGAGGAAAGAGACTAGTTTATTAGGTTGCTTTATTTTTATTATAATTTGTTTGTAATAGGCCATGAAAATAAATTACAAATAGTTATTAAAGCACTCATTTCGTTATGAGTCATGAATTAGTGTAATACTGACCTTTTCCAAACAAGTTATGGAGAAGTGTGAGGTTTAAAAAATGTGGAGGGAAATTTCATGTTATTAAACTTTTAAAAGTGAGAGAAAACAAAAAAAAAATTATGATAGGTAGAATTAACTCAGATAAATATTAAATCCATTATCATAAACATAATGAATTCGCTAATTCATGTGCAAATACATTTATTAAATATATCAAATGGTAAATCTTCTATAATATTTTATACCAGAAAATTTATAACGATAGTTAATTACCCTCGGTAATTAAACAATGTCATTTTATCGAAACTCTTTCATGTATTATTTAAATTAAATGAATTATCATGAACTTACTTATAATTAAATGAATCTATGAGTTTTAACTTAAAAAAAAAAATAATTTGTTTTTGTTATTGTCCTTGAAAAGACATAAAAGTAATTTCATGATTGTTATCGATCTATAAATTTCCACCTTCATGGTCTTTGACGTTGACCTCTAGGAGTGTAGAGCTCTCCTGATCACATCGGTCCTTATATGTATATGTATTAAAATGAATAAAGAACAAAAAATCATGCACGCATTTTGTCGGTTGGGTGTCTATTTTTACACCATCCAAATTTTCAACAGAAGAAAAATAAAAATGGTTTTTTATATCTCAATAAACTAAAAAAACCAACTGGTATATTTTTGTTTGAAACTACTCACAAAATAAAAAACTTAATTCTTAGATTGAATGAAATTTCATTAATCAATATTCTTTACTTATGCATACAAAACAATTCGCGATACTTTCTCACTAATATGTTAATGCAATTCATGTCCCAGTAAGCCATTGAATTGGTATATATTGTCGAGTAATACCGACCCTCATTTACATACGGATGCCGCAGCTTGATCATGTTACAATGTATTGTATTCTATGATCGTATTTCCAGACGAGATATATGTAGAGAAGATAATTGGGCTTTATCACGTGTCAGTATAATGGGAGTGAGTAAAGACATATAATAACTTAAATATGTTTGGTAGGCTTTAAGTCTAAAACCATTGAGTGTGATTATCGTATCTGCTTGTCTAGAATAAATATCATTTGATAATTTCAATTACCCAAATACTTATGAATGATAGCAACTCAGACAATATGACCTTATTTGGCGTAAGATTTTAATCTCTACTCAGATTTATCTTAACTCATCATCATCCTCATGAACATGATTTACTCCAATTATTGGACTTGAATATAAAAAGGCTATTGAAGGTATTTTACTTTGATTGGTTTGATAGAATTCAATTCAATTCATCATCTACTTCTCCAAGTAATGACTGTGATTTGTGTACTCATGCTTAAATCAATTATTTTCTTTCATGGATTTGCACAAGTTTCTATTAATTCCAATCTTGACACTTTTTATAAGCCAATTATTTTAGTTGACATTTTCATCATTGTTTGTATAAAAATTATTTACAAAAAGTGTCTCATATGTTAGACACGGTTGGTCAATATCATTTGTGAAGTAGGAACTGAAAGACTACTTTTAGACAAGTAGTGGTCAGACCAGTAACAATTTTTACTACAGTTTGGACTCCACTTCTTACGGTGAATATAGACACGTCACCATCTGATTACGTCTATTAAAGTTATATCTTTAAATATTTTATAGAAGAATAAAACTTCTCCAGTGATAACAGTGATGATCGATAATTAGGGGTAATAAAGTGTTTTCAAGTCATGGAAAAAAGGAAAAATTTATTAAGTCTTTAAAACTATACCTATTAATATTGAAATGATACGTACACTTTAAAGAACTGGTTAACATGAAGATCACGTTCACCATAAGAGAAAGATACGCCAGATGGAGACAATGGTTTGAGTTTAATCTAAAGAAAAACAATAAGGAATCTCATGGGAACAAAAGTTTAAATTGTATCATCAGCAACATCAGGAATAGGCTTGAGTGGAGTTTTGACATATGACTAATTACTAAGCTGGTGTAGTATTGGTTGCTATGCGTGAAATGTAGGTCTAACAATAGTATTATCTTCGGACTAGTGTATAATGAGCTAACGATAGTCATGATAATGCTTCGAGTAGTATTGAGAAATTATCCAAATAGAAATTTATTAGGGCACACTTCAACCTGATCATGATTAGATTAATTACTTACACTGCGGGTTCATTAATAGTCCAGTGACAGTAATTTTGGGTCTTATCTTACTGGAGAGCAAAGGCAAAAAGTTACTCAAGCGACATTACTTCGTGAAAATAATTATTAATTTTTAAGAAAAAAATTTCTGTTAATCTTGTATTTTTGACTATTGTGTATGAAAATTTTTCATAACAATTGCTCGAAAATTATAAACAAAAATGCTTTATGTTCTTCAGATAAATATATGAAAGTGTATCATGATTACCTATGTTTGTAACTTCACCCTTAAAATAAGAGTGCAAATAATGAAAAAGGTTTTTTTTTCAGCTGATAAATATAATTTATTAAAAAAGTGAGATAGTTATTTTTAAGAACGGAATGAATATCAGCTTCTCTCAAATTAGCATTGAAGAGTGCCGTTACATACAAAAGATATAAGGATGCAAAGATAACAGAAAAAATTCATTGAAAATTTAAGAAGAAATTGAAAAAGAAATATTTCTCAAAAATTTTAATAGCAAAATGTTAAGGAAGTAATTCTGAACATCCCTTAAATTGGTGAATTTTTTACATTGCTAAATAATATTCTTTTAGCATTGTTCATTGAGAAGACGCTCAAGCGCATATTGATCAACAGCACATTCTGCCGGCACGTCTTAAATAGTCGATTTTCAGGTGCACGTTTATAGCGCTGTATTTTTTTACCTGTTTTAGATAAACAGGTGCTCTCCCAGACTTTTTTCCTATCACTGTTCTCGCTACTTTAGGGGTGAAAAGGAATAAAACGCAGGTTGCAAAAGTTTAATATTGTTTAAACAATAGTAATAATAGATTCCGGATAAAAAAATGCTCCCCTCCGTGACTACAACAAGAATCTGTGATTAAAAAATTTTCGCCATCATTTTATAGTTAATCCTTAGGTATTTTTTTGTCTACTAAGCTATAAATAACTCGTACGTGACATTGATAGTAATTTAATTTGAGTTTATGTATCGGATTTTTATCAATAAAATTCGAATCTTGATAATTTTAGTTTTGTATAAAATTCTATAATGATTTCTAATGTTCAAAAGTGGTTTCGAATTAAAAAATAGTATTTGCACTGATACGTGAAAGGTTAGATTTAACTTCTAGAAGCTTTTTTATGCTCTAAGTTTATTAAAATAAGACAATGAAGTAAAAGATGGTTAAAAAATATATAAAATCAATCTTTCTACGATATTGATTTTTAGTCTTTTAGTCTAGTTTAGTTATTTTAGTATTTATATTTAAAAGGGTAAGTTTAGATAAAAGTAACATTTTGACAAAATTTTGCTAGGCTTCAATAGCTCAGTCGGTAGAGCATCAGACTTTTAATCTGAGGGTCCAGGGTTCAAGTCCCTGTTGAAGCTAATTTATTTTTTTCTTCAACATGAAAATAGTTTAACCCAGCTGTGTCCTACTCATAAATCATTAATAAAATTAACGTCAATATTTGATTCTGTTAATCGAAGTAGTATAAATCTTAAAATAGGTGGGACAAAAACGTCAACTTTTATTAATCTTTATTTATGAACTTTCATTTATTTACTGTTATTACTGATTTTTGATAAAGTCTCTTTTTATCACAAATGACTGATATAAATAGAATAAAATGAAAGAAAAACTGTAATTTTTTCCCCCATTACATCCACCCTACTAGATTATAATTTTTTGCTGAATGAAACTTTCAGACAATTTTTTTCCTTAACGCTGAAGTATATTTAATATGTTCATAAAGAACATAAGAAAATGAGAGAATAGGAGTTTCTTTACTTAAAAATCGATTTCTATTCTACACACATTTACTGACTTTTTTCTTTATATGTTTCTATTCTCTGAATACATACATTTTTCGTAGGAATATGTATAATTTGATATATTGATTAAGTGTCAGTTGTTAAACCATCACATGTGTAAAAAAGAAATCGTAACTGTCTTTCTATTATTAATTATTCTGAACAAAATACATCCTCTGATGAATTTCAATCGGCATTTCTAATAAATAAAATGTCAACTTATAATAAAATATAATCTGGGGTATATGATAATAATTCAAATTAGACTTAGACTTATTTTTATTATAGAAGTGCATATTATGTGTAGTGCAATCTGCAATTATTTCGAGGATAATTGTATTTGAACAATATGGATAGTGATGCAAGACATAAGGACATCCGTCATGCCAAAATTGTCAACACGTGATAAACTACTGTAATATATAAACAGATATAGCGTTTATGTACCGAGAGGTAATTGCAATTTTTTAAAGTATCCTATTTCTAAAAAATTGATTGACGGATGTCCTCATAATTGCGTCATATCTGTTATCATTTTATTCATCGTTTGATTGGTCATTGTATTGATTGGCGGTATATAAGCTTTTATTTGAATTTTATTTTATTTTTAACATGTTTCACTAAAATGCGTAAAGCGCGCCATCGACCTCTAGTATATAGAAAAGTCAAAGCAGAGTAGAGACATAAAAAACTAATCTTCAGAGTGAAGTAATTTCTTTTCCTACTAAAACGTATGCACATGTGAACACAGTAACTTATAAATTAAATGAATAAGTACTAGACCATTTTTATTAAAAAATATTTTTTATAAAGAGAAATTATATGATCATGTTTTCATGATATTGAAAACCAAAAGTAATCAATAGATCAACGTTTTGTTTAAACGAGGATAGATTGAAATAAGTGCATCGGATATGATTGATGACGAAATCTTTCGAGAAGCATTGGCTATAAGACATAACTGGGTTAATACATATATGTGCTGCCTGTAGTGAAGTTTACTTTGGACACTTGCGACTTCAAATAAGGCGATTGGAGGGTCGGCGATCGAAAATATCCTTCACATTCGGGGCTCCCGAAATATCCCGAGAGTTGGAGGTAGGCTCGTCCATTTCTGCAGTGAGCTTTTAGAGGCACAATTGCATTGGCTGTATGACCGTTTCTATCAAATAATATGATACTTGTTTAAGTTAAGTGATATAGAATTTTTAGCTCTCACCTATCCAATGAATTATGCAAAACTTGTTAATGAAAATTCACGCCTATTATACGGGCTTGTGAATGCCAATTTTTGAGTTGCAAAATGCATACATAATATGTGAAGGTTGAAAATAGAAATATCTATAGTCATGAATTGAAATCGTGGAATGGAATGATCATAAGATCAATGTTGAATGGAATATGAAAATCATTATGGACGCATATGACTTGAGAATTAAATGAACTATGAACAGAACTAGTTTAGTAACTAATTTTTATTGATATATCGGTATAAATAGAAATAGTTATAAGATGCCAAAATGGCTATATTAGAATATCATGAAGAATTATTTCCAAAATAACTTGTGTATCTTAACTGAATGATTTTCATTCAAAAAAAAAATTGCAACAATGTGCATCATTTTATTTTTAATATCAAGAATTACTTCTGGAAAATATTTTTATTTTTTTCAGAATAAATAAATGTTACTTTTATAAATATACTAGAAAATATTTTATAAAGAGTTTTAGATCTTTTTATAAGAAATTGTTGGTTTTTCGTCGTTTCAACTTCCCGTCATGCCATCAAGTATCACAGGCTTTATTCTACCTGAAAAAATATTTTGTTGTTTATTTTTACAAACATTTGTTGTCTAAACATTCATAAACCGGACAAATATCAAGAAGTTTGCTAGAAAAATTTTATGTGTCATAACTCAGTATTTTAATAGTATTTTGAAAGAAGAAATATCAGTGCTCTTTAGTGGTCTAAGTGCGACCCGGAAGGATCATACGACTAACTTCCCAGTAGAAAGGATAAAAATCTTTTTTTGTTTTTAAAATTAACTATTAATATTTTAATTATATTAATATACTAGGAAATCAAGGGTAAAAGTTTCGCGTAAATTGCAAAATTTAGGTAGTTTACCATTTTTTCATAGGGGAATCGATTTTGCTGAAAACCTAATCAATTTTAACTTGTATAATTATGCATTGAAGGCAATTGGTTCCATGTCGATATAATTTTTTATTCTTGAGATAATAGAGACGAAAAATAATTTCAAACACACACACACGTACATACATACACACAGGCGTCTACTTAAAAACTATTGTATTCGACTCCAGGAGCTTCGAAACGTTGAGATATGTCAAAATTCGAAATTTGCAAAATCAAACTCATTACAACCACTTCCCACTAGGAAGCTAAAAAAGTTACAAGAACGTATTAATATTCGTTACATCAATAAGTCTAGAATATTCTAACGATCTAAACAAAATTGATAAATTAAATTCAACAAATAGCTTATTTGCTTTGGATTTTTTATTAATTAAAGAAGTTCAACGTAGTAAATAGCATTGATAAGTAAAAATATGATATGAATTATTTGTTACTGTTAATTATTATCATATTAGTATTGATTATAATTCTTATTTCTATAAATAGTTGAAAAGATTTCATATCTAAACTGTTCGATATCATGTGGATATTGTTGTCATTATTGTTCTCTTCAACGATCTTTGATTCTTTTATCGACATTGCATTGCAGACATTCTTTAAAAATATGATAATTCCTTTTTAATTAAAAAAATCTCATTTCAATAATTAGTTTTAAATACATCCAATAATAAATTATTGTATAAAAGAATGGAGTTTTTATTATTAATTACTGGGTCAAAAGAAATTGCTTTTTTTAAAATAAAAGTAGACTTAAATAAAATTAACTTTAATCGGATTTTAATTCTAAAATAAATATTTTTATGTGACAAATAATTTTGTCTCTTTTGTAATCTTTCCATTATCAAATAATAGTAGACACTAAAGTCTTACTTCAGATACAATCAGATACTTTAACCTCGTACATTCATGCGTATGTATACTCCCATAACATTAAATGTTATCTGAAATAATTATTCGGTATCTCTAGAGTACTGTTCAGTCTCTAAGTTATAGATTAAAAAAAAAATTAAATTATTATAACAAATGAAATCTTTTTTTTCCTATTTAAAATGGATATAAAATAAAAAATAAAGAAAGACTTGGATATTAACAGAATTTTCTTTGAACAAGGAATAGAAAAATGGTGAAAGAAAGCTCAAAGGAAGGAAAAAATTATACTTGACGTGAATTACCTCTAAATTTAAGATTAAATTTAAATCCACTTGGTGTTCTTGTATTCATGGTTTGGAAATATTTTTAAAGAAACAACTGATCTATGATACAATCAAAAAATATATTGTTGTTTTTAACATACTAAAAAATAAAGTTATTATATTATTTATGTGATAAAGAGTGCGGAGGAAGAATGAAAAATTTCTGTAACAAATTTTCAACTGTTATTTTACATTATCTCTATTATTACCTTGGTGCAAATAAAAAGCGATAAATTCAAAAGGTTTTTCTTCAGCAGATATTTATACTCCTATACTTCAGATCTAAGGATCAACCAAAATAAATACAAAAGATAAAAGAATTAAAAAACGTTGAGGAAATGGATAACAGGTGAAACTGTTTATGATAGTAAGAACTTGGACGATTGCCTGACATTCATTACTGCTTACGATTGTTTACAATATGCATTATCTGAACGTCGCAAATCTGCTTTCTAAATTTATACATTAAATTATGCTATCAGCGAAAATATTTTGCAAAAATTTTCATACATAAATCATTGTTTTCTCGAATTACATCATCCTCATTTATTTACTCCAAATAAACAGCATGATGAAATGAACAACAGTTGATGTCAATGATTTTATTGAAGTCATCATTATTTAATAGAATCTCTATTATGATATTAATAATCGAACTCATAAATCTTTTAATTATTATTCATATTCTTTCTATTAAATATGAATAATAATCATTATGTATCGACACGAAATAATTGAAAACAACTATAAATAATTATTCAAATGACTTCCAACTGTTTGTAATTTTTTTTCTGATATTTCATTTTAATACCTATCTATTGTGGTACTTAATATAATGAATTTGATGTCAATAATAATTTATTTAAAAACTTAATAATATTACTTGAGTTTACTCTTCATGCAATACAACTTTTAATATCTTTCAAAGCCACGTGAAGAGTACTTTAGAACTAAAGCTCATTATGATGATAAATTATCAACACATTTATACTTTATTTACGTATAAGTATCTTATTGATGTGAGTAGGTGTAAGAATATAGTATCAAGGTCAAATCTAAGAATGAATCATTCTTAACATTTGCAATAATAAATGAACGAGATCATTTATACGTACGTGTAAAAAAATTTATTGAAATTGAACAAATAGATTTCATTGCAATTTAATAAGCTTAATTAATTTATATTCCAAGTAAATAAATAAATCATTTTTCAATTAATAATTTATATCATCAAATTTCTTAATTACATAATAGTTGAGAAACAAATTTAATTCTTATCAGATAAAACTATTTTTTTCTGGCACGTGTTAATTAAATATTCTTGAATAGTAACAAGTTTGAAAAATTGTGCTAGAAATTATAATTTAAATTTTATTTAAATGGAGATTGAAAACGTATCTTTGCATGCTTTATCAATTCCTGATGGATGATTTCGAGTCTTATTTTGGATCTAGAGAAGCTTTTACTTGAATATAAAAATTTACAGTCAGGATATGACCACTATAATAATAACTAATGAAAGAATTTTAATGAGTACACATCGTAAATATATTATCTATTTAGAGATAATGATTATGCAGAGCAGCCACGTGCGTACAATGTAAAAGTATGAAGTATGAAGAGTTTTATGAGAAACACTGCATTAAATGATATAATATATCGAAGTATGTTTTTATATAAAAAATACAGAAGGAAAATATGAAAAAATAAAAATTTATCATACTTGAAAATAAAAAAAATATATATATATATATATTAATCAATTAAATAAAGAGGGAAAAAGTTTGTAATGGCAGTATGAGTTTATTAGAATAGCAATGAAAATTAAGTTAGAGTAGTAAACAAGTTAATGTTCATTACATGTACATGTACAAATATATGTATATATGCATGGATTTAAATAAGAATGTATGTAATAGAAATGATAAACTTAAAAATAGTGAATAGCTACTATGTTGTGGGATAATTATAATACTTGTTGATATTTCCACGTGTCGTAAAAATTGCGACACTTATTGTAAGATTATTCGCGATACCAATACAAAGCTACTTGAGAGTAAGATAAAATAAAAGGAAATAATAAAAGATTGCTATGGATGGAGAGCAAAAGCTTTTACAAGCGTTATTGCATCATCACCAGTCGCCACAGTCTGTTCAGCTTATGAGTAAATAAACATTAGACAAAGAGATTAAATTTATTTAATTTGAAATTCAAATAGCTTGCAATATAAATGAGTAAAACTTTTGTTTTCCTACGCAATTATTCTGAGCTACACAAATTTTAAATAAATTATAGATGTTATTATCATTTCTTCATTGCTAGAATTTTTTCTAATGTAAATTTCAAAAGCTTTTTTTCATGTTAAATTAACAATAATCATAAAAGTAGTACAAAAATAAACTTTTCAAATTTCGTATTCATAAATGTGACTCTGAGAACTGTGTTTCGAAAATCAAGTCCTCTATGGGATTGCTTCTTGAGTCACTCATGTAATCTAAAAATTTCAACTGCTATAAGCATATCAAAGTGAGTTCCACAGAAAATTGAGTTTTAACTTCTATAACTCTCCAACAGTTTCAAGTACTAAATTGTAGTTCTATATATATTTTTTGTTTTTACAAAAAGTTTGATGTTCTCAACTAATCTTCAACATTAATGTCAAAAAATAAAATCATCAAATAAAATTGTCCTTCATTTTGATTTATTTAACTGGAAGTTTAAATTTCTAAATTGAGCTTATTACCATTTTTGTCTAAATATCCCTTGATAAAATATTTTTTTTTAAATATCCACCAGTATGAAATCTAGTTTACCAAGTTGTAATGAAACCTTAATATCAGGATTGTTAATTATAATAAAGTTTCTTGTGATTAGATTGAGCTTTTTTTTTTTTCATTTTTGCGTTTTTCCGGAGTATAATCAGGCGCTTGACCCCGGGCTATCGCGGTCGTTGTGCTGTAATTCCGCACAACTCAGTAACTCATCTGGCGTAACTCTAATGTTTCGATGATATTAAACGCAATTGCACGCCTGCAAGGAAAGTCAAAGCCCGTATTTAAAGGCAAGTATTGTAGGCGGCTCACGTGGATATGTCGGCACGTCCATAAATGTGATGATAACGTATACAGGTCACGAAATAGATTCATTTGAAGATAAAAATGCAAAACGCTAAGATCATTCAACACGTGTATCATTAGTATATTTGCTGATGTAATTTTTCTTGTTTTTTAAGCCAATGAATTATACGAATGAATTCACTTGGTTAATATCAGCATATTTACTATGCTGATATTTGTCGAAATAAATATTCATATAAATTATTTTTTTTCTCTCTTCACTTCTCAATGATTGAAAGTATAGGAGACGATAAGAAAATAACTTTCTCTCGTGCGATTCGCGTGCGTTGCATTTTATTTTCGTAGCCACTATCTACTGGGGTAAAATAAATCTCTGTTTACATAGTCAGTCTCATCTTTGATGATAAGAAGCAACAAGTCATTTCAACGGATATAAATATGAAAATCATTATTCGCTTTCTGTATACATATTTTTATCACTACCTTTCTTTCTTATATTTTTAATCTTTCTTATAATACACAACCCTGTAATAATACGTGCACGTATTCACATATGCAATCGGGTAACGTCGCGCCACTGATAAAACCTAATCAAGCTCAATTAACACGCGATCATGGGAGGTTTAACGAACTCAAATGAGACGAAATAGAAAAAATTCAAAGAATAGAATGGAATTAAAGGATTCATGTAAGAACAGTTGTTGCGTTTATAAGTGTTGTTTTATTGTCTACTTCTAATACTGAAAAATATCATAATGGGATGAAAGCAGGATGGAAATCAGGTCACTGATTACACATTGTGGAGAGCAATGGTGTGAATTAATATATGCAAATGCCTCACTCAGTGAGTAAGATAAAAAATTTATATACCATAGTTTCACGATGTTACAACGTAGTATATAATTGCGTGAAATTGAGTTAATAAAATGTAACTTGACACAATAATTATTATTTGAAAAAAATGAAATTTTATAAATGATAGAAATTATTTTAAATATTTTATTTGTAGTTTGTAAATTCTAAATTGGAGTGAAACGTAATCTTTTAATGAATGATTTATTAAAGAACTTGACTTGCAAGTGCAAAAATTGTATCCTTGAATTTATAATAGATTTTTTTATCTAAGAAAATTTATGAAATAGAAGGTGCGCCTACGCACTGACATCTTAAGCACTGGTTTATTTCACTCAATCGGACTTAATACATTTGGCTGATAGAAACGAAAGAAGCATTTAAGCGCCACTTCTTATTTCTTAAAATAAAGTAACATATAGGAAGACAAATAATTTAGACAGTTAAAAAAAATATATCTGACGCACGAACAAGTAATTGAGATTTTTTTCATCTGTTCGACAGATGAAATACATTGTGTTTCCCTAAATAAAATTCGAAAATAAAAGAAAAAATATTTTTTTAAAATAATGTAAACTAAAATTTATCAAGTTTCCATATAAACAAATATCAATGTCTATATTATATATTTCCCCTCATTTTTGTTTTCATACAAACACTATATAGTGAACCCATTTTATTTTTAGAGTCCTATAGGTCCACGATGAAATACCTCAATCTCTTTTTTTATTGTCCGTTTGTCTATTTATCATCATAGCAGAATATTCAAACTATCGAAGCAGCCTGAAGTTGGACTAAATATACTACTTTATGACCTTCGAATATGAATAGTGAATTTTAGAAAAGTATTTCTAAAGCAGGAAATAAAAGAGCATTGAAAAGTCATATCAGAATCGAATAATAAAAAATTTTTGGAGCACCTACGCAATCGGAGCATAAGAAAGACATTTACATTAGGATTATTTTTTTTTTTACCTTGAACAACACCATGAAATGTTTTAAAGTACGCATTTGACTTGGTTCCTTTGCTAGAAAGGTGACTTGATCAATAATAAATCCAAAATGGAAATTTTTTTAAAAATATATATCAAAGAAAATCCTGAAATCCAGTTCTTTTTGATAAAACCTTCCAAGCATATATCCCATATATGCTCTATCCTTCCTGCTTGTAATTTTTTAAGCATATTTATTCTACTTCATGGTTGCTCACCTCCATTATGCTATCAATCTTGGACAGTCAACTATCTTCTAGACTCCAATATCGAACACCTACTCTATAATTCAAAGCTTATTAGATACTTTTAAAATCAATTAAAATAATTTTTTTTAAAAGACTTAATTTTTATGAGAGAATTCGATTCAACTAGTTCTGAATTATCAACTTAAATTTAGAGTTTAGAAAAAAGGTGTGAGAGAATTCCTTAGGTATCACTGTTTCCATCATGTTTGGATATGACCCCTTTATAAGCTTGAAAAGTACCCATACTTCATTACGCAAATAATTTTCATCTTATAAATAGATTTCACTATTTGGCAACCACTGTTGTTTACCAAGAGCAACCATATACGGCGTGTGAATGTGTATGTAGTGATGCCATACGATTCTTAACGTATCCATCAAACATATACACTCATGCACATTTATACATTTTCCAACATCACGTCTTGTCACAAAACATTATATACATGCACACCATTTCCATCTCTATCTCAATGTAAATATGCACACATATTTGACATATACATATCTACAGAATCATTGCGCATGCGAATTTGCACATAATACAACGCCAACCAACCCAAGAATTCCAAGTGGACCTTCGAAGTCAACTCGATATCGCATTTATATTATACGTGGTAGTATTTGCTCTTTTCCATTTTATTTTGTTTTTATGTTTCTTGCTTTATTACCTTGATGAAGAAACTCCATTCAATTAAGAAGACTTAAACAAATATATTTGCATTCATCGATTATTATAACATCGTAAAAAAAACTCCAAACAACTTTGAGCAACATAATTAAGAGATTATTCGAAATTTCAAAAAACTTTAGAGATCTTTAAACAGTTGTTTTTGCCATAAATATTTAGATTTTAACGAGCTAAAAGCTCATCATTGCTGCTTTTAAAATAATTCATTAAATTTTTTTTCTAAATATTCTTCTGCAATAAAAATTGTAAAAAAAAACTAAAGAAATGCGCAGTGTTTATTAAAGTTGGAGTTGTTTATAAAGCGCTTATATGTTTCTTATTTAAATGAAGGAAACAGTAGACTGAATTCATTAGTCTTCTCTCTTTTTTAAAGTGTGTATGCAGGGTACTTAACAAATTAACCTTAGTTGTAAATTATCTTAAATATTTTTTATCAAAAGGTATTATCGTCGACTCTCTTCTTCCCCTATTCGTCATTTAACATCAGCCTCCAACACTTCCTCTTGAATAATGTATAAAAATTCTGTCCTGTTTACATGAACGAGCATCCTAACCACATACGAATACAAGTTTAATTATTTGCATCAAACTCAAATGAACACGCAGGGTTAACTACCAGTGTTCCAATTATTTTGAAAGAATTATCGTGAATATTTAAAATCAATCAACTAACTGCTATCAATTTAAAAAAAATGCGAGGACGATTCAAATGAAAAATAAAATGTATCTGAACGATTCTTAAAAAAGAATCATTGATAAATATTCTCTGAATGCGAAGATATAAAATAATCATAAAACCGAGAATCACTGTAGTAATTGGCAGTGATACAAAAAGCTGATTTCGATTATTCTAGAATTTATTGTCAGTAACTACTCGGTGATGCCAAAAATTATTAACCCAAATCTTTCGGTTGAATATAAAACGTACGAGCAGTATTACTCATTATCTGATTTTTTAAAGTATAGATTCTTTTAAATCACAGTAACTCGTCAGTGTTTGTTAAAAGAAAAAAAAATTCCGAAAAAAATATGAAAGCTTTTGAAATTCTGTAGCGATGACTTTGACAATTTTACATCTGTACAAACATCTATATGTCTGTTTTTGAAGTCTAATTCAATATTCTTGACGTGTATCAATTCAGAATCAGATGGTAAAAACAAATTTTTCTGTGTCTTAGGAATAACAAAAATTATAAATGAAAAAAATTTATTAAAATTGATGGAATAATTTAATTTAAATTCAATCGTTTGTTTTATTTATCAAATGAATAAATAAATTGTTTTGAATATTATAAAGCAATTAACCTAATTTAAATGATGTTAATTCAATATTATCAACAATACATTTTCAACCATTTTAATGTATCAATAATTCAATACAAAAATTTTCTCATACATAATATGTTGAATGAGTTGGATGTCGAATAAAAATTATCTAGGAAGCAATTTTATTTGAGCTATGGGAAAAAGAGGATACTTTGTATGTATTCAAGATATTTTTGTAATGTTTGATGTATAAATATTGGAAAACATCAAATTGGATATTTATTATACATTTTCTAACTGTGCATATTTCATTTCAAGTATCATTTGTTGCAACGTTCTCACAGGGGATTTGTGTAACGTACTTGTTTATGATTCTACTATCAGTTCACAGAAGTATATTTTGTTACACACAAGGGAACCCTATGCTCACAGTTTGTATTCAGTATATTTTTGACAGGTTTCTTTCACATAAAAAAAATTTTTACAACTTCAAAAGACTTGAAATAAAAAAAAATCTCATGTCTCTAAAGCATGAAGTCAACAACCATTTTATGTACACTGTTAGGAAAAAAAAATTATTCGAATAAAAATAATTTTATTTTCGATTTTTGTCAAGTAAATAAATATATAAATTGTAATTTTTAATGTTATGACACTAATATTTAACATGAGTAATGATGACATTTACAACAAAGTAGTAAATTAAAAATGTTTCAAGAAATGATTCAATTTTTCAAAATGACAATTTTGGAATGGATACCATTTACCAGTGCCAATTCTTAATAGACCATTTAACGGTACATTGACCCTTACCTTGGCTATACATTATTCCATTCATATTTGAAGATCTGAATTAAATACTCATATTTAGTATTTACACTCTGGAAGCAACAAAATGTCATTAGAGTATTTTTAAAGAGATAGCAAATCCTCATTAACAAAAAGACGCAAAAAAGCCAACAAAACAAAATTAGTATACACTATTAAACTAAAAAAATTCCGAATTAATGTTGCTATGATGGAAACTAATTAAATTTTAATGAGTATTCATGAAGGAAAGAAATGAAAATGTAACATGGTATACCTTAGAACTCAACGAAAGTACTTTTTTTTTAAAAGAGAAGGAAATATATATTAATATGACTGGTTTTTAACGGAAACCATTATTTACGTTAGTAATAATCATTTTATGTGAATTAAATGGCTATGGTTTAACTAAGTGGCACATTGTGCACTTTTCTCAACCACCTGCTTCTGGCAGAGACAGATGCTGTGAGCTTTTCTTCAACAATTAATTTCTCGATAACTGCACGACCAACCGTATTAAAATTTCTTCTTTATTTTTATAAAGTTCATAAGATAATAAAGGAAATAAGGAATTACTCAAAAATTTAACATTCAATTTGCAAAAAATATACTCATTATTTTTTAAATCAAACAATGATAATATTTTTTTTAAGGCCAAATGATAATTAAAGATGCTATTAGAATAATCGGATATAATCTATACTTCATAAATTAGGCATAAATAAACTTTATCGACATCGGTAAATAACTTGTGATTGTTGACATTATCATAAACAAGCATTATCCGTTCAATATTCATGTATTTATATTTATCGTACATGTAAGGTAAATGCGCTTTACTGAGGATTTATACATAATTGCAGCCTAATGTTCTTACGAATGATAGCTCGAATATTTTAGCAATTATTTTTTAGATATCTTATGTGATTCACATTTCATAAATTTGAATAAAATTACATTCAAAATTTATTATTAACATTAATTTATTAATATAAAAAATAAATTTTGCCATTTACTCACCTTTTCATCAAGACTGCTCAAACTGGGAAGCTGAAAAATACAAAAACATACTATTTAGTCTTGATAAAATGAAAAAAATTCAGAAATTTTGAGCTTACTTTTGTTTATTTACCAAAAAAAAGAAAAATCAGTAGTATAACCACGTTTTAGTCCGACACTCAAAAAATTTTTAAATTAAAAAAAAACAATAGATTTCAGAAGGACGTAAAAGTGTGAAAAAGTTAAAAGATAAGCAGTTCTTATCAATTTTTACAGTTGTTATAAAATTTAATTTAACTTCTTTTAGTTGCACCGACAAAACAATATAACTACGAACGTGCGAATGAGCTTAGAGAATTTGCGCACGGATAGATCGCAATTCAGAGTAATGTACGAAAAATAAAATTTCCCGGTTAAAACAATTGATATATCTGCAAGAGATATAAACTTTGTATCTTTTATGATGTCAATCTAAATGCAAAAAGCAACCTTTCATAACGACAGCTGATAAAAGCCAACATTTCAGAGCTTTCATATGAAAAAAAATAATTTCTACTATAAAAATAAATTTTTTTAGCACGCAAGAATTTATCAAGACCTAATCTATTATTAAAAAAATATATGTTAGCCATAATTAAAACCTAAAATTCCGTTCTTGGTGTAAATATACCTCAAACATAAATCTCAAATGATACATCATATACATCATTCACAAACTTATCGACTGTGGCAACTGTAAGAACAGAAAATACCAGTTCTATATAGCAACGATGCTAACGAAGTAGATAATTAAACTACCTTGCTTTTGAATTTCAAACGAGCATCAGTAGACTGTCAAGTTCATTATGCACACAAGCAAATTCGTGACTCTGTTTGACGTGAAACGAATTTATTATGGAGCTTTTTGATCAAAAACTAATGTTAAGCTTCTTACTATGAAATTTTTTCGAACGTCAATCAAAGATGTTATAAAATTAGCAAGCAATAAAAATCAAGCTAAATATTTATTTTCTATCATTAAAAAATATTCCTGAAAAATCATCTTTCTTTTAAATTTTCGTTCAATTTAGTACAAGTTTAGTTATTAACATTTTTTTAAATGCAATGTTAAATACATGCTAAAAAATAGTACAATAAAAATTATGATAACGAGAATACCAAAGAAAATTTTACCAATCATAGTGAGTATTTCAATAATGTGAGACCATAACAAAAGCACTCCATTTGTGACAAGTTTATTTATTCTGTGGTATAAGATTAATTACCAGGATTCTATGTTGTAATTTCGATAAAATAGCATTTGAAAACAATAATGTTATTCAAATAAACTAGGCCACTGTCTTTCTAAATAAACCATTCAAATTCGGAAAATTGAATAAAACATTGATAAAAAAAAATTTCAATTAATGATAAAAATAAAATTGATTTCCATGCAGAATGGAATAATCTCGTTCTCTTGGCACTTCTGAATTATTAGTTTAATTTACGAGTTGTTAAAATGAAAAAAATTTCCGTTGCAATTATTTTCAATAAATTAAATTGATACAAATTTAGTTTTATATAATAATAGTATTTTTACTCAATCAATAATCCAACAATTATAATGAATAAATAATTGTTCTATTTAAAAAGAAATGATTTTTTCGACAAGGTTAAAGATAAAGAATAGTTAAATAGTGTAATCAATAGTTTCTTTATTTCCATTACGTACATTAGCTTTATTTAAAAAACAATTTTCTTACATTATTAATTATACACGTTCATACAAAGAATGGATCACAAATGTGGTATTTTATGATTATTATTTGGATACCTAGCATTATTCTTAAATTATATATTCGAATTTTTCCTCCAATATTTTCATAGATTACATCTATGATACGATTGGTCTCTATTATTACGTTCTTTGAAATGGCACGAAATTTCTGCACCCAATTCTATACTCGGAATATTATTTTCAAAATGTTAATATATTAACTTTTAAATTAAAACACAACTGTAACAATAAAATCCCTGACAATTTTTTAAAGTAATATCACAAAAGATGAATCAAGTTCACATTTGATAACATCATAAAACACATTTGAATAATAATGTAAAAATCACAATGCTAAGCTTAACAAAATATAGATATATGTATCAAGTCATATTGAGAATGGATTTTTTAATTAAAAATAAACAATTGCTTTCTTCATTGTATAAAAGATACTTAAGAATTATATTATTTCTCGTTACTAACTAAAGACATTATGAGGTTTTAATGGAATAATACCAAACATTTTATGTAGTTATAAAGAAAATCCTCAAACTCTATTTTAATTAACTCTTCCTTTTCCCTTTATTCAAATATTTACGTTTGAAAGACAAAATGAAACAAACATAAAAGTACACCGTATTTAAATCAAAGAGTTACAATTGATCTAAAAACTTAATTTATATTAATTACAAAGTCTCTCAGATGAACTTGTGATGTCTATAAGTAGAAGACGGTCTATTGAATACCAATACTAAGTTTACATATGTAATATTATCTATGTATATACTTTATAACGATCAATTTAATCAAACAATGTATATTCTCGAAATATTTACTGACTAAATTAGAATACATTTTTTAAAAATAAAATCAATACTTTTACAATTATTTGAAAAATTTAATTTTTTAGATGAATAAATTTATTTTATTTACTTATAGTGATCCAATAAAGTTGTAAATCCAATACTCTGTAAAATATAAATATTTTTGATTTGGTATTGGAATGCAAATTTTTTTTTTAATAGAAAAATATAAATATATATATATATATATATATATATATATATATATCACTATCATCTGAGGTAACAGATCGTTAAAAGCAACACAAATGCAATGTATTTCCATTTTTCCTGTTTCATCTCGTTTCAGATACCAACTGGTGGCACTAGAATAGTTGAATACAATTTACTCTATAATTCATCATTGATCACAAAACTTTGAAACAATGGATACAGAAATGTGAAATTGATTTTAACTCTTCATTTTATCAGTATTGGAAAGAATAGTTATTTTTATCGTTGTAATATATTTTTCAACAGTACAAAAATGGTTTTATAATATAAAAAGTCTTACTAAAAATGTAAAAAAATGATTAGTTTATTGAACTTTTGTCAACATGGATTTTTTGAAATTTTGAATACTATGACAGCTACTATTATAATTCATTATAATTCGCTAATATTCAATATTTTGCTCTCCAACTTTCATTGATTATAGATGACCATTGTGAGGTATAAAAATATCGAAATGTCAAAATCATAAATGTTTTGTCTTTTATAAAAATAGTTCAAGAATATTAAAAAATTGTGATAACCAAAGAATGAAATTTAAACAAAAAAGAAAAAGATTTAAAAGGACTTTTTCTCAAACAGGACTTGTCAATTTTCTTAAGCACGAGAGATGGTATAGGTAGGATCTTATCTGCACGCTTGAGTACCTTTCCTCACTACCACTTTTATACTCTAGTTCATCTTTGAAGTTTCATTTATTCCATCTCGCAAAAATACCTTCTCTCGCTTTATTTCGCGGTTCGTAACGCAGGACCGCAAACTCATATACAAACACAAATACACTCACTGAGCTTCATCAACTAGAGATTTTTAAAGCCAAGTATCATTTTACAATTTATTATTTAATTGTTTCCACATTATTTTATTCCCTAAGTTCATTTTATTTTTCCCTATAAATATTTTTACTGTAATTACTCTTAAAGTAAGCAACAAAAAAAAAGTCCACATGCATTCATATTTTTCAATATCTTTCATTCTATTATAAATGCGTTGTCTTTCATATCAAGCACGAATGATTGATCGATTATTACTCCCAAATGTTTTCACGCAATTAACAATCTCCCAAGAGACATGGAGATTAGCCACCGATGAGAAGCCAAGGTAAAATGACAGTGACACAGAGAGCAGCTAGACAGCTTGCACACATGGCCAGTGGACTAGCACTCACTTCGGGCTGTTCCATGTCGATCCCATAGTCCTCATCTCTTTCATATTCCCGTACTTCGACGTCACATCTAAAGCAAACACGTGATGCTTTTGAGTGTGAGCTGTCACGTCGTAAAAAAAGCGACGACCCCTTTCTCTCCAACTTCCAACCCGGTTCCTGAAGAAGCGTTTGTGTCATCTGCATTGTCTTCCCTTCCTCTTCTTCACCTTGATTCACCAATTTTTTGGTTCGATTACGTTTCCTTGTCTTGGCTCGACAAGCCTTTTTGCTTCTTGACAAATTAATCTTGCCTGTCAGTTTTTAAACGTATTCACTCAGATCTGAAAGAGAAATTTTCCATTAATTTTTATTTATTTCTTATTCTTATTATTAATCATTTATTTGCTAGGGTAACGTAGTGGAAATTGTTAGTACATGCACATTTAAACATTGTAAATAATTAATTAAGTTTTAACTAGATTGTATATTGATTGAAAATTTAAATTAAAAAATAATTAAAATAGTCAAGCACGTTTATGCCTCAGGAAATTTACACTTTTTTTAGCTAAAATATTTTTAATATAAATTTAATTTCTTCATGTATGCATTTTATTCTGATAATATTGAAGCTTTTAAAAAATACTGACAATATTAAAATATTTTCGCAGACATTTGTCAAAAAATTTCAACTAATACTTTTATCAATTTTTATTTTAAATTCTTGAAAAATGTAATAAAAATTAATATATTCCTTGTACCAACTTTTCCTAGCTGTGTTTATTTTGAACAATGATATTGTAATCGTTCTTTCTGGGAATAGAATCTGTCAATATGACGAGTGAAAAATACGTTGGTTGGAGCAGAAAAAAACTAGGGGAATAATAAAATAAGAAAAACAGTGAATGTATATCCCTAAAGACTCAGCGAATGTGAATTTTTTGCATGATTTTCCCGTCGTCTATTCAAATTTTCTCAACATTGGAAAAACGACATAATGGATACAATGATATTCACACGCAGACTTTTAGAAGCGAAAAGACAAGAATAGAAGAACTAGAAAAGAA
Source organism: Chelonus formosanus (assembly GCA_028641665.1). Classification (NCBI taxonomy): domain Eukaryota; kingdom Metazoa; phylum Arthropoda; class Insecta; order Hymenoptera; family Braconidae; genus Chelonus; species Chelonus formosanus. The sequence goes on along the minus strand of CM054006.1, from coordinate 6,075,148 downwards.
TATCTTGGAAAAAAAAAAGAAAAAAAATAGCACAAAGAGGAAACAAACATTTGTTGTTTGAAGGACTTTTGCGATAAAGTATAGTAAAAGAAAACAAGTTGGAATAAAATTCCTATACATGCGTACAAGTTGTAGATTATGATAATGCAAGGAGAAGTATATGCCAAAAACGACTTGGCAAGATGTAACATTCGAAGCAGGCAATTCGATCAGATTGTTATCGGATAATGGAGCGAGAACTTTGTCTAACCGAAGAGCCTTTCGGGTTATCAGAACACATTTGGAAAAGGCAAACTTTACTCTATAACTATTTGTCAAAGTAATTCTCATTATTATTCCGACATTGATGTTATCATATACTTATCATTAATAAACCATAATGTAAAATTTTCCGTCCTCGGTGAAATAAGCTTTTATTTTAATGACGCCATTACCGACAAATTTACAAAGAGAATAGTCGAGGAAAAAATTGAAAGAAAATAATTCTCAACCAATTTTATTTTTTCGACGTCGAATAAATGTTTCTACGAAAGTTGAGAGATAGAAAAAGGATAAATGAAGAGTATGAAGACGTCAAAACTTTGTCGCAAGATACAACTAAAAAGAAATATATTCACTTATACGGTGCTTGCACATAATCGCGAACAGCTTGGCTCCTAGTGCTTTACCTGTTTCCCAGTATATCTATTAAAGAGAATGTGGATAAAGCTGCACAACTTTGCCCGTATCCACGACGCTTTTGTGGCTTCCTGTAATGTCGGTGGCTGCCGCCAGGAAAGTTTATTTGCGATTGAAGCAATTGGGTGCACATGTTGCCTCTCGGTCAAAAGAGCGAAACTGTAGAAGCAGAAGAGCGAAGTGGAGCGTGAAAAAGGGAAGAATTGAAGAGGCAGGAAGAAGAAGGCACATCATCTACAGATCCAAGTAGATAGTCAATAGGAAAGTATTTTTAACATAAATATCTTTTTAGCTTGTTTTTTTTTGTTTTTAATATATTTAACATTTTACTATCTTTTTAATCATTATTACTATTTTATTTATTTCTTGTTTCTAAGAAAAGTTTTATCTTTTAAATATTTTATTTTTCCTCTAGAAATAACAACGAATAAGTAAAAATAAAAGCAAAGTTTCTTTAAGAAAGGTTAAATATAAATAAATAAATAAATAGATATTTATTATACAAACGTGTGTAACTTTTGAGCAAATTATGAACTTTACGACTGCTTTTAAGTTGATATGCTTTTACCTCTATGTTCTGAGTCTTTTTCTTATTTCCTCTCTTTACCCATTCTCACTCTTATCATGATAACTACCTATTATTTGCAGTGAAAAGTTTCCAAAGTCTATAGGAGCAAATGCGACGCTCGAACAGTTATTCGAACTCTGTTCTAAGAGATATGCCTGAGGTAGTCCTAAATTTTGGCCGTTAAAGACTCAAGAGTCGAGAAAGAAAAATTGAAAAATCGATTCTTTGCAACAAACTTGGTACTTTATTGAAGATTATTCATTGTAAAAGACTAAAACATTACGAATTATTGTGAGAGAAGAAGAATGAGAGTAAAATTATGACTTAAACAATGAATATTCATGAATTAATATTATATAAGTAAATATAAAAAAAAAAAATAGTCATCAATCAATCAAAAAAGTAATTCATGAAAAATTTTTTAATAAATATGCAACGAAAAAATTTTGAATATGGAAATTACCGAAGCTTACAAATGTCATTTGCAGTTGCTATGTAATTATTACCAAGTGGATCCCGACAAAACTAAAAAATTTAAAAACTAGAATTTTTGAATTTATTTAACTTTTTAAACAATTCTATCCAGTCTAGGTTTAAAAATTACCCATTTAATTCATCAAATTACCAAGCATAAATGCATAAATTTTTATACTTTTGATATGAATTATTCTCAAAATTACTATCATTCTTTTTTTTGTCATTTATAAACGATAATTATACACACATATATAATTGACGCTATATATTTCTGCTCTACCTAAAGACAAACAAGCTTCGTTGGTAGTAAATAAAGTGCAGTTTCCAACTATATAAATACAATGATATTTCATATTACAAACTTATTCCATATTAGTATAACTCACCCTACTAATTACTAAGTAAATAAGTTACCAAGCAAGGAATAAGTACTCATTAGTAAATAATTAATTATAACTAAGAAAATTTGAAACTCAGCACCATGGATAAGACACAGATCAGCAAAATATATTCATTAATTTTATTTATTCCAATGCTTTTGAAAACTTGAATAAAGTTGATTTTTGCATCTTCAACTTCCTATCATCATAAATAGATGATTTATTTAAAAGTAAATGCTAACATAAACGTATTCATGTCAATGGTAAAAGTACTCAATTCAAAAACTTTTTTAAAGTGATGTCTGAAACTTTTGATGGAGAAGCTATTGGCTCTAGTAGATAAATATTCACGAGTCAATCGAACTTGTGTAACTACAAGAGTCTGTCTAAGTATCCACAATTAATAGAAAAAAAAATTAAATCAATACTTTAACGAGAAAGAAAAACAATTACTCACTATACTATTTTAAGTTCTAATATATCTGTAGAGAGTAGATTTACAAAATGATAGCCATTATGTTAAAATTTGCTAAATGTATGAGAATTATATTTAGCAAAATAGTTAACATAGGATGAATAGAAACTTCTAGAACACATTGTTCATGTTAGCTAAAATGAAGTACTTGAATATGGAGTGATGCAGCAATCGACTAATGTGCTGAATATGTATACATTTAAATCAACTAAAGATACCACAGTACACAAACCCAAAGGCTAAGATGGTATGTCTATATTCAATCAGATATTATTGAATCACCAAACCTTATTGGAATGATACAGGGCTATTCAATTTTTACAGATCAATAAAAAATAAATATTGTACCAACTGAAATTAGCTGTAAATTGCTAAGTACTTCAGTTGAGTACATTTTTATAATTCAAGAACAACCATAGATTCTTTTCAACAAATTCTCAAGAGACTCATTTTGTCCAGAAAAAAGTACTTCTGGTTCTTTCTCGTTCGGATTGGAAGCGCTTTCGCGTAATGACCTCTATACCTGCACTTCCCTTCGACCTTACTATATTTCTCGTCCATTCGTGGTCGTAGACGCGTATAATCGTTCCCTTTTATGTATGTTATATATGTACTGCACATCGACTTCAGCAAGAATAGATAGACATGAAGAAGAAAAGAAAAAAAGTAAAAAGTACAAGAGAATGGATCGTGTAGATAGAAGTACTTGTAAGTAAGTTTTTCCGAAGGTGAGACTTCTACGCTCATCGACTTTGTGCTTCCAGAGTTTAATCCTGTCCTAGTTTTGTTCATGGCCATTCAGCCAGAAAACTTGAACATGATAATGCGTAAAATGCAGAATGTTGAAGAGACAAAAGTATTCAGCAGAAAATAAAAAATACTTTGATGAAAAAATAATTGAAAATGGAATTTTATTTAAACTTGTATTTGTTGAATGATGTTGGTTCAATATAAAAAATAAAATGTATCATGTTAATGGTTTATTTTAAGTAATCTGTGAATTGAATCTGATGACAAAAAATTTTTAATAAAAATAATTAGTGATGAAACATACAACGTATGAAATTTAATGAAAAATATTTTTACCATTAATTGTGTTAATAAATTTAACTGATAAAAAAAAAATGGAGCAAAGATAAACTAAATACATTTGTTTTCAGATAATGGATTTTTGTTGAGAAATTTAGATTGAAAATTAGCATGATAAGTAATGTAAATTGTCTATTAATGTATGTAAGCTATTAAATATTCATTACATATAGAAATTTTAAATTCATTTTTTGTTGAACACATTTTTATTATTTTATACTATTAAAAAATCTAATGCATCAATACTTTACTTTTCATTTAAAAGTTTAATGAAGTCTTTGAAATTCGATAAAAATTTACTTCAAAGACTTACACTTCTATTACATAAAGAAAGTCACAATACGGAATTCATTTTTAATTAGATGTTACTTTCATCTTAATTAACAATGGAAAGAAAAAACTTTTTTTATTTCAATTCTCAATTTATACCAGCGAAAATGATGATCATCAATAACAGAAATTGTGTACAATAGTTATGATTAAAAAATCATTTTATCTGGTCAAATAAATTTTTCGATACAGTGTAATTGAAATATAAAAGTTCAGTATCATTAAATGGCCAAGCGTAAAAAATAGGTATTTTCATTAAAGTCTAACCCAAATTACTGAACGTAATGGTATTCTAAAAAGCTTCAATATCGAACCCATTCTCCATTACTACACAAAAATCATCAAAGAGATGAGTTTTCGTGTTACAGTACTTGAATGGTGAAAATTTCTTATGAAATTTCAAGTTTTATTTTTACACTTGGAATTTTTAGGCTCTCAGCTCTTGAATTATTTCTCACATTTTAGTAAATTTAACTAACAGCGAGTTCTTGAAATTTTTTGTTCTCAAGTTTCTATTTCATGCATTTTTATCTTCACCTTTACATAATTATTTTAAATGTCATTCCCAAGTGTAAAATAATTGAATCAAATTTGATGAAAAGCTTGCACTCATAAAAATCAGCAGACTACGAGATTGTTTTTTTTTTTGTCGAATGATGAAGAAATTGCATGTTTTTTCGTCTACGGTTTTATATGATATTTAGCTGCGTAAGGAAAATCTGAAGCGTTTCAAAATTCTGCTCTTTTTATAAAAACGTTGGCATATCAGCAAAGCTGTAATATCCTAGAAAAACCGCTTTTTATCCTACTGTCATCAAGAATAGAAAATTGCATAGTGCCAGCTTGATTTCTAGTACGTAAAAATCAAGTTAGAGAAATTCCTAACTAACAAACAAAGGTACAAAGAGAATTAAATGAAAGCGTAAAAACAGGAAATGTAAAAAGTGACCAACACCTTGCCAAGAAAATCAGTGGACGACTTTAATCCTCTTGTCCCTTTTGTATACATTTAGATACCTTCATTTATATGTTTTTGGAGTTCTCTATTATTACAGAACAACATTTCGAATCTATCAACTACTTCTGGAATTAATTCAAACCTAAAAAAAGCAAAACTTTTGTAGGAAATAAATTGAAAACCCATTGAGTGAGGATGAAGCATTCTGTTCGTCTAGTTACATCCTGATATATAACTAATGAGTACCAGTGGTACAGAGCGATATGATTGTGTTTGTCGTCCACTGAAAGCGTCGTCGAGTAGAACCGGTAAATTCTGTTGTTTAGAATAGCTCTAACTAGAGGAATATTATTTGTAGAAGAAGAGTTCTTTAGAGTCTTTCTACTATCTATAACTTCCACAACGGTCTGTTAACTTTCATCATTCCAGAAGAATTGATAAAATGCCGAGAAAAAATCTTGAAGATTATTCAGTACTTTGATAAGTATTAATTTCTCATCATAAAGTTTTTTACATTGTATTGAAAATTCTTCATCGTAATAAAAACGTTGTAAACAATATCAGAATTATGTTCACTCAAGTATGATAAAAAAATACAAGAAATGCTCAACGAGTTTTCGATATTTTTTTCATGTTTAGTTACTCCTTTTACATGGGTATGCACTGATTGCTGACTTTTTGTAATATCGATCAATTGATTCTATTTAAAACTTTGTGAATATTGTATTACAGATAATTTATTTGTTCAACTCAATATCCAAGATCTTACAAATGATCAAGACATGAAGAATTTTTTCATCAACTATTCAAGATTAAAATTAGAGAGCAAACTAATTAGCTTTATCGAACGGGCAAGGAAATTTATCTTTAAGATTTGAGACACTTGGAACTAAAACTTAGTTGGGTCAATCTTGAGATGGATACCTTTCATAGATCGACAGACAAAGCAACAGCAAATGAGGTTTCCATTTTGGTTGAAACCTTTGGAAGTAGCTAATAGAGGCTAGGAAACAATAAAACAGATGTTACTGGAGTTTCATGATTAGATCCTCTCATTGCTCACATCTTCGATAGTATTCGAAGGTTTAATATAATAGATATTACGAACAGGACAAGAGTTACTGAGATAAATCAACCGAAAATATAAATTTAACAATTATTAGCTCTTCTTCCAAATACACACTGCAAATCCCAAAAAATTTAGGTATTTAATAATAAAACGTTTAAAGTATTTAATAATTAAACACCGAAATGTTTACAATGTTGAACACCACAAACAAACTATAGCATTTTGGTAAATGTTGTAGGAATTAGTTTTATAATTAATTAAAAAATTTAAATAATCATCATATATCTTTTTATTATTAATGAGATTTAAAAGTATGTCCTTACAATTCGAAAGGCTCTAGTGAACTGAGACTAGTAGTGTTTAAACTACACAATAGTCATCAAGTCCAGATCATTCCTAAATGTTATTATATAAACAATATACTTATTCTAATGGAAAATCTTGTTCATACTCCAACAGTAAACGGCAAGAAACGTTTAAAAGTCATCTACAAAATTACCATAATTTGTTTATGATGTTTAACATCGCAAACACTTGAAGTGTTTAGTTGCTAAACACTTGGATTTACAGTCCACCGGTATCATGAATGATAAAAATAAGTTGATAAAAAATCCAACTTATTGAAGGTATTTACTATTTTAGAAATTTTGAGGAATAACTTGTTAAAAGGTAGAGTTGTTTACAATAATAATATAATGAAGGTGACAAAGAGTACTGCTGGACAATCTCTGTCTTCCATTCGTCTACTAACTTGCTGATATCAGCAGAAAATATTGGTCTTACTTCATGTCAAGATATTACTTATATATATAACAAACCTTGACAAGTTTGACTTTTATCCTTTTTTCAAACTTCAAAGAAAAATTGAAAGCAAATGTTACTTGTTGAAATTTCAATCTAGATTTTCCACACTTACCCTGTTCTATTAACTTCAACACCTTTAACCGTACATATGATTTATTTGAACTCAATTCTGTGCTCAATAAAAGGAAAAAAATATTCACAATAACTCTTATAGTGCCTTTGTTTTTTACCATAAAATTCTGTAAACTTTTTTTCATTAAAATTTAATGTTTACTCCCAAAGAGCTTCTAGACATGAATTATACATTTCAGAAGTGTCAAATGGGCCAATTAATCTCCCAATAAAACCTAATTAGCATAGTAAAACTTGAACTTCAACCTTATAGGAAATCCTAGAGGTGATTAACTCTACTAATCTGTTTTTTATTGTCCCTTAATTCGTTGATGATTTTTATGAAAGAAACATTTAATATTTCATTAAGTTAGACATTTTATGTTCAGTTTAGTTTCATTTATATGATGAATTTTCTCGTACAAATGATACTCATTTCGCAAATTCAATTACTTTTTTCTATCACGACGAAATAAATTAATCCCCAGGGCTATAACTAACGCTACATTTTTCGACTTGCCTGAGGGGTTGTGATCCCGACTCGTTCTTATAATCGTCCGAGTTCCAATAGCCCTCATAGGAATGGAAAACCTCAGAGAAACTTCTCTTAAAACTTAAACACTCTTCTACTCATTATTAAACAAGTGCAATCGAAAATGTAATTAGTAAAAAAAAATATTAATATCACAGTATAACAACCTAACAATGAGTTCTTCACAATTATTAGAATTATTAGTTTAAAAAAATTCATTATTCATAATGAACAATATAATAATTGAAATCTAAACTAAAAAAAGAGAGTAATCATCTATCTTCATTTTTTAGTGTGTAGATAATATTGTTGAATTTACGCTAAATATTTAAACAATAATTACATTTATTATCCGTTTAAAAAAATAAACACAAAAAAGCTCTAGCTCATTTCTGTTTTATACACTTCTGCTCTCACGTTTATTATTTTTTATGATTGTGCAGTGGCATCATAAAATCTTTACACCTCATTTTATAGTGCAATCTTATGTATTAAATAATAAGTTTTTTAATAAGTTTAGACAGTTCAACAAGATTACTTACATATACACTAAACCAATATAAAGCTACGATAAACAAGTAATTTAAAAATAAAAAGAAAAAAATAGTGGACTATAAATTATAAATATTTTCAATCCAAATGCATGTGTGTTGATACTGAAAATATTTTTCCGTCTATCTCTATTTGATCATACATTAACCGCATAAAGAGTTGAGTACAATCTTCTTCTATAATGTTTATCGGTTTTTTGATTTAAATATTATATTATAAAAGGATAAAAATATTGATTATTAATAATCTATGATCTAAGCGTCTTGAAGTGAAAAGAAGCCTTGAAGAGGAGAGTTTTAATTGATAAATTATCTGATGACGTTAAAAGCAAAGGTGAAAAATGTTATAAATAAATGTGATGAAAAATAATGCTAAATGAACTTTGATCTAAATTCATATAGAATTCTTGACCTGTCTTTATTGAATTAGTGATAAACAATTTATCGACAGTTGTAATCTTATTGCCGATACTTTCTGATAGAAGTCTACTTCAAGCTCGACTCACGAATTCTCCGTAATCTCTCCGACTTCTGGTCTTGTTCTTAAGTCTTTCTTTTTTTACGTTTTTATCCAGCTTCACCTTGCAGTCAACAAGATTACGAGTCTCACGTTTTCGATATCATCAACCCTCGAAAGTTGTGTTTCATTAGCTACGATGAGCGAAAGAGCAGTTCTTAAGTGGATAAGTAATAAGTAACAAAAAGAAAAAGAAGATGACAAAAAAAGATGGTGAATGTATAGCCAAGATAAACCAAAATGAAACGGAAATCTAAAGTCCGACAAATTTGGCGAATGAGCTACGCTTTTCCTCCATCGTTGCCTCTCTTTTCCTTTTCACGAACGCTTTTACTTCTCGAATTAATAACTTCCGGTCCCGAGGGGTGACCAATTCAGAACTACTTCCCAACTCAACAGTGCTGAATTTAACGAAGAACCCAAGCAGACATGAAACTCGCATTATAGAGCCCGAGAATAGTGAGGGAACCATCATGGGAAAATGGTCAGCCGCGACTGGTAAAAGTGTGTTACACTTGGCCCAGTAATTATATAAAAAGGATTTCTCATTAATTCTCTTCAAATAAATATAAACGTAAAAGCACTCTTACACATTTTACACAAATTTATATGAGTATGAAGAAAATAAAAATGAATTGTTAACACTGTCAGAAAAAAATTATTCCTAATCTCAGAAACTTTAATTAAAATTTTTCCTCAGTTATCTTTAAAGTAAAATAAATTTTTTTTCATTTCATATTAAATTTGTTTTTGAGAAATTATTTAACATATAGTAGAAATATTGATAGAAATGAGGTAATAATGGAAACGAAGTATTTTTTATTTGATTAAGATAGATGGAATGTAATGCTCGAAAAGATAACTTTTTGAGAAAATTTGAACATAATGTTAATCCATAATCATACATTAGTATTTCTAAAATTATTATATGGACTGGGAGAAAATGTAAAATACAGTATTTTATTCATGTTTTTTCAAGCAAGTTAATATTAGTATATGAAAAAAAAACTTAACGTTTATTATGTATATTCAAAATTAAAATAATACTTAAATCTGCGAATTTGTGAAATGATGAAATAATAACGAATAATTCAAATATTTTCGTATTTTATTCTGATTAAAAAAATTTTTTTATACTTAATTCCAATTGAATAATAATTCTATTCACAGAAATATTCGAAAAATCTATTATATGATGGACTTTTTTTTTAATAATTCGTAAAAAAGCTTCATTCAAAAATAAAATTTAAAAATTCCAAACGAAGTAAATATTTTCCTGAGTAAATTAATTACATAATTCAATAAAAAAGAAGAGTATTCCAACCTCCACTTCATTCATTTTCAGAAATTGATAATAATTTTTATTTATATTAAACTTTTTTAAACAATAATCTCATGCTTTCTGTTGTTTTTATGAAATTAAATAATATCAAGTTTGATAAATAAGTTAAAATAGTTCAATGATAATACAATTTGATTTAACTTTCCGATGTGGATCCCTAAAGTAATTTATCAAAAAATACTTTCAGTGAAATTATTCAATTTAGTTCCGACGCTTGATAATTAGAAATTTTTTCTGTAAGTAATACATCATCTATTGAATTGTATTTAATTTAATATCAACTTTAGTTGCACGTACATTGTATCCGTACTCTATTCATCATGACTTTCACTATGTAATGTGCATGATATAATGACTGCACTATTGAATATCAAGTCAGAGTGACTACATGTAATGACAGTGTAGCTTCAACTATATTGACAGAGCTTTTATAACGAAATTTTTCAGGCTATATTTTTTTAAATAACAAAGATGTCACGAAGCATACTATTTTCATTTAGTTCAAAAGAAAATTAAATCATCACAAATTGCATTTATGATTATTTTAAATTCCCTAGCTCTAATTTAATTTACTAATTGAAATGTATTAAATAAAACTTGAAAAATTTCATTTAACTGATTAAAAAAAATGTAATCTCTTTAATTTTCGGTGAAAGTCAAAGGCTCCGCTCCGATAGTTTAATTTTCATTAAAAAATATAAAATGTAATAGTGATAAATAAATAAACATCATAAAATAATTATACCCTCAATGGTTTCATGAAATATCCGTTATTTTTAATTTCAAATTAACCGCTATATATTCTAAATGTCTGTATCAGTGATTTCTATGACATAGAGTTAACAAGCTATGACCGTCGCTTATTATTCTAGTGCACTCGCTTGCAACCCAAAAATCAATAAAAATATCACAACATAAAATTAAATAGTGGAAAATATGACTTTGATATAATTTTATTAAAAAAAATTGAAATTGAAACTCGTGAAATATTTATTTTTATTTATATTGATTGAATTTATTCAAATTTATGTAATATAAACTTGATTATATTTTCAGAGTTCAAAGCTCTTTAAAGAAATACTTGACAGTCATTCAGTAATAATAATGGGAAAATTTAATGGTATAAACTGAAACAAATCATTCAAATTTATAGTACAGTTCATGTTCATTTTGTTATGGAGTTTAGATTGTTTTTATTTATTGAATATTTATGTAAAATAACATATAATCAAATACATATATCGTTTTCAACTTTGATAATGATGAGGATGATGATAGTAATAATTCTATTATTTTACAACTTACATCAATATTGTAATCAATTGTTTTCTTTGCTGGTTATCACATGTACAATGCCACAACAAGCTAGTACGTCATTCAACAACATTGAAATACGTAAAACACAGACATGTGGCTATAGAATGTAAATATATGCTACATGTATTGTGTTTATGAAGCTGAGTGATAAACGGCTGCATGAGTTTCAAAAAAATTCTATACAACGTTATGACTGTTTTGAAATAGTGTATTTAAAAAAATTTAATTTTTTTTTCATATATAAATATCAGAGGAAAAGCTAGTTTTGCAAAAATTTTATAATTGCTATGAAAAAAAGCTTACATTATTTGTGTTGTCTTACTATGTATTTTTATGGCTCATTTTATGATTATTTTAATCAATGTTTCTTGTTTGCCTTTGTAAAATGTAGCAGTTTATGAAAATTGTTTAGAAGAAAAAAAAAATTTCAATTGCGTCATTTATAAAATTGAATATTTTTTTTTCATCAAATAATGAATTTTATATGAAAAATTGAAATTATAATTTATTAAATTGTAAATTAAATTATTATACATAATTTATCGGATGAATTTTTTATTTAATAAAAGTATCACTATTATAATTCATTCAATTCTTTTGAAGGATTACTTTGATTGCAATGATTGGATACCGACTGAACCGCAACCGTTGACTTTAATTGAAATAAATTGCTGACAAAGTCAATTTACTTTCTGGTTCAAAAAATATGAAGAAGAATAATTTATTTAGTAGAAGTTAGAAATATATAGAAATCATAAATTTAAAGTAGAGCAAAAATTAATATAATAATTTAATTAATACAATTATAAAATGATAAAGTACGTGAGAGAAATTTTATGATGTAAAATTAACTTTATTTTTACTTTTATGATTGATAAATAATATTTATCAGATTTCGGTTATTGACGTAGATATTTTGTAAGTTGCGATTGTTATCTATTTATCAAATTAAAGTTAAATTTAACTGATAAATGTATTTTATGTGTTTCTGATATAACACAATGTTATGTTGAAAGTGATTTCCGCAAATAAAATATTACACTGATATAACAAAAGTATGTTTCACAAATGAAATAAATAAATTTTCATGCCAAAAAATCCGGTATTGTTATATTTATATGATTTCATTTCTGTGCTTCTTTTATTTTGGAAAGAAAGAAAAAAAATAATACAAAACTGTTATTTTTTTCCCTGAGGGTCTGTCCTAATGAGAATCCTCATCATATTTTCTTTTTACTACTGATGAAAAAAGACCCTGTGAAACCTCAAGGTTTATGATTTATAATCATTACTACAAAAGTCGCTGCAGTAACATTGGATATAAAGCATTACTTCTCTCTCAGGTTCTTTATTTTAATTATTTAACCTAAATCCCCTGAGAATATTTTCAGTAAAAATTTACTCTCGAGTATCCGCACACAAGGTAGAGCGGAATTTGAAAAATGAAAACTAGCTACCTCTGAGTTAGGCTATATAGCATGTAAGCTCCATACTTTTGTGAACTTCTTCGAATAATAAACATAGAAGAGGAAAAAATAAAGAGAGAAAAAGCCTCAAAAATACTGAATAAAAAAAGACATCCAGTTTTGTGTACATCAACTGCCAGACGTTTAACCCATTTGAATATCTTTTTTCATAAAAACTGCCGAAAAATACAAACTTCCCATAGAGAGAAATTTTTTCCAACTTATTAAATACACTGAAGATTAACCGCTATTATTCATATTCTAACATTTAAATAATGAAAAAGAAAAATTCTTGATATATTAAAATTCATAAGAATGATCTATAAATGGCAGAAGCTAGTACCTCTACTTTGTATTAATCTTAAAGTAATTTTAATAATGAAAGAATTTTAAAATCAACTGAAGATTTACAACAACTAAAATGTGAATGTCAGTTGTACGGAATGGAGTTGTATATACTAATCGAATACTGGCTAAATTATTACATGTATTCTCAAACTTATAGTCTGACTTGATGCTAACCAACCATTGTTTAATCCTTGTGCTGTATTACCCATATCGGCCTTGCTGTGGTTTTTGAGTTTGTGTATAGACCAGTTTATATCCTATCTGACACTCTAACCCACCAACACAAGTGCAAAGGCTATCAACGAAAATTCGCGCGGAAACGTGCACGAATTCGAAACTACTGATTTGGGAATAGGAAAGCCACTTGATAATCGAAACAAGTAGCATTGAATCTATGTAATGATTTTATATGATTCATAAAATAATTAAAACATTACAACCTTCGTTATAATTACAATATGGAATCGAAGCTTTTTATTGTTTTAATGAATAAAGTTGAAGAAAGAAAGTAGTATTCAAGTTAAATTACGAGAGAAAGTTTGAAATAAATATTTTCTCGTCGCCACATCGTTATATTGCTTTTCTTATGATGTACTTTACAAGTTGTACAAAAACTTAAAACAATAAAATCGTTATTTTTACAAATTTTATATTTCGTTTCTCTGAATAGTACGTAATAGGTTTTTTTAACGAATTCATCTTTTTTTTTTCAATAAACTGTGTGAATATTTGAGCTATTTGAATATTCTGATTTATGCATATATAGTGGGTAGATAGGTATATTTTTTACTAGGATGCAGATTGCAAGAAGTATATTTTAGAATGATGCTTTGCGTTGCGGCACAGTATTGAAACGAACCCTGCTGAGTCCTTTGATAGAGACCCGTACTTTGAACGACGTGCTTTCATATATGTTTTAACTGTCACCACTACGTTGTAAAGCCAGATGAGGATATTTTTCATCTACCATCACTATCATTATTATTTTAAAAAAAACCACCAAACTATACTGAAAATTCATAACTCAGTCAAAGAATATTAAAACAGAAGTTTGGTGGTTAACTATATGTAATGTAGCAAATTATGTATATATTATTCAAAGTAATTCAACACCATGTGTAAATTACTATTGAGTGAATATATATTATTAATTAATCGTATACGTTAAACTAACATTTCCACTACATTTTATAAATAATCATGATTATAGAGAAGAAACTTTGACAAACAAAAAATCCACTTGACGTAATATTTTATTTCTTTTCAACTCAATTTTAATTGACAGTAATTTTGTTAAAGAATTATTTTAATCAATAGAGAATAGAAGAATAATTTATTGAAATAATTAAATTTTCAATTTTAACAATTATTATTGAAAAAATAAACATTTCAACACTACATTTTATTCTTTCTCTTAGATTTTTTATAGTTCTTCATTCTTTTTCATCAATTATTTAATTTTGTACTTAATAAAAAAAAAAAAATTCATAAGTCCAAAAATAATAATTAAACATACCTGTAATATTCTCGACAATTGTTTACTTCACATTTTAATGTGACAAATGCCGGTTGCGAAAACAATGTTCTAAATAAAATTAACAATAAAACTGTTAGGCGTAAATGAAAAAAAAGTGAATGCGTTGATGGTTGATTAAATACAAAATCGCGATGGAAGTAAGCATGCGATGATAATGATATTGATATAGACCGCGTCTAGAGCGCGAGTAGAGTATCGCGAATACTGAACGAGCATGTAGCGAAGGATGAGACGACGTGTTCTACCCCCTTCCAAAGGTATTTTATTTCGCGCCCGCGCGTCGGCTTCCGATCGAGCCAAGTCATCTATTGGATATGACCAAGAGCGCGGCGTACCCCACGTCATGCTTGGAATTCAATAGTCTGACAACATGCTCGCAGCTTTAAGATAAATGCAGTCAACCTTTACTATAAACAATAGAAATATTCCTTTGTTGCTCTTTCAATTTATTTCAAAATTAATAAAGTAATATTCATTTACTTATTTAATTTTTCATTTTCTCCTCCTAACTACAAACATGCTTGTTCTTAATTCAAATAGAGAAAAAGAAACTGAGCCCACTTTAACTGTGCTTACACGACAAACTTCCTATTATTAATTGATTATAATAAATTTATAATGTTATAAACAATTTATAATTGTTAAAAGTCATAGTTTATCATTAATAATATTATTTTGTTGAAAAAATCCAACCTCATGTGATAAAAACATTAGTTAATCGAAAAAAACACTCTTTAATAACAAATTCATATTGTTATAAACAATGCGTAATTGGTGAAAGTCATATTTAATTGTGAACAATAATGTGGAGACAATATTAAGTTAATTTTCAAATGAAATTTTTATCCACAGAGAGAAAGGATTTATAAATATTATTCCAATAAATAATAGCCTGTCGCTTCGGGTATAAAAATTGCAATTAGCAATTGTTTACTTAGTACACACTACAATTTTTTCTTGTAAAAATTTCATTATGAATCAAAAGAGTAAACTGTACAAAAATAAATATAAAATATTACAATTAGAGTGTGTAATAAAATTTTTACAAGAAAAAATTGTAATGTATACTAATTAAATAATTGCTTATTGCAATTTTTGTACCCGAAGCGACAGACTAATATTTATTAGAATAATATTTACAAATCCTTTATCTGCGTGTTCTTTTGCTTAAAAGTATTTTAAATAGTCAATCTTTTTATTTATTTATTATTAGTTTTTTTGTTATAAAAAATAACAGCTGGACCGAATTTGTTTAAATTTCTTTCAGATCTTCTTTATAATAATATCTTACGAATAAATTTTGGTTAAAGTCGATATCTCAATCTGTTCTTAAGATATCTAAAACGAAAAAAATACTGACATACGTACGCACAAATATCATTTTAAAAACTGGTCAGTATGCTTGCAAATATCTTGAAAACACATTCACATTTCACCAATCGACCCAATTACAATAACTTCCTAATGGGAAGTTTAAAATAATTGTGTTTTGTTTATGTAAAAAATTATCAACATTTGAGTGATAATCAAGGTAAATCTTGTGCTATTATGTTTATTAAAAATATAAACAGTTGAAAAATGTTGTTTGACAAAAATAATTTAATTGTGAACAATATTAATTCACAAGTATTAAAGTGACTGAAGCTTAAATGTTTTAAAACTCTTGTTTACACTATTATGTTTATTTTCATTGTAATGTTTGTCTGTAATATCGATCGTTTTCATTATAAACAACCGCATAATAAACGTTACAATTATTATTGAAGCGTAATTTCGAATTTTAGTTAATCTGTAATTACCATCATCATTATAATTGAATATCTTTTTTTAAATATTTTAATCCAATTAAATCATTAATAATAAAATATTTAAATATTTTACGTACAAAAGAGTTTTGTAAAGTTTTTTAAATTCTTTTTCCACCATTTTTTATGTTTTATAAATTTTCTGTGATCGTTTTGAAAAAATTGAGGGATTAAGCTTTAATAAGTCAGACGTCACTTTAAAATGTGAACCTTTCCATTAAAACTTACTCATTTATTTTCTCGGTTTACATTTTATTAATTACAGTATCTGAAAGTGGTTTCTGTAGGTTTTGCAAATATTTATATTTTATATGAATGAAGAGCATACCGAAGAAATTGTATTTTCGAGCAAACATGGTAAGTGTACACTCGAGGTAATATGAAGCAAGCTACTGGCAGCTCGAATTTCATCTTGTTATACACGTCAAAAACCGTGTAATTATTAAACATATAAAAAATATTAAATTGTTTAATACCTCAATGTTTTGTAGCATTTTTTATCTCACACATTTTTGCTTTTTAAAAAATAGGGTTCATTAGAGACATCTGGAACAAAACCGACCGAACGTGATGAAAAAAAAGCACGATTTTTTATAAAATGTTTCCAAAATCACGTTCCACCAAATTCATTCCTGTATTTATTGATTCCTCACACGCATGCTAAATAACTAAAGTTTTGTTAATGACGTTTGCACTGTTTTCCTCCATACAAGAGGGTCTTATTAGCCACCCAAGTCACTATTTCTTAAATTTATCGTCACAATAACTAACACCTAATGAATTTTTTTTTTTTTTTGCTACTCATTTCCTAGGGTAAAAAAAAAAATACTCCGACATTCACTTAATTAATCTAATAGCATTGAAGTAGGATTAAATAAATCAGATCAACGTACATAGAGTATTTCTATCTATGAAGCATTTCAAATAAACGTAAAAAAATTTTTTTGAAATCATTCAAATAAAACTTAATCTCCAGAACTAGTCTTCTCTAAAAAAAATTACATTCAAAAAGTATACGAGATTCGAAGTGATTTGTTTTTTTGTGAAATATATAATCTTTACATTGAATGGTACGTGATGGAATTACTTCATTTCTTCAATATAAAAAATGTATATTTGAATGAACAGTAAAGTAGAACATTGATAGTGTCTACAGTAGTATTTAGAGCTTATGCTATGCGGATTGAAATATGTCACATAATCGTTTCAGTCATAATATTATACAATTCGTATTACATATTAATGTTATTACTTAAGCAACACTCTAAATAATAATAATAATTATTATTATATTGTTTATTATTAATGGAACGAATGGTCTTTCATGGCGAACTTGACGAATTGAAAACGACTGACTCAATATACTTCACTTATTCACATTCACTATGGCATGTAATTTTTTATTTCACTGTTCGAAACAACCCTGGATATAAAACTAATCCCAATTGTTCGTTCCATGCCTGTTACGTGTTCCATTCGTACATTTTTTCTGAGATCCGACTCATACATATATAAAATCGGCTCACCATTTGACTTTTTAGGACTCAGTTTAGTCCCAACGAGGAATCCTTATAATCTTATTTTGTCTGTCTGTCGGTCACGATCTCTCAGCCCCTAAAGTAACCACGTCGTAATGAAATTTTATTGGTGGGTATTTTTTTTGTAAGTTCGGAAACGAGCTATAAAAGATAAAAGAAGCAAAATATCTTAATTTTGAAATTTTCCGCACGAATTTGTGAAAGAAGAAAAGAAAGATGAAAATTCTTTATTCATCAAGGAAAGTATCGCTGGAGAAATCTCTTAAGACTCAGCTCAAAGTCGTTCTTTTTCAAATTAATTTTTGGGATGCGTCAGTCACTTGTTATTAACTTTTGAAGTCGTGTGAAGTTTGCACTTTTTCTAGAAACTTTATGGTAACTTGACTTAATGTTTTTTGTAATATTTTAAATATTTTATTTTTATTGATTTATTTATTATATTTTAATTTCTTTTCAAGTTATATTACGGAATATATTAAAATAGTTTGCCAATCAATTTACTTTCGATGAAATTTCATACAAATGCTCCCATCTATTAAACCTCACTATTTTAGAGATTCATCACGTGATTTCCATAAAAGTTGACCAATAAAAATCTGTTTTTGCCCTTAAACTTTATTTAATGAATCAATCAAAGGTTTAATTGAATTAAATAATTGAGGGAAAAATTTCCAATGTCCATAATAAAATTAATGATCATTGAAATTAGAATAAAATTGGAAGATATGATCAATAATCATCCATTTATTTGAACTCAAACCTTTAAAAATCCAATCTATTCGTTAACGAGAATATCACTTAATGATTGAATAATATCAATTATTGCAACAGAACCATTCATTACAAGCTATTACCACCAATTAAATAAGTTTGAATGGGAAGTTTAATTATAAATTCGCCAGCTTTTAATATTTACTCCTTCGTAACTTTGAAATTAAATGACAATATTGATCCGATAGACAAAACTTTCGAATCACACATAAATAAGCAATTAGACATTAAATAGGATTTAATAAATAATTGAGTATGAGAGGATTTAAATATTTCACGATCTAACTTACGTTGTCTATCGAGTCTATTAGCTACTATAAATTGAAGCTTCATACTACGAATTAAATAATAACAATGTCTCAATATGTACCTTGAATATAAATAACAATACAGAAGACATCATATATCTATATTTCTAGCTGTAACAAACGATAACACAACGAATAATAGGCTTAAGCCGACAGATTTGTAATAGGAATATAAATGGAAACATTTTCACCTACAGTCTTGTAATCCAATAGGCACGTAAAAATTTATAGTTTGCTCGAAAAGGCTGGCAGTATGCCAGTAATTCGGTTGGACTTTTTTTGGGAGAACAGGTACATTCATTGCATCTATTGCATAGTAACCAATGGATTTCTCTTCAGGGTGACAATGCAATGAAAACAAAATTATGGTGTGTCAACCATTAAGAGTTAATAGTCTCATCTCGTTCATCTTTAATTTTTTTGTTCAAGTAAAAGTTACAATTTTGAACATCAAAAATCACAATAGAAATATTCTTTTTTTTTTTTTTGAATAAACAAACGTATTTTCAGAACAGAAATGTATTATTTAAATTGTTGATTCAAATTCCGTTTGTATTTTCATGGAAAATTAATGAAAAATTCTCTACATCAGTGAAGTATACCTCAAAGAGCATTTTATTCATCTAAAAACCAGTATTAAATCCAAGAAGAAAAGAAGAGGTGTGAGAAAGTTAAAATTTATTTCCTGTATAATATTCTCTAGTGTATACAAACATAATATTTATTTTCTGATTGAGATTTTATTAAATAATAAAAATTCTCATGATATTAAATGATTATTGTAAATTCCATGGAGAAATAACATGCACTGACGATAATGAAGGTTAAAAATGATAAAAAAATATTTTGGATCAATTTGTATTTGTACTGGATACTGAGTCTAGTTGTGTCCACAATTTTGCTCACGTTTGACGTCTCTACTAATTTCCCATGCAACTTAGCATAAAGGTAAACAAACTCGATTATAGATGGAAATAATTGAACTCTAAATAGAAATAAACCAAGTTAAAACCAATTCAGTGATTCTCGAGCCATAAACAAGCAAACAGAGATTTGATTCTATAAATACTGGAAAATTGGCTGAATTACTAACTAAATTAGATCCTTAGGGAGATGAATAAATAGTTTCTTTCTTGAAAAATTAGTTTCACGGAAGTTGATCACATAATTACATCATGCTCACCGTTGGTTTATGATGCTAATTGAATGATTACATTAATTGCTGTGAATCTATCAACTTTATATTTTTATGTATATCGTAATAAAAAAGATAAAAAAATTATTTATAGTTAAACTTTGTTATTAACAGAGCTAATTACTCGGCATAAATGTAAATTTGTAGGAATAAACTTTTTTAATAATAAATTTAATCCTTTGTAATTCTGTACTCATTTTGAAAATTATTTAAAGTAAATAAATATTGTTCAACTAATTTGCATGTTGTTTCAAACGAATATTCGGAGTAATTAATTCTGATGAATCGTATAAATTTCTATTTAAATGTTAAATTTGATTTAATCAATAAAATATGATGGACGATTTTTTAAGCTGGAAATAATGTTGATACGATTTTAAACGGTTGTATTTTTACGAGCGACAGACGAAATTGGGATTTTTTTATTCCTGAAACGCTTTCGAAGTTTACTGAAAGTTTGAAAATTTTATTTTACTTTTCCCTAAATTTTTTTTAGAGATGTCAACGGATGATAAAAAAATTCTAGAAGAAAAAGAACTGAAATTGGGAAGTACAAGCTTCAAAATACTTTCCGGTTAATCGGAATCCGATTATTTTTCACGAGAAAACAATTATTGGAAAATAACTGATACACTCTTTTTTGTGAATCTTAAATTATTGATTGAATTATCAAAGAGAAATTGATTTTAATTTTTTCGAGCTTTGAATTCATTTATTGATACAATTCCTTTATTATTCAATGAAAATATTGTTGCACATTCATGGCAATTGTGCGAATAAATTTTCAAAAGGTAATAGAGATTCCATGTAGAAACGAATTCTCACGTGATTCCCGACGAATTCGTATGAGAGTAATCCATCAAAAATTAATAGATCTCCTAGGAACATCCCTACACACTGAAAGAAATAAATAGTTGGATTTACTATTAATAGTTCGAAAAGGACTCAAGTATTTTTTGTTAAATGAGAAACTAACACAGAATTGTAAATCCAACTGTGAAACTCAACTACAATATTTTTGAGTGCAATTGAACACTTCATAAAAAAATACTTCTCACTTTTATATTGGGATGGACATAATTGAAGAGAATATCAGAATATTTATTTTCAGCAAAAAATCAATATTGACTCATTATCGAGTGAGACTTCTTACACGGATTCTAAATATCAAGGAGCTGATGGTGGTGAAAAATTGAAGATAGCCAGAGTATCGCATCAGGATAACTTTATTCGAATGCTACCGTATTGGCTTTTTACGTGAACGACGTTGACAGGTGACGTGGATAAATTTATTCTGTGTAAGTTCCATGTGGTTTACCCTTCTCTAAAAAGATCTATTTTCTCAATAAACATTTTTTTGGGGAATTTCTATTAAGTAGAAAAAGAAAATAAAATCAAACTGTAAAATAAATTGTGATGCAGGTCAGCTTTAACTCAATGAACTTGAGGTATTTTTAGAAGAATTCCATTCTTATATTTTTGGGTTTTTCAATCAGAAAAATAAACAAGAGGATTTATGAGGGGCTCATTATAAGAAATTGTTGAGAGGTGTTATGGAGAATTAATTTATGGTTATTGAATTATTGTCAAGATTGTCGATATCATGGCGATTTATGATTATAAATTTCGTAGGCGATATGAGCGGCGTTTGCTCCGGAAAGACTTTTGATAAAAAATAGAGATTAATTTCTGTTGCCATCAATCATTGATTTCTGTAAAAGGCCAGTTTTTAAAAACTCAATCGAACCAATTTACCGAGTCTACGGTTTTTTTTCCAAGTTTCGATTTATTCTGCACAAACCTGTGATCATTTTTGATAAAACGATGATTTATTTTATCATTCAAGGATCACCACGGCTCCAACGAAGAACAACCCAGATTCCTCTAATGGTTATATTTTTTCTTTCTCTCTCCTCTCTGTTTCACTCAATCGCGTCAACTTTCCGCTATGCAGCGATATAAAATTTAACGATCTATCCAGAGAATACCATCATCGTATATTTTCCCTGAAATTAGTATCATCCCGATGGTTATTCAACGGTGTAAGATGATACTCACTGCACTATTTCCGGCGGTTTTCCATACATCTGCATCTCTATTATTCAAATTTCTACCTCGAGATAGACATATCAAATTAATGCGCTACGATCAATTTTTTTGATTAATTCAAGTAGACTAAGAGATAAGAAATTAGCAAAAAAAACTGATCTCAAATTAATACTCTTTTTATAGAGAACGATTGGAATAAGAATAATTTAGATATTTAGATAAGTGATAGCTCCGTCCTCGGAGGAATCAATCTCAAGTCAGCATTCTTAATTTAAAGATTTATTCGTCGAAAGTTAATACTATCGACGTGCAAAAATGCTTGTCAATTTTTTTCCAGCAATAGCACACTCGAATTGCAGCAACTAAAAGAGGAAAGCCACAATTCAGGAAATTGGGCATCCAAGGAGAACTGGAAAGTGAAATATATCGTTGTATAGGTAGCCCGTCTGCACGACAATATATCTGATTGAAAGAGGGTGTAACAGACGACTAAGCTTGACTCTCGGGGCTTCGATAAATTAACGACACTACTACTACATTGGATCTAATTACAATCGCAAGGATACACCACAGATTGGACGATCGATGAGTCTCAACGTGCAAAATTGTCGAGAACAACGCGCCAGACTACAGGCGGTGCTTCCTGGAGGTAAAACCTCTATTATATCGCCGAAGGTAGAAGATCCATAGCGTATAGTAGCAACGTACATAAAGGTATCATATACTGGCTTGTCATCGACACTTGCTTCTACATAAACATGTAACGCTGCAAGCAAAAAAAAAGCATGAAAGATAGAGATCTGAGTCGACACTGTTGGTTAATTTACGCGGATTGAATAACGAACCAATTACAACGTTCGTGCTGTTGAGCCACACGTGTTCTATTGCGTTAGTGACTATCTATATCTCTACCTGAATTTCGATATAATTCAAATTTTCTAGAGCTTTAATAAAACCCCAACTTTTTTGCTTTCTTTATGATCCAGCTGTAAAAAAATGAATCATAAATTGCTCAATAAATTAAGATTTCTTCAGAATAAAAATAAAAAAGGAATAAATATTTATGACTTTTATGTGGAAATATATAAAAAATTTTTAAATTCAAAAAAGCTGAAAACATGAAAAATGCAAGAACAGCAATTATCCACCCGTAGAAAAACCTCAACTCATAACAAGAACACTTTTGTATTTCCATAATGGTTTCAAGCAAATACAGTTTTACGTTAGTTTAAATTCGTTACAATGACAAGGGCGTTGTACTTGGTGGTAATTCATGCGATTATTTTCCCGGCCTACTTTGTTAAGAAGGACGTATAATTCTTTGTTTTACCCTACAGCTGACTGTTAATTATTCTTTATTTGAACATCAACTTAAACAGAAATTTAATTACTTTTAAGTCATTTTTATCCATGCAAATTCTCCAAAGCAGAAATATTAATACTATCGCAATTCACTTTGTTTTATACTTACTTCTTTGGAACTAAAACTCAAGTTCTCAAGATGAATAGATCTCAAGTATCTCGAGGACTTCTAAATTCAGTTTTCCTATCTCCGAACAAATTCCATTCTTTTTCTTATAATAACTACCTCGACCACACAACTCCATTATTTTATAAAAAATATATATTGAAATCTGTTCCATCAGAAAAAAAAGATTACTACATTTATGTGGTTTATTTCTTTCTGAAGCTAAATTTTTATTCTTAGTCTAGTCTACTTATCTACTTTTAATGTCAAGTAAGCTCATATATTGACTATTCAGCAGTCATATGCATCACTGTATCAAAATGGATACAAATATAATAAATTAGCTCACTAATCTATCACAGTATTAACACATCACCAAGGAATGGAATCCAAAGGGAAGTTGGTTATTTGATTCTCATTATTTCAGCAAATAAATAAACAAATATTACGTCATTAAAACCATTAAAATATTTCATGTGATTTCTATCATAAACACAGACATATGATATTGCAAACAAAATAAGTCCGAAAATAAATTGCAATATTTAATTCAAATAAATGATGTTATTATTTTGTTGACGGACGTTGCAAATTCAGGAAAATTCAAGTGTTTAGTCATAAAATATTCCAAGTATTTAATAATAAAATATCTAAGTACTCAAACTATAGCATTTCGGTAAACAGCAACCATTTCAAGTTTCAAGATTTTACAAATGTGTTAAAATAACACACATAAAGTATATTCAATGTAAAATGCCCATTAACAAACTATGCATGATTTGTAGACACTTTTTACACGTTTAATAGTGAGTGAAAAATTCGGCTACAAATTCTGCTATAGTTTGTTTATAGTATAAAATATTGTAAACACTATTGATGCTTAGTTTTTAAATACTTAGATTTGCAATGCAGATATAATCGAAAGTAGCAGACAAATCTAGATGGAATATAATTATAGTAATCATAACAATGGAATAATCATAACAATGATGATAATAAAATGGAGGAAAGATATCCTTAGGGATATTCTTTCTATTATCTGTTATACGCTCTTCTAAACAGATTTACGTCGCTCGAGTATTTCAATCTCAGAAGAATGTGGAAAACGGGCTTTCACATACACTCAGTCACAATAGTCCTCATGCACCGAGCATAGTGTAAAACCTTGTAAAGTATGCGAAGTCTTGTGTGAATACTTTTTCATTTTTTACTGTCATTATTACGCTGAATTGACACGAAAGCATCCTGAATATTATTAAATTTTTATCAGAGAAACTATAACCTAATTTTCATTTTTTCCAGTTATAACGTAAGTATTTCTGATGATTTATTTTTCCATTGGATTATTTTATGGTATATTATAAATCAATTTAGGTATCAAAATTAATCGAGAAATAGCTAGAGCGAATTTTAATGTTAGCAAAAGTGTCTCTTTCAGTGTCAACAATGGACAGATCGACAATGGACGAGTCCGCCAGATGTTACGAGTATCTGACATTTATGTCATAATATAAAAAAAAATTTATCTTGTGGAAAAAAATAATTCTTTAGAAGTTGAGGAAATTAAAGAGTTCATTGTTGACATATCTTCGATAAAAGGTACGTAGAATGGATATTTCCAAGCAACTTTTCCTTGTCTTTTAATACTTTTAATTAGAAGAAAGTTGGCTGAATTGGGTCCTGCAAGGAAGAAATGAAAACTAAAGATAACTTTGAAGTAACTCTCAAAACTTTTTGAAAGATTTAAGCTACGATGATCGATCCCTGATATCATGAATTAAAATTTTCATGAACGTCAAGTTTTAGTATATCTAACAATAGCAGATAAAATGGTGAAGGTTGAGGATATTAATTTCAAGAAAATTTATCTCAGTGTAATAGAGATGCAGATGTATGGAAAACCGCCGGAAATAGTGCAGTGAGTATCATCTTACACCGTTGAATAACCATCGGGATGATACTAATTTCAGGGAAAATATACGATGATGGTATTCTCTGGATAGATCGTTAAATTTTATATCGCTGCATAGCGGAAAGTTGACGCGATTGAGTGAAGCAGAGAGGAGAGAGAAAGAAAAAATATAACCATTAGAGGAACCTGGGTTGTTCTTCGTTGGAGCCGTGGTGATCCTTGAATGATAAAATAAATCATCGTTTTATCAAAAATGATCACAGGTTTGCGCAGAATAAATCGAAACTTGGAAAAAAAAACCGTAGACTCGGTAAATTGGTTCGATTGAGTTTTTAAAAACTGGCCTTTTACAGAAATCAATGATTGATGGCAACAGAAATTAATCTCTATTTTTTATCAAAAGTCTTTCCGGAGCAAACGCCGCTCATATCGCCTACGAAATTTATAATCATAAATCGCCATGATATCGACAATCTTGACAATAATTCAATAACCATAAATTAATTCTCCATAACACCTCTCAACAATTTCTTACAATGAGCCCCCCATAAATCCCTTTGTTTGCTTTTCTGACTGGTAAATTTAAGCTATAACATACAACAAATCAAAGTGAACTTTTGTGTAACAATATTTGAACAGAATTGTCAAAACTATATAAATAAAGGGGATTTTTTTGAATATTTTGATATCGTTTTAAAAATATATTGAACCAACCTACCTTATGACATCAACTTAAAATTACCTCTTTAAATAATTTAAAAACTGTCACAATTATATACATACTAAGTGAATCATATTTGTAAAAAAATGGGAGAGCGAACCTTCTAGCCTGCAGAAACGGATGAGTATTTATTCATTATTTTAGTATGTATTGGTCAGTCGTCTTTTAATTTATTCGTTGGAATGTGATACTTTATTAATGGGGCATTTAAAATTCAAAATATTACTGGTAGTTTGAAATAGTGTGGTCGTCATTGAGCTAGGAGTTCCATTAAGTAATAAACTTCTCTCAATAACAATGTTAACAGCCTGTTAACAATGATATATGTCAATCGATGTCATTCTGTCATTCGCTTCTTATTGTTTCATATTGATTGTGAACCCATTTTACGTGAAAAAAAATTCAAAGCATGAAATTGTTATAAAAAATTAATAAAATTTATTGACGATGGTAAAATAAAAATTTAAAGAGGATTTTTTTGGAATTAATGGTAATAAAATGAAATAGAAAGAAGAGGATTATTCTGATGAAGTTTTAATAACTAGATAAAATGAACTGTGATATACCCTCATTTTAAATCATTCCGATCAGACTTTTGTAAGGGTTGTAAGGGTCTTACTCATATAAAAAATGGATTATTGTTTTAAAATGCTGAAAATTTGTTATCTACTCTTAGACACGCAAAAAAAAAAATTTTAGTACTTCAAAACTGTAAAAAAAGTTATCTACGTTAAACAAAAATGATGTTGAACAATATTTAATTGCTGCTATCACATTTATAGTACCTAAATCCATTATTTTTACCATCAAAGGTACTTTTATTATAATCATAAGTAGACTACAGCGTCTACTATTATTTTTCTAGTATAAAACCATATAAAATTTATCATCCTACACGAGTAGTATAATTCCACATATATTTATGTTTCTACTTCATCAATCATAGCATAATAAATAATGTAAAATAAAAGTTTTATACAACGCGAGAAACACCGAATACATAAAATACTGTTTTCAAGAATATCTCTCGAAAGTCATACAACTTATACAATTCTGAAG
This sequence comes from Chelonus formosanus, assembly GCA_028641665.1. Lineage (NCBI taxonomy): Eukaryota > Metazoa > Arthropoda > Insecta > Hymenoptera > Braconidae > Chelonus > Chelonus formosanus. The sequence continues at coordinate 6,047,773 of CM054006.1, read as the reverse complement.
ATTTAGTGCACAAATTTTATTCGTTTTCATATCTCACGACGACTAAATTCGCGCACTGCAGAGAAGAGAAAATTCCTTTATTGTTAACAAGTTTTATTGAGTGAGAATGAGATTTATTAATTATTTATCATTTCCTCTTATTCTTAATAAATTTTATCGCTTGAGGAAATATTTTTTTTCTCAACAAAAAAATTATAAGCTGTAAAAAAATCTTGTTAACTGCAAAAAAATTTCTCTCTCACCGTGGGAAAAAAAGAGATTTCTCTATTGATCGATGAAATCAACTTATTCTTATTAGACAAAAAAGAATAGCATAAACTACTCAACGATAATCGAGTCGTTAATTATTCGTCAGTGCGTCAGATGCGGTATCACGAGGCTAGCAGTTGGGATGTAGCTCGTACCCACCTGCAGGCACGCCTGGTACACACTTCCACAAACCGAGAATAATTAATTTTGCGCTTGCTACGCCGTTTATTACTGGCGACTATGAAGGTTATAGTTTTGCTGCGGGTGCACGACTTTCGGAGGGAACAGAGTGGTATAGGGTTGATACGTATATCTCTTTCTCTACCGTCCGCATAAACCACAATGCACGTAGAAAATGTAGAAAGTGAGAATTAGTGTACTGTGTAACGTTACACTGAACTTTACCGTTTTATCTGTGGTATGTAATTGCTTTGAATGCAGTTAATTCGACTGTCAGTTAATTAATTCATGCAAATATCTAGCAATTGTTTATTTCATGACAATATATAGAGCTATATTATTATTAACACCATATTTCTGTAAATTGAGCCCATCACATTGAAGAACTATGGGTGTATTAATTAAATATGAAGTAATCAAAGGATGTTTTCTAAATAAATAATATCTATTGTAAACATACAGGGCTATATCATTATTAAAATCATATTTATGTAAATTGAGCTCATCACATTGAAGAACTGCGGGTAATTTAATTTAACATGAGGCAATCAAAGGATGTTTTCAAATAAAATATCAGTGCTCTCCAGTGATCTAGATGTGACCCGAAAGGCCTACACTACTAACTATCCAGCGGAAAGAATGATAAGATTTAGCTACACTGCAAATCCAAGTGTTTTATTCTTGTAGACACTTTTTACACGCTAAGCTGCTTCAATGCTAAATGCCATAAACAAACTATAGATTTTTCACACGGTATGAAACGTTTGTGAAATCTTGGGATTTGCAGTGTAATTTACCATTTTTTCCAGTTTTTTTGATTCTGCAAAAAAATGGTTGGACCGATTTTGCTAAAAACTTAATCAGTTCCAAGTTGCATAACTATGCGTCGAATACGATTGGTCCCATATTGATATCATGTTTTATTCTCGAGATAATCGAGCCGAAAATAAGTCCGAACGCACGTACGCACATACGTGCATACACACACAGATGTCCACTCAGAAACTATTGTATTCAACTTTGGGGATTTTTACTGCAAATCCGAAAAAACTCAAGTGTTTAGTGATAAATCACTTAAAGTGTTTAATAATTAAACACCTAAGTATTTACAATGTTGAAAACCATAAATAAATTATAGTATTTTGGTAAACGGCAAGAAGCGTTTAAAAATCGTTTACAAAATTGCCATAATTCGTTTATGATGTTTAACATTGTAAACAATTTAAGTGTTTAATTGCTAAATACTTTGATTTACAGTGTTGAAACGTGAGATATGTCAAAATTTGGGATTTGCAAAATCAGACCCATTACTATAATTTCCTATTAGGAAGTTGATAATATCGGTTGTAAGCATTTGACTATTTTTTTTTTTATCAAATAAGAATATTCAATTGAATCAAATAATAATATTTTTGCATTCATTTAAATAATCATTCATAAATCCAAAACGAAACAATAGAACACACCTCAATGACTTGAAAAATGGTTACACTTTCGTTTTTGATTCATTTACTATTGATATTTTACATGAACACCATGAACGTGAATTCGTTGCATTGACTTTTTCAATACTTTTGAGTTTTACATGACACGAAAGAAGTATATGATTTGTTAAAGAATGCATGCATATGAATATTTGAGTAAGGGCTTATTTTATGTGTATATAAAAACGTATCAAATGATGTAATTTCGTTGGTCCAATGGGATTTTCAGAAAGTGATAAATGTTATCTTTATCTCTTCAGGGAACTCAAAGTCGTCTAGATAGTGAGTACAAAAGTGTGAAAAAGATTTTTCTTCTTCTGTCCTTCTATATGTATACGTACATAGCTTTCGATGCGGGTGTGATGTTGAGCGAGTGACTTTTTCGCTGAGTCAACGTTGAAAAGCGTTAGAAGTGACAAGGGACTCTTACGTTTCCATGCACCAGAAAAGCGGAGAAAGAGATAGAAAAAAGATGAAAACAAAAAAAAATATGGAAATAATCCATTTTAGTAGGATTCACAGAGTTTTATACATCGTACGATAACATCATCAAGCGAGAAGGAAGGAGACGAAAAAAAAAATGACATTTTTTCACAAAAAGTTGAATAACACTGATCTTCCTCTCTTTAAATATTCTAGTATTATTTTATAAGCAAACTAATATTTAATGTTGCCTTCAACATAATGACTGTCTACTATGTTTCTTATTATCAAGAATGTAGACGTTCAAAGATATACTCTACGTGACGCTTGCATTTGTTTGGATCTTATATAATGCCTGACAACACCAAGCAATATCTCGCTGTTGTAGCTAATGGGTGCACGTCTGAACAAAGTATTTGAAATTCAGTGCAGCACACTAGCCGTCGTAACCTTTGCTGTGCGTCAATTGTACCAGATAAATTCTCTCAGAGACAGGTCAACGTCTACCAAGATCTTTGATTAACTAAATCCTAAGATGGATAAAAGCCTAGTTATGTTGAAGAATGTTTTACTTAAGCAAATTAAATACAATAAAAATTCTAATTAGTCACTATCAAATTTATAAAGAGATCCAAACAATTTGAAATATTCAACTTGACTCTGTACCAGTCTTTAATCTTGAATTGATCATTATACCAGTAATTCTCATTCAACTAATGTTACTTCAATATTCAAAGTAACAGAAACTCAGCAATTTAGTGCAAAATGTCACTCCTGACCTCAATAAATATCCCCACAATCTATTAGTGGGCACAAAAAACGACACAAGTCAGTGACTTATGTTGTTTTTGCTACGAGTCTACAGGCGACGTGCCTAGGTTTGACAGTTAGGCATATTGTCTTTATGTGAAACGTGTATCTATCATCAAGTATATATCTCTAACTAGAGAAAACAATTTATTTAAAAACTAGAAGACATGAGCGTTGTTTTATTTTTGAATTAACCAATCTAATGTTGGAGAAGGAACAAACATCAAGTTTTTCTTCAATCTCAACTCTCTTGAATGCATCATATAATAATAAATATATTTCCTCAATTATTATGCTTTCAATAGCAATAGATTAAATTCTTGGATTGAAGTTGAATTTCCAACTATTTGGAGAGATTGGTATCGAAGGAATGGTATGTGATAATATATGTAATGATAGCCCTGATTTCGTATAGAATAGGTCATCGATCAAGTTCATTTAAACCATCGATGAAGCTTTAGTCACGAGAATCCCAACGGTCACTTGTGGTCAGTTGACCTAGGGTACGACTTGCATTGACCCAACCGCGAACCAGCGGCTTTCAAGTTCCCATTCTCCTTTTAGTTCACTCGCTAACTCTCTCTCTAGTTAGAACCTCAGGCTTTTAAACACTCCTGTAGTAGGTTTCACCATTGCATTAGATACGCCCAGGTATTGTTTTCCCAATCTAGAGTAATTTGAGATTATTCGGCATTTCCGACAATTCCAAGAACGCAACGATGGAAATTCTGCACTTGAGACAATGCTTATACAGACCACAAAGTGGAATGTAAATTTTGTCAACGCGTCTTGAATTTCATAGAGCTCTTAAGATGGAAGGAAAATATGCGTATTGACGGTAATACTCTTGATCGTGTGACGAGAAGAGATGTTGAAATATTGAGCTTAGAGCATTTTTTTCAGAAACCATCGTGGTCCCTACAAAGATTAAAGCTCAGAGATTATTTCAGTGGTTGATTTTTCACTGGAAATCAAATTTATTTTTAGATTAAAAAAAATTTCAACATGTATGAATAGTTGATTTTTTAATAAATTAAAAAGGATCCCATAATATTTCGTATTTAAAAAACTCTACTGTAAAAATTTATTCTCGTTCTTTATTGACAAAACTTATTTTATATATGAATATAAATTGTATCCCTTCACTAGTACCCATTTTAAATAATAAAATTTACTAATTTATTTAATGAAATAAAAAAAAATTCATACCCTATTTTACATATTGTGAATGAATCCAACAGCTGTGTAACTGATCACATCAGATATAAAAAAAAAAGTTTATCAGATCAGATATCGAATGACAAAAGATAAATGCATTGCGATTGAACATGTCGAAATACTCGAGCGAAATTTGAAACAATTATATGCATATTATTTTTCAGATTGATGGAATTTCACTTGTAACAAAAAAAAATAATAATAATAATGAATGGAAACATAAAACGACTATTAATTTATCAATATTTATGTCAGGTAAGATATTTAACTCAATTACTAAAGTGTTATATTGCCAGACCTGCTAATAAAACCTTATTAGTTTTTTATAAAAGATGCTTTCACCACACCTCTGTACAACATAATAAAATATATCTTACACTTTTATATCAGATAATTTGTGAAAAACCATCTGATGTAAAAATTATAAAGCCTTAGTTAAGTTAACAATATATTGATAGTCTACTCGTTGAAAAAAAGGAGAAATTATATTGTCATAAAAAAGAAAGTTATCGATTAATCGTTACAAAAGTTTTATCGTAAAGTAAAAAATTATAGGACAGTAAAGTTATTTAAAACTTCATTAATACCGTTGCTTGATAGATAAGTGAAATGAATGATTTTCAAGTATAATACTGACAGAGCAAAATAAGTTGCGATTAATGAAACGAAGAAAAATGAAATATAAAAGATTCAAGCTACTTAAGGGTTACGTCAAAATGGCGATAAGTCACAAACGTGTTCAATTTTCTTGACAATTAAAAGTCCGTGTTCAGCCAATTAAACTTTCAATTGTTCATCGAGTGGACAGGTCAAGTATCAGGCAAGAGTTTCCTAATTTTTCTTAGCCCGTTCCTTTTCTTCGTTTCGTTTCTCTATCGTGGCAAATGGTCGCAAGAGTCCTTCACGAAACGAATGGCCAAACTTTTGTTACCCTCCCACGACCGTAAATTTGGTCCTACGCGATCTCTTCCTTCGTGTTCTAAATCGCATTCTTTTCAGCAACCCCTCGATAAATCAGCTTCCTCAACTCGATCTCCCTTCCTTTTTACTGAAAAAAACAAGCATTCGCCTTTCATCGACAGACAAGAGAGCTTCTCACTATGGTGCCTTGCATAGAAGATCAAGATGCCAAAAACAGAAAGAAATATATGGTCTGCAAAAGACTTGCATACAGTATAAAGAAACGATGGTATCAAGAGTTTAGAACCTATGCCAAAACTATTTACTTATCTCATTCTAGCAATTCTTAGTGTATTTTCCTCAATATCAATCGGATATTTCTCCATTTTCCACATCTTTATTTTGCTGAAATATTTTGTTGCATCTTCCACCACAGAAAATCAATTTTTAATCTTATCCAATTTCACAGAAAAACATAAAAGTTTTGCCGTAGATTTTAAATCTGCCACTCGATTAAACATTCCCTTCACAACAGAGATGAAATAGTTGACTTGCCAGAGCCATTCCATGCTGATGTCGACGATATTTTACCGCAAAATTTTCACTCTACAAAAATATACTTCATCATATTTGTGAATGATATATCAAACATCATTCCATTTCATCAAAACATTCTTCGTCCCATCTTCAAGCAGCCGAAGATATCTCAGAATGTACTTATGTCGATCTTATTCACACCGTTTATCGATTTTTAACGTTTAAAGCTTGCTGAGTATCTTGGGAATTTACATTACATTTCCGATTTATTTGAAAACGACAAAAATTCAAATTTTTATAATATTCATACTATTCATGAATAATAAAAAATGATGTAGGATAGACATACAATAAAATGAATATTTTTCTTTGTCATCTGTTTTTTTTTCAAATTCTATTATTGAAAATTTTTTTTTTTTTTTTAGAATAAAAGTATGTTCAGTGATGAATTGAAAAAAGAAATATTTAGTTCTATTCTTTGTAATATTTAATATTAAATTTTGAGCGAAAAAAATTAATATCCTTTCTAAAGCTCAGTAGTTTTGAGAAAGATATTATTTGCTATGAAGAAGACGAGCTGGGAATAACATCAGTCCAATGGTTATTATTTTTTATGCTATTAAAATAATAAATTTGATTTGAGTGTCTGTTTTATCGGTACAAAGTACCATTTCAGAAATACCTTAGAGTAAAAACTTTTAAATAAAATTCTTAAAAGAAAAAAGAATATCCAATCGAAAAAATACATATTTGTAGATAGTCTAGTTCCATCAAGTAAAATTATTTTCAAGATTTACTTTTCTTCACAAATATAGCATGATTATCTTGGACATGAGTCAATTGAATTGCTATTAGATTCGTCCTTTCAAATCATCAACCTTCCAATATGGTTCCTTCAAAATAACTAGGCATACCTCTGACTCGTATTGTAGAATAATTATGGTTATTAGTAAGATCCTCAACAGATGTCAAAGCATACATTCACCCACCATGTTCTCCTTTGATACTTGGTATTCCAATCTTGTACCCTCCACTCACTAAACTAATCCTGCTATTTCTCGATATGGGAATAGCAATCTCATTACCAATGCATCTCATATCAACAGCCACTTCAAGACATGTCTTTTGATTTCCCCAATTGAACTTGTCATTTGTCACTAAAAGCATAACTATATTACTAATAATATAAGTCAACTATCACGATATTTTGGAAACTTGCCAAGAATAGCTATCGAGGCATAAAACTTTGTTGTTAGATTCGATTGAACAAGTGAATAACACACAAACTTTCGCAATCTACCTTTAGAATTTTGATCAGCCTACAATGAACTTACGTCAAGTGAATCATACCTAACGTCTTATATTGTAAAAACTCAATATATGTATTGAGAGGAAGATCAACACAACAAACTCAACAGAAAGTCAAATAGAACAGAATATATATTTGTGAAATAAAAAATTTTTAGACTTATGATTTGATTAGAATGTCGAAATTAAATAAGTTTTTAGCAATATTGCAATGTATGAAGATATATTTTATCAAAATCCAAGAAATTCTCATCTCCTATTGTTTTCCATCTATCTCTATTTCAAATAATCACTGTTGGCGTGGTAATTATAAACTTTTTTTTAATTGAATTAGTTTTACTTTTCTCTGAACATAACAGCCTCTACGTTCACCTCTTTGTCCATAAAGATAATATATCATTATCACGTTACTTTAATTAGATTAATCCCTTAATAACATTTTCCATGTGTTTCCAATAGTGGCAACTAGTAATGCTACTAAGGTATATGTTCAAAAAAACAAAAATATATTTATCATTCAAGTAAATTAATATTTTAATAAATGAGAAAGTTTTTTCAACGTTAAAAAATTTCTTTGTTTTCATTCAAAAGCATATTGGTTCCAATTATTAATTTCTTTTGATGAAATATGAAATAACGATGCATAAAATATGTTTATTCTAAATGTATAAATATATTTTTGTAATAAAAACCGTAAAAGCATTTGTGAATATAAAATGAAAAGGGATTAAAAATTGCATTCTTTATCATATTACAGCAATATGGTAGCATTTAATCATAATGAAATGAGTAGAATTTTATGATAAAATATATTTAATACTTCTTTACTATGAATATAAAGAATAAAGTAAATGCCATGATAAAGTAAAAAAAAAAGTGGTCAAGCTATACTTTCTATATGCTCATCAAAAGACTGATTACAAAGAGATAGCAGTTTGCAGAAGGATTTGCCTATAAATAGCTGCTGTTTCATTTCTTAAAATGATTGAATACAAGCAACAATCCATGAATAAAATAAAATTATTGATGATGATGATAAGAATGATGACATTTGCTGACACAATTTTACATACGACTGGTTTGATGTTATTGATAGAACATGAAGTATCAAGTTGTGTGTAAAACTGTTTTTTCAATAGACAATAAAAACATTGGAAAAGTTGACAATTTATTCGAAGCTATGAAGAGTGCCAAACTTGTTCATTTTCAAGTCCAAGAATATGCTCCATGTCCAACTGACAACAACGATAACATCATCGAGTTCAGTCAAGAAAGATATTACGTATTCCTGAAGCTCTTGCGGTTTATGTTAACCGGTAGAGTGCTTTTCCGTCGTTTTCCAGCTCGATGAAAAATTTTGCTTTAGAAACTCTTTGACAAATTTCACGAAACTGCTTTTCGTTAGATGAAAGGCAGAAATAAAAATAAAAGCCCTCAACTCTTGTACTCATCTACAGATCATGATGGAGTAAAAAGGAAAAATAATTAAAAAAATCATAATGAAAGATTAAGGCTAAAAAAATTTGAAAACAAAAAACTTAGTTGAAAGAATCATAATGAATAGCTTTTTGTTAGTTTTTAAAATAAAGAAGAATATTAACGTTGAAAAAATAAAACAGTATAAAATATCAATCAAAATAATATGTATTGAAATATAAAAAAGAAAAGCTGTAGATCCATGAAATTTGTCAGTGCCTGTGGGATACACAGTAGTACCCATTTTTTTCAATCTCGGATCACCCTTCTGGTCTATGACTGTTGGTGATGTCACGTAGCGGAAAAAGCCATAGTAAATCATGAATGCACGGTAAAACTCGTTGGCACATTTTCGCGCACGGTCGACTGCTCCGTCGAACCGGTAAATCCGACGGAATTAAATTGCCAAGAGTACCATCCGACTATTGTAAAGAGGCAAAGATCTGACAAGAAAATCCGTCACGTAGATGTTTCATCTATTCTCTCCTACCTAGGATTCAATACAGGTAGATGGACTAAAGTTCATTTGTGGATCTAAGAAGAAAAAAATCTAAACCCAATCGAAATATTCCTTTAACGGAAATCGCAAAAAGCCAACACGTGATTGAAGTAAAAGAAAATCGAATTCGCATTACAGAGAAAATGTTTTTTTTTATTCTAACTACGTATTGATATTTTATTTAAATTTTATGCAGCTAATTTATCTTTAAATACATTACTTCTTCATGTACTGGAAATAATGATTAGTTTTAACCAAAAATATTCGCTTGTGCGCGTAAGAAAAAGTATGATTTGAATTTCATTAAATATTAATTCAGCAAAAGCTTTTTAAAATTTTCACATCAAACGCTTCATGCTATTTCTGAAATTGAAAATTAATTAGCAAACAGAAATAAAAGAGTTGGTTTTCATTACTTGAATTAAATTTAATTTATTATTGAAATAAATAAAGACTTTCCATGACCCAATTCGTAAATAATAATTCAAGAAGAACTAGAAATACATGGAAAATCTCAGAACAAATTAAGAGAAAAAATAGTCGAGTTGAAGATGTTCATCCTCAATGATAACTTTTATAGTTTTCAAATCGATTATGACAGCATAATTCTTATTTTTTATAGCAATTTGAAGGGTAAAAGATGGCGAGAAATGGAGCCAATTTTTTCAACTGCTTGACTATCTTGTGGTCGATGAAGGAAGGAATGGGTAGAAAGGAAATGATTATGGTTACTATAGTCATAAGTCACTGAGCTTTCCTGGCATTTGAATGTATTCCATTTCACTCCTACTCAATTCTAAAAGAACTTGCGGTTACTCTTCCTTGTAATTTAGGTACTGTATTCACGATCGTCACTCTGCTTTCCGCAGCCCTTCAACCACTTCATTTTCCCTCTTTCCACCTTCTATTTGAACACGCCGGTAAACCATTATCGAGCTCGCACACACAAATCCGCTAACATCGATGCCTCCAAAATCGAATTCTATCTCCAACCTCTTATGTCTTATTTATGCGCGCGCATCGTGAATCAATTCAAGTTTATATATTTCGTTTGTCGATATTTTGTGGCCGTAGGCAAACACCACATCGTCTATCATGATCATGGAAGATACCAATTCTCTCAGGAATTTCAGAAGCTCAACTTTTATCAAGTAAATAAAAAAAATCTGTTACCTATTATTTGTATCATGAAGCAGATTGATGTTTATAAATATTAATATAATTTTTTTTAATTACTCATCTTTCATTTTTCATAGACATTCTTAACTTTTTTATTGTATACTAAACGAATCAATATTAAAAGAATCCATCTACACAAATTAAAGATAATGTACTCATAAATCAACACATCATTTTCAATTTATAAATCAATAAAAACCGGGTTTTTAAATTTTTCATTCCAGTAAGAAGATTTGAATAAAATCTAATATTGAAAGAATCACTCGAGTTAAATATTGATTTTTTCATTTCGAAAATTTTTACTTATTTAAAGTAAGTACAAATGTTGTTGAAGATATCATTTAAGTGTTTTTTAGAAAAAAAGTTTATGATTTAAAAGATACAAGCCAAGTTGACTTTTCATGTACATTAGTTAATAAAGTAAATAAATAAAAATTATTTCAAAGATGTACATACAAAAGTATTTTCACTTACCTGATGTATGAAGTTGATAAACCGGTATGAACTTTTACAACATCTTTTTATCTTCTTTATTTAATCATTGATAAAAAATTCAGTCAAGTATATCGTTAAAGCACGATATAAACATTGGTCGTCCATTATTCTCTATACAAGATTCTAGAAACTTTGTCAACAAGACACTTTAATGAACGAGTAACGAACAAGGAAAATCAAGTCAAGTATCGAATTTTCTCTACGCGAATAAAGCATAGCTTCAGTCAACCTTACAATATGGCATCCAATTATTTTAATTGAAATTCATTTTGTCCAATTATCTTTACTGATGTTCAATACAAATAATCAAGAAGAGAAATCATTAGGATTTGAAATCTAAAAATAATTATTGAAACAAAAAATATACTAAAGTGTATTATTGTATTCATTCGTCGAGAAGTAAGCGCAACTTAAGTAACATAGTTATAAATTGCTAGTAACTCTGGCGCACGTCTTTTCTACTCGACTTCTCTGCAACCCTCTAGGCATAATTTTACTTGACTCGATTTCACCGCACTTTAGAAGATTACCTTGTAATCCTTTTCATCAAAGTAGTGTCGAGAAGACATTTGATATGATAAAAATGCAAATATATTTTTAGATTTTCATTTTAATATAAATTCTAACTGACTTGATTTTATTTTAAACTTTTTTTGTATTCTCTTAAGAGCATATTAAATTCACTTCATTGTAAACAGTGGTCAACTCTTTCAACAAACTCAAAACAAGTATCTCTACTCATGTTCAAATACTCTTTGTGAATATTTCAATTACTATGTGCTACAATATCAGAAAAAAAAAACTTTTAATTGCTATTAAAACTCAACATTCGTATTGAAAAAATAATTGATAAATTAAAAAAAAAAAAAAAGTATTCTCAAGTTTATTGGAAATTTCTTTAAAACTTATTCCATATCTACTACAGCAAATAGTTTATACACTTGTACTTGATTATTGTGACTTCATCAAACTACTTGAATTCAAAGTAAATATTCACTGCCAATTAGAAATTGCAATTATTGCCTTTTCATGTATCAAGATGTTTAACACGATTTTTATAGAGGTAATCAGAAAGCTAACGATCCAGAATCTAGATGCTATACAGGAATACTCAAAGAGTACTTGAAAGCTTCAAGTTACTATGTTCAGATGCTCTTATAAAAATTTGATTTATCTGTATTTTTCACACACCAGTAGAATAAGAAAAAGTAATCTATAAGGTTGCCACACTGCTTTTGATATTTTTTTTTCTCAAGTACGTGCAATGAAATAATAATTGCGCAAAATTTGAGGACGATCAAGATAAAAAGATACCCTGGAGAAGAACAGCTTATCAGAAAAAGCCAAGTGTAGCTGAATGAAAATAATCATGATAAAAATCGTGTTGAATTATAAATATTAACATTGACGCTACTTTTTATGAAGTTTATTATTTACATAGACGTAGTAATAAATTTAAGATACCATAAGATTTGTGACTTTATAATCATCATAATAACTTAAAAATATTTCATTTCTTTTACTAGAATTTATTATTAAAAGGCTTTTTAGTCTTTTTATATTTTAATATTTTAATTAATAAATCATTTGTAAAATCTAAAATCGATTGTCAAGAAAATATCATGAATATTCTGCAACATTCAGATACATGAAATACTGTATTTTATAAACTTTGATAGCTAATTATTACTAGAAAACTATACTAACATTGTGTATCCAAGTATAATTAAGTTGCAGTATGTACAATATAATTATTTTCTATATAAACGAACTTTGACGGTTAAACTTAACTCACGTCTTTATTTATTGATAAAATACTAATTAGTATTCCTATGAAAATTTCATGAATTAGTTACTCAATATATTAAAATATTCGATTATAAGTTATTCTACTTAATGAATTAAAAATTCATTATGAATGAAAAAAGTGATATAAATATATAATCTGCATGATTGATATTGATAACTATCTTTGCTCTTAAGAGGTAAACCAATATTTTCAAGCCAGTGAATTTAGATTGTAAAAAAATATTATTGAAAATCTATAAGAAGTTGAATTTAAATGAGTGATATAATATTTTTTTAATCAAATAATACGTTCACTATATTATTTAAAGAAAAGATTATTGACAATTGGCTTAACCTTATTAGGAAGTTCGTAACTCAGAAATGATTTATAGTTATGTAAGTTCTGATAGCTTATTGAACAGAGTTACTTTAACATTAAGAATATCAATGAGGTTTTTTTAAAAGATTGTTAAAAGGTAGATCCTTTTATGAAATTTCTATCTAAATTTTATAATATGTGAAATTTAATTAATTAAATGTTATTAAAAATGCAATTGTAGATAATGTCAATGGTAGTCGTTATTTAAAAAATTTATTATCTAGACAAAGCTCGTACAACATCAAACGCGTCAATCAGTAGTTATACACAAGTCGTTAATAGCCCGTGAAATTATATAATTCTACATGTTAATTGAATTTTTTTGTATCGTTTTTTGAAGGTATATAAATGATTTTCAGAAATATGAAACTATCAAAGAGAAAGATTATTTATTTTTAACAAATAGAATTTTCAATTTAAAAAAAAAAAAACCGCTATATTTTTGTAATTTTTTTTTTTTTTTTGATAAAAGGAATAATTCAAAGCACAGTCGATCGTGCTCCACGTGCTGGTTAATGCTTTCAGCAGATGTTTCGACTGTCGGTAAACACCTTTTCTTCAAGATTGTATAATTAAACGTCAATAATTTATGAAATTTAAATTAGAGAACACTTTTCTAATTCAAAAAAAATTATAAAAGTGAACGCATTACTTATGTAAAAAATATTAATGAAAAAAATAATCCTTCATATTCCTTAGTTATTATTAGATGTTAATTCTAATTACTAACTGTATGTCTTATATTAAGCGGTAATTATCCCAATTACATTATTCGCAATAAAAGTCATTGGTAATGCACTGAGAAATAAAAAATGTTTCTCAATTTATGTTTCAATATTAGGAACGAAGTATATATGAGACAAATGGATTAGTTAATTTTATTTAATTAACTAAGAATTACATTCAGCATAACAATAAAAAAAAATATACTTCATTATAACTAAATATATGGTCGTATTCTTAGTTAATTGAAATATTATTAAAAAATGAAATATGTCAACAATTTAATGTATCAAAAAATGAAAAATAGTTCAAATTGAAAATAAATATGAAAAAGAAATCACAACCAAACTCACCTCTGAGCTGGGAATAAATGCGCTTGGTCCGTCGAATACTGGCTCCGGAATTGAAAGTCCTCTATCCTGCAATGGAAATCAATTTGTCAAATCACGTAGTGGTATTTTTTCATTTGGTAAAATTTCGTATTGGTTTTTGAATACGGTTACCCACTGTGAATTCTCTTTTTGCATGTAAACATAATTGAATACAGCCCTAGTTAAAATATTTAAATAGATAGTTGGATATGCTAAATTGTAATTTTCTGCTTTATTTCATTATTCAATGAATACACTAAGAAATAGCTTATTGTATATACGCACTTTAACATTAATCATCTTATTATTCTTATTAGAAAAGTAGGTTACATCCATGTGCTGACAGAATAAATAAATAATTCATATCACGAAACAAAAAAAACCGAGTCATGATCAGTGATTTTATCACCTGTTTTTCATACTTCATTCTGATCGTACAAATATTGACATAGTTGTATGACAGGTTATATTTACTCATCAGCCTGTTTACCTTAAATAATCTTTTTTTTTCGCTCGAAATAAATTTTTCTAACTTTCAACCAAATCAGTTATTAAAAAAGTTCAGAATGGTGAAATTTATTTACAGTATGTTGCAGCTGTTTAATTTTTTTTTATCTCATTTTATGTGCAGGTGATTCTGCTACACATGAAAATAGCTCTTCCTATTTTCTGAACTTGCAATGTGCCAACACATTCCTTACAAAGTTACCCATCTATTCTGGGAGCCTGAATCTACATTAACTAATCTTTCATTCATAACGAAGTCTATTTTACTAAAGTTTATTAAATTGATGGTTACAAAGTAAATATAATCTCATAATAATCTAAATTTTCTTCACATAATAATCATGCAACGTTTAAAGTTTTTAACAAGTGTAATACAGATACAAAAGCACATTTATTTAATTTACTTACCTTTACCATTTGTAGAATTTCCTCACATTTTGCTCGAACATTTTCAAAAGGACAATTAACACTGAGTCTAAGAATAATTGGAAGATGTAGCGTTACAAGACTTAAATACTTGTTTGATTGAGTTTGTAATCGAGGTGTGTCTAAAGCATTTCCCAAATTCAACATTCTGCCAATGTCTCCGGGAGTAATTTCAGGTTTCTCCAAAGTTTCAATGTTTTTCCCTTTATCGTGAGAGAACTCTTCAACGTCAATAGCACATTCAAAATTATCATTGAAGGATGTTTGCTGGCAAAATTCGAAATCCGCTTTTAATGAATCCCACTTTTCACTACTTGGTCCAGGTATTCCATTTGATGGTATATCAGAATTATTTCTAGCTTTAACTCCATTATTATTTTCACATGCAGCAGCAATGCAATTATGTTTAAATCCTTCCAATGTATTAAAAACTATTCCTCCGTCTAACGTATTCTTTGCAAATAGATCTTCTTCAACGGAAATATCGTCTACACGCCATCGCCCACGGGTATCATGCTTGAGTCTTGCAACTTTTTGTTTATTTTGCGAACGATAATTTCCATAATTAGTATCTAAGAAACTTACATTTTCCATATTATCGTCAAACTTTGGACTTTTACCATAAATTTTCGTATCTGAATCTTGATCATCACTTTCAAGTTGTTTTTGTTTTGCACCCTTCATTTTTCCCAGACGATATTTCGTTTCTTCTGACAAAGATTCGTTCAATTTTTCAATTGATGAACAAGCAAAAATCATATTCTCACTTTCGCTACTGTCACTGAAGTTTATATCAGCTTCGTTCAATTTTATTCCTAACTCAAAAGCTTTTACGTCTTCACTTTCATCCAAAGAGGAAGATAATGCCAGCTTGTAGATTGCAGTTTCTCCAATTGAATTTCGGTGTTCTCTATTCTTTGAAGTACCAAAACACAAATGTTCACGTCCAAAAACACCATCAATAGGATCAATGGAATATGAGGGAAGCGAGGAACATTTAATTGGACTTTCAGGGAAAAAGTTTTCTGTTTTGAAAGATTTTTGAATATAACGGCGATTTTTACGGTAGGATTGGTAGTAATACTGATGGTCTACACGTTTTGGAACGTTTTTTGTTGGCGATCTTTTTACACTGAAGTCATTTCTGAAAAAAAAATAAAATTTATTTGTTAATAAAACATTACTTTTGAAAAAAAAAAATCAAAAAATTTATTATTGTAGTATTCAAATTAAATTTAAATCCAATTTACCTATTGATTGATCCTTTTGATACTCTAGCATAACTTCTTCGATTTTCTGCGTCATCATCGTCTTTCCAAACGTCTGAACTTGCCAACATATCAAGCCACTTCTCAACGGTACCATGAGTCGTGGCGAAAGTAATACTTCTTGATTCTTCATCTCGTCCACATTAAGAAGCTAGAATAAATCCCCAATTATTAATTCACAATTGGTCATTATTATTAAATAAATTTTGCAAAATTACAAAATATTCATTGCATGTTAAATAATTAAAGAAGAAATTTTTGAATTAGAATCTTTTAATTGCTCCAATATCTATTTTGGAGGGGAAAAATATTTAAAGACCAACATTAAATGACTCCAGTATATGAACTAATTATCAAAGAATGTTTATATGGCTAATTGTTTGAGTTCACGAAATACAAAACTTGAAAATGCTCAAGCATGATACCATTTTCTAGACTATTTCAAGAATTTTTATGGAAGTAGCGTTTCTTTAGAATGTTATTTCTTTGACATTAAAACACAATGCTTGGAAGGATACATTTAACAAACTGATGTATTTTAATGAAACGTAGCAGACAGATTAAAATAAACTTTAGGGTCAATTAAGTAAAAAAATAATAAAATAACCATTAAAAAAAAAATTATATCTTTATCAATAGACTTAAACCTTACTTTTTTATCAGTAACATCCCATTACAATTTTATATTCATGAATTCAGATCTTTTTTCTCCACTGGTGAGTCTCAGGAAGTAATTTCTGTAACAAAAAAACGACTCTTTTAATATACCTGAAGTTTTCATTGTCGAAAAAAAAATGATAACAAGTAAGAATAAAAATGAAATGGGAAATATTAGTTTAAATACGTTATCAATAATAGCCACAAGATTTGTTTTACAGATTTTTAAACATTTTCGAAATGTTTTAGAATTTTAACCGAGTTTAAAGTTTGAAACTATCCAATACATCAAAGGATGTAATAAATTCATATACATAATTATATGGATTCGGGGAATCATTCACAAGTCATGAATCACAGCTCTAGTCAATTACCTGTTCATATCAATTTTATTTGAAGTCAATGTTGATTTCATGACGCGCCCATTGGTGAACCGAACTATAACATACTTTTCTACCATTAGCCATTACCAATGTAGTCATTAAGGGCTTCAAAGTAAAACTACGTATTGCAGGCTTGCTGGTATTTACTTTTTTTTGCAGTCATGTATTTGCGCTTAGTAGTAATCGCTATTGCAATTGCGATTACAGTTACAAGGAGTATTATCTTTAGATGAATGCTTTGTGTATAGGTGACCTAAACGTACATCCTTTAAGTTCATATCCAGATGTTGGTAATAAACTTTGATAAAATGGGTGAAGTTATACTCGTAAAGAAAAATTATTAAGACAGAAAATTGTAATATGTAAAGAAAGATGCATAATTGTTCTTCATTTATTTGTATCTTCTTTTTAAAGTTAGACAGCAGTTGATTAAAAAATATCAATTGAATTTATTCAATCTCAAAACTTTTATTACTTCTAGTCTGTAAAAGCCTATCAAGAAATCACTTTCAACCATGTAAATAATGAAAAATAAAAATACATTGTATAAATCAAATCAATAACTCTTGAAAATATTATTTGTTTTATCACTGGTCTTATCTATTAAAAAATTATGTCTGTATGACTTAATATCTTGTTCATTTCTTCATTTATTTGTAAAACACAAAAGTAACCAAATTAAATATATTACTTGTTATGTACATCAAGTTTTTTCTAGATAACAACTCGGTACAACTAAAAACGCTTATAAGGGAATTTTAATAAGATAAAATGTGTTTTGTAGAAAATGTGATATACATTTATTGACTTTATGTCAACCTGTCAAAACCACGCGAGATAATCATGGCAATTATTCTAGTTATCGCTATAAACAACTAAAGATACAATATTAGAAAATCACAGGGAACACTTATTGAGTTATTGGTTTTTTTTCATTTATATATTTGTAGACCATATGATTAGCTAACATGTCATCAATAAGATTAATTAATCATGAAAGGAGTCTAAAGTAATTTTCGTTGTAGGTATAGTTTAATGAATTTACCAAACTTATTTTGTTACCTCAGTTTTGTAAAATATACTAGCCTTGATAGTGTATATATTGGTTATTCTATAGAACTAAGTTTTATTCAATTGGATTGCGAGATTAAGTAAGTTCAGATTACTTTGGAGACTATCTCAAAATTCATAACAACGAATTGAATTATGATTTAATTCATCATGTTGATAATTATTGATATGCAAAGTACAATTAATCACTCTATATAACAATTATTCTTAATTGTAATATCTTTATTTTAAAAAATAAATTAATTATTCATTCTACCTAGTATTGAATTAATTTAATTTAATTTATGGAAAATATGAGTTGTGTAAGTTTAAAACTGAAAGAAAATAATTTGCAAAGTTTGTACACATTTAACACTTAACAACTGCTTAAACGCATCACTTGTGTCTAATTGAAACCGCTGAATTTACTTAGGAAGATTGGTACGCATCAATAACTCTCAAAGATGATGGCAAATATTGGCAAAATAGAGAAGTTTGTGCAATATACTTTCCAGGTCGTCAGCCCCATGAAAATGTGATCAATAAGGTTACCACGTAAACTGCGTGTTCATGTTTTTAAGTGACCACATAGCAAAAGTGCACTTTCCTGCGCTTCTGCACGCAAATACCGCATGTATGGAATAAATGAAAGTTCTTGTTTAGATTTACTGATTAATAAGGAAGTATATTAAATTCAAATGAGTAACATTTATTTTAAGGCGTTTGCCGAGTGATTTTTTCAAGTACATGTGTTACAAAATATGCCTTTTTAAATACAACTTACCACTTAGAGTTTTACTAATGTTCCTAAATTATACAATTTCGTGAGAACTTAACCTCGGCAAGTGAGAATTTATGAGGAGAGAAAACAGTAATTGGCATTTCACAGAAGTGTGCTCGTTAGTAACCGAGTAAATATGATCGCGCACTGTAAGGTTTCACAGTAAGCCAAGCGCAAAGGGATGATGAACCCATGTACGTTTCAATGATTGTGTTTATATAGAGATCGAGAATTATTATTTATGATAATATCAGATAATAACCATTTGCTCTTAAACGCCTATTGTATTTTGAATTTTTTATTTCTTCGACTTTCACTGTAAAATTTTTTATCTTTTTTGACCTTTTTTTGTAGCTCCAGGCAACATGAACTGCACTTACACATAAAAATTTCATACATTTATTATGAAGCAATATTCGATGCTTGTTGATGAAAAAAACTGATCGGATCAATTGATTTATTACAGCTTTAATTGCTATTAACACTTCTTTGATAATTTATTAACTGGTTTATACGTTACTTTGATGCATTTTACAGTTACAGTTAAACCAGATTGTATTTGCTGATATCAGATAATATGATAGTGTTATGTGAGGTGTTGAAGAGATTTAATGTAAGTAGCTTTAATGGAAATAAAAATTAGTTAAAGGTTGCATTGATTTATTTATTGATTAGTCGAACGATTGTTGATAGAGATAACATTATCTTAATTTCCAATCATTTTAAAAACCAGATGTGTGAATCTTCTGACCTTCAAATAGCAAACCTAGAACTTTCTTCGAATATTTTTAACATTGTTCAAAATAACTCGACAGCTAGAAGAATTTTTCTCTCAATTTTATCAACTCGAAATTATCTCAAGACATAAATTAACTAGTCGATTGTGAAATTTTTTTTTCAAATCATTTTAATTACAATTTCTGCAGATTTACTATGAGCAAACATATTGATTATCCATAATTATAAATTAATACCGTACTTATCGTAATTAATCAAATTAGAAAGTAAAATTCTAATGAGTTAAAAAATTTCTTTTTAATTTTTCTAACGATTCTAGTTAAAAATAGAAGTAGTTAAATGTATTGGAAAGATAACATATCACTTATAATATATTGTATGCCTGTATTTAGATTTGTAATTGCATTCAT
Organism: Chelonus formosanus; assembly: GCA_028641665.1. Lineage (NCBI taxonomy): Eukaryota > Metazoa > Arthropoda > Insecta > Hymenoptera > Braconidae > Chelonus > Chelonus formosanus. Next base: position 6,027,534 of record CM054006.1, on the reverse strand, counting down.
GCGGGTGCCTCGCATTACATAAATTTCTACAGATGTCTATTATCAATTAATTAGAAGAGGTCACATGGTTCATTGCTCATCAATTCTCCTATCTCTCATATATATTGAGTTGAAACTAATATGTTGTGTTTATGTACCATGTACTATCGATTACTTCAAAGTAAACACAACTATTATCTCTAAAGAATAAAACACTTAGAAATAAGAAATTATAATTTTACTAGTTAAGTGTAATTGCATTCAATAAAATACAACTATTATAGTTATCATCCATCTGAACGAAACAGTTTTATCATTTACTTGTTACTTCATGGCTTTGACTATTCAACTGGTACTAAACATAGGTCAAAAAACTCGATGCTTCAATCTCTCGCTTGTTTTACGTGAACTTTTTGTCTGCCCCAGTTTCCATCACTGCTCACTTTACTTTGTTCCTACTTTTTTTTCATTGTAGTCTTCATACTGAGGTATACTTTCAGCCTAATATGAATGGACTTCAAATACTATATGAAAATTACAACAATATCAAAAAAGACTTCTCGAGAAAATTTTGTAGAAATTTACTTCTTTCTGTTGGATATTACTAGACTGGAAACTTTTGGAAATTCTATCTGTAATTAAAATCTTATCATGTTATTTTTTTTATAATAAATATACATCATATTTATATTAAATAATATTGATTAAACTAATAAATTACCATTTGATTGTGGTTTGTAATAAAATCTACTTAAATACCATTTTTAACATTTTTATCTTTCATGTAATGTGTTGAAATCAATCTAATAAATCTAAGTTTATATACCAATCGAAAAAATGATATCAAGTCGAACAATCAAGTTGGATTTTATGAGGTTATTCTTAAGACTTAATAATTTCACATCCGATTGGTTTTGATAATTTTTGCCAGGTCACTAAATCTAATTTTCAAATCACTATTAATAAAGTAAATTTTCTAAGTATCACATTTTCAATACTTCTACTAGTAATTTCTTTCATAAAAATAACAATTACATCAACTTTCACGACTTAACAAATTCTCTTACTTCCCAAGTAACTATTCATAGCACAAAAATCTTGAAAAAAAGAACTCTAGCTCTTATAATATCATCAGCAATCTCAACACCACATTATGTAATAAAAAAATAGTACATAAACCATTTTACCAGTGATTGATTATTCCTTTAAGTGCTTTGGTACATAATTTTGACGTTGAGGCAGCATAAACACAAATCACCTTTTCGCTCAGTAAACTGGAACCCAACGATCTCCAATCCGCTACGCATGAACATGTATAGAGCTATATAGATAGTAGTAGCTGTATGCATCCATGGTCATTGCATTGATTTTGACTGATACTAGAACCCACTTACTTGTACATGTACAAAATACTGATGTCAAATGGAGTAAATTTATTGAATGTCTATATAAATGTCATTTTTACCCATTGAATTCATTTTTTTTATTGTATTACCTATATTACTCAATCAACTCAATCCTTTAAAATTCATTTAAAAAATCGATAGATAATAACATTTCCCTCTATATTGGATTTTTTTCCCATTTATTCAATTGAATTGTATTTACATTCTAATATTTTTAATATAGATACAGCACTGTTGAATTTTATTAATAATTTATTGATAAAAATGATATGTTACTTATACATTTTCTTTAGTTACGCTATAAACTATACATAAATGTGATTTTTGTAACCTGTTGTATTTCCATGAATTAAATTCTATCAAATATTATGATTTAATAGAATTAATAAATTTCATTTATGGAAAATTTTATTATAAAATGACAAAAATACTTAAAAAATTCAACTAATAATTAAATTTCTATAATTTTCTATATAAAATAATAGATTCAAATGAATTCTCAGCTACTTAACAAGCTTATAAAAACATTGTTGTATGCACTGAGTACTGCTACAGTTATTACCGTTCATATCAATGGATGAATCTCATAATTATGATTATCGCTGTAAAAATTATAATCTTAGTTTGTAGAAATAATTTTAATTTCATACATTTATCACGGATCGTCATCAATATTAAATTCTTCGTAAACAACACCTGGTTGCAGTTGTCATGGCTAATTAGCACTTCTATGAATTTTAATGATTCAACGAGAAGCACAAAACAATAGCTGATGCATTTATCGTCCATGACCGCTCTTGTATAATACGATATATCACTATTCTCTTATATGTTTCCTTTTCTTAACTGGAAAGAGCAAGGAATAGTCTTGGCGACTCGTCCATACCCCGTTATAATCACACATCACGAAGTCCTCAATACAGTAAACCTAAATGTCGAAGTTTACCATTCAAGTAAAATATTCGTCTATCAACTATTTGGTTCTGTAGCATAAAAAATATTCTTTATACATAGGAAATCATGACCATAATATTTTTATATCTCATGATTATGTTAATCAGTTTTTATCACTATGCAATTATCTCACATCATTTGCACACAATAGAGTATAACCTATAATTTATTGTATAAAACAAATATGTCTATTTGATCATGTAGTTACTGGTTGTTAGAACAGAATAATCCAAGATTCCATGTACCACTTTTCAAAAAAAAAAAACTTTCGAGCTATTTGACATACATGAATGTAATAAATTATAACAATAATTTAGTTGTGTACATTTTAACTTCTTTGTGATTAAAATAAGCTTTTATTATATCAAGTGGAACGGAGCGAATCAAAGTGAAACAAAAAATAGTAATAAAATTAGCAGTAATCATACTACTAATTTTTCGCACGAGCGCGCATCATCATAAGTCCAGTTCTATGAAGCTTCCATGTTTAATATCTATACAATAGTGTAATAACAAACAACAGATTTCTCATTAGTACTCATAGCACTATCTATTTTTGCATGATGAACAATAATCTATTCAATTTATTATTTTATTGTATTCTTAGCATCACTATCATTAAGTATGTATTCCTCCACAGTACACCTCCTATCAGAAATATTAGAGAAATGATAGCCTCCGCATTTGTATCTCCTGATTGATCACTTATTGTAAGTCAAGAATTCAGCTACCATACACTAAGCATACATAAGGCTTGTAAGCTATTTAATTACAGTCTTGCACGACTACGATGTATACCACAACCTTCCATGTAGAGTCGAAGTTGTTTTAGCTTGCATCTAGATGTACTCTCTAAATTTGAATCAGTAGAAAACGATTGATTAACAGTAGAGTTTAATTGAACTTAACAGAAACAAATTACGAAAGGTTGATAAAAATTATTACTGATTGAATTAATGAAACATCGTTGCATCTAACACGTTAAAATATTTACTTATCAGACCAGAAAACTATAATAATATGATAATTCATGCTAATTACATTGAAACAAAACTATATCTTGGAATATAATTTTTTGGTAGAGTAAATGGATTCATTTTTCTATTAAAAATGTTAAGAAATAGATATCTTAAGAATTTGCATTACTGTTGATATAAATATGATGTCCTTAAAATAATAAATAGCAGAAATATTTTAGATTCGATAGAAGATGCTTGCACAATGCATGTGAAACAGCTATTTAGTTAAGTAGAGTAATAAATAGATCAGTTCTCAATGAAACTCCTAAATTTTGCCTGTCACATTATGGTTTAGAGTCAAATAAATTAATGTCATTGTAAAATAGTAAAAAATAATTCACGATTCGTATTAAATGTAATATGAAAAGATATTTTGTCATAATTATTCAACTCATACGCAATAGACACACTTAAATAACAACCACAAAAAAATGAAAACCACAAGTAATTATAGTTTTTTAACTAGCAGGTATGAGAGTAGATTATTAAGTCGAATTTTTTGAAAAGATAACAAATTATTTCTGTTAATGGATTATAAAATGATAATTTCAATTATAGAAATGACTGGGAATAATATAGAGTAGTCCAAAAAGTAAGGAGGTGTTCCAGACAAAAATTTTTTTAAAAGTTTTCTCTTTTTTTCTTAATGTAAACTTTTATTTTTAATTAAGGGCTATTAAAAACTGTTATGAAGGTAATTAAAATAAACATAATTTTTTAGCGCCCCATATTGTTTCAGTCTCTCCTATTTCACACGTTTAAAAGATAAAGAAGAGAAATAAATGTCTTGTAGTTTAAAAAAGTTAGAGAACAAAAAAAATAAAGGCACTGAAGTATAAAGTGAAATTTTATTTTTTGGATTTTGTCTTCTAATTAAAATAAATTTTTTTTCACATATTGTGATTGTTTTATATTCCATAATTAATAAATTGCTTCCCAGTATAAAGTATCGTTTTTATTTATCATTACTTTCATTCTTTAATCTCATTAAATTCCTCCAAGTTTTTTATTACAATATGATAAATAATCAGTAATAAGTGTAACCGAATGAATAAAAACCAGTTTGGTTATCATGTTTTGCTAAATTTCATCCACTCCTCTCATCATTTATCAATATGCCTTTTTTGTTTCTTCCATCTCTACATCACTGTATCATCTAAAGTCTCAGTGGGCGGTCAAGGTTCGTAGATTTAATCATTTAGAGGACCAGTCATGCTACAACTGGTGATGGAATTGATAAAGATGATAAGCCTCATTGTAAGTACTTAATGTTTGCTCGGACAACCTAGTACTGAACTAATATATTTTATCACCCTGTCACACTATAACTGCGGTTTCGTGACACCCTTTTTTTTCATCTAACTTTTGATGACTCATAATTACGCATATTAAATATACAAACACTAGTTAGCTAATATTTAAACTCAATAAATATACATATTTGGATATCAGGAAATAGAACGTTGGTGTTGTAAAGTTGCTGTACTTGCAAATAATAAGGAAGTTAATAATGCAAGAAGATAAAAAGTTGATTGCAAAAAAAAAAAAAATTAGTTTGAATTTTATTAAAACTGTTTTATAGAGTTGAATAAAATATTTTATTTGTGTTTGTCAGAACTTCTAGAACTTCTAGCGTATCATATTAGATAAAGAGTACAATCTTTAAATATGAAAAATATTGACGAAATTTTGAAGCTACAAAAAAATCATATAAGAGTGTTTTTATCATTCTTATATTTTTATTCATCGCTACTGTTGTAATACTTTATCATTTATATACCCATGTAGACTATCGTGACACATTGCTTTTCATATAGAAGTTTGGTACATTGGTTGATTAAGTATACTCAACTGAATTTTTTATAATTATGATGAATGATGAATCATGTATAGCATGAAAATTTTTGTTTTATAAATGGATCAGTTAGTCAAAGATAAACAACATTAGTTTAATTTCTACATTAACATCAATCATCAGAAATTTTATTTGAGTTGAAAAACTTTGACATTTGCTCCAAAAACTTAAGAAAAAACAAAAACAGTTCTAATTTGACAAGCAATAAAAGTCACATCACTCAGTATATTTAATTAAAGAATAAATAAGAAATATTTTAATCCTAACTTGAATCCAGAGTTATTGAGTGAAAATCCATTAAAGTTAACCCTTTGAATGCCCCTCAGACACGAAACTTGGTAAACTGGTATAATCTTATTAATAATGCAGCTTGGTTCGAGTTACAATATTTTATTACAATATAAATTACAAATTCAGCTGGAGTTTCCAAGTTTAAAAGCCGAGTTTAAGTAAATATATTCGACATTAATAGAGTGACATCTTAGTTTTATATGAATGAGATAAATGTTTAATATCTTTTTTGATCAAGCTTCTGACGAAAAAGGCGAATTCATAAAGACGTACAAACACGTATTATATATCTTTTACCACAGAGACTGACTACTTGTTTTAGATTATTAGAAAGTTTTCATGGAAAGACGACAGAAGTTCGACGTAGAAATATAAACGGAATGCTATTACGAAAGTTACTAGCCCGAGGGAAATGGTGTTCGCGATGCTTGCAGCAGGACTCACCGCCTTTTCTTAGATCTCCATCTTTCTCCAAGCTTGTTTTCTTTACGTTCCGTTGCTTCACTTGTGCAACCATATTCTAGGCAAATTATCTACATCAGGTGACTACCTTCCTACATCTATGAATTTATGTCCTGACGTTATGTTTATATGTATACTAACATATCTCGTTCGTCTTTTACTGCCACCAAGTGCAACCCTCATGTATGTACATCATGCACTCACTCAAAGTTTATATCACCAGCTCAAATATTTCCTATGACAAGCTCTACACCCATTAAATATTAGATACAACATACATGAAAGGCAGGTAATTCCAACCGGCTGTTTAATTGGGCTACCGCATAACAACTTGAAAATTAAAAAAGTTTTTTTAATTCGCGTCTAGAAAATTTTACACAATTTGCAACTAAATAATAGTCATTTCATTAAATTAATTGTGCATATGATGATTTAATTTACCAGTTAGTCTAAAATGTCTAGACTTTCAAATAAAAATTTTTTGAGTTGATGGAAAACTATTTTATGAATCTTTTTTCAATAGCAAAGATGATTATTAATAATTTAATTTAAATTAAACAAAATGTTTCAAATTTTTTAAACGATAAATAATAAAAACATTTTTTCAGCATTTAAAAAGTCACTATTGTTATATCAATAATGTATTTAAAATATTCAAACTTTTATAAAATGAATAACTCATCATGTCATTCAATTTAAAAAGCCATAATCAATTTAAACTTAAACTTAAAGCAACAATTGTTGCTATTATTTTTTTTATCAATCATCATTGATTAAAATTCAAATAGATAAAATAAAGAGAGACTTTATTAAATTTAATTCATTTGTCTAGGCTATTTCTACATTTATTTTGTTACAAGCTTGTCCTTGTGACATGAAATAGATATCATCATCTTAAATTTCATAATTATTTTATTTTTTTATAAATTCAAAAACAGTGAATTACACAACTCTGTCACCTTCATTATTCTTGTTTATTTTAAATAAAAACACATTGACAATAAAGATGAACAGTTATGGTATTTGGTCATTGTTCTTCAAATATCTATCTCTACACAGTAAATCCAAAGTGTGTTAAAAATGACTACAAGGCTCCATAGTTTGTGTACATGCATTTAACGTGGAACACACATAAGGTGTGTTAGTTTAACACACCTATAATTTAGAGTGTACACACAAATTCAGAATCAGACACACAAATTTTCAAAAATAATAACATTGGTAGCAGATATTACAGCTATATGAAGATAATAGAGATTAATATCTCATAGATATATGACATCATCGTGTACATATATTGAAGACGGAAAATTATCAGGTAAAGGCTAGGTAAACAGCATGGACAGCGAGACAATAGTAAATGACATGCGAATAGCCTAAGCTTCTGAATAGGATGCACTGAGAGAGGTTTAGCTCCAGAGTATATCCATCAAAGGCTCGGGTGCTTTGAATTTTGTAAAGAATAATATAATTCACATCACCCTAATATTGAAATATTTCACATGTGATTATGATGTATTTGAACATGTATCCAATATTAATCAGAGTATTACTGCAATACTATTCATTTCATTAATGTGAAATTAGAATTTAAACATTCATAAATGCTACTAAAATAGGAACTTTTTGAACTTTTCCATAATACCCTTGAAATAGTGTGATCATTTTGACCCCCACAATGAACAAGATAGTGGCTTTAAATCTGAAGGATAAAAGTTATGACTTCTGTTTGCTGCACCTGTCAGTTTGTTTTTCAGCTATAAACGTTGGAAATTAAATGAAAATGCGGATTTTATTCAGCTGAAAAATCAGTTTAGAGAGGAAGATGTAAGCTTTTGATTTTCTTTCTTTTACTCCAAAAATATGAAGTAATCACTTTGAATTTTATAGGACACAGATTGAAGACGTGTTATTATTAAGCAACTGAAGAATATCATTAATAATTTACGATAGAGTCCAAATGTGGTTCTTAAAATTTTATTTGAATAATAGAAGTAATTTAATTGAGATATTCGTGCACGTTTTAACCTTGGTAAAAATTTTGAAAGTTGATTTATTCAACTGATACTTAATACCCAATGGAAGAAATAAATCATAAAGACAAAATCTAATATTGACATTTGATTTTCTAAACGAGAAAAATAATCCAAATTCAATTTTTTTCCTTTGATTTGATAATTCAAATATTTTTACAATTAAAATTCATGTAATTGTGTACACAAGAATAAGCATGAATTAATTTACCAACAGTTATTGAAATGAACGAAACCACGAAAAATATCCACAATGTAAATTTGAACAATTTATCGTGTACCAATACAGGAAAAAAATATTTATTTATCTCAAACAAAACGCTGGAGTTTAATTCGAGCGGTTTTATTTGTAGTATCACATTCTACTATCTAATTTTAATTCGAAAAAAAGGTGTAATGTCTAAAAACACATCTATATTCATTACATAAAGGTTATACGTGTCCATGGATACATAAAAGTAATTAAACAATTGTTTGATTATTATCGTGCGTGACGACTGTTAAATATGCAACGAGAGGAATTACATGTTCGTGAATATTTATCAAAAAGATAGTAGCCAAATGTGAATGCGTATGCACACATCTGTGAATATACTATCCAGGAAACAGTTTTTTAATGGCAACCGGAATATAGAGGAAAACTGGAAAAGAGAATAAACAGCAGGAGGGACAAAATAACGGAAATAAAAAAATGCATGCGTCGCATATGCAAACCCGGGAATAGCGGTGAATCATGGGTTACCGGAGATGAAACTGGAAAATATAATATACATCCTCGCTTGAGTGATGGCCCTCTTTTCATATCACGCTAATACATAATTTTTTTAATGTAACCAGTTATCAATTCTAATATTTAACATATGTAAGTATTTCTAAATGATCAAAATAATTCGCATTCTCATCATAAAAATATATATAAAAGCGAATAAAAACAACTAGCAATATTAAGTATTTATCATTGCACAGGATAATCGTCTATTGATTAAATTCTAAAGCTTTTACACATGCATTCATACATATATGAAGACAGATAGTCTTAGCATGTACGATTATAAACCTATAAAAACTGCATCATAATTCAGTGGACGTAAGCGATCTAGACGTGGCCATTGAATTATTCAACCGACGAGTAGTCAATGTACGACCGACATTCTTCATCGCTTCAAGTCACAATGATCGCACGTGCGACATCCAAACACAGCCGGCCAAGACTAAATCTTACTAACATTAAACCTCATTTTTTGCTTGAAATCACAAGCCAAAGCCTAATGTAACATGAGTTTACTCATTGTGGAAATTTCTTCGAGTATGTACAACACCATCTTTAGCCATCATCATGATATACTCTGCTCTCATATCACACCTTTTTAAGTCTCAGTTATGCTAGTTATTTTTAGTCAATAATCGTGAGAAAAAAATTCTTTTTTCAACCTACAACAGGTGAAGTTAATTTTTTATCTTTATTTCTATGTATAGTAAATATATTTTATTTGGTGCAAACAAGATTTTTAAAAATGGAACCATATGGCTGAGTGTCATAGTCTTTATTATTTAAATACCAGAAAAATTAACGTGTTAGATTCTTTGATACATTGTGTTTCGGTTTTTTTATTACTCATCAAATTATAATGGAATTTTATCTAAATGTGCAATCAAATTTCTAACTAATCGGCTTAAAAGTGTTCTAATTATTCCATTAACCAATCATAAAAGCAATATTAATTTTTTTTATTCAAATAAACAATAAAAAAATAATAATAATAATAAATATGTAGAATAAAATCCATTTTAACGTTTAGTAAATTTATCATAATTAATGAAAATAAATTTTTTTAATATATTCAAACGACACTCTTGTATACACAGTTACTTAAGCTTTTATTTCTTGCGTAATAATAAAGCCGATGTACGATAACGTCTTTGTTATCAATGCAGCTTGGATAATGGCATTAAAACATCAAGGAGGTCAGTTACACCAATATCATAACGCAAGGTCATTGCGGTAGGACCATATCGTACAGCTGAATATATTTATAACTTTTGATTTGGTTATTAAAATGAAACTATAAAAATTCATATCTATATTTATTGAATAATAGCATGTAAAAAAGATATTATTACATAATGTCTCAGTACGCTATTATAAAATAATCTAGTAATTACCTTAAAGAAGGTTGAAGAAGAAATATTACAGACAAATCGATATGCTGTAAAGGAAAGAATTGTACTAATAAACAGACATCTTCTTTTATCACAGGCTTATAAAATTGATGATGAAGATGAAAATTTAGTTAATTCAATCCATTGCAATAATTGATAGCTTTCTATGAATTGTAAATTAATATCGATTGTGTATTATTTTATATATGTATATATAGTATTCAATTCAACGGATAAAATTAAATGATATGTTATTGAATCTGAAATACGATGCGAATATAAATTCAATTATTTTCAAAAGTTTAATAATTTAAAAGTTTATTGTAGGCTTTATCTCTATCCGATAACTAAATGTTTTTGTAATTATTATCTTTTTAAAATAGAATCCAACAAATATGTATTATATTCACTGCTGCTCAGAATAAGCTTTCGTATATATGTATATATATATATATATATATATGTCAAGGTCATCCGAATCGATAACTAAAATTCCAGAAATTTTCATTCCACTGACTCGGTTGATATATATTATTCAATTGTTATTTAACTTTAAATGATTATCTATTTAATAAGGGAATAAAGAGATTTTAATCTCTTTAATACTCCTTCAAACAATAATTTTTAATAACATCACACGTAGTTATGAATGATCGATCAAGCGTTAGTTTTTTTTTACTCTCAATATTTATTCACAATTATGATGTACAGAAACCTTGTTCATTTTTTCATGTACAAAAATTTTAATCGATGGTGTTCACGCGATATTATTCAACTGTAAGAAAATTGTTTAAATATTTTTATGATGTATGTAATGAAATTAAAAAAAAATAAAGAACGTGTTAAGATCGCGTGATGACATTTTTACAGGTTGAAGTAGTATCAATCATAAATAAGTAAGCGAAAAATAAAAATGATGAGAATATGTGACTTAAATATTAAACGAATGAAGTTTACATTTTCTATTATGATTTGTCATTGATACTAATAATCTATGATAACAATTTCTGTCATAGTTAAATATTTAAAAACAAATTACTTAAATTTATGATGTACAACAATTTTTTACAACTAGCTACATTACTTTTTATGTTATACATAAGAATAAAAACTGACCTCATTCATAGCTATATAATCATAAACTTTAGATAAATTAATATTTTATTTCAAGGTTAAAAAAAAAATAGTGGATGATATTATTAAAATTGAAAATAATACTTCTTATCTATTGTTATCATTTTAAAAACATTGCTTCTCAATAAAAAAATTTTTTTTAATTAAATCACGCGAAATAATGTTTATTGTTTCGCACGAATCGTTTTTCAAATAAGTTATATTATGACAAGAGCAAAAGTAGGCCGTTGGATCCCAATAATAAATCAGCAAACTGGCTGTGTATGATACGATCAAAACAATATATTGATAGGTATATTAGAAAACAGAAAGATAAAGTACCAACGAAGGTAAAAAACAAACAAAATAAAACATGAATCTCGACGTTAATCATATTATTTAATCCAACCTGTAGCTGATAGTGATTCAGCTAGATTTTCTATTTTACTCTCAATAATTTTTTTTCTGAATCTGCTTCTGTTTTTTTTTTTTTTTTTTTTTGGTGCACTCGTCGACGCGTGACTTTCGCGGGAAACGTCAGAGCTACTTAGCCAAGCGTGACGCTGTACTAAACAACAGTGGCACAAATGGAATCGAGAGGTTTAGAGGTTTCGATAACGGATTACACTACAGAAGCAAGTAAAAGAGTAGCAATAGCCGATGGATACAATCCTCATAAGAGGATAAAACATGGATGCTTAATAATGTAAGTGAAGTTTAATCTCCACTAGACACGCCAAGAGTTGAAAGCGAAGTAATCAATTTAGTAACAAGAGAATAAGGAGAAGAAAACAAGAACCGTTCATCCGATCGCAGAGTTGGTTCGCCAACCTCAACGAGCGATCGTTCACCATGGCCTACTGCCGATGTCGAACAATAGAAGTTCTCCTATAGCGGAAAATAATCAACGGGGTTCATGTGCAAATAAAACTAAGATGGGGTCGACTAAATAGGAATATGAAACCAATACCAATAATAGAGAAGAAATGGTACAGCATACATCTCTCCATTGGCCTTTATTTACCTTTCTTTCTTTTATGGTTTACTAAAGCATATCAAAATTATCTCACTCATCAAGCAATATATACTTATTATTTGGCTAATTTAATAATTCATCTTTTGATCTTTGTTCTTAAAGAAAAAAAATTGCTGTGGTTAGGAAAAAATTTCTCTGTAAAATTTTTTAACAAGCATCTTGAAAAATGAACAAGAACGTACAAGAGCATCGCCTGTTAGTTGTATTGTTGTCAGCTGATTGTGAAAGCCCCTAGCTATTCTTGAAAGGTTTATACTTTTACTTTTTTATTACATTTTTCCTTCAAAAAGAGACTAATCGTTGAAGAATACATTATTCTAGTTTTACACATTTACATATCATCTTGAAAATCAATACTAAACTATTAACACCAAAAATGTTGGTGAAAAATATCTTGTGAAATATTAAATCATTCCTTCTATTTATCTTAAAAAAAAGTGTCATCAGCTACTCTATTTCTTCCAAGTGTCTGTTACAACAGAAATAACATCAGCCACTTGAACAATTATCTTAAAAAATACTATGTTGAATGTGATACTTGACGTATATATCTACAGCTAGATCTTATAATTTGTTTTGCGACTTTATTTTTAATTAGTAGGCACATATTGGTCTAAACTCTCTTATCAAAATAATCTTCAGCTCAGAAATAAAAGAAAGCGACAAAAAAATGAGTAGCTATTACGAGAGAATATTTAAAGTCATATATAGTCTATCATCTCGTGTACTAGTGCAAATATATTGTGAATTCTAACGTGAATTAGGCATGAGCGTGTTTGTACCGTAAATCGGTTGGAGTTTCCGCTGTCAGCTGACTGAAAGTCGTAATATAAACTCAACATTGCTCCTTTTCTCTCTATTCGCCTTTATCTTGCTCCTCGAAACACGGATCGTTTGTACTCAGTCACATGAAACAATGAAAGTCACTAGTCCTGTACCAGAGGGTTTTAGATTTTGAGAAACCAGTTTTAATCCTAGGTTTTGGATCCAACTGCAGTTTATTCCAGTTAATTTAAACTGAGCGAGTTTATCTTACAACATAAAACTTTAATTGTTGAAAATTGATTCCTATCTCGCTAAGTAAATATTTTATTATGTTCTTGAAAAAATAACTCATATTATTAAATGTAGACGTGTTCACCTTTTACTTAATTGATAAAAAATAAGCTGACTAATTCTAAAGGGAAATTAACATCAAATGGCTTTAAATTGATTAGTATTGAATATAATGGAGCGTTAAAAAAAACACTAGAAGCTAATTGATGAGGAAAAAAATTCCATAAAGGCACGAAAAATAATCTAATCAATTAATTAAGGTCTATGACATGTTTTCATAAAGAACAAATGAGTTTTAAATGTCAGATATTGTGGAGATATTTTATTCAAAACAACTCGACTATTTAATGTGTCAATTTTCACATAATTAATTATCTAAGTAAATAAAAGTTTAAATAATAATAAAAGTTCGTTAGTTATTGTTTAAAATAATCAATAAGTAACGGTAATCATAAAATTCTATGATGTATATAAACAAACGCTATATATTTATGTGAAATCAACAGCTTGGCAACAGCAAGAACGTAAGGGACAAAGGCATCCTCTGCCTTTTCATGCTCCGAGAATGATTCTCTGTTCGCGGTGAAATAAGAAAAAAAGGAGAAGAGAGCAGAGAGAACACTGCATGTCTCTTTAAAAGAAGAATCATGATGAAACAAGGCGAAGGGTGTTTTATAAAAAAATTTCACAAACCGGTCACTAGCTAAACTACTCGTCAGCTGACGAACTCAGCTGAACAGAGAGAGAGACAGAGCAATCAGTGACCCAATCATTGAATTCAAATTAAATAGATATTGTACGTTAATTATTTATCATTTTAATCTAGAAAAAATATATAAATATTTTCTTACTTTGATATGCTGTGTAGATTTCTGTAGCTGTTGTTGATGACCAGGAACACACAGTTCTCGCAGAGCAATAACTTTTTAAACCCTCTCACAATGGAATCTTCCAGTAGACTGAGTGAGCCGGCGAGCTATTCCATTCTACGAACACACTCGTTCCACGATAAATGTATCTCTTTATTACAATTAACTTACGAATGATACTTAAATAAAGTTTAGTTTTTTTAAATTATGAACAATATATTTATGATTTTAATCAACATCAAATCATTACAACTTTTAATTACAGAAAAAAAAGCAACCAAATAAGTGCCGCTGACAGTTTACGAAGCTGTCATTTTGTGGCTGACGCCGTCACTTCTGCCATCTTGCAGCAAAAAATATAAACATCAGCAAGTTTGGTTGAAGACGCGGAACTCAAATCACTTAGTAACAAGATCGATCTGTTTTCATCATATTTTATGTACGAATTATTGAATTTTTCAAGACATTTATCTATTTTTGATAGTATGAATATTATTCACATTAGAGAGTAACTATTCAAACATGATAACATGTCGTGAATTTTATTTTTAGATACATCATTTGTAGGTTATTTGGAAAGGTACGCTCATGAATTTTAAGTTGTTTTAATGATATTTTATTGAAAATATCATTTTTGTAATTAATAAAAGAATACAGTAAACTTTTAATTTAAAAATATAAAAAGTATTTGATATTTATGTATCAAATGGTTTGAAAACAAAGTGTGTAATAAACAAATTTCTAAGTAGTAAACTTGTACAACAAAAGCAATAATATTACACAATTAGATTTTTAACATTGATATTTTTATAATGAATATATAGTACATATATATACATAAAATTATTTAATGAACTGTCCTCGACTACTATAAAGATATTTAATCTTATTTAAAATAAACATTCATTCCACAACTCAAATGGCATACAAAAAAACAATTTAAAAATATTTACTATTTATAAAAAAAACCCTATTAAATAATTATATGTACAATATAACTAATCCATAAAATTACTTTTAACTCATAACATTATATAGCTATACTTCATATTTTTGGTTTGGCTAATCTGTAGCCATAGCTTACTTTAAAATATTTTGTAAAATATAAACATATATTCAACTGAATGCTTATATCATTTAGTTAATTTTTAAAAAAGTTACATAAAATATTTAAATTTTAGATTACATATGACATATTAAAATATAAGAAATGTTAATGTAAATTAAAAACAAAATATAACTGATAATAATCTTAATCTTATACTTATAATATAGTTATAAAAAAAAGTTTTCAAAAATTGATAATTGTTTTAAAATAAAATATTCACGAGAATCTCCAAAATTAATATAATCAAACTTCATCAACAATATTTACTAAACTTTCAGACTTGATAGTAGAAATTAAGATTTATAATCATAATTTTCCAGACTGCTGATTTTGTTTAATGAAACATAAAATAACACATTAAAAGTAGATAACTTTTTGTCGTTCACTCCAATCTTTGTTTCAACTTCAATGCTATTGCAGCCACAATTGCAGCACCCTTTCCACTTCCATCCTGAGTCTGAATTAGTTTAAACTTAAAATCGAATAAAATTATTATTAATACTATTTTAAATCAATTATTATTATATTTTAAAGTAATTATTGTTTATTTACCTTTCTTGCAGGTGATAACAAACTAATATATTGATTCATCCAACTTTCAAAACGAGGATGATGTTTATAGAGAGACCCATCAACTGCTATTGTCACTTCTTCACGCTCCATGTGATCCAAAAGAGTTGCTAAGCCTTCAATATTATTCATTATACATGGTTTTTTTTATTCAAAAATTCATCAATTGTTTAGAAACATGTTAGCATATAATTATTTGTCTGATTGCTACTTACAAATAGATACGAGAAGAGCTGCACGATTTGAGGCAACTTCACAAACATATTGAACAATTTTTAAGTCTTCTTCGTCAGGTACTATATCGAACTTAGCCAATACTTCTTTTGTATTAGAACCACCACCATCAACAGTGTCTCTGAATTAAAAAGAAAAATAAGATTAGTAATTTACTGTGAGAAAAATAAGTTGAATAGAAAAATTTTGCTACTCACTGTTCAATAAGGGATACATAATCTGTTAAGAAACTTCCTACTGTAAGCAATTTTTTTGGAGTTTCTCTTGTAAATAATAAACCATCCTTCAATAATTTAACAAGAATTACCCGTACAACTTCACCAAGATATTTTCCACTGATGTATTTTTCAAACCTGGAAGAAAGTTTTAGCATGAAAACATTTTCTATGGCTGAAGTTGGAAACATTAACCAAGTTAAACTTACGTGAATGACTTGACGAGTAGAGAATTAGCATCATTTTCACGATCGAAATCCGTCTTAATGAAATCTAGCACGCCATTATCACCAAAAGCACCCCATTCGATATCAATAATTACCTAAGTAAGTAAAGTAATTAATTAAATAAATTGTTCATGTAGATATTGAATAAGTTTGAAAATTAAATCTAATCTCATGTAACTTATTTACCTCTCTTTCACCATGTCTTTCAGGTTCCCAGTGTTCTACTTTATCAGCCCGCTCAAGATAACAAGCATTACTTCCTGTTCCTAGAATAAGACCAATTGCAGTATTTGGATCCTGAGTAGCGCCTTGAAGAAGTGTTCCAGTGGTGTCATTGAGTACAGCTACCACTTTAACCCTTGTATCAGCACGTCTGGCGAGAGCATCTTTCAATAATTTAACTGCATCTTTATTTACTACATCTGGACAATTAAAGCTTTTTGTCCATGTTAGCAAAATACCCGTTTCCAGAGAATGCTGAATCATCGGGAATGAAAAAGTGAAACCTGTAATATTTTGAAAAATCATCAGTTAAATTTGTAAATAGATTTTTTTTGATCCACATAAAAAATTATACACTGTATTTAAACTTTTTTTGCCCAGGAATTACCCCAAAAAATAGAAGATTACAGGGAACAGTGTTTGGAGAGAATAATTATATTAAATTACCTAGAGGAAGTTCTACATCTTGAAGACCTTCACTTATAACGAAGTTGCTGACGCATTCTGCAAGATATTCAAACAATGGGATACCCGAGCCGGTTCTCAAATGAGCATCAATGTGATATTTTTTTACATCTTCTCGTACAATAACACCGTTGACTAATTCTATTAGGAGAACTCGAAAATTAGTGCCTCCTAAGTCTAAAGCCAGGAATAATCCTTCTTCTGCAATAAGTCAGTATTTTTAAATTATAATAAATTAAATAATTAAGTTTTTAAATAAGTTTTATTAGAGAACAATAACTAATTTATACCTGTTCCATTAGGTAATTCTGGAATATATGTGTTTTCCATTTGAAGAGATGAAGGCTGTTGATGAATACCTTTATTCATTTCTGATCTAAAGATGTCTTGGATTTTCCTTGCAGTTGCAGCTGAAAGTCTCATCTGCGCCAACGAGTTTTCAATCTGAAAAATCATAACAGGCAAGGTGATTAAGCAGTGCATTATTACCAGGGCAATTACAAGGTAAGTTGAAAAATAACAAAATAAACAGAAATTTTCCAAGAAAAAATCTAGACGCAAATTGCAAAAAAATTGATTTACCTGGTAGACAAACAAGTCATTACTTACATTTAGTGATTAAGGTAATATTAGAGAAAATGATCCGGATTCGCAAAATATATTTCGTAAGTCATTTATGACATAAGAATTTGTTTGTTTGAAATTTGTTTTCACAAAAGTCTATCGTTATATAACGAATAATCGGTACAATATATGAGACAAGAATCATGATATCAATGAACTGATTTAAAAAATTTAAATAAGTAAATTTATCGTGATTGATTTAATTTAAAGAATCATCATAAAAGCTAAAATAAAGTATGAATATCAAACGTTTGAGAACGTTCGGGAAACGTTTTATTATCGTTGGGTTTCTCCCTTATTATCTCCCTTCAATTCAAAACTTATCAAATTTTTTTTTTCTTGGAAATTCTCATTAATAATATTTTTTCTAATAACTTATCAATCATAACTATTGCATCCAAGTTAATCATGAATGTTGCAATAAATGACCATAACGATTTGATATATGAACAATAAATTATCTTAGCAAATTTATTATTCAGAGTAAGTTGATTGAGTCAGGTGCTTAACTACACAATCAAAGTCTAATATTTTTTACAAAGAAATTTATACATTAAACATCAATGTATAATTAATTGATCTTTTCATACGTCGTTAACATTGCTAATTATTAAATCATGATTATAACAAAGTTTATTCAAAGAAATTTTCTCCGTGTGATGATTTAAATATGTTTCTTTTTTAAAATAATTTTTTACATTTTTAAATGTAAATAGAATTTCATAAAATCGATTTTGATAAGTTAATTTTTGCGAAAGTCTCAACCATGAAATAAATAATGCATTATGGTTTAATTGTCATATGAATTCATACATAATTCTTTGACGTCACGTGAATAGATATCATAAGACTAACTTAACTAGCTTACAATTGGTGATACTCTTTTTTTTTAATGAGAACTTCGATTGTATCTGAACTTGTCAGAGTTAACAAGCGATCATTTTAAAATTTATCTGCTGTTAGATTACACTTGACCAGAGTATTTGAAATAATTGCAATTTTTCTAATGAAAAAAAGCATATTGTACAATTCCTAGAATCTAATTACCAGATAATCATACGTCATCATTTTATTATTTGAGCTATTTAATACGCCTACTTTTTTATTTATTAAACGTTTATTACATTTTATTATCTGACATTTTAAATAATTAATTCTAATGGAAAAGAAAGATATTTGCTAAAGCTAAAGCAAAAAAAATGTTTTTGATAATTATTCTGACAATAATATATTTTGCAAAGTACAATTACATTGAATTTAATTATGTAAATAACAAATATCCTTCATATATAAATGGCTTTATTTTATTGAGGAAATGTTAGTCAGTAACAATATTACTCTAAATAAAATAGAAAAAACTGGACAGGCAAGATGAGATGGTGAAACATAAGAATGAGAATGTCGTTAGAAACCGTTCGAGGACAGGGGCTCGTTCCAAGCACAATTTCTCATTGGTTAAAAAACAAACTGGCATGTATGAGAGAATACATACACACATACGTTTAGACACAGTAGTTTGTGAATTATCGGTCACATTTAACTAGTACTAGTTCAATGGAATGATAAACAATCGTCATGAGATTTATTTTATATTGAAAAACTTGATTACAAAATCTTAACATCATCTTTATAAAAATTAAGATTTAATTGTACATCAATCAGACAACTAATTTTAATACATTCTGATAATTATTATAATAAATAATTCCCAGTGTCAGTGCTATAAATATTCAATATCGATAAGGAATAAATTACTAGAATAACGAAACGACAATTTTACAGAAACAGATGGTTTCTTAACAATTTTCAATTAATTTTCTATGTATATATTTATTAAAAAATTTTTTAATTAGACTTTTATCTTCAATGTGTTAATATAATAAGCTCTAGATGGTCCAGTGAACTCAGAAAATAATTGATACCCTTTTGAGACTGCATTGTTGATAACCTCAAGTTCATGGTAGCAAAATCACTAAGATTATTTAATGACCTATTAATTTCTATATGATAACCTCATTCATTACAATATCAATGAAATTGAAGAAAATTATCTGCCGAAAAAATTTTTATTTCGACAATTCAGCATTTATTAAAAAGCTTAATTTACTCATAAAATTCATTCTTTCTTTAAAAATAAAAAAGTTTAAAAAAAATGTTTTCTTAAGAGTTAAGTGGTTGAAAAACTCATAAAATTTTTATCAGGTACTTGCATTTATTAACAATAGTTTTACTACTAAAGTAAAAAGTATAATCACTTAAAAATTTTTAACGATCTTTTATGTATGTGTACAAACAATTACCAAGAACAGAGTAAAAATTATTACTCGATTCAAAGATTGATCAGCAAGATTTAATTAATCAATTTTCAAAAATATCATCAGATATTAATTAATAGAAATAAAAAAAAAAGAACTTTAAATCGACTTTTTGATGTTTGTAGAATGAATATATTCACCAGTGCCCTAGCCTTTATCACTTCAGACACTTAGGCTTAATTTATGAAACGTCCAACTGAGTTATTATTAGTACATCAATATAGTAGAAGGGTTCTCGTAATAATGGATTGTGTTTATAAAAGCTCTATAAATTCTATATCAAACATTTATAAATTTAGTACTTAAAAATTTTTATTATATTTACCTTTTGACGTTTGACATCATCCGTGAGACCCAATGGAGCTACTTGGATAGCTTCATGAAGAATTCTTTCAGCAGGCATCATGATGTTTTAATTAATATCAGTGAATAAATCCTGTATAAAGAAATTTTTAATTAATTATTTAAATTTCATAAATTGAACTTTTGAACATTCAATCAACTATTTAATTATAAAATTTAATTATTAAGACTCATGATCTGTTATCAAGATTGAAAATGGCTTTGTTTTATCTTACGATCCTTGATTATAAAACATTCTATATTAGTAATCAGATGGGCGCCCTGATATCTTTTTAAATCATCATATTTGTTTCATCGAAGCCCGCAGTTTATTCATTGTTACACTTGTTACATGGCTGATGAACAGTAACACAATAATCAAGGAGACCTATTTTATTTTTAGGATCGATATTTAAATGATGAAATGCGCATCAACATAATGGTTTTTTATCAAACTCTAAATATAAACTAATTGATGAAGAAACCCAAAAAATTCTTGATAAAATTTTTTTGCTTAAATAAACAATAGTAAATAGAAAAAGTACTATCTAATGTGACATGGGTAGACAAAGAAACTAATTATTATCAGAAAACATTTAATTAAAAAATAATTAATAAACAATTGAAGACTGGACAAAACAACAATTAAAACAACATTCAACAAAAAAGTGCGTAAAAAAGATAATTAAGTGATAGAAATTTTTTTTTATTTCAAATTAATGAAAAAGAAAAAAAATATGACGCAACAATTTAATCTATTTTCACAATTACAGAGAAAGATCTACTGCAACATGGCTTTTTCAAATCGTCACTTTGTTGACATAAGTGATAAGAGTTAGTAGTTAAACAAGTTTTAGGTAGAAATTTTATCAATCGATTATTTATACAGGTCTACGTCCAGAAATTTTTGTAACATATCATCGATCTCAATAACATAATTCTTTTATAATTCATTTGTAGAATATTCAACTCAATTATAATCCAGAAAATTCTTGATGTCACCACTACTTATTAATAAAATCGAAGCACATTGAAAGTCATAAGTAATTATTTCATTGAATGTCAATCATGAATAAAGTTAGCACATTGTAGTACAAACATGTATGATAAAGCACATCAACTTATCAAGATTTATTCTTTGAGTGATTAAATGAACTAGCGGCTGATGGAGAAGTTTCATCAGAAATTGAATTAATAATTGCGTTTTATTTAGACAATTAATTTTCAGCACATCTTAAATATTTGTAATTACTACCATTTCCTTATATAGTGAGCAAAATAAGTGATCAAATGAAACCACTCGTGTTTAAATGGCTTTAAACGAGTAGTTGCAATGATCAAGTAGCTAGACGTATTCTATTGAATGACGAAAACTTGATGTGTCATTAAATTATTTAATTAAATATTAATAAATTAAACTCATTACTCATCTATAAAATTATATCTAAAAAAATTCACATATATTTTATTATATATAATAATACACACATATACAATACATAACAAAAAAAAAAAACTATATTTTGATTACTTTATATCAAATTATTTCGAAAGGCTGGTCGTCACTGAATACTATACAACTTGGCTTACGTAGCTCTGCGTTATTTAGTCTAATCTTCCTGTCACTATAAACCGAATGTTGTATGATTATATATCATAAAGACGGGTGATAAGATGAAAAGAGAGAGGAAAAAGATAGTAAGAAGCTCCATTGTATATACTCTGAACAACTGAAGAAGCGAATAAGCCTCGATTGAAATCAATTGAAAGGTGTAAACGTCAGATATGATCATTTAGCCAGTTGACCTGACTAAGCTATTCTAATTCGGTATACATATCACGCCAACTCGTCACTTAACACTCCACAATTATATCAAATCTCACGACTATTTTTATAATATACATAAATAAAAAAAAAAATAACGATAGAATGAAACTAAAAATTGAAAACAAAATCTGCGATCATAAATACAGTTGATGTGGTTTACTTCCGCAAATACATATGTTTATTTTATGATTGTATATAATCACGTGTGACGTTTACAACAGATTTGATGAAAGGATGTTGAAAAATAATTGTAATTAAATCCAAGTAAGAAATATTAGAGTATCATCCAGTGATTTCTTTATCTTGATACTGCGAAAGTGAAGATGATTGAAAATTAAAAAATCATTTTTGTACACACAAATAGCTCACGTAAAAGGATAAACGCACTTGAGATAATCATATTCGAATTTGTTAATCAATTATGTTGAAATTTACAAGTTATGCAGTTGATAAAAAATTTTTTTTTCAGTTACGTAAATTAGTATTTATCGCTACAGATTACTATAACAATGTGTCCTTGAAAGAAAGTGCAAAATTATCACTTGAAACAATAGAATGTTATATTGAAATTCTAATAGGCAATTATTTATTTACTTTCTGAAAATGTGGCATTTAAAATCAGATCTTAATTAACAAATGAGTGTTTTAAAACAAACCAACGTGAAACATTCGAGTAACAACATTATTTAAATACTCATTAAAATTTTTAAGAGTCTAATCACCTGTTGCACTGGTAATTATAAGTACCAAGAGATTAAATAGTTTCACAAATGTTTCATGAGTGTATGTATGAGTTAGGGTAAATAAAATATATATACACCAAAAATGTAATCTTACCTGAAATGAATTTATTACTACTGAATTTACTCAATATTGGAGTGGTGGCACTCAGATCCACGTGCCGTTCTCCAAGATTGAATCGTTGTATTGAATGACTTCACGCAATAAGAAAATATGTGATACCAGTAGTTGCTGAAAACAATATAGAAAAATAAAGAAGCAACTTGTCTAAATAAAAACTAATTTTCCCTCTTGTAGTCAACGCGTGTATATACTATCCAGATGGAAACTAAATCATTGAATGTGAACGGCATCACACACTGCATTGGCAACGAGCCTCTAGAAGTGGTCGAGCCTCCATCAAATCCCCACTCCAATGTATTTTAACTAACTTCAAGAACTCTATACTCTTTCCTTCAATGATAAGACTGGTTTTAAATATAAAAAATTACAAAAAATGTATACAGACACATATTCTCCCAAACATGTTTTCAATATAATATACATATATATGTTTTCATAGTAGAGTAGACTTAATATACTACTAAATTATTTGATTCAAAATGAAATGGCAAATACAATATTCAATATTAATATATTTTATTTTTAATAAGTAGTTTTTCAAATGAAAAAGAATTAAAAAATTATAATTATTGAGTATATTAACAAGTATTAAATTGTACAATATTTTTTTCTTTACACTTTTTGTCTTAGTGTCACAACAGATTACATCGTTTTTTTCTGCGCATATCATTTCTTTTTTTTTTCATTAGTAATTCGGTTCCTTCGAAATTTACGTAACTCAGTTGGAGGCTGGGCCTTTTATCTACCATACGTCAATTCGTTAACAAAAAATTGGTTTCATTTTGTTATCATGCCCACTCACTACATTCATTTTACAAACTGAAGAGATGTAAAATAATATTTTTACTTCATAAACTATTTCAATAAGATATACATTCATTTTCTGTTGAATTCATATATTAACAAGAATTTGAATAATACATTACAGTAATTCTTGGCTAATTTACGAATTTAAAATGCATATTTTAAACCTAGACTTGTATGACAAGTCTGTAGTAAAATTGAATAGATTTAAAACTTGTTTCAATAATCTCGATCGCGCAACCACTTTTACATTTTTGTAAATCTCTTTAAAAACTAATTTCTAAATCGTCAACATCATCTCTGATATATTATTTTAAAGACAATTCATAGTCAATTAATAAGAAATCATTTATCTGTTCATTGCACTTACACAAAGACCAAACATGAACTTTGTCCATATGAGGGACAAATAATTTATCTTTTAATGTTTGATGAGAAATGAAAAATTAGAACATTTGAAGATTAAAATTTTTTTATATAATTTTATTTTTCCAATAACTTAACAAATTTTCCATTTCAATAATTATAAAATGTTTCTTAATCTCACTTTCAAAAAATCGCTATATTATCAATATTTATTACTATTACAAGATCACTCTTTAGACAAAAGGACTGAACGAGTATAATAAATGTTTCAGCTAAATTCTTAGCAAACACTAGTCACTCAGGTAGAAGATCATCACCTAATTCTTCATCTCCGAAATCTTCCTCTTTTTTCCCAGCAGCTGTCATTGGTCGAATCGGAGGTGGTCCTACAGGGTCAACGTAGAATATATCTTAAATAATAGAATGAAAGACAATTATTTATCGCATTTTTATGAACTTACATGAGCTAAAATAGGCTACAATAAGAGTGATATATAGTGACTACAAATAGACGGTACAAATCAGTTGAATACATCTATCATCCATTTAATCCATTAAGGTAATACGCGCAATAGGTGTACATCATTTGTGTTATGCTTAGCCTTTTAATATCACAGAAGAAGTATACCATAAATTTCAACGTAGATTATTTGGATATAGTACATTCTTATTATTTTTATGCATCAATAATTTTTTCTAATCATTATTGGTGCATTTTCATGTTTTTTAAAAAAAATAAAAAACCTACATTTCCTTCAATAATTAAAATTAACGACTCTTGGTCATTAAATCATTAACTCATCAAATAATTTATACCGAACGACTCGTTAGTTTGCATTGTTAATTGAAATATCTTCGATGGATAATCTATAGATAAATAATTTTTAAGTAAAATTGTTAAATGTTTAAACATATAATCCATATGATAGAGAATTTTTAACTCGATACGGAACTAAAAAACTACAAATACTACAAGCTAGATATATGACATATTATATGATTGGATTATTATTCAAAGCTTATATAAACTAGACAATATATATTCTGAACTTCTGATTATAAAACAATAAATCAACATCTTATATCATTCGAAGCAATAATCACAAGATTTAAAAACCATAAAAGATATAATTAAAACTGATGATTGTGACAATTATTGATATCTGGATTGATATAATATTGACTGATAATATTGAAGACGATAAAAACTTTAACAGAAGAGAATAAAAAAATTACCATGTTGTGGTTCCGGAGTAGAATTTTCTAAACGTTCTAATGTATTCATTCGATTTAGATGTCCATGTCCAGTACGAAGTTCTTTACGATTCGCATTGGGACTTGATTGTACACTTATTCCAGATCCAGCGCGAGATGAATTTCCGCTGTTACTTCTTCTTGAGCCTTTAATAGCAATGAATAATTAATTTTCTTTCAAATATAATTTTGATAATGCTAAAAATATTCTTACTAGTCGTTCCAGGCCTACCAGATCCTAAACGTTCTTTTAGTTCTCTTGCTTTTTCTGCTCTCTTTAACTCCGCTGCATACATTTGAGCTTCTTTGAGTCCTAAATCACTACAAAGTCGAATTAAAAACTTCAGACATTCAATGTTTTCAGGGAATTTCTCATGAATATCTTGATATTCTTCTAAAGCTTTATGGAATTGACCGGTTCTTCTTAAACATGCAGCTACCAATAATCGCCAACGTGGTTGATCAGGAGCAAGTTCAACTGCTCTTTGAAAATATGGCAACGCTTTCTCAGCGACCTTGAATTATATGAAAAAACATTATGTTCCAATACCATTACTTTTTCACTTTTCAACCAACTAATTAACATACTTGCATGGAAATAAAATACGATCCGAGCCAATCAATGACTTCAAAGTTTCCAGAAAAATACCTGTAGGACTGGAATAGAATTAAATATTAATTTTGAATATTTTATTATGTATAAAAATGACGATTGAAAAATATATATACATCATAGTAATACTGATATGCTTGTTGCTTATCTCCAGAATTATCATAGACTTCTCCCAATTTTTGGAGTACACCCGGATCCCACGGTATAATTCCCAATAACTGATTGTACCTAAAAATTATCTGTTAGTTTTGAAACAACATTTTCTGTTCAATCTGATAAGATAAATGTGATACCATTCTAACGCTTGGTCGGAATCTTTTAGAAGCTGATTTAAATGTCCAAGCTGATATAATGTTTGTAGGTCATGCCTAACAAGACTTTGAATTTTTTCAAAGCATTCTAGTGCATCTTCATATTCACCTAGTTTTTTATAGACAAGCCCTAAGAAATAAAAAATATTTCTTGAAAAACTCCATCATTAAATGAACTAATTTTGGGTGAGCTAAAAAATATACCTAAATTATAGAGGGCTTGAACGTGATCTGGTTGATTTATTTCAAGTGTGTATTCTAAGAGTTCTCGTGCTTTTTCTAATTCACCTCTTTTAATTGCACATGCTGAAAGATTGACATAAGCCGCACTGTTATTGCTGTTGACATTACGTGCTGCTTCAGCACAACGCTCAGCTTGTTCATAATCTCCTTGCTAATAAAATATTTATTGATATGATTAATAAAAATTAGGAGAAAATTCATTTTAAAAAGAAAAGATAGCACGTACAAGATAATAAATGAATGAAAGCATAGTTGATGCAGCACTGTTTGATTTTGTATCTCGGTTTTCAAACATTTTTAGTGTGTCTATAGCTAGTGTAATCTGACGGTTATGGAGTAATACCATGGCTTTGTTTATTTCCAAGTCAGCAGCCAAAAGACCATAAGCGGATGATCTTATAGCATCCACACACCATGCAAATCCAACAGTTAGAGAATCCTCAATTACTGGTGCAATTAGTTTTGCTGCATTTAAAATTGTTTTTTCCGCTTCTGCTTTCATATCAGATTCTAGCACTGACAATTCATCTGTTTTTATTACTTCATTCAGTATATTAATTGCAACATCATCCTGAAGAATAAAAACAAATCGCTTAAAAAATAAGACAATTTATAAAGATATAATCATATTTTCAAAAACAAAAAAATTTCAAGACAAACAAATATTAAATGTAATGAAAACATGATGGGTGTAAATAAGTTATATAAATACTAGGCAAAAATAAGTGTGCTAACACCAGGTATCGGACTAGAGCTCTCGTGTCCAACTCACTGTACTGATTGAATATTTGTCCTCCTGGTCTATGTTAAGCTGAACTTCAAGCAGTTCTAAAAATCCTCGTTTCATTTTATCACGATGACCTAATGCAAAGTGACATAAAATAGCATGCAAACCAGCTTTGAATTCCGCTCTTTCTCGCATTACCCACTCAAAACTGTTAGCAGCTTCTTCTAAACGGCCCATTTGCACAAATAACATTCCTATGTTGTGCATTATTTTTATTCTGTAATTATAATTATTTTTAAACTAACGTTGATTTTTATTTATCTTCAATTTCATTAATTTTGTCAATTGCAAATTGATCTTACCTCAAGTCTTTTTGTGTACCTGGTGCTTGATCTAGTGCCATTCTGTACATTTTAATAGCTTGCGAAAGCTGACCAATTTTCACATAAATATTACCCATATTCACTTTTAATCTCGCACTGTTATTAAACATTCTATTTCTTGTTATATCTTGATAAGTATCTATTGCTTCAGTATACATTTCGTTATTGGTATATTGAATAGCTAAATTAAATGATGTCTAAAAAAAGAAATAACAATTAGAAAAACAAAGATTAAATAATTCTACAAAAAAACATCACTTACTGCAAATGTTAAATCAACATTATGACTATCACTTAATCCAGCTTGTTCTTGTAAACGAATTAAAACACGTTCTCGAGAAGCTGCTTCTTTAGCTCGTTCTAATGCAACTTTCATATCATTTTTACTAACTGCTTCAGCAGAGCTTTCAATTAATTCCATTATTTTTCTCTCTGCAATTTTAACTTTTTCTTCTGGATTATCTTCTTTTCCTGGCTCTAATGCTGGAGCGGGTCCACGCGAACTGCTTCCCATATTCAAAGGATCAAAAGTCCCTTGTCGACTGCTGGTGTAACCAGCACCACGCACTGCTGTCATCGGTCTAAACCCTGTACCTGGTCGATAGCTAGTACTAGGTCGTA
The DNA here is from genome assembly GCA_028641665.1 of Chelonus formosanus. Taxonomy (NCBI): domain Eukaryota; kingdom Metazoa; phylum Arthropoda; class Insecta; order Hymenoptera; family Braconidae; genus Chelonus; species Chelonus formosanus. The sequence continues at coordinate 5,998,965 of CM054006.1, read as the reverse complement.
GACCAGTTCCTGGTCGAAATGCAGTTCCTGGTCTAAATCCTGTGCCAGGTTTAAATACTGTTCCTGGTCGACCTGTAGCTGTTCGTTGAAACTATAATTATGATTTATTATCATGTTTACAATAAAAAAAATTTAGATAATATTTGTATGAATAAAACGCACCCCTGAAGATGTCCCTAATCGCATCGCCGTCCCCGGTGGTCGTCTTGGGGTCATCTGCAAAGTTTAATAAAATATTAAACAAAAAAATTTATCGGTACGATTATATAAAGTATTGTAGTAATTACCATGTTGCGTCTGATATCGCTCATTTGTAGAGCATTTTGAAATTCCATATTTTGAACTAATTGATTAGCATCATATGGCATTGGATAATTGCTGTATCCCTGATAGGGATCATCATCCATGGGTGGTTGGGTACTTATCATTGTAAAAGTATTTATTATAAAACCTTGTACAAATAGTTAGATCGTAAAACCTAACTTTGTGTTTGTTTATTGATTTATTTACTTAAAGTTTTTTAGCTAAATCTATCAGCGATAAACAAATAAATATTAATATTTTTCACAAAACACATACTTAACTTTAAAAGTTTATAATTTTAATATAAAATTATTTAAACATAACTTCAGCATTAATAAAAATATACTGATTAGCTTTTTTTAGGTTCACAACGTGAGCATGGTAATATTTGATAACCATTTATGTTCGGTAATGCATTGTTTTTGTTTTTCGTTACCTGGAAACCAGATAACTCGATTGGATTGATTTAAACGTGCGCATGCATGGCGCCACAATTCAGAGTCATTGCGCAGGGATTTCCCTTAACAGTTAAGACTTAACTTAATAATTTTTCACTCTTACCTTTCCTACTTGTTTATCCTACACAAAAATATCATAATCTTAATATTCATCTGTTAGTGAAATTGTTTCCATAGTAATCTACCATCAAACTTCAATTTTATAGTTCGTAGAAATTTAAAACTACAAAAGAATATAATTTGTACAAATAAGAATGAAAACAGAACGACCGGAGTTAAATAATGAACCACCAAAAGATGTAAAACTTTTTTCACGACAGAGAAATAAAGAAGACATAAACAAAAGTGAAAGTACATTAAACAAACCTAGCATTCGCATAACTGAACCTCAAGAAAGACAAGGGCAGTTATTATTTCAAGACAATGTAGACAATGTATTATCAGTGAGCTCTCAAACAGAACTTACGATAGATACCAGTTCTAATATTGCTTCAATTATATCGATGAATGAAAAAAGTGCTAAATTGCTTCCTAAGTGTTTTTGTCAAAGAACATGCAATAATTGTAAAATGCAAATTCGTAGTGCAAATACTTGGCCCACTCAAAAATATTCAATAGATAGGTATTACTTTTTATAGACATTCATACTTAAAACTACTTGTTATTAAGTATAAAAATTTAATAAAATTTTTTACAGAGATAATCAACATAAAAAATATAAAGATTCATTAAAACTACAAATACATCAACTTACTCAAGAGATAGCAGCTATTCGTAAAGATATAGAAAATAAAAAAAAACAGTACTCTCTGATAAGTCATCGTGTTAAAGTTAAGCAATCAACTGATGAATCAAGTGATACTCAAAATCGATTCTCTAGTAATAATATTAGTAGCATTTTGGATGAATCAGTAATAGATGTAGAGTTTGAAAAAGCAGATGATAAAAATATTATTGAATTTACGGATCCAGAAATGAAAAAGGAATATTTGGAGTTGATTGAGAGAAAAAAAGAATTACAGCATAAAATAAGAAAAGAGCAATCGGAAATCAATGTAATATTGGCTGTAAAAATGAGACTAGAAGAACAAATAAAATTATTGAGCACACAAATTGATAAAGTTGAAGAAAAAAAAGATATTGATCAAAACAGAATTAATTGTGAGAGTAAATATGATGAAAAAACACAAGATAATTTGGAAATTACAATTAATGAACAAGAAAGAAAAGATAATGAGAGACAAACCAAAACTCAACAAAGATCAGAACAGTTTAGAATTGATTCAAAAGAAGATCAGTTTGAATTAGTAATAACCGATGATGCGTTAATAAAAGAGATACATGAAAGAATAGCTGTATTTGAAAATAAATTAGATGAAATAATGGACGCTCATAATGATTTGGAAAACTTCATTCGGAAAAATCGAGAGCAAATAAATTTAAATCGATTGGAAGATAAAGCAGTTAAATCGATAAACCGAATAATGAACTTTCAAGATCGTACAAAGTTAATTGATTAAAAAATTATTTAAATGAAAAATAATTTATTTTTCTCTTATTTATTTTTGGGTAGTATGCGATATCATTGTTTTATATGATTCTAAAATTTTTGAATATTTTGTTTCTACGTCGGTTGGTATAGTTATGCCTTCATCTTTCATTTTTTGCCACAGCTCCAATGCATCATGAATACTTGTCGTATTACCTCAAAAAAGTTTTAACATTTAGCGTATTTTTATTCGTAAGGATGCCAATAAAGAAAAATATTTACTTACTATAAGAAGCGAACAATAACTCACAAATTAATTGACGATTTATTCCATTAATGTCACGAGCAGCATCAAAAATTGTGAATAATACTTTCTGTTTTACTTTTTCCTCCATTCCACCTATAATTTGTTTAAAATTGATGTGTTTTCCTTGTAGCTTCTGTAAAAAATAAATCTATAACTGTCGGAAACAGAAGAAATGTATTAATAATTTCAATAATTATTTTTACCTGTAGAATTAATTTTAATTGACTTAACATATCAAATCGTGCATATGATATCATCAGATCGTGATCAACTTGCTGTCGGCTATGAATCTTTGCAACTATTTCGAGAACGTCATCGAGCATAACATAAATATCTCCTATTGATTCTTGAACCGGATCATTTTTCATTGCTTTTACAAGTACATTAATCAATTCTTGACGTAAAGGGGTTTTATTGAATCGTTTACTCAAAATTTTAAAAGTTTCAACAGCAGATGTTAGATCATTTCTTAACAAATGTACTCGTACAAGAGGTCCTAATACGGTATTATCAATTGAACAGAATCCTTTCTTCACCAAATTATCAAGTAATAATTCAACTAATTGTGATTTTTTCAACTGTGCAGCTGCATCTAACACTTTCCAACACTGACGTTGGATTGGAAAAGAAACTATCTCAGTTTCTTCTATCAATTTTATAGCTTTTTCTATTTCTTTTTGATTAAGTAATGCAGTTACTGTAACCAAGATTTTAGAAGAATCTAGTGTCCAATCTGGATGATCTTTTTTCAAGTCCAAAATAAGATAATAGGCTTCTATTGCTTTTCCATTCCGAGCATACAATTCTAACAAACATGATTTCATACCTGGAGTCAATTGTATTCCATACTTTTCCATTTCCATTCTAATTTCGTTCAGTTTCTTAAGATCACCATTTTTAGCACATCTTATAAAAAATTTTCTCAGTGCTCCTCGAAAATTAAGACCTTTAGATTTCAATTCTATTAAGTGACATTCTAGCTGTTCCTCATTCATGTGCTTAGGATGGACCATACCCGATATTCGTTCAGCGTTAGAAACTGGTGATTTGTTTTCATCATTTGTCATGTTGGCATTTTTTAACAATATTTTGATTTTTTCTGCATCTGCACTAAATGCGTAATTTTCAATTGCATTTGCCGAAAAACTAGATATAGAAATATTGTTGGCCTTATAAATATTTAACAACTTTTCAAACTCTTCAATATTTTTATTAAACAGTCTCCGATTTACTGCTTGGAAGAGAAATTTTCCAGGATAATCTTTAGTTTTATCAGATAATAATAAAATTTGTACAATCACATCAATAACTTTTCTGTTGATTCTATATGCTTGAACAAGTGAAGGCAATATTTCGTTGAAATCAGTGATTGTATACATTTTTTGGCATAATGTCAAAGCATTATGTATTTGCCCATGCTCTAAATAATATTTCATTAATGGAGTAACTACAATATATTCATTTATTCCATAGCCTGTCAATTTTTTCAATGTTCCCATTGGATCCCAAATACTTATATAAGGGATTATATAATCAGATAATGTAGTCCAATCTAATTTGACCTCCATTTGTACTGAATGATCAATAACTTCATAAATACCTGGTTCACCTTTTTGTTTAAAAATTTGTATTAGCAATGGCCAGTAATAATGTGATCTGATTTCTACATTATTTTTCGCCATTTTTCCTAATAGTATAAATGATAGATCTGTCCTATTTGAAATCAGAGCCCCTTGTAATAATGATAGAGCCACCGTAGTGAATCCAAAATTCTCAGAAAACTTGTTGCTAATACTTAAAATTGTAGGTATATAAGTTTCACTACTTGCCAAAGTTTTTAAAAAATATTTTGATGCATGAAGAATATCATGAGTAAAACCTTTCGTAGAAAAAAAGTTCAGTATCAACAGACAATCATCGATTTTATTAAGATAAGTGAGTTCGATTATAAAATTTATAAGAAATGGATCTGCAAGCATTTCTTTCACTGGAATATATTTAAAAATATGTTCAATACTTTCACTTTTATTAGCCAAGCTTAAGTTCTTCATAATTTGTAAGAATTGTTTTGTAGATATTGAATATTGTTCTAATAATTCAATTACATTATCAACATCACCTTGTTGTGCATAACCGCATGCTAAACTTCCAAAAAGTTCATTTGGTACTTCAGTGTGTGAATCAATAACACTGTTTAGAGCATATCTTGCAGAAGCCATGTCATTAATTTTTGAATAAAATTTTATCAATAGATTTATTACATCTAAATTTAATGAATATTTAAGTTCTTTTAACTTTTTTAGAATAAAAACAGTACTATCTAAATTACCACTATTAGCAGATACATTTAATAAATGGATATAAGTATCCTCAGTGGGTTTTAGAGTCATGTTCTCAATAAATTCTTGAGGTATTATATCTTCATAATTTTGAGCACAAGCATTCAAAAATGTGTGATAATAATCGAAAGTAAATGTGTAATGTTTTTCTTTTAATAAATCCCACATGTGATATACAAGTTTCTGTCTTGCTTCTGGCTTAACATTAGGCAAAAATTCTCCACAACAACTGAGTAAAAAAATGTTGGTCGAATCATCAACTTTTGCATTTAATGCAGCAAAAATTTTTAATGCCTCAAGCAAAATTTCATGATCAACTATAGAATTTTTTAAATTAATTTTCAACAATTCTATGTAAGATAACAATTCATTTATTTGGCGAGTATTTTGACGTCTATTATAATAATAATTATTGTTTGAAGGAAATTTATTATTGTTATTTACATCATTTTTATCATGAATTTGTTGTTTTTGTATGTGAACAAGAGATTCTGGATAACCTCTTCTTTTCATGTTTTGTACAAATCTCTGTATAAATTGAGCTTGACATGTCACAGATCGTGTTGAAAAAGCTCTAGTAAACCGAGAACATAACCGCACAGATAACATTTGATATTTTTTATTTAATTTTTATTGATTACTCAACATTTATTAATATTTCTATAATACAAATAATTATTAACCTCTCACGTTATTTTTATTAAGAAAGCCGGCATGCATGTATTTTGAACGTTTTCGTTTTTATCAACATCCGATCGTGTAGTAAGTGAATAGATGTCGCTTAATTTTGTTTCTATAATGAACGGAAAGTATTTTTTTGCTATAACTTGTAATTGAAAGAGAAAAATTTTTGTACAATGAGGGATATTCATATCATATCGAAGCAAATAAAGTAATTAATTTTGAATAAATAGAATTGTAATTGAAATTTAGTAAATGAAGTAATGTAACATTTAAAAATAAAGAATTCACAGTAAACATTAAATGATTTGAATTTAGCGCGAAAAATAATTTAATTTTTACATCTTTTATCCTGAGTATCTCCCTCAACGGAGTTGCATTTGATACGGAAGCAACTTTAACAGAGTTCCATATAATTAGGGACAAAAGTCACGCTCTCATATTAAAATTCTTTTCAAATCATATACAGTACCATTTTTATTATTTTTATTACAAATAATTATGCTTCAATTTGTTTAGAACTCTTTGAAGGCAGAATATCTTCTTTAATTGCATTGATTTCTTTAAGTAATTCTTGTCTTTCGCCAAAGAAATTTTTATACCACATTAGGTGATCTATTTTTTCTTGAACTTTCATATATGGATTTTTAGAAAGACCAATACAAACTAACTCCATGAAGTGACGAATAGGTCCTATTTTTGGACACCAATCTTCAATGTGTCGTTCCAAAAATACGTGTTCGGAAAACGGAACACTTTCTTCTTCTTCATAGCCTAGATATATAAAAAATTATTTAATTAGTTTATGCTCTAAACTACCTATGAATTTAAAAATACAAGTGATTACCATATTCATTATTAATTGGAAACTTCCATAGTAATCCTGCCTCAGTCCACTGAATCATTTCTTGATATATGTTTTCTGGAGGATGTTCAAGTAATAATTTAAGCTCTTTCTGTTCAAGAGCACACCAAATTGACATTTCTTGATTTTGAGTAGCTAAAATATCTTTTTCTATTTTATCAAAAATTCCTAGCCGCTTACCGCTAAATAAATTTACGGATACTTCTTTAACTCTGAATTCAAAAATTATCAAACATTAGAATTAGAAAATTTTGTAAATGTATCAAATTTTTCTAAAACATATAATACCTGAATGACATTGTACTAGGCCTACGTTGCTGAAATCTTTTGGATAACTCTTCGATTTTTGATGATCTTGAATATTTACTTTGAGGTAAAGATTTTTCTTTAGTTCGTTCTATTTTCATACCTGATAACAACTCACTACACATAGTAATAATTAAAATTCAACGTTTTTTTTCACTATTGATACACGAATTATGTAGAAAAAAATATAAACTACCTCAAGGACATTTCTGGACCAGCTTTAATATCTTTACTTTCCTTTGGTATCTTTACTTCAGTATCTTTAGTTTCTGGAGCTTTAGGTGATACTCTTGTTGAAAAAACTTTATCGACTAATTCTTGACGAGTTTTTTCGGTATCTCCGCCCAAATAATCAGCTGTTTCTTTTGCTGCAGTTATAATTGACTGTTCTGTAAATAATATTGCATCAGTGATAATTTGAGAATAAAATCCTATATCATTTGATAACACTTGAACAAATTTCTTATATACAAACCTAAAGTTGGTGTCTGTAATGGTTTAGGCTCTTTAATTCGCTTTGGAGCTGATCGAAAAGTCCTCGATGCAGATGTTTCCTGTAATTACATTATAATAAATTACTCATTATTTATACTTAGTAAACATTTCAATCAAGTAGTAAATAACATACTGTCATCATTTTTGTCAATAGATTATTTAATGAATCAATGGATTCTTTATTCGTTTTAGAAGGGACATTTTCAGGCTGTTTTTTAATTTCTTTTTTGCTTTTATCATCATCTGAATCAGAATCTGATGAAGAAGAATCTGAAGAAGAGTCTTTTGCATTCATTGCATTCACAGATGAATGTAGATAGTGTTTATTAACTGTTCGTAGAGTAAGAATACGTCTGAAAAAAATAAATCAATGATGAATATCTTTTAAATCCATTCTGAAGCAACAGAAAATAATAAAAGAGGTTATGTTTTATTGCTACGTATAAATACACATTAATAATCATTTAACTATTTACCTATAAATTAAATGCATTGTTAGAATAGTATTCATAATAATAGTTCTTTGTAGAAAATATTTAATTTATGACACTATAATGAATTCATTAATTGTTTTAATAAAACCGGTGTATTCCTATCAACACAGCGAATTAATACAGATGACATTTATCTTTGCTCATTTGATAAATTGCACTTAAACATTATTATGATGTATTCAGCGATTTACAACCAAAACTATAATTAGTTATTATAAACACGTGATGTGATCATCCAAATTTTATTTAAAACCTCCAAAAACCAAAATCAGTTCAGTAGTGATTATTACAGAAGACAGTCAGGAGCGGCTGCAATAAGTTGTAAAAAAAAAAATTTGTGTTCAGTAATATTTTTTTTCATTATTATTAGAATCTTTTTTAACTAAAATTTAAAATATTATTACGCAGTTAAAATATTATTAGTTAATTATATCACATTTAATGTGAATTATACAAAAATTTTTAAAGCGATATCTACGTTACTGAGAAAGTCGGTGAAAGTCGGCTAATTTCGTGAGGATGTATCTCTAAAGGATGCAGAAAGCATATTTCCTCATTCGCTATGAACATTCTCATTGTAGAATTACTATGAACTATCTAATTTATAAAGATAGAATTAATTAGAAGTTTGTTGATTTGTCACGAAATTTCATTATTTATTTATAGTGTCATGATGGCGCGAGTGCTTCTGACAAACGTCATTACTATAGAAAAATTGGGCTAAGTGTTTATTCATTTTAGTGTAACGACCTGAGTGAGGTCTTTCGCCAACATTTGCTCTGTGCTTTTGTTCGTGGACCAAATTAGTGATCACCAGTGATTCATATTCAAGTTTTTGTTTTGTGAGAATAACTTTTTTATTCAAGTCGATCCATTACATTTTACCAGTTAGTTTTCTGACAAATTTGGAGCAACATGAAGAGATCTAAACCAAGTTTTTTTGCTGATATTTACAATCAACCATATGATTATAATACTAGGGTTAAGCTTTATAGCAGCAGTAAAAGTAATAAAAATTATTTCACATTATTCATATGTCAGTTAAATATATTTTAAGTAAAATTCCATTGAAGTATTCTCTACTTTTATCATGAGATATACAAACATTCTAGATATTTCTAACTACAAATGGATTAATAATAATGATTGTTTTTTTCAATTATTTCAGCAAGTTTACAATTAATTCAACGAATGTCACTGGTGAAACGTCTTAAAGTACATAGAGGCTGTGTCAATTCAATATGTTGGAATAGTACTGGAAGACTAATTCTCTCAGGAAGTGATGATCAACATCTAGTCCTTACCGATACACATAGTCATAAAGTAAAATAAACTAATATTTTGGCATAACAAAAAAATATATATCATAATTGATTAAATTTTGACATTAAATCTGATAAGCCTAATCTTGTCACTTGATCAAGAAATTTATCTATGATAAAGATCCAAGATTATTTTTAGACGTGTAAATTTTTTTTCCAAATCTAATTATCACCGTAAGATATAATTTTATTTATTGATGTTGAATGTATACTTTTGATAAGATTTACACCAAAAAATTTTGTCAAATGTCTTCGAAAAGAGGAAGTTACTATAATAAATGTAGTCAAGGTTTAACATTGGCCTACATAGGAAATTGGCAACTATGCCAAATGGGATAATGAAATTTAACTCATGTACTCCCTGATACTAATTATACCCTTTGATTTACAATTATTTTTTTAAGACGACATAAATTCTGTTGTTAATGCTGTAATAATCGATTGCAACCATCAGTCAAGAAATACATATTTTATTTCTGATACAGGTATTGAACCATTATAAAACTAGCCATAGAGCAAATATATTTAGTGCCAAATTTTTACCATATAATGGTGACCATCGTATTGTGTCTTGCAGTGGAGATGGAATGATTCTTTATACAGGTAATAATGCTGCTGTTTTAGTTATTTTCAAGTCTTGAAATATAAAGAAGACTTACTGATTTTGTAATTTTTAATTTTAGACTTTATGCGAGCATCAGAAACCTTTCATAATCATTTTACATGCCATAATGGTACTACTTATGAAATAGCTACTGTTCCTGGAGAACCGCATACTTTTCTTAGTTGTGGAGAAGATTGTACAGTTCGCTATTTTGATCTTCGTGTTAAATCTTCATGTAATGTATCAAGATGTAAAGAGGTAGATATTTATCATTATTATTTGAAGAAAATCATAAATAGATCTAAGCTAGTTCATAAAAAATTCAACATTTTTTAGGATATATTGATTTTACGTCAACGGCCAGTTACAGCAATGTCGATCAATCCTTTTATGCCTCATTATTTAGCCATAGGCTGTTCTGATAGTTCTGTAGGAATTTACGATCGGCGGATGTTGAGTATTGGAGCAAAAAGTATTTATTTAAAATTGAATAAATAAATTGATTTAATTCGTGAAAAATTTATAAATAATTTGTTTTTAGATTGGTCAGATGAAAATAGTATTCCTCCAGTGTCCATGTTTACAGTGCCAGAGTTTGAAGGACATCCTTATCGTATAACATCTCTTTGTTATAGTCCAGATGGGAATGATGTTCTTGTCAGTTACAGTAGTGATCATATTTATTTATTTAGTGCCAAGGTATGGTAAAATATTTTTTGTACAACCAAACTATGTTTTCAACATCTTTTTGTTTTTCATAAATAATTTATTTTTAGAATCAAGGTAGTGTATGTTTAAAAAAAAATTCGCCTCTGGAAAAAAATAAAAATAAAAGACAACCAGCAAGATCTTTACAACCAGTCCGTAGATTAAGATTACGTGGTGATTGGTCAGATACTGGTCCAGATGCACGACCAGAACGAGAAGGTGGTCGTCGTAATGGTGCAGGTAAATCACTCAAGTCATATTCTAGTCAGGTTGATTCTATTATTGAGAATAATCGAAGATTACATAATTCCATAATAATCTTGTGTAGAAATAGCTCAAGCTCGGCCTATGTTACATACATCATTAATGCAAAGAATGACTGACGTATTAAGCAGAATGTTAAACGATCCTGCTACAAGGGCAGCTCTAAGTGGTGGTGGTGAAGATAGCTTTCAAGGAGTTATCGATCGACATACAAGCGGTCAACAGGGAGAAGGTACTAGTGAAAATTCTGGGGAAGAAAATAATGACCTACAAACTATGGACACGGAAGCAAATGTTCGAGGAGCAGGTAATTAAAAATTTAGAAAATTAAAGTCAAGTAGTAGTAAAATAAAAATTACATCTTTATTTTTTTGATATTAATTTTATAAAAGATGGCCAAGAAAATGAAAGTCTAGAAGCTTCTAGGGATAATAATTCAACAGAAAATCCAGAATCTTCTGGTGAACAAGAAGACGTACCAAATTCTGTTACAAATAATTCATTATCAGAATTAGTCGATGAAGAGATTGAAGATAATTCTGATAGAAATAACGAATCAAATCAATCGGAAAGATTAGTTCAGTCGAGTCAATCAAATTCATCATTGAATAACAAAGAAAATAGGAATGAAGTAACAGATGATATTGATAATCATAATAATCTTCAAGGTAATAGCTCTAATAATGTTGAAGGCACAAGGGATGAAACCATGATGGAAAATCTTCAAGACAGATTGACATCAATGAGAGATGGTTTTCTTGAAAAGTATTTATCTATATTTATTCTCATAAATATCGTGGGCTTGTAAATGTTAATAACTAATGATTTTCATAGTGACAATTGTAATTTTAGACATGGTAGCGAACCTGCAGTAAATCTAACATATTCTGACAAAAGTTCTACAGGAGCAACCATTTCCATGGGCGTAGCAAATGAAGTCATACGAAATAGTTATCATCCTGGTAATTATTCAATTAATTTACTTTCTTAAAACAATATTTAAATTATATTCATAATTTTTTTTTTTTTAATTTTTCAAGGACCATCAAGTAGTCGAAATTTAGATTCCAAAACAGTTACCAAATCATCTAATCCACCTGATAGTGAAGATAGTAAATCATATAAGGAACTCTTTGACCGTGAGTAATTTCAATATTATCCTTACAAAATGAACTCGAAAGAAATTAATAATAAAAATAATTTTAGAAATAAATGAGGATGTTTACACTGACAGTGAAGATGAATCAGAAGAACCCAGCAATCGGTAAATAAACATAATTAAATGAAAAGAATAAAATCGATCGCAATTGAATAAAATGTTTATATTCAACAGTGTAGTAAATCCAATAGAAACAGAAATGGATGAAGCAGTAGCAAATATACGGGCTGCCTTTGGTTGCAATCAATCTATCAATGTCAATACCTCAACAGAATTTCATGTAAGACAAAAATATATGGGCCATCGCAATGCTAGGTATGATAAATTACTTCATTTAGAAAGTAAAACCCGTTGCATTTATTTTTAAATTCTAATAATGTATTGACGTACCAAACAAACTATTGTGTGACTTATTTTGGTATACTGACGTTTGTAGTAGTATCCCAATAGTAAGTAGAATTCCGTAGTAGTGAAACTATTGATAAAGATTCCAAGTGGATTGGGCCAATTAGAATCAGCCCATCCAAAATTCTCATCGCTTGTCCTTCCCTCGTTTGACTCTAGTTTCTTTAGGACTATGATCAAAGAAGCAAATTTTTGGGGCAACGATTTCGTCATGTCAGGCAGCGACTGTGGTCACGTTTTTATATGGGAGCGAGAAACTGCGAAACTCTGTATGTTACTTGAGGCTGATCAACATGTAGTCAATTGTCTACAACCTCATCCCTATTTACCTATATTGGCAACATCTGGCATTGATTATGATGTAAAGCTATGGGCACCGATAAATGCGGAAGCCAATTTTAACGTTAACTTTGCAGAGGATGTGAGTTATTTTATTTTATTAATATGCTTAATAATAATTAAATTAATATATACCAATGTAAATTTTCATATAGCTCCAAAAACGTAATGCAGTCATGCTCGAAGAGACCAAAGACACAATCACGGTTCCAGCAGTATTTATGATCCGGATGCTTGCTTGTCTCAATCAAATACGCAGAGGTAGTGATTTTTAACGATAAATTCATCAGATCACGAATAGATAATTAACGAATTTGTTTAATCATATGGGACCTGTATTCATTAATATCATACTGCTGGATCAAATTAGATTCTTTATTGTATAACACAAATATTTAATGTCAATTGATACTTACAGTTGCTTATATTATATTATACTAACAGCTTTTTTTTTGCTTGACTTACCAATAATATGTTATTAAACTGAGCTCTCAATTTTTTATCACGAATTTGTATGCTTTTTTCACTCTGTCAACGACATCCTCAAACGACATCCATTAATCAATAACCTAATAGTTAATGATCATTTATCAATATACAGAAATAATATTATTTATTTCAAATGATTAGACGCCAAGGTATTAGTATAAAAAGATTGAATGGAATACGTGCTTTTTTACTTCCCTATTCCCCGAATTATTTATAAAATCTTTTTTTTTATGGCAGATTTAAACTGTTTGTAGGACGCGGACGTAATCGACGCAGGAGTAGCGATGAAGCTGACGAATTACGAGGAAGCTAAAATATTTTCATCTTACATTCATCAAGGTACTATCGTAAATATATTGTAATGCTATTTCGCAGGTAGATATGGCAATAGTGATACAACTTTCAAAAAGGCGAACCATAAGTTAATTTCATATAGTCAAATAATTGAATTAGACCAAATATTCTTGCATTTTTACAGTTTGGAATTGGAGTGTTATTCGTTATTTCTATAATATATTAAATAACAATTTATATACTTACATATTATTATGAGTGATAATGATTATAATTCCCTTCTTTGCTTTATATTTAGTTAAAGACATGGATGTGCCTTAAATGATGAAGAATCTCAAATATTTTGCCGACAATAAAAAAAAATTTAATTTTACAATTATTTAGTTACTTAAATGTTGGATATTCAATTATTATCCATATGAATTACATTAATTACAACTGATGAAATAATTTTTATATTACATCACAGTTGCTTTTGTGTGTAATATATTAAATAATGTAGAAATAATTATAAAATTATAGAATATTGAGAAGTTGCCGTTTTCAAATGTAAAAGACGTGCAATATTTTCAGTTAACTATATTGGTCGTAAATTTATTATAATGTATGACGGTAAATGTATGAAATTCTAATGTGAACATTACAGTTTTATAATAAAATACAATAATTAGATTTGCAATATTTCATTATCAATCCACTATCATATAATTTATCATACTTATTTATTTTGTTCCATTTTTTTCTAAAAAAAAAACATATATCTCGTAAAAGTGTTTTGATCTTTTCATTTTCTAAACAAAGGATGTCTTTATAAATATAAAACATATAATTAATATTTTCAATCTGCTTTGATGTCAAAAAAAAAAAAAAAAAAGGAATAGTAAAAAAGATAGAATTGTAAAAACGATTTCATTCTAGAATAATATTAATTTTGTCTCTATCACGATTAAACGACTTATTCTTTCTCTTTTGTTAAATAAAAAAGTTTTATATTATTATTATTATTCATTCTATAAATGGTAAGTATAATAATACATTAATAATAAGTAGGATAATTTTACGATTGAAAAGGCATCAAAGATTGGGATAAAAATTTACTGTTTATTTACTGTATCTTCTGTTACCCCATTAATTTTACAAAGAATGAATAAAATGTAAGTATATTGTTAAGAATGACAAGCCGTCTTTCGCGAGGGAGTTATAAACAAAAGAATTCTCTTTCAAAGATGTACTCATTATAAGTAACTACTATACATCAACAAGACTTAGATAATAATGGTTTTTATACCACCATCTCTTCCTAATTGTACAAGATCGAGATCAATAGTTTACGAGCTCTATCCCGTCTTTGAGAAATATTTTATGAGCAACTTATTTTAACAAATATTTCCACATCTTCAAGGTTTACTTTTAGATGCAGGAATATTCGAAAAATGTGTTTCTTAAATTTTTTTTTTTCAATTTTTTTCTTTTTATAAATAGCAAGGAAATAGTTTTAAACAACCATCGTAAAATTACTCGAAACGTTGTTTTTTTTTTGTAAAATAATAAGTTAATAAATTCGATATATAAATTTCAAACTAAACTTTCGTAGATCTACCCTTTATTTCCGTATAGAGCGTATAAATTTACCGATGATAATAAATTTTTTTCTACATCATCATTGCTTTAATGATGATTATTCGTATCAGTAATGAAACATTGCGCCTGCACAAATATATTTTTAGTAGCGCAAATTCATATACTCTCACACCAACCAGATTGTATTTTACGTATTTGTATTTTATGTCTTATACGCTATAACGTGACATATAACACATTAATAACATTAGGCCAGACGTCAGAGGGATGAACATTGTTATTACAGAAATTTATCTCTGTTTAATTTATCTCAGTCATTCAAAAAAAGCTACAACAACATATAATGATCCAGACATAAATATCTTTAATAAAATTATTCGTAATTTATAAAAGTCGTGTGATTCATTGTATTGCGAATAGAACTAAAAATTAAACTTGACATTCAATTAAATTTAGACATGACTTGAAGTTTAAGTTGTGACATAAATGAATAAATAAAAAAATTTAATAAACATCAAGTTAATCAATTGGAAAGATAGGAATAAAAATTTTCAATTAACTCCAATCATTCTTTTTTATTTTCCATCTCATTTTAATTGGCTGATTTATCGAGTACATTTTTTTAATGAGTACTGTAATGAACTATAATCATCCCTCGATTTAGTGATGAGAATGATTTTAAAATAAATATTTGATGAAATATAATTGGAAGTAACAATGAAAATCATCAATTAACTATAAGTAAAGTAGAAATAACAAGTGCATATATAAATGGATTTATAAATATTAGCATGATACTTGCAAATGCCACATAGTTTTGATAATATTTTTTTATTTTTTATTTTTTTTTTTTTTTGTTGCAGATTAGTATTTGTATTGTATTGTCAACGTTTGTTACTTAGTATTGTGTTTTTGTTTGTCATTTGTGGTGAATTGGAATTTTTTGGTTGAGTGGAGGATAGGGTTGCGAGAGGGGGGTGGGTTGGTTTTGGGGTTGGTTGTTGTAGTTGTGTTTTGGTGGGGGTGGTTTGGTGGTGGGTGGGGAAGTTTCTTTTGTTTACTTGAGCGAGGTGAGAGAGGGAGTTGGGGTGTCGGTGTTTGTGGTTGTTTTTTGTTGTACTGGAGCTTGGTGTTGGTTGTGGGCATGTGTGGTAAGTTTTAAGTGTTAGGGGATTGCTTGGTGGTTACAACACATTGGTTGTGGTTATGGGTATGGGTGTGGGTGTGGCGTATTTTTTTGATGGTTTTGGTTGTTGTTATTTTTGATAGGATGTTGTTTCGTTGTTATGTGGTGTATTATTGCAAATCGGTCAGTGTTTTGATGTTTATTTTTTGTTGCTGGTGTTTGATTACGTGTGGGGTTGGGTGGAAGAGTTTGGGTGTGGGTGTGGTTTGGAGTTGAAGAGGATTGCGGGCTGTTTATATGGCGTGGAGGGCTGTATACGTTTTGTGTTGTGTGTTTGGCATGTGATCGGGGTGGAAGTGATTTTTTCGTGAGTTTTTTATAGATTATATATATTAAACAATTTTTTATATAATCTTATTAAAAGTAATTAACTTCTGATAGTTTGAGACTCGACTCCTGACAACTATGAAGAATGTACGAACGTGTAGAAATATTTATCGTATTAACGAAGTAAATTCGATAAAAATTTTTTTCTTAGTAATGGTTGTTAATTTATTTTATTGATTTACGTGAGACACTTTTTTTGAAATAATACTTATATTAATTTTTAACGCATGTTATTTAAAATCATGCGAAAAAAATTCAAACGGAGAGCATAAATTAACCCTCATTTTTATTTTTCCATTATTCGTATCATTATTTTTTGTACGCCCAGACTCGAGCTACTCTAAAAATTTTCATCATTCTTTGTATTCATCCATTTAAGACAATTGATTTCATTCAGAGTTTAACTATTGAATATGTATATATTTGTATGATATTCACCACAATTAATACTTATTTAGTAAAACAATTATTATTTATCTGATAATGAAAAATCACCAAAACCAATCAAATTTTTTTAAAGACTTACTTACAACATTTTAAAGATATTTAGATACTATTATAACAAACAGCAATAATTTTTCGCAACCAAACATGAATTTAAAGCATCAATAAAGAGCAATCGTATTACATAAATTTGTCACACTGTCACAAAAACTTAACAAATGATCTAAAACAATAATAAATATGGAAGAATACTCTGTACAATTTTTATTATTAATATATTATATTATTATTATTAATTAATTAATTAATTAATTAATATTATCATAATAATAATAATAATTAGTAATCATTATTATTTAAATGATGTCTCACCTTGCCTCGCTTAACAATACTTTAACTAGCGAAATATTATTTTAAACTCATTTGTTTCTTCAATAATGAATTAATATTTTTATTCTCATGTAATTTATTTAAAATTTGTTATAATTAATTGAATAAGAAGTTATATTGCAAGTCAGTGCACTATCAGTTTAGACGGGCACAGGTAGACAATCTAATAAGCCTGAACCTCTCTGGAAGGAGCAGTGATGTGAGAAAAAGGGACGATATAATGGGCCGACCCAACGGACGATGAACGCTTATCGAGGTGGGATAAGACGTATCAATAACGATCAATTGTGTAATATACTCATCTCTCCATCTTTCATTACAATGGATTTACTTTTCATACTCAATTATTGTAAATGTACCAAATAAATTTGTTGACTATCTTTTTTTTCCAGTTAAAATATTCTGATATTGATGAATAAAAAATAACTATTGTTTGCTATATAGACTATTCGAATAAATATATATTTGTATATGTATATATAGATTTGATCTGAAAAACGTACACATACTAATGGGGATATATTTTACGAGTCTCAAACAATTTATGTGAAGCATAAAAGTACATCAATCATTCTTTTTGTGTTTTTGTATTTGAAATTTAAAATTGATACGTCTGAATGATTCAATGGTAATGTATTGATAATAAATAAGGTATCATTTACCGCACATCTGATTTAGGTCTTGGCCCAACTGATTGTTTTTACTCTGAATTTGAATTTAGTCCATGTACTCTATAATTTAATTGAGAGCTGTAAGTTATCTCGATAATGCATCGTAATTCCTTTTTCTCTTTCCTCACTTATTGTATCGATTGCAGTCTTGGCGAGAGAGTCACTCATTGTATAAGACTTCGGGCAAAGTTTTAATATCTCATTTTGTTCCTCTTATAAGAGTCATAGCTACATGGCACGTTGGTCGATATTAAGGCTCGATCGGGCCAAAATTTATATTGAGACTCCCTAATTAAATTTGTTACTCTAACTAAGAATAAATCGTAAGCAGACTTCGTTTATCATCAGGTATCGTTGACGATAATGCATATTGTCTAATATGCGTAGTGTTCCCCATCTTCCTTATTTAACTTCCGTTTCTTCATTTCGCTGTGTTCATTATCCAAAGATAGCTGTAAGTACAGAGACGTGTTGGGGGATACATCGTCACATAGGAGACATTCTAAGTGTTAGGGCTCAGATGTGCCCACGGTTAAAAATTATATAGAAGAAATATCGTTATACGCTGCAGATTTTTTTTAAACTTTTTTTTTTTTTTTTTGAACTATTTACTTTTTTTGTCTTTCAACCCTTTTTTCGATTTAGCAATGTTATCAGTGTCTAATGCAGCGTCTTTACTGGTGTTAAGTACGCACCGAGATCTGAAATGTAAGTAAATGACATTATTTGTTCATGTGATATCTTTTTTTGTAATGTTATAAAACTTTATTTGTTTGTTTTCAAGCTAATTAGAATGAACATTTGAATTAATTGAAATCATCAAACCATTGAAATAATTTTTAGAAGTAAAAGAGAAATTTTTAAATCTTTGACTATTATTAGAAACTAGAATCCTTTATGAATTTTTTCTCTTTGTAACTGGAGTACTAGCCAATTCAATAGCATACCAGATTCTCAAAGAATAATCGGAGCGTTTGAACTTTGTCCATGACTTATTTATGATTGCATGAAAATGGAGATGGTCCTGTTACTGCACTTCGGTGGAAATGCACATTTTGCCATTTATTATCTTTTTTATGCCAGACTCGACTCTCTTCACTTTGCTGAGTATGTGCGACACCTTGCCTAAAAGGAATTTTTAAAGACTGTTGAAAACTCTTTCCAGAAGTAAGGTTTATTTTAAAAATTAACTTGAAACATTCACTTACTTGTCAACGTACTGAGTGAGTCTCACATATGCAATGCAGGCAGCATCCTCACCTAACAAATGCACATGAGGATTGAGGATTGTCGTGTTGACAGCTTTACAGCTTGAATTCTTCCCCAGGACTGCTTAAGTAGAAAATATAATGTTATAATAGATTACAATAAACACATTAATAATAGTAGTCATACTACTGCTAATAATTACTCATTCACAGTAAAAAAAATTCATTTACTAATAAGATAATTAAGAAACTCAAACAATAATATTTAACAAATAAATTACTGTCATTTGATAGATGATTTGAAATTCATGAGAGTAAAAGTTTGGTGAAGTACAATAGAAGCTCAGAAATGAATTCATCTACTGTACATGGAAGTTGCAAATTAGAAATAATTACCATTATCAAAATAAAATTTGTGAAAGTCCATTCCTTCGACTAAATTACCTAAAGCTTCTGGCTCGAATGCAGTCAGATGAGGATCGCAGATTTTCCTGTAAATTACCAACATACAAACGTCAAATATCATTTAATCAGATAATTACTATTTAAAAGCTGTCATTATCAAAGTAATTAACTTTTCTGAACAAGTGATAATTTAAGTTTAGACTAAATAAGATGATTAATAATATAGTCTAATCTTGCATTTAATAGACTTACGTGTAACCCTCGAAATCACCAGTATTGATATTTTCAATGAGTTGTTCCGTCATTTTGATGATCTCCTGACGGCGAGCTGTAATCGTTAATATTTTATGATCAGTAATAAACATACAAATGGAAAAAATTCTATCTCTTTTCGGTACATTGCACAGCACAACAGCCACATGCACGAATCATTAACATCCTATCCACGCCAATACGAGTTTTCGTCAGAATTATATATTTATTTTTTAATTTACGATTCATTAATTAAAATATATTTCATTATTTTGTGTTCCTTTTTTTTTTTGTTTAAAGAGAATCTAATAAATTTGTATACAGTTATATCTTTATTATCCCTATTATTCCTGCTGAATAATTTTTTTTTTTCAATTAATTTTTTTTTCAAGAGTGATATATTTTTTTTTAATTTAAAATATTTTTTTTTGTGCCAGATATTAGATCAACACGTGTGCGTTTAGACCTAAAGGGGCGTATGAGAATGAAGTAACGATATGAAACGACATTCATTATCGAGGATTGCTATTTTTTTTTATTTTTTTTATTTCAACATCAATGTTACTATTGTGTAATACCAATCAGCTAAATTAAACGCGAAACATCGATGCGAATGAAGTGATTTTATCACTCGTAGGGTGCGAATCAAAATGATTCGCTTATCGTTTCGTTGACGTAGCTTAGAATGCTATAAGGGACTAGAGAATAATATTTCGTTATTTTTATATCACAGCCAATTAAATACACATCCAAATACTAATTGTGATTCAATGTTTCATACATGTTGCATTAGTTTTCCTATTTTTCTAGGCTCAGATCCAATTAAAACATTTTATAATTTAAAACATACAAACATAGAATAATATTTCATTCAAATTCTGAAAAATTTATAATCGAATAGTTTTTCAATTACAACTTTGAAAATAATTTTTTTCGATGTCCTGAAGTTTTATGAGTTTAAATACGTTCACCAAGGGATAAAGTGTAAATAAAAGTTTAATTTATAATCCTTGAAGCCTTGAACTACGTCAACGAAGGACGAGTGGCTCTAATTTAAATGTCTCATCTACGTTTGTGCGCGTTACCTGAGCACTGCGAGTTCGTTGAGAGCTGGCTGCAGGTCTTGACGGGACACATGATTCTTATTTCTACAAGCATATACCTTCCTCATTAAAACACACATTCTTAAGTTTCATTTCGTTTTTTTTTTATTGCTTTGATTTGTATTTTCTGATTGCGCAGAAGCAGTTTCATATTTTGAAAGGAAACGTGATGTTAATTTGTTAATTCTACTTATTTATTTCAGGTAAGTAATATTAAATTACTAATAATTACTATTATTATCTATTTATTATCTACTTGATACAAATATTCATCACGTTACCTAATTTTGCAAACAAGCAGGAGTTTGTTATTGTTGTCTCTACCTCCTTTGACGTAATAATTATGGACTTTAGATTGGTTTACATTCTTTAACGTTCTTTGTAAGACTAAATAAATAGTTGTAATATATTTTTCTGCGTCATTACTTCTCTGTGGTAACCATGCGAAGTTTTTCTTTCTATACTATTTTTCAATTTAACAAACCGTTAAGTTTTAATGCACTAATTAAAACCTATAATGTAATATTGAATCAAAATGATTTGTAAATACATCAGTTTTATTCGTTGTTAATTATTGGCACATTTATTTCATTCACTTTTTTAAACTTAACTCAACTATTGTACAATAATACTATTGTGTCTTAACATATATTACACTATGCAACATTGAAAGTATCACTGGCATTCCGTAAGTTTGATGCAAAAAAGAAATAAATATTTTTTAAAAATAGTTTTTTAAATAAATTACACCTTAATAAAATGTTAAGTAATATAATTAATAATTTTGTAAGTATATAATTATTATAAATTAATTTGCATTTTAACACATAAAATCAAAAAACTATAGATAATATTATAAATAAAACGTAATTATTTAATTTTATCTTAAATAATAATGAAAAATAAAAAAAAAAAAAAAATCTTTATGTAATTTATAATAATCAACTAATAATTGTGACTGCATTCATGATGGAAAAAAAATTTCTATCAGGTTTTCAGTGAAAACTAAATATTTCATAAATTGCACAGTGTGATAATTAACATGTTACATATGATAACTATACGAAATGATTTTTGTACTATAATAAATATTTCTAAACAATGCTCACATGTTGATTGGTTTCTAAATATAAACATAAATCGTATATATTGATCATTATTGTATATTTTCATAATATTAATTCTATTGGAGGTGTGGTAACTAACAAAAGTGTGACGCATTGGTCATCGATAGGAGTTCAGGCGATGCTTCGAGCAAGTTAATTTAAATTAAACTACATCGTTTTCGGGACACACTATCATTATCCTGTTGAACTGTCAATTTGGTATTTGGTGAGGAACCTTTGGAGCAACCGACATCCTCCTTACCGTCTTCCACCTCGCTAGAGAGGTTGCTTGCACGGCGACTGTTGCTCGTAGGCTCTTCTGTTGATGATTAAACACACGTGGTACCAATGACAAATTAGCGTACATCAAAGACGAAGTGACAGTGTTAATAGTAATAATAGTAATGGTTGGAGTATCAGCAGTAATCGTAGCAGTAGTAGTAGAAGTGATGGTGGTGGTGGTGATAGCAGTGGTAGTAGCAGAGTAACATCAGAAGAGCAAGAAGTAGAATAGATAGATGCAGACATGCGTGTTGAGCACATACAAAAAGATGAATAAAAACAATCAAATGCATTAATACAGCGTTTTACAAAAATTCATTCATTAATAAATCAATAAAATAAATTATTTCATCATTATATTATGGTTTGATGAAAAGAGAATAAACAAAATTGATACTGAGATTATTTTTCTTAGTCTCGTTCACTTAAAATTTTAATGAACCGAAAGTTTATTCAATTATCATGATAATTTAATTAAAAAATTATTTATCTCGCTTGAAAATTAAAAAAGTTTCTAAAGTTATTTTTTCGCTTCTTTAGATTGAATAAATAAAATATCAAGAAGTGTATTAATATAGAAAGATAAAATTGAAGTAAAGATAATTGCTTTGATAAAAAAGATGTATATTTATTTTATTCAAGTCACTCTCTATTATAATTCGCTTTCAGAATGATAAATCCAACTGTTCAGTTAGCTATTCGAGTAACTATTAATACTTGTTTGATAATCTTCTTAATCGAACAATATTAGAAACTATAGATAGCTATCAAAATTATTGATAAAGCATTAGAGAATATTTTTATGGAATAGGATTTGTTGTTGAACTATTAACTTTGACAATCCATCGATGATTCCCATGTCGTATAAGTTTTCAACATACTTTTCTTTAATCCATAAAAATTTCTGATGTTCATTCAGTTATTTTCATTCCTTTTCAACATGACAATATACATCTTTTTTTAAAAATGTGTACTAACGCTACATATTATTTGATAGATTAAAAATTCATTCCAAAGTATGTGTCAAGTTTCAAAGTGTCAAAAAGAATGAAGTCGGAATAGAAAAGCTTGATGGAACGAAGATTACAGACCATTAGTTGAATGTCGATGAGAGACGTTGTTGATGTGGACAGCTGATGAAAATGAGGACAATATACCAGTTTGACTATTTTGACTGTTGGTACTGCTAATACTTCCACTGCTGTTGCTGTTGGATTTTCCATTGCCAGCTAATCATGCAATCAACCATACAACTAAATATTTATATCTGCTCCATTGTTCCCAATGTACTTTCCTCTAGATAATGAAGGTAAGCTCTCCATTGATTGGCAATGATATCAAAGTACTTGCTCATTCTTACCAATCAGTATCAGCTATGTCATATATCTTCGACAATATTATCAGCTTAATACTTTACAAAAGATGTGATAGAGGATACTAAAATTTGTGCAATTTATTATTTTAAGGATTCATCATTTTGCATTTTCAATCCAGTATTTTTCATAATAAATTTAAGATTTAATCAACATAAAATGTTGTAGTAAAATATTTAATTTATTATTTATAGAACCTGAATTGAAAACTAAAGGACTAAAGTTTTTTATTCTTCCACTGTTGCAAAAAGAAGTCATTTATTTTTTGTATGTAATACTATTTTTAAATTATAAAAACTGCAAAAAGCCAGCTATTCAGTTTGCTAACCCTAGTCCTTTATAATCTGTTTTTTATTTCTCTCTGGTAAATAATTTCATTTAAATAAAAATATTATAAGGTAAAAAATAATCGTTTGTTGAATAAAAAGTTTACTAAAAAAATATCAAGCTTTAATTGTCACCCATTTCTGTAGGAAGTTCATAAAACTATGGTGTTGAGTGATATCTAAGGGTATTACTAGTCTGACTAAAGTAAAAACTTACTACTTCGATGAAATATTTTTCTTCGTTGGTTGTCATGAACGGTTTAGATACATGCTTTTTAGGCTATCTAGCGTTTCTTACTTATTTTTAAGATGCTAAAAATTCTTACCAATGTAGGTTTGATAGAAGAACAGTGGAAAATTATTTTTAATTACCATGCTTGTGTGCTTGATCTCGAGGCATCGTCAGAACGACCGATAATCAATATATAGCGATATTGTTTACTGTATTACAATTATGTCGCCTAGCTAGTATTTAATAATTCATTATACTTATAATTAAATAAAGAATGTACATTTTTATACACCTATTCAAATAATTGGCTTACATTGTAGCTGATAATATTATTAGTCACATATACGAAATGCTTACGAGCCTATTTTGAGCGTTATTAAGTTAAATATCATGAGAAATTGCTTTTAATTACAGTTGGCAAATAATGACATTATATAATACTTATTCAGTTATTTCAGACCAGTGAAATAATTCAAACGTAGATAGAAACACTCGAAATCAACAAAAGAAAATAATGAATAAAGGTATTTTTAAGAATTCATAAAAAATTAGTTAAATTTGAATATTGAAGGCGAACAGGTGCAGTTCACAAGCATTTTTTCCTTCATTAAAAACACTCGTAACAATAATTAGAGGCATTTGTTCAAACTGAACATGACCGAGTCGACTTTTATTGGCAAAATCGAGTGACTCGGCGTTTACCTTGTGCCCCTTGTAGAAGTACTGCAGCTATTCCTAATGGATTGCCTGATCCTTGTGCCTGTTTGCTTCCTGTAGCAGCACCCATAACTTTGGAGAATATAGATGCAGCTGCGGGACTATTAGGCGGTGTGCCCTGGGACGCGTAGCCTAGTTTTTTTTTTCAGGGAATAAAAATTTTAATTCCAATATTTTTCATTGATTTTTGAATTTTTTATTTCAATCACTTTTTCAATACTTCTGGAATTTTTATTTTATCATTATCACATTTAAATTATTCATATTAATTCATCATTATGGTTAATTTCTTACTAATTCCAAATTTCTTATAGCAGAAATACAATTTTTTTTATTGGTTTAGTGATGTTATTTTTTAAATTAATAGAAAAATAACAATATTATTGTAATAAAAAATAACTAAGAACAAAGGAAAATTTTTAAAAATGTTATGCGATGGTCAAATTATAATGAAAAGATTACACGTTAGTTTACGCGTATTTGAGCTTGATAAGAATAGTATTGCGATGCATATATTCTAATATATGACAAGATCATCTAAAATAGAATAATGACCATGGCCTAGCTTATTAAATATTCAAATACTCACATTATTAATTTAACAATAAACATTATCAATAATAACTGAATATCAATTAAAAAATCACCAATTGAAAAATTGAAATATCAACTTTGTAACTCACTGTCAGATTGTTTAGACGTTCCTGGATTACTTGATACTACAGACATCGTGACTCTTTAACTAGTCTCAAAAATATTTAAAAATACTCGATGTACTTGAAGGCAGTGAAAACTTTGACAATAATTAAACAATTAGAGAAGATTAAATTTCAGCTCAATGATATTATTAACACGATACATATTTATTACGTCAGTAACATTCAATGTTACTCGAGCATGATAAACGAGTTCTCGAAACCATCGTGATCTGTTCCGGAATACTAAAAGACTGACTAGACCAGGTAGATATTTTTGCCAGTCTGTATAGTAGAGCCTAAAACTGTGAATAGGGTGTATAGATGTACATCAGTTTATCTCTTTCTCTTTCTTATCTTATTTCATCGGTCTTTTCTCTTTCTACTCTTCTTCAACATCTAATCGACATTCTCATTGCTTCCGCTACACACGCATATAATGCTCAATGTACACGCGAAAATTTATTTTTATAACATCGTTGCTTCTACTTAATATTTTTAGCTGCAACATGGAATTAAATTAGTTTCACTTATTCATCAGATTGACGATCGTTTAACATTTACATTCATTTTACTTTGTTCATTTTTATTTGTTAGGCTAAAACTCATTTCCGGTTAAACATAAGGCACACCGCGTACAGGTTGAATTGCTTTTAAAAAACCATTAATTTTTATTGAAAAAAAATTTCTTTTTTTAAAAATTAATGCTTTTTTACAATATAAATAATACTTTGCTATTTCTACTATTTTTATTATTGAAAAAGCTCAGTTTTAAATTGAAAACATTAATAGATAACTTCGCAGGTTAATACTTTGATTTAGAGTTAAAGCTCAGAGGAGGTCAAGACAAAATTTTTAAGAGCTTGACTACAATTTGTATAAGCTAGCAAAAAGCTAGTGGTATGTATTTATAAATAATAGTTGATTATCAATAGTGCTCGAAGCTCGTGTTAATTATTCAAAGATAATTTTTCTATGCACGAGGACAAAAATGTATTCGCGATTTTTAGTTTTATATCGAAATAATGTGCGTTGACCCGAGCTTCGCGCGTTGCAATGTAAAAAAGCAAAAGAAAAAATAAATATACTCGAGGCAAAAAAATATAATAAAATGACTGAAAACATAAATGGCTAAAGCGTAAAATTAATATGTATAGGTGTTGAAACAAGAGAAAATTATATTTTTATTATATGATAGTTTCATTTTTACTCTTATGTTAAAGTATATATATATATATATATATATATATATATATATCAAAACGTACATAAATAAATGTTAAAAAAAATTTTCTCCATTATTTCAACAATCAAGAAATGCGTATTTATCAAAAAAGATCTAAAATCATGGCACTAATAAAAAAAGTAAGAGGCTAATAAAATACTAAAGCATAAATTAAATGTTAAAAAAGTGTTAAACATTTAAATATTAAGACATCTAAAATTCATTAATTGATTAATTAATTAATGTCTCAAATCTATGTAGATACTTGTTATACATTTGGTAGCGTGTAAGTGTGGGTGTCAATATGCTTGGCATTTATTATCGACAGTTTAAAAATTTTTTTTGAATTGTTTAGTATCTGGGTTACCTTCGGGTTCTTTGGCAATGACCGTGCTGCTCCGGTCGACACCTCCCTTCTTATCCTCTGTACAACATATATACATATACATCTCGTACGCATGTACATTATACGTTGTTTAAATTTACTTCTATTTACATCTAATTATTTATGACTCATCGATACTCGAATCTTAAATACTTTACTTTATCTAACAAAACTTTTTTAAATTTTATCTTATCGTATTTTTATTATTTAAATGGTCTTAAAAAAACTTTATTTTCAAGATACTTTTAATTGTAATTAAAATTACGGGGTATATTTGTGTCAAAAAATGATTTATCATCAATTATTTAATATCTTTATGATGGGTTTATTTTTAGAAATACTATATTTAATACCATTTGTGAAATTAGACTTGATTGTAAGAGAAAAGATAGAGGGATGACAAGTAATCATGCGAGGTACAAGAGTTACATGCACACAGCGATTATGGAAATGTACTTATTTTCTAATATGTAAAATGACTCTACGACTGCCCTCTACTGATACAATATCTAATAATAATGATTTATGGTTTTACTTCTAGCAAAATTTATGGTGAAAATTCACTATAATGTGAATCTCTAAGGTATTCAATTGGTATATCAATATATAATGAACAGAGAGAAATGATTTTGAAATAAATTTGTGCAGTACTGTGTACTCGAGTGATTTTGCTGATGAAATTTATTGGCATAAATAAAACAATACGTGAATTATCCTAGATTAATAAATAAATAAACAAAAGAAGTGCCTTTGAATTTGAATCAGTGCAAGGGGAATGTGAAAATTAGAGAGATTGTGAAGAGAGGTAGACAGATATATAGCTTAGACAGTTACATGTGAATACATAAAAACATTTATTAATTATTTATATTTTTAATTTCATAAAAAAATATATTAACTATATATATTAATAATTATTGTTTAATATGGCTTTGAATACAAAACCTTGTAAACTTATGTAATGAATATGCGATGAGCAATAAATGCTTTCTATTGAACTAAATACTTAATAGCATATTTAATAATTATTATAAAATTGTTTAAGGGCTAACTTTGTAAAATTTAATTTAGAAAAAATGTAGATATTCAATTAATATTTATTCCTATTGATTTGATGTATATGCAAGCAACAAAAGCATGATCAAGTATTATTGAACAGATATTGAATAGAAAAATTGATAATAAAAGAAAAGTTGCAAAAGAAGAATAAGGACCGGGATCGCATTAGAAGCTTCAATAGAATTCGGTTAAGCGGATTTGTATTTTGCAATTTAAGTTGAATTTTATATAGATATAATAAAAAAAAAAATATTATTATTATAGTATTAAAGACAAGTAGTTAACGTGTTAAATATATTTAATAATAAAATAATAAATAAAAATATAATATTTAGAATGATAGTGCAAAAATATTGAATTATTAAAGTATTTAAGTAAAGAAAATTTTGTATACATACTGTTTTAGAATTTAATTAATTTATCGTTGAAATTCATTTATTAAGTTAAGTAGTTATAAAAATACTGTCGTTAAAAGTATAAAAAGTAGTCCAAAATTATGGCCAAGCAATGAAAAAGCAAAATCCTGCATGTTAATTGACAGTGAGCATAGAAAGTTCCATGAGATTAATGAGGAAGATACGTGATACAACAGAATTCCTTATGTCTAACATAGTCACTGACAATGTGATTCTTGTAATGTAACTAATTTTAGTATGAAAACTCAAGGAATGTTTTTCCTTCAAACTGATGTTGTTGATAACAAAGCACCTGATTTGCAAAATAAATGATAACCTAATTTATTTTGTGTATCATAAAATATTTTCCTACATGATAGAAAAAGAGATTCAACAATATTATCATTCATGTGTTTATAGTTGAAGATCATCTAAACTTATGAAATGATCACATGAACATTTTTATCAGTTTTTATAATTAATAGTAATTAAGATATAAAGATAAAATAAATACACCATAAGCAGCTTCAGTTTAAAGTCTACTGTCATTTTCTGATGATTAGTAGAGCAGTATTGGTAAGTAAAATTATTGGGAATGAAAATTATAGAAATATTATTATATGAGATTTGATGTTTGTCTATCAATCTATCTCTCTCTCGTTCTCTCTTTCTGATTAGCTTGATAGTAATCCAAGTATAAAATAAAAACATTGTATTGGTAAATACAATAATTCAAATAAGCTTATAATGTATTAATAACAGTTGATGGATACTCTAGGACTAAAAACTTTACTCTGCATATTTTACATTAGTCTGCTAATCTTCATTAAAAAGAAATCTTAAAATGAACTATCATCAATAATGAATAAAACTATTTTTAAAAATATGCAGACTAGTGGACTGTTACTTAAAATTACAGCAGAACGTAAAATAAAGTATGTTGTAAAGTAAAATAGATATATGTATTAATTGATATATAGATCTAAGTTATTATAGCAAATTTAATAGCCATTGTAACAGAATAAACTGGCTTGATTTGTAGATTGGCAATATAATATAGTCAACAACATACCAAGAAATTCATGAAGAATGATTGATTATCATACTAACATTATCAGCAGGTCTGTTATAGTGCCATAGTTCTTGTATGAATTTTCAGTAAGTAAAGTTGATTAAATCACATAGATATTCAATACCAATTGAGTGAGGTTATTAATGGAATACTAAGTTTCTTAATTACATCTAATATATACTTTTACTCTAGAAGGAATTGATCTCTGTTGTAATAATCAAAGAGAAATTGGTCTATATAATTTAATTGAATTTCACTTGAAGCTTAAATCAATTAACAAAATTTATGGACCATTTTTTCTAGATCAAAATAACAAGAACCCTGAAGAAAGTAGCACACAGTTACATCAAGGATCTGATGGGGAATTAAATAGAGTTCATGACAAACTGAATACACATAGTAAGAAAAGTAACATGATAGTAATATAAAGTGTGTTGACAACATCTTTATTGGATGACTCCCAAAACGTCTATTTGGGTTTCAAATGCTGCTACGATTAATCATTTGTCGTGTAATTCTTCTTGTGATAGATCAATATTGCACTTTCTGTCCCAAATTACGTTTTCAATACTACATTACGATAACTCGTGGCGGATAGGCTTAAAAAGTAGGGAAAATGGTACCTAAATCCTAATTTGTCATATAAATAGGAAGGGATATACTATTTGGGAGCAGTGAATTTATTATTGAACTACGTGAGAATACTACTTTGTCTATAGGGCTCACTACAGCTATTGATTTGGGACATACAAGCATGAAGAAATTTCACATGTCACTTTTATTCTATCATATATCATTTCCAGGGTATTCTTCAGATACTTTTATTTCATGTCTACTCATATCCTCTACGACATCTCTTTTGTACTTTTCTTTTTCTTTATGGTCATCAACATGTCTTATACATTAATTTACTTTGACACAACTATTCTCGTCAAATGAAAGGACTATTTGCGTTAAAGTTAAACTGTCATTAAAGGCAATGTTAAATGTACAAAAAAAATATTAACATTATTATTAGCAATAATTATTTATTGCTGACGCAAAAAACCTTTCAAAATCACGAAAAATGTTTTCATTTATTTTGGCTTTAATAGCAGGTTCAAAAGGGCAATGCGGGTGGGGAATAATAGCAAATATAACTTAACCTCCTACCTTTAACATCGTCGTCTTCAATCGTGGTACTGCTGTCGGTGGATTCCTTCACCTGAGAGCCATCTCCCTTCTTCGTAACGATGCTTCGAGCTGGAGTATGTAAATGTATTGGATCAATGACAAATGTATGGGATACATTTTCAGGATTTCGAAAAGTGAATAAAGGAATGGTGAGAAAACGATCAAAAAAAATATATTGAAATTTTGATGAGAGAATAAACGATATGTTAATCGTAAACATGTCTTTATGATCTAATTTTGTGGATCATTATGAAATGTAATATGAGCTTCATAATGACATTAAATTAAATTCTAATGTTAAAAAATGAGTAAAAATGTGAAAGAAAATTTTAATGATAATTATAATATGGTATTATTTTTTGAAAAAAAAAGATGTTTCAATGAATTAGCATAATTTTAAATAAAAATACTAAAAATGTTGTAATCTAAACTTTTGAGTAGAAAAAGTCATTATTGTAATCATAAAATAAAAATAAATTTAGTAAGACATGTATATTGAATTTAGTAATAATAATATTTCAAATAAATTATTAAATATTGAACGAGAGCAAGATTTTTTCTTATAACTATTAAAAATACTACTTTATTATTCGTTTATTCTCATTTCAGTCCTGTCTTCAGTCAATATGAAAAAATTTTAATTTAAAAATTTATCAGTCTATATGTCATGAAAAATGATGCTGTCTTTTATAATAATATTTTTCATCTAAATAAAATAAAAAAATCTAAAGTTTCATAACATCATCATCATCATTTTTCATTATTTTTATAATTCATAATAATAATTAAAAATTTAATTGGTTCAAAAACAAGGTATAAAGGATTCTGTTTGCATGCTAGAAATCTGCACAAGTTATATTAAAACAAGGAGTAGTAGGACTTTCCCAAGCCTATTGTTTTTTTTTCGTCTATTATAATATAATAGCTCTTAGAAATTCCGTTATACTCCGAACTCCAATTTTTAAAAATATTTAATTTAATTATAGCAGCATTTAATTCTGGGGAAGGCAGTTAAACGTGCATGAACAGCTTACATTCCAGCATTTTATAGACTGTGAGTATAATACACATATATATATATATTCTAATCGGAGATATATGTATTTAAAAGATTTCACTATTTGTCAAAGTTTTGTGAAGCAAAACCTATGACTTCATGCAGTGAA
The DNA here is from genome assembly GCA_028641665.1 of Chelonus formosanus. NCBI lineage: Eukaryota > Metazoa > Arthropoda > Insecta > Hymenoptera > Braconidae > Chelonus > Chelonus formosanus. Next base: position 5,966,871 of record CM054006.1, on the reverse strand, counting down.
TAACGCGTGTATACATGTCAAAAGCAATACAATTAAGTTAGATCAACAAAAGACTTATATATAATCTCAAACTAACTACATTTTACGAATAAATTGCTATGAAAGTTTATCTCGTCTTTTATATATCATATCATTTTCTCACAAATTGGAGTTACGTTTCTCTTTAAAATATGTTCTTTCAGAAATTAATAAATTTGATGAGAACTTTTCTGATTTAAATTTCAACGTGATGTAAAGAGTTTAGGTTTCCCTCAATAGTAAAAGTTTTATTGCTAGGTTATAGTCAAATTCCGTCAGCTATTATTACACTATTAACAATGAAGTTCAAAAGTTTATATTAAATTGATATTTTTCTATTTTAGTCCAGTTTGGCAACTATAATTATATGACTGCTATAAACATAACTTCTGAAATTGATTACTTTTTATTTTAAAACTAGTGGCTGTCAATATCTTAAGTGACTTAAATCTTTGATTAAAATAAGAAACCGATTTTTTATTTTTCACTGACGAAGAGAAAATAATTTCAAGTTGAATTTAAATATTTAAGAACTCGTGCAAGTATTGTGCAACTTGAAATATCTATATTGCTTCGAGAATGAGTTGAATAATTTACTTTTTGTTCGCTTTACTGAATTTTACTAAATTTGCTTGCTTTCGGATATTAATTACGTAATATTCTCTTTTAGTTATCGATTTTAGCATAAACAGTTAACAGCTCTTATGTAATTACTATCCGAATCTGTCATCTGTAAATATATCTTCACATTAAAAACTAATTATCCAAAATACATTGTCGCAATTTTCATTCAGTACAAAAATGTTAAATTGGCAAAATTTAGTGACTAATTCTAATGAAGTTCATTAAATATAACCTGCACTACATTATTTCTACTATTGCATAAAGATAAACTCAACGGCAAAATAAAAAAATTTGTAAAGCCATCCAATATATTTTATTACGTGTTTAGTTGAAAATAAATTCAATCAAATGAGCGTTGTTCATTCTAACGTAGCGAATTGAAAAATTCAAATATCAAGCATTCAAAAGCATGAGCATTAAACAAATTTTATCAGTAGTAATTTAAGCTTAAAATATTGCTTCTTTTTAGTTCATCAAGCGGTCGTGATGTTATGGAGTAATTCCAAGATCAAACATATTATCATAAATGAAACAATATTGTAAAAATTTCAAAAATATTATTATTACCATTTGTCTCAGTTTTATGTCTGTATTTTACAACAAAAAAAACTATAGATAAACAAATTACTTATGTCTTATATTTTTTTTTTTATTAAAAAAAGCAAAATTATAAATCATAGATAAAAATATTTGAATGATTACTGTAGATTAATAAAAATGTAAAATAAAGTTAAATGAGAAAATAGGATTCGAGTTATACGGTACAGCGCCTCCGACCCAATTCATACGCAAGTTTCATCAATTTAATAGCTTAATTTTTTAAACGAGTAAGCAGGATACTATCATGATATGAAAATAAAAGATAGCTATAGAATTGAATGAAAATGATTTAGAATAAAGAAGCAGAGTTGAATGAAATTTCGTACACCTTATTAGCATCATTAATTTTGATTTTACAATATCCAATAAATGAATATTCCGCAGATACTTATGATTGCGTGATTGTATAATACCAGCATATTGATTATATCGTTTCATATTGCAATCAGTTAATTCGATTTCTGTCCTAACTTTACTTATTAAATTTTCATGAAATATGAGCCTCAACAATAACTACCCTATTGTCATATAAACAAGTTTTCTATTTTTCTAATTCACTAGAGAAATGATAAGAGTCAATATAGAAACATGGAAGAGAGAAAGAGAGAAATAGTCAATAGATGGAAATGTAGAATTGTAAGTATATAAATAGAACAAAGAAGACTTAAGGTGAAAGATGAAAATGAAATACCTAATATCCAATTAAAAAAAGTCATCGTCTTCTTTATTTATTTTATTGAAAAAATCACTTATAAGTCATACATAAATAAAATATATGAAAAAGTGATTCAAACAATATGGCAACTTTCAATTGATTTTCTTGATAGAAAAATAGATATTCTTCTTCCTGTGATATTTTGAAAGAATTCCATCCAAGATTATAATCGACTTTAAAGGAGTAAAAAAAAAGAGCAAATCGATGCGTATAGCAATGTGCAACGATGCAACACTGCAAGCATCAAAGTTATATGTATGTACCTTCTACTTATATGCCTCCCGATACAGAGCTTTTGTCTTGGATCGAAGTTAACGTTAGGTATTCTACCTTAGGTACACGACTATGTGCATTATTACCCTTTTTTTACCGTTCCCACAGGCAGTCTCTTCTTTTTTTATCATCGAAGCGCGTAATTCGATAATGGTCACTGTCATCGAGGATGACTATCACGAGTGAAGAAACGAGTAAGTGGTAAGAGAATGACCTCGATTATTCCCGGTTAATTGCAAATCGACTGCGACCTTATCACATTAGAATACAAGGTTAATTTTAACGTCATACGAGTATTCAATCGATCACTATAAAAAATTACTATTAAATTTTTTTATGAAATTTTTTAGTTTTATCTAATAATTATAAAATGACTTTTTATTTTTAACGAAAATATTTTATATTATAATTATTTATCGAAGAATCGTTTTAAATAAATACACAAAACTACATTTACTAAATAAAAACTATTCTAATATCATCATCAACCATAAAGAGACTATAGTAACCATAGATTTATAAAATGATGCAAAATAATTGGGCAGGTATATCAATACGTAAGTGATGACATATGGATATTTTTTATCAAATTGTAATAAAGATTAAAGACATGTAATTATTTTAAAGATAAGAAATACAGAAACAAATTGATAGCTACAATATTATGTGCTCTAATAGTCTAGTTCAAAATGAGATATTATTAACATGACGAAAATTATTGTGTGTTGTGACACGCAATCCGTAAATCAAATATGAAATGCTATTTCGTGTATGAAACATAATATGACGGAAATAAAACTTTTGTTCTAGTATGCAGGAGTAAATGAATCCACACGATGGATTTTCATTTTCCATGCTCTCAAAAGGAGAAGGATAGTTCCAGAAATATTATACATAATTATTATTATTATTATGACATCAAGTATAATGCATACTTTTCGCAAAAAAAACAGTTATAAATCTAAATACGAAAAATTAAAATTTTTAACTCTATAATAGTTATTATTATAAAATTATTTATTATATATAAAATTAGATTATTATTTATTGGAAGACTAGATTTTTTTTTAAAAAGAAAATTAAACATTTATTGCACTGCCTGATATTAAATATTTATAATAATAAAAACAGATTATTTTTTTTCTAATAAATTGAATTTTTTTATAAAAACTCTCCTTTGACAATTAAATTTTTTCAAAAGTTTAATAATAATAATAATAATAATAATAATAATAATAATAATAATAATAATAATAACTCAGTTATACGAGTCATTTTCCTTTTATGATTATTTTTAAAATACGATAACAAAGTTAATTCTTCCTGACTCACTAATCTACTAATCATTTGACTTTATTTAAAGAGTCATTACAGTGCTTTTAACGAAATTATTTAATTAAAAAATGTCTCAACTAATTTTCATGAAGATAATTTTTTTAACAAAAAAACAATCTAAATGGATTAAAAGTTTCTCTATCGAAAAAATATATTAATCTATCAAGCAGTGAGTTATCGATCATTAGATCATTTACATGATAAAGTAAAGTAATTTTATGAATAATATAAACACACGGAGAAAAAAGTAAAGAATAAATGACCGTAATTATCATAATAATCATGAGACAACGCGAGTAAAAGTAGGAACTTGACCAGAATTATATTTATTTTATAACCATTTTATGCATTTTGAATTTTAATTGAAATTTTTTTATCCTGATAAATGTTTTCTACTCGAGGATTCATACTCATAACCGTTCTCGCACGCATACCAGTCAAAACCTACGCTTTAACCTGTTCAACTATCCTAATACTTCTTTTGTAAACAAGAATATTGAAATAAAAAAAGAGAAAACAACGATCGACTTAATTTATCAGCACACAACTATTACTTTACGAAGAGTGATGTTTACTTTCCAATCTTCAGAAATCTATGTGCCAATAATAAATTCTTAGAACTAAATAAAAGCTAAAACAAATTCCTTTATTGCAAAGTTCAATTTCAATCGACTAAGATAGAATGAAATAAAATTAACATTACGAGCCTTACTATTTTTCTCCGTGTACGACGTGATGCTAACACCAGATGTTTCGGCAAGTTTATATTTCCCCAGAGTAATTAATTTTATTTACATTTAACTTTGATGCATTTTAATTTTAATTATAAAAGTTATATCTGAGTTGAATGGATAAATATAAAATGATATCCAGTTCATAGATAATGTGCGACAATAATAGTGTATGATTCGTAAGATAAGATGCAGTATGAGGGTGATGGAACAATTGGTTGTAACGAGCACTACATTATACTCTGCCACAAGAGGATAAATTAACTATTGAGTATAAAATATTATACGTGACATGGTATGACAAATACAAAGGGCTGATGTAGATGATGTGAGAGAGTCTCGTGAGAATGAAATAATAAACATTAAACAAACAGTGATTTAGTGAATGTGTGAATGAAGGTAAATATGCAACAGATAGGGACAAAGGAAATACAATTCGTCGAGCTCCACGTAGCGCTGAAGAGGGCCGGAGGTACTCACCTTGTCCATCATACTTACTGGAAAAGTTCCGCGTGGCTATCATTGTAGTTAAAATAGCACCCTGTTAACATAATTTTAAAAAATATTTATTACCATTCATGACAAAATATAATTAGAAATTTCAACGCTTATTTTGTTTCAGAATTACTTTCATACAGCTAATTAAAGAAGTCGCTTTATAGAGAAGTAAATGGTAGGAATATTTTTAACCTCTTGTGCATTTGGTGATGTGTTTTCCTGATTATCCATCATAAATCTTTATTTTCGTGATGTATTTTTTCTAGACGAGCACTGACAATATGAATCAAAAATATTACAACAAGAATAACGGTTTAAACAGAATTTTGTATCACAAAAAATGCGACATAGGCCGGTAAATATTCGTGACACTGCAACTATTCAAACAACGAAATAAATCCGAATGATAAGTAGTGAAGGCCAAGCCTTAGCAGTACTTAGATTCACTCAAACTGTCAGAATGGTATGAGACCGTTTAACAATCCGGTCTACACTGACGATTATTGTCATTGGCATGTATATATCAAGTCATAGTATAAGTCAAGCCACATCGATAAAGTTTGTGGGAGACCTTCGATACCCACAATATTTTTGTTGCTAACAGGAATTCTCATATTATTCTCCTTCAACTACAACTACTGGCTAGTAAATAGCATCAATCAATTTGGTACTGACTATTGCAGTCAATATATCCCTATATACCTGCTGCTGAAGAGAATATATATGACAGAAAACTAAATAAATTTCACGTGCTGAATATTATCCTAATATTTATCTATATCGTTTTATATACATATTTTACATGTGCTGTGCGACCGACATTTGGATAATTGAGGTGAAGGCCTCGTAATTACCGAAACGATAACGTTAACGACGAGAAACTCACGCCGATCGTGTTCAAGGGAAATTTACGACGATGGTGTGCTAGAAATTCTCAATTCCATGGAACTATCGGTGAATAACTATTAGCAGACCCTATCCACTTGACAATTAATGGCTTCCAAGATGTTCTCATTCAAGTCAACTCACTCATCTTGCTGCATTAATCAGTTCATCGATACAACACATTATGCCACAATCATTTCATGACCATTACACTATTGTTTGTGATTCATTTACCTTTAACTGTTATGGAAATGAAAACACAACTATCTCAAAGAAATGGAAATTACTTTTGCTAACTTTCTCGTTTGTTTTTGGTTGAAGTAAATCAATACACAATACACAATGAAGTAATTCAATATGTAATTGTTGACTTAAGTTACGATAGAACAAAGTATTGTAACAATAAACTAACAACAAACTTACTTTTAATTTGCGCCTTGCATTGAATTTCTTCAAGCAATCCACAGTCTCTTGTCTGTGAACCACTGATGCAACACGTTCGCGTTGCTGTAATGAAAAAAAAAAATAAATGTTAACATAGGAATGGTGATTATTACATCATTTTTTTATGTAAAAAAGTATACGAATACTTACGCAAATCCAAGGGTGCCTAAGTGCTTCACTTGCGGTGATACGCTTAGTTGGGTTGACTGTTAACATCTGATTGATGAGGTTTCTTGCTTCTGGCGTCACCGTATCCCACTCAGGACTTGGATACTGCCACATACATCGAATAAATATAATGCTAATTAGTTGCCGTATAGTTCAAGCATCATTAACTTCTGATAAGTAACAGTCTTACATCATATGCTCCAGCTTTAATTTGACTATATAACCGGTGTTGATCTTCATCCCAAAATGGAGGATAACCCACAAGAAGAATGTAAAGAATGACTCCACACGCCCAAATGTCAACTGGCTTTCCGTATGATTCTTTTTTGAGAACTTCTGGGCTAAGATAACCGGGCGTACCAGCAAAACCTTTTAAATCATATGAAATATTCAGTCGATTATAAAAGAAATAACAAAAAAGAACATTGTAAAAGATGCATTGTGCTTTTTCCACAGCAATTTCTCTTATCAGTAAAAAGTTTTATTTAACAATTAATCAATATCTACATACCATACCACGCTTGTACATCTCCTTGCACTTCAATTGCTAATCCAAAGTCTGCTAATTTTACTGCAGCACCCTTGGCTTTGCTTGCAAGAAGAAGATTCTCTGGCTGTTGATGATAGTAAATGTTATATACAAGTTGAATTAATTAAATTAAGTAAAACATTGAAGCCATTGTTTTATTATGCTTATTGATAAAGTTTATAGAAGTACCTTGAGATCCCTGTGCACGATTCCATTGTGGTGGCAGTGATGGACACTTTCCAGGATTTGTTGTATACAGTGGGAAGCATCAGCCTCGCTGTAAAATTCTCGGGCGACGATGTCCTCGAAAAGTTCGCCGCCAGTGACTCTGAGAACAGCGAAAAACTTGGCGTAGATTATTGGCCTTCATGGTGCAACAGTCAAGAAACTTGCATTTGCCTCTAGCTATAGATTCGATGTTCTATATTGCAATATTTCAATGCTCTATATTTGAATGTGATTGAGATGATGCAAAACATTGAATAACTGTATAACTGGAGAGAAAACTTCTTATTAAAAAGCTTTTTTAGATCTTTTTGTTCAAACAGTCCAATGAAATTGTAAAGAATTTTTATATATGTACATTCATCAATAGGTAATGTAATGTTCAATTGAGCATTTCAACTACTTTCTTCTTTAATATTCAATACGAAATGAATTTCTTTCATAGAGTTATTACTTACAGGTCGAAGACGAGGTAGTGGCAGTTTTCTTCTTGTATACTTTCGTGTAATCGAACTGAAAAAATGGAGAACAATAATTAGATTGTTTTCATTTATGAAAATTTAAATGAAATAAATATTTAGAATAAATTTCCTTGCTTAGTATATGAATAATTATACAAGTTTTACTTTGAGAAACTCAGCAAATAATGAACAATAGTTCATCATCAAAATTAATTAAAAACTTTAATGAATAAATTTCAGTGTGTGTCTTAAACATTCATTTTACTTTAACAAAATACTTTGTTTACATCTTGATAATATTGAAAGCATCATATTTATCTCGTAACTTTTCTTATTCCATTTGACGATAGAAATTGTGATGTTTTAAAATATTATCAACTGAACGAACAGTTGAAGTTTTAATAAGTATTATTAAATTTCTTGAGCCTGAGTTAATGTGTTGGCTAACACAATATAGAATCACGTTCAAACAAGTACCTGTGTTTAGCATACGTCTCAAATAAATCTTGGAAAATTAGGTAGACAAAGTTGAGATATTGGAGCTCGTATAAAAGTAAGTATACATCTTTCACAACTTTATTATAAAATATAAAAAAAAAGATGAAGAAAAATATTTTCATTTTAATATTATTCAATGTAACTAAATCTTATGAAATTTCTGTGCAATACAATATTAGAAATGATCATGACTTGGGTAAAACTATATGCGAAGGAAATTGGAGAAATTCTTACATAACAATAAGTCTTTGCACAACCTGAAGGTTATATGGACAGAATTTCATTTACTGGTGCAATGAGAAACTTGCTGTGAAACTTCAAAATTCAATAATAATACAAGTTTGTTTTAATTAAATTTACATTCATATTATTATATATGTGAGTATGAATTAGCCCTAAATAAGCTGGAGCACATTGTAAACATCATAAAACACAACTATAACTCGATACATAATAGTTCACTATGAATTAGAATTCAACATTAAATCTTGATTATATTTGTGTCATAGATCAATCAGCTGTAGAATTAATTTCTCATCAATCTATGTTGGGGCTGTTTGGAGCCGACAAGAAAAGAGGAATTTATGAGCAAACTTACGCATAATAACACGTAAGTCACGCTAAGGAAAAATTGAAAATTTATAGTATTGTGTAGACCAATAAAAGTACATAAATAAATATCTAAAAATAGTAATCAATATTATAACCCAGATTTTCTGGCAAATGATTGATTCAACATCAATCAAATGGATTGTTATTATTTGAAGAAATTATTTTGCAGCAGCAATTCATCAATTCGTTTATTGATTTACTTGTAAATTTCATTTCCATATCAAGAAATGACCTTCTTATTCTCACCTACATAGAAATAGTTTGAATATAATGCTGATGGAACTGAAATATTACAACTACCCTAAAACTGCATGTAACTATAGTTATGTACCAAGTCTGATATTATTGATCTGATCTTCTAATTGAGCCAAACAAAGAGACACATAAATGAACACTCCTCTAATGAAACCAATAATTCTTCAGTTTTAAGTAAAAAAGCTTTTAATTTTTTATCCATCAAGACGAACTTAACTGTTGATCAATTGGTCTGCTTACTCTTGAGATCAATTCCTGCATCTAAATGATGATAGCAAAAGATAATCTCTTTCTCGAGTTGATGTTAAATATTTATAGATATAAAACAGAATAAAGACAAAAGCATGACACTATTTAAATGTTTCGGAACGTTAGTTTCACCATCGTTGAGTCGAAAAGTACCGTTGCAGAACGTAGTTACATGACATTGTTGAGAACAAGCATGGCGTCTAGTCGGTCCTGAGAGTAAAATACTGTCTATACTATCCAAGTCAGAGTATTATATCGTGCTTATCGATCGTAGCCACACCTTGATGCATTTGTGCAGGGCCACGCGACATAAATCGATTATGTATCCTATTCTTTGTTTTGCCTTCCATTCAATCCTTCTTACTGTTTTGTTTTCAATTGTATCAATACTAAACCGTCCAAGTAAAATCGATGAACAGCTTCCCTATAGCTACTGGAACGTTTTGTAATCATTTGACACTTTCACACTCTCCTCTCTCTCTTCTAGAATATCATCCATTCGACAAATAATCATTGTTTGCAATAGAAAAATCAAAGATATTCTCTAGGACAAATTCGTGGCTGGTGAATTGTCAAAGATGAAAATATCGATCCGGACTTATAGTTCTAAAGGCGGCGAAAGCTTGAAGTTAAATAGCCAGGCTTTAATATTCAACAAGAATATGTATTATTTCTTCTGAAGTTTATTTAATTCACACACTAATTTTCTATTGAAATACATTATTGTTAATAAGCGAAAATGTGAGAGCTAGAGTATTATTGAGATTAACTATATCAGATTTACCTACAAAATTCATGACACTATAGAATGAGTATTTAACATAATGTGCTATGTGTATTTAATACCATGCCTATTATTGAGCAGCTAAATGCCACTGACTTTAATTAATAAATTAACCATGTATAATTTCAACCTCAATTATTTTCTTTTCTCCTTTTTTTCTCTAGACTTTAGAAGAAAAACAACAAAATAAACAATCATATTCTATTGAATTAAAATTTCAATTTATTTACATTCAATGTTAATTTAGGCAACAGAATAAATTGATAAATCCATTTTATTTTTTGAAGTATTTGTTATGTTTATACTTCAGTTAAAAAGGATTTAAAATATTTATTTTACGAATTTCGCATTAAACTGAATAAATATTGAAATTATTACTTTGTATATTCTGCACACAGATCATAATAATTTTGTTTGATTATGAATCATTAAATAGAAAAAATTTTGACCTTATTATAACAAATAAACAATTATTCTACATAATTCCCTTGTGTGCTATGAATAAGATTGCATGAGCCATTAAATTACTTCTGATGACAATACAGTGTTAACTGGCCATACATAATAAATATTATCCACAATACATAATTAATTCGATTGGTTGATATAATAATAATATATTTATCTTTCCATCTAATGGATAAATTTTTTTAATAAACAGCCTAAATAATTCAATCTTTAAAGCTCATTAATCATATGCAAAACTAAATTGCTATAATTCATCAAGCATGAAATTTAATAATTGATATCTTTAAAGTGAATATTTAAATTAAAAGGAAAAAAAAAATGCATTGATAAGTAATCTCAAACAATTATTGTAAATGGGTAATTCCCTGTTCTATGTCACATAATTCGATCATTCAATAGCTAACACTTTCCTCTGAACAGCATTTTATAGCAGGTAATCAAGTTGCGTGTCAATAAAATATGCTAGTTAATATTTCATAAGCAAAAAAAAAAAAAAAAGAAAATAAAAGAAGTGAACAATGATAATTACACCTGGTTGGAGTATATTAATGAGAGACCAACAGAACCATCGAGATTGCAAACTAAAACTTCTTTGAAGAGTGTATATATCAAAGGACGCACTTAATATAATTCAATTAATTTTAAGGTGCCTCGAGCACTGCAAAAAATCTACTTTAAAACACTAAACTCCCGTGCAGTTAATTTTTATAAATAAAAAGTTAAGAATGTGATAAAAGTTGCATTAAATTTATGCTGTCTAATGTTTCTGGTTTTCAACATGAGTAATAAAAGCATGGCTTATTCTTTTGGTGTTATCAATGTAAATGAAGTTAGTAAATCAAACGTTGTCAAGCTATCTTGCAATTTTTCAATTGCAGAAAAAAATAACAAACCAAGAACAAGTTATTATCAGGTCAATCCTTTGTTTTATGCACAAGAATCGATGAAGTGTTTTAAAATACCTCAAGAATATTCTATGATGTGACTTGTTGGAAATATCAATTTTTTTTTTTTGACTTGTAAATGATGCGTCACTATCTTTTATGATTTTATTTACATACTCATAATAATAGTTTCAGGTTGCTACTGATTGAATCTTTTATGTCTTCATAGAATAAGACTAATTTGAATTTTATGAGAAGAATTTTTTAAAAAATTCTCAACTTTTAAAGATACTCCAAATTATTTTGATTATTTGATTTCTACAATCTATCCAATAATTTTTTTTGAAGGATAAAAAAAAAAAGTATAATTGACTTTTTAATCTCATAGATATGAGCTTCAAAAAGTCTCACATTCATCGAACAAAAATCAGGAGGAAGGATGAAGAGGGCATGTATATTGAAATTGAATTGAATTGTCGATATTCTATACCCACACTTTCCAAAGACTGACAATTTGAGTATAAAGTACATGCTGTACAAGACTTTTTTATGATAGTTATTATTGATAGTTGCGCGCTTGGCCTCCAGTTGAACGTCGTGCAATGAATAAAAGAAATGTAAAGGAAATGCTATATTTGTGATCGTCTGCTAGCAACACATACATAGCCGTTGATCTGTCTTTCGAAATAAATCCAATGAATTATTAATAAGCAGGAGTGATCCTGCATGCAATTGGTTTAGAGTATGAATGAGGAACCCTTTCTCTATCTATGTAGGTTGATGATTATCCCACGATTAAAAAAAATATGTACTGCTCCAACTTGAAACCCTTCTTATCTCTCATAATACTTTTAAATTATCTTAGCATCGAATTTGATCAGATAAATAATAAGGGCCTAAGTTTGTGAAGAAAGTTGGGAAATTAATATGAAATAAATATCCTATGAACTCTATTAGGGTTTTTATTAAATTTATCATCAGCAATTAATAATATTTAAGGATACATTTCAGACCATTTTTAGTGTATTAAAACTTTATAACTGGAAAAAGTTTTTAATTAAAATTAGAAGAGCGTGATAATTGATAAATAAAGAAAAAGTCTTGAGTATCTCGATGTGAACATAAGTTGCTAGAGTCTTTTGTTGTTCAGCACGTGACTAAAAATGCTAGAGTCAGCTTTTACTAGAGTTGAGAGATGACAGCATGCCATAATATATCAGGGTAAGTGTTCATATGGATATGTCTGTACCATATAGAGAAAATGAAAAAAAAAAAAAATTAAACAATTATGAAATTTTTTGCATACGTTTAATTACTACTGACAAACCTAACACCTGAAAGTCCTCCCCACTTCTTCCCGAGAAACATTCCGCAGTGCAGAAGCTGCGCAAAGTATTTCGACGCCTTGCAACTTTGTCTATTCACGGGACATTTGTGTCCTCGTTTTGTTCTTTGTCAATGCTTTCACGAGCGTTAAATTTTTTCTTTTATGTTTCTTTTTTCTGTTGCCGTTTTTTTTTATTACCAGCCCTCCTGAATAACCTTTTGAGCATCAAAGCAACGACAAATTAGCACATACGATACGTCACTACGACCCTAACAAGCAATAAATTTAAAGACCATCCTAGAAAATGTTGTCCAAGTCACCCTTCTTAAAGCTTCAATTCCTTAAGGCAATGACTTTATAAGTAAAATATTACATGAGTGAAAATCATTTTTTTTTATGATTCAATTATTCAAAGATATTCCATTATCAACACAATCTTTAGCTTGGAAATATTTATGGGAAAAAATATGTTTAATAATTCAACATGAACATCATTATCTTCTGTTAATAGCATGTTCATAATCATTAACGTCTCGATGTTAGTAAATTTTTGTCCTCCCTACAGTGAATTCCTCATTCGACACCGAGTTTCCTGTGGTGGAGTCCAATGATAATGACAGTCTGGCTCTGCAGATCAATCAACTGCCATCAAGGAGAATTAGATTGGCAGGCATTAGTTGTAGTAAATGCATGCTCAACATGAGAATAAGATGAAAATGTGTTCAAGTACATTAAATGATATAAAGTGTTCTTTATTCTTTACTAATCAATCAGTACATTAAAGAAATAGCATTGTAAGAATCTCTACAAATTCTCTCCTGATTTATCAATGATGTTAACTTATTCTTCAAGTAAAAATTTATCAACATAAGTCAAATGAATTCTATCCATCTTGATAAAAATGATGCTTTCTGTACATCTGTATGTATTATCGTTTCTCTATTTGTTTATCTAAACACTATATTGACTTGAGTGCCAATTATCAAGCCAACGCTTTCTACTGATTTGATAAGTAAATATTTGGACTTAATAGATCAGCACATTTAACTAGTTTAATCAACTATTATTCCAGTTAATTGATCAAGCTATTTTACTAATCTTCAAGTTTTTCATACATCATTTGATGATAGAAGAAACAGTAAATGATAATAGATTATTTCAAGAAATATTTCATTGTTTCTAACATTGAAATATCAACTCAATAACAATAGAATTTTTATTGAAATCATTTTGTAGTGTATAAAGCACTAGGTATTTAATATGCTGATATATATTAACAATGCTATGCTTGTGGTTATCAGACCACTGTCGACGTTATGTTTCAATTTCAATTTATCGACACTTTGACGAATCAAGACCAATCATTGTGTGTCTCATGGTCGCACGCCATTTGTCCTGTGATAATATTCATCAGTAATGAAATGTTAGTCATCAATATATACATGAAATTACTGTTAGACCGTGATAATTGGTTAATACATTCTCCACAATTGTACAAATCTATTTCTCAAGTGACATTTTTTTTAGTTAAATGAATTTATTTAGAAGACCCTGATGATAATCACTGATATTGTTATTCAAGTCTAGACAGTTTTAGATCAATAAGTGTTTGATCTGATATTGGATTATTGAAGAAGAAAAAATTCAATCTGATAGTTTAGTTCTAACTTGAAATCTAAATTTATTGAGTGAAAATTTTCCTCAAGTCAACCCTCTAAATATACCGGAGGCATCAAAGTTCTTGTAAACTTGTGTAATTAAACATTTTATTAGTATCACCCAGGGGCAATAAAATTTTTTCCAATATATTCAATGCTATTAAATCCACTTACCTATATTCGGGTGTTGTAATTTCCTGCATATCCGAGCTTCTCGTTCGAGCTTCTGAAAATCTGAAAAGTAAAAAAGTAATAAATTAAGGGAACTTGTTGATTAATTAATTCTAGGATTAATTGAGAGAAATTTATTTCAATCAATCTTATAAATTAATTAGTACATATTAAAATAGAGCATCATTCCCTTAGGAATCGAAATTCCAAAGAAATCAGTGTGATTTTATTGTTCAATTATTCTATTAAGAGAAAACTTTTCGATCCCAGAAGAATTTAGATAAGTGCAAAGTTTTCTGCATGCAAGTCTCTGCGTCAAGAAAAGTCTTTCTACAAGCTATGAAGAATCAATCTGTTACAGTACGTGAGCTGATATTCAAAGAGGTGATTATTCACTGTTATGACCTTGACTACTTTATTTTCTGCAATGAACATTTGATGACATTAAACTTTGATATGTTTCAAGTGGAGTGCTGAAAGCTTTTCTTGGAAAACTTATTGTTTCACACTAGTGATAATGGAGTAAACATTATTTTCAGAACAAATGGATATAAATTTTCAAATAAAAATTTATGAGCAATAATATTAATAATTATCTAAAGAATAAAAAATTTTATTTTCAATTTTCTTTCTTCTATTCATCCCTTGAATACCCGCAATCTCGTCCTTTTTATTATACGATATAAAAATGTGCATTTTCATCTACGGATTTTTTTTATTGTGACAAAATATGATAATTTAAATAGTAAATCAAGTGCAAATGTTACTCAATAGATCTTGTGGTGAGAAAAAAAGGTGGTTTCGACGAAGCCAATTGTCGTTAACGCCTGTTGTGGAATGCAAAGCCTTTACCCACGTGGAGACGTATGTAATTTAAGCGAAGCATCGGTAACGAATGAATATTAGGAGCGATCGTGGATCTCGAGATTCCGTCCAAAAATAACACAAGCAAGCGCACAGCCCGGTCTTGCTGCGATGCTGTAGATAATCTTTTCGAGGATCGCTGCGGCCATTGACGAACCGAAATAACGCCGGGACCACCGGCTCGCGTGACCGACGGTACCTTATTCTTTCATATCGCTTTACAGTCTTTCGTGGATGCTCAAGTTTGGTTCAATGAACGTCAACTCAATGATACTATTTTGTACTGCTCGAATCATAAGTACTCTTATTTGCACGAATAAGAATATGATGTCATTGAATTATCATCCATTTCTATCCTTCAAAAATGATTCTTTTTGTCTTCACTATTTTTGTTTACAATTGCTTGTAACGTAATTCATTCATTATTGACGACAAAAATAAAGGATGTTTTTTAAATTTTAAATAGCCAGGTAATTTAGGAGTTTTATCTGACGTGTATTCAAGTGTTCAAGTTGGAGATGGAACTTTTTGAATTAATAAAAGCTCGAGAAAATAAAAAACAAAAGCTCCGAGAAATACCTAAAAATAGTAAGTATACAGTAGCTTCAGTATATTTCAAGTCATGATTATAGAATGCAACAAAAAATCTTGGAAGAAAATAACAACGAAGAGACTGTTGACAGATCAGCTATATAAGTATAAGCAGCAAGATAAAAAAATTTGACTTTTCAAAGAATTATTAAGATAATAATGAACAATAAACTAACGAAGCAAAGAAAAACAGAGTAAAGTGTTGTAGTGGTTACTACCGAGCAATTTTTATCTATCCTAAACTTATTATCAGAATATTTTACTACGTGTGAACATGTTTGCTAACGCCTCCGCTTCCTACTTTGCATGTATATATTCTTTCGTAAACTTACAAACTCAATAACTCTTAGGATTTTTTTTTCTATTGCAATGTTGACTTCGGAGCTTTTTAAATTCAATAACTCGTGTGATTTTCGATAAAAAATGATCATAAAAAATGCGTAAATAGATGATGATTATGAGTGTAGGTCGATAGAGAATTAATATTGAATACGTACAAGTAAACATGTAAAGGTAATATGGGTGTGGCAAACATACTATTATTGATACATAGAACATATTCATTCGGACGAGAGAAACCGATACAAAGAGGTAAGGGGAAGTAAAAGAGAAGCGTGTTAGCATCGGCCACGCGGTGTAGAGTCACCGGTGAGCGGGTCGAGCGGGCACTGGGGCAAGGTCGTAGCAAGAACTCAAGAGCCGTTTCAACCCCTTTCTATCTCATTCTTTGTTTTTTTTTTTTTTTCAACTTCCTCCTCTACATAGTGTTAGTTTAGCTCGTCGTACATCTCGTTTCCTCAGCTAATTTCCGTCCATTCCGTCGTTGAAGAACGGAAAAACGTCAGAATAAAAAAATAGACTTGAAGAAAATGCCAAGTAAATTAAATGAAAGCTAAAGACTTCAACTTGAATGATTTTCTCCGTTTTCTCGATTAAAGATTCTCATATTATAGGAAATGAAAGCCTTCATATTATTATCCGTAAAGTAAAGATTGAATATATATATGCGTTCATATTTAATGATGGCTTTTAAGGGTGCAGCCTTACTTTAAAAAGCTTATCAGGAATAATAAGCGTGAAAAATTAATTTACACTAAGTGGGTTCGGTGGGATTAGCTTGACACAAGTCACATATTTTTCCAGAACACGAACAGGATGCGTGACTTGTGTAATACTAAAAATTTTCAGATTCGATTGAAATCTGCCATGGACACGCTATTGTTCATTAACGAATAATCATTTTAAGAAGTTACTTTATCTTTGATTTGCTCTTTTAGGGCTAGAAGTTTTCATTAATGTGATTAACTGTATTTATATCTATTTTTTCATTAATTACTCGCCTATAGGGGATAATAAAATTCTCAAATAATACTAAATTACTTTCCCTAATAATTTACGCTAACAATTTAAATCACATCTCTAGTAATATTTGTCTCGGTGGCCAGTGTTTCATAATATTAATAAATAATTCACGAAAAAATATTTATAAAAGTATGAGCTACTAATGTAATTTGGTCATTATAAATTTTACTTTTAATGAGTATTTACACTTTAGAAAAAAATGATTATTTTTAATTTAAAAATCCTGTGTGGTATAATTAATGTGACCTAAATATTAAATTTTTTTTTATATCAATATCAAGTAGAGAAAAAAAAACAGAATTTTTTTTTTCATTTTTAAAATGTCATATTTGAAACATTATCGAGAAATGCCAGGTATCTGAACACTTTTAAATACTCTACTTTCTTCTCTTACAGCTAAGCCATTAACTTGATTAGCATCTACTTTTTTCTCGATTGATACGATTAAGAAGCTGGTTTGGCTTCGCACTTAGATATATTACCAATCATAAATCGTTTAGCTTATCTCATCTTTAAAAATAGTATATATCTATTTGATTTAATTACAAAAATAATATATCAAATAAAAATAATAATTAAATCATATTTCTCTTTGTAGATTTATAGCCCTAAAATCGTAGTATACAACCCGACGCTCAAACCGTTTGTAGTGTTACTCACAAAGGAATTTTTGGCATTGTGACAACGACGTTGCTTGTTGTTTTTAGATGCCAGACGTCGGGAGTGTTAGTGAAAACGCGACGGGAGTTCTCAAGACCGGCATCTTTTGTTAAATATTTTTCATCTTTGTTCATTTAATTTTTCAATAATTTTATATTAAATATTCGCGAATGTATTCGACTTGAACAATATCGTCACGTTATCTTGACGATTATTCGTATGACAGGTGCGAACCGAAAAATTGTCATGTGAATTCTCAGTAGTCATAACATTATTACAGAGCTATATTTTGCTTGGTTGCTCACTGCAATAAATCAAAACTCATATAAACTAACCTCTTTGCGATAGCTTTTTTGTATTGATAATTTTCGCAGCAAATTCAAGTCCCGTGCTTTTTTGCACACATCGACGAACCACCGAGAAGGCACCCCTGTAAACAAAAAAAAATAATAATTACTTTTTTAATTTTTACCTGAAGTAGTATTTAAATATACTTGAATATTTAATCAAATTAAGAATAGTAAATTGTTTCGTAAATCTTATGTCTGTATGATAATTTGTCGTTGGTATATAATAATATCACAAATATCTAGACATCCAACTTTGCAAGAGAACATTTGCACGATGCAGTACCAACTCTAGCATTGTGCATTGCCTTTGGCTACCTGGAAAGTAAACTTACCCGATTATCTAGCCAACGTCGTACAGAATGACATATTGAGCTCCTAAAAGTTTTATCCTACTTTCCAAGGAATAAAATGTGATGAAAAAATGTGTTTAAGGATAAAAATTTGTTTAACTAATACTTGAACAATGTGTGTTACGATTTTTATCGGTATTATATTACATGTTTAAATAAAAGTGGAATTTAGAGACGAGAAACAATGAATAAATGTCACTTGGTGAACAAACAAACCACATAAACTGAAAAAAGTTGAATGAAAAATTGTACAAATGTTTTTTGTAGACAAAAAAAAAAATCATCAACACAAAATTTTTTAATATCGCACACAAAAAAACCTCTTTCATGGTCGCAACGAATTGAAGGTCTGTTTTGGTAACAGGCTTGATTTTCGTTCATGAAGCTACTGCAAAAAATTTTTTCAAGACCAAACCCTCAATTTATTTTGGCAATATAATATTTTTGTGTGTATCATGAAGTATGATCAACATATTTGCTGGTGATAGAATAAAATTTATTGGAAAAATTAAAAAACAATCAATGTCAAGGTGAAACATGACGTATATATTGACACAATTATTATTATCAATGAAAATATCTATGCATTATTATTTAGATATTCGATCAATAATTAATCAATGCACAAATACAATAAAAAGTAATGATAATAATTAATTAGTTTAGTTGTGTATTGATACAATAACGATTATGATGTAGCGAACAAAGCTTACTTAGCGTGTGTATTGATTGTCTGACACAGGATAATATTACTACTCAATAATGAAGATAATATTCTAAATAAATTTAATTAATTAAACCCAGTGTAATACAATGTTCTGATTTGATTATTCAAGTTTCAATACTTAAATAAGAATTAATCTGAGAATATTATACCTTGTAATGCACAGCAACGTGATAATAAACTAATTTCGTACAAAGTAAAATATACTCTAGAGAAAACGAAAATTTTGTTTACTGTCTATTCAGAAAGTCTTATAGAAAGAGAAATAATTTCACAGGATTCTTTTTTATAATAAAAAGTCATAGGAAATTTTAATCAAACCATTTATTACTTTTGTTATTTATTTTTAACATTGTATAAAATTCAATCATGTAATAAATATTTATTAATTTAATCACATTGAAATACTTTATTTGTTCAAGATTAACTTAACTGAATTGTATATTTTTTTTTCTGCAAAAAAAGTGAGTTTCCAATTTGCTCCAATATTCATATCTCGAAGAATAGAAAGACACAAAAGCATCGCTAAGAGAATTTTTTTCCTTTTATTATCAAAGGTTAAAATCTATTTTTATATTTCAGCTTCTTCTAATAAACCTAGATTTTTCTATAAAAACCTGCTCTCTGTCCAGGTAGGTAATGTAATTTGTTGGGACGAATGGATGTTCTAGAAAATTTATTGAGAAAACGGTAGATAAATGCGGAGACAACGAGCACGTTACAAGGAAAAAAAAAAAAAAATATGAAACATTTTTTATGATTTTTTCTCAAGTAATTGAATATAACACTGCAAATCGTAGTGTTTTATTTTAATACACTTAAAGTGTTTTAAAATGACATCACCTATTTAAATAACATTGTAGTAGCTTTTTAGACACTTCTAAGTGCATTAAAAGTTACTACAATGTTAATCAAATGGGTGACGTCATTTTAATATTCTTTGAGTACATTAAATTAAAACACTATGATTTGCAGTGAATATAAACCAATCGTAATAATTTATTCTCCTACAGTCATTTGAATTATCAATTTTTATTAATCGCCTATTCCATAAATTACATTTTTAATTGTCCAATTTATTCCTGGATGGAATTTCATATCGGGAAAAATTTTTCAACAAGCATTTAAGTGAAGTGTTTTTCGTTCAACCTAAAAGAGTTTTTTATTTACCTAATCGTGTCAATAAAAAGATATTGTCAAGAACTGTCACATAACCAATTCAGAATGTCAATATGCATTACATAAAATGAAAAAAAAAAAAAAAGAAAAAAGGTTGGAGATAAAATAATGCCACCAGGGAAATTCAGTCAGTAAGTTAACCAGGAAACTCAGTAACTAGGCCGCAGTGGTGACATAGAGATATGAAGGAAGGTTACTTTCAAAGGCCACCGACCATACTGTGCTTCATCAAATTCAGTATGTCTCATCTCATCCATTTCTAAATTATACCTGGAACTAACACAACTATTTCATGGATCACAATTTTCTCTATAAGTTGGAAAAAAAATAGGATTATTAATTTTACAAATGTTCCATTCTCATTTAATTAAATATAAAAAATGAGAACCATTTGATTAAAAGTAAAAAACTGATGTGTTGATTTTAATAATAAATTTTTCCCTAATCATTGATAGTCCTTTAAAAATACTTCATATGTTAAATCACATGATATACTTCACTTAATTTTATGTCATATACCAATACCTAGGTATCTTCATTCGTTATACTTATAACCCGTAAACAAATACCAATCCAGACTTCATATTGATCTTTATTCTCCCTAAGCGACGACGTCCTTCGATCTCTCGACCTATTTTCTACATTCTACAAGGCCAGTGTGATAAAAATACAAAAGCATCTGAAAACTCCCTTATATGTGTATGTTTTGATTAGTTATATTTTTCCTTGTATTCCACTAACCCCTAAAAGTTATCGAAAGTTTCCCTCGTTTGTTGTGGAGTAAAAAATATCCAATTCATTGTACACATGTTGTATAACTAGAGCGTCAGAATAAACAAAATATGAGATAAAAATCAAACAAAAGCAACTAGAGTGGATATTAAATAAAATGTACATTAGCCAGCGTAAAATAAATACTATTATAGGCAACGTAATCAATGTTTGCCTCTGTTTTTAATATTTATTTCCCTTTTTTTCTTTTTTGGAAAATAATTGTTCATTTAAATTTTAAAATGAAAACAAAATGAATTATTGAAAATTCTTCAATTAAAAAAGCTTTTCAATGTTCCATTTATATTTAAAATCATATTGTGTAATGGTTGAAAAAGAAAGGTTAAATTAATTTATCAAGTGTTACAAAGTTCACATACCTTGCCCACAAATAAAAATTGTTTCAGAAATATTGAAGCATATTATATTCGGTTAAAAAATTATATCATTTTATGTAATAATTAATCAAAATCATTTTTATCATAAATAAAATAATCTGTAGTTTATTTTTGTTTTATAATTAAATACTTAGCATTATCGTTAATGAAAATATGCCATAGAGGTTGTTAATAAAGAAAAAATGTTTGAAATCACTTAGGAACATCTCAAAGTATACAAGGGAAAATTAGTCGCATGAGAAACCGCGTAACTGCAAAGCGCATTTCCATGCTCCACGAGCCATGTCATGTTGCTCCCACGTAACACACATCAAAACTAATCAAGTCATGACGCATGTATTTCTCTTTATATTTAATGCTTCGTGTTATTATAATATCCGAATGTAACATAAAAGTCCAACACACTGCAAACTTGAAATGTTTTTATTTCTCTATACTTTGAAGTCGTTGGCTCGGAAATCTATGTCCCAGGTGTGCATAAAAGACGAAAAAATTAAGTATGACGTTTCGTAAACGGAAACGTAACCATTCTGGTCACGGAAGCTCGACCTCCTCTTTTATGTTAACCCATTTATTTCATTCTCTTGCTGAGAAATAATGGTAAAGATAACGATAGAAACGTCGTCTTTAGTGACGCAAATTCAAGCTTCTTTTCTTTGTCTTTTATATTTACGTCAATGTCGACGCAATTCTATTATACTTCAAATTCTAAAAATCTCACAAAAAAATTGCTTTGTTTTGTTTTTTTTTTTTTTTTTTTTGTGTTACTTACATTCTAATAAATTCAATTTAAAATCTCTCCATTTTTTATATGAGAGTCTTACCTTTATAATTTATATTTTCTTTTTTTGATCAGACATCTAGTCACGTAATTCATTTTTTTCAATATGTACAGAATGTATGTGAATGAACGTAGATAAGAATGAAAATAAATGGTATAGTTTTTCAATTAACTTCCTTGTCTATTCATAGCATCCACAGGATAAGAATTATGTTGAAATCTGCACATATATATACAAGTGATAAGCTTCGTACAAAAATAGTATATCTGTCTTAATTTTAATTTTTTTTAAAAAACGTTATACGTGAGGAGATTACTGTGATAAGTGAACTCGAAGAAATAAGTGTATATCCACTAAGTGCAGATACTTCAGGGGTTGAAAAATCTGATAAAATTGTAAAATTTTTTTTTATTGAAAAAATATTTATCTTTCAAGATTTTATATCTTGTTGAAAAATACGAATACTCCAGCTAAAGAGTCTATTTCAACTAAAAATAAAAATAACTCAGATACTCTGATATTATACAACCTTTAATATCTTATTTAATTGAAAAGTTACTTTGTAAATTAATAAATTATAGTCGCATGTTTAATGCCACTAAATTCTTTTATGCAATATTATTTTTCAAAAGGAGAAAAAAAAAAATTTAACATAAAAATTTAATTAAACAATATACTTTTTGGAGTAATTTAATTTTTTCTTCTTAATTCAGTCAAACAAGAAAGCTACGACTAATTTTAAAATTTAACAGTTAACTTATTCTGACGACAGTTGTTTAATTAATAGTTTGTATTAACTGCCTTTACCGTACTCATATATAACTTCTCCAAGCCTTACAAAGTTACCTCTGAAGATTATGAATACATTATAATATTCATCACTTACTAAAAGTACAACAATCCATCATCATATATCATAAATTTGTAAACATAACTTTAGAATAACTCGAATTGCATCTTTCATCATTCAGTAGTTACATTATCTATCCACTTTTCCGTTAACATTATTATGTAATACGGAACTCTCCTCTTTAATTAGTCCTCCTAGTTTAAAATTATCAACAGTAATTCTAAAAAATATTTATTTTTAAATCCAGTATAGATTTTTCTTCAAATTATTGTTCCACCGTGACTGAAATAATGTTCTACAAGCCATTATTGCTTAATGTGAATTGGATTGATGTCACGCTATGTTTAAATTGGAGAGAAAAATGGATTCGAATCTCATTTACAAATTTATGGGTGCGCTATCATTTCCTTTAATAAATCGTTTTTCATGTTAGAAATCAAGTTAAAAGAGCACTATGTTATCTAGAGAGTACAATTGATTTCCGACTTTCAAGAAAAAAACAATTAATTAATTTGTCGAAAAAAAAAAATAATAATAATAATCAAACATATTTTATCTAATCATTGTTTATAATAAATAAAAAATTTCATTGACCTGATTGAATCCTCTCGTGGGATCCTCGTAGTAGTAAAAGTTTCATGTGAGAACTTATGAAATAAAAACAATTTTTTATATAGTTATTATTCAGAGTTACATAAGTTTAGATTGACATTTGTCTGAGTGTATGATATTTAAAGTAGATGTGAAAGAATATTTCCAGTATAGGAAGATAAGTGTGTTGAAATACGTCTTTTACTGGACATATAAGTCAAATAATGGCTAATAAAACTATTCTTTAAGAAAGAGGTATATAAATTTCAACAATGGCGAGAAATGATACTATTAAGAATGGAAATAGCTTCCAGTGAAGCCAAGAAAATTTGAAGTTTAATGAACCTCTGTCACAATACACCTATTAAAGGCAATTCAGGTTAAACACGTAATCTGAAATGGATTCGGTAACAGCATTTAAACTGATTCTAGTTTCATGTCAATTTTAACTGTCATTTTATAAAAAAAATTTTATCATGTCTTGTTTCTTCAATAAAATCACTTCTACTCTTTTACCTATTTTTTCCTGAATTTTTAGATGAAATAAAAATAAATATTCTTCTAATTACCATGTCACGATAAAAACTTTAAATGAAAAAAGAATAAATTTTTATAATAGTTATTATTTTATGTAACTTTTAAAGACTAGAAATGTCTTTTCCATTTTTCTCGAGTAAAAATGATCAGTTTTTGGGCGCCTCAAAAGAGGCCCAATTCGAGCCCAAATGATTTTTCAGGCTCTCAACGCGCCCAATTCAAGCTAAAAAATATCTTTAAAATTTTAAAAAAAAAGAATTGTCATAAAAACTAATCATTGAATTAACTCTCGTGCTACAAATTGACAGTTTTAATAATTTATTGTCATCATTGTCGAATATAATCTTAGAAAATGGGCGTGTTGTGAGCCTGGAAAAACTTTTTGGGCTTGAATCCGGCTCTTTCGAAATTTAGACCTGTAATGGGCTTGCTTTGGGCACTGAAAATTTCTCAAAGTCAAGATTGGGCTTCAATCGGGCCTGTATTGGGCTTATTTATCATTTTGGGCTTCTTTTGGGCCTATATATTTTTACTCGGGAATTGTCATAATTTTTAATACAGAATAAATTTTTATTTAACCCCATTAAGATTCTTAACTCTCAAGGTGTAAGACGAAGACTTCTGTTATCGATTGTATTTCTTTGTGGAATGGGAATAATAAAATTGAAATAGGTCGTATATTCTACTTACTACTTACAGTTATGCAGATCGAAAAAATATCTTTCTTAGAAAACAGTGAATCATTGATTTTAAAAAAAATGAACTGAAAAATGCAAATTATTGAGTTAGAAAAAACAAATTAATAAATAAATAATGAGAAATATTATGCATGAAGCAAAGTTAAATGTTAAGAACAAAGATGTTTGTTTAAGAAAAATAATTACAATATTCTTTTTCATGTTTGATAACTAAAATTCATTTTTAATTTAAATTCTCTTCTATTATCCACTTTTCGCAAAGAGGCGACTCTCAAAGTGGTTTTTCTCGTGGTATATGTTATATTGAACGACTGTCAAGTGTACTTTTACCTCTTATGACATTGCCTAGACCATGAGAGAAATAACTGTTAGGTTGGCAGAAAAAAAAATTCAGAGATAATTTAGAAAAAAAAAAAAAAAATTCGTTTATCAAGTTTTTTATGTTATTTTTAAAGGTATTTTTTGCTATCAACAACAGATAAGCACCTCATTTATTCTTCAATATTTTCTATTATTTAATCCATTTTTACCAACCAACATAAGTTACTCATCAATTCTTTTTCTTCAATATTCAATTTTCTCTCAAAAAAACTTAGACTAAACTAAGTATCTCTCCACAATTCAGGAGGAGAAATTTTTTTCAAGTTAATAAATTTTTTCATTCGATGCTAACAATGAAAAAGTTATAAAAAGTAACTTCTAAGATGCTTCATTCTGCTTCAATATCTTTCAATCGACTATTCTCCATTGACCTTTGTTGAAGATTGTTTTTAATAATCTCTATGATATTAACAAATATCATATGAAAATACTGAGATAATGCAAAGCTGATAGCTTCAATCAAAGTTGTACAAAATGTTTCTCAAAGAGCTTATATCAGTAGAAAGTTATGTCGACTTGAAAATGAGTTGCCGTATGAAATAAAGTAGGCCAATGAAGTAACTAGTTTAGCATACTCAGGAGGAGCGCATGAAATGCCTTGAGTCATACTACTTGTCCATGTATCGGACAGCTAGAATTGTCAAACGGACTTTGGAGATGTCGAGAAAGGGAAAGCTTGGAGCAAGTTACGAGACAGGACAGTTGGATGGCAGCTGGCGCATAAATTTGTCGAGACGGTGCAAATTAAGCTCACTTATGCAACGAGGTCAAAGCGATAAACTTGACGACAAGGAAGCTGTATACCAAAGAGAGCAAAAGCTTAGAAGAGCAATAGAATCTACGGTCAACTTGATTTTTACTTCTTCATTCGTTTGATACTTCTCGTATTTCTCTTCCTTCGTTGACCCCACTGACACAATCCCCACATACCCCCTAGTGCGTTTCTCGGTGGCTCTTGCGCCACATGGATCGATGAACCGCGCGCACGTTTCCTCTGTCCCAGGCTCAGTGGGTACTACGCGCACATAGTGGGAAGTGGGAGCAACAGAGAAAAGGACTGTATACAAGTTGAAAAGCTCCACATCCTACACACAAAACCTTTGAATCAATAAATGCTTTTCTTCTTTTTATTTTCCACGTGCAAATCCTTGGCGTGAACAAAATTTTTCATACTTTCATCTTTGTACCGGAAACGTTCAAATCATCAACTTGTCGGTGATTTAAGATCAAAAAGATATCCCGCATGGAAAATATCAGATTGTCAATATTTTCTTTATTGAATTACTCCAAATTCTTTGACGATAAAAAAATACATTTGAGGTGCATTAGGGTTGCATTCATTTGATTACAATCTAAAGGGTAAATGTTGGAGGATTTAATCCTTATTTATGAGTTTAAAAAACTTTTAAATAAATTGGTGAGGTTGATGTTGTATGTAAAAAAAAACACTATTCAATAAGTTCAACTTATAGCTTCAAGCTATAAAGACTACACACTCTGCAATCAATGTACTCAAATGATTGCTTTTCCAGTTTTTTTTATAGATTCTACTCCTCAACTACTTTTTTATTTATTTTTATTACAATCTGTTGACAATGCTGATGACCACTTGTCAAGGTAAACAGTAGGTCGTTTACATACGATTAAAAAAGTGATTTCAAAATCGAATAAAAAACTGATACAAAATAAAATTATCATTAATTTTAAATTTAAGATTCAATAGATAAAGTTTTATGTTTGTCATTAATAATAGATTGATCTTATTTAAAAATAAAAATGATAATAAATTATGAAAGAAACAGTTACATAATTATAATGTAAAAAGAAGAGTTTTTTTAATATAAGGTGTTATTAAAAATGATGAAAATAATTTATGAATCATGTAATTTTTTTTTATTACTAGTATTACGTATCTTAGTTTTGTACAAAAGTCAACGTTAACATATTTTTTGTGCAAATAAACTCCAAAAAGTTAGTTGATTATTCATGAGAATCAATGAAAGACAAGTAGTTACATTCAATTTTATTTTAGAAGATTCTTAATTAATGCAATTAACTATTCTTTTATAAATTTTGAATCAAGTGATTTTTTGTGTTTTCCTAAAAATAAGAGCATTTATTTATAAAATCATCTCTATTCATTTTTTTTAAATGATTGATTCCAGCTTCTAACTTATCTTTGTCATTTTATGATGTACATACTTTAATATGTATGAGATTTCTCAATGAAGTTTTCAATTTTACTACAAACATTACTCAATGAGTTTCCTCTTATTTTATGAGTAAAATTAAAATCTTTTATTATTCATTCTTAATTAATCCAAGAGAAATATTTAAATTTTACTGTACATCAAGCTTTTTTTAAATCTTACTCTTATCTATACTGATAAATCAATAATAACTACAGTATTTTAAAGACCTCTAGATTCACGATTTATTTATTTACACTATCGATATATATTTCTATGATTTTCCATGTTATCTACTTCCATAAAATTCTGATAAAAAAAATATATAAAAAAAACTTTTTTTGCTTTATAATCGCTCCAAAGTAACCCAGTGTTACTTGAAAGATAAAAAATTGCTAAAACTTCACCAAAATCCTAATCTATGGGCATTCCAAAATAAGCAAAAAAAAGTGTAAATGTTCCAAAGATTAAAGAAAAAAGAAAAAAAATGATAAGCAAAGTGTTACGAAAAATTCACGAAGAAAAATCTTCTTATTCCAGTTAAAAACGATGAAAAATACCAAGAAATTGACTCAGGCCTTTTTTTAATCGCTCAGTGTAATTGCAAAAAATACAGACAATAGATCGAGGTTAAATTTTCCGTGGCCATGTGGAAAAATGATGGTGTGGATACAACGATATCGAGAATCAGGTTGAACGACAAAGAGCAATACGAGGCGAGACAACACGGCACGTTTATTCAGGATCAGTAGAGAGAAGTGGAGAGTAGAAGGGGACAAGTAAAAGCTGGACTAGAAGTGTGGAAGCAGGGGAGGTGAAAGAGGTGGGGCAATGCGCTTTCATCCCGGTCGATAGTACTCTGCAAGCTCGAACATGAAGCCACCATTGGCATTCACTGTTACCACGATGTGCTTGATGATCCAAACTGTCGGAAATGATAAGAAGAGAGTGATCTACACACAATCATTTCTTCTTTTTTTTTTTCGTCAATTTTTCATGAATAAATAAAAAACAAACTGTCAAACTGTTTTTCCATAAAGTCCAAAATGCTTTACTGATAACGTTTTTCTCCTCTTTATTGTTTTGTTTGTGCTCATAACAAGAGTACACTTAAAACTTGATAATCCAATAGACACTGTCACTAATTAGTCGTGTATGGTCTTTCTTGATACAATAATGCTGTGTCATACGGCTCAGTTAACGGGCATAATAATGAAAACTTGAACGCATCAATGATCCTGAAGAAGATAAATCTAAGCTTCTCACCCTATATCAAAGTGTAAGATTTAATTAATTTTATACTGATTAGTCGACTATAATTAAAGTCCTTGTGTGACTTTAAAAATAACAATTCAGCATCTATTATTATTAATATTATAAATAGAACTGGTACGTTACACATCTCTGTTAATCGTGACTTCTCTTCCAACTATTTCGTAAACAAATAGCATTCGATCATTATCTTTGCAACAACAGGTGTATCGAACTTCTACCATTTTGTCATTACTTTTATCCAACTATCATATTACTCGAGAGTAAATATTCGTAACAATCTAATCGTTTCCCTAGGATAATATTTTAGCAAATAAAAGTTACTATAATATACTTTATAAAATAATAATTATGTAATAAAATACCTTCAATAGAACTGTTAATTTAATGACTGTCACAGATTCACGAGGCATTCGGTTAAATCGATCGTTAAAGAATTAATGGATCTTGGAAGTAATAAGATAGTTGAGCTTTTAGTAGATTATATACTCGGGTAAATATAAAGATAAATCTTCAAAACAATTTCTTAAGACGTATGAATATTTTATTCATACTCGTTTCATTAATCGAAAAAATATTCATTAAGAATTTATTTGTGAATGAATATTTTATTAACGATTCAATGAATTCCTTTAGAATACTATTATTGTGAATAAATGATTTACAAATAAATTCTAATTTGTTATATTTTTTGATAAAATATCTTTCGAGTAATAAAACTTGATAATTGAAAATATTTTAAGAACGATTGATCTTTATTATACTTGCTGTGTAAATTATTAAATTTATCCAGTTGATAAAATATATTAAATTGATGAGAAATGATATTTATTATAAAGTTATATTAATTTCATTTTACAAAACATGGAAATTATTTAGTAATTTATTTAAAGTTGTTGATGATTAATTAGAGAATAATAACTTTCTTTTCTACCAATTCAAATTTTATATCAATCTTGAAGTAATTACATATTTATGTAAACAGAGTAAAGAAATGTTTTATGCAAACACTGCTACCGTGTTTCAAACAGCTTTCATGTTTTTTTTTTCGTAGAAATTAAAGGAGCAACAAAGAGAATAATTATATTCCACTTAGAAATAATATACTTGAAACGAGCATCTCACTATTTTTATATTTTTGTTTGGATTAACGTAAATCTTGACTATCTTATATCTTCAACTTTCTTCTTTTTTACACATGAAAAATTAATTTAAAAAATGCTGAATGGGAGAAATAAAAAAAAAGATATATTTGTAATGACAAGAAGGGAAGATAAGCATTTAAAAGATTTATAAAAGTAAATTTATCCCATTATCCTCTCCTCATTCACAGTAAAAATTGGGGTGACATTTCACCACGATATTTCGACATATCGTGAAACCCAACCCCAATATAGGTTGCATCTGTCTCCTTCTAGTCTCTTCGATCAAAAGCCACTCCCGTGAGAGTAAGCATCATTGATCCAAGAACTGTAAAGACCACAAACCCATCACTCTTAATCTTCTTGCGTGCAAGTAGATTATTTGAAAAGGCTGATGTTGTGAGGAGGGCTTCGAGGTTGGAAATCAAGAATTGTGAGTATTTCCTTTCTGTGATCTATTTATGAGAGAGAAAAATGAAAAAATCTTTACCTCATTTATTCACTGAAATCGGCTTCAAGAAAAAAAGACGTTTTTTCAAATTCCTTTGAATTAAAGACTCTACATGACATCAATTAATGAAGTCTAGAATATACTGGTACTACATACTAAAGAAATACATAAAAGTAACTTTATCAAAAAACATATCTTGAACTTTTTCAAAGCAGAATGATAAAGCAAACGCTGAATAAAATTCTTCAACTTCTTTAGTAACTTCAAATGAAGTAATAAATTTTTATAAAAAAATTAACCATCACATTTTGACAATAAAAAAGTAGTGGAACATTTAATCTCATGTCTTTTTACGATGGGTAATTTTGGTTTTATATTCACCTTTTTTAGCACCTTTGTTCATCCATAAAATTTGTTAGAATACTCTAGGTACAGTATGATATAGTTTGTAACAATATATACGCTACTAATGGCATCACCGTATAGCTAGTGTCTTAGGTAACCCTATGATACTTGAACCAGGTACAATGTGCTACATCTCAAGTCTACTAAAGGTTAACAAGTAACGTCAGAATTTATCACTAAACCTCATGACAATACCTCCAAACAACAAACAAAACTTTATGCTATAAAACCAGACCACGAAATTAAGATGCTCACAAAAAACATAGTGAATGAAAATACCATTATAAACATGAAATATACATTTAGGTATCTTATTAGATAATAAAAGTTTATTTGAACAGAATTTAAAAACCTTCAACTAACGCTACTAAAAAGCTTGGACATGGAATATTCATATAGGAATATATTCTGGTGAACAAAGTTATCTAATATCACTGTAACCTTTTCAAAACCTTTTATTTATTGATGATACTAGACTACTATTCTCCACTTTAACTATTTCAACCTCTTCCGACAAAATTACAATCACCATTTTAATAATTTATTTTTATTTTAAAATAATGTAAAAACTTTTATTGCAGATTGTTTATCTATAATAAATTGGTTGAAAAAAAATATTTTGAAAAGTCGTAATTGAATGAGTTGATATTTTTTCTAGTGTCTGTTCTGAACTAAAAATGTCTATGAGCTTTTTTTAAATTTATCTATTTTCTACGAAACCATCTGGTTGAGATGGTTAGTATTCGTTGAATATCGGAGAAGATTCTTATTTTCTGTGATGTAATTTTAACTTTCTTAAAATTACCTCCGAATCAATCATCTTGTACAGTTAAAGAGTCATTTCCTACCTATAATTTTCTCGCGACAAAGTTGTTACCTGTGTTAGTTTTTCCTATAATTAAAATTTATATTGTAGTTGGCAAAATTTTTAAGTGTAAGCTTAATTTTTAACACAACAAAGACAAATTATTTTCTAATTTTATTTATAGGCGTTACTTTATATCAAAATAAGTTATTTTCATTCAAGAACAACAAACAATGGCTAAAAAGTTTATATAAAATGCGGAAAAATTTTAATTTAATTTATCATTTTTAATTCAATATTGTTGACAAAGTTAAAACATATTTTTAAAAATACTTGTATGATATTTAAAAAAATAACTATTTTAGATATGATTAAAAAAAGTCGGTTAAAACTTCACATAATAACCTGTCTTTGGTTGGCCCTTAAGCTTGTTTATTAGCTCGTTATAATGACTCTATTTCCAACAGTTAAGTTAGTGAAAAGTTCAGAAAATACAATATACAAGTTAAAATTAGATTACTACATATACACTAGTACAAAAGTCAAGGCATGCGACGAGATCGATTCCTATTTGAGGGAATCCCTCGAGCAACTCACTTCCGGCCTATATTGTCAGCTGGTTGCGCTACTTCAGTCAAGCCACGCAAGGAGCATCATGAAATATGATAGAGGTTGTCTCTCAACAACATAACCGTTTGTTAATTGTAGCTTTCAAGCTTACTATAGTATGCTTTAAAATCTCGAAAACGTTAAATGTTAAGTACTTAGTCATTAAACTTTAAGAATTTTTTATTATCTCTAAAACAATAAAGTCTAAAAGACTAGGTAAAAGAAAGATAAAAATATTCATTTTTCTATCTTTTCAACTATATATAGTGTTGGAAACAAAAAAATTCATAAACTATCGTTAGACTACTAGACAATAAAAGGTCACATTTGCATTCATTAATGATAATTTACTTAAAAAAAAGTTTCAAGATGAATTTTATAGTTTAGAAGACGAAATAGTTCTTTTTCTAATGAATAAGTAATATTAAATTATTTTAAGAAACATCATCAACTTCTATTTCTATTCCTTCAGTGAAATAATGCGCAGAAAAGTTTGATAATAATCTTCAAGCTCATGAAATAATTATAAAATTAATTTTATTCTTGAGCTTAGTAAAAAAAATATATATATATTCTTTCTAAATTCTATTGTAAATTTGTTATTAACCATTTTAAAAAAGTACTGGCCTACTTTATTTACCATGAAAAGTATAATTTTCTCCACCCTTCTTAATTTAAAAAAAATTCTCTGCTTTTGATGATAAACCTTTTTACGATCTCTAAGTTTTTTTTACTTCTCTCAAGTTATTTAAATATTATAGTCATTAGACAAGTTTCATGTTACACACTGTTGGAGTATAAGTCATTACGAACAATTCAACAAATTAGTGAAAATCATCCATTCATTTAATTAAGTGTAATAACAAGTTACACAAAGTATAAATGTTTGAGAACATAGGAAAGGAGTGAATGTGGGTGGGAAAACGAGCATCCCGTACTAACCGCTTGCACTAACCTCTAGAGCCAATATACAGGACAGAAGTATCCTGAAGAGCCTTTGTTGCTACATGAAGTACTTGAACCTGTACAACAGGTTTAAGTATCTTATGTCTTTGATTACAATTTTCAACTCTACTCGTTAAAACATTCAAATACCACCAGCTATTTGCAGGAAAATTTACTTAGATGCTCCTATTCTCACTGTATTTGCTCATATTTAGTTTCCCTCCAACACTATTATCTTTGAATCTTACTAGTATAGCACGTGGATAAATATTCATGAGTTTTTATTAAAATCATAATCGATATTTATATATATTCATATGTTTGAGTAGTTTTTTTGTATTAAGTCACGAAACCAAAGACTATTGCCTCTTTTTTATTCATGTAATATTAAACTGTTAAATATGTCATGCACGAAGCACATGTAGGAATACAAATGAAGTCTTGGTGTTTGATTAAAAAAAAATAAATAAACATATTATCATGATAATATATTATTATCATTGTTGATGAATGTTTCATCAATAACCTTAATTGATAAATATGAGCGATATACAATAACTGAATAATGTATTTTTTTAAAAATATGTTGCCAACAGGCTCATTAAAAACCTCTGTTAAAAAGGTTTCGTGACTAGAAAGCAGTGATCATATGTAGTCTTATCTATTCAACTATTTATTACCTATACATACAACATCACTCATCCATTTAAATATTAATCTCTATTAATTCTATATTATTATTTATGCGGTTTAGACATCCTACTGAATATATTTGGCTATTTTGATATTGGAGAGTGCTATCAACAGGATCATATTGATAGGGTAATGATTTGAATGTGCTATGAGTAACTTGAGTAGAGATCATCTTAAGACTTTGGCTATAAACTAGTTAGAAATCTTTTGTTTACTTATCAGAATCAGTTGATTTAGTTTGATTCCACAAAGAAAAATCTTATCAAAACTTTTCCAGACATCAGGTTACCTTGTGTTTAGAAAACTTAGCTGTCAAGCATGAAATAGTACTGATGCAGTATCGTTTCTAAATCAAACCAAAAGAAAACCTTTTGCATCAAAGTATATAATTATACAGTATTGATTCGGATAATATAACATGAGAAAGTGATAATTATAAGCCAATAGTAATTTTAAGCTATCACCATGCTATACAATGTTAGAAGTTAGTAATATGAATATTTCCCTTGAGATTATTGCCAACATAGCGCTCGATAGATATAGAGTATTGGAAAGGACGAGTTGTTGAATTATAAATACGTTGATGCTGTTCTCCGTCAATCTATCGTTCACAGTGTATGACGCGTGAGTTTCGTGTTAAGTTATCAAACACATGTTGTCTATGATATGATCGATATAAAATTATCCCCAGAAGTATTTCTAATTTGTCTTCAACAGAGCTTCTTCAGAAAAAAAAGTGTATTTATTACTTTAATATTTATAGATTAACCTACATATTAAAGGTGGCATAGAAACCTGATAAATTAATTTTTTACCAAGAAAATTAACATTTAAAGCCTTTCTTCATAAATTGTTATCACTAGAAATATTTATTTTTTGTGAGTAATTTTTTTTAATTATATAGTTTTTTTACATTGTACATTAATTTTTTTCATGTAGATCTAGTGAATTTGTAATGAAAATTTTACAATTAAAAATATTCATTAATGTTTGATAGCTACATAGAATATTAAATATTATTTATTAATGAATTGTCAATAGAGGATAATTTTAAATTATTTATTGTTTGTAAAGGAAAATTATTTTGATAACTAATATTCATATGACTACTTTTTTGAATAAAATAGGTTGAAAAATAATAATGACATGACTGTAAATACTGGTAAAAACAAATAGAAATAAACGGTTTAATGACTGAATTCTTCTTTGAAATTTTAAATAATGTGAACGTGCCATAATAACCAGAATATTGTGTTTTTAATTCAATTCACACGTCACACACGTGTTACGCTCAATTTCTGCTTTGAAATACCGACGCCAAAGAGAGAAACAAGTGAATATACAAATGCTGTCACTCAGAAATATGAAAAACTGGTCAAACATTTGTGTTGATTTTTCTTCTATGTCATACACATGTTTTATTTGAGAATATCAACTTCTAAATTGAAAAAATTCATATGTATTAATTGTATCATGTACATAATCAATTGATATTATGTACTTATTATTTAAATGTCATTTAAATAACTGATTAAAACATACTATGTGTATTTAATCTTTCTTCATACGTTTTGCTCTAAAGTAAAAAGCCATTTAACTGAATCTCTTTTGAGTCCAAATCACAGCGAGAGCCCACAATTTGTTTGAATACGTCATAATAATTTTAACGCCCTATCTATAGTGGATAGTTTGACCTATTTGTCTTTTGAAAGCACGAACAGAAAATAAAAATAAATTATGAGTAAGAAGTAATTGAAAACCATTTTTTTCTCTCTCAAACCAATTTTCTTGGCTTTACTTGCTTATTTCATTACAAACTTTGAGCTCATTTTTTTCCATAGCATAACCATCATATTATTACCTGTGATGATAAACAAATACGTTTACTTATAATAAGATAAATAAGGTTACTCACAAGAATTGTTAAAAAAAATTTGTTTAACTGGAAAATAATACTTACTATGTGCCATTAAATTATTCAAACAAAGTTGACAATTTATATTTCATATTTTTTCTTATCTTTATCATTATAATAATTTCCTGCTATTTTCAACTTGTCAATGTTTGAAACATTATCACTATTGAGAAATTTGTATTATCGTATAGTTAGAATAAGAATACAATTGAGTGTAGTCAATTACTCAAAGTTATGCAAGAATTGATACATTCTGTCACATACTTTCAAATATGATAAATTAAATATATTGTAGAATAATTTATGCTGTCATAACATGAAAACATTCATCAATCAATCTAAAATTGGAAACAGAATTTTACCCACAAACAACTGTAAATTAGAATCTACATTTGGTTATAAAATAACGAAACTATATGACAATGAAATATCTTTTTCTTCAGCAAAAAGAATTGGTTATCGAGTTTTTAAACCATCCAAGTGGAAAGTACCCTGAAACAAAGTAGTACTCGTTTCGTTTGAAGACGATATATTCAATAGAAGAATCTACATAAATATAAGAACGTCTGAGGAAATAAGTGTAAAAGTAGAAATGATGATCGATTGGTTGAACTTTATTTTTCTTCTTTTATTTCCTACTAAAACTTATTATATCTTGAATGTTTCTCTTTTATTCGTTCTTTCTACTGACATACTACAACCACCTGCCGTCGGTTGTGGCGCGAGCTGCTTATCAAAAGCCGGCGTATCGATTCAATGAACAATATAAGAGATGATGATGCGACATTGATGAAAAAGAAGCACTTTGATGGACTTAAAGTTGCTACGGGTGCTATTAATCTTTGATTGCATTTGTACTAACGCAAAAGAACATAAAAGATCAAGTGGATACAAGAGAAATCATGAATACCACAAATCACATAAACAAGCGATAAGTAAAGTAAGTGTATCATAAGTGAAAGAATTGGAGTACACTAATAAAAACGAATCAGGCAGAATGAGTGTCAGTTTGTTGACCTTTTGATCATCAACATCTTCAATAAAAGTTGACACCGGTGTCGCGAGCGGCACTGCAGCCAACACTACGATGCTGTTACAGTCATGGCCGACAATTAATGTGTCTATTCTCTATCGGTTTATTTATTTAAAGGTATGCTCTATGCAAATAAAAGGAATAAAACATCAAAGTTTTTTCTTTGATGTAGGTATTTGTAAGAGAAATTCTTTTGTTGTGGTCAGAAATAACGAGTGCAGAAGGTTGACAGTTATATGAGTAAGAAGTGATGGGTGTAAAAGAAGAAGAAAAAGAGGGCTGAGAATCGCGGGAAGAAAGCAGTAGTATAGTAACGACGAGTAGTTAAACAGACAGCAGTGACGAAAGATAAAGTGGAGGGGATCTTTGATGTAGTGGGATCGGAGCACAGTACACGCGGTTGTAAGATTAACATTTATGCTGACTGAACTCTTCATATTCGTCTTGAAATTCTCAAAATTATTTATGTGTTTACTTACTTGCCGAGTTCCTCCTTGAGATCGTAGTTGTCACTGAACCGCGTGCAAGCTGCTGGGGCAGCCATACCGATTAATAATCACTGATATTTAACACAAAACTAAAAAAGCTAGCAGTCACTACGCTAGGGAAAACAGTTCAGCCGGGTCAAATCCGATCGATAATCCGTCCGTGCCGATAGACGGAGACCGCTTACTCGTTCTATCACCGTGACTGCTTAGGTAGTCTGTTTACCCCACCGTAGGGTCAAATCACCGTCGTGCCAACGAATATTTGTGGCACGCCAAATGATATTATACGCGCAATGTTTAGCCGTCCGTTCTGTTTGACGGCAGATTGTCGACTGACTCGCGTAGTAGTCACTGCGCTGTTGACCGAACGCGCGCAGCCAACCTCCGCTGTATAACCTGAGGGGATCCCTGCTGCTTCTTCCAACGGCTGACACTCTGCTGTGAACGACACTGCCGTTTTTCCTTGTCGTTTTCGAGTGTTTAATTTTAGATGCCAAGCGCAAAGCGACCGAATTGCTGCTGCTTCTTCGCTTTGCTACCGTCTGATTTCGTAGCCATCAGCAAACGTCCACGATTTTAACCCGCAGATTATTTACGTTTTTACTTCATATTTGTTTCTTAATGACACCCTTATCGTATCTTTTATTTTTTAACTAAGTCAAACTATTAAGTGAGTTTGATTTCAAAATTTCTCAATATTATGTTCTCACAGTTCAAAGTCTACTCGAGCTTTATACGGTCGATCTC
The DNA here is from genome assembly GCA_028641665.1 of Chelonus formosanus. Classification (NCBI taxonomy): domain Eukaryota; kingdom Metazoa; phylum Arthropoda; class Insecta; order Hymenoptera; family Braconidae; genus Chelonus; species Chelonus formosanus. The sequence goes on along the minus strand of CM054006.1, from coordinate 5,928,677 downwards.
AACTTATCTATGCTCCTAGTTCTTTCTTTCCCTCTCTTATTTCTTATCATACGAATACGCGCACACTCACTTTCTTCCACGTTTACTCTACTCACCGTTGCTAACGACTAGCTCACGATCGCGCAAGCTCATGACCACCCCAACATTTTACTATACTGCGCATGTCTTTGGCCGCCTGACCAATATCCCGACTTTACTACTTAACACATTATTCGCCCCCATCGATCCAACACTAAAGTCATTACTTATTAACATCAAGTTCAATTACTTTATAGATTTTGAAAAAAAAATTTCAATTTTCCTCAAATTATTAGCACATATGAATATTCATATATGCTATCTCGGCTGTATTGTATAAAATATATATAATAGATGTTTAGAATTTATAATTTATGTTTATATTCATTCATGTTTATTACTCATAATTTTCATTATTTACAACTATTTCATTAGCTGACATCAAACAATAAGAGCAACAAAGAAAAGCATGACTATAAAATTTAAGCAAAAATAAAATATTCATTAAAATATAACTTGAAATTAAAATATATCAGTATTTAACTAAAATTCAATTTTATATCTTCCCTTATATTATCAAAAATTCATTTAATGATTCAATCAATTTAGTCAAGATTCATTATAAGACTTTTACTATTCAAATGTATTTAATATAAAAATAAAATAATTTCATTTATCTTACGAATGTTATTTCAGACAAATCTAATGTGTATTCTTCATACATAAGTACGATCACAAAGTATCTCTAGATGACGAATTGATTGAAAATATTTAATGTTTTTTGTTTCCCATACAAGATTTAAATGCAAAGTGAAATGTATCGGCTGTTTATATTATAAGAATAATGGTTTATCATTCAAGGAACGTTTTTTATAATATAAATTTTATATCATCTCAATAGATGAGCATTGAATACAATTCTGTTGTTTATATAAAAAAAAAAGGATCGATAAAAATATTTCTATCGTAGTCAAAATTAACTCGACTCTTGTATACAGTCATAGACATTGTTTTAAATTTTTCTTTTACATCACGTCAATAGATACTATTATCAATTGGTTTTTCTCTCGTAACACGAGCTGCATTTTTCAGTATTGCAAATAATATGAACTTTATGTCTCAGTCAAGGTCTTTCAAATTGACTTTGATTTACCATTATGTACATATATGTACATCAAACATATTTTTCCATTGACTCTGTGAGTTAGCAGCGTAATTACTCTACTGTGACAGACTTGGCGAGGTTTCGTGGGCAATCAACGTTACAGCCACGAAGTACAGCAATATGGAACGACAATAATTGCATTGGAATGACAGTCAAGATTCCCTGAAGACAGTCAACAGTTTTGGGTACTTCGAGAGCTCGTGATGCAAATGATTTCGTTTCATTGTCACCATCTTCACAAATGACAATTGGCTTACCACCACGAGCTGTCACTTGTTGGAGTGCATTCATACATTTCTAGATAATAAAATGATTTTAAATTATATTTATGTTTTCAATGTAAAAATTAAAAATAAGAAGAATAAAAGTACAACATTTATTTTAACTTACAATATAAACAGGATCTCTCATAACAATCATTATAATTGGCATCGAGTCATCTACCAAAGCTAATGGTCCATGTTTAAGTTCACCAGCCATAATACCCTCACTATGCATGTAGGTTAACTCCTTTACTTTCTGTAAATATAACACAATGTTAATATTACTAACAATAACATAAATGAAATTAAAAAAATGCATGAATACTCACCAAAGCACCTTCCATACATGTAGCAAAATTGTATCCTCTACCCATTATAAGAAGAGATTTAAATTGATATAATGATTTTGCTAGTTCTTTCACTTTATTATCCAATTTCAATACTTCACGAATTTGATTATCGAGATTTTTTAAGCCTTCAATAATCTAAAAAATTGGATAAATAATTAAATTTAAATGCATTAAAGTTCACATTATTTTATTAAAATAAATATACCAATCAATTACCTCTAGACGTCGAGGGCGTAATGAAATTCTGTCTTCACTCATCACAAGTGCAAACATAACAAGAGAAATAAATTGCGATGTATAAGCTTTTGTGCTAGCAACACCAATTTCTGGACCCGCATTAATGTGAACGCCACAATGAGACTCACGGCAAATACTACTACCAACAGTATTTGTAATACCAACAATTAACGCTCCACGTCCCTTGCAATATCGAAGTGCCATGAGAGTATCTGCAGTTTCGCCAGATTGTGATATGAAGAAGCAAACATCATCACGAAAAACTGGAGTATTTCTGTCTAAAAAGTCCGATGCTAACTCTACCATGACAGGTAATTCCGTTAATTCCTCTAACAACTGTCTGGTTGCGATAGCAGAATGATAACTTGTACCACAGCCAATAAGCATAAGACGACGGCATCTTTTTATTTCCGGTATGTAATCCTGTTTTACATAAATTGCAGACTTAATAAAATATAATAAATACTTAAAATATATAATTAAATTCTTGTGGCTTACAGTTATTCCACCGAGAGTAACCGAATTATTTTGGAAATTCAAACGACCTCTCATTGTATTTACTACTGATTCTGGCTGTTCAAAGATTTCCTTTTGCATGAAATATTCATAGTTTCCCTTCATAATTTGTTGAATTTCCATCTTGAGAGTTGTAATTTCGCGCGCATGAGGATCATCCATGCATCGACGTAGACGATGAATACTTAGAGTTCCTTGTTTTACAGCTGCTACGTCGTCATCCTATCATCAAAGAAATACTGTATGTAAGTAATCAAACATTGGTAATTGAGACGTACAATTAAAAAGTACTCACTTCAAGAAAGATAACACGATCAGTATGCTCGATCACAGCACTTGCATCTGATGCAAAAAAGTACTCAACTTCCTTTTCTACCAAAGGTTGAAATTCAGCCGTGCTGTCACTGCGTGGAATCACGGGAACATCTGTACCTCGTCCATGAGGTCTGTGATCTAATAAAATACATGTTTACTTATAAACTTTTATTAAAAAATTTTTTATAATCAAATTTAGAATTTATTGTTATATGCATCAACTATATTATTATATTAATAATTTTATTTCTAGTCAAATATATGAGAATTTGGCTGTTATAAAATTATTATTATTATTATTTATGTACATGTTACCATCACTATGGTAAATAAGTATATTTTAGTAAAATCTAATTTAGCAACTTTAACTAGTTTATAATTATTTAAATTAATAAATATTAAAACTGGTAATTTCTTAGCTTTCTACGGCATAAATCATGGTATTTAAATGCACAGACACATCAAGAATATGTGAAAAATTGATTTATAACTTAATTACCTGAGAACTAACAGAAAAAAAAATCATAAAAGGTTTTAAAAGATTCAAGTATGCCAGTCAACTTCAGCAGCCCTTGATGTTTTTGTCTATATAATGGAGGGTTAGTTATTATGTAAAGTTGTATTAAAAATAACTTTAACCATCACCTCTCTTAAAAATCGGTCGCTGATGAAAGAACACATTTAGTAGCTATATGATAAAATGACAAAACAATAAGCCACAATTATAACAAAATTTCCATCACCAAGACTGTGAGACAATTTTAACAAGAAACAATACCTGTCGTTGTGGCTTCGCCCTCTTTGACGTTTCAAAAGGTCATCAAAAAAACGGTAAAAAAAAGAAAAAAAAATGAAATTAATAAATGTTGAAAAACAATTCTATTAATAAATTAACTGATAAATACTTTAATATAACTGATAATAATAATGAAATATTATTAATAAATAATTTATCATAAATTTTTATAATATAATTTTTAATGAGCCGATACGCTAAAGCTAAATAAAAAATGCTGAAAGCAAAGTGTAACAAATATAAATAAACATCGTCATATAAATCATAAGGCCATGAATTTTACCAAAGTAAAGAAGATAATTAAACATTAAAAAAATTTCATCATTGTCATTTGAACTTCACATAATACAAAGAATGCTGTTAATACACAAAAGTCCTTGATATCTTTTAAATGATATTCATTTTCATGCTGAATTTTGTAAAGTTCTTATGACAAAAGAAAAAAAAGGTGAGCCATGAAAGGAGTGTATACCTTTAGACACTCTTGGTAGATCATCTGCTTTAACGTAGAACCGGAGAAAGAGCCAGAAGATCATGCAAAAGAAACACTCAAATAAAATCGATATTGATTCAATAAAAACATTTTTTACTTTATACTCTCAAAAAATAAACTTAATATTGTTGAAAAAAAAACATGCATATTAATAATCTAACTACTATCTTTAACAATAAATATTAATAATTTACGTAAAAATCAATTAAATATTCAAACTAAATAATTTAATCTCTTCTACTTTGGAATATTAAATACTCTTAAGGCCTGTAAGGATTTCTAATTTTATTATAGAAAGTAATTATTCATGCGATATTAATTAAAATAAGATTAATAGATAAATGGAAAGGTTAATAAATAAAATATTTAGTTATTATAAATTGACACACCTTTTTTAATTTATAGACCTCAACCATTGTTAATAAAAAACCGAGTGTTATTTCATATATTGTATTATTGGAACATTTTACTCCCTTGTGTTGAAAATAATCCAAGTTCGTTCAATAAATCAGAGTTTAATAAAAGTTTAAAAAAAGTTAAATATTTACTGAACTTTTTTGCCTTCTTTCCCAGTTTCTAATGTTTTACTTACTTTATCTGTAAAAATATTTTGAGATTACCTTTTCCATAAAGAATTGGCACATGGTCAGTAATCAACCGAGTTTTGGTTTTGATTCCAACTAAAAGAGGTGATCCTCTCCTCGTTGCTACACATTCACCAGGAAAATATTTACTTTTAAAACAAAGAGCAAAAGCACCTTCCTAAAAGAGAAAATATTTTATGGTCCGGGTATTCTAAATGTGGTATATTCTGTAAACTTTAGAATCAAAATAATACGCACCAACTGTTGGATAACTTGTTCAACGAGCTCACGGAATGAATATGAAGGATGTTGCATCCAAAGATGATGAATTAACTTTGCAATAACTTCAGTATCAGTTTCACTCTCAAAAACATATCCTCTCTGCTGAAGTAGAGTTTTAACTTCTTTATAGTTAGTCACAATACCTAGAAGCATTTAAAAATCCCCGCAAGGATTATAGATTAGATTTCAAACCACTTCATCTGATAATTATTAGTAAAAAATATCTCAAGTTCAACTATTATCAGTTATTTCAAGGTTTTTATAACATTTTCTTATTAGTAAGGCTTACCGTTGTGAACTACAAGAAAACCATGATCTACATCAGATCTTTGCGGATGAGAATTTACCTCCGAAGGAACACCGTGAGTTGCCCAACGAGTATGAGCAATTCCCACATGGCTCTCAGTTTTACTATCAAATTCAAGATTAGGTCCTAAAAGAAATTTAATCTGTTAATAACTTAATGAAATTAAAATTTAATCGGTGAAAATGAAAAAAAATATTACGTTGAAAAATTTCATCTTCAAGAGCTTGAACTTTCCCTTGTTTTTTTATGACGGCAATGTCATGGCCATTGGGTTCATCAAGCGCCACACCTGAAAAAAATTAATGAGATTATTTTGAAGCTGAAAAGTAGAATCATCAATTATCAACATAATTAAACGAAAGAAAAATAGGAAGAGTATATTTAGCTTAAAGGATAAAAAACTTTTAAGCTAAGATGTTGTAGCGAAAAGATGATAGTCTGGACACATTAAAATGTAGATGCATCCTTTTTTGAATGCATTCCTTGATCGTAAACATGGAACATAAATTTCTCCAAACTAAGAATAGCACTTATATCCTTTCCTAACTTGTTTCCATAATTTCACCTTGAGAATGATACAAAGTAGACATCCGTATCCTTTCTCTTCTCCAGTCATTTTTTACAATATACAAAATCACCAAGAAAATATTTAACTAAATAAAAGTTACCAGCTGAATCATATCCTCGGTATTCGAGCCTCTTTAATCCACCCACAAGCAGTTTCAGGATTTCCTCTCTCGTTTTTGGAGTCAGGTAATTCAAATAAGCAAAGATTCCTGTAAAAAAGAGCGCTAAGTTCGTGAAAATAAAAAAAGCTATTTTCCTTATATTTTTTTGTTGAAACAACCTCGAGACTAATAAAGTTCACTACCGTTACTGCACCTTGATTACATTTGAAAGGCTTTCGATATCACTTTTTTTATTACCTTTACAAGGTGAGTTTAGTGTACATAAACATGTATTACAGATACTTCGTCACACTTTATCAACGTAATTTTTTATCAGAAATTCGATATACGATTTTCTTAATAGTATTCATTTGATTAACATATGCTGCTACAATCATGACAATAAGAGGAAAGATATCAGAATCAATCGGGATAGAATTGAATACAAGCTTAACACTCAGAAATCTGATCAAAAAAGATTGTCAACTTTAACAATTGTTTGTATATTTCTTGTTATTAAAAATAATTTAATTTTATGTATGGACGATATTCATTGCATTGAGTTTATTTGAATACTTTAAAAATAAAAGTTTAAAGTTCGAGAGTCAAAACTCATGTGGTAACTCATACATCTCTAATTCATTAAAACCAAACTTTTTAATGCATTCAAAATTATCTTTATTTCAATCCTTTATAGCTTTATCAAGTTTTGATGATAAAGAAAAAATGCGTAAATTTTTAAACTGTCAACTTTTATCTTTCCTGGAAATATGATTATCATTGCGATAAACAATTTTCCATTAATAATTAAGTTTTGTGCCGGAAATTGAAACTTATTTGTTTCAAAAAATGATTGAACTAGCACAACCTTTTTATAATTTAGTTTGAAGAAATATATTCTCAAAAGATAATTGGAGACTGCTTTAAGATACATTTATAATATAATTTACTCTATAATAGCGATAAAATTATAGAGAAATTCTTCCTTTCAGCTGTATCATAAATATTTTTTTTCAAAAGCTTCAGGTATTTTGAAGGTTGTTTTACTTTTACATTTTTTGGAAAGTTTTTTCGTCATTTCTAAACATCTCTGGTAAGCATAAATAGAAAAAACCTGTAAATATTATATTACGTCTATATCATTTTAAATAAAATTTATTGTATTTCATTTATTTTTCTACAACAATCGTTTGTTACATAGATAATATATCGTAACATTCCAATCATCTATTGAGAAATGAGTACACGTGTGTTCAAATTGTATTTACAAGACACGGAAGAAGTAAATGTCAGACGCCAACGTGATGTTTTTTTTTTGTTTGATTAATCTTGCATCAGTATTAAATATCGAGTACAACTGATCAACTCTTGTCTGCATACAAAACGAGAGAACTTTCACTCTATGGAGAAGAATGTTTCGCAATACTCCAAACTCTCGAAGGTATAAGGAGTAGGTTGACATAGGTCATTGCCCGAGATTGTTAGCATTTTACATATGATAGAAAAAAATTTCTTTTTTACTTTTTATTTCCTTTCTCTATCAAAGAATTGCTTAATATTCCTATTAATTTATTATATTTTTATAGACAATAGAATAAAAATATATTGAAATAAAATATATATATATATATATGTAAAGAGAATCAAATTTTCTGAACAAAAACAATGCGGAAAAAAATGACAATAAACAAAAAATATCACCGAAATATTGTTGACTGAATGTTATTGGTATGTTTGAGTATAAAACCCGGAAGAATACGTGTCACTTGTCTCCGTATTGCATTTGTTCTTAATAAAAAATACTCCTAAACTTCTCTAATCAACGAATGTTAATAATTACTACAATAATAAGTTACTCACCACACATGATTTTGACACTTGAATACACGTCTGTCAACAGTCTAATACTGCAGCAACAAATCTTTCAATACAATCGGAGTCTAAGATTCTCTGAAGTGAGAAAGCGCTCGAAGCACAGTTTATATGACATGCTGACAAGCCACCAATCGACCAATCAAATCTCACGAAAACTTGGAGTCAACGTTAGTTACAATACCTTACTACACTGACATTTCTCTTTCATTTGTTATTGAAACGATTAGAAACATAAATTTATTAAAGGAGAGGTTATTTCAACATTTCATCTATATAACTTTCGTTTAGACTAGGATGATGCAAAATGGATAGTCACTTGACTCATGGAGTTATTAAAAGTTGGCGCGATTTTTTAGAGCATTTGAAATTGATGAAAAACAATAGAGAATATGAGAAACTAAAAAAAATCTTACTATTCTAAAATAATAACCAAGCATGGATTAATTTAATATTATTCTTTATTGCTGTTGAAAATATACAGATTTATCGTCACCATATACAACACACATTTTCACGATAAATATTTTTTTCTTAGTTTATTCATGTAATATAACAGATTTAACTAATATATTAAGTACAAAATAATGTGCAATTATATTTATGTAGGTAGTTAAATATTAGTTTATCATAAAGAAAAAATAATTTCTCAATAAAAAAAATTTGTCATGTTAAATGTACATATGTTATGTATACTTTCTGTATGTTCATGAAGAATGAAAAATACATTCAATGCTAAATTAAATTTACTAGATACAGTAGGTGATAGAATTAAAATGTTAAAAACATGATTATTTTCTAAATTGTTACACTTATAGGCCAATATTGTAAATAAAAATTAATCTGTAACTATTAATCACACTCTTATTGGTACAAAAAATGATTGTAGAATTAATGAAAATATAATGCAGATAAATATTTATTAATCACAGGTAAAACGAAATAAATAAACTGATGCTGTTTTTAATTGATACAGTACTTTAATTTACGTTGTAGGCTTATGTGTTAGTAATACCGGAAGAAACAAAATCCTTACAACATTTAGAATGAGAAGAACATATTTATGCTACTCATTACATTAAATAACAAATTATAAAAAATCCGAAACTATGAAAGTAAATTTTGTCATTTTAGCTTAGTATCGAAACGTCTATAATTAACAGTAAAGTTCGAACATATGACTAAATATGGAAGTAACGTTTCATTATCAAGCTATTCTGACAAAATCTATAGTTTTCTATATAATAAAAATAATAAATATATACGTACAATAGATTCTAATTTTAAAAAATTCAGTACTGTCAAAAAAAGTTGGTTAACATAAGCCAAAAGTCTTTTTGTTTTTTGGAAATTAGATAGATATTTTAATTTCAGTCTCAATTAATATGAGCCTGATCTTAATTTATGAAATATTAAATGCTAAAATTTTCAAAGTTGGAACGGTAAAAATTTCATAAAACATATATCATCAAACCAACTTTTTTCATACTTTTTTCTTTTTCACGGTTGAATAATTCAATGATTCAAAGTGATTGTATTACTCCTGCTATCATCTTTGTAACAAATATAAATAAGTGCCTCTTTGTACAAAGCAAAAATTATCTATTTTCTATTAACATAAAACATTTGAATTTGCTTGAGATATTAAATTAATTAATTTACATATGCACCTGTTTGATTGCAGTTGTTAAAGTTTATGACAGTAGAAATGTGATAATTAATTATGACATTAAATTAATTTAATTATTCAGTTTGGGCATCAAAGCTAGTAAACTTTGTGCAAACTACAAATAAATCTACATAATTTTATATCTATTTAATTACTATTTCTAGTAATATCGCGCTCTCGTTCGAATCTTTTTCATTTTCTAATTTTCTCTTTTGAATACATATTTTTATTTTTATAATTATTTAATTTATTTTAATCAAACTATTATATCAGATTGTTTATTTTCAATAAACATTCACACAACCTTATTTTTTTTTTCATACGAAAAAATTGCAGTGTTGAAAAGTCGAATAAATTATTCTACAATTTTCAGTTTTTATGCACTTATATAATAATTTATACATTACATATCTGTTTTTTTCATTTTTTTAACAGTACGTTTTTTTTATAATCTTTTACACCACTGCTTAAATCTATTACCTTTCCATCATATAAAAATAACACGCAATGCGAAGCTATCCGGCATTGCTTTGTACATTTGCCTGTGCTCCAATAAAACCAGATAATTAAAAACCAATTAATTATGAATAAAGTTGCTCTATTATTTTTTGTCTTATTGTGTTTCAAGCTCAATCGTATATTTGCATAGAAAAATTATTGCTAAAAATTTTTTATGACTCTTAAAATATTGATAATTCAAAAAGTTTCAATTTTCATTGTTCAAATAATTTTAATGAATACATTAATAAATATGATTCTTATTTCTTTAGATATTAAGTATCTCTCTAAACTTAAACTTTTAGTATTCTTCCCTTTCTATTCTTTATTTAAATGAAATTGAGATCGAATAAAGGCGGAAGATCGATTGTGTATCGATTTCTCTAAATTAAAAGTTAATTCTTTTTTAAGTTGTAAAACCAACATCTTTTACATCTTAATTTATAAAACTAATTTTCTCAAAACATTTATATATCTATATGTATCACTAAGATTGTCAAAACACAATAATTTTTTAATTAATTCAATTTTAGATAATCACTCGTAATAATTTTCATTTATACTTAAAATAATTGACATTGAAAAGAACCATAGAACATCAAATATTTTAAGATCAAAATTCACGCAAATCAATATATTCCTTGTTGGCAATAAATATAATTTATACTCTATTAAATAATTCCATTTTTGATTCACACAATATAAATAAAATATTAAATAGCCTATTACTCTATAAATTTAATTTATAATAATCATCCTACTGGTCATATAATAATTTTAACATATACTTTTGGTATATGAAATCTTTAAAAAAAATCATTATATCTCAACCGATCAAACGCCTCAACAGATATTTGTATTATCTGTCATTATTTACACCCCATCAACTAAAGTTTTCGTAAAAATTATCTTTCTCTTACAATATGTACTTATGAGTAATCAAATAAAGACTTATTACAAAAGTTTTATATACAAGAAGATGGACAAAGAAATAGTCAGCGATTATAGCAGAATTTTTCGATTCATCACTCATTTTGTATATATTCCATGATAAATTAATTCTATATTCTATTTTTAAAATTTTTATTAGCCTAACTCCTGATGTTTTCAGATATTTCAATTATTTTTAAAGAGAAACTATGTGAAATGGTATACACTTAATCATAAATCCTTTCATTGGAAGACGACACATAAAATGAAAAATAAAAAATTTTCTCGTAAAATTACCCACTATCTTCACGTTTAAAACCGAATATGCAGCTGAGGATAGAATTAACTCGCGTATAACACCTAAAAGTTACGTAGATAATTTAACTTACCAATGACGAAATAAATCGAACATTGAACGAATTATAGCAGTTCTACAGCTGTTAGTTAATGTCTTCCTGACTCTGTCTTTTATGTCCATTTAATAAGAGGGTTGAATCTGTATTACCTTTTCACGAGTTTCATACAGATTTAATTGCACAAGTTTGTAACTATCGTTACGTTGTCAATTTTTAAGTTGACAAATCATCTACTATCTATATTATACTTTGAAAATGAAAATTAATTTTCATAAACTTTCATCATCAATGTTCTATGTCGACCGACAATCGAGTTCTCCATACACTATTGTTGATGCCTAAGAGAACAAAAATATTTATAAATTAATTATACTTCAATATTAATTTCAATCATAATAAATAATAAAAATTACAATTACCGTAGGAGATCTTGATGATGAGGAACAGTCATAATCATCTGAATCGAAATAAATTTCCGCACCTGGGAAGATATATTTACCGGGAGCAACTTGATAATATGAATTTTCAGGTAATCTGCTTGCTAGACTCTCTTTGATTTCAGACTGCCAACAATGTCTTTCTAAATCATGTCTTTTAGATTCTTCGTGTCTTAATGGACCTTTATCTTCAGAACTATCAACACTATTACAACTATCACCAATTCCCGAATCAATAGCAGAGTCAATAGACACGTGTCGAGATTTACCACTCGATTTATCTGAGTCTACTAAATCTCCTGCATCGCTCGAAGAATCAGCATCTACTCTACTTGTGGAATCAGTTGATCGATTTAATTCCACTTGCGAGTACATTAACGAATCCTTTTGCGAATCGTCAATGGTTCTTGGTACGACATGACACTCTTCAAGATTATATACATGACCGTTATTTTCTGAAGTTGATTCAACAGAAATAACTCGACTGTAACGTGACGATGAATATGTAATATCATCTGAATCGTCCGACGACCTAGGAGTTGATCCAGATGATGTTGGTAACGTTCTCATTCCTAATTGAATTCTTTTCGGACTACTTTCACTACTAGATTCATCTAATGGCCTCTTAGGGCTTTCTCCCAATAACGAAAAACTTGCTTCGGCAGTCTCCATATGGCCTGCATGGAATGGTGATATACAAATATCGGTGTTCTCTAATCTCTTAGGTGTTGTATTTGAATTTATCATTAAGCTGTCTTGACTCTCTGACGATACATTGTGGTAAGATTTAAGGACAACCTCAGTACTATCTTGTGATAGGTCTGGAGTCACCGTTGCGTCTTGACTTTGTTCCCAAGGGTCATCAGAAGTGAATCGAGGAGGTAAAAGGTGTGGAGCTTCTTCTAAAATTTCTCTTTTCCAACAAACTTCTTTAAAGTCACCACTGATTAAATGACATAATTGGTTGATTATAATATCACCATCTCCCAAAAATTCAACATCAAAATTCAAATGTGGCAAAGATTCTCTATTAATAAGAATCTGTGGAACGTGTGATGGAATGGAGGATGGAATGAGTGCTACTGGTCGAACTTTTAATGAAGATCCAATTACTATTAATAAATCACACTCATCTTTATCCTTCGCAATTGCATCGTGGAACGCATCTGGTAAACCTTCACCAAAGAAAACAATATCTGGCTTCATTATACCTTGAGAAACTAATTCTGAAAAATTGTCATTACTGTTCATACTAGCTAATGATGGTGATAAATCGATGATACATTTTGGACATAAAGGAATTCTTTGTGCAAAAATATCTTCTCGAATATCTTCTGCAGTCACTTGAAACTTGCAATTAGTACATGAAGCTGTAGCAAAAGATCCGTGGCATTCAATAACATTTTCTATCCCAGCTACTTGTTCTAATGTATCGATATTTTGTGAGTAATTTCTCAGTAACTTTTTTTGTTTTTCTAACATTTTAATAAATCGATGACATGGGCTTGGTTTGAACTGACCAGGATATATTTCTCGGGCAAACTTGAAAAATGGTCTAGGGTCTTGGCCAAAGTAGTTGATATCAAACATGGCTTGTGGATCCGGTAAATCGGGAAAGTCTTGAGCCAATCGAGAATATATTCCATCTCTACTTCGAAAATCTGGTATTCCACAACTTACACTGACTCCTGCTCCAGTAAGGACAATAATTTTTTTACTATTTCTAATTAGCCGAACGACGTCGTTTATTGTATTAATGTGATTAAGTTTTTGTCTTCTAGGTGGATCTGACATGATGTTAAGAACAAGCTTCCATAAAGTGATGTCATCCACCTGTTCTGGAATCTGAGTTGGATCCATGAGTAAATTTTGAAGAAGTTCCCGAGGATTAGCACCAGTCAACATCTGCTTTTGCACCCAAGAGGATGCGTTTCGCCATAAATGACCAGAGTCTTCGGAAAGTTCAGATAATCCTGATAAATCAGATAAGTTGGAAACTGTTGATGAAACTTCGTCTTTTTCATCTGCTGTGTCAAGTCTAAAAAAATTGATAAATATTTTTTAGACTTTTGAATAAATAATTGATCTTTCAAAAATCAAAAGTATTTCTACTTACGGGCATCCAGTATCATCACTAGTTGAATCTGTACGAGACGGAGTTGATGATAGATGCATCAGGTCAGGGGTGGTAGACATAGATTTAGAACCGTCACTTAGTTCGGTAAAACCACTATCACCACCAAGTGGTTCTGTAAAATGAAATTATATTTCTAAGAATAATTACAACAATATTACCAACAACCTTTCTTTAATCACAAAAAATTGTCGCTAGATAAAACGTTTATTATTTATTTAAAATTTTAATAAATATTCATTCATCGAAGATTTAAAACAATAAAAGTTTATACTGTATATACTAATACTCATAAACGCTTTGAGTTATAGTAAATAAATGGATGTTGGATGTAAAGTTCGAATAAACTGTAAACACGTGGATCCAACAGATGACTTTGACAGTTTAGTTAATTTCGCGCGCTTTATAAACGTCAAAAGTTCATATTTTCTCTTTACCACGTTTATTCACTTTTAGGACTAGTGCCATCTACAAGAATGTATAGAATGCATAATAATTCACTGTCACTGACCCTGTACTTCCCGCGTTAAAACTTTTAGAACTAAAAATATTAATCATCCGATAATTTTACATAGAAATAATGAAACAAATAATTAAATTTTTGAAAAATATTCATTTTTATAAAACTTTGATAATTTTTACACCGAAAATAACACAGAATTATTGAGCAGAAAATTACGACGCAGTCAGTGTACAATAATGGCGGCGTTCCCCTTCCTTTTGAGTAGTTGGAAAGGAAAAGACGCATCACGTATTGGGCGTTTACCGTTTTCGACGCCATCTTGAAATATTAAGAATTACAATTAAAAATTAGCCATATTTTTTAATAAAATACCTTCTATTTCACCACGCGGAGATGAACGTTGTGGTTTGCGCCCTGGAAAATCGAGATCCAAAGAAGCCGAAACACCGTAAACGTCACCTTCAATTTTCCGACGTTTCACTGAGGACGAATATTCTGGCAGCTCCGAACCTGACGCCATTTTCGACAGCAATGCAACACATAAGTTCAAACGATGACCGCTTTTCCAGCAGAGGTCGCCAGACATTTCCCCACTCTTATTATAAACTACCAATCCTATTCAATGATCACACCTCCCCCACTAATTTAACCAATAGCCACCTACGCGTAAAGATTTACCGTGAAGAACCCAAGACTTGGCAGCAATGCATCCATTTGTCCTAACATCTTGATTATTTTTTCCTTTATACAAATTTTAATCCTTATAAAACGTTTAATAATATTCCAACAATTATATAAATTTCAAGTTTGATTTCTCCTTTTCACCGCTTCTCTTAAAAATTTCTTGTCAATATAAAAGCTATAAAAAATGTCGTAAAATTTTGTTGGCTTGTAGAAGTTCTTAGCTGTCTGAAGTATATCGTCATATAATCAGAAAATATATAAAAAAAAATTTTTGTATCTATTTGCAAAAGTAAATATTGTTGAAAACTTTTCTAATTTAAAAAATTATATAAATCATTATAAAATATAAATAGAAACCCTGGGAGTAAAGTTGAAATTCAATTTGTAAAAGATACTTGGCTTGGCGTATACTTGCAGTGCTAACAATTGTTATAAATGAAAATTCGACGCCATCGTAACTTTTCTCTTATTGTTGGTAACATTGTTTGTTGTTCATGCTCTTACCGTATTCAGCGCTACACGCTTCCTTTTAGGCCTTTTCTAAGTAGCACGGCAATTCAGGCAAAATGGTACGTATTTTAATCCGTAAAATAAGTGATAATCAATAAATAATGAGAATACTCATCAAGATAAAAGTGTTTGTCAATTAGTAATTGTTTATAATATGTGGATAGTGCTGAATTTTTGTCGTGAAAAGTTGTAAAAAAATGCATACAAAGTTGTCAAGCTAGGTTATCCACAGTCAATTACTAGGACAAATAATTAAAAACCAAATAATTTAATCTAAACAATTATTCGTTACTCATAATAATTACTCAAATTTGCAAATTATATTTACTATGAATTGGTTTCATAACATTAGTACGAAATTAATAGTTTTTGAAATGAAGAGTTCACTAGTCTAGTAATGTTAGTAAATAATATAACCTCAAAGTTATGTATACAAAATCATTTATTTATTTCTAGACTGAAGGAACAGCTACAATCAGAACGAGAAAGTTCATGACCAATCGACTGTTATGTCGAAAACAAATGGTAAATGTTTTTAATCAATTAAAATAAGTTAACAATACTTTAATTTGGTATATAAATATTCATGAGATTTTTTGAGAATTAAATTTTTTTTATAGGTCGTGGATGTACTGCACCCTGGTCAACCTTCAGTTCGCAAGACTGATATCAGAGAAAAACTTGCAAAAATGTATAAAGTTACTCCAGATGTTGTTTTTGTATTTGGTTTCCGTACAAACTTCGGTGGTGGTAAATCAACTGGATTCGCATTAATCTATGAAACCCTAGATTTTGCAAAGAAATTTGAACCTAAATATAGGCTCGCAAGGCATGGTCTCTTTGAAAAACAAAAACAGACTAGAAAACAGAGGAAAGAACGTAAGAACAGAATGAAGAAAGTTCGAGGTACTGGTAAAAGCAAGGTCGGAGCGGCTTCTAAGAAGGTAAGATTCATTCTTAACATTTGAGAATATTTAATAACTATTATCCAATACTATATTGCTTTTATTTATTGAATTACCATTAAGAAAAACGATTAAAAAGTTTCTATAATTTATCTATTGTAAATGTATTTTATTTTCAATTGCTGCAATGTTAGAGAAATTTTATCGGCGTAATATTCTCGCAATATTATAGAAACTTACTAATTAATTGATGATTAATTCGAATAATTTATTGGTGCATGAATATCAAAATTGTTAATTGGCATTTTATTCAATAAGCTTGTTCTTATTGCAAAATTTTAATTCATAAACTAAAACTACAATTTATTTCGGTAATAATTGGTGGAGGACAAAATTCTTTTCAGGCATTAATCTACATAAAACATTATATATATATATATATCATTTTAACGTTTATGCTGATAACAGTAGAGAGTAAAATAATTTCAACGTTACAATGGGTGCTTATATTAATTTTTGCATGTTATCATAAATATATATTTTTATTTACATTTTAGGGAAAGAAGTAAAACATAAACCATTTTTGTATATCAATAACTTTGAAAGAAGATGGTATTATGATTATGATGATGTATCAAATGGTCAGCATGTCTACTTATTTTGTTGGGATCTTCAGTTCATTACTTTTACTGCTTCTAATTCATCATTTTATGTTTAAACTTACATCACTATGCCAATTATACGTACTTATATGTAAAAAGTTTAATTTCATCGATAACTTTTTTTTAATTATCATTCATATTTGCTTTAAAAAAAATCTATTATTGCATGTTTCTGTATAAATTATGGTGTTGGAATCCATTATTTAAATATATTATTTTTTAATTCAATGATCAATGCATGTTAAAAACAAATTGGTAGTGGCTACAAAATCTATTTTCAAAATTTAATTATTCAAAATTATCAACGAACTCTGATTTATTTGGAAAAATCTTTTTCTTTCTTACAGTAATTTTTCAACACCATCACGCAGGCTCCAATTTGTACATCAGCGTGAAAATTATTGTAATGTATTATTTGTTCATATAAAAATATTTATAATAAATTTCGCGCAATAAAAATTATAATAACTTTAATTTTTAAAAATTCTCAAAATTTATTTAGTTTAATTTTATATATTAAGTGAAAATTTTTAACTCTTCCATAAAGTGTTTTATTGGGGCGAGATTACTTCAGCAGATTGAGGATCTTTTATTGGTATTTCATTTTCATTATCTTGTTTTAGTCGTGTTTCAACGATTGGTGTTGTTGGAGCAGCAGGAGTATTCATATCATTGACTCCAACATACTCTTGAGTAGACGTCAAACTTTCTCCCATAGTTGTTTCAGGAATGGTAGAAACATCAGTTGTAAATATTGTATGTTCAGGTTGGATTGTTCCACTATTTTCAGTATTTTCAACTGGATTCAGTGAAGTAGAATCTACACGTCCATGGCCTAATGTTTCAATTTCTTCAGTATAAACAGATGGTTGAGCTGAAGTGGAAGTGATAAGTTCTTCTCGTTCTCGAGTGAATTCATCAACAGATTCAGAAGTTGTAGTTGTTGGTACATAACCAGGAAATTTATCATCAGAAGAATCATCAACTTTTTTAATAAAGTACCAACTTCCCATGCGAAAGCCCCAGTCACGATCAGGATTAAATCGAGTATTTGCTATTACATAACAAGCAATTATAATTGTTGGAATAATGATCTATTTAAAACTAGCAAAAAAAGCGATAAATAAACTCATAATTACCTAAGTCTAAAAAGAATTTATTCATAATTTCTTTTTTGACTGATTCAATTTCTACTGGTGGTGGAGGTGGTGTGGTTGTTGTAGTTGGATTAAAAAAATGTCGAACTTTATCCCTTACACCCCGAAACCAATCTCGAACGCCTTCACCGAATTCTGCATGTTGACGTAAAGCAGGATGAAAAGTTCTTTCTGAAAAATTTAACATAGCACAAAGTCCTTAGTATAAAACAAACACTCTATCCATTTCAAATAAAACATCAATTTATATAATTTAAGTTTAAGATAAAATTTTAATGCTTTCACATAACGATCATAATAAAGTTTTTACAGTTAATACCTTGTAACGGTGCAAAAGGAGTTACTATCGTAAATAAATTGTAACCAACGAATAAACAAAGAAAAACTTTAAAACCATACAAATTCATTTTTTTTGTTTTTAGAGATTCTAAGAACCAACTGAAAATGCAATGCTAGAATTCTGATGAGTCTTTTATAACATCTAGAATAGCGGAAATGCATGCGATGATCTTGTTAAAGTAATTTTATCGAGAATCTAAGCTGACAATTCACAACGTTATGAAATGAGATGTCCTTGAATATTTCTAATATAATATAACTTGAATTCATATATTTTATTTGAAAAAAAATATATTTTTAAAAGCATCATAGAGTAAAAAGCATTAATATTGGAATGTTTTATCTTATTTTTTTTTATTCTATCAACTTAAAAATTACATGTATTTGATCAATTAAATGATAAAACGAATTACAAAAATAACAAAAGTTTCTAGAATTTTTAAACAATGTTTCTATTGAAAAATATCAGATATTAATAATTGTAATAATTCATGATTATTTAGAAAATTCCCGCGCAGAATAAATTTGTAAATTATTTGGTAATGCCATCTGTAGGATTATTTCTGAATTACTTGATCACATGACCGTGTATGATTGTCAGCATGTGATGTTTAGTTGTGAGGATAACAAAAACATTTATTAATTATAATTAATTTGAGTATTAACCAAAAATCAAACAAAAAATATTCTATGCATAGAAAATTTAAACGAAGATCGATAAAAATTATCGGTAAGTTCATCTGTGATATTGTTATAAATCAATCAATACTTTGCTGTAAACATTAAACATGCTATTAATGATTACAACAAAGCAAACATTTCAAATTATATAGAAATACATGACATAAAAAGTGTATTAGTAATAATAAAATATTTTCTTTTTCAGATCACATCAGTGAATTATAACAAGATGATTGGTCAAAGACTAATTCTTTTTTACTGCTCTTTTACTTGCATTTATTTTCCCTGTATTCTCTTGTTACTCAATTATAACAATACTTTATATAATGTGGGAAAGTACAAATTTATTCCAATTTTATTGATATTAATGTTTGCAGAAGTGATAAAGTATTTATTTTCAATTCTCTATAATCAACGACATCATTTTGATAAGATTGATTCTAAGGCATTATTGAATTCAAAACCAAGAAAATCATGGTCTAAAACATTCAAAGATATTTTTCGATTTTTCATTATACTCATATCATTATGTATCATTTACTATGGTGCGATTGTTTTGTTTGGAGCACCATTATCTACTCATCATGAAGAAACAACAATGCTCACAATAGTTTTAAGTACATTGACATTTATTCCACCTTGCTTACATTTGGGTGTAGAAACAGCATTAGCGGTTTTAACAGGAGCTCAATCTGCTAACGGCAATATTATTGTAGAAGCAATGGGTCGTAATATTAACTACACTCTATTGGGTACTTGGCTTGGGGCAATTGTGATACCATTAGATTGGGATAGACCCTGGCAAGTATGGCCAATTCCTTGTGGTATTGGTGCTCTTGTTGGATATATGATTGCACATTATATTACTCTTATAAAGACTTTATCTATTGTAAAGCCTTGGCGTACCAACAAAAAAGTTCATAGGCAATTATGATGATTTTTTCATTGATTTATGTTTTATAGCTTTTTCAGTAAGAAAGATATTTTTATTTAAATATGTACATTAAATTTACGTAATTTTTAAATTCTTAAATAATAAATGTTTATAAAAAGAAGACATTAGTGACGTTTGCTTATTAATTTATGTGTCCTCTAGGATATAATATTTTAGTATATAATTTATTAGTTGACCATTTGATCTAACAATTTAATTCGATTTGAATTCAAATGATATTAATTACAGGTTTCAATGCCTACGAGATGTCACTACCATTGCATTTGCAAGTGATGTAATTGTAATGTCTATATAATACACAATAGCACGACAAGGGTGGTATAAGTTTCAATTGATCGTAATATTGATATTGTACGATTAATTGTGCAGCTACAATTGCGGAAATCACTAGTTATCATTCAATCTTTCGTCAAATAACAATACATAGTATAAAATTATTTATTATTTTTTTTATCTGTGCTCTTTCCGCTTATTTTTTATCTATTTAATTATATCGGAATGTCTGGCACTATAGGAAAAGTAAGTATTATTTTATCATTTTTATTAATAATTATATTTATGAATTTATTTAGAAATAATAAATATTCAATATTAAAGCAAATAATTTACATAATTATTCTGTGTGACGATGATCATCTTTTAAAGGTTAAAGTCTTGATGTCAATAGGTTATCAAGTGTCGTGCAGCAGTAGCTTGGAAAGAAAAAGAACCATTATCTATTGAAGAAATCGAAGTTGCACCACCAAAAGCTCATGAAGTGCGAATTAAAGTTGTAGCTGTTGCATTGTGTCATACTGATGCTTATACTTTATCTGGAGCAGATCCTGAAGGAATATTTCCTTGTGTCCTCGGTCATGAAGGTAGCGGTATTGTTGAGAGTGTTGGAGAAGATGTTACTGAATTCAAACCGGGTACATATTACTGCAACTTAATTTAATCAAATACAATTATACTCAAATATTAAATCTAACTATTATGTTGTAGGTGATCACGTTGTACCTTTGTATATTCCTCAATGCAGAGAATGTAAATTTTGCAAATCTCCAAAAACTAATTTATGCAGCGTTATTCGTTTAACTCAAGGAAAGGGGCAAATGCCTGATGGAACTTCTAGATTTACATGCAAAGGAAAAACTTTAGCTCATTTCATGGGCTGTTCAACATTTTCTGAATACACTGTTGTAGCAGATATTTCATTAGCCAAGGTAGTAAATACTTTTATCAAGGAAAAAATTTTTTATTTATGTATGAATTACCTGCAGAAAATTGAATTTAAATATAGATTGATCCTGATGCACCTTTAGACAAAGTTTGCTTATTGGGATGTGGAGTTTCCACAGGTTATGGGGCTGCTTTGAACACTGCTAAAGTAGAACCAGGAAGTAATTGTGCAATTTGGGGTCTAGGTGCTGTAGGATTAGCTGCTGCATTTGGCTGTAAAGCTGCTGGTGCTTCACGTATTATTGGCATTGATATTGATGAATCTAAATTTGAAAAAGGTTGCCTTTTTGATTCCACACTTGACAGAATTATTGTACAGTTGATTACACAGATATTATTGTTATAGGAAAAATATTTGGATGTACTGAATTTATTAATCCAAAAAAACTGACCCGTCCAATAACTGAGGAGTTAATTGAATTAACAGATGGAGGATTAGATTATACATTTGAATGTGTTGGAAATGTAGTAACTATGGTAAAATCACAACTTAATATTATGCAAATGTTTTCAACAAACAATAATGACACTCTATCATTTTCATAGCGTCAAGCATTAGAGTCTTGTCATAAAGGTTGGGGCACTTCAGTTATTGTTGGTGTCGCAGCTGCCGGACAAGAAATTAGAACTCGTCCATTCCAATTAGTCACAGGGCGCGTATGGAAAGGTACTGCTTTTGGAGGATGGAAATCCAAAGATAGTGTGCCAAAACTAGTTGATGAATATCTGAGAAAGAAACTAAATCTTGATGATTTTGTTACTCACCAAATGCAATTCGATAAAATCAACGAAGGTTTTGATCTACTTCATTCTGGAAAAAGGTATTAATTTAAATTGATGTAAACAAAATGACAATATTAGATAAATTTTATTAATCTGAACAACTCTTTTTTCAGCCTAAGAGTGGTACTAAAGTTCTGAAAAGTTGGATAATCCAATGTTTACACTTTTATAAATGACAATATTTTTATAAATCACATTCTCTTTTTCTTATGTGTATTTGAAAATAAAATTCAGTTAATGCTGAATAATATTAAATGTTTATTTGTTATTAAGATATATTTATTATGATATAAACGAAATTTCCTTCTAGACATAATAAAAAACTTATAAGAAATACAGTCCTTTGAAATGTAAATTTTGTGAGGTATAAAAACGATATCATGTGGGTTTTATGATACGAGCGTCTTACTACTTCACCGTCGTTCCGTAAGTAAAATACAAAAAATAATCACCAACATGAACTTTATTGTCTTCTGTTTGATGATGGTCCTCGTTGCTGTTTTGGCTCTTGCCAATGCTGCTCCACACTGCAATGACTGCGATGGGTAAAATTTTCTCTTAAAAATATACTCTTTTTAGTCTCATAATATTCTTGTTCTAGCTTATATTTTTGGGTTTAACTAATTTATTATTTTTCATTCTCTTTAGTGGAAGCCTTGTCAACGTTTCTCCAGCTCTTGCTACTGCTGTTGGACTTGTAAGCAATAATCTTTTATAAAAAGTATAGAAAATGAATTATCAAACTAACAAATAATCCAATTATTCATTTTTCTTTCAGAATGTACTTTCAGGATAAATGAAATTAGATAAATTTAGCTAGAAGAATTTATTAATAATTATTGCATTAAATAATTCATACTCAACAAATGCAGAAATGTCAAAGTTTGAATTTTCATTATTTAAATGATTCACAACAGTATTGTATGTTCACTAAATTTTCAAACGCCCAGGATCCACCAAATCAAACAGTACAACAAATATACAACAGTTCAAATTAAAAAATTTTCATCCTGCAATAGACATAAACACGACACATATGACTGCTATTATAAATAATTTATTTAAATTTTGGAAATAACACTGCATTATGGAAATTAAGCGAAAAATAAACAAACTTTTTTAACAAAAAAAACTTTTTATTGTTTTATTTCCTAAGACTTATTCAATGTATTCAAGGAAATCTTTCGGGATGACCGATCGAATATCCCTAAACCATAAAGAATGACTGATAAGCATATCTTTGAATCAAATATGTCAAGTCATATTGTAGATTTATTATACATTTTACTTTGTCTTGTTGTTTTTGAATGGATGTATATACATGTTGATAAGAAGAAGTGTAAAAGTAGATGTAATATATTCAGTAATTCCAAACATTGGTATTGCCAAATAATTATTGACAATTAAACTGCTGCGAAAATAAGGAAAATTCAAACAGTATGAATCATTTTTTACGAATGCAAAGTATAAAAGGAAAAAGAAAAAGTTGAATTATTAAAGTGAATAAAATGACATCACTCACAACAATTTCTGTAGCTATTTTGCTTGCTGTTTGTCTAGTGCCATATACATTATGTCAGAGACCTTACGGAAGCGCGGTAATTATTTTACTTGTTTATTTTGAATAAATAAATGATAATTATAGATAAATAAATATTTTACAGTGTACGGAAAGTATTCAATGTCAAACTAATTACTGTCGTGCTTCACGATGCATCAATTGTAAGCGAATTATTTCAAGAAAAATGATTTTATTTAATTAAATAATACTAATTACGGTTTGTTATTACAGATGGAGATGCAAGTGATGATGTAGATGTTAATCCATGTGCTACTGTCTTATGTAAATACCCATCAATCTGTGTTCTTCAAGAAGTACAGTGCATTCGAGCCCCATGTCCACCAATAGCTGTTTGTAAAAGTCTTCGAAATCGTCCTGGATGCTAAATTAGCATTAACATTCAAATATATTTATTCTATTGATAATATTACAATGTTATCTCAAAACAGTACGAATTAAAATTCTTCATTGTTATGGTACTTTTATTATTTCTATGATTCATCAATGTTTTTCATTGCTCGTACTTATTATGAGGATGATTCCGGGATTCCCCGCGCGAGAGATATCGCAAAAGAGAGGTAATTTTAACACATGTTCATGGAACAGCCTTGGTCATTATCTGAAACAACGCAACATACATTCAAAATGAAAATATTAATTCATTAGATAAAACCAACCTACATACTTCAAAGACTACTATATACTATTATTTAATATCGACAATTTCATTTTGTATTTATTTAAAATGGAAAAGAATTGAATAGAAACTTACAGAAATGTTGAAGATAAGATTGAAAAGTTCTTGAATTGCTTATTTACTTACAAAACTTGATAAATGAGAATTTGCAACAGTAAAAATACATATATTGTCATACAATAACATTATTATGTCGTAAATATTAATAAAAGGAGGAAAACCGTTATTTTTAGTTTATGTTCTGAGTATAAAAGAGGATAAGTGAGTTAGTAGGTTCCATCGCGAACATCAAGGCACGTTATATAACATCACCGGCAGTTAAAGTTGATATAATATATTTTAGAAATTGTATTAATTAATAATAAGCCATAAATCACAAAATGGCATACTATTCTATCATCTCTATCGCTGTCTTCTTGATGGCTTTGGTAGTATCGAATATTGCAGCTCAAGATGTTGAGGTATTTTCATCATTAATCGTCCGATAATTGATAACAAGTGTGCAGAAAAATTATTTAACTTGAAATTATTTCAGTGTACAGATAGTGTCCAATGTAGTACCAACTATTGTCGTGATGGACAGTGCATTAATTGTGAGTAAAGTTATCAGAAAAAATTGCAAGAATTGTAAGAATATTAACTAGTTTAATTTTAGATGGAGATGATCCCAATGATGTAGGCATGAATCCTTGCAGTAGAGTACGATGTGCTGGTTATTGTGTTCTCGAACAAGTTCAATGTATCCAGTTTCCTTGCCCACCTGTGGCGAAATGTGTTCCATATAGAGGATCTTCTAGTTCCTAAATTATTAATTTTTCAAAATTGATTTTAATGCATAGATCCCAAGTACTTACATAATGAAAAGAGTACTGTCATAACGTAATCTTCTAATACTATGCTTCCATATATCTAAATGACCTAAAATTGATGATAAGCTTCGAATAATTCACCTCGGCTAATTTTGACTAGAATATTAATCATTAGCAGTCTATAATTAATCAACTTGAGTGTGAAATATGTTGCATGAATTCTCTAGAATTCTAATCAAATATTATTGGTGATATATACATAATTTATAGTAGAAAATGGATGTAGTTAATCATTATTCTCAATTTTTTCAATTTTAATCCTAAAAGATTCCAGTGATTATTGATCTCAAACACGTCGGTATTCATATGAATATCTGTCTTTAATAATCATGATTAATTGACTGTTTACTCACTTATAAAATAATTCAAACTACCACTAATTTTCAGAATTATAAAAAATCTTGTTTCAATCCACTAAACAATCACGTTAAGCTCAATGAAATCAGAAGCTATTTAATATTTTACAAATCAAGTTTCATCAAAAATTAAAATTAAAAAAACGATTAAATATTTATATGTATGAATAAATAAAATATATATTATTTGTTTGAACAATTCCATCGAAGAATTTTTATTTTAAATAAATATATAAATACTGTAAAATGTTAATCCAAATATGTTACGATACAGAATATACAATTGATTTTTGATTGCATTGGCTGCGATGAAATTCATGGCCCTGTATATTACTTACTCATGAGTAAAATTCGATAAATATGATGATAAAAATGAATGCCACCAGATAGACATATGTTTTTTTTTTATATGATGAAAGTGCCGATATGTTGCAAATATTTAAATCAAGCAAAAAAACAACTTTTTTATGTACATTTAAAGTATAAAAGAGAAGATAAATGGAATGATTGATCACATTGAACTTTCAATAGAGACACTCAATTATTATCATTCAAGAAATTTCTGAATTTAAATAATGGCTCGATTCTCAGTATTTTTCATTGCTCTGATTGTTGCAGTTTTTCTATTCGCAGATGCCTTAGGCCAACGTTACTGGGTACTTTTTGACTATTTAATCTATTTATTTTTATATACATAAAGTGAAAAGAAATCGAATAATAATAATCAATTAATCATGATTTCTAGTGTAGAGACAGTGTCGAATGTAGAACCAAATATTGTCGAGATGGAAGATGCATCAGATGTAAGAGAATTCAACAGCTTCAATTAATACAATAATTTACTCATAATTATTTTTACTTTCAGTTGGAGATGATCCTAATGATGTAGGAGTTAACCCATGTAGTTTAGTACGATGTGCTGGTTATTGTGTTCTCGAACAAGTTCAATGCGTGCGGTTTCCTTGTCCACCTGCGGCAAGATGTGTTACATATCCACATGCTCGTTATTAATTTTCTAAGATAGTATTTTTAAACGTCATTAAATTTTATTACAATCAATATATTAAGCTTCAAATAAATTGCAAAGTAGAAGAAAATTATTTATTTTTATTAATTCTAAGCTTACTTCTTTTTCTTCTTTTATTATAAATTTATTATTGATCATATGGTGAAATAAATCACCTATCATAAACACCCAAGTGTACATAATATCTCTTATATCATAATCGGATCAATTAAGCTTACTTGATGTTGCAAATAATATTCCAGGATGCTCGATTAAGTGTTATCAGTGTATATAACACTATGAAACACATATAAAAAATCATATGTAGGTCGTATTAAGAATTATACAAGAAAAAAAAAATTTTAATTAAAAAAATCTTGGTATTAAAAAAAAGTATTACACTTGTCAATAATGAATAATTCTATACTCCATATACTTAGGAAAGTATTCTATTTATTCAATAACTAATAAAAATACGAGTAATTAAATGAAAAATATTTATTTCATTGAAAAGTAATTTAATCCGTTGATTATTAATATGAAAACAGATTAAAAAACTTATGTACTAGATAGAAGATGAATAATATTGAATTATGAATTAGAGGTACTTTTCTTCTGAGAGAGATGAAATGAAATTTTTTATGATCTTATAAGATAAATCCTTTACCCTTCAACATCATTTATTTTTCAAATTTTTAAAATTTTGTTTTCTTTCATTCACACGAATGAAAATGAGTGTCATTATTCAATTGATCAAAATTAACAGTAAGAAAATATTTGTAATTAATTGTGTCATAAAATCAATATATCAAATTGAAAAACAAGGAAAAATGTATATTTTTAGAATACATGAAACATATAAAGGAGATTTACTTGATTCATAAACTGCAGTAAAGATTTACATTCAATCATAAAATTCTCGTTACAGTGAATTCCATCATAAAATGGCACGATTTTCAACGATATCTATCGCCATTATCCTTGCAATTTTTCTTATATCGGATGTTTCATGTCGATGTTTCTGGGTATAGTTATAATTTTCGCAACTATTTTTATTTATATAAATAATCCATACATGGTTTAAATTTTTTATCATGATTTACAGTGCAATGAAAGTAATCAATGTAAAACCAAATATTGTCGGGATGGGCGTTGCATTGAATGTAAGAAAATACTTTTATAATCTAGCGAAATTTTTGTAGCGACAATTGAATTTATCCGAGTTCATATTTCAGTTGGAGATGATCCTAATGATGTAGGAATGAATCCATGCTTCACCGTACGCTGCTCAGCTGGTACAGTTTGTGTGCTTCAACAAGTTCAATGTTACCAGTTCCCTTGTCCACCTATAGCTAGATGTGCTCCATGTACATCAATATCATGTAATTAATTATCATCTAGCAATAAGAAACAATAATTACAATATATAATTTAATGAATATTACAATGTTGTTGTTGTTCATTATTAATAATTTCTAAATTTTTTAAATATTATCAATAGCATCGTACGTGGTATATGTGTGTGTGTGGAAGATATAAGAGCAATATTTCTACAACAATCTTTATTAATAATAAGTTCTTACAGCCATATGTATAATACTAATCATACGTGGTACCTACAATAGCTTTAAAATCAAGTAAAAATTTTTTATTCAGTTTAATCTGGAGTTTGTTCTTTACTTATAAATTAATAATTGCAGTATGAAGTACCATAGTTTCATAGTTCACTTATTATTGTATATTTAATTATATACAATGTGTTATACATTATATTAATTAAAGAATCTATCTCATTATCGAATTAATTATCAATTAAGCTAACTGGATGTTGCAGAATAATATGGCAAGATGCTTTAACAGGCATTGTTATTGTAACAATAACATTCAGCTAAATTTTCAGCAACAACTATTTTATTGGGTTTTTCGAAACACCAAATAATGAGATATCATAATCTTATTATAGATAATTAATGGATTAATTAATTAAATATTAACGCATCGTTTTTAAAAATAAATATCAATCATCGAATTGTTGGAAATTAATGACATCATTATTTCATAAAATATTTAATTTGTCAAATAATTTCCTTTCAAAATTTTTATATAGAGAAAAAATATTGAAAGACGAAATGAATTTAAATTTACGGGGACGGAAGAGCTTAATGTGTTGACATCTTTAGCTTCACCTATTTTATGGCATCTAAGATATTTTTCTATTCACATTGTTCACACCAATTTTATCTCTATAAGTTATACATACATATATATATATATTTTTTCATTAAATCTATTCTTCTAAAACATTACCACAGTACTTGTTTTGAATACAAGTAGCAAGTAAAAATGTTTATTATTACATGAGGATAAATGGAATGTGAATCACGAGTTTGACCGTTATTGCTTACTAAGTAACAGAAATATGATTAGAAAATAATGATTTATTCATAACTATTAATATGAGTACTAATGACACTGAACAGTGGTTTTTGATGTTCTTAGAAATCAAAGTATCATTGCTCTTCAATAAGTAAAGTACTGTAAGGCGTTAAATAGTATCATGCTGAATATTATACTTAATACTTGTACAATTTGCAGTACTATCAGCTTAATGATTACAAATGATAACAAATAATATTTTCAATACATAGTTTAGCTTGGAATGTTTATACTTTTTGTAATAATGATTTTTATTTCAAATTTTATTATTTTCATTAAATTTTTTAGTCTTATAAATAATCGATAATTAGAGTATTTATAAATGTCGTGTGCATGAGGCCGAAGTTTCATTTATGTACTATTTAATTATTCAATAATTAAATATATGTTGATTAAGATCGTGCGAGAATTACTTTTGATTAAGTTGGAATGCAAATTTAAAAAATGTGTGAAACTAGATTTAGTATTACCGGCCGCTATTGTGTTCACAAATTAGCGAGGGACGGCAGGGTCTTTATTCATCATTTAATTAGCAAGAGTTCAATCTGCTTAAGAGACTCTCAGACATTGACAACATTGATAATATTGCCCTTGAGAAGTCAAAAAGCTGATAAAGTTTGTCTCATACTTTCTGCGCACGGGAAAATGCTTTCCAAGATGATTTACAAATAAGTTTCAAGGATGTTTAGAAGTCAAGTGGTTGATCAGCAGAACCCTCAAGATCATTTGCAGAGTCTACGCCATCATCGTCTTCATCGTCATCGTCACTTAGTTCGTTCTCCAAATTGACACTGTTTGTTTTTAAGCCGTCATTGCTTATCTTACTGACAATTGCATCTGTGTAAATAAATTCACATTTGAATAAATCTCAATTTCATTCTCAAGAATCCTTGACAATATATTACTTACCACAATCAGGTTTAGTACCACGTGTTCGGGTACCAGCAAATTCAACACCGTGAGGATCAACACACCAACAAAGACCAAGTCCACGATGACACTGTGTACTGCGGTAATATCCCCGAGAATCACAAACTGGAGCTACTTCTGGTGATGAACGTCTACGTACTGCAGCACAAGGCCTTTCTGCTTTTGAGAAACATCCGCACCACTCTGGTCCGTTAACAAAAATGTCTCTGCAAAAATTCATAAATCGTTTTGAAAAAGGCAATTTTTTTGAGTTACTCATTTTACTTGTTCTGAATTAATTATTTGTTAACTATTAAATTACTCTAAATGTGTTATCTTTTTATCCTAATTTTAATTTCCTGCATAAATGTTTTATTAATTAAAAATACTCTCAAGCAATGTTCAGTTTTATTTAATTAAAAACCATTTCCTTCATAAGTAGTGGAAAAGAAAAAATTTATAACATTTTTCAATAGAAAAATTTCTCTCAGAAATTAATAATTTAAAGTTCTGTATTTTAATATTAAAATATAAAAAAATTTTTTTTAATATGATAAATAAAATTTGGTTAAAATAATATGTTGCTTTTCAAAATAATTAAAAATTGTAAATTATATTTCTTTAATGATAAATTACAAAGAAGATTTTTATCATATACTGAAATAATTAATATTCAAATAAATACTTTTTCATGAAGGTAATATAAATTTATAAATAACAAAGCAATTTTATATATTATATTTAAATATAATGAAGTTATATTTTTAAAAAGGTAGTCTTTTCCAGCTGAATTATAAAGATAAAAAAACTTCAAGACTAATTTTATGTTACAGTATTTATCTTGGAACACTTGTAATCGAAGTTTATTGAATACTTCTCTTTGATAGCTAAAATAACTCTGAAGTAAATCAAGTAGAATAGATTCAAACTGAGTAAACTTATGAACTTGTAAAAATTTTTAATTAATAATTATCTAAATTTTAAACTTTTATTATTCCTTCAATAATTTGCTGGATTTCTGAAAATTAAAAAAAATTTTTCTCAAGTAATAAAAATTCAATATAACGTTTAACATCAAACATAATCATTATATTTTATGTTTCAGAAACTTTCAATGTCATGCAAAATTGATTAAAACTTTAAGGTATATTCTAATGACTCCCGGATAACTACTGAAATCCTCTAAAAAATTCTATTTTAGAAAGAAAGTAGATAATCTGTTGAAGTTTTATAATTTTACACTGAAGACTTTTGAGTAATGAATTGGATTTTAGAATATATTTAAATGAATAGAAATAAAATTTTAAAATTGACCTTTCATATTTAACTGTCTTATAAAACTCGAAAGCATTAACGAGGCTTTGAAGAAAAAATTTTATTTCATATCCTTCTATTACATTACAAGCATAGTCCGATGTAATCAAGTGACAAGTGGAAATAGAATTATTTGACTTACCCGTCTGTGTCACATGCATCAAGGAAAGGCTTTAGACACGGTTCATTTTGATCATGTTCTAGGCTATAAAGTTCTCCAAGTGAAATTCTACGATCTCCATCACTATCCAGGTGTCCAAACATCCATCTCACTTCAATTTGACATCCAGCCGGGAAGTGACCTAAAGTTAGGAGAAATGACCAATAACTCTTAGATAATTCGAAAATTTCTGAACTAGTTTGGGTTATTGGCACTATTACCACTAAATTCCATCAACTTTCTTCATTACTTTAGTACTGAGCAAAGCTTAACTACTCTCAATAAATACGATTCAAGTTTTCGAATAATAATTAAGAAAAAGATTAGTACCTTTTGATTTAACACGTTGACGACGGTATTTAGAATCTGCCATTACCACTGAGAACCAATCTAATAACCTATTAGCCATAGCTGGTCTAGATGATGGTGGACAGTCTGCATTTCGTAATCGGTTGAACTTAGCATCTGGAGATTCAAAGGTGGGTTTTACAGTTACCAAGTTTTTGCCAACTTCGTTGCTCATAGAATGCTTGATGTCTTCTTCATATTTACTCTCCAAACCCTTCAACAATCAGATAAATAAATATTAGAACTGTCAAGTTTTGATGATCTTTGAAAGCTTCTACATAGTATTTATAGTAAGAGGATTAGAATAACAATTTTTCAATATTTTATCGAAAACATAAATCTACATTGATCTATATCATAATAATTTAAATAAATTTTTTTCTAATTCGCAAATTTTTAAATTCATAGTTGCAAATGAATTCTCCAAGTGTCTTTTGTCATAAATATCCATAACGTTCAGAAACCTGAATTCCTTCTGTAGGAGTTTGCAGTTCAAGTAATGGTCGAGGAATAAATGAATCTAAAGATGGGATAAATTTGGTTATCAAGGGAATATGGGTTAATTGTCGATTAAATATGATTAAACCTTCAGTTTATATGTTAATAAAGTTTTTTTACCATATTATCTTAAAGTAATATAGAAATATGAGAATAACTATATTAATATTTCCACCATCAAATCAATTTGGTGCTTTTATTATATTAAAATAGTTTGCTAATACTTAGTCAGGCTCTGAAACCTTTAACTACATCTAGCTCTATACTCTTCAGTTTTGTGAGTTGAAAATTAAGCTCTTATGTAATATACAAACTGCTTGACGGACAATGAAGTCAATCTGGATGAGGTTGTGGGTTTGAATTAGCGGTCTCAGAGCCTTCGTATTGAAACTCCAAAATAGCTTCCACAATATTTGGTAAGGTAATAGACAACCATTCAATATAGAAAGCTAATTAGTTAATTAATTAAAAGTAATTTGTGAGATAAAGTGCTGTATGTGGTATAATTTTATATTAAACTTCAATTTGTGTATGGCCTTCGTTTACAATTCTGCCCTTTTGTATTTACTTTAAAATGTAATCAAGTATTCTTCAAGATTATTTATACCTTTACTCAGTTAGTAGTGGTCTCGTATACTTCACTTGTTTACGTGACAGAAAAACTATCGTAAAATTTCTTTTTGGTTTCTTCATTAAAATTTTATATCTTTGTAAAGTATATTACTCATAAAATATTTTACAACCATCTCCATTTTCTTGATAATATAAAAATTTCATTTTAAAGAAGATTTTTGTAATTGTTAATCATCCTTAAAAAATTTTTTTTGTATATATTTTCTATCAAGAACTGTACATATTGTATACGAAGTATAATTTCAACTTGCAGTCTGAACAATTATTAACTTTTTCAACCCACACGTTTACAGAAATTTCTAGAAAGTTTTAATTATTTTTAACACGAGATATTTCTTCATATAATTATTAGTTGTAGCTATTTCAATTAACTCAATTAATAGTTCCTTTATCTATAATAGTAATCTTTTGACTTTTAATTTTATGTATGCAACATTAAATGTTCCATTCACAGAACACTAGAAACATTAAACAACGTTGGATGTTTCTTTGATTGTACTAATAAAGCCGAAACATTAACAGTAATTCGAATACTATAAAATTACGTGCACTTGAAGTCAAAACTGATTAAAACTTGCCTAAGTAAAATTTTACTCTTCAAATTCAGTTGGTTGGTTCCGTTAGTGTATCGCTTTTATACTTGGACAATCATT
This sequence comes from Chelonus formosanus, assembly GCA_028641665.1. Taxonomy (NCBI): domain Eukaryota; kingdom Metazoa; phylum Arthropoda; class Insecta; order Hymenoptera; family Braconidae; genus Chelonus; species Chelonus formosanus. The sequence goes on along the minus strand of CM054006.1, from coordinate 5,894,987 downwards.
TTCTATGTGCTCATTCACTCTAGTTGTTTTTATCACTCCTTGATACATCAATGAGTAATAATTGCATACAAATATTATGCTGAGAGGAAAAATTATATTACATCAAAAAGAATTTTCTTTACATAAGAGGCTTATTTATTGACAATTTGTATTAGGATTCATTTATTAGCTGAAAATAATCTATTATATTATGAATAACTCATTTTTCTACTCTATTTTTGTTTAATTCTTACAACTCTAACACCAACTCTAAACATATCTTCATTTATAATTATTTTAAATAACTTCATAATATAAATATGTTCTAATTTAAATTTAAATTATTCTCCTAAGTATAAAATTTATCTGTGATTTTTATAATAGGCATATTTTCATTTAAATACAAAGTTAATCTTATCACATAACAAATCCACTCGTTCTACCTGTGAGCTTACACCACAGTGCATATTTAAATGGTTGGGAGGCATGAAACAATCAAAGGTAACATTCAATATTTAAGTTGAGTCATGCAAGTGTCAAATTCTAGAAAACTAGTGCGTGCTCTAGTGCTACATATCATACATATAACATACATAGTATATACATTTGAAGTCATTTCGGAAATTACTTTCAAAAGCACCCACATACATAGCAATTCAATTCAACAATCTCTCTAGTATTTTAGTTTTGGGAAATCCATCGTGAAAACAAATCGAAAAATAAAAATTTTAAAAACACATTCTCACATCCGAGTATTTTTTTTCATTTATTGACAATTCAATTGAATTGAATTTAAGCATAAAAGCAAGTTCCTAATAAAATAACTGTGGCAAGTTTTAATGAGTCGATTTCCAAAGCAGAATTAATTTTATTTATCATCCTATAATTCTGGATATATACTGCACATTTTCTTTCCTTCAGTTTCCTAGTTTCTACCTTCTCTTATCCACTTACATTATTACGTCATGATCATGTAATATTATTTAATACTCGCCGAGTACACGAGCACAGCGGTTAAAGGATGAATACACGTATCAGTAAACCAAGACCCGTATATCATCAATGTATACGTGCCTACATTTATAACGTTAGTAATATATAATAAACTCTAAATTATCAGAAACTTCTCTGGTGGTCTACTCTATTTAGAGACTTGATTTTCTCTATAAAGATATTATTATTTTTGATCAACTACTTTTTCCTAACATTCAAGTGTCTACTAATAATTTTGCAAATTTTATATATCAATAATTTTACAACTCATATCATGACTTGCATAAAATATGAATATTTATAAATTTACCTTAATCTTCTTGCTATATTTAAGGTACTGATAATGATGGTTATCATAATTAAAATCTCGTGGAGTGAGGGTGATGTCTCGGTTACGGCCAGTTTTTCCCAAGAAAGTTTTCTGAAGTTTAGATGGTGGTATTTTTTTCGTGTGTACCTTGAGATCAGATCCACCTAGAATATTATGAAAATAAATAAATATTTGATAAATTGAATATGTTTTAGTGGATGTTATGATAAAAGTAACAAATTGTGTATGGTCATGCAATGGATTGTGCGTGAATATTCGTTTTACGCGGACAAATTCAATTAGTGTGGTAGCTTTCAATAGTGGATGGTGAAACTGAAGGGTAATGGGTAACGTACGTTTGTGCGTAGATATTTGAAAAGTTACATTTTTTCAATAAAACCCCAATATATATTTTAAGAACGATTATTTCACAAATGTGTTATCTAAAATATATATACACATGGCGCCATGTGTGCATTTTTTCAATATACGGTCGTTATTCATACATATTTCAGAGTCAGCCAACTGCGTTATGTTCAATTAAATATGTTACGTGATCTTTTTTATTGAATTTTTGTCTACGCAACAGAGAACGAGAGGGAAACGAAATTAAGTGATGGATTAATTTCACTTCACTGATTACTACACTGATGAAAAACAAGATGTAGGGATGCCTATTATACAAGCACATAAGTTACCTTTACACGGACAGAATCCTTTGCACGCGATATGAACTGAAGTGTGATGAATGCAGTTATGGTACTCGAGACGGCATGGAGAACTGTAGGTACGATTGTCAGAACCACACAGGAAGTTAGGCTTTACGACCGGACACCACTGGCACCTGGAAATTGATTAATGTATTAATCACCAAATGATCTAGTGATAACTAAAGATTTATTGATATGACTGACACACATGGGGCTTAAGTAAGTTATGAACATCAATTCGGAAGTTCCAAAACAAATTATGTTCAATATATTGCCATTTCTATTACAAAAAATATTCTGTTCTTAAAGCTTATGATCTGCCATCATTTGCGAACATCAACATTGCAAATCGTAGTCTTTTATTTTAATGCTTTTTAGTCACTTCCAAGTGCATTAAAAGTTACTACAATGTTAATTAAATGGGTGACGTCATTTTAAAACACTTTAAGTGCATTAAAATAAAACACTACGATTTGTAGTGAAATGTTTCAGAAAATCATTCATCATTTAATATTATGGTTGATTTTAGAATGATAGAATTTTTTAAAAAAGAAGATACTATGACCAGGTAAATCAGGTCTATTCTGCTATATTAAATGAGAAATAAATTCTTTTTTTCATCAAGGAAAATGTACTATACAATAGATTCAAAAAATTCTCTCCAGAAAATGAACATAAAGAACGCATCTTGAAAACGATGCTGCTCTAAAAATATTTCAGAAGCTTTTTGTTCTTCCTTTATTTTCGCAATGCTCATTTCTCATATTCTGCATGTGAATTATGACATCGCTTATTTAAAATGTTTTTTATACATCATTGTTTATTCCAATCTATTTGTCAAACTCTTTTTTAACTATATATTTAAGCCAGACTGAAAAAAATCCAACGTTTCAATAAGATCAGCTGTTCATTGTAGTAGTCTGTTTACTCCAATTAGATCGACTCTAATTTGATGATGGTTAATCCAATAATCATAGAAACAAATAAGATATTTAGACCATGTCTCTTGATAATGAAAAGCCTTGGAAACACAGCTTGTACTCTTTTGCAAAAAAAAAAAAAAAAAGAAATACATAAAAAAGAGAGGGAATTCATTGACTAGAAGCTATTTCTATGTACATAATAAACATTTCAAAAGATTCAACATAACAAGTATTTTACATTACTTCGATACTGAATTTGTTCAATGGGGGATCATTTAGAAAACGTTTTCTACTTTGATGCTGAATACAATCGTTTGATGCAGGAATCAACATGAATCTGTAAAATACTGTTTCAATTTATTTGTTTATGCTACCATAGAAATTTTTTTCTTCTTATTTATGACACAAAGTAATTCCAATAACAGATAATTCTATAGCAAGACTTGGAATTAATATCCGATGTGTTTTCTGTAAACAATCGATTGAAATTGTCAAATTTAACGGAAAACAAAATTATCTTGTTCAATAAAATGATTATGGAAATGATTGATTCCTGAATTTAATGTTACATCAATTACTTTTTAATTTAAACTTGAATTAAGATTCTGATTTCAACCAAATAATTATTTCCTGTTATTTCTGAATGATTCAATAAAATATAAGCCATTGATAGATTAATAAAAGCTGTAGAATGGAAATTTTCAATCATCATCAATTCATTGTGAAAATTCATAATTCACAGTATTCCATCTTCTCTAATGCATATACATCGCTCAGAGTCTCATGAAATACTAGCCATAAAATTACATTTTGAACAGTTCGAATAATTCTCAGTCTCTCCACCCATTATTTATGGATTTATTTTCGATTTTCTCATGAAATTTCTTATTAAATTGTTATTTTTTTTTTTTTTAACTGAACCAAATGCAATGTCATCAGCCTGTCAATAGTAAATGCATCCACAAGCATTTATAAATATTTTTTTATTCTTTTTTATCACAATAGAAAGCACTTTATTGTAGACTGAGAAAAAATTGTAGCACAAATAAAGCTTTTTTTTGTATAGTATAATTCTAAAATAAACATTATTTGTTGATGTTGAGCAAAATGCCTCACTAATTCTTCACACAGAATTATTTAAACAAGTAAAATAGATCTTGAGAAGCAGAATAATACAAACGAAAGAATCTTCAAGTGATGAGAATCAAGATGAGCATAAGCGTATGCTCTGTAAGTTACTAGTAAGTTTTACTCTCCATATCACAATCCAAAGTCAAAGAACATCATGTAGAGCATTTTCTTTGTTATTTTGTTTCAACATACTTTTAAAACTTTTTTTTGATGCTTCAAAGGTAATAGTAGCTGTTTTTAGTTTTTAAGATTGTTCTTTACAAATATTTGAATTTACTAAATTACTTTGCAAACAATAAATATGAAATATGAATTAATTAAAAGCATGTTGAATGAAAACTATAATGATGTTTTAAATATTTAAAAAGAAAATGGGAAAGAGTTAATTGCAACTGAAAATATAAATTAAAGCATAAAGTCAAATAATGTCTTTCACAGTAAAATTTTTTTTTTTCCTGATATATATGAGCATTTATTTAATTATTAATGAAAACATTATTAAACCTGCGAACTGCTAAACTAGTTTTACACGAAGAGAATTTTTTCACTGCTTGAAAGTAAAAAAATGAGAAATATACGATTTGAAGTTTAAAAGTAAAACTGTGTGAATTCACAAGTAAATTTTGAGTTACTGTAAGTAAAACATTGTTATGTAGTGCGTAAGTTACTTACGATAACTCAAAATTTACTTGTGAATAGACACATTTTTATTTCTAAACTTCAAATCGTGTACTTTTTATTTTTTTACTTCCGAGCAGTGAAACAATTCTCTCCGTGTACTATCCATAGGGTCAATACGCCAATAATTAGATATGTACCAGTAAATATGGGCAATCGTTTATGTGTAATTTTTGAATATTAAATAAGCTCTTCTGCTAGTTATTTATGTTAATTATTTATTCACTATTTATTGACGGTTTCAGATGTCCACTATTTTACTGTATTACACGGTTCTGGACATTTTATAAAATATTCTTTTATTTACCTTTTTATAATTAGCATGTTTTATCATATGTAATTATTCTGACCTATTTTAATAATGCTTTTAATAAATATATTTTTTGTTATTTTTCATATCAATCCTTTCAACAGTGTATTTATTGACCTCTATGTTTTACATCTCAATACCAACAAAAACAGTTAATTTTCACAAAGAATTAATTTTAATTACTGACCTAGTCATTACTTGGCTATTGTAATGAGTTTAATAAATTTTCAACTTGAGAGATGCTGAATAAATACAGCGTATATAACAAATAAAGAGTAATTTATATTTGTAATAAACAAATGTGTTTTAATGTACTCAATAATAATATTTTTAATATAGAATAAATGTTTTTGTTTTTTTAATAAAGATTTATGTTATTAATAAATGGACTACAATATTATTGCCATGAAAATCTGGTTGCATTTAGATGTTTAATGATGGCATGGTAATTGAATCGGGTATTTTTAGGAGAGTGGTGAGAGTTGATGAATAATATTGATGTGCAGTTGTAATCTCCTTTATCATAAAGCACGTGAAACGCATGAAGTTAGTTGATGAGGACTTTTTATTTGGAATATAATTGATTTAAAAAAAGATAATAATTTTTTGGTAATTGTGCATTAGTGGGGCTCCACCTCAATTTCAATACTTTACGTAATAAAAATTCTAACGTAATCAAAATGAGCTTCCCTCATTATATATTTTCTAGTTATAGGTAGTAAAAAGCATGCCAATCGCTAAAAAAATTTTTGGACTGAAATTGGGGTGGAGCCTCACTAATGCACAATTACCAATTTTTTTACAAGTTTATAACCAAGTTTTTATTTGACAATTGGATGAAGATAAATAGTGGTTTGGACTTCAATTCGAAAAATATTTGTATAAGAAGTTTAGTTTTCTAAATTCAAAGCGTCAATATTTGAATAATAAAAAGGTGAGGTGTGAAAGTTTATAGATTTTTGTTTTCTAGTAAAAAGCTTGTGTATTGTGTATGTATTGTTAGTAATAGAACTCCCACGCATTCACGTGAAAAACTTTTGATTCACGTCAACCGATAAAATTCTATGAATGCGAAATGTAATCCCCAACGGCACTCATACAAAACTTGATATTTTTCAATCGCGTTTCCTCTCTCGTTACGAATACTTTGACTTTCAACATGTAATAAATAAAAGTATCTATTTTTTTTATTAAACTTTGGTGGCACGTTAGAGAAATAGTAGATAAAAAATTGTCACTAAATTCCAAGCATAACTTTTTATTGCCTTTATACCAGACGAATTTATGCCTTCTGTCGTGCAATATTTTTATAAATTTCTTAATAATTTATTTTTAAATTTGCTTCTATAGAAGATCAAATATTTTTATTAATTATTCTCCAGCCTTTAATTGAAAAAAAATATTTTAAATGGTAAAAATAAAGTTTTAAACAACATTATTAAAGTAATTAATAAACTTATTAATAAAATTAATTAAAACAAAGTATTCTGTTTTATTAAATATTTTTTTTTTAAATTTCCATATTTCAGCCTAATTTTCAAACTTCTTTTCAACATCATGAATAATTCATCTTACGATACAACGTATTATAAAACAAACTTTAACAGAGAATAACTTTTATTGAATCCATGATAAGTTGCATATTACAAAGCATAAAAATACTAATAGACTTGAACACTAAAAAAATAATATGATTCTGCAGCAATAATATAAAAGTTGACTACCACACCTAAATGTGAACTCGTAATAGTTCTAATGCTATAAACCAATTATTATTCTTTAAAAGTTAAGAAACACATCAACGAAAACAGCCATAAATAATAAATGTGCCTTTACATTTTAGACAAACAACTCTCTTAGTCTATATGACAATAGAGAGAACAAAGAGAACAAGCAAAGGATTCATGAAGGCGGAAGAGTAGGAAGTAAGGGAGAATAAGGAGGTGAATCTTTCCTCTTTCGGTCGTATGTGCTAGTATACTTGGCGTCATGCAACTCCTTCGCTTTTATAATGTACGAGGCCAGTCACCACTTTTATTGCCAAGTGAGCTTGCGTCTACCAAGACTCGACTCTCGCTTCTAACCATTGCTTAGAGTCATTTCGTTTTCTTGAAAATTGTGACCACAGCATGGATAACGATATGACATGCTACCGCATCTAATGGTTATCTTTTATCCTGCATATCCTCTACCCATATACATTTATAAACCCCAAACTATGATTTCATCTCCTTTGTTCATTTATCAGCTTCTAAAAATCCTTCCAACGAATCCGAGAATATTGACCGTGCCAATACGGATTAATTCCGTAAATCAAGTGTCTTAACTAACGTATTGTCTCTCAACAGACTTTCATTTATTTCGAAACAATTTTTTCTGGCCTTCATCCGGTTTATCTCATATTTATCTACCAACAGATTGTGTAAGCAGACTAATAGGTGAATGCCACCAGATAAATGACAAATTGTTCTAATTTACGAAAAGTAGATTTTTTTTTTTTGAGCTTTAAATTAAAAGTTTTTTTAGATTAAAAATATTGTAGAGTGATTTTCCGATATTAGAGGTTTTATTTTCAATATCAAATTTTCATTAATTGAAACTAAAAGAATACTTTTGCGTACCAGCCATTAGCTAATTGCCATTTTATTATTTTAAAATCGTCGAACTAAAATCGAATATCTCTACTGCTTTCTCATATTCATTTGGTATATCTTTATAATTACATTTATCATCATTTTTGGAGTTGGAAAAAATTTTTTTATATTTTTAAAAGAATTTTTCGAGTATTTAAATGTATCATTTATAAAATATGTGAATGAAAAAAAAAATATTCCTTCTATTCAATATAAAAATATGCAACAAAGAATGTTAAAATTGCATTACAACATTTTTTGATTCTTCATGCAAATAAAGATTCATAGAATTATTAGAAATTTATATTTCTCATAGTGCAGAATAAACATAAGTCAATTTATAACTAAAAAATTTCCGTAAAAATTCCCGTGCGTATATATAAAGAATTATACTGTTTTTTAAATTATACGGAAAGCCTTTTTAGTAAATAAGTTTTAATTTACGCGAACCCTGGGGTAACTTTAATTATAAACAAACATGGAAAGCTAGTGTACGTACTGGTATAATTAAAACTGAAATAGAAGAGACCACTCTAAGATTCTGAGATTGTTTATGTATATATAAATTTATATAGTACATAGATGATGAGGAAGACATAACAATTTAATTGTGATATAGTTTAAAGTATACAAATTATTCGTAAATAATTCTGGACAGATTGTGATGGACGGAATTTTAAAATCATTGAATTATGGATTAGTAGAATAAATGAAAATTTTCAAAGAGTTAATTGGCTTAGTGAGGATATGTGGAATTGAGGTAAAAGAGGTTGGTAGAAATGTCCTTTACTACTCTGTGGGGTATTCGAAACGATGCATGCACGAGCCCAAAATTCTCTGAATTAAACATGAGTCGCCTCAACTGTACGTCGATTGACGATAACGAGACTAGACAGGATGTTGGACAATTTCACGCTTGGAATTCCGATCATGTCGACTTTCTTTACATTTAAGTTTCTCTAAACACACATATTTACATAGATTTGCAGTTTACTTTACATTATTTTCAACTCTCCAAGGAGTCATTTTAATGATGAGTATTCTTTTAACAGTATGTCAAGTGTGAAGACAATTGTCTTCCTCCCTCTCTATACCTTTCTCTCTGGGTCATTTGCAAAAAAATTATTCTCAACTTCAGCAAACTTTCTTTGTTTCAACGCATTATGTTGAACTTGTAAAAAGTCAAAGACAAAGCACAAAGAAACATGCACTTGGATCAATAGCTAGATGTAACACTTGTGTTTCACATGTTGCCTACGGTTGTGACAGTTTTAGGTCAACCTCATGCTATTTTTCTTCCAAAAACCAAGACAACGTGCAGAGAATGCAATTTTAAATTCTTGTAATTTTTTTATAATGATACTTGTACCTACTTAAGATTGAATAAAGAAACATAAAGATTGCTATATACTACTTTTACATTATGTACTTGGCTTTGGTGGTATTTTAAATTACAAAATTAATGGAATACAGAGAATGCATTTCCATTTACTAAAATACTATTATAAATTAGCAGGTTAAATATACATCCAGTCAAAGCAATGCTATCTTCAGATATAATTTAATAAAATTTGACCAATGCTCAAAAATAAATTAATCCTCTTGGTAAATAATTAATCAACTTGTCATTTATAACATGGATATGTAGAAGTGGATACTTTATATTATTAGAATGAATTTATTTGACAATTCAAGCACCACCAATTATCTTCAGAATATTAATTATGTGTATAAATAAAATAATGAAATTAAAAAAAGTTGAATTTACTAAAATCGATAAAGTTTTCATACCAATTGTGGACATCTTATGAGAGATAAAAGTTATTTAGAGATGCAATTATTCATCATGAGACTACTTGAGAGATATTTTGACAAATAAACTCATCACATTCACACGAAATTATAATTTTAATTAATATGAATATCCATTAAACTAATTTATTTGTAATATACATAAATAAATATACTGAAATCTAATTTATTATCAGAAAAGTGTCAACAATACATCTTGTCACTTTGATTTAAATTTATATTTATTATCAACTGAAAAGTTTGAATTATTTTGCTATTCACGTCTCAACAAGACGTAGAAATAAATTATATGTATTTTATTATGAAGAAATGTTTCTCAATGCAATAATTCTTTAAGAATATCAAATTAAAATATTGAAATTCTCACTTGACTTCATCCTGGTCTTCATCATCATCTTCAGAATCAAAGAAAGCATCATCATCGTCATCATCATCATCACTATCGGTTGAAGCGTCCTTTCGTAGTCTTCTCTGTTGAACAGCACGTGACTTGGGAATGACAATATCTCTGTAGATGAAATTAATGAATAAATTAGCAATTATATGTCAATAAAAATTAATTAAATGGTTGATACTTCATTTGAAATGGGCAGGAATGAGATAATTAATCTGAATATATACTCTAGAGGTTTCATACAGGTTATTCTGCTAGGTAGGGCAGGTAGATGAGAATTTTGGCGCTTCGTTACGGCATTTGAGACTAATATGGTCATTTATCGTTGCAAATAAATGTAACGGTAGTTGAGCAAACTCGCTGTGGATATTTGGTGGTTTACATTGAACATTATTAGTATACCAATTAGTTAGCTTAATACCTTCTCAATAAATTCATCTCTGATATTATATTTCTTTACAGATATCTATTGAAAATAAAACGACTAGTTAATCCGTAGTTTATTAACATCTACTGATAATGTTCAATTTACTATTGAAGATCTTATCTTGTCGTATTAATTAAATATTCGTTACCCAGATTTATGCAGTTCTTTCTTTGAGACGCAAACTGCAGTGAAGGTATCCTCCAAAAGACACAGCTCTTTCTTTTTGCAATTCAAAGGACGACAGAGTTCACCTGTGGAAAGAAAATTGTGTGATTATAATTGCAAATTGAAAAATGATCATGCAAGAGATGAATTGCAATTTTTTAAATTATTTCTTTTTTTTATTTATTGTTTTATAGATTTTACTTTACAGCAATAAACAATTTGAATTTAATCAACTTGTCAATACCGTTAGAAGTATAGTAACACAACTTAATTATCGATTTAATTGAAATAAATAACAATATCGAGTGTATTGAACAAAAAATAAATGTCAGAACCTAGATTGTTCTTTAGATGTGTTCTAAAACATTATCTGCAAGATTCAATTGACTTTAGCTAATAGCCAACATGAGTATTACGTAAATGTAGCATATTCACTGAGGATATGTTAAAAATACCTCACAGTGGCAATGTCTGTAAGAACATTTATGTAATTAAGTTTTATGTAGACTGAATTCAATCTACAAATTAATTAAGATCTATGAAAATTATACTATGTACAGACTATTGAGCAATAAAAAGGTATAATCGTAAAAATAAGCAAATGGATCAAAATAAACATAAAATTTTCTGTAATTTTATATCTATCTATTAATTATTCAGTTTTATCTTCTTGAAAGGTATTTCCTCAGACCACTTGGGTGTCTGGATGACTGAAAAATTAAAATTGTAGCTCTAGTGTACACTCGAATGGTTTTAGATTAATAAAATAATTTATCAGGAACGAAAAGGTATCCTTCTGTTCTCACAACAAGAGGTCACTATTTCTGTTGTATAATAAAATTTGTAGGGAATACATTTATCAATACAAACAATAATTTATAAAAGATCAATTGATATTTTTAATAAAAAATACTGAAGAAAAAAAAAATTAAAAAACTCTTTTGGTTGTTGCTTAAATATTTTTTCACTTTTTAAGAATTTTTAAAACAAGTAGTACGACCCAGTTTTATTCCGACACAATGACAATGATCCATAAAGACTTTTCCCTGAGCTTCTATCAGAATTCCCTAATGTTTTCCAATCTTTTTAAGCGAAACTTTGTTAGCTTTACAGAAAAATAACGAACTCATGAGTAAAGAAAATTTATTTTTTTCCATAAAAATTCTTTTTTTAATCAACCATTTCACATTCATATATACATAGAACAAAATTCAACCATCACAACTGATTGGAGTCGATAGCTTTAATTTCTGTTCGATTTGAATGGTTAAATGTCGATTACAAGGATCTTTTGACAGGCAGAAACAAAATGAGGTGGATTTGTTTTTACCATTTCACCACATATATGTAGTTTTCAAAACATGAAAGTTAGTAAAAAGGTTTTTGAAAGAAAGCTGTGGTATCGACAACATCAGACAAATTCTGCGTTAAAATAATCTTAGCAGGGGTAGTGGAATAGAAGGAAAAGTTAGAAAGACGGAAAGAATGGAACAAGGGCGAATTACTGGATTTACAAAAAAGGGGAAAAAATCGAATGGTTGGCCGTGTAAAGTTCGAGACGTGGATCTTGGAGTAGACAGACGGAAAAACTTACTAGAACAAATTTTATCGTGAAAACCGGAGGGAACTCTCGTAGTTTTCAAATAGACACTTTCAAGAATTTACGTTTATGCACATGTCATTTCAATCGAAACTTTCAAGTGATAATGAATAGAATCAATAGAATTCTCTAGTACTATTGAAAATAGAGAAAAGTTTTGATATGGTGGTTGATCTACTTTTTTCTATTTACTCTTTAAATTTTTTTATAGGATTCTCTTACAGCTATATTCATTTAATTAATTTCATTTTATACTCTTATATCCCGTATTACCGACTATACTGTAAAACTACAGCATAACACATTAATTCGTGATTAACTACCTCAAAAGCATACTTTTTTTACCCTCCAGTATTTTAATTCTCTTTGAAAACCATAAACGTAAGAAATACTTTCTGCACTCGTAAAACTGCACGTTAGTGTAATTAGAGAAAATTAAATTAGTGTTTTCATTTTCATCTAAACCAACATGGATTAATCTTGATAGTCTACATGTATCTATGTACCTTCAATTCTGTAACAGATATTCTTCTAACTTAATTTATTGCACGTTTAAATGTATTTTTTGACGCATTTTAATGGTCACTTCAAATGAAAAAAATAATAGCTAAAGATAATTATTGATAATTTTTTTATTTTTAAATAAAAGAAACAAAAGATGGAATGACATACTAGAATATCATAGTCTAATTAGAGATTGAAATAATATCCAAGCTTTGAAAATAATAATAGACATTTTATTTTCTATTGTTAGATATTCATTCACCTTCGAAAATAAAGGATTGTTTAGACATCAATATGATTCTGGTTCCGACGAGCAATAATTAATGGAACGTCATGAAAAAATTCTAGCCAAATTGATTGAGTAGTTTTTTTTTTATTCATGACAGAAAAAACTTTCAAAAAAATATCTCAATTTATTTTATTCTTTCATCACTTAATATTTAATATCCATTAATTTTTATTAATAAAATAATATATATAAATATAAAGAGTACTATCAATATGTACAAATAAAAACCCAAAGGAGAATTTATTTTCTACTTAGTACTACAGAGAAGTGATTTTTCCATTGTTATAATAGAGTTTTTTTTTTTTAGAATAAAAAAAGTTTGACGAATGCAACTTATTCAAGGATTCAATGAATATATTTTCAGTGAATGTATGCAAGAAATATTAAAGTATATCAAAGGTTAAGACCTATGGCTGATAGCTTAGAGAATCGAACAGGGTGAGGAGGAAACAAGCGCATTGAATGTGGCGGTTACCATGGTAATAGGGGAGGATATTCCCTCCACCATTTTAGGGACGCCAATGAGACTTCAAACTACCAAACTTGTCAGCGTGAACGTAATAAAATTTCTACTCGGTTTTTCAATGCAAAAAATAATATGGATTTGGGCTAGATAAAAAGATAAGATTTAGGAGATAGTTAACTTTTAAAAGGTAGTGTTGATGATCCTTCAGAATAGTATAGCTTTGAGAATATTGATGACACTTAAATGAAGAGTGATGTACACACTTTTCCAAGAAAATATTAATCATAAATAGGAATTTATGAAACTTCTTTTTTCTAACGTTTTAAAAGCTTACATCAGATACTTTTTTGCTGTGAAAAAAATTACGAGCCAATAAACTATTTAAATATTTTCTAAATAATATTCTATGTAGAATAAAATGTTGGATGTAATAAATGAATAAAATATATGATTATAAGAGAGATTGATTACTCAATAAAAATGACGTTGTCAATCCTGTCATATTTGTTATACAATTTAAAACTAAAAATGTTCTATTCATGTATATATCATATATTTGCTATGGATGATGAAAGGTACATAATATAAAAAAAGAATTTTTAGGCTCTTTGAAACTGAAAAACATATTATTTACATTAGCCTATTGCAATATATTTATAAATATTATTTACAAATATTCAACTCATTGCAGTATTGATATCTTATTATTTTAAATTGAAAATAAAGTGAATTGAACTTAAAACTTACTATTTAACAAAATGTTTGGTATTTATTAATATTGTATTGAAAACAAATGATATGAAATTACCTGATAATTTAATCACTGACAAATATTTGTGAAGAAAATTTTACACATGCAAAGATCAATATGAGACTATGCTTCACTGGATGATGTACTCAGACCACTTGAGAAGATATTACTTGGTTGGCATGACCAGTCAAAGGTCATATAGTTTTACCTGGACCTTTCATCCTTCTTTCATTATCGTGTTCAGATTTTTATTAATATTTCAGCACACCAGTATTACTGAGTAATCATTTATCAAAATAGTTTTTCTATATAATATATTAATGTCGAAAAAATGTTCATTTGATTTATCATCAGCTTCATAGATAAATGTAAGAAACGTTATTTTTTATCCACGCGAAAAGAAGAATGAAATTTTCTGAGTATATACAATGTGATTGGATTAGAATATCGACTATCTTGCAGACACGTTTCGACACCTTGCATATCAATTTACTCTATCAGAGAGTTGAAAAATAAGGTTACTTTTCATTCTCATTATTTTTGGAATAAAATTCTTTTCGATTTCATTTTATAGTTTCGTGCTATCTAAAATCGAATTTCAACTTAGACTGTGCAATTTTATTATCATATTGATCTCTATAAGATTGACTTCATAATTGTTCATAATATTACTAGACAAAAAAATTGATTCGATCAAACCATAAATTCTTATTATAAAAATGTATTTTCAATAGTTTGTGAAGAAGAAAATACTCAGGAACTAGTATAACAAACTTTTTGTTTTTTTAAGTCTATTTTATTTGCAACTTTCCGTCTCAAATGTAACTCAACACATCTGTACAAATTCAGCAAATTGAAATTAGAACTCATCGAACCACGAGGACGAGATCAGACTGAAACCCGGTTCGACTCAAACCCAAAAAAGGATCAGATCAACTTGTACCAGACAAGATAAGTCGATAAGTTGTGTAAACAGGTCAAAGTTGAAAGGGTAGATAAAAGATGGCTAGTTATTTTATGGAATTTCGATTCGAGTTTGTAATTGATATAATTTAATATTTCTTCAATGAATTTCAACTAGTCCATTTCCACTGATAAGAAAAAACGACAAAATGATCGTATCAACTGAAATAATATAGACAATAAATTTTTAGAGGATATCAAAAGTATAAAGGTGAATGAAATAGGTCATTTTTGACGTAAAACTTTGGTTATTCGTAAGAATATTGAATGAAATCTAGAGAATATTGAATGATATTGAATAGATGCTTCAAAAATGGAATGTGATAGCTTATTTTCAAATTCAGATTTCTGAGGGGAGATTTTTTTGAATTAATCTTGTACATTCCTCAGGAAAAACCTTACATACCAACACAATCCAGTAATAATGCACGGAAAAAAGGATTCCAGGAACAATATCCAATAATTTCACTTTATAAATAATTACCATTATATTTGGATTTCAATGAATCATTGCTATTTCATTTTTTAATTCTATTTCCAATCAAACAATATTATTTTTAGAAATACCTATTAGAAATACCTTGAAGCACTGAATCAAATTAAATAATTTTTTGATAACTTTTTTTAATTTTTCAAACATTCCATAAAAAATTTCAGCAATCTGATTTCATTTTTTTTTCTACAACTATTTTTAAAATCAAGTTAATATCAAAAACTAGTCTCTTAAAAATTTATAGCATTCCATTAACTTCATCTTAAATAACTTTCCAATATTACATGGATCAATAAAAAGCATCATCTTTTAAAAAGATTATTTTTACAGAGTAGATTTTGGTAGCCTGTATCTAATAATATTCTTGCATAATAAATTGTCTCTCCATCAACGATATTCAGCCCACCTAAGAAGTTGATATTTTTTTATCCAAAGATAATGTGATTATTTGTAATTATTTTCATAACCAATTAAGCTACGATAATGTTCTCAAAGCGGCTAAACTGTGTAGGTGCATAAATTATATTGGTAGTGATGCAGTAGAATAATCAAGATAATTTGACAGGATAATAGTAAGGATCAAACGTCTAGTATAGAATCGTTGAGTATAATCCTCAACGTGCTAATGAGAATCCCTAGATCGTACATTTTGCCATGCAAATGACATGAGAATGATGTTCATACGTAGAAGAGACGCAGTAAACGGGTATATACTCTCTAGGAAATGCATGAAGCTGAGCTGAATGTCTGGATGGTGATGGACCCAAGATAATAGCTCTATCCACAATCTTGGAAAGGGAACGAAAGACCAGAGAAGCTTGAGACAAATCAATTGGGATCACAAATATGGTAGGGTGAGATGACTCGACAACTATTGAATAGTGTTGGAGCCATAAAGGATCCCAACATGCTCATGAAAGATTTCTCTGTCTTAACATCGACTACATGTATATACATATTCATACAAGCATGTATATATTACATTCGACACCCTTTACACTCAAGGGAAATTCTAGAAAACGAGATTTCTAAATGCGATTGAGGACAAAACTGCAGTCTATACTATTAAGCATTCTAGTCAAATATAAGACGTACTAAGATCTGACTTGCATTTATTATTTTTCGCCATTCGGTGACTAAAAAATTCAATCGGAATATTTTCATGAAGTATTTTAATTTGATCTATTTTATTAAAAAATACTCAATACTTGAATGTTAATAAAATATTGAATTTATTCAGCATCGTGTCTGCATTTTATACACCCCGAAAATGCTAATAAAAAATTCATTTCGTATCTAGAAAAAGGCCAATGGCCGTACGAATTCTCCATGATTCGTGATAAAGACATATAAAGAGGAAATATAGATCACACACTTCAAACAAACCGTATTAAATACGTGATCTGACTTGGGCCTTTTTATGCTTGTTTATTGCATCCATCTCATATGACTTTATTTTTATTTCTCACGTCTGAATAAGGGTTAATGAGAAAAATATCATTTACAGTGACGTAGTATCTTTTTATGGAGAATGATAAAGTTCATTTCAGTGAAAATTATAAAATTATTAATGATATTAAATTTAAAACTTAAGTGTCCTCAAACTTTTAATATTTCATTCTCTCTTAGTTTTCGTTACACTTTTTTTTACCAACTATTTTTTAGAAAAAAATTCACGTGTAGTCTCTGATCCTGTAAGGTTTCTTTTCAAACATTGTTTACATTTTTGAAAAAAATTTAAAGATTTCTAAACTTTTCTTCTGCATTCCTTTTCATCAAAGAAGCTGAGCTAAAGCATAATCGTTCTCGAAAAATTTTCAAACATCCTCTTGGAATTACTAGTCATTGCTGAACTTCGTTTTTATGTTTATTTATATAAAAGGTTTCATCTATTAATCAGAAATCATATAAAATTCATCAAAATATTAAATTACAAAACTCATTGTTAAATAACTCGACTGACATTGGAGTTTTGATTAATGATTAAAAATAAAATATTACTAATCAAAATACGTTTAACATTACTTACTGTTTGGATCATGTATCCATCGCTTTTTATCCCCAACTTTCATGATTTTCGTATCATCCTGAAACACAAAACACAATAATTAATTAACAGATTGATCAAAAAATGAACTTTGAACTCTCAAATTAGTTTGAACCAATTAATGAGTTAACAGAGTGTATAAAAGTTTTTGTTCTGACATATATCAATATAAAAAATGGGATTAAAAATTTTCGATATCATATTTTACTTTTGGAGCATCAGATTTAACTTTTTTATGTCGTTAAGAGTGTGCTTGTACTGTAAACTTCGATGGGGTAATACACTCACGTAGCCAGATATTGAATCCAATCCAGATTTTAATCCAAAAAACCACTCAACAGATATAGTTGCTCCCTGGTATTACATGGATTATATAGGAAGATAATTACATAAAATAAATATTATCTAATATGACGAGAAAAATAGAATTCTGTTACAAACGAAGTAAAAGATAAGCCAATATTTGATTTAGTCTTTGAAAATAAATTGGAGGTTTAAGTCCAAGAGAGGAGTTTTTATAGAAATTCCAGTCGTGCATCTTTCGTGTCCCAAAGAGACGTGTTTAATTGCACGTTAATTAACGCCAGGTACTAGTAGTAAGTACAGAAAATTCTGTTGGGAATACGTAGCAGAAAAACGATAAAGTTGAAAAGATTTAGAAAGTTACCTACTAATGTAACTTTCAATATAATTTTTAAGTAAAAGTAAAGAAGTGCTAGATGAATGCAAATTATTATTTTAGAAAATAAAAAAATCGTTTCTTTTTTTTTTGAGAATTCAACTAATAGAAATCATGCTATCGAAGTTTAATGCGTTTCAAATTATTAAATTTATCGCTAGTCATTTCCGACGCTTTATGTCCACCACCATACTATAATAGGTTATCTTCAACTAATTGTTCGGAATGGTAAACTTTCCCAATTACCACTCTTATGGTCCGATTTAGTTTCATCGAACTCGGACCATACGATTGGAGTCTGAAACTTTGGATATATTAAATGAAGGAGTCCAATTTGTGGTTAACATTCTTTATCTTTCATATATTTTTTTTTTTTTTTTTTTGCAACACTTTATTCTTTCATTGGAGAGAAAATTATTGCTTGAAATGAAAAAATTCTCCACTGGAATTGATAAAATATTGCTACGAATCGATCATGTATCAAATGATATATATTTTTTTTTTACAATACTTGCGATAACAATATGAGCTACATTAGTGGAAATTATTGGTATGATAAAAAAGAAAAAAAGTTCAAGTTGATACTTTCACGCCAACTATTAGTTATATTTAATCCACTTGAGCATGAAAGAAGAGCTTGATAATTAGCTGTGTGCAATTATTGGATTTTTATAGAGATTAAAAATTAAAGATAAGAGGATTTTCTAGCAATCAATAGATATTTATAAAAAAAAAAAAAAACAATGTAGGAAAATTCACTGTTAATTATTTTTTTATGATATTTATTTACATTTTTGCAAAGTTGGCAGAGTTTTAACTAACTAGCAGTTTAATATAACCAAACTAAATTCTGCTGAGCAAGGGAAGCAACAAAACACGTTGTTATTTATATTCATAAAAAATTTTTTACATTATTTTATAGAACCTGATTTAAATATTTTGATAAATAAATCCCTTATTAATAATTTCCAGTTGAATAATTTGTCTTTAATATTCAATATCATCAGATCATGAATGAAATATGTAAATAATGGAACGTTTTTCGAAGATAATCCATCATAAGCCATTTAACCGAGTATTAAAATTTATTTACTATGTAAAGAGGAAATAGAACATTGAAAATATATCGGTTAATTCTGTGTGTAGATTTTATAAACCGAGTACATATAATACAATCTGCAATAACTAAAATTTATTACCAACATATTTTCTAGTTTTATTTAAATATGTCATTTATTAAATACCTTTAAAAAGAATAACTTATTTCCATCTCTTACGCCTTTTTTTAAGCAGCTAAAGATCTGAAAGCTTTCTTGTTTAGCATTGTTATCCTAACAGTAACAAAAGTATAACAGTGCGAGCCATTAAACTTTTTACATTTATCGTGAAATTTCTTTGAATTCGCTTCTCGAAAAGTTGAATGGCAATCAGAAAGAATAAATCGAAACTAAGTGTCGAGTAGAACAATGTAACGAGAAAGAATGCTTTCCAAGTAAAGTAACGAACTAAATAAAAGCATAGAAGTGAGAAAACGACAACCTAAATGAAAAGGATAGTTTTTGTAATTATAAAAAATGCTTTAAATATAGTGAAACACTATACTATTGGCATAAAAATAATTTTTTTTATAGTAATAAAGCGTCATTGAGACAAAAAAAATGTTACTTTTTTCTAGTATATTATTTACTTTTAAGTGAAATATCTTGAACCATTGATTTAAATCCTTATCGATTTATCGTAAAGTAATATTTCATTAAAAATAGATACTGAACTGCGAAACTAAAATACCACAAAGTTTGTGGCGAAATAGAAAGTTCTTCAGATACATTATTTATTGTATACACTGAGTAGAATAAAATTAGAAAATAAATCTTGTTGAAGTTCAACCTTTCGAAACAGAAATGTACTAGTTATTTGGAGGAAAAAAAAAATTTTCATTTCTTTTATTGAGAAATATTTTATTAAGTATAGTATAATATTCGAAAAGTAAATTTTCAATTCATATCACATTTCAATGATTTGATATCAAATTCGTGATACTATTTCCCGTTTGTATCCTCCTTTCTATAAACATATGAAAAATTTTCTACGCAAGCAAAATCAAAATTGTTAAAGAGATATGCAGGACAGTAAAAGTAATATATGAAGTTAGAAATAAGAGATAAAATCGTGTTATAGGAATTGCAGTTACAGAGGTCAGCAGATTTTCGTTCAACTTTTTTATCTTTCGCTTCGGCAATTCACTACCATCCATTACGTTCCTTTGTTACACGTCTCTACTTGCTTCTTCCTTCTTCTTACTACTCTATAGATAATGATGATTCGTCAGAGACATTCGATAAACGGTGTAAGTGGTTTTCATATTATTTTATTCATTGAACACAATTTTTACACTTATTGAACTTTAGTATTGAGTTATTCCGACCTTTTCAAATTTTAAATCAAATTATTGCAGCTAAAATTTTCATTTCATTTTCATAATACTTTAAATTAAAAAAGAGTAGTACATTTTATGAAAAAAAAGAGTAAAATTAAAAGGGTTAAACCGTAGTTAAAAATATCTAGACCGCAAACAACCTTTGAGCTCATTTTTTTGTAACATTACCAGAGCCTATTGATTTAGTGTGGCTCTCGAAACGCTGTTATTTGAGTCAACTTCTAATTTTAGATTTTGCCTAAAGTTATCCTAAAAATTTACGTGATAAAAAATGGGAAACGAGTAATCAATCAGAAGCATTTAAATTTAGATTTTTTATTAAGACTTTTCGGATGAAAAATGATAATTAAAAAAAATCAAAGTTGTTTTTTCAATTAATTTGGCCATTTAGTGTAGCAGAAATAATTATACTAACAAAGATAAAAATGAAGTTCAATACTGAACCCAATGGCATTCATACTGCGAATTTCAAATTTGAAAGAGTTTTATTTTAATGCACTTAAAGTGTCTTAAAATGACATCACCTATTTGATTAACATTGTAGTCACTTTTCAGATATTTGGAAGTGTTTAAAAAGTGACTACAATTTTAATCAAATGGGTGACGTTATTTTAAAACACTTTAAGTGCATTAAAATAAAAGACTACGATTTGCAGTGCAATGATCGAGTATAATTTTTTATAAATAAAGAGGTTAAAAGTTTTACCATTTTGTAAAAAGTGAATTTAGCTTATCAAGTGTTATTTAAAAATAATTTAAATTATTGTACAATAAAAACTATAAAAATTCGAGATTGATTGTGTTCTTTTCTATACTTTCTTAAATAGAGTCATTAACTATTGGCTGAAAGGAGGATTTTGAAGCAGATAGACAACCAAGATTTTTTACAATTGATAAAACGTATTTTGAATGTGTGCTTGAAATTTTAGATCAGTCTAAAGATTGGAACTATTATTAATGGTTTTTTCAATATTAACTGATAACCAACTGATTTTGAATCACTTTTCCCTCATGTAAAAGATGACTTTAAGACCGTTATTATTAATGATTCTCAATCATAAGTAAAAAAGAAAATCTTCCCAATCTAAAATCTTTGCTTTTGCTACGATATTCAAATAAGTTGATTTTTTGTTGAATAAAATCCAAGAAACTTTAACAATCTTCTTTTCAAAATGTTTACTTTTAAGTAGATCAATGAGTTACATAGATAATCGAAGTAAACCACTTTAACAACAGGCAAATATAAATATTTACCAATTAAAAGTGAATAATAGTACTTCTAACTTCTCTCTTTGTAGCTCACTTTAAGCTGACTTACTTCAATAATTTGCTACTTTTCTTGTAAATCTAACCCGTATATGAAAATTCCGTTCCTCAAACGTTCTCCGAATGTTCCCCAGTGTGGAAGTTCCTCGATGTTCTCCTGGTAGGACTATGGGGAACGTTTGGGGAACAATTTTTTTTTCTAATTTTTCTTGTCTACTCGAAACGTACTTTAACTTGATTTTCTGCTGATAACTCAGGATCTATGAGGCCTATATAGATAATGAGGATATCAATGGATTTGTAAGGATGAGATCTTTTTATTACACTAGCTAAAATCATAATTGGAGCATAATTAATGCTAAAATTAGAGGAAGTTCCGGTTTTACCCCATTTTAGGAGTGAAATAATTGACTTGCCAAGTATTTTGGCGATTTTCAGGGTGAAATAATTATTTTAAATATATTTTATGTATTTATATCTTGAGCTCAGATTCTAAAGTTTCTGAAACGTCCCCAAAAACCGTTTTTGGATTGTCTGTTCACGAGTTATAAAGCTTCAAAGTCGAAGTAAGGGTCAAAAAATCATCCATCCTTCGGCTTTGGATCTCTATAACTCTTATACGATTCATGTTATGATGATTTTAAAGAGGTATTTGAAAAGTTTAGAGTCTGAGCTCAAGATACAAATATATAAAACATATTCAAAATAGTTATTTCACCCTTAAAATCTCCAGATTACCCGGCAAACTTTAAAAAAAGAATGTGACTTTTTTTACGTTTTGACGATTTTAAGGGTGAAAGAAATATTTTTTAATAAATCGATGAATATGTATGTTTAGCTTAGATTCTGAGGTTTCCAAAACGTCCCTAAAAAACGTTATTGAGCCGTCCGTTTAAGAGTTATAGGGGTTGAAAGTCAGGGGGATGATTGTTTGTAATTTGTATCTCGTTGTACCCCTTTTTGAGGGTGTTGGAATGAATTTTCCTAAACTGTGCCACTATTTCGCATTTCTATGCATCAAGACCAAGAGAATGAGTCCTCGATCATCAAAATCGGAGTACTTTTATTTTTTGGCCAAAAAAAATGGAAAGGGGTACCACTTGTCATTTTTTTGGGTCGAAAAATCAAAGTTGTCCGATTTTGACGATCAACCACTCATTCTCTTCGTCTCAATGCCTAGAAATGTAAAATCAGGTCAAACATCTGAAAAATCAATTATTTCACTCCTAAAATGGGGTAAAACAGGAACTTTGCAAATTTTTTTACATAAAATTATGCTCCAATAATAATTTTAGCAAATGCAATAAAAAACTATCATTCTTACGAATCTATTGACAGGCTAATCGTCAATATAGGCCTCATAGATCTTGAGTAATTAGCAAAAAACTAAATTAAAGTACATTTGGAGTAGACAGGAAAAATTTTCGAAAGAAAAAAAAATTTGTTCCCCTAACGTTCTCCATAGCCCCACCAGGGGAATATTTCACGGAGAAAAAGTATTTGTAAATATTACTCCAATAAATAGTAGTCTGTCGCTTCGAGTACAAAAATTGCATTAAGCAGTTATTTAATTGGTATACATTACAATTTTTTCTTGTAAAAATTTTATTACACACTCCAATTGTAATGTATACTAATTAAACAATTGCTTATTGCAATTTTTGTACTTGAAGCGACAGGCTACTATTTATTGGAGTAATATTTACAAATCCTTTCCCTCTGTGTTGGGGAACGGAATTTTTTTATACGGGAACCGTTAAATTACGGTATAAGATTTATTTAATTAGATAAACCTTAAATAAAAATATTAGATTTACAAGATCTTTGCTTCATATAATAGTAAAACGAATAATGATAATTTTAAAGCAATAAATTACGTATGAAACATCTTAACCTGCAGCAATTTCATATACATTAAGCTAAGCATAATTACATCTAGGCTGCAAGAGTTGGACCATATAAATAGAGGAGTTTTCATAGTGTGGGTGTTCACTGACATCCGTTTATGAAATAGTACACAGATGTTCATACACTAGTGCCTGCCTATATAATCTGTTTCGCTAGGTGTGAGCCCACTAAAATCCTGTACCTCCTCACTATATTCCGATTTTCATTTGTGTAAAACGTAATCGCTTTTACACTATATATGGATATACTCAACACTCAGCCAACATATGAACTTACAGTAGTTATTGTACACAGTACTTGTATTTCCTGGAGAACAAGATGAGAGAAAAGCCCTAGAGTCCATGCTCTGAAATACACTAGACACAAATATTTCTTGACCTTATCATTTATCTTCCCTCTGTTCCCTTTTTGGGCTTTTTTAGTTATTTATTTAAATCTAATAGAAGTTTGTGTGTGCATGTCCTATTTACTTATTAATTTGGAGTTTGAAACAGGTATTTCTCAAGAGGATAACCACGTTATTTTAATTTTTTATTTACTAACAAAACAATAAATGACTGATGTTTGATAAAAAGTTATGGTAAGTTTATTTGTTACTATTTTATTTATGGATTTACTTTATATCAATTACTAGTAGTAATATTTTTTATGCATTCAGTAAATGGAAGTAACATTTTTGGTAGATTAACAGAGATGTTAATAAAGTGATATAAAAGACTCCACTGAATTAAAAGTGTTCAATCCATTTGTGCATATACATTATTTCATCAAATGACATTGTATTTGGTAAATTTGCACATTGCAAAATGTAGCTTAATCGAGGACGATGGAAAAAGATCACTTGATGTCATGTACCTTTAAAGGTTTAATATAAATTCTTGTAATTTAAATGAGTTTGCTGAAACTCATCATTCAAACGATTAATCAAGTATTTGATCGTTTAACCTTTTTAATAATTCTTTAAACTTTTTAAATTAAACTCTTCTTTAATCAACTCAATTACACTTGAATAAATTTACAATAAGTAATAAAAAAAGTTGTTAATGATCTGCAATTTTATGCAGCATTTTCATAAAACACCAAATTTTAGCCATGTGCTTAAAATTATCAGATTCTTCAAAGTTCTCGAGAATGAAAACAGTCTACTTTTGTTGAAGTAAAAGTTTGAGTGGAGTTTAGAACGACATGTGGTGTATGTATTTACATGGGTAAATTATTTGAATAGCTTGTTGAAATATGCGAATATGTATTTACCATATGAGCTTATGTTTGTCGTCTTGTTGAAAGCATACCACTTTTACCTTGATCAACATCATCAGCAACTTTTTCATAAATTAATCTAAACTCATTTACAGCTGTAGAAGTTGAAATTTATTCAAATAAACCTTATGTTAATGTTTTAAAAATTTTTACAGAACCAAAAGTTGTTGCTAAAGTACATTCAAAGTATTCATGTAGTAAAGATACCATTTATCATTCAAGATATGTAGGACTTACTTTAAAAAATTTTATAATCAGAAAAAGCATATCTTATTTGTCACAATCGTCGATGGTTTATGATCTTGAAGAACCATAAAACTTCATGTTCTACTGAATGATTAATTACACATTCAATTTATACATTCTTTACTGTACACAAACATTTATCAATTTCCATCAACTATTAATTAAGCTGGCTCTTATCATCATGAATGAAGTTGACTTTAAAAAACATACTAAAGTTTGAAGTACATTATTCATCTATATTATTAATATACTCGTAATTATATTTATTTATTGTTTATTTAAAATAATGAATTATTTCACAACTATTCTTGTTGATTTATAAGAAAGGATATTGGCTATAAATGCCAGCATATAAATACTACGAATTTTATTCATATTCATTTATAGATAATGAATACAGCTTCGTGAATTGCAGTAAAAAATTCGAGGTATAACCTGGAATTGACAGATAAATTTTTACAGCAAATGCACGTTCATAAATTGTGTAGACTATTGAAATGGACATAAATTTATTACGTGACTCAATCTTGCTTCAACGCATGAAATATTTTATATTATAATACGTATTTCTTTATTCTATTATACAAAGTTTAATAAATAAAAAAAAAATAAGGTTTAAGAGTGTGCTAGAGACAAGCAATATTAAATAAATATAAAAAAATGTATAAAAGATAAATTAATAGATAAAGTTGTGAGTAGTAGAGTCAGGAAGGCGTTTAAAAGTTTTACTGACAGTTTGCGACAACAGTGGTTGGTTATCGATAATACGTCAGGTGTTAAAAAAATATTGACTTTCTAAAACCATCAAGATTGAAGGTAAATGACTAGGACATGGTATTTTTTTTAAAATCAATTTTTAAATATATTTTTGTAAACAAGATGTAGAACAAGATAAAGAATCATGACGAATGGAAGTAACTGAACGGATCCAGTGTTGGTATTTAAATTCGTCACGTTTCAGATAACGTCGTGAGGTTGTCATGCTTACTTGCTTACGCTATCCTCTGCTCTGGGAGAAGAGAATAGCACCAGAGGCGAGACTTTTCGTGCATAAACTCTGATAAAAACGTATTTTAAATTTTTCCATGATATAATATTACGCGAGTAATAATTTTCGTATATTCATATATTTCATGGACGTTTATGTAGCTACAATAATTCAAAATTTTCTCTTGAAAATAAAACCTCAAGTGATATATTAGTTTCTACGACCTAATTGTCCATTTATTGTGATAGGAAATTTATTTTCCACCAGTCTTCTTTTTTATTATTTCTTTCTTTTGATACGAGAAGCAAATTGGTTGGATCAAGTCTGTTACTATGGAATGAGAACTGAATTTAATTATTATGAAAATACGTCATCTATTTAATTACCTGGTAGTTCAGTTGTCGAATAAACTGTCTACTGTTCCAACTGTATTCAAATGCAGTTTAATTCAAAAAAATTTTTTTTGAAATGAATAATAATTTTTTTTTTAAACAAAAATTCATTCTTTCTTTAAATTGTTTTGTTTAGTATTTTCAAAATAAAATGAACAACCAGGTTTATAAAAAGATTGGCAATATGTAGAATGTATCAATATTCAAAGCATAAAATCTGTTTGTTTTTTAGTATCATGAAATATTGTTGATAAATATGAATCATCATTGTAAAACCATTAAAAATAAAATATTCAAAAAATATTCACTCAATAATTGATGGAAAACATCAAATAATATACTATTTTTAACAGCAATATTACTAATTAAATTCCTATCTATTGCGGAGCGTTTTAATTTATATTGTCAAGGTTCTATTGTTTTCATAAATTCAGCAATAATTTAATTCATCAAAATAAATTATTAATATTAGCATATTCAGATTCTTTTCATGAGATATCTTCAACAGTTTATATGGATAAAACAAAACTAACATACAAAAATAATATAAAAGAGAAGAAAAATTGCTAGAGCAATTTTAAAAAAAGCAGAAGAAATGATTTTCTTCTTCTGTCGTATTCTGTTTATTTGAAGAGCTGTTGAAGTAATCAAATACTGGCTACTTCCTACTTTTCTCTTATTCTCTTTACTTCTTCACTTTCACTAGGCTCATAAGCGATCTTGCTTTTGTATTTCTCTTTAATAGCATTATTACCTTTCTGCACTATTAGCTTAGACAATATTTACTCAGAATCAATGGAATACTTATAAAAACTTGAGTATCAAATACTGTTATTCTTTTGTTGTTCTTGAAAAAAGAGATGAATTTTCTTATATTTCTTTATTATTTTTTGAATTGTTTTTTACAACAATTTGTGAGAAATACTATTATTATATCCCACAAACTATAATTTACTTTATAAACGCTGACAAGAGCTTATGCAAAAATGAGATTCAAAGTTGTAGAACTTTGAAAGTAAAAAGAGGCGATAAAAAAAGTGTAACCATCTAAATATAGAAATACAAACAACAGTGTAGGTAGACACTGTATAGAGACATAATGTAAGTAGAGCAAGCAAGTAGTATAATACCGGAAGGTCAGCCTGGCCATTAGTTGAACAAACGAGGATTCAACTCATTCAAAGATAAGACTTACTATGGAGTGTCTTGACTAACCGCAGTCTTATTTCGATCCCGTATAACTTCTCTTTCTATTTCCGGTCTACTGTTCGCTTTATAATTAATATTGTTCGGTATTAGTTTGTTATGAACTCGGATGCAGTCAACTTACGGATTACTCGGGTAATTTCAAGTTTTTCTGTCAAACTTTTTGTTTATTCATTGACTTTAGCATTAACTATTCACTACAAAGATGATTATTTATTAATTTTTTTTCATTATTATTATTAAAATAACTAGGCATATGATTTATTAACGGCCAACATTTACTATCAAAGACATTAATAATAAAAACTGAGAATTTTTTTTTCAGAAGTGAAGTGAATTTAATAGCCAAGCATCAAACTTTTTTCCTGAACATTGATAGATACTATCAAAATCCTGACCTAAATTTGTAACAAGTTCGCCCTATAAGTCTACAAAAAATAGCATGTTTTTTTTAACGATGTGCCCAATAGCATGGAAATAAAAAAATATTTTTTTCACGGTGTATTCACGGAAATAAAAAAAAAAAGAAAAAATCTATATTGATACATATCTACACTGCAGCTAGGAACAAATAACTGTTGAGTGATAGATAATACTATCGATCATTAATCAAATAAATTGAACGATAATATAATATTTATATTTGCACAAATGATTTGCCAGGAAACATCGAATCCTAGAATATTAACAGATAAATAAAACGTTTGAATGTTGAAATAAATACAATGAAAAAATTTTAATTATCCTCAAGAGTCAGTATACATGTCGACTTGGCTATAAAAGCGAATAGAAGTGGTGCTACATAATTGAAATGCACTTCAAGTGGAAACAGTCTACGTTGGGTCGGCCTTTTGAGACCAGTTTCCACGTTTCTGTCATCTAAATTCATAATAAGCCGATCTAACCTGTAACTTAGCGGTGATGGTTTAGATTTATAGCAAGACGAATAGGACATGAAGCGAATTCTATACGTATTTCAAGTGTTATATGTTCAGAAAACCATACTATCACTGAAGTTGACATTTAGACATAACACGAGATCCATATGACACGTATAGCACTCTAGAGAATCAACTTAATATTATTACCATGTCTATCTATAAATATAAATATATATATTCACGTTGAAATTATTTTATGAGAGCAATGTGCTTTGAATATATATTTGCAAATAATAACCATGAAATATGCTTTCCTGATACATACTGGTCACATTATGGCTAGTAAAAAATTTTATTATACAAGTCAACATCTGCAGTATTGATAAAAAGTAACATTCTGATCAACTAGAGTTCAAGACCGAGTGATATATTATTTATGTCTATCATTTTTTGGTATCAAATATGAAATATTAATTGGAAAAAAAAATTAATTGTTTTGAAAAAAAATACTTTTATAAATGAAAAGAAGTAATGTTTGATAAGAAAATATTTATTTGCACTACCACCAAAAATACTCGACTGTCTCGGAAATAGCTGATGAATTGGAATGAGAAAATATTTATTGAGAGCTATTTAAAAAAAATATTGCTTCGTTTAAATTAATTTTTCCTGTAGCCCAGATAGTGTAAAATAACATATGTTTACAAAGTGGAGAGTTTTTTCAATGATTTTTTTATTTTTTTTTCTGAATGAAAAATTGAAAAAATTACGAGTAAACGGTTATTGGCTTTTGATGATAAACAAAAAAGAAACTTGTTGATATTGAATTTGTTTATTTATCAGGCAAATATTTGGTAAGCTATATTTTTTCAAAAACTATTCTCTGATCACAAAGAAACACATCGAAATGAAATTTAATTCATTTCAGTGATTCCATGTTTTTAATTAATCTTAAACGATAGTAACAATACCATAATTGAATTTATAATCTCTCTCGGACTCTCTAAAATCATAATATAAATGTATTTTATTATCTGACTATTTTCTATTAAAACTACTTTCCTTTATGTAAATAAAGGATCTTTCATTTTGTTTTAATTTCATTGACCTTTTCATGTTCACAGAATACTAAAAATGATTTTACAGCTGAATTTATTTCAATTAAACTATCAATTCGTCATTTCGCAACTACTGATTTCAGTTTAATGAGCAAATAAATTTTTTATTAACATCAAAAAACCAACTTTACTACATACATTGGTCATGAAGAAATCATTTAACAAAAATAAATCTGCTCTAGTGAATTTTATTTTAGTATATAGAAATAAACTCAAGGTTAGTTACTTCATTCGACGCATTGCGCTTGGGTTTCATCGATCGTTGGAAAATTCACAGAGGTCACAATAAATTCTAGTGACCTATCGAACTCCAGAGTCAATGATGGTTTCAACTATATGCTTATTTCTTGCACGTGAGTAACATCTACATGCATATTAGGATAATACAACACCTATACTTGCTAAGACTGGTATGCATAGCATACTTGAAGCTATACATAACTCGACTATGCAACATGTAGCTAACACGCAAAGCGCACCACTTAACTTCCACACTTGTCAATATACAATATGTTATAATAAATACCTCAAACCACGAACCTAACTGCATTACGAAGTCATTTCCGCGATGTGTAAAGTACTTTTACGATCTTATAGATGATACATAACCTTGAGGACATCATATGTACATGTGTAGAGTAGATGTTATATCCCTATTTAACTACATGTGATAACAGTAAGGAAATTCATAAAGGAACATGTAATGAGACAACGAAGTAAACGGTTTTCCAATATGCAATATCTACTCAAGCCACATAAAGATTTATCAGGATTATTTTTCATCGAGATCTAGATTGAGGAAAAGGAAATGAAAATGGTTATGACATTATTGAAGACTTTTTCTATTAATAATTATTTTATTGCTTCACGTTATTTTTCAAACATCACTTATGACGGAGATTGAAAAAAAGAGACACTAGTCATTAATTTTAAAAGCAATAAGTGGAGGTGGTGTCAACTATAAAAAAAAAAAATTATTTTAAAAAGGAAATTCTTGTTCGTGTAAGCTGAAAAATAAAATTTTAATCTTACAGATAAATGATTGGTGGAGAAAATAAAACTGAAAATAACATGAGTGCATTCAAGTAGCTAATGTCGTTAATCTCATTAGAGTCTTGACATAGCACATAATTTTTAAAAAAATAAGATTCAAGCTTCAGATTTTTTAAGTTCATAAGTTCGTTTCAGGAGGAATAAATAAAGACTTTAATCTTAAAATAGACTTGAATCTATATTTCAGAATTTAATTGAACCATTCAAAGATATAGAACTTTGATATTTGACTTGAGTAGATAAAGTAGCTTGATATATCAAGCAAATATACATTGTTTAATAGTAGATAAATTTTTTTTATATATCAATACACATTGTAATTGTTTTAATAGATTCCCTAGATGCTCTATCAGCTCATGAATATGTAGACATTACAAAAAATTCTTTACTGGTAGATTTTAAAAACGAAACATTGCAATAAATTCTATTTTTATCAAGTTAAGTTATTTCATTATGCATTTACACTCATAACGAGTAGATTATTATCAAGATGATTATGTTTAATTTCAGTTCTTTGCTTTCTTTCCTACATTCATCTTACAATTAGCTGCTTTTTCTTCAAATTATTACATGGTAGAAGACGTATATAATTTTGCATATTTAGTTAAAATTTTCAAGTGTTAACTTGGTTGAATTACAAGAAATGAGACATTTTCTCTGTGACATGTTGATGACAAAGCGAGATTAATTATTATTCTTACAATTAATTACAGACTTACAAAAGTTTAATTACAAATTGAGTAATGTTCTGCATAAGTTAAATTCTTTCTTTGATCCAATCTTTACTTTAATTCATTTCAACAAGAATAACAAGAATAAATCATTTTTTTAATTTTATTTTTAAGATAAGAAAGATAAAAAAAAAATACTGAATTCAAATACATATTCTTTTTAAAGATATATTATTTTTTTCACACCGTCAGTGAGCATTCAAGATCCACATTTCGTTTGAATTTAGAATGTCTATACGTCGAGCAGCTTGAAAGCTATTAGTCTGTGATGGATCACAAACAGGTAGAGATTCCTCTTTCCGCATTAGATCTATTTATAGATTAGTAAGATCCATATCCGTCTAATTTTTATTTCAAATCCACGTATAATCAGCTTTACTCTGACATTTATCTTAAATTTATGAATAAAAAATTCTTTCACACTTTTTATACATATATTACTTTTATTTTAGATTCAATCGCATAACTTGAATATAAAAGAACCAAATGATACTCGACTAGGATAGAAAATATTTCAACAAAACCTCAATGTTGTATTAAAGTTCAAACTGGATCTATGCCATTCCACAATATTTCACGAAAAAATTTGCTTAGTTCTGCATTGATTGAGATATTACATTCATATGCTGGAAGGTGGTGGTAGGATGCAGGCATATCGAGTTTCATATCGTAATATAAGAAATCGAATCTGTCATTTTCAACTCGAAATATTGAAATAATACTGCTGATAGTTGAATAATTATTTTAATTGGAAAAGGAAAAAATGGTAAATATTGAAGATTGAATTGGATAGATAGATTTTAAACGTCAAATAGTCTAAATAAAGTTTCATAAAATTTAACAGCTTAGACAGCACGATTTCTACTTCTGTCTAGATTTAATCGACCAATCCTAGGATTTAAACTAGTTACTGTTCGAAAATTTCCATTGGCAATGCCAAAACTTTTTTTTATCTTTTTTATTTGAACTTTAGCATTGCCTGAGGGTTATCTAGATCTATTTCATCTACGTTTCAAGTGTCTGCGGTAAACGGCATGGTACTAAAATTATCAGTTGGAGGTTGAATTCATAAATACGTCAGATTCGTTGATTTTAAAAGATATTCGTTAAAATATCTACAAAGTATATAAATAATAATATTTGATGATGAAAAGTAATTAACTTCACAATAATTGCAAAATAAAATAATTATAAACCTATCAATATTGAATGAGTTCTTTAAATAATAATGGTAAAATGATATGTCTGACAAAACGTTGATGATACTACTGTATCATTCTTTGAAAATTAAACCAAATTGTAATTGACTATATTTCGAATAATTTTGTACACTTTAGATTATTCGATCATTAAGCGAAATTAAAGATTAATCTAAAAAAATTTCAAAAGTGATAAGTAATAATGCAAAAACATCAAGTTCACTTTATCAATAAATTTCACCGTTTAGTTTAGTAATAATAAATGTATAAAGTTTAGTTAAAAGTTAGGTTAAACACTAAATCCAATGGCATAAATAAATTCAAATTTCTTGTAAACAAAACAATAAAATGTATTATAATTTTGTAATTAATCAATTCTAATTGTCAAGTTCTATTTAATATCAAATATTTTCATTTATCTTCACATTAAAATTTAACATAGGCTTTCTCTACTCTCTAAAACTAGATCAGTGAAAAATACTGCGAATCAGTGAATATTCACTGATTGCCAATGCCAATCCTATCACTGAATGAATAAGTCATTGGATTAGCACTTGATATCAGTGAATATTCACTGATTTAGTTTAAGAGAGTATATTATACTATGAGTCGCGATCGAACAACCTTAAATATTGTATTCAGGCAATTAAATATATAATAAATCTTATCAACGTTTCATTAAATTAAAAAAATCATTTTTATTAAAGGTAAGAAAATACAATGACTCGTCTTCATTTTGGTGTTCCTTGATTAATATAATCATTTGAAATTTAATTACCATCATATTTTTAATGCAAAATATAACAAAAGAATGTTCCTTGAGATAATATTTAATTAAAAAACAAAAAAATTTGTCTTTTTTTAACTTCATTAAAGTAAATTTTTCTGCTCAGTATGCAACAAAAAACCTATTACAACAAAATATATATGACCATGTTTAAACAAGAAATTTATTAACTGTAACAAAATCCTTTTCCACGGAGTACTAATTAATAATTAAGAACATTAATGTGTACTTTATTTTAAAACATAAATACTAAAGCAATTTTTTCTCCTGTTAATAAATAAAAAGTTTTTTTTTTTTTAATCGTAGAGTATGGTCTTTATATATTATTATATTATTACCCTCTTGAGTAATTTTTTTTATTCCATTACATTTCCCAAAGGAAATAGAATCCAAGAGACTGCATTTGACTGCTGCATTTCTCCACCCACAGTATACAAAGAGCAGAGTAAACAGACTAGGATTCATATAGAAGTTAGTACCGTGTACAGTCATACGGATGCCGTATCTAGTGTGTTTGCACGTACATACGTAATGGACAAAAATATAGGTACAGAGTGGGACACCAACACTGGCTAGGCAGAGAATTAAGAGAACATGGCCTGTCGTAATGCCTTGGGGAGCTCCCAGATACACTAAACATCAAGTGGAAACTAGGAAACGACGAAACAAAAGAAAAAAAGATTACCATAAAAACGAATAATGTTATTTTCTGCATTCTATAATAGCTTCCAGTTTCTTACCATGAATTTTTTATATGATACCCACTCATATTGGCATCTATTACCACTTGGTAATCCCGGTAGAAAATGGAGTATCGGTTGTTTTTTTCCAATAAATATTAATTTATTAATAAGATTAAAAAGAGAAATAATTTTATACCAGTGATAAAATATACCGCTATATACAGTAGCGTTGCTGAAAAAACTGGGGAGAAATACAATGTAAAAAAAGGCAATTTTATCATACCACTGTCGTGTGTATAAAAGAAGAAGCGGTTGAGAATTCGAAAGCTGAACTGCACGTGTCATATATCTCTTCAATCACTCCAATTTCATTATTATTATTTTTTATATAAAATTCATTCAAAAGATATTATTTTTTGAAAGAGAATCTTTATTCTTTAATTTTTATTTCCATCGTTGGGATATTTGTGATAATGAATATCAATTTTCTGATATTGTTAAGTGATGATTAAGTAACAAAATAAGTTTTGTGATAAGGTTTATAAGATCGAGACAATAAAACTAAAACGAGAAAGTGTTTTTGTGTCTGATATAGGACAGTTGTGTTGCAAGCACAGTTTTTTCCATGCAATATAAATTGCATCTAGGATTTCAAGTTTATTCAACTTTGGAGAAACTTTGGAGGCTAATTTAAAAAAAAAAAAAAAGTTTGGAAAAAACCAAAGAAC
This sequence comes from Chelonus formosanus, assembly GCA_028641665.1. Lineage (NCBI taxonomy): Eukaryota > Metazoa > Arthropoda > Insecta > Hymenoptera > Braconidae > Chelonus > Chelonus formosanus. The sequence goes on along the minus strand of CM054006.1, from coordinate 5,859,847 downwards.
TACTCTCAAAAATTCGTACTTTTGGATTAGAGGAAAAATTGTTTAATATGTCAGAGAAAATTCAAGCATAACCAATTACCAAGTTTAAATAAAATTAAAGCATTCTTTTGCTAAGAAATCTCAAGTTTTTCTTCACTAAAACGTAAATTTATATTTTTTACATATTAAAAAAAATGCCATTGTTTATCTGTAATTAGCATAATTTTTAAATATTGTGTACTAATAGAAACAAAAGTACTGTACAATATTTCCGATAGAATCTCAGCTAAAACTGAAGAGAATTCAGAGTAAATTAATTGTATTGTTTAAATAAATGTGGTGTTAAATAGATAAGTGTTATTTGTGGTTACTTTTTTATCCAAAGTAATAAATTTTAAACCACGTTTTTCAGTTTCTTAACAGTAAAGTATTCCAAATAGTTGTTAAAAAGTGCACGTAACACTTGATTACCTGAAAAAAAACTCATACAATTTGCCGCAAATTTCTGTAAGTGTACTTTACTATTACCCCAGTTTGCCTAGATATTCCTTGAAGTTTAAGATATAATTTAATATTAACATAATTTTATTACAATATAATTCATCAAAAATATTACTTTCATGAAATTCTATTGCATAACAGAATAAAATATATTGCAATGCTACTTCCTGTCAGAAACTTATAAAAAAAATAATAATAATTATATTACTAAATTATTAGAGCATTAGTTTTAAATGAAATATTAAATTTAAATTCTATCAATTATATATAATAATTTTTCATCGAATAATATCATTATCCTAATTACTGTTCGAAGGAAAATTCATTAATTTTCTCAATTAATATCGAAACTGATAAATCATCATATTGTAACAAGCATGATTAATATTTTAATTATAATAATATTCAATGCTATAATTCCGATTGGTTAGAATCAATAAAGCTCTTCTAAAGATATTGATTTTTACAGAAAAAAATATTACTATTTGAATAAATGATTTTTTATTTTTTTTTAATTTTTTATATCACTTGAATTTCAAATACTTTTTAATAATTTATGCTTTTAAATAATGAATAAAGTAAGTACGAATAGTAAACTTGTGATAGTCAGACAACTTAGACAACATATCAATGGTTAGGAAAGCTTTTGTGATTCTCCAGAGCTAGAAAATTTTTATTCCTACCAATCTGTCAAACGTCGTATAACACAACAGACAGCGCCTAGACAGTAGAAATATGTAAAATCACACGTATCTATTGATTTACCGAGGTAAATGGAATGAAAATTTTTTTTTATATTACTTGAAGAATTTATCATATACTCCAGAGAAGAGAATAAACAAAATAAATCAAATTAAAAAATATAAAATATCTACAGAAAAAAAATCCCATTATAAATGTATAAATTTAGATGAGAACTTTGTGTGAAATTAATCTTGAACGAACAAAAAATGGTGCATTCCAGTTATTTCTCGTGCATTCTACTGTTTTGACAAAACACAAAGGAATGTATGTTATAAGTTTAAAATATTGCGCAATATAAATTTTGTAGAATAAAAATAATGACTGAAGTGATTAAAGTATTGTAAAATATTTAATAGTCTTATAAAAAAAAAACAAAAACAAAAAAGGAAAATAAAATTCATATTAAAAGTGTAAAATAAAAATCTCATAATAATATTACTACTTAAGCAAAGTACTTTCACAATCCGTACGAATTTTAATTAAGATGAAAATGAAGATTTCATTGAAACTGAGAAAAATAATCAAAGGATTATTTTACAGGTCAATGCTAATGATAATTTCAAAAGATACTTTTCTTTTGTTAAGACTAAAAAAAAAAAAATTGTAAATGTCAGCTCAACTTTTGCTAATGCATTAATCATTAAAAATAGAAACTCAAAGATGTGAAACCAAATCATTCTAGAGTATGATTGTCGTTTTATTCATTTCTTATGCTATTAAATGTTTAAGAGTAGAATGCAATCGCACTCTAGGATGAAGTAGAACGGAAGTGAATTCAATTCCACTGAGTAACGTGCAATGCAGACTCTGCTTCAGTTTTATTTACATACATTTGTGAATTAGAAATTGCAAAGGACATTTTCAATAGACACTAAGTACGTAAGAGAATTCACATTCAAAGTAAAGACATTATGTAAAAATATTTCGCCAACAGCAGATGCTTTTTTTCAGATCAAAAAATTATTGTACCTTAACAGGAGAAAAAAAGTTAAAAATTCACGTGAGAATAAAACAAAAATACTCCATTTAATTCACAAGAAAAAATGTTAAAAAACCATATTACCTAAATTACAAATGGAAATAATCCAAAAAAAAAATAGGTAATATGAAAAATGTTGAATAAAAATGGGAAACTAAGTAGAAATATCCCTCTTTATTCCGACATTTTTCATACAAAAAGTCCAAAGAAGAAACTAATTAAATTTTCTCAATTTTTAAAAATATAAAAAATGGTAGTGGTATTAGTCTTTCCTTTAATCTGAATGCAGGTATTACGTTAAGTTCTTGATGGAAAAAATGGTATCAAAATGAAAAGGACTCTTTGAAAAGCGATAGAAAGTACGTGGATTTTCTTTGCTGAAGCGAGTCAAGTCAGCTAAGGCGAAAAGAAGTGCCAAGAGTTCGGAGAGCTGACAGAGTATGAAACCTCTTGTACAATCGCAAATCGACGAGGGTGATCATAAAACCTAAAGGCTGCTTTTTCAAACTTCTAGAGCTTAAAAAAAAGTGTTTGAATTTTAATGCTGTTATAACTTACATATAAATCTTATTTATTCTTAAGATGACGTGTATGATGTGTTTTTTCCTTCATTTACTACGGAAATGGTTAACCTTAGGAGTTAAAGCTTTTTTTTTGCCATTTTTCTTCCAAAAATTGAAGAAGATATGTAATAAGCGTGAAATTGAGGGATTTAACGGTAAGAACATTCAATTTTCATATACTTTACTACTTTTTTTACATCAAAGCACTTTAAAGATAAAAAAATTATTGCAAGTAGTTGAAATAAATTGATTTTAAAGTCGCTTTTATGGATAACAAGAATAAAGAAGAACTCTTGTGATCATTAGACATAGATATGAAAAGTAAAAAAAAATTTAAGAATAAAAATTACTACAAAAAGATATAAGATTTAACAGATAAAACCTCGAGAAGATTTTCTATCTTGCTACATCCTCAGGGAGATTGTTATCTTGCTTCAATAGTTCGTTGGTCGTTTTAGCTTATTCAAGATATCAAAAAGTCTCTTACTATCTTACTAACAAAAAAAATTTACTCGTGAAAGGTTTTATTGCATTTTTTATATCATCATTAAACATTTCTTTTGAATTTTTAAATTTTTTCCCCATCAAAAAGTGTCCACTATCCATCAAATTTAAGATAGCGAGAACTTTTGAATATTTCAAATTATTTTGATGATGATAAAAATTTTTATCACTGGAAAAAAGTTTCTTTTTACTGGTCACCGATTTTTAAAAACCTTTGAAAAAAAAATATTAAATCTAGAGACAGCATTTTAGAGAGTTTTTTTTTTCTTTAATGTACCTTTTTGTACTTTGCTGTACCAATTTTTTTGATCGAGTTATCTGCCACTAAGACGAGGGCTTGCTCTCGAGAATAAAATGCTGAGAGTGTGTGACTAAAATTGATAAGAAAAATGAGATAATGGTACTAAGACAAAGCTTAGAATTATTACAATAATAATAACAATAATCAGAGTGCAGTTCTTTCATGTATTTTTTTTTTATTGAATCCTAGAGAAAAAGAATGATAAAGAATTTTTACACGAACCAGTTTTATTACATACATCCATGTATATACATTCACGAAATTTTTGCCAAGGACATCTCGATAACGATTCAAACAATTTTGTTGACTAGCCAACTAATCGATATGTCTTAAAGTAACTTAAAGCTGACGATGTTTTAAATCAACTTTACCCAAGCTGCTTATAAAACATTTAGAAATTGATTAGAAATCAAAAATATTACATTCTGATTTATTTAATCAGGCTAGTGTTATTAACTTCTCATCAGGAAGTTATTTTAAAATTAAAACTGAAATATTTAATATCTAATTTAAAGTTAATGAAATGGTATTTTTACTAAATTTTATTTTAGCTAAGAACAAGAAAGTTTTTAATTAAATAAATATTTTTACACTAAATTTAAAAATATAATAAACTATTCTATTGAGAGATTGATCTAATTTGAATTAAAATCCAGCCTTAACCTGAACTCTCCAACATGGTCCACTTAATTTTTGAGTTGCTTTCCTGATATGACACTTATGAAGGAGTAAACTCAGACTCAGAGAAGCAAATAAGACCAGGGCCATTTAGCAATTACTTATGTAATAGGTAACTTTATGGTAATTTGAGGGTAACTAAAAGGCACCTATACAAAAATGATCAGACAAATTATTGATCAATAATTAGTTTACTATGAGTATTTTAAAACCTATGATTGATCAACTATTGATTTATGATAAGAGTATTATTGGTTAGCATCGAAGCCATTAATGATGGTATATTTTATGGCAAATCTAGAGCTACTCTAGTAGTTGGGTCATGTTTGAGACTTTAAATTAGGGTTGGATATAAATTACTACCTGGTGTATTTAATTAAAATAATGAACTAATAATTATTTCTATTACATTCAACTGGATTGGAAGCTTCTGATGATTTTTTGTAGCTTTAAAAATCCATGAATACTTGCAGAAGGCATAAAAGCTGCTAATACAGCTAATGATGTTGGTCTTTGATATTATGTTCCAACTCAAATGACAGATTATAATGAAAAAACTTGCATGAAAATTTTTGATTCAACATATCATCACAGATAGCCACTTACTCTTCATTCCATCTGTAAAAAGACTTCACTCAAGCCAATCGCCGTTGACTCTTATTTCTCATGAAAAGAAAAAATGTGAAACAAAAAAAAAAGAAATAAGCAGTGAAGCAGAAAAAAGGAAAACGTGAGCGCAGGGATTATCCTCATGATTTATAAGTATATTCGCTTGTCTCGTTTGCTCTTTATTTTAATCCACCGTCTTCCCAACATAGGATCTGGCGTCATTCAAAGTATATCTCTTACCTTCCTCATAAAGCTTGATTAAAGGAACAAGTAAAACAACTTACACATTATCGAGATAAAAAAATTCACACAGAGGTAATTTTCTGCAATGCTTCTTAAATTATACTATAATAATAAAATTAATCATACTGGAATAAAAAAGGCAGATAAATTTAATCAACAATTAACGATCTGTAAAAATAAATGAGGTTTAATTATTACGGTCTCACTTTCACTAGATCAGCAACTGAATAGTGATAAGCAGTGGTAGTTTTCATATCACAGATTAATGAAAGGCTCTATCCTGGACAGTGCTGCGTATGCATAATGGTATTTGTGTTTCATGTGTTACGCATATTTGTATGGTATGAAGATAGAAACTCATCGGGAAGACGTATATCGTCAAACGGCGTGATAGAGATAGAGAGATGCATTGTATGTTACTGCTCCAATCACTACATACCTCTGTGATTTGCTTGCTTGCTATCTCAGTTAATGTGTTTACGAATTTGCCAATTGTGTGCATCCCAGGTTATTCCAACAAAAGCACACTATGTATTCAGGTCAAAATCAATAATTATAGCCTATAAATTAAAATTAAACATACTAACATTCCCTTTGCTTTGTGAATTTTATATTTAGATCAATTATTTACTCCAGTCACTATTTTATTTGGATAACTTCAGATTATTTCCAACAATGAAAATTATTCCAATGATACTTTAGCTGTATCGTTATTATGTTGGTAGAGGTTTTCATTTGGAAAAGATTGTTCTTTATTTTAGAAAGAAAATAATAGAAATGTTTTTGATAAATTGTAGCAACTAATTTGACTTTTCTCTGTCAATTAAAAAAAATTCAAGATTCATTGTCATAATCCTTGAGTCAATTTTCCGTTCAGTCTAGCCGGAAATTGAACATAAACCAAAAGGAATGGGTGAAGATGAAGCCCTAGAATTGTTATTGAACTTTGAATTTCTATAGAGAGATATATCTTCATATAACTAAAGTGAAATTGTGATTAGCACTTAAGCAAAAATCTCGATTTTTTTCAAGAAACAATAAAAAATCTATTAATTGAAAAATTTTTGTTCTTAAGAAAAAGTTTCTTTTCTTGTAGAGAAAAAAGTTTTTACTTAGGAGGTAAAATTAGAAAAAAGTTTCTTCAAGTGTTATACAAGTTGAAGTGGAAAAAAGTTTGTTTATGAGTAGACATGTAAATTAACAATTGTATGAATTCTCTAAATTACATCTTGACCTATTCAATAAGAAATGTCATTCCTTTAATGACGTAATTTTTTAATTACATCAACTTGATAATGTCTTTAAGAGAGAATTGTATTTAATTATAAATTTGAAAAAGTTTTATTTTTAAAAATCTTTTTAAAACTTAAGAAGATTTAAAATTTAATAGATAAAATGTAGAACTGCATTTTACTCTCACGGTATTACTTGCTGGAAGTCGGATTGAATTGACAAGAGGAGAGATTGTTAGAGAAAATGTGTAACTCTCTGCAATCCTGTAAATTTTTAGAATTTTATCTTTGGCCATTATGGAAAAAGATGAGTCAACAGATTTTTTGCGGACAGACCAAAGGGAGCGTTTAGTTTAAAATGGCTTTTAGTTTTCAGCTATGTGGAAAGCTAAAGAAATACCAAAATTTATCAATGTCAATTCTAACCGGAAACAATACTCGTGTAATTACCAAACTAATCAAAAGTCGGAAGGTGAATTTTTTATTTTAAAACTCACACCCAACAATAAATACAAACATTTTAAAAACTAGATTACGTTAATGAGAGTTTTTTTTACTAAAAAAAAAAAAAAAAAAAAAAGCTAGAAGTTTGCAGTTAAATAAAAGATATATCATTAACCTAAATTGTTACGGATATATTTTTGAGATAGATAAAAAGAAACTCAAAACAAACTAGAGAGATTTTTTGACGTAATTTTGAAACCGGAAATTGTTAAACGATTATTTCTTTGAGGGTTATGAAAGTTCAAAGCCACAGTAACTTCTTTATTTGAACAGTCTATACTCACTGGAAAAATTTTACGACTAAAAGAACAGTACTTTCATCAACAAAAAAAAAACATACTTGCTTTGATATTTCTTTTACTTCAATTGAATTCAATATTGAAATTAAAAAAATTAAAAAAAAACACTATTTTACTTCAGAAGTCTATGAATTTTTAAATACCTCACTACTGCCCCCGTTTCTCAATCTTTACTTATTTGTAAAAAATTTCATTAAAATGTTTGCTTTCAAGATTGAAAGACATTTCAATTAGTTTGATAGATAATCAAATTATTTTTATTAAAAATTGAATATACGAACAGAATAATGTTAAATGTACTGCAGTGTCTTTTTTAATCAAAGACTCTAATTCATTACATAAAAATTATTGAATTTTTTAGATGTTCAGCGTTCAGAATTCAACGTCCAACTCTCGATCATTCATTTGCAGCTCCATCAACATATTTTTTATATCAGAACTTGACTTATTAATGGAGAGAAAAAAATTAAAAGCTATTACTGATATCAAATGATGTTGTTTCTGACATAAAATTAATTAAGTATTCATTCAAATCTTCATAATTATTTCTTAATGATTAATTAATGTTATTTATTTAAAGAAAATTGAAAAAAATTTTCTACAAAGTTACAATTGACTAAAACACTATAAATCGTTAATATTTTTTTAATGCACTTTAATTGTTTTAATTAGATATCACCTATTGGAATAAAACACTTCAAAATTGGGGAGTTGCAGTAAAATAATTTTTCAGTAAGAATTAATAAATGATAATAAGCTTATTAATGATATTAATTAGTAATACTTCTGAGATTCATTAATATTTCATTTTTATTTTTTCAGTAAAAATATTTTTTCGCTAAATAAATTCCATTCAACTATTCTCTTTATGTACATTTACACAACTACATGTACAAATATAAGTGCAAAAATGACAAGTGCACGTTTCGAAATTTATAAGTAAAAATATTTCTGGTCAATAGTAAATTTTGGGTTGTCATAAGTAATTTTTGAGTTATTCTAAGTAATTATTTTACTAAGACACCCCTTAAGTACAAAGTTAACTTGAAAGAACTTAAAATTTCCTATCGAATAGAAATATCTTTACTTATAAATTTCGAAACGTGCACTTACATTTAGTGAAAAAATTCTCTCTGTGTATACTAACGAATATTTGTTTACTTATAAATTTTGTAGAATAATTTCAATGATTTATTTAACTCAACAGACAATTTAACTCACCAAAAACTTAATTATGCATACACAATCATTGTTATTTAAACTAGGTTCCCTATTTTTTGATGCTTAATATTGTGCAACGATTCTATTTCCATTTTCATTAGTGTCCAACTTACTACAGCTCTATGTATACATTCAAATTCTAAGCTTTTATTATCCAATTATTTGTCTGTTAGTGAATGTATATGATAGATGTAATCGTTATTGAAGTGCAATACAAGCAATTCAATTAGTTTTATGAATAGGCCGTGCACTTACGAAATAGGAATAACGAGTGTACAAAAAATAAATGAGCAGAAGAAAATGCAACAAAAAAGGACTACAAAAAAAATGTATATTCATCTCTCTTTTTCTTTCTCTCTCTCTCTCTCTCTCTTTCTAGTTTCTAGTGAATAACGAGAGGGATGTTCGTAGGTGTTTGCTTCAATCGTACCAGCAGTTTTTATCTTTCTCCCTTTTTTCTGTCTGCAGTCAGTCACATTGTCTTTTTGTTTTATCTCACGTACTTTATGATTCAGTTAATATACGAGTTGAAATATGCACGTCAGAAAGGTGATCGTGAATTTTCTATGTTAACGCTGACAAACCTACACACTTGTATTTTTTATTTACTGCTGAAAAATAGCATTTTAAATGTAAGCAATCAATGTTTTATTGACTTGTCATCAAATTTATATTATGAGACACTGTAATATATATTTATGCTAAACAATATTTAAATAATAAAACAAAGAAAACACCGAGAAATGATACAAAATAAATATACTTAAATTTAATTTTTTCATAATTATTATTTTCAATCGAAATATTTTTTTGATTAATAATTCCTAATTTGTTTCGCATAAATTTATTATCCTATTGTTAAGGTATTTCGATCGCTCAGGGCTGTATAAAAAAAGACCCAGGGCCCTTCGAAATAAAATTAATTTTTTTCATGAAATATACACACTAGCCTTTTGCATATTAATTCATTTTTATTCTATTACTTCAAAAAACATAAAAAAATTAACAAAAGAAGGTAAATGCTCATTTTATAGGAGAGTTTAGGTTTAAGTTATTATTAATAATTAAAGTAGTTTTCTTTGACAAAGTATTTGTTACAAATCTATTTACAATATATAATTTTTTAACGAAAATTTAACGAACCGTTGTCAAATGAAAGTTAAAAAACCTAATCTTCTAGATAATTATTATTGGCTTAAATGGAGAAAATAGTCCATTTTGATTTCGAATAACTCGAGTTCTAAACGGTGAATCGATTTTTTTTATTAAAACAAATGTTTTATTTTCTCATAATCTTTAATTTTAATGTAGTAAAAAAAAAAATCTGAAGAAAACATTAATCTCGATCGAAATATCTTAAGTAATTTTTTTAGCTTACATTTTTCAAAAAAATAATGATTTGAATTTTTTAAAAAACGATTTTTAAAACTTCTTTACTGTTTAAATCAAATTTTTTACAACATCTCTATCATGATATTGAAATTTTCCATTTTTATTTATGTTCTGTTCAAGCTGAAATTTTTAAATTTTATTATATTCCATAATTTATGTATATTGTGTATAAAATATCAAATAAACATTACGAACATTGGTTTGTGTATATAAACAGGCACAGCTTAGCTCGTTTTACGTTACAACCGCCTCCGTAGAATATCGATTCCTATCTACATGTCCTTGCTTCACTTTTCTTGTATTCTATCTTTCTCTTGTCGTGGTTATACCACAAGAGCGATTTGCGGAGGGTGTAATACGCTGAAAATGGGCTTTTACCGCGTTACGCAGACGTTAAGAAGTTACGAGACTTGCTGACTGTTGCTTCGATTGAGAACACGGAAATGCCGAAATGGGATTTCTTTTTTTTTTGTACTTTTTTCACATGTCACGATACATTTATTTAATTTTATTAAAGAGATACACTCAGGATAAAATCACTTTTAAATTACTCGAATTTATAGTAAAGGATTCCACCCATTTTTGTGGTTAATTGAATGAATATATGTATACAAAATCTAAAAAAAAAAAAATAAATAAATAAATTGAAAAAATGCTGGATAATGATCATGATGTCAAACAAAGAATCATAAACTGTCAAAATACAAAATAATAAAATAAAAATATAAACTTATATAAACAATAAAACAATAAGTGAAGATTTTTTATGCACTTCTATTTTTATTTACTATCATCTCTGATAAAAATTATGATGAGATAAATTTTTTTAGATTCCCAGAATTAAATAAATTGATTAAATGATACACACATCAGTACTTTGACATCCTAGATCTAATCAGATCAAAAAACACTAACATTATTGATCAATAAAACCTGATTTATTTGAATCTTATTTGATCTGAACTAGTCTGAGGAGATTAAATAAGGTTTACACAAATTCTAAGTCAATAAGAACTAGTCTATCCAGATTTAATGTTATGTGAATGAATATGAATAAATCGTGTAGGATTAAATACAATCACAATACTAACTAGATTTAATTCAATGTAACAAAACCTCTCAGTTACACTGAATTAAACCACACAAATAATAGTATTTTTGTAAAAAAAAAAAAAAATGAATCCCTTTATACAATTTAAAAGTAATGAAATCATATATCATTTCCTGACCTTCTTCAAGCCCCTTTTTAATATTCTTACCAAGCATGTACTTTATTTTTTGACAACAAAGGACTTATTTAGTGTAATTGGCAAAGAGGAAAGGCTCAAACAAAACCAAACAAATGTTTTGATATTATGAAACAAACGAGAGTTGATTAATCAAGTTGTAACATTGTATCAATGCAAATTAGATAATATAAATGTAAAGACTACGCTGCTCAACGTTTTGTATGTATCATACTGACAATGAGTTTAAATACAGTTGATAATGGATTGATTTGGCAAACAAGAGGTAACATGGAAAATTGAGAACAGAATGAGTTTAGCAGTCTCGCAAAATAATGTGTATAGCCAAACTTTGCTACCAGATTGACGTTATTCCCTCAATCAGCCTCGTTGCTCGTCCATTGAGCGTAGTAAAATCCCACGAGATCAGTGAAACCTGTGCGTGATGCACGAAAGATTGACATCATTCACTAACTCACATTCATGTCAAATGTTCAAAATGAAGGTTCAGTTGAATCTTTCTACTAAATAATGCTGCATGTGTAAAACAATATTCGTTAAACAATTACATACAAGATAATGATGTCAATATAGCTGAAGTGTAAAGATAAAATAGTGCAGTGTAATATAAAATATATTTTGATGTATTTGTCTCAGTAGGATGAGTTATTTTAATGAGAAATAAATTCCTGATGTTGCATAATTGAACCACGTTTAACAATATCATTATTATTTTCTAAAAACATTTATTGAGAGATGTCTATCAATCTAATAAAATCTTTCAACTTTCAACCATGAAAAATCTCATGATTTTTTTATAAATTAATTATTGAAATTTTTGACAGCTCAATATAGTCAATTAACATCGGAGTATTGTTTAATTAATGATGCATAGACTGAAAAATTAAATTAATTAATAGATTTGTTCTAGATATCGATTCTCGAATTTATTATTCATGATGATGGATTTCGAAATCAACCGCTTTGAAGTTCTATTCTTTCACTAGAGAATCAAATATTACTTCAATCGATAGATTTATTACTCTCAGACACATTTATAGATACTTTTGAGAAGATCTGTTACATTAAAATACATTTTTCAAAGCAAGAAAAACTAATTTACTTTATTTTTAAATAAATTAATTTTTACTCCGAAAAATAAAAACTCATAAAGTAATGAAAAAAAAAAACAATGATGGAACGATTAACGATACCAAAAGTTTTTGCGTGTGTCATAACTAAAAGTCTGGCGCACGTGTTCGTTTCTGACGTGATAAAAATGTTGCGAACCATCTGCATAGAAAAGAAGAAATGGTGAAGAAAAAATATTAAACTGGACTACGAATAGCGTGAAGAAATAGGTATGAGAAAAAGTTTTACAAGAGACGAGTAACACAGCGGAAACTTCTTAAAATATTTCATGTTTAGACTATGACAGAAACATCTTTTCCTTTAACGTTTAAATTTTCTACAGTTTGTGCTGATAATAATGATAACAATCGGAAATTGATTGTCTATTTTCGCCCATAAAATACATAAGAAAGTTTCACTTCACAAATTCTACAATCAAGAAATACTTGAATATTCTTTTCATGATCATCGTTACTTTTTACTTATAAGAATGATCACAAAGTTTCTCAACTCCTCTCTCATCTTTTCGTTGTTAATGAATGAATGTGTAATAAATATGTATCCAAGTATAAATAATTATTTTTCAATTTCATGCTCTAATGTGAACCAAATGAATTAAAAAACAATTATGACTGTAAAATATCGGATATTTCATTAATAAAAGTAATCTAGCTTATCAACTATTACAATTACAAATCGGCTTAAAATATTTCCTCTCAACAAACATCATAAATGGTATCAAAATATTTGTTAAAAAATGTTACAGACAGTTCCAATTTACACCGGCTAGTATTTTCTAGTTTCCGACAGAAAAAAGACTCTGTTTCCGTTCATCTATTTCGTGCAAAAAAAAAAACAAAAAAGAAAAAATCATCTATCGAACCAATTTCAAACACACGCATTCGACAACGCAAAGCTTCCTCTTGGAAAAAAGGATAAAAAAATCGATTGAAGAGTTCCAGGTCATGTCTCTCACGTTTATGTAATCGTATTGAGAATATTCAATATACGGATATATTTTACATTGAGAGTTCTGTTACTTTTACTAGCTTTTTCGTGCCTTTATAAACTTCCAAAATGCTGTGAAAAGTACAGGAGAAGACGTATGACAAAAAAAAGTCGTCTTGGTCGGCGCCCGACAGTCTAGCCAATATTTTACTAGTGTTATAAGCACTGCCAAGTTATATATATATATGACATAAGAGTTTTTCTTTGAACCAGTGACGCGTCAACGTTCCGCTTGATCTTTTATTCCTTGTTTGAGAAGTCAAATAGGGGAGTGTTTAGAATTGCTGAATGTGAAAGAAAAAATAAACAATAATATCATGGAATCACTGTGACGAAGTATTTTACGTATTTCTCTTGTGACTACTTTCCCTGATCCTTCCTTTTCTTTCTCATTTATGTACACTTCAATGCTTGTATATAACTGTTCAAGTCTATATAACAACTCGGAAAATACTCTTTCCTTCTCTCGTTCCCTTTCAACCTGAAAAATCATTGCACCATCACAACTTTGTACTTTATTCTCTCATCACTATCCCTTGGGTGATAAGTTTCCGGAATTTCAGAGTTACAGACTCACGACAATGAGATTGCAAATGCTCATAGGAAGGAGTAGTCATACACACATAGACTTTTGCACATTGATAAAGAGTCTGAGTAAATAGAAATCCTTCGTTTGTGCATGGGCACGAAGGAAATTTTATAGAATTTCTTTTTTTACTACAAAAAATAAACCTTCTTTAACTAAAGTCTCAGTTCGGTATTTCAAAGTTACTCATTTTTTGTTTTAAAAAGATTTATGATACGAATTGTTAAGTTTTAGGCAATAAAAAACAAATTTTATTTTATAATTAATAAAATTAATGGTAATTATTTAAAATTGAGGCTCCAGACAAAACTCGCTCCAAAAAATTTTTCACCATCTGGTAACAATTTTGTGGAAGAGACAATTTTTAAAGGAAGATGAAAGGTAAAGCAGGGGGAAGGGGTATAAAAAAAGAACATAAATATTTTTAATAATTACAAAATGATTTATGCTCTTTTAATACACTGTTGACCTCAGCAATAACTCCAAATGCATAAAAAAATTTTTAGAGTAATTTTTGACAAGAATCTGAATTCTAAATAATTACTAAATTAATTATTTAAAAACAATAACAATAATGATCAAATTGAACTTTTTTTATTAATTAAAAAAGCTTAATTAAACAAAAATCATTTACCAAATAATTCATAACTCAAACTAATTGAAGTTAATTAAATTTTCATTTTTCAGAACTCATAAAACGCATTCAATTACGGTAATAAAATTTTTTATACTGACTAGTCCATCGTATATTGCTTGAAATTTTCTAAAAGAGGATATTATTTTAAAATTTGCACCCTCACTGAGACAATTTTTACATCATAATCATAATCTAACCATTCATACATATGCTTATGTATGCACATCACAATCAGATCACTTGGGTTTAAGTGTGGAACAACATAAGTGGTAAATTCTCCAGATAAGACTCTATAGTAAACTCCAAGATCTCCAGTAGTTTTCTGAATTTTCGAGATCTCGTTTTTCTGGTGAGGATATATACACACACACACATATATATATATATATATATATAACAGTTGGCAAACTCTACACGACTCAGTTGTGATTTTCTTTTTTATCCTATCGAATTAAATTTTATTGGTCGCTAGACGGTTTCAAATAAAACATGGACAAACGTATAAACGTAGAATATATACGTGCAAATCAGAAGTATTAAATTCATGGAATACGATATTTTTTAAAAAATTTTTACTATAAAAAAATCGAATTGTGAATCGATGGACATTTTACAGGCAAATATCCACAGTAACGATATGCATGAGTATTGAAATTGGAGTTATAAAAACATAGTTACAAGGTTGTGATGTAAAAATATGGATATTGATCGGTTGAAATACCTATAGAGTCACGTCCAAATTTCAGCCTTCCTTCTCAATTTGTAATTATAATTATTCCCTTCATCGCGTGATGATTAGTCAAATTAAAATCTATATTCAAATGTTAGGTCACCGATTATTAACATTTTATTTCTAAAAAAAAAAAATCAAAAGAAGAAGAATTAAAATTAAACTGAAGGATAATACGAAATTAAAATTCTCTACGGTCATAAAAAAATTATATGCACTTAACCGCTCCCGATTTTAATAAAAATATCGCTAGAGATTTTTGTATTTAAAGTTTAGAATGAAATTAAATCCATCCTCAAATGTCATTAAGACTTCTTTTATCAGTGAAAATCTTCTACTCTGTGTAATGACACGAGAGTAAAATTTTACATCATGGCACTATTAACCCTAACCAATCGTTAATCTTTTACACTATTATAATCGATGATTCGATTAACGATATCTTTACTTTTATTTCTTCCCAACATGTCTTTCAGTAAAAAATACCGTGTTTTCTTCGATATTGTTCATAAAATATTTAATCGCATTTTTCGCGATATAAAATATCATCTGGAGGCATTTTATCAAGAGAATGATATTGTGAAAAATTTGAAATAAAAAATATCTAGATTAAAAAAGGAAATAATTTTAAAAATGAGGACAGTATACTGTTGAAAATAAATGATCAATATTATGAAACTGAATTTGAAATGATATATTTATTCTGATGATTATTATATCTAAATAAATATAAACAATATTGTGCTAATCTGAAAAAGAACACTTAACTGAACTATAGAGCATTTATAATAAAAATAAAACAAAAGTATGTACATATTTTTCTCTCATTGTTATATTTTTCTCTAGACGTTTTTATTTTCATTTTAAACTCAGAGAAAATAAAAAAAGTAAGCAGGTCAATCTATGAAACCCTACAGCTTTGCAACCTACTACTCCTCTTGCGAAAGACTTAATATGCGCACATAACAATGTTGAAATACTCGTCTTTCTATCCACTACAAAGCTTTGATATTGAACTAACCAGAAGAAGTCCAGAGATAAATTTTCATTCAAGACATCATACACCGTTTGATATCTTATGATTCTCATGTAATTTAATTTCTATCAAATATATATCAAATGATAGACACCCTTCAGCAGTTTAAGTGCAAACACGTAACACATTGCGTGACGTGCATGGGCGTGGAATGTAGCGGATCACTATATTTCTTCGACAAAGCAGTATTCTCGATTATTCATTGTAAAAATAAAATTGTAAAATGCTTTGGTGATATATTTATTTTTAAATTTCTCACTTTTTTACATATGTATGGAATTTTTATTAATAATTGTGCAGTTTATTTATATTTATGCAACTGATAAGATTTATCAAATTATCATTAATGGTTATTGCATACTTTTTTTACCTTCATCATCTCAAAACTCTCATACTACTGCTGAATTATCGATTGGTATTTTAAAAAATGTCATAATAAATCCAATTACTCCAATGGTATTGAGATCAACTAATTTACATATGAATAAACCGTAATATAACTTGAGTTTTAGAGTAATAGCATTGCTTAAAATTTTCGAAAATTCATTTATCTAAGTGCCATTGTTATTCAGGTTTATTATATTTAACCGATATTCATTAGTGTCAATCAATTAACTCGATTATTGAATTTCTTTAGAGATTAAAAATTATACCTAAGATTAAATTTTGTACTATTTTTAAAAATCTGAAATATTTATGGGATGAAACTAATCAATTAATTAATGAAAATTCAATTTTTGTAATCAAACTTGACTGATATTTTATATTCACTTAGAATATTCAATAAATAGTTTTTATCAATTAATTCAATTTATCGATTCTAAATAATATTGACTTAATTATGAAGTGTTTCAAGAGCCGAAAAATAAATTACATTCATGATAAATTTTAAATAAATGATTAATGTAATATTATCATTAATTTGAATAATTAATTATAAGTGTAATTCATTAAAACTACATTCACTTGTTTCAGGCAATCAGATAAATGTGTTTACTTCGAATAAAACTTTTGTTCTTAGTACTTCCGTACTTGTCAAATTTATTCTAGAGATTGTAACAAAAGAATGTATAGACCACAAATGAAGTCTTAGATGTATGGAAATTTATTTTAAAAGGAAAATTTAGTAAGATAATATTTTTGCATTAATATTGATTTTATGTTCAAAATAAACTTGATGAGAAATTAAATAAAATTATTAATTAACAGGTTGATTCAAGTTTCAAAGTGTAATTCGAACTTGGTCCTATAATTTTGGCATCTTTGTTCAAACAACCTATACTATATCGTCGTTGAGAACAGGTTTTTGAATGTTGGGAAGCGCAAGAATGTCGACGCATGTTGCTGCACCTTTTTATTTATTTTATATTAGTTCTCAAATTCATGAGACCGCAGAGAACATTGTATGAAATAAGAAATGAGAAGACATATTTTCCATCGTACATCTTCATTGTACATTTATAAAGACACCTCATATTTAAATGATGTCAAATATATTTATCTTAATAACAATGAATATTACTACTAGAAAGAAATATTTTAACTTAAAATTTTTTGAAGATATAGCTTTATATATAATTAAAATAATATCATTATCAAATACGTATAAAACTTTTGTCTGTAAAATCTTTTCAACAGAAAAGTCTCGGTAAGAAATTAACGAAGTAAGTTTAACGTATCCCAATCGCTGACTAAAAGTTTTTAAGTTTGTTTTTTCTGTTTTTAGCCGTTGAGAATATTAGCGAAGTCGAAAGCAAAAAAATGAACGAATGAAATGAGTTTTAATTGTAGATATTATGATAAAAAAAAAATCCAAAATAGAATACCCATCTCATTCGCACGTTCTATGTTCTTTCAATAACAAGAATTATACAATATCCATGCTGTAGCTTTGATTTATTTCAAAGGCAGCTAATTTCCTTGAATTGTTCATTATTTTTTATTCACACTTCAAACGAAGCTATTTTTATGAAAATTTATATTTATTTTGAATGTAAATTTATTCATCTATCTTGACATAACAAAAAATGTATGAATAAATTAATGTTGTTGAATAAAAAAAAATTCATAAATACATGCTTCAATGTTATTGAAAGAGCATAATAAATATTTTACGATACTCATTTTGACATGTATTATCAAATTAACTTGTAATTTAAAGAAAACATAAATAAACTCACCTCTTCAGCAAACTCAAAATCGCCATCAAATTTACGCTTGCCATCAGTTGTTGCGATCACAGCAAAAATTGCTATGAGCAGGAACACCTTACACTGAAGCCGCCTCATATTTCCTTTTTTCACTCCCACGAGTATGGTTATTTTTTTTTGTTATCCGCAAATTAAACTAAATGTAAAAACAGTAATAAATAATGTCACTTGATAAAGAAAATTTCAAAATAATTGGAATAAAAATCCCGAAAAAATGAATAAATTAATAACACAAGTTAATCGTAATTTAAAAAATCTTTTCTATGATTAACTGTACGAAATAAATAAATAATTTAAAATTTAACTATAAGACAATAACGACAAATATTATTTGTGTTGTTGGTACACACGCGACGAGAGCTACACGCACGATGTAGTAAAACGCGTTATGTGAAAGCCAGCGACCCCAATTGTGTCGTGCTACTCTCCAGGAGTCGAGAGGATTATGACTGTGCGCGAAGAGAAGGGTACGGTTACACCGCCAACGCACAGATACACACTTGACGCCATTGGTTGAATTCCGGGGCAGGTATGAGCAAGACAGTAAGGGAGATAGAGAGAGAATCAAGCGATCGAGTGTGTAGCAGATAAGGAAATGATGAGAGTAGTAGTGTATACATAGGGACGATACTCACTCCACCCTACGCCATTTCCTCGGCATGGATCGCGCGAGCGCGGCGTCATCCGCGATGAAGTCGATATTTAGTCTCGATGTCTAGCTTTTCTTTTCCTTCTTCATAACATTTCACTCCTTTCAGACTTTAATCTCTTCTTTTAGAATCATCTAATCACACCAAAAAATAATATCATTCATTAAAAATAATCTGTTGAATATTAATTACCTCAATTCTTACTAATTTTTATTTTCATTAATCTTGTACTTTCGACGATACAAATTTGTTTTATAAAGCAGTTAGTGTTTATACTGAAATGCAATTGTTACATCTAATATACCTTCTTTCTGCTGTGCAATAAATGATTGTTCTCAATGTAATTACAATAGAACTTAATTAACAATATCATGGAATTTGTTATGCGCAAGATAGATAATCAGTACATACTGAAGAAAAAACCTGCATTGCGTTACAGTTAATTTATTTCCGATCTTATCACCTTGTCCTTCGTGTTTTAATGTTTGCATCTTCACTTAAGATGCACGTAATGCCATTTATCAACTGCAATAATACACATGAGAATTTAGCTAATCAAATAATAGGTTTTACTCTATTACAACTTACCAGTTGGCTCTGGTTGTTCAGACTCAGCAGGTTCAGGAGCTTGATTTAAAATATCTTCAGCTGCACTTGCATCAATTTTAAATGGGCTTCCATCCACAGTTAAATTCATACTAAAATTACATACATGTCTAGCTTTAATAAGATTTTCTTCAAGTAATTTATATGTAAATAATCATATTATAACTACCATGAAATTCCTGAAGTTTCAGTCTCACGTTTGATAAGATTTTTCCAGTGCTCATGAACTTCTTCTATAATATGTAAAGCAAAGTCACGGGGTTTTGCTTCACCATTAAAAGCAAATTGATTTTCTGGTTTTCCATCAGGAATTTTATAAATTTTAAACCACTCAATTGTTGCCTTCAATAAACCAGGATAGTGTTTTTCCACATCTCCGATATCTAAAATTAAATATACTCATGTAATATTTCATGTGAAAATTGTAAGCTACTTGAAAGATTATTATACGTCATCTAATACTATGCAATCATCTTATAAAATGACAATAATAGTATGACTGAATAGATGAACGAATGAAATTCTAAATAATCTAGACTTTTATATTAAATTATTCAGATTACCATTCATCTGCTCTGCTAACGGATCATCAACATTGATAACTATAATTTTCCAATCAGTTTCACCTACACAAAAAAAATATTTAAAGTAAAAAGTAAGGTCAATTTAATTAAATGGTATTAATAAACCGTGAAAAAGTAAATCTTACCTTCATCAATTAGAGCTACAGTACCAAGAACTTTAACTTTCAAAACTTCTCCTCTCTTTGCTACCTAAAGAATAAATATGAAACATCAAGTAGTAATAGAAGTTTTTTAGAGTGAATAATATAATTTATTATACTAATTACCCGGTAACCAATTTCAAGAACATCAATGGGATCATTATCTCCTTTGAAACCGGTAGCTTCGTCAAGTACTTCCGGATTTTCCCAAGTCTGAAAGAAATTTATTTATTTTATTATTTTTATTGCTATTAGATATTTACTTTTTCATATTATAGTACTGATCCCAATATTACCTGAGGAATTGCACCATAATTCCAAATATATCCATGGTGTGGGAAACAATTAGGTACGAATCGAAGCTTCCCTTTTTTGACATCTTGCTTAATTGGGTTTAATTGTTCTTTCAAATTAATTTCCATTTTTGCATTCGTCCATCGTGGAATTTCAACAATCATGTGAAAGATTTTGTTACCTTCGTCAGCATAGAGAGGTATATCGTGCATGGGTGAGATAGGACTTTCGTCATTTCCTGAAATAGAAATAATTAATTATTCGTTGTTCTATCTATCATTACAGAAATTGAATATTCAAGGACATTGAGTTATTTCTAGAGTAATTTTTTCATTTAAAAAGTTCAAAAGACATTTTAAAATCATTGTAATTAATATAATTAAATTAATTGAAAAAATACAGTTATCTCTGTTAGTTAATTGTGGATTCATATTCAATTGTAACATTTCTAATATTTTCAACTTTCACTAGCTGATTTGATTCAGAAATTTCATTCAATAAATGTCAAAGGTAAATCCAAGAATATTCATAAGAAAATGTCATTCCGGCTTTATTTCATAAAAAATGTATAACTTGCAAAATAAAATCATTACTAGTTTACTAGGTTGTGAGTTCATGATATGACGATGAAAGAAGCAAATAATTATGTTTATTATCGCATGAAAAGTCAATTGCGGATATTACGGCAAAAAATAAGAGCATTAAGATATCATTACTCTTGACCTTTTAACTAAAAAAAAACATAAATGTTGTTCGTCGGTAAAGCGTTAGGTTATATCAAGATCCAATTGTTATACTTACTAAAGTATATTCGGAAATCTGTAGTGTTTGGTGCACCACGCTCTACCGTTGAATAAGACATTGTTAATTGTGGCTTTTTAATTTGTAATAACTGTCTAGAGCTATTCAAATGTCTTTTTGAAACTAATCGGAATGGAAAGACAAATCTGTTTAAACTGAAGCTACGAAACACGTGTAAACTCGTTACGGCTGCCATTGTGACATCTGACGGGGATAGATAACACTAGATAAGAAATTTAAAACCAGGTAATAATCTATCAGTAATGACGAGATAATAAACAATTAATTGTCTTCTAGTTTACAGTTATATTAATAGTCTGACTACATATTGGCTATTCTACTCATTCATGGAGCTAATTATACACATATGAATAAACATACTTTTTAGAAAAAGTTTTATATAAAAAATGTATTAAATAGATTCATTGTCTTTAATAATTCATAAGCATTAATATTATATGATAATCATACATATTTCAAAATAAATTGATTCTTCAAACATGAGTATTATGATATCTTTGTACAAGGTTTAATGAAAAAAAACAACTTAAAAATAAAAATAAATATTGGTTTAAAATGTAAAATTTTCTGAATTAAAAAATATTATCAAAGATACAAATTATATAAAATGTGTTTAAATCTAATTTCTTCTATATCAGGTAGCTTCTTGGTAAATAAATTTTTTAATCACTGCAATACTTATTTACCCGTATAATAGTCATGTAGATTTTTTTGATTAATAACACTGAATTATGAAAAAGAAATACCTTTGTAATATAAATACGATAATTCAACAACTAAATTATGTTTTTTGTTATTGATAGTGTCAGATTAACAAAAAGTACTGAAAACAGTATGCTTTTAAATAAATGAAAGAGTTTAGAATTTTGATCAATTTAAATTGTTTCGAATAAAATCTAGGAATGCAGCAGTTCTTGTATAAACTCCAGGAATTCCAGGTTCAGCACAACGCCAACCATATGAAATAATACCAATAAGGTAAAATGCTTTTCTTTTATATGCACTATTTTTGTTAGCCCACGTGTACATCAGAGGACCACCACTATCTCCCTAAAATCCCAATAGAAATTACAAAATAAGATATAGAAATATTAAAAATAATAAAACAAAAAATAATTTTACCTGACAAGCATCTTTGGCTCCATCATTATAACCAGCACATAATACACGATTATCGATAACTGTATTTTTAAATCGTTTGAAAACATCTTGACATTTCTTTAAATCGATAATTGGCACTTGTAACTGTTGCAAGTGGGTTGCACTTGGACCTCGGAAATAAACGGAACCCCAACCAGCAATAAATGGGGTATGCCAGAGCAAATCCTTGTTGGCTATTTCATCAGGATATGGTATGCATATAGGTTTTATAAGATCTGTGACAAAATTATTAATTAATTCATTGATTATCTTATATTCATTATAAATATTAATTAAAATAAAATTTTAAATATTTTTCTTACATGAAAACTGAACATCTTTTTCGAGTCTCAGAATACCGATATCATTGGTATAGTGTTTAGGGCTATACTCTGGATGTATTATAGACCGGTCAATCGGTATATCTATTGGTGATGCTCCATCGTTAATAGAATCATTAAGATCAAGATCACCAAGTCGAACAATATACAGATCATTACGATCATAAATACAATGTGCAGCAGTTACAACATGACGCGAAGAAACCAAACTACCACCACACAGCCATCCAACTTTATTGTTTTTTTTATTATGATATCCAAGTGCAGCCATCCAAGGCCAGTTTCCTGTAATAAAATAAAATAAAATATTAATAAAAAAAAATAGCTGATGCATAAAACTAATGATTAACGAAAATAAAAGATTACCTAATGCTGCAGGATTTCCACCAACAACTCTTGTGTAAGTACCATTGTCAACTATACCACAATCAGGAGCAAAAAGTGGTCCAAATTTGGAATCTGGTGATATATTTATCGGTGGTGGAGTTGGTGCTGGTGTTGTGGTGGAAATTGGGGTTTGATTATCATTGCTCATTCGGCAACATACTTTTGGATCTAGACCTTCAAAACCGCATACAGAGTTTCGTAGAAATTCACCAGCAGCCTGACCATGAATACGAAGTAATGATATAAGGGGTTGACATTGTCTAATATTCAAACATACTCCCAATTCTCTTGTAGGAGTTTGACAATCATATTCTGTAAAAATATAAAAGTATTTAGTATTTTTTGTGATTGTTTGATGATGATATTAATGATGATATTATTTCTTAAGAAATTGTATCATAGTCATGAGAATTACTGTGATTAAAAAAAATCAAAAATTGCGCAAATTGTGGTATCAATACATTAGTTCTATGTTGATAAATAAATGATCAATATTTTTATTAAGTTCATTATGCAATAGTAATCTAGATGTTTCTCTTGATCTTCTAATAACGGTCAACAGTGTAGAATATTTTATGTACAAATAAATATGTCAATGATTTTTCACAAAGTTTTCCTGCCAATGACTCATGAATAATTAAATCGTATTCTGGTGACATTTCTATTCTATTAGGTGTTGAAGAATAAATTTTTTCATCTGGGAATTCTTTGCAAATTGCTACTAGTTAATGATCATCTATGTTAGACGAAAAAATATTCTAACACATAAATAACTTTTCAAAGAATTCTCTACTCTAATGAATTAACGATTCAGAGAAGTATTAAATTTCAACATCCAACATCGAATGTCCTTGTCTTCGCTTAATCCGTATGTATAGTCACATACGGAGATTGACCACATGCCTTTCGCGGCCAAAAAGACCTGAACCTTGACCTCGTTAGTTTAATGTTTGATTACGATAAAGGATTCTGTATCATTCTAAAGACTTACTGACCCTGAGATTTGGTTGACGAGATGATAAATAACGTCAGAACCAGGAAGATGGAGCTCATCAATCGCTGGCACATACTCTACAACAATTAAGAGAATTAGTTGAATAATAAAAAAGTCATTAATCATAAAGAGAACTAATAACTAAAGTATGAATAATATTATTCTTACATAAATGTTAGAAAAAATTAAAGGTACTTGAGAAGCAGAATATATATAAAGTATTCCCAAGAGGTTTTTTTTCCTAATCAATTTTTTACTAAACAAGTTATTGTATTTGAAGGTCAGTTATCTACGAATTGTTTACTATTTTAATTTACCGGTTTATGTAAATCCGTGTTATATAAATTAGTTGAATTGATAAATCCAACGTTGGTTCAAATAATTATCATGCGTACGCTTGACTGCTTTAAGTTGACAGAAATTATTATACTACCCCATAATTATTATTTGGAAATCCCTCAATACCTATTACTTTCTCAGAACCGGAAAAAGATATACGTCACACTCAAAAAGAGTGAGTTCAAGGCTATATGAGAAATGTTTTGCCTCTCTACAATATATTAAAAACCTGAAAATTATATCACAATTATCCTTGATGACTTTTAATTTTGATTGTCAGGTTGTAGCATCAAAAATTCTATTAAGTTTAATTTTTATATTAATAAAAAAAAATTGTAAGTTTCTATTTAACTATTGAAAAAACAAAAAAAATTGTACTGTTATATTTTACCACGTGTACCTAGTTACTTAGTTGTTTATTAATTAAGAATGTACACTTATAAAAAATACATATTATCACAAAAAAGTAAAAGAAAAATTAAAGAAACAACCATTTTAAAAATATTCATATTATAAAATCAAAAACATGTGTATAGAATAAAAAAAAAATATAAACAAATGGTATTGTATTGGAATAAAAAATCTACATAAAAGAATAAAAAATTGCTAATTAAAATCAATTTTCTTCTCATACTATTAAGACATTTGCAATATGCAAGCACTACACTTCAAATCAATTATTTATATTTTATATTGACTAGATTCAACACAATTAAACGATAATTATGAATAATACCTTTTTAAAGTTGTAGAATCTTTAGATGAAGAGAAAATCAAAATGAATTAATAATGATTGAACTAGCTGTTCGACACGCAGCTTCAAGAAGACTACGTCGATAGAAGACTGGTGAAGTTCACGCTGACATTCTCTTTATATCCACCAGCGATTCCTCACCGAACGGAGATCAGGCTTCTACTCTTTAAATTATTCTTCCACAATGACGTATAATTTTAAGTGGACTTGTAAAAATAATTCATCAATTATTTAAAAGTTATAATTTTCAAGGTTGAAAATTATTTTAAACTTCTAAAAAAATACTATGATAGAATTTAAAAAATAATTGATGAAAACAAATCATTTGAGAAACATGAATCTTATTACGTACTTTGGTTGAAGAAATGAGTCATCGCACATTTAATTACAGATTCTACAAAAAAAATCCTTTTTGTTGTTTATGTTGACTTCATTTCATATTTAATGGATACCGTGCTGGAATTAAGTAAATTTTAGTGAAATGACCAAGTGGGTAATCCCATCGATTTAAATAATGCTGGAAGGTGACAACACGCAGAAAAAAAATTAAATGTGTCACTAATGTAATTTTTCAGACAAGATCTTGATTTAGATCCGATACGATAACATACAAAATACCGGATGAATTAATTCACCCATTACTATTAATCAAAGTCAGGAAAAGATAGAGTATAATTGGCATGCTGTTTGAAATTAGGATGATCTTGAACAAAAATATATCTAAATGTAAGTGATTTTAATGGATAATAAATTGAAAAATAATCACAAAGAAGTTATATAATTTTAAATGATTGTGTATTTTTTTTTCTTTAAATTGTTGATGGATTATTATAGATAAACCTTTGCAAGTAACAATAAGTTCAATTGGTTTGATATTTACATCAGACAATTTTTCAAATCATTCAAACTTACAAAATTGATAAATTGTTACAATCTTTATTTGATTTATTTACTTAACGAATAAGTGATAAATGTACTGAAAGTGTATAATTATATTATATTATCTACACACTTAATACACATAACAAGAAATGCAGCACCTCATTTCATTGCCTATTGTTATGATTAAATATTTTTAATAATAATACAATATTACAGTATACAAAATTCTTTGTTATATCTTAAATATATTTTAAAAGAATAGAAAATTATTCATAAGCGAAAAGTGTATTTTGGAAGTCACATTTTGTTTAACAACATTTAGATTACATGACTGAAAATCAAGAATGCATTTTCGTCGAATTTTGAAAATATTACAAATAAGTAAAGTCTATTTGGCAGTAAAATGATAAGTGAATTGTTTTAATTCAACTTTTCAATTTATTACACATACCTAAAATTTTTATTTCTCTCTAAATTATTTACTAAACACGTTAGAAAAAATAGGAATCGATAAAAAATCACATTTTGGCTTTTTTATGTTATAAATATTACAAAAAGTATCAATAACAAATTCAAATGAACAATAATTACTAAAATAAGATCAATCGGTCCATACATGAATAAGATAAAGTTTATTATTAATATATTTAGATTTAAAAATGAAAGATAAATTATTTCTTATTTAATGAAAATATTTCGCAATAAATTTTCAAAAATCTAACTTTTGAATAATACAAAATTTAAATATTATTATTATTCTACATAATAATGATAATTTGATTGTAATAAAATTTTTTAATATCAGTAAAAAATTTATTTCAATTTCTTATCATTCTTCTATCAATCAGGAAATTACATAGATCTTCTTTCATTTTCTATATTTCAGTTAACATTAGTGTCATCAATAATGTTATATTTACAAAAATTGAAAAAGAAAAATAGATTCTCTAATCTATTTGATAATTATTACAACAGGATATCTCAAGTGTTTTTATGTTTATTTCATAGTATTTCTATAGTTTGTTCACTACAGAAAATTATTACAGCACCATCAGTGAAATCGAAAAAATGATGTGCCGATTAAGTGTCGTGAATCAGGTCGATTTACAATAGTCTAATAAATAGATAAGATAATAAAATGAAACAGTTGATCGAACATTCTTTTCTCCTTCATTTACTCTGCAATTATTGATTGTTTTTTTTATTTCGATTCATTATTCTAATTTTTTAACCACATAGTTGATTTCAATACATTCATTATATTTATATATAAATATATATCGAAAAGAATTATTATTCTATCAAATTAATTCATTTATTATCTTTTTTTTTTTTTGAATTTAGACTTTGGTTAAATAAATATATACACTGTTCATTGAGTACATATTTGACCATGTACACGATCAATCATTTAAAAATTGCTGACTTAATGTTTTTTTTGTAAAATTTCAATAATTTACAATATAAAATTGCGTTAATTATTCATACAAATTTTCGCTAATTCGCAATATATGACAATATAAGGCCCTTATAATATTAACGTAAGTAAACGATAAAAAATAATGTATAGACAATTGTAAAAATTATAAGTGAATATGACCGACCTTAGACTATGTAGCAGCAGTTAATTCTTTGTGAAGAAAAGTTTCTATATCCACTCGACAAATAGGACATCGTTTATTGGTACACAACCATTGATCCACGCAGTCTATATGGAATAAATGCATGCACGGTAGTCTTCGGACACTTTCCAAGTCTTCAAACTCCGACAAACATATTGTACATTTTTCAATGGCATCTTCTCCATTTTCAACCTTTTTTACCTGTATTAAGAAATATACGAAAAAATTAAATTTTTTAATGAAAAATATTAATAACCATTTTGTAAAAATGAGAGAATATATAAAAAGTTATGACCCGAAATACATAGAAAATGTATTGAATACTTAATTAAATTTTAAAATTCAAATTTTAGCATAAGCTTGTATTGAAATTTTTTCGAATTTAGTTAAAATTTGAAATGAGCTGTTTAATATTAGTGATAGAAATTTAAACACTTATATCTTTTGTGATGTAAATTTAAGAATGCTTCATTCTGATAAATCAAAAGGAACTTCATACATTTAAATAAAATTTTCAAACACATTTATAAACTTCAAATATGTAGAACATGAATGTCTTCTGTTTTAATTTTGAGAATATTAAAACTGTAAGTAAATAGTAATAACCGTATAAAGTATTATATTTTGAATGTTATTTTACACATATTATTTCATAACATTGCCTTAAAGATAAATATTGTATTTACTTACGCGCTTATATTTGTGAGGGAATGTATGACTTTCTATAGATTCTTGTGTGGCGCCACAACTAATATGAGACATTCGTCGTAAGTCAACGATTCGCATAAAGTTTTCCAAATTTGTTGACATTTGTCTTCTTGCATGTTGAACAAAATCTGATATTGGTATTCTGATATCTCTTACCCTTTCACG
This sequence comes from Chelonus formosanus, assembly GCA_028641665.1. NCBI lineage: Eukaryota > Metazoa > Arthropoda > Insecta > Hymenoptera > Braconidae > Chelonus > Chelonus formosanus. The sequence continues at coordinate 5,831,106 of CM054006.1, read as the reverse complement.
AGATACATTTGGCTAAAAAAAATTTGTATGTTAAGAAGAAATCACTACAGAATTGAGGTGGAATAATAAATCGTTAAGTAGTGTAAAAATAGTTACATATGACTGAAGAATGTGAACATGTGGTATATTATGGTTACGAACCATGTGTGGTCTTCCTAGATATGGCTGCCAATGATACATATGATGGTGAAAATGCTGATGCACTGGCTGAATGACTGGATGAATGGCTTCTGGTGCGGGAGCTTCTAATTCCGAATGAGGAGGCATTGTATTCAACTGTCAAAAAAAGTTATCAAATAAGCTAATGACAATTTTATCTGCATACAGAGAAAAATTTCTCAATTACCATTATTGGAGGCGGTGGATAAATAGGATTCGTAACTAAAGATTCAGGTCCACTAGCTTCTGGATGACTATACACTGTTGGTTGTTGTGGAGGTGGTAAAATAGGATATTCGGGATGATTGTCGAGATGATTTACATTTTCATTTCCTGCACAACAAATTCTAGAAATACTACTGGGATTCGAGTTTTCATTTGGTACGAACCGTCCTGATTGGTACATGTGGGCATTTGGTGGAGTACACCTGGAATAATAAAAAAAATTGATACTTAAATTTTATAGCACCTTTGTATTATAATCATAGATACTTACGTATGCACTACCGATCTTCGCTGATAAAGTCTGCGACGGTGTATTTCCTGAATACGTTGTTGAAGTAGCCACATTCTTTGGTAAACTGGATGCATTCTCGGGCTCGATAAGCCAGTTGTTCCTGATGCATCTTATAGACAATGAGTATACATTTAAAATTAGTTTGTTAAAGAAATTCAAAAAGAAAGAAAAATAAATAAATACCTTGATAAGGAGGCCTATGGTGATCTAGGTATCCACCGACTCGACGATAGTTCCCATTTGGATACATATGCACATAGTCAGATGGCCGATGTATACAATACGAATTATTTCTACAACATGATTAATATGTAATACCTTATAAACATAAAGTAACTTATAATAATAAAATACCTAGAAGCAATGTCTTCCGCAGTTGATACTGTTGGAGGAGTATTAGCTGTCGTAGGAAGAGTATGATTTTCTTCATCAGATTCTGCTGTTAAATCTACAAGCGTGACCGTGCGATCGTTTTGTTCATTGTTCTGAGTTGTATTCTACATGAAAATGAAATTCAAGTTTTTAGAATATATTTCTTATTTATTTAAAAAATAAAAAATTTTCTGATTTACCGATTTATTATTAGAATTTGAAATTCGTAAAACTTCAATTGATTCATCTTCATCATCGCTTTCACTACTTGAAGACCAATCTAATTGTAAATCTGGTGCTGATGGGATATCATCGTGACCTAATAAAACGTGTTGATATAGCTACATTCTTTTGAAGATAAAAATATAATATCATTAATGATACTTACGTGATGGTGGTAGTTGTCGAGATGATCCATCAGAGTTTTGAGCAGAAGTTGTTCCAGATTGAGATGGCGATCTGCGATAGGTTAAAACTTGTCTTGCCACATGGTTGGAGTTGTCATCAATCGTGCCCGTAATATGGTTGGCAGAGCCGGTTATGCTAGGAATATTCAAGAGATATGGGTTTAAAGTCTAATGCAGTTTTATCTTTTCGAAGCGCCGTGATTATGCTGAAAATACAAATCACATCACAGTAGCAACAATTGGCTGCAAGGCCAATCGAAGATCCTTCTACTAAAGCGATTAATCATTGACATAAATGTTGAATTGTGTTTTTGTTTCATTATAATTATCACAGCAATAAATGATACGTAAGTAAATGATACCTGTAATCAACTGGTGCATCCATGGGTCTTGATGGTCCAGCTGTGTGAATGTTGTTCTGTTGTTGATAAACGGCTTTATTGACCTCCCGTTCCATTATTCTATAGTACATTTGTCTCCGACGGAGTTCACTTATACGTTTTTCTATTTCACTGTATATCCTCTGAGTTGACGGAATTCTAAAGGACCTAGGTCGGCACCTATTGCTGTTATTTATATGAAGTTGTCGCCAATATTCAAAATTAGCGGCTCTTCTAGTAGAAGATGGTGGATATACAAAATGACGATCAGATGAAGATTGTGTAGGTTGATTTAAAGTTGATCCACTACGATTTTGTAATTCAGCTTCTTCAATATCACTTTCAGCAAACAAATGCTCATACTCCATTTCCGTACCTTTATATTTTCCATCGTGAAAAATTACCATCATTTAGTTATTTTCAGTCCAAATTCTATACCTGTCTAAAGTATACATACCTGCAGGACACCTTTGGGGAGAAGGATCAGCTGCTGAAGAGAAAGCTGTATCAAATATATCGGCTAAGGATGTAGAATTAGTGTCTACAGATCCTGTAGCTGACTCAGCATTGAAAAGTCCATTTCTATCTTCTGTTTTTGCTCTTCGCAGAGTTTCCTCAGTATTTTGACCCTCTGCCATACTATATAAGAATAGAAAAATATAATAGAACCGACAATATTGTCATTCTATGATTCTTTCATTAATATTTCAATTAGATTGAATTTAATAATAGTAAAATTTGTATGAGAGTTGAAACACTATGTATTGATGGCTGTTTTATTCTTATTTTTTCGCTTTCTATTAATAAAACTATGATAACTGCAGGATGATTTAATCAAGGTAAATCTTCGATCGTACAATGAACCACATGAAATAATGAGGTTGAACTTAATTGACCATTGATCTAACTATTGAAACTTATATTTTATGCATCTTTATGTACAAATATAGCTTTATGCAACAGGAAAAAAATGTTTAAACATTTTGACTTGATATGCAATATGCGTAATAGAGTGTCAAATATCATCAAGGTCATGTTTCCAAATTTGATTTCTTCTTTAAAGAACTAATCGACTAATATACCAACGAAAAAAGCAATGGAGATAGCACACACATTCAATATCAGACAAATTCTTTAAGATTGTTTTTAAAACAAGGACGTACCTTTCACAAAGTTTTCAAAGTTGATAGTCTAAACCTGCTTTTTTTACCACGTCATTTTGTGTGCTATAAATTTTCTCACATTGATACCGTCGTTATTAATATAATAAAACCCCACAGCACATCGATAAAAACTCATGATTCACACATTAAAGAAATTATACTAACTAAAAATTGTATAAAAGATACCACTCTGACGTAATTTCATTTCCGTAGAAACAATAAAGTTCTGCAGGGTCCACAGAACGTCATTACAAGTTATACTTTCTGTACTGTTCTGTAGATGAGGAAAGGTGATAGCCCCTGCGGCTCACTTCGCACGACTAAGAATAACGTGTTCACTTGAAGAAGGCACAACTTCTTTTTACAAAAGAGTAAATTCACGAACTCTCTACTCATGAACACATAACTTGACAGCCATCTTGGAAATACTCATTCTATTGATATGGTAGGATGCCATTTTTCCAACAGCAAGAGAATTTTTTTGATTCGCCATCTATGATAAAAATACTGAAACTTTAATCTAAAACAGAATCAAGAAATAACAAACGTCAAAATCAGAGAAGAGAGACTAGTATAGAAGCTCAATTCAAATGGACGGTCAAAACCTGAGTTAGAAACTCGTCAAAAAGGCAGGAGATGGCGTTGCTATGAAAAACAGCGCTCACGACTGCGTCGAGAGGCGGAGCAAAACTAAACACAGTCAATGGTGGGGCAAGAATAGCAATAGTGGTAGGATTTTGAACCGCACTCTGTGCTTTTTAATATAATAGATTAAAAAAATAAAAACGACGAAAATATGTCTTGGTTATTAACATATATTGTTAATGACAGCCTAGCTGGTGGATATGAAATAATGACAACTCTTTAGAATGATCCCTATTTTACAAATTTCCTGACCGGCATGCACAAACTTTTTTTCCCATTATTATTGATAAAAAAATATAAATAATGGGAAAAAAAAAATTTTTCTGTCTGAAATTAAACTATAATTGAAAACCAGTGATACCACGTTGGAAAAATTAAATATTTTTTATTATTTATATTTTTTAAAAATTTTTTTCCCTTGTACAGCAGGGGATTATATAATTGGTTCATAATGATGTTAATTATCACTAATATGTAATAATGTTTAATAATGATGATAATACATATTTTAATAAAGAATAATTACAATAGGGCATTAAACATTTATTAAAAGTTGCATGATTTATAATTTAAAAATGTAGAAGTAAATATTTACTTTTTGCAATGATAATAATAGCACTAATTCAAATAGTACTTTCAAAATTAAGTAAATTAGTACTTATACGCTATTTTGCAGTGATATTCAACTATGTATGGATTGTAACGCTGTAATTCAAACTCGGCTAACACCCAGTCCGGATAACAAGCATAGGAAACTGGGCTAACAACAGTCAGCTACAACATTTCTTCATATTTACAATAAATTTATGCGGTTTTTATGATATGAATTAAAAATATATAGCTAGATAAATAAAAATAAGTTAAACTTGATGTTTTTAATTAAATAATTACAATTTAATTTAACAACAAAAATTAAAAGTTAGGAATTAATTTTAAATTTCACCCTACTCCCTTATCCACGCATGCGCTTTGAAATTTGGGGGCGTGTCTACGGTCGATTTTTCGAAGCGACAACTAGCGGTCTGCTAACATATGTTCCAGAGTTTACCGACATGTTAGCCGAAACTGAGTTCGGATTTTTAACCCAGGATTTGACTTCTATACTAGTCTCTCTTCTCTGGTCAAAATACGGCATTTTTGAGAGGTTATATCCAATAACAATAAACAATCATAAACACATCAAATAATTGTTTATCTAAAATATCACTTTATACCAATCACTTTTAATCATGGTAAGTCCATTTTTTAATCGATCATTATTAAAATTTGAATATTTTATTAATGAAAAATGTTTTTATTGTTTAGGCTCGAAATGCTGAAAAGGCTATGTATGTATAACCATATAATTGATTACTAAGCTAAATAAATTTTATTCAACTTTTTGGGAATTTTTTTTTATTTTCTCATTAACACAATAGACTTGATGTACTCAAAGTTCAATTATTTAAATGTATTTATTCATTTTTTTATTCAGGACAACGCTGGCTCGTTGGAGAGCAGCTCAGAGTAATGATGGATTTAAAAAAGAATTGGAACGACGGCCTTATCTTGCATCAGAATGTAGAGATTTGAGGAAAGCAGAAAAATGGAGATTACAAATTGTACGAGAAATAGCGAAAAAAGTCACACAAATACAAAATGCTGGTTTAGGAGAGTTTAGAATACGGGATCTTAACGATGAAATTAACAAATTGTTGAGAGAAAAACGACATTGGGAAGCACAGATTAAAGAACTCGGTGGACCAGATTATTCTCGAGTTGGACCTCGCATGTTAGATCATGAAGGAAGAGAAGTAATTGATAATTAATCAAAAACTATTGTGTCATAATCATAGAAAGTATATATTAATTGATAAATATTAATTTGAATGGTTTAGGTACCTGGTAATCGTGGTTACAAATATTTTGGAGCAGCAAAAGAATTACCGGGAGTAAGGGAATTATTCGAACAAGAACCACCACCGCCACCAAAAAAAACTCGAGCTGAACTTATGAAAGATATTGATGCTGATTATTATGGATATAGAGATGATGATGATGGAATTTTAGAACCTTTAGAATTGAGAGAAGAAAAGAAGAAAAGAGAAGAAACAATTAGCACGTGGGTCTTTAAGGAAAATAATGAACCTGAAACAGAAATGGAAATTGAGAAAACGGCACAGAAGTCAATACCAACTCAGGAAGAAATTCAAGCTGTATTGTTAGCGAGGAAAAAACAAGAATTAATGGAAAAGTATGGACTTTGATCAGTATCTTTTTTATTTTTAGCTTACGTGATTAAGTAACAACTATCATAAATGTATTAATTTTGTAATATCGGAATACATTTCTTTTATAAAACGCGACAAGTGTAATTGATTAATTAAGTAATAACATTGATCAAGGTAATTTTTTGTTTGTGCAGTAGACGTTTAATTTTCAATGAATTAATCATTGAGAAAAAGGGTGCGTTAGATAAAACGTGGACAAAAATCCAATCACATCTTTATCAACACTCTTTAAATTTCAATCTTTAAGATTTAAATTGAACGATTCTTAACTTCTTGTTCCCTTTCTTTTCTTTATTAGCAATGACAGATTGACAAATTAATTGAAATCCAATCACATAGATTATCATTATTATTATAATTCTTATTAATTACGAACCAACTGTAGAAAAAATTGTGATTCCATTAATTACAAATAGATCACTCTTATATTGAATACAGCATTATTTACGAGAACCTCATAAAGATTCTAGTATTATTCGAAAAATGCTTAGCAGTAATACATCGAAAGTATATTCGATGTTCGTGAGATTCTTTGTAAAAATGTAGATAATCTATACTTTTTTGGCAAATATTTCTAGTCGCAATATTTATTTTCTCATTAAAACTTATTTAAACTTTAATCAGGCAATGATTCTGAATTTTTTCTTCAACTATGTACTTCTTTCAGAAGTGAATGAAATAACGATATGAATGTAGATTAAATTGTAGTAAATAATGTTGAATGGTTTAAAAATTGAAAATCTATAATTACTGAAAAATTCACAGCATTCATTTTTTTGACCATTATTTGTCAAATTTTCATACTATACTCAATATATTAATTTTAATTTAGCATAACTATATCTGTCATTCATCAAGATCAATATTATTCTAACTGTAGCCAAATAGTATCAATACTAAAAATCACAATCTGCATTATGAGGTGCGGATGTGAATTGTGCGTCGTTGAGTGTTAAATACTAAATCGCAACGTACTTAATTAGCACGTTTCAAAATATGTTTTTTTTTGTTTATTTTTCTTTTCTCTTTTAGAGAAAATCTAGATTAATCGGCAATGGTTTAATCTAGAACAATTTTTTTAGTAAGAATTTTCTGATATTGTGCTGAATTAAATTTACAATGAATAAGCGTTTAAAAGATTAAAGGCACGAAAAGTAAAACTGAACAAGTGACAATTGTTGACCCAGGCACAGGTGAATAATACATGGAAAAAAGAAAAAAATAAAAAAAAGATCAAATTCATGTTGTAAATTAAAACCGGTTGACAGTGTGTTCATGTAAACAAGATTCTTTTGTTTTTACCAGTTTCACAAAAAATGACTTCGTCTTCTGACGAAACAATCAAAAGTTAAAGCTGCCCATAACCGAAGTACATTCATTAATACATACAAATAATGTCACCAAATATTCTTCATGAAAAGGATGACAACAATGGAAAATTGACTTCGGTGTTCCATCGGGCAGTAAAAATTGTTATGAGGCTTATTAACCTCTCAAAAAAATGTTTCCACGTCTCAAAATTACACTTCCAAAACTAATCAGGAACCATCTGTCCCACTCTCGAAGTATTTTCCGTCATTTCATTAACGGAATATCTTCAATTGAACAATTCTCTCAATAGGAGATTTCAATTAAATAAACTTTCCCACAAAACTTTTCCATTTTCAAATTACGGTCGTAAAAGAGCGTGCCAACGCTGTACTTGAGTTGGTTGTCTAGCAGCACGCATATCATTCCAATGTTGAAGCTCTTCCGGCCCAGAGCTATTTAATCCAAGACACAACCAACCAATCATTTCCCGTCCTTTTTTACCCATCGCTGAACGTCGTCTATTATAAACTGAGATAAAAAGCGTAACATCACCGAGCTGAAATAGGGCTACCTGAAATATAAAAGTCTCTTTGTAGAGTGGATTTGGTTGTGCTCGTCTCAATCCAGTTTTAGATCGCCCCATTTCATGACTGTTGCTATCAACGAGTGTCAGTTTCACGTATGTATCCGGTGGTTTTGAATCATTGCCTCCACCACCTCGAAAATGCGAACCTTTGATTATCTCCACTGACAATCGACCGGTAGTTCCATTGTAGGCTAGCCCAATTAAAATTTCAGCTATGCTACCACCCTTCATACTACTTCCATAGGGTGGTGTGGTTGGAGATGCGTATGATTGAACTGACTGTTGAGAACCTGTCGAATCACTTCGAGTTAAACTCGTTGTTGTACCCCACTTCTGAACCTGTGGAATGAATAATTCATTATAATTTACTTTGTTTAATATATTGAAGTGTACGTTAATAACATGTCAACTCTACCGGTGAAGAAGGTGGAGATTGAAGAGGTAAACATAATGTGGTTTCAAGTTGAAGATTTATTTGATCGAAACAAACTCGAGCTTCTCCCAAAAGTCGTTCTCGACGCATTCTACCTCCTAACAAATAAACTCGTAGCCTCACTCCCATAGCATTAACATCTTCTGGATTGACACGAGGCAACAAGAAACTCTCCATATATTGTGGTGATGTACCTTGACGAACACGAGTCTTACGTCTCTGCTTCTTTGATGGAAGTAGCACAAGTCGTACTTGGCTTCCTCCTATTCCCGAAGGATAATTAAGTCCTTGAAGAACTTGAACAGTCATTTCGCGCATTGGCGCATCATATAAAAATGCAACTTCTAAACTTCCTACTTCATCAATTATTCCTGTTAATGGTGGTGCTGTCTCACTCGAAGAAGGAGTACAAACCTCTTCAATTACTTCCTCTGATTCTCTTGTTTCCAAAAGAATGTTAGAAGATCCAACCTCGACAATACACTGATGAAAAATAAAATATTTTAGATATGCATTCTTGTTTATTTAAAAAAATTTTATTCGCCTTTAAATACCTCTTGTTGATCAGAAGGGTGTTCTTCGTTGCAGTTATGAGAAGGCGTAACCGTATCTAGAGATAAAAATATATCATTCCAAAATGTCTCTCAATAATTTTGTAAAAAACGTAAGCAATAGTTGTAATGCATATCATACCAACAACCATTGGTCCATCTTCAGCTTGAATGGTGAGTGTGTCAATGTGGTGGCGAGAATGAGAGTTTTGTAATCTTCGTAAAGCATCTTCTTCAGAATCAGAACTTGTTTCAGGATCTGAATAAGAGAATATTTTATCTAAAAATTAAAAACAATGAATTAGCTCAAAGATAAAACTTTTTTTTATATAAATGACACTGATGAGAAATTGTACCTAAATTTTTTGAAACTGGTGATGTAGAACAATTGTTAGGATCATTAAGTGGTACATAAATTCCACCGAAAAGAGCTGTTTGTGAGACAGGTGTAAATGTCCATTTTTTTGCCAGATATAAAAAAAGGACTAGAAGAACAGTGACAAATGCGGCTATAGCTCCTAGGAAAGCAGTCACCCCTATAGAGCCTGAAATATTGCATAAATTTTATTTTATATTATTATTTATCAAACATAGACAAAGAAAAAGTTTATAAAAAACTGAAAATTTTTTTTCATTTATATTTTCTATTTTTAAGCGTTTTAATAAGATGAGAAGTATCGTTACACTAAACGAAGTGGAATAAGGTCAATGGTGGGATTGCATCTATGAATGAAGAACGTTCTATACTGCGTATATATTCTTCCGTAGATCCTTGACGTGTGCATGTGTGTGTAAAGTTCAACTAAAAGAAAATTCTACGCCTCATCGACTATAAAATATTTTTTAAATCTTGAACATTTCCTAAGCACCGATAAAAAACGTATAAAAATATATTCCAAGAGTATAAAATACAATTTTTCCTGTGAGACCTTGAAAGTAATATGGAAAAACTATCTACAGACAACAGATTCGATACAATAATTGACGAGCAAAGTGGACTTACCCGTTAGAAAATGGTCTGATCCAGTAAGAATCATTATTGTTCCGTGTTGATAATTTTGGTAGACTACTTGATGGCTGGGAAATAGCCACAATGAAATGAAGCAGACATTATTTAATGTCTAAGACGACACTCGTCTGGTTTGTTTGATTACAAACGTGGTTATACGCCGAATAATACGTGGGCGGGGGTATACAGCACTCTGTTGCTCACCAGGACGTGTTAGCAAGGGTTGAACGATGACATACGCTTGCGCAACTCTTCGTTAAGGGTGGTCTTGGCGCAAGTCTTTGCCCGCAATTCCCTCACATACCCCGGTTAATTTAATGATGATATACTTTTTTCTTTTTATTTCTATTCTGTTCTTTTTTTCATCAATGATTATACATAAGCTTTAAATTAATTAAAAAGTTAATAACGTAATTAACAAACCCGTGCATGTATTTCAATGTTGATATACTTATGTTTCTTGAAATTATAAAAAACTAATATAATATGGAGTACTTTCTAGATCGTCTTCATTTTTTTTATAAATAAAAGCCGAATAAACAGCTGGATTGTTAATTTCTTCAACAATAAAACATTTAAAAATATTCTTGTAGACTACAAGTTTTTATTTTTTAATTTATTTATGATTTTTTGAAGAGTTATTTATGAATTGATTGCTGGATGAAATAATTCTTAGTAATATGGAATTTTTTTGTTTAATAATACATTATTTATTTATCATAAATTTAAGATCATTATTTTTTACGTAATCTATTATGAAATTATATATGTCATGTTTTCTACAGCTGATTACTTATAGCGAAATCATACATGTAGGCATGAAATTGGAATACAGCCTAGTTAGAATACAGTACAAAAATTTCAAGTGAATCTTTGATTATCATTTTATCAAAATAATTATTTTAATAATTTAAGTAAATGAGATAATAAGTGAGCATTGATTATTTTATTATTAATCAGAAATTATTGAATCGGAGTAGTAAAAATATAATCCTTCTGAAAAAACCAATAAATCTGGTTTATATGTATTCATTAAAAGTATAACCTCAATCGAATAATCAGCTGAGTGGTATATTTTTGAATTAAATCATCATAAAAACAATGTAAGTCATTCTTTCATTTTTGAATGTTATTATTTACTCTAATATTGATTAATATTTTCTTTTCGGTCATGAACATAATGATTTTTGTTTTAGGAGAAATTTAAACATGAGTTGTATGATGATGTTACGGCTAAAACCAAATAGGATAATAAAAATGTATAATTGGAACAAATGTTTGTTCAATTTAAGTGATAGATTATATTGTAAAGCTGATAAAAGAACAAATGGATTTCGAATGGACAAATTAAATATTAAAGCAAGAAGAAAGGCATTTAGATTAAAATTAGCACAAAACATCAGAGCAACTAGAGATAGAATGGAAAAGATTATAGAAAGAGAAAATATTTGGACTATTCCTAATTTTCTTTGTGTAGGTCGAATTGTATCAACCCCATATCTAAGTTATTTAATAATTCACTCACAAGACTATCATGTAAGCTCCTTCATATTCTAAATCAAATAATAATCGTCAGTCATTTATGTGGTTCAATCTATTTCAACTAATTCTCATAAAAAATATATAAATTTAGGCAGCGTTATGGATTCTGGGATTTGCAGGATTTACAGATTTAATTGATGGATGGATCGCTAGAACGTGGGTATCCCAAGCTTCTAAATTAGGAAGCTTTCTGGACCCAATGGCTGATAAATTGCTTGTTGGCACACTATTTTTATCACTAACATGGGTTGATTTGATACCTATTTCCCTAACATGTCTAGTAGTCATGCGTGATGTGATTCTAATAGGTGCTGCATCTTATATACGATATCGGTCGATGCCTAAACCTGTAAGCTACTCATCATGTTTATTATTAATCTATTATTCTAATATTAAATAAAACTAATGATTAAGGTCTTTTTTAGAAAACTTGGAGCAGGTATTTTGATCCTAGTCACGCAACAGTTCAATTAACACCCACATTTATAAGTAAATTAAATACTGCAGTTCAGCTATCATTAGTCGCTGGTACTCTAGCAGCTCCAGTATTTAATTACGTCAACCATCCAATTTTACAAGGTCTTTGCTATCTTACAGCAGCAACAACAATCGCTGGTGGATTTAGTTATCTTTTCACAAAAAATACCTACAAGTTGCTATCAAAAAAATCATGACTATTATAAAATTAACTTATATTGTTGATTTTTTTATAAAATTACATTTTTCTATTATTGTTATATTTATAAAATTATTGTAAATTAAAGGAACTTATTTTAAAATAAAAAAATTTACCTTACTAAAGTTTATTATCTCAAAATATAAATAATTATATATATTACATGTATAACTTCAAGTATAGAAGGGAAATGGTGATATATATAATTCATAAGGAGACTCTTCTCGAAATCTGTCATCTCGTTCAACACCTATAAAATCAATTTCTAGTTTAAATGGACCAGCCGGTTCTACAGCTGTAATACTTATGAATGTAAGTTTATATATAAGAGCACCAGCTTGTTTATCTTGTATTCTTCCTTTGCTAGAGAAGAAAAATTTCGAAAAAGGTATCTTCACATATTGCCAATACGGTCCACCTCGGGTATGCAGAACATAACTCCAAAGATCATGCCACGCGATGTCGAAATCGTTAGTGGGATGAAGGTTTATCATATAATTTCTTCCATCACCACGAATGCGTAATACTATGTGAGTATATAGTTCCCATCCAAGTGGAATAGTTCGATGAAACGCTGCTCTACGTCTTACAGTTCTAAGATTACAATATCCAATTTTTTTTACCACTCCATCTTGAATTGGACGAGTATCAATATTTCCATAAAATATCCCATTACCTTCTGGTGTCATTTCAAGTCTATAAATTTAAATAAGTCAAGTATTTTGGTTCTAATTTTAATATTTATGTTATTGTATGTTTAACAATAGTCTCTTACGTAGCATATGATTTTCCCCAACCAAAATCACTATCCATAGATACAACCCAATCATTTATTCTTGCTGGATCTCCTTTGAACTGCCATTGAACATCAACTTCGTCATGTGGCAATCGCCATATCGGATCCTGGGTAAATTTGGTCTTAATTTCTTGTCCCAATAATTTAAATTCATCTTTTACAAATTGAAGTCGTTCTTTGAGTTCTGCTAAAGGATCATCTGAATATTTGATCTCTTCTTTTCCATCAGTTTTTCTATAGGCATCAGGTTTTCTTCGTTCATAAAAATTACATTTGTGACTAGTTGTACAAATAGTTCGACAATGATATATTTTAGAAAATTTCAATAATTTTATTAGTCGTGATGTCATGTCACATAAATTAAATATCTGTAAATATTCGAGTAATTAAACTTAACCAACCACTGAATCAAATTCAGGGTGATTTCATAAACAAAAATATTGTTATGTCAAGGAATATGATCATTATAGAAGCGACATATGTGAACCGTAGCGCTGCACAGCGTCAGCTGATGTACTAAGCATTTCGTGTATTTTTGTAGCTTTCAGATTCGCACTTCTGTGTTACAAAGGTTGTGTTTTTTTCTTTGCTTCTGTCAAAATAATGTGGGGTGCATTTTCCATAAACAATCATATTATTTTGTAAAACTTTATAAAAAGTATAAAACACCCTTAATTTATCGAAAGATCTATATATCTCGTAAATAATATATAAATAATAATGCAAATACTTTGTAATTGTTGATTAAATTTCATTATTCATACTGTAAAATATAAGATCACGTATATTTTACAATACGATATTATCCAAAATGTTTTGTTGTTTGCGAAACTGTTTTGACGGCCTTGGTTTTTCGGCTGTGAAAACTCCACATAAAGAAGTAAATCCTATAACACTTGACACATCGCACATGGGTAATATAATTATTTATATTTTTGATAATAAAATAATCTAACTTCATAACATCAATCATTATAATTATAGGTCATGAGGTCGTCATAGTAATGAATGGGTTACGAGTTTGTGGACAAGGCTGTGCTCTAACTAATGTTCCTCTAGTTCAAAGTAAAAGCTACTTTGAAGTAAAAATTAGGCAAGATGGCATCTGGGCTGTTGGTTTAGCAACTAGATCTACTGATCTAAATACAGGAGTTGGTGGTAATGATGCTGAAAGCTGGGCTTTGAATTCTGATGGCATCATTAGACATAATCAGCAAGAAATCTGCAAAGTCCAAAACCTCGCTCAGGAAGGGGATATTATTGTAAGTTGATTGTCGATAAAAATATTGAAAAAATATATTTAATAATCATTAATGTTACAGGGTGTGTCTTTTGATCATATAGAATTAAATTTTTACGTCAATGGCAAATCATTAAATGCACCAGTAATGGGTATTAAAAGTACAATATATCCAGCTCTCTATGGTAATTTTTATAAATTGATGCTTTTTTTTATTTAATTACTAACAAAATGTTTGTTTATTAATTTTTTTTCTTACGTTTCGTAGTTGATGATGGAGCTATTTTAGATTTAATTCTACAAGATTTTATCCATCCAGTCCCAGGTTTCGAAAAAATCATGGTGGAACAATCTTTACTTTAATCCAGCTATTATATTTATTATAACAAAGTATAAATATTGTTTTTGATCGTAACAAAACATATGGTATTATAAAAATATTTTGCAAAAGTATTTTAAAGAGATTAAAGAATTAATAAATCTATCAGAACTGTATAAAAAATAGGATTATCTATTTAATTTTATTCACAATGTATTAAATGGTGTGTGTGAGTGTGATTGTAATAAAAGCTGCATTTAAATCAATAAAAATTTATATCAATTCAATACTAAGCTTATTTAACTATTCATTTACTCATAACAGAATAAATAATTCATATAAAGTGGATTAAATGAGGAGAAGCTCATGGAGAATAATCAGAATTTATTAAAAATTTTACACAATAAATATTATAATTTAGTTACAATTACTACATGATTTTTAATTTGTTTTTACTAAGTAGTTAAGAATTGAATAATCAATTATTTTTTTACACATATGCGTATACAATTTTTTATGTTACAACATTAATGTAATTTTATGGCCATCAAATTTAAGTTGTATATTTCGTTGATTTTTCTAATAATTAATTTACTTACATATAGTGGAAATTTTTTAACATTGTAACATACATCCGTTAAAATTGATACAATACAAATTTATATTAGTAATCTGAGATAGACATTGATTATTAAATTTTTAAACAAATTCATGTAAAAATTTTTCAATTTTTTTAATGTACACTATAACTTGCATTCATATCAAATAAATTGAACCACAAGTTTTTTTTCTTAAATATTTTTCAAAACAGTTTCACATTCAGAAAAGCTTTTAATTGTAAAGTTTTGAACAAGAGAAGAATTCTTTTTACACACTTTTAATTCTAAATAATCAATAACTGTTACAAAGAAAAGATCCTTGAGTTTATAGAATATTGATATTTACTGAATGAGAAGGATGAAAAATTATCAACAATTTATTGACATAGTTTGTATTTTGTTCAAAACTTTTTGTGCTGTAAAATACTTAATAGATTATGAATTATTTGAAATGATCAATAAACCACACAAATCTTTGGTTATTACATAGAACAAATAAAATGTAAAATGTTAACGTATGTATATGTTTATAAAAATACGAATCAGAGCTCAATAGATTCGAAATAAGATTAGAAAATGATATGCGTATGGATACATGAAACATATGTATATAAAAAAATAAGACTAGTTAGATTAATGAGATTTTTATCCTGCCTATGTAATTTATAGCTACTCTACATAAAAAAAAACAAATACGTAACATTATGAAGTATATCTGTCGGTGGCATTTTTCTTAATTCTATATGAATTTTTTCAATGATTTAGATGAGTAGTAATGTACCAGTGACAATTGATAACTATATTGTCATTCATTTAAAAAACTGACAAAAATTGTAAAAATGATACTGTGTATATAAATATCATTAATAGATTTGTTTATTATTTACGTCTTATTTATATTTATTACGGTAACCAATTAAGTCTTATTGCACTTGATGTGTTTATGTTGCATACCGATTAAAACTATTGATCAATAATTTGACTTTAGATTATAAACAATAAATTTTTATTCCGAAAGCTAAACTAATTTGTTTTTAATTCATATTAAGCGTATCTTACTATTATACACATTATCTACGCAACATTTCAACTGTTATAAACATATTCACAAAGGATATACAAATACTATCACTGTTGAACTTACATGTTTTATATATACACGCGCTTTATTATTCAATCTAAAATTTATTTATCTACTTGCATATATTTGTGTGGCAACTTTCAAATGTAAGAATCAATGTATATGGCAATTTCATCTACTTCTCAACTTCTTTTTTAGTAAAATTTTCCGATTATAAAATTATGATTTATTTATAAATTTTGATAAATAATATTTGAGTGTTAACATTCTAAAATTAAATTATAACAATTTTATAATGAATTAATTCAATTTCTTGATAAATATTTACATACATTAGTTCTCAACTTTCTAATTTCATTAATAAACGATTACATATAATCATATAAACTTCTTCATTCAAGTGTATAAGACCGAAAACATATGAAATATTTATTTAATAATCAATAGATAGATTGTTCATCTATAAATGGACACTATTACGATAAATAGTATCAGTATATCTTTAAAATTACGTTACAAAACGTACATAAAAGTTTAATATTAATTTCAAATAAATCTATACGACTTCCTGCTCGGACGTACAATTCTGAATACTAATTTCAGATCTTTGTATAACATTCTTAATGACATGAATATTACATTATATACCTCAAAAGACACTTGCATTCATCAAAATTTAGTTGTTTTAGTATCCGAAAAGAATATTAAGTGTAATATATATTCTATCGACTATGTATTGTTCATCATTATCTTAATGTAATTACAGATAAATTATTAGTATCAATTCGTATATTTATTTCTGAAAATGGCAGTAATATATTAAATTAAATTTATTTCTTTTGTATACTTTTATCTAAAAATAATAAAAGAAACAAAGCATAAAATCTCTGTAACTGATATGAAGATTTTCGAATCACTACATTATCACTTATTATCTTGCAAATATTTCTAATCATTTCTTAAAAAAAGATATGTTAAGCACTATTATAAAACTTAATTTTAAAATAGAGCAGAGGAATTTCGAACGTTGACTATGTACAAAATTCATGCTGTAAAATGTATTAATTATCATTAGAATTAGTGTAGTATGCGTAGGATATAATAGAATATATGTTGAATAATAACTATTAATAAAACATGATTTTTGAGCTCTTTTTAAATTGTGCATAGAATTAAAAGCAAATCTTATTATTGGAAAATAAAATATTTAAACATAATAATATATTAAAAGGAAAATGGTTGAAATATTATTATGTTTAATTTTTTTTTAATTTGATAATGAAAATAATTTTCATCTCTTTTTCTGGTCAAAGAAAATTCTTCATAAAAATATTTTTTTAACAAATATATGTATCATAAATTGAACAAAATATATTTAAAAGCCATGTAGACGAATAATTAATAGTATAATGAATTTTGTGGCTCTGCTCAACTATTTAACAATTTATAAAAAAGCGAATTTTCGGGGATTTCTTTGGTTAGAATGGTTAAACTTTTGGTAAGTGGGACAAATTGAAAATCTATACAATCAGCAGATCCCTGAGTTACTTGAGAATTCTGCACTGCTTTTATATTTATCAATAAAAGCAATTTAATCATTATCCGTCGTATCTTCAATTACTGAATCCCAATTAAATTCCGTAGCACTTTGTCGTGATGGCAACTCACCAAGATGCTGAAAACGTTGAATAAAGTATGGATCACGATCTCTTAAACGCCTGAACCTCTGAAATACAAGATCTTTGGCAAAATCATAGAGCTGAAGATCAAGATGATTCAGTTTCCGTACTTGCTCCAATTTGTCTGGACTCAACGTAGCCATTGTCGCTGCACTTAATGTAGCATTATGTTGTTCAAATGCAACAGCAAACCTCATGCCAAAAATTTCTTCAAATGAATATTGTCCTACCTGAAAAAAGGATGAATATTAAAATGATATAAATTCTATCGTTCGAAAGAATCACTAAAAATAGAAGAGAGAGAGTCAGTTCTATTCATTAATAAATATTCATATCCTTTTCGAAGAAATCTATTCAATATAACTTTGTTTTTTTAACATACGTACTTTTTGATATTCGGTAAGCATAATAAATGGCATAAATTTTAGATTTCGTTTAGCACTCTTTAGCATAAGATTATCACGTTCTGCACTGGATAAAGATGAATTGTAACAACCAACAAGCGATAAATCTGCAAGCATTCGTGTTTGTCGATTGTTTGCCAAATTTGTTGGACAATCCATAAACTGTGGAAGAAGAATAGAATTAAAATTTTTTACACGTTGATTTCAAGTTTTAACAATATATTGTGTGACAGGTGTTGGTAATTATTTATGCTACTTAAGATGAGTTATATAAAAACTCGTACGTGTTGATTTTAAATTTCAACAATGCATTGTGTGAGAGTTGTTAGTAATTTGAGTAATGTAAAAAAGACGATCAATCATGAATAATGAGTTATAAATAAAGCGTGTACCTCTTCTAATGTAACTCCTTGCCAATTGGGGCCGGAATAACATTGCCGAATGTTAGCTACGTTACCACCACACCAATGTCTTGCACCACGCCATGTGGCTCCTCTCTGAACATGTCGAAATTCTGACAAATATCTTGCAACTGGATCACGAATAATGGTTATGTAAAAATATCTTCGTTTTATTCCTTCGCCTTCAATTTTATTCAATTCTGAGTCCACACAATTCGTGAGTTCTGTCCAGTCTGCGTGGAGACCACATTTCCAACCAGTTGAATAGCGAGAAAATAACCAGTTCTCATCACGGTTCGGACGATAACAGAAACAACGTTTTTTTTTTTTTTGACATGAACAAGGTCTTTGCAGATCCAAATCTCTAACTAAATGTTTCCCAAATAGAGTTCCTCCTGCAACATTAGTTGATTAATCAATTGAAGAGCAGCTACGAATGCAATTATTGCTACTTATGTCTTGCGCCGATTTATCAATGTAAATCAAATCAATTTTAATCTATTAAAATATACACAAGTAATTACCTGTTTTCTGAATGTGTAAAAACACTATCACATCATGAGCATTGATATCAAACTGAGAAGTATCATTATTAAAAATATCATCATATCCTAAGCTTCCCTGAATGCTTTGCAGCTTTGATGATGGGTTAAGTGATAATAATGAATTTTTGTAAGCATCTCCTGAAGATGTAGTTGGACCATATCCTGGTCTTGGGAGAAACCCTTCAGATAATCGCGTTGATTCCTTGATATCACGATTAGTCAATGCACAAACATGATCTGGACAAAAATAACCGAGATACACAATACCGGTAAGGGCTAACACAACACAAATACCAATTACACCCCGTAACCGATTGCTACGGATACGAGTTTCCATGGTAGACGTTTTGTCATGTGTATCTTGTGATAAAAAAACCACCAGTTCACTAAAACCATTTCCATCCAGTCGTTTGCCCATCCTCCCCCATTATTCTATTTGTTTTTCTCTGCATTTAATTTTTTCTTCTTCGATTTATTTATATTCTCTGATTAAAATGTGAAATATCTGTCTCGCTCAGTTACCGCAAAACAACGCTTGATCATTCTTAATCATGTTATATGGAGAAACTGGCCAACGAAACGATCCCCCTACGTGAACTGTGATGTAAAGTGAGTCTTGCATTACTGATCAAAAGTTACTTCTTTGGCTAATCTAACTATAGATTGATGTTTAGTTTCAATTGGCAGTAGATAAAAAAGAACATATTTTTATTTATAGTGGTCGGTAAAGCAGAACGTTGGTTCTTTTTTATCAACTGAATTGATTGCATCTGATCTAGGTACATGAGGTCGTCACTCTGACGTACACGCCCTTTTAGAGAGTGTGTAGAGAGCGTCCAGAACAAGTTCATTTTGTTGTTTGATCGTAGTATTTCATTTTTTGATGCAGTTTTAACTTATTTTTTCTGATATTACATTTATTTTGAAAATTTTATTATCATCAAACAATCCAAGGTAAATAAATAAATCGAATTTTATCTTATTTATTAATATCTATCACTTTCAGTGTCATCAACGGTTATATTTCATCTCTCCATTTGATCAGGTTATTGGTTATCCCATCATTCATCGTTTTTAAATCACAATAATAAATGTATTGGGAGTGATTTAAAACAAATATAAATATTACTATATACTTAAAGTAATTATAATATCATTGATTCCATTTAGAACAATTAATCATAACTAAAAAAAGATATGATATATCTAATTGCCGTAATTGTCTTTGAGTCATTAAAAAATCGATTCATAATTTCTGACTATTATATGGCTTTATAAGACTACAGTATTTTTAGAAATGATTGTTCATCTGTGTAATCGTTGTCTCAATATAAATATTGGTCAAAAATAATTCATATCTATCTCTGCCTTGAATCAAAACAAAATCTAGTACCAGTCTTACCTTGAAAAAGTCATCTTTCCATGTCTCGTAACAGCTGCGCATGATAACTTCCGCGGCGCAACAACGCGATGACCCATGCTCGTTTCTATTGATTTTACCGTTGGCGGTCGCCAGAAGACAGTCCCTGTTCGATGTTGAACCAAGTCAAGTCGTTGTGACATTAAAAATTCTATCTTGAACTTTGGTAAAGTTCTTACATATTTACTACCAATTTTATTCAACAAGTATATTTTTTTCTAAATTATTTATTACATTTCAATAATCATAATTGAATTCGCTAAATTAGATAATTTTAACTTAATGTACATTCATTGTGCAATCATTTTTAGTGACTTTCACAATTAGGATATTATTTTTTAAAATAATTCTAATACTAAAACTTTGACGTGTTATTGTTTACAGTTATCCCCGGACATCCATCAACTTTTTCGTGACAGAAAGAGCCATTTGAAGAAGTCTTTATAACATAACGAGGCGGGAAAGAAAGAAACATGCCAGCACCAACGTCAGAAGCGGCTGGACCAGGAGAGGGTGGTCCTCCTCGAACGGAGCTCCAAGAGTTACAGTTAAAAGCTGATCAGACAACTGATGAAGTGAGTTAATGGCATTACAATTAATAAGATCAATTTTATTGATTTTAGAACATCATAGAATAACTTGGCTATTAGAAGTAAAGTACTTCATTAGCATATCAATATTAACGACAATCGAATACCTAATTTTATTTATTAAAAATGATAAATGGTACTTAAATACAATACCCATTTTTTATGATGAATAATAAATCTTTTTACTTCTTCATAAGTTATCGTATATGTAAGATTATTTTTAGCGTTGTAAAATTATAAGAATTGTTTTATCATTCGTGGGCGTAGAAATTAGAGAGAGTAAAGATGATAGAAACACTGTTGCAAAAAATGTAAAATCAATGTAACTACAGAGTTGTTAAATTTCAGTTGAAAGTAAATAAAGATTAAACATGTAGATAACGAAACTTTAAGAGTTAGGTACACAATCAAAAAATAATATATTTGTGAGTATTTTAAAATAATGATTTTTTTCTGTTACAGTCCTTGGAGGCGACAAGGCGTATGCTGGCGCTATGCGAGGAGGTAAGTGATCAGCCGTATTTATTCCATTCGTTCGCGTGACTTTTCTCCTTACCCCGTTGGACTCTCTTATCCATATTCTGTTTTTCCCGTTTGTTCATTATAATAATGATTTTAAAATAAATCGAGGGTACTTTAATCGTAATCAGCATTCTTACATTTGAATTTTCATCTCGTTTCAATAATAATATAGATTATAAATATGATAATAAGTTTCAATAATTATTTCAAAATAATTTTAACATTAATGTTGTTAATAATAGTAATGATTAATGATAGTAATATGATAGTATTATTAATAATAGTAATATTAGAGATAAAAAGGTTAAATATTATTTAAGTCGTTTGTCGACTTGATCCTTTGCAACGACGTTGAGGCAGCAAGGATGGAAATTTGTGTATTTGCACTAAATTTTTTTAGTTAATCATTTGATTTTTTGATCTTTCTTCCTGTTAATCCTTTCACAAAATGTGAATCAAGACCATGCACTTGTCGGTGAGGCAAATTTAATAACGCACGTAGATAAAAATAAATATTTTGTCGAGCTACCGAGCGTTTTTTTTTTTTCTGTTTAAATTTTTTTCTATTAACTCAATTATCTTGTTATGAAATTGTCCCAATTGCAATGATACAAAATCGTTTGCTGTAAAAATCCTTGCACTACTTTCTTGATTAAAATTTGTTTTTATTTATAATTTAATTTTTTTTAATACATTAAATTTTAATTTTAGTTTGAAATAATAAAAAATAACTTAAATTTGTTTAGTAAATCGCGATTTTAATTTATGTGTGTCTTTCTAACTACTACTATTACTACTATTTACTGTGATCTATTCTTATTCTTTAGTTTCTAAGTCTAGACTCTGGTGCACAAAGCAACAAAGTCTTGATTGCGCTTGAATATTTTCTCTTGCACTATCGCGACTCACAAAAAATAGCTGAATGTTGTCGATCTTATATAATATTAACGTTTGCCCGTCCTTAATGTTAATTATACTTATTAATATTTATCTGTCTGTCAATCTGTCCGCTTGCTTTTCTGTCTTTGCGCGAAGTCAATTCGTGATTCATGTGAACGTACGTGTGGTATGTCTGTCGTCTGTCTGTCTGTCTTTCTGTTTACCTATTTATTAATTAATCACATCGATTTGTCTATATTAATTAACTTTGCCTGTCTGGCTGCCCGAGTGCTTGCACATCCGACACTTTGTAATCTATTAAACAATGTATGGCTGCTCTTTACACGTCACGGACTTAAAATCTCTTTAGAATTAAAAACTCCAGCGCAACTTAAGGAAATGAAAAAAAAACAAAAAAAATAATTTTTGTAAAGATAATAAATGTCAACAAAAAATGAATAATAAATAAATGTGGGTAATGTGCATGGAAGAAAATAATAATCTATACGCAACATTTGCAAATTTCATACACCTTCTTGTTACTTTGATACCAACATATATCCCCTTACTGCCTCTCTACTGGCCTTTAATTAAACTATAAAACCCTGCAATGTCTTTGATATCTATACTATTTTTTCCAACCATAACATTTTCATTAAATAATCATACCTACTCGCTTATTCATTACTTTTAATAACATACATGCAATTATCTTACTATATACTATAGAATATAAAACGAATAATCAATAAATATTTTATAATCACGATGGTATATGATAAATAGCAATAAAAAATGAAAAGTAATGCAATATATCATACATCATCAACAATATATACTATATATACTTTATATACTAAAAAATACTGTATACTAAACCATTTAATACTCCGACTCTTTAACACTCGTGGTGGTTGTGTGTGTTGTGCTGCCTCTGTCTGTCAAAATAGAGCAAGGAGGCCGGCATCCGCACTCTGGTCGCACTCGACGACCAGGGAGGTGAGTTAAAACTCCTCTATACTAAGTCATTCATTCGCGTTTATCACATTTATCAAATATTATATGTCAGATTATATCAAACTTCTTAATTTCGATGTATATTAAGTATTAATCCTTGATTGCCGCACTATTCAGTCGACAAACGTCATTTTTTTTTAACACCATAACATTGTTGAAGCTTTTCCCTATTTTTTGATCATTTTTTTTAAGTATATTTTCATGATTATATTCAAGTAAATCAAATTTATCATCAACTTTTGAGTAACCCTTGATCCTTTGAGTTTGCTCAATTAAAAGTTACATTTTTTTGACATTTTATTAATTCATAAGAAATGTGTAAAATGTATATAGCGAAGTATTGTAGTTTTAAAGAAACTTTCAAATAAAATTATATTAAAAAAGAAACGGTCAGGTAAGATGTTGTAATGATGGTAATTGATGAACACATGACGCGTTTGATGTAGAATCTTGTGACTGCATTAGATTATCCTCATCTTTATAGGTTGGTTGGTGGGTTAAATTGTTAGGAAGTAAAAGAAAAAAAACTTCTATAAAGGAATTGAACATGAAAAAAAAAATGATAATATTGAGAGTGAGGATAAATCAAGAAAGGTGTTAGGTATTTTATCTATTGTTTGAGCCATATTATGAAGACATTGAATTGAATCGAGACAAAAGAACAATTGATTGCGCCTATTTTTGTGTGACAGTTTCATATTTTACCTTTGACTGGTTTGACCACAACCTTCATACTCCTTAAAACCATCCTACTGCCACCACAACCACCACCACACCACTTCAATGTCACTTCCACTGTCACCCTCTCGATGTTCAAAATAATCAGACAGGATATATTTAAATATATAAATATTCCAAACAATACAAGTATCACACAGCTCTCTCTTTTTTCTCTTTCTAGATGCATAGGATAAGTCGGGATAAGTCTAAGTAATTCATTTATTTATATAATTGATTAATTAATTGTTTAGTTTTTTATTTGCATATATCTTGGTTTATTGCTCTCCGGAATTACCCTATGCAAACTTCATTCATTATATTCTATTTATGCTGTTAACTATTTATTTTCTTTTTTTTTAATAAACATCAACATAAATGAGAATAAAAAAAAGTAAGCAGAATATTGATATTGAGTGATAAAAAATGAATGAAATAATTGAAAAAGTAATTAAATGAAAAAAAAGAACCACTAATCATCTCTTTGCTCTCTCTCTCTCTCTCTTTCTCTAATATCGCCTCTTTCTATAATTTCTTATTTTCTATTTATACATATATTTCAATGGGCATATTTCAATAACTATAAATACTCATTCATTCTTAAACCTCAACATATATACATTTGACAATTACTTATATATGCTCACTATAAGTTTAAAAGAGAGCTTCTTACTGTTTTGCTTTTTAATATTAATCGTCATCTACGAGTCGTGCAACTCGTATATATAAGTAGCAGTAGTTGAATGTGTTGCTATGTAACTTATGAATATTTCAAATAAAGTTCAACATCGGGTCATTCTTTTAAAATTTTCACTAGTTTTTTAATATTAATATATATAATTTTTTTAATTTTTTTAATTTTAAATGTACTCATCTTATATTTTTTTATTGTTATATGCATTAGAATGCCTCGTTGTATTATTTCCGGGGCCAGGATGCTTGCTAGTTGATAAATTATTAATAAACAACTCTTGGAATATTATTTTATCTTGCTTTTATTACTGATAATTCCAAAGTTATTTCTGATGATAAAATATATTTTAATGAAATTACAATAATTTGATATTAAAAATGACTTATTTAATTATTAAATGACAATTATTGGTGGCCTATTTTTATCATTTAATTATTATCCAAAGTGGAAAAGAATTATTTATTAAATAAAATTAAACGATAAATAATGAAATATAAAGGGTGCAATCTTCCTGGTCTTAAAAAAAAATTAGATGATGGATCTAGATAGGAACGTGTAAATTGAATTTAGAGAGATATTTTAGAAAACTTTGTTAGTGAATCTCTTGGTAATATCGGAAGGGCTTTTTAATGTGCTTGTCCACATACACATGCCTGCCTTGTCTATACGTATATTAATACCTATATACTATCTCTATATTTCTACATATTCAACTATTATAGGCACCTACTACCCTTCTATTTGCGTCACTAGTTTCCTTATTCTACCTCCACTCAGTACCTTTATCATTCTACGACATATTACTAAACTTATACTACTTACCTTTACTTTTTACTTTGATACTTGAATTACTATACTATAACTACTAATTATACTACTACCTAACTACCTACTATTACTGTCACTACTACTTAAACTCAATGTTATGTTCGGCAGATATAATAGGCGCTTTCATGTCTCTTCTTAATTGTTATATATATATATTTCTTTGTTTACTTTCTCGAATAAAAAAAAACGACACTATGCACAACAAATGTCGTTGTCCTGAATTAATATTAATATAATCATTCGTCGTACTATTTAATTGTGTTATTATTGTGTTTAGCTATCAACAATGTGTCAACAAAGAGCAAAAAAATTAATTGGACTGGAAAATTTATTATTTGCCATTTTGTTTTGTTGACTAATTATTATTTTGTGGCTTGTTTAAATTTAAGAGGTTAAGTGGAGTAAATTGAATATAAAAAAAAATATTTTTAGCATCACTGGAGAATTTTTTTGTTAATTATACTTTATGAATTGGTGTATACACAGATATTTTTGAGAATAGAATTTTTAAAGAAAAAAAATATCAATATTTTGATTGAAAAATTTTTAATATTCGCATCTATTTCAATAGACTCTCATCAAAAATGATGAGGACTTTGTAATACTAACTTCTATGACCATCAAAAATCGTTTTAAACTGAAATTAGAATTCAAGAGAAGAAAAAGAAAAGGGTAATGATAATCATTATTATGCTACACCTGTTACCTTTACTCTACTTAATCTCGAATAAAAAATTAAACATTTCTTTGTTTTATTATACGGTAATAGAAAGATGATTTTGAAAAATAATTCAAAAAACCCAAATGTGTTTCAGAGCATTAAATAAATAAATCAATAATAATTACTGGCAATGGTATTAACATAAATCAGGTATCTAATAAAATAGAATAAAAGAATGCATTGTCCCAATTAATTTTTTTTTAATCAAATAAATTTCTTTTCATCCTTCTTCTCTTCTATACGGGGAATGTAACAATGTGAAAATCGGTCTAAAATCTTTCATTTCCGTCGTTGAAGCACTTGAATATATTTATTCGTGTAAATGATTATATATTATTTGTCTTGATGGCTGATTATTTGACCACTGTGCTTGCTGCCATGAGGGACGCAAATAATCGTATGATGAATAGATGGACTTAGAACGCGTCGATATTATATAATAACCATCCTTACATAGTAGTGCACAATATTCTATCTATCATTTCGTAACCTTTTATTATTATTTTTTTAATTATTCTTATGAATGTCCTTGTATTACTCGTGGCCCTCTGGCCATTTATTGTTGGGGTTAGTCTTTGGCCAAATTATCCCTCAGGGCATACAGCACGGTGGGCGTTTCTTTTTCATTCATTTCGCAGTTTAATCACACTGAATGATGTTTCGTTCCGGTTGCATCATTGGCCGTCTTAGAGCGAGGATATTGGGGCGAATACTCTGGTGATGTTAGATCATCAAGGCGGTAAGCTCTTTCTCAACCGTTATGATTTTTTTTTTAAGCTCGTCTGTAACTTCTTCTGAAACAATTTATACTTGACGCCGCAATAAATGAAAACTAATTATTGACGTTCAACAAATTTTTCATTATTAATTTTACTGACTACTAGAAAACATTTATGGCATTAATTATTGCTCTTTACTGGTGACGCAGTGATTCATATCACATTAATATACTAACAACAATAACAACACAAACAGCATCAGAATTAATATCAAGTAGTATACCATTAGAAAGACTGAAAAGTAATGTCAGAAGTATGACACTAGTATTTTTACCTAAAATATGAAGAAAGATATTTTGAAATTGAAAAATTTTTCATCCTTTACTGGTTTTGATTTTAAATTTAAATGGTTATTTTAGTTTTTAGTAAAATAAATGATTAAAATTTAGAAAATATTTTTAATTAAAACCAATAAATTGGAAAGACTTTTTCAATTGAAAAATATATTTTTTTTTTAAATAAATAATATAAAGATAAATCCCTCCCTCAACAGACCAGCAATCCTTTTAGGCACTGATTCGTTAGTTTAGTTGTATGGTATATAAATATTATTATAGATTGAATTAGTTGTTTGTAACGGTGTTGATACGCATTTGTATGCACATATTCGGCCAAAAAAGACGTGCCGCTTTGTATTATTGACATTCATTGTAGAAAGTAAAATTGATTAATTAATTAACTAATTAATAATAGTTAATTATTAATTACTTACACATAGTTATATATTATAATAAACAATTAAGATCAAGTATAAATAATGCTAGTAATCTGACAAGGCTTTATCAATGCTATATATATATATATATATATATATATTTATTAATGCGTAATAATGTAATATTAATTATCGTCTTTTAGCCTTTTCGCACGTTGCGTTTTTTCGCGCTATCATCAAATTAATAGTTAATTATTGAGCGTAATACTAAAAAAATATCGACAAGAAACTTTTGTAAAAAATGATATGAGCATCTATTAGACACATTTTGTTGATTTTCGTCCAGCTAGCCGTCCGCCCGCTCGCCAAAGGCTGCGCTTTCGGGCATCTGACGACGCTTTTTTTGCTTCAATCCAGGGTTTGGATGGAAGTATTTAGTCTTTGTAAAAAATTTTTTTTCTTTTTTATTTATTTATAAAGCCTTTTAAGCCATTAATGTTCAAGTAGATGAGGCAGAATCATAGCAACATCGGCAGCGGTGTGGCGGCTGTGACGATTCTTTCTCATGTTAACATTTTCTTATTGACCGGTTGCCTGTTTAGAGCCACGAAGTCGGGATGAAATCTCTTGTAATGCTGGATGAACAAGGCGGTAAGCCATTTAACTAGACTAACTAATTAATAAATCCGTAAACTTTAGTACAAAATTGACACTGTATGAATATTTATTATCATGTATGGCATCAGATGTTAATCAATGCCTAATTTAAACAAAAAAAAATACGTCAGCGTTTTATTACGAATTTTTATTACTCAATACATGTGTGAAACCAAACACGATTTTAATTGTTATGTAATTATTCAATTAATTTTATTTATGAGCAAAACAATACAATATACTTCATATTTATCGACTTGGAAATAACGAAATTACGTTGACGTAAAGACGAATTAGTTGAAACATTTATCAATATTAATTACGAATTAGCAGGTTAATAAGTACTAACAAATAATATACAAAGCAAAACACTAATATATTCAGTCAAATAAATGAATTTAATTAAAATAGATAATTGAATTAACAACAAAAGCCCACTATTAACCAGTCATCTAGTCCGCCAACCAACCAAAATAAATTAACATAATAATACTTTTCTATTGGTGTTAAATGGTTATATATTTATGTCTAATTTATATATATTTACACTTGAAATAAACTTTACAACTAACTAAAACCTTTGACTATATACTGCAAGCACCAATATTGATATTTTTAACAGCTTCCATTCTACATGCAGACCCAATTTATGACTTTACGTAATATCTACTTTGTACGTATAAAAAGTATCAGTAACATTTTATTAACATTATTCAATCTTTAATTAATCACTCAGTCATATATTTTATAAATTACAATCATGACGCTGTTACTTTTGCTAATTTTATCATCATTAACTGTCATCAACATCATCGGTCTCACAAGAATTGAAAGTTTTTAATAAATCTCGATGATAATTATGATTTTTCTCTTAATTTATACACTTAAAAGTTGATATAATTTTATTTGATTGAACGAAATAATCTGTTTCATATTATTGAAAACTTTCAGTTGATAAAATAATTATTAGTAAAAAAACAAAAAAACCATTTTGGAAGTTTTTAATATAATTTTATAAACCAAATTTCTGTTTAAAAATAGTTTATATAGTTATTGAGAATTTTTAAACGACAACAAATTTTTTATGTGTTACGATGGCAAATATTGCAAGTTTTGAATAAATCAAAAGATAAACTGCAATTGGTATTTATAAAGAGTATTCAGTAAATATTAATGTTGAATAAAAATACTCTCCCTCAATCACGAATATTTATTTTTTTAGTATGTCATGGAAAAGAAAAAATTATGTTCTATTAGCTACATGCAATAAAAAAAATGATGGTAATATTAATATCAAAAGCTTTCAAATACTTTTTAAGAAATATTGAAATATTTAAAAAATACCAATGAATATATTCTTTTAGCTAATTGTTTGGCCATTGAATAGTGGCAAATAAGGGAAACAACATTTAAATTGATGCTTCGAAAGTAGTTGATGTAAAATAATATAAATTAATGCTCATCCCTTTGTTCTTGTTTTTGCCAATTAACAGAGCAATTGGACCGAATCGAAGAGGGAATGGATCAGATCAATGCAGACATGAGAGAGGCAGAGAAAAATCTCACGGGAATGGAAAAATGTTGTGGCCTTTGCGTGCTGCCTTGCAACAAGTATAATTTTTTTTTAATACCTATAGATTTTATCTACACATGTGTGTAATTACACTATCGATTGGACGTTTATTTGTTGCAACGGTTAAATAAAACAGAAGTTAAAATAATAGATAAATAATGATTTTTGTAATGTTCCATTTTAAGGGGAGCGAGTTTCAAGGAGGATGAAGGAACGTGGAAGGGTAATGATGATGGAAAAGTTGTGAATAATCAACCACAGCGAGTGATGGACGAACGTAATGGACTTGGGCCTCAAGGTGGTTATATTGCTAAAATTACTAATGACGCTCGTGAAAACGAGATGGAAGACAATATGGGTCAGGTTAATACAATGATTGGAAATCTAAGAAATATGGCTATTGATATGGGAAGTGAACTCGAAAATCAGAATCGTCAAATTGATAGGATCAATCGTAAAGTAAGTCATCTATTCAAACTTTTCTCATTTATGCACATTTAATATTCATTTCTTTTATTAAATAATTATATTATTTTAATTCAATTTAATTGTTATATGAAATTATGCTTTAATGAGATTTAAAAGTTAAATTATTTGCAAACTTTTATAATTTATTATCATAGATTTAAAAAAGAAATGCCATTTAATATACTTTGTTTTTATAAACTTTAGTAAAATCCCTTACTTGACATTCTTCCATATTTTCATTGATATATACTTGCATTACATCAACATTGAAATTAATTTACAGGGTGAATCAAATGAAACACGAATACAAGTGGCAAACGAACGAGCACATCAATTACTTAAATAAGCAGTTGAAAATCGTCAGAAGTATATTAAACAAAAATTTATTTTATTCCCATATCCAGCCTATTCGCTAAATTACAAAAAATTATTACCAGAGAATGATCAAATTAAAATTCTCTGTGTATGTAATTCAAGTTTTGTGCATCATCCATCATGTTTGCAATGTGCAAATCGAGATATTTGATTAGTTTAGATTTTCTGGGATCCAATCCATTTATAGTTAGATATTTTTGACTTGAAGATTCATTAGAACATTCATTAGAAATCAGATTAAAGTTTGAATATTCAAGTATTGGATTAAATTAATAGTTAACACCATTGAAAAGAATAACAAATAAATAAATAAACAAATGAATAAAAACATATGAACATACACCCAAACTTAAACAAATCATAAGCATACAATACATCATAATATAAATCTCGATTATTGCATTTATTGTTGTAAAACATTTATTATATTATTATATAAAGTATAAAGTATTATTATAATCAGTTTTAAAATGTGTTAGATTTGCATATTAATAATTATTAATTTATCTATTTATATTGTCATTATAAAAGAAGAGACAAATAATGCTGTTGCTTATTTTATAAAAATATTAAATAATTAGTTAATTAGTAATTAATTGTGCACAAATTAATCTATAAATTACACGAAGTTTATGAAAATATTGTCGATGGGAATAAAAAAAAAAATTGACGTGGTAACATTAGTAAAATTACGTTGCCTTGTGTACAGAATGTTCTATTGACCATTGAATTCTAAAGAATGAAATATAAAATAGAATTATTGTAAATCATAAAATATGTTATCTTTTTTTTTTACCATAATCATAACTATAATAGCTACGCTTGTGTTATTTTATGCATTCCATTGTGTTTTATCCTCTTTTTTATTTTTTGAAACTATGGTACGCTCGTAGTGAAGATGGCTGTTGTGAAATATATTGCAATAAATAGTTAAAAAAAAATTTTTGAAAAAAAACCTGCTTCAAAAAGCAGATTAACGGCGCTACCGTAGAAATTCATGTATTTAATCTCCCTCGTGTATGCTGTCTTCATTTATTATCTTGCACATTACATAATAAATAATAATAGTAATAAAAGTAATATTAATAATAATGGTGATGATAATGATAATGATGATGATAATTATTGAAATCAGATGAAGATAAATTATTTAAGAAAGAAAAATCATTGAGTACCTGTCTTGTGTGAATTGTACAGAATATTTGCTTTTGAAAGAAACTTATGACAGACATATCGATTTCGATACTGTAAAATGTGACGGTGAACTCGATTTTGTACAACACGTGAATGTCTACGTTTATCGAATAAAATATTTAATGTATTATTAAATGAATTCAATGCGTTAAAGTAGATTTAATTTTTTCTTAAACTAATTGAACAGATTGTGAATAAATGTAGATATGAACAAACTAACAAAAAAAGATAAGGAAGCAACAAGCACTAGAAAACTTCATAAAATTTTCTCATTTTTTCTTAGTGATTCTAAAAATAATTGATAGTATATTTAATAAAAATTAACTAAAAATAAAATAAAATAAAGAAAGCAAACGAGGGGGAAAAATTTGTTCCACTGGTTGCGGGCAAATGTGAACAATGTGCTGCGCACGGTTCTACTTAATTATAAATTTTGATTAATAGTCTTATTTATAGACTATATTACCCATTATATTATCAATTTTAATTCCTAATTCTACGTAAAATGTATAATGACGTAATGAAGTGAGATTGAAAATGCCTATGTACTTTGGATCTTAAAGAATAATAAACTGCTGTGACATGTAAAGAACTTCTATTGCTATAATTCTTTAACTCTTTTTATGTCAAATTAAAAATAATCAAAAGTATTATAACTGTGCTGAGCAGTAATCACTAAAATGAGTTCTCTATTACAGCATCTTTTTAAAATTAATCCTTACTGTGAAATAAAAATAAATAAATAATAGATTAAAACAGACATTTATTTGGAGTTCTTTTACTTATTAAAAAAAAAAATTTTTTTTCAAATTTATTGATCATCTTTTTACATAAAAATTATTTGTTAATCGATAAAATTGATTCAAAAAAGATCCTTTGAGATCAGCTACTGGTAAATGTGTCATTGAATATTTCGTCAACTAAAAACGTTATTCTTAATTAATATTTCTAGTTAATTGTCTTGATTTGTATCCATATCGTGGACTTTGACGTTTTGGCGTAGTTAATGTTGGTACTGCTTTTAGCGGAGTTCTCCTTGAATCGATTACTGGTCTTCGTACTAAAGACCGTGCACTTTTTGGTGTCTTTATTGAGAGTGGTTTTTTGATATGAGGAGTATTGCTAATACTAGTCACGTTCATTATTTCAACAGCATGATTCATCAATTCATTTTCACGTACTGTTGCATTCGTCTTTGATGATGCATAAAGACGACCTTGTGAATTCAAATTCTTTGTGATTTCCTCTTTTGAATTGTCTGTTTGTCTATTTTCTTGATCTGATATAGGACTCTGTCGTCGACGTTTTTCCAACGATTGACGACTATTCCCATTCCAATCACTTGGAGATTCAGATTTAAGCCTCGCTCCATTACTCTTAGGACTTTTGAATTTTTTCTTCCGAGTTTCTATCGAATTTTTTGTTTCTTTTGAATCTCTCGAAATACTTATTCTTTGCTGTTGCTCTATTATAGTTTCTGGGGTAGTTTTGCTTTTATTATGATCAAATAATTTGGCTTTGGCCAACACCATTCCAGCATTCTGTGTACGAAGTTTAGCAACCGATGCTCGACCTGTTTGAACTACGGATGCATTAAACGTAGGTCTCAAAGGAGTCACTGCATCTAAATATGTACTTGCATTCTTCCAAGATATTCTCTTATCTAACCCAGTTTCAGATACGGGTGTATCGTTTTTTTGCTTAATACTTACTTGACTATTTACTTTTTTAAATTTATCTACACGATCAGTAAACTTTGAGTATTCTTCAATAAGTTCATTTCCATGAAAAGAAGATGCTCGACGTACAGGTGTGGATTTAGGTATATTGATGATTGATACATCTTCTTCATCATTCAAAAAAGAGCCTGTATGTTCAGCAGTATGATTGATTAACGTGCACAGTTGTTGTTGTAAATAATTCAATCTTGCATTAGTTTCTTCACTGCAAAAAGAATTGACGTTTTGATCTTGATATGATCCTGATTTAGTTGTTATAGGCTTTGGAGTTAAATCGATATTATCATTTTGCTCTGAAACATGCCAAGATGACATACGACTTACGCGCTTGCGTCCAGTTATCGGTTTTTCTTGTGATCGTCTGCGCAAACTACTGATTCTCCGAGCACTGGGTGACCTTATAACTTTATGTTCTGCTGATCTTCTAATTTTTAATTCTTTAGAAAGACGTCTTGCTAGGTGATCTGCTGAAGTAATACTTTCAATACTCGCTTCGCCTAAAGTTTTTTCATATTCGCTTTGTACTTGGTTCAACGAGTTAATCTTAACGTTCTTATTAACAGTGTGATCATGCAAAGCATCTAACTCTTGAGAAATACGTGACTCAATGGCTGATACTCTATTTTTAATTTCTTCATATTCACTTTTTGGAATTTTTACATATTCTTCAGAAGGTTCATCTGTGTCGAATGACTCTTCAGTTCTGTAAGATAATGTAGAGTCTAATTTTTTATTTAATGCCGAATAACGCCTTGGAGATTTTCTCAAATGATTAGTTGAATTAACGTCTTCTCCATTTTCATCTGACAAATTTATTTCTGCATCCATAAAAATTTTGTCATATTGATCCATTTCATTTTTGGCATTCAATTCCGTTTGCTTTTTTCTTGGTGGCGAAGAAATGAGTGATGAAGCACTCCAATTTTGTAATCGACGTTTCTTCATACTCTTTTTAGATGATACTCCACTTGATGTACTCCAGCGTCGTTCGATAGGTGAATTATCTGAGCTATTTCTATCCTTTTCAACTTCTAAATCATTAATCTTTTGCTTACTACGGGATACGAAACGATCTAAACTTATGCCCAATTTTTTTGGTTTATCAATCTTTGTATGTATTCCATTTGCTTGTATATTATGTGGTAAATATTTTCGAACTTTAGATTTCTGGGTCGCAAGATTTCTTTCTTGAGAATTTTGATCTTTCACCATTGAAGGAATCATTGATTGTGAAGAAGGTACTGCACTGCCTATTATACCATCTAAAGATGGTCGTTTCTTTTTATTATTGATAGATACTATCGCGATTTCTCCATTCTTTCGTTTTTTACAAATTTTTGTAGGAGAACTTTGTGAAGTATCTAAAACTGATGATCTCAATTGATTTTCATTGATAGGAGGAATATTTTCAAGAGATCCGTTCTTCCCAACGATTTTCTTTAGTCCATTAAACATTCCTAAAAATTGAATAAATAAATTAACAAAAAAGTAACAGAAATAACTAAATGAACAAAATTTATTTCAATATATCTAGTTAATCTAGCAAATAGATATCAAATATCTTAAATAAATGTAACAAGTTTCTCAAATGGTTAAAATTTTTTTCACTATTCGATGTAACTTGTTTTTTTTTGTTCAAGACGTCATTAATAACTTACGTGTAAGACTTCCACTCCTATGTTTCTTTTTCTTTTCTCTAAAGCGATCTTCACTCAACCGATCAATATCTCCTTCAGTGCTACAATAAGATTCAGCTTGAATGTTCTCCATTATATCTTTTGGTATGACACCAATTTGTGAAGAGTTTTCTATCAGAATCTATCAATGAGAATGAAACATCAGTAATATGAAATCTCAATGATGAATGTATAATAAACTTCATAACTATAAACAATACCTTTACAATAGATAAATGAGCTTCTAAACGGTTTTGCATGGCAGTTATTGTAGTTTCTCTCAAAGGCATAATATTTGGACCGATAACTTTAGCAAGATTGTCAGAACTCATTTTATTTTGTTCTTCATGTTCGGAAACTCGACGTAAAAA
This sequence comes from Chelonus formosanus, assembly GCA_028641665.1. NCBI lineage: Eukaryota > Metazoa > Arthropoda > Insecta > Hymenoptera > Braconidae > Chelonus > Chelonus formosanus. Next base: position 5,795,146 of record CM054006.1, on the reverse strand, counting down.
ATCCATAAGAAAAGCCAATGTATTCAGATGGGGAGTTGGTAAAAGTAAACAAGCCATCAAAATATTGTCTACCTTCGAACTCCTCATCATCCCACATCGTACGAATAAATCATGATAAGTAAAAGGAATTATTGGTTCAGGTAGATCTCTGAAATACTTTTTTAAACAATTAGCTACATCAATAGCATGATGTTTCCCTCCTAAACCATGACCATTGTCTATTCGAGTAACCAGCTCTTTTAATCGTGCTTGAGATCCAGCTTTTCTGAATAATCCTTCTTGATTTAAAAATTTTTCCAAATATAAAATTGTGTGCTTAACAAATACCGGAACATAAACGATTGCTCCAGATGCCAATTGAACTCCATCCAACGGTTGATTCGACAACGGAACATTGAACACTTTTTTGGAGTTATTTACATGTTTGTCATTACTCTCTACTTTTCTGGCACTTTTCTTTACTCGATGTTTTATTCCAAGATTTTTTAAATGACTCGTAACAATGTCAAATACTTTATCTTTATCAGAAAGATCATATATTAACATTTTTAAAATAACAAATAAACTTTTTAAACATTAGCCTTGCGCTGTGAGCGGCTAACTTGTAAGCAAACAATACCGGAAAGAGTATTTAGTTATTACTTCAATACGTGGATGGCGCCACACGATATTTCTCCATCTTGAAAAAATTAATTGAAAATAAATGAAAAACTTAATAAAAATAGAGAATAATTTTATTTACATATAAAGGATTTTTTTCGTTTGATTTTGACTAATTTAATTTTTTTTTTTTTTTTGACAAAAAATGGTGATTGTAATATTTCACAAAATTTTTTATCGACTGAAGCTCCAAAGCCAAGAAAGAAACTATAGATGATTACAGTTGACAATTCCACTGAAGTTTGCTTTAGCTGTTCTGTACGTGAATCCTCAAGTCATCCAGGTTAACCAAAAAAATTTTTTTTTGCTGTTAATAAGTACTACTAATTAATAGAGGAGATGGAAAAGTCAGGAAACGTCTTAACACTTACTGTAAGTATTTCATTCATTATTTACAAATAATTGTCGATGAAAAATTGGTACTACTGGATATCACTTTATACTAAGAGTTATGTACAGTTTTTCATAGTGAAATAATTAATTTTGAAACCTAATTATTTTAATAGGATTATAGTGAAATGGAATCCAAACCAGTAATGGGTCATTATTCGGGAGTTGATGATGATTTAGATGTTGAAGATCTTTACACAAAATATAAGGTAATAAATAAGTGTAAAGAATTTTTGAGCTGTTCTTCAATGATTCATTTCTTTGCAGAAACTTCAACGTATGTTAGAATTTTTACAAGTTCAAGAAGAATACATTAAAGACGAGCAACGTAACTTGAAGAAAGAGTATTTACATGCTCAAGAAGAAGTAAAACGTATTCAAAGTGTTCCTCTTGTAATTGGACAATTCTTAGAAGCTGTTGATCAAAATACCGGAATAGTTGGTTCAACAACAGGCTCTAATTATTACGTTCGAATTTTATCTACGATAGATCGTGAATTGTTAAAGCCTTCGGCTAGTGTTGCATTACATAAACATAGCAATGCTCTCGTCGATGTTCTTCCGCCAGAAGCAGACTCTAGTATTTCTATGCTTCAAGCTGGTAAAATTCATTTTAATTATGCTACCAAATAATTAATTCAATTGAAAGGAATCAATTGATATTGTTTTGTTTTTATAGATGAAAAACCTGACATCCAATATAGTGACATTGGAGGTATGGACATGCAAAAGCAAGAAATTCGTGAAGCAGTAGAACTTCCATTAACGCACTTTGAGTTATACAAGCAAATTGGAATAGATCCGCCAAGAGGAGTTTTGATGTATGGTCCACCAGGATGTGGCAAGACTATGCTGGCAAAAGCTGTAGCTAGACATACTACAGCTGCATTTATACGCGTTGTTGGTTCTGAGTTTGTCCAAAAATATTTGGGTGAAGGTCCAAGAATGGTTAGAGATGTATTTCGTCTAGCAAAGGAAAATTCGCCGGCTATCATTTTTGTTGATGAGATTGATGCAATTGCCACTAAACGGTTTGATGCTCAAACTGGCGCTGATCGTGAAGTTCAGAGAATTCTGTTAGAGTTATTGAATCAGATGGATGGATTTGATCAAACAACTAATGTTAAAGTAATTATGGCTACTAATCGAGCTGATACATTAGATCCTGCTCTTTTACGTCCTGGAAGATTAGATCGTAAAATTGAATTTCCATTACCCGATCGTCGACAAAAACGACTTATTTTCTCGACTATTACCGCTAAAATGAACCTTAGTGAAGAAGTCGATCTTGAAGACTATGTAGCAAGACCCGACCGAATTTCAGGAGCTGATATAAATGCTATCTGTCAAGAAGCAGGAATGCACGCAGTACGTGAGAATCGTTACATAGTTCTTGCTAAAGACTTTGAGAAAGGATATAAAAATAATATCAAAAAAGATGAAGCCGAGCATGAATTTTACAAATAAACGAACAGCTTTTGAAATGAAATTTCAATTTTTTACTTACAATAATACATTATATGTATATGATAATTTAGTAATATTTGTCAAATTTCAATGCTAACAAAATAAATCGTCTGATGAATTAATTGTAATTATGTACAGTGTTATTTATTTTATTTATTCTATATTGTATGCAAAAAAGATATGTATTCAAAAAAAAGGAATTTGACGGAAAATTATTCCTAAAAGCGCTAGTGTCACTCATAGAGATAGTATCATTATTGTTTTCAGTTGCTAATTATTTATTTTCTATTATTCAGCTGGAATCATATTGATACAAAAATATTATCGATACAGTAACAATTAAAATGGACTTACCGAAAGTATTAATTATTAGTACTGAAATTGGGAAAGCAAGTTCACTTGTTCAAGGTAAAATTAACTGTCATCTAAAGGTTATGTTGATATAAATTTATTGTTCGATAAATGTTATTTATAATCCATTTTTTATAAATAGAAATGGATGGAAAACTTGTCATGGATAACAATGACATCAAATATTTCTCATGGGACATTAACAACAAATATTATTCAGCACAAATATTATTATGTGTAACAGAAAGGATAACTCCAGAAATTCCTGCTGACAGTATTGAAGCAGTAATACTTCATTATGAATTGAAGGTAATAAGTAAGCACTTTTTCAAAAATTAAAAATTTCAATTTACTATTTTATGTATGAATTTACGTATAATTAATTGACTCAGGAGGAGGAGCCACTCATGTTGGATAAATATGTACCATTTATTCAGACACTCAATGAAGCTGAGATATTTTTATTGGCTTGTGAACCAATTGATGATTCACAAAAAAAAGAAGAAGGTATTTTTCTAGATATGACTGAGGATTTCCTAGACGTTAATTTAATTGATTGAACTTTTCAGTAACTGAATGGTGTTATGCTCATAAATTTGAACTAGTAGATATGAAAATACCAGAAGGAACTAATGAAATGGATGACGATATAGGTCACGAAAAATATGGATTAGAAAGGCTAATAGAAGCTTTACATACTCATACTTGGCCTAATAGAATATTAAAAGGTTTTTATTTTATTTTAGATCTATAGTAAAAAAAGATTTTAATGGTAAATGATTGATAATTACATTACATTACATTATTACATTTCATTACATTATTACATTACAGTATTACATTAAGAATAAAATCAATCATATTTTAGGTACTCCTAATGGACGAATTTCAACTTCAAATGAGCCAGATGTAAATGAAATTAATGAACAATTAGATAATATTCAATTGAACTCCGCTCGAGATGGAACAGATTTTTCACTAGTAGATCGAGCATTAGGTATTGATGTTATTATTTGGTTCAATTATTTATATAAAGAAATAATCTTTGATTCAGTATTTATCAGAAAATTTTATTATTAGATGGTATTCTTGGAGATACGAATGCTGATTTTGGTGAGTTATTGAGTCAATTAATGGAAATGAAAGAACATGTAGCAACCTTGGAACCCAGCAATCGGCGAGTTGCAGCCGAGCAACTTGTTACAGCTTTTTGGCAAGCAATGGGAGGTGATTCGTCAGAAATTGAAGATCCTAACGAATAAATTTTTAATACTTTAATTATTCAATATAAATATTAACTGTATATCGTAATACTATATAAATAAAAAAGTAAATTTACAGAAGTAATAATTTGATACGATTGACTAAATTTAAAATTAGCGGGCGAAATTTCCAGTGATGCCACCATTGCGCAATCAAATTTGCATCGTTTATTGGCCTGTCATGTTGGTAGTCTTTAGTTTAACCAAAATGACCGTCGCGTTTGTGTACAGCCTGATTTCGTTTACAGTTTATAATTATTTATAGTGTTTTTTGTAACTAATTTGCAGAAATAATACCAGAAATAATTTTCATTATTGTAGAGTGTATATAAATATTTTATAATTGCTTAAAAAATCATGAAAATCATTCACGTGGTTAACTCTGTAAGCATTCATTAATATATACATTTTCATTAAACAATTATTATTTATATTAACAAAATAATTTTTCAATATATTTTAGGTAGTGAAGATATTATAGTTGAGTCTTAAAAATTTAATAACCATGGAAGTATCAAAAAATAATGATACTCCTACCTCAGATGACGTGTCTCAAGTTTGTCCTGGTATCATAAAACTAAGAGACTCAGATACTCCTGATAGTAATAAAGGATTACAAGAACATGATTCTGCAACTGATAGTCCTAAAATTACGAAGCCGGTTTTAGGAAAAGCACAAGCTAAAAAGAGATTAATGGCTTTTGCAAATAATTTTAGAGTATCGCCTGTCTTGAAACTTAAAGATAAGGATGCCAATGTTAGTAAGAATCAAACTATGAATATTTTTGCACCAAGTAAAAAATCTAGCAATGTAAAAGATTTAATGGAAGAAGTAAAAGATTCTCGAAATCGAATAGAAAATGAAATTGACTTCCAAGAACTGTTAAATAATGCTAGTTCTGAAAAGAAAAACTATAAAAAACATAAGAAAAAATCAGAACCAAAAATATCAGCCATAGAAGAAATTATTCGTGAAGAGTCCAAACAAAAGATGTTATTGGCAAACATTCCTGATAGAATGACTTTAGAAAATTCTGAGAAAAATGAAAGAGATGACCGCAATAGAAATTATGGTAGATATTCACAATGGGATAGAAAAAGGTCTCGTCGTTCAAATAGTCGGAGCAGAGGCGATTGCAGACGACATAATAATAGACGAAAAGAGCGATCTAGGAGTCGTGACAAAAGAGAAGGAAGTCACAATAGTGATAAAAGAAAAAGTGCTTCACCAGAAACTGATCAAAAAAATAAAATAAAATTAGATAAGTCAGACAAGTCATCTAAAAAAAATGATAAACCTCGTGAGAAAAGAAAAAATGATAATCGAAAAGATGATTACAAGAAAGATAAAAAAAATGAAGAAAATCATCTTCCGAATAATTGTGAGTCTTGGAAAACTTTTAAATCTCAAGGTAGACAAATAAGAGAAAGATCATTATCCGATAATTACGAAGATGCAAGTACAGATGTTAAATTTAAAACTGCTGAAGAATATAATGGACATTTAGAGCAAATGTTAATGATCGGATCACATCGGTTAGAAAGATCTTATGCTGTTGCTGATGGTAAAAATGATGACAGAAGAGTTTATCCACCAGAATCTATACGAGTGACTAAATGTAAAGGATCTTCTATTTTTTATAGTGAAAATCCAGATATTTCTCTATTTTTATCGAAAAAACAACTTTTTCAGTTACTTCCTTCCGATCGTTGCAATTTGCTCAAAAAAATTATTGATTCTACAAAGGAAATAAAGATCGAAGAAAGAAACGAAAATATAAGTGAACGTACATGGCTTAGAAGATGGGATGAATCAATCAATAAAATTGAAAAAATAAATCGTAATAAAACATTATTCAATAAACCGGAAGCCAATATATTACCGAAATCTAAATGGGATAGCGAAGAGTCGTTAGCAATACCACAAGATGATACACCGAGTAACTCGCCAGAAAATAAAGACGAAACTGAATCAGTGGATGATATTTCAGCAGCAATTGAAAGTAAAGAAAGTAAATCAGAAGAACAAATGGATGAAACATCGAGTTCTTTAAAATCAGCTTCTGTTCTGAAGGTTGAAAATGTAAGTAAAAGTCCGGGAAATGATGAGAAAACAGTTGAATATATTCCAGAAATTGTTGAAAAAACAGCTGATATTAATTCGCCTAAAGTCGGAGAAAAACTTATTTCAGAGTACGAACAATTTATAAAAATTGTGAATAATGATAGTGAAGAATTGAAAAATTCAAAAGATAAATACTCAGGAGCAGATTCTAATGATATTAAACAAGTAGATGACAAAAGTGTTGAAGAAAATGGCAATAAATCAGTTGCTATAATCCATGATAAAGAAACAACTGAAATTCCATTGAAAATGAAAGGCAATAAAGAAGATAAGGCTTGTAATAATAAAAAAAGTGATGGTGACGAACACATAATTACTAAAAATTCAAAAATTATTATCGAAAAATTAAATACGAGTGATTGGGAAAATGAGGTAGAGAAAGATGAAAAAGAAGATGGTTATGTAAAAGACAATAAAAGAATAGAACGCAAGAAAATAAAAACTAAAAAGAAAGTATCATCTAGTGAAAGTAGTAGTTCATCTTCTTCAAGTTCATCTGATTCTGAATCACAGGATTCTAAAAAAAAACGAAGGAGAAAGAGTAAGAAAAGAGCATCAAGTTCTGATAGTTCTAGCAGTGAAAGTGAAGAAAGTAGTGATGATACAGAACGTGGTAAAAAGAGAAGAAGAAGAAGAAGTAAACGAAGAAAGAATAGAAAAAAATCTCGAGCAAAAAAGAAAAGAATCAAAGTAGAAGATACTGAGTCTAACTCGAGTGATTCTGATGAGGAAGATGTCGTTAGGAAGAAAAAACAAAAAAGAGATTCTAGCAAATATCGAAAAATAATAAAGCGACGATCAAAGTCTGCTGATAATAAGAAAGTACAAAAAGTAAAAAAAGAAGAAAAAATGATTTTATTGGACGATGAAACTCTCAATGAATCTGATTTAGAAAATTTAAAGAAAAAAATAGTATTAGAGGCGGAAAGTATCGATAAACAATGGCCAAAAGATGCTCCATTGAATTCTGAAGAACCTAAAGAAGTAGCCAAATTTGAAATTGTCAAGGATGAAAAAAAATTAGATGATGCTGAAAAAAGCGAAACTACTGATGCAAAAAATACTGTTAACGATAATAAATCTATTCAATCATCATCGGGAGATAAAGAAGTGGAGAAAAATACTGATGGCGAAGCTACTAATGATCATTTTAGTGAAAAAGCGGCCCATAGTGATAACTCTAAAAGTAAAAATTTTAGAAAAGTGAAAAATAGATGTCGAAATAGTAGCACAAGTAGTTCTTCAAGTGTCAGTAGCTCTTCTTCTTCATCATCAAGTTCAGAAACGAAAAGTCAGAGTAGTAAAAAACAAACTAAAGAGCGATCAATACGAAAATCTCGAGATTTATCATCAAGATTAATTAAAAAATTTAGAAAATATCATTCCAAGTTAGCAACATCATTAGATTTCGATGCTTTAAATTTTCCATCATTAACCCAACTTGAACAAAAAATTAGTAAAAATCTCAATACAATGGATGACTGGGAAGTTGATAGTCAGGATGAAACAAACGAATTTATTGAAAAATTAAAAGAGAAAGCATTAAAAAAAGAAAAAAAGATTGAACAAGAGGTTAGATATGACAGTAAAACTGATACTTATATTGCTGTAGAGAAAAAAAGTCAACGTGAAAACAAAAAGAAGCAAACTGGACCTGTATGTGCTTTGAGAATTTGGGAAGATGAGGAAGAAGAAGGTGAACGAGAAGCAATGATGTTAATGAAACAGAAAATTGAAACTGATTCGAAATTAAAACTTTGGAAACCAAATACTACTGAAAATCCGGTTGAAGAGGAGAAAATAATGATAGCAGAAGAACCAAAACCTGTTGAATCGCCGATAGTTCTTAAAGAAAAAGAAGAGGATAAAGGTGGATGGGTAGAAATTATTCCTGAAGGTGGTATTAAACCTACTGAAGTAGTGTCTAATTCAGAAAGAAAGAAACCTTCAAGATGGTCTGATCGAAGTCCAAATTTAAAAGACGTTTCTGAAGAAAATTTAGTACCAGTAAATTGGGAAGAAGAAGAAGTCGTCGAATGGGTTAGAACGTCGCCAGAAATGAAAAATAAATCATTTTCTTCGAAAAGGTCGAGAGATTCAAGTGATAGCAGTAGTGATAGCTCTGATAGTAGCAGTAGCAGTGATAGCAGTGATAGTGAAGAAGAATCATCACCAATACGTCCAGAGTTATCGAAAAAGTTAGAACTTCGTGATGAAAACTCTCATTCAAGTAGTCGATCTGGATCTAAAGAGCTGTATCTGAAGAGTGGTTTAGAAGAACCCTATGTTGAAACTGAAGCTATGAAAAAATTACGCATGAATATATTTGCTGATTTTGTTGCTAAAGATTCACGAGATGGATTTTCAGAACAGCTTGATTCAAGAGGATCTTCAGAAATACCTCTATTGGTGTCAAGGATTTCGAGCCGTCCATTATCTTCACCTCTCAATGACAATTCATGCTTTGCTCCTAGGCCACATGAAATTGACAGTACTGCTGAAAGAGAAGCAATTCGGCGAGGCTTCCGTGATTTTACTCCAAGATCTGATTCGAGATCTTCGTCTCATGATTCAAGACGTAGACTATCACCAAAAAGAGATAAAGAAAGGCCAATAATTCACAATAGTGAAGAAAAGGGAAGTAATTGTAGTTATCGAAGTAGTAGTAGATGTTCATTAAGAGATTCCTCTAGAGATCGAGGACGAAAAGATGATAAAAGTTTGCGAGGACACTCTCCTGAAGTTGAACGTAAATACAGTCCTTTTAATGAACGTGATTTTCGAGAAAAACGGCGCTCGCCAATTTCTTGGGATAGAGCTCGTAGCCGAAGTCGAAGTTGGAGTCGAAGTCGTAGTAGAAGCCCCTATAGAAGAGACGATCGATCTTGGGATCGATATAAACAATCTAATTATACTGATGATCGAAGAGAAAGATTTTCTTCAAGGAGTCCACTACGAGAACGATCGCCATTTAGACGGGATCGTGGAAGAAGAAGTCCTGAAAAAGATAGAAGCCGAGAGCGAAGCCGTGATAGAACTTGGAGTCGTGATAGAAGTGTTGAACGGCCTTATAATCATTTAGAATCTGTTAGAAATGAATATGATAGAAGGAAGCGTGAAGATGATATCGGAGAACAAGATCATTGGAGAGACGATAGAAGAATGAGTAGAGAACCATTGAATCCTTTGTATGTTAATAGGCTTTCTCCTGATGCTGATTTTAATGACAGACCGTATCACAGAAACAGTAGTTTAGATAGAAATATTGACCGTGGTTCACAAGAAACTGATTTCGATAAACCTCATTACAGAAGTAGAAGTAGAGAGAGAAAACCCCGTGATTTCGATTGGGATCGATCACGAGAATCACCTGGATTAGATCAATTTGATTCTAGAAGTAGAAAATTATCAGAAACAAGACCGAGATCGAGATTATCTCCAAGACCACATAGTCCATTACGGCTTAATCGTCGATGCCGTTCTCGGTCCCCGTCTTGGAGTAGGTCTAGGACTTATTCAAGATCACGTTCTCGATCAGTCAGTCGAAATAGATCAAGATCTAGGTCAAGATCAAGGTCACGATCGTCATCAAGATTAAGGGTAAATACGTCAGAACGCTCTTCAAGATTCCGACGCTCGAGATCCCTTTCTCCACAAAGATTTTCAAGAATCGATGATGATAGATTTAGAAGAAGTATCAGTCAAGAACGTGGTAGGCGTATTGAAACGATCATTCATCCTTCAGGAATCAAGTCGACACCTCTTGAAGAGCCTTCAAATATTTCGGAATCATCTGAAGTTAATTTACCTCCAACAGCAACTCAATACGAATATCCTTACTATCAAGGAAATAATCTTACCTATCCACCGCGTTTAGATAGCACCAATCCTCCTTCAGGATCACCAAAACGTCTTTCTCTTGATGATAGATTAGAATTAGAGCTTGGAATTAAGAAAGCTCATGAACCATCACCTGTGCCACTTCCTTACAATCATCCAAAGTATACTCAACCAATGTTACAATATCCTGGCATACCAAGTGCTCCAAGAGGTATAATACCTCAAGCTTTAGGTTCTTCAGAATCAATGCAACAAATGAGTGGTCCACCTCGTCCAAATTTTCACTGCCCAGCTGGTAGTTCTATCATTCCTCCAGGTTCTCTTGTGCCACCTACATTTAATCGTCAACATGCCTCTGTTGTACAAGTTGGAAATGTTCTTCAAGTGGTTCCCGGTGACTTTGGTGGTTCACTTCCTTCAACCACAGTCAGAAATGTAATACCAAATCCATCATTACCTGGTACATCGTTGAATGCTGAAAATCCTAATCGAGTAGTTCGTGTAGGAAATGTTTTACAAGTTGTTCCAACCACAACATTGGATTGGAGTGGTAGATCGCCGTTACAAACAGGACCTATTTTAACTACTGCAATGCATATGGGAGTACGCCCGTCCGTACCTCTAGCTCCATTTCCTACTACTTCTGTTTTACATCCTAATTCACATCCAATTCCTACTGTTTCTAGTACAGTTCCTATTAGGCCACAGAATAAACCTACATCTACACCACCATTACCCATTACTGCTCTCCCTAAACTTGAACCTCCTAAAGCACCGCCAGTGATACAACCTATTTATAATTATGAAGCTATTATGGAAGCCAAACGAAAGGAAAAAGAAGAACGCAGACGATTAAGGGCAGAGAAAAGGCTTGAGAAAAAACAGAAAAAGTTAGAAAGGTTGAAGCGTCGCGCTAAACGTATGCAGATGAAAGTTGAAGCAAAACCTGAAAGTGTCGAAACAGAAGTAATTGGTGAAGATGAAACAGAATCATCTATTTCAATTCAAGAGCCTAAGCCCGGTGAAGATTCAAATGATCAAATTATTGAACAGCCAGAACAAACTACTCTTCCTGGAGGTGAAGATGAATACGATGAAGAAGGTGATGTAGAAGAAGATGAAGATGATATGGAATTTGTAAATGAAGAAGAGGTTGAAGACGACATATCTAAAGCAATGAGTTCAATAAGCCAACAAGTTGATGCTGATATTATCAAATTAGCAGAAAATCCAGATGCTGAAACAGTAATAAGTGGTTTTAAGACTGCAGTTCCTTTACCTTCACCACCCAAGAAAGGTATTTTAGTTCCTCCAGGATATTGGGAAGAGAAATTTCCACATGATGGTTCTGAAAAAATAATGGACAATATAGAAGTCAATGAAAATGACGAATTAAATCTTAAAGAAAATCAATTGGCTTCAGAGCAAAAAGATAATGATGAAGGAAATGATGACAATGATAATGATACAAAGTTGAAAACGCCAAGACAACGTAGAGCTCGTAAATCTGTGCAGTTTGCCGATGGAGTAAGACCTGGTGAAGGAACAAGTCCTAGTGGCTGCGAAGGAGACTTACCATCTCCTCCACCACCAGTTCCTATTTCAGCAAATGATCCTATACATGAACAAATCAAGAGGTCAAGAATCCGAAAGAATCGTAAAAAGGCTAAACGTATTAAACCAATAAAGATAAAAAAGAAAGTCAAGGTAAATTTTTTATACATTTAATAATCATTTATAATAATGTATTTCTTTATTTATGAGTACTAATATCAATTTTTTATTTTCAGGTAAAAATAATAAAATTGAAAAAGCCAAAAGTAACACCATTACAAGCTATGATGATGGGTGATTCAGATGAAGCGGATGATCGTTCACCACCACCACCACCACCTGGGTCTCCACCGCCTCCTCATTTGTGGCCAAGTTATCTTGCTGCTTACAGTGCAACTCTACGTCCTGCTGATACTGTATCACCCAGTGGAAATCAAGCACCACCTCCACCTACTCCTTTGCCATTACTTGTTCCTCCACCACCACTTAATTATACAATTCAACCGTTGGGTAAAATATAACCCTGAATATTAAGCTACGCTCTTCCGGATATTGCGTGAAACGTTCATCTAATATAGATCATTGACATTCTTCCTGAATTTAGACACGAGTTATTAATACTCTCGTCCAAATTATGATTGTATATAGTAAACTTTCACTGTATTTAATTAATATTGTTTTCAGTTAATATATTTTTGGTAATAAAAAAAAGCCCAAATATAGTTTTTGTTATAACAAAGTTCAGAATGCATGTATTAACGAATTAACCTTTTTTAAAGAAGTTTAGTTTTTCAGATTATATGAGTTTTTTGGCGAAAATGCTAAAATGTATATATATCTTCTTTAAACGTATTAAATACAACTGTATTATAAAAATATTACGTTTAAATATTTATTTAATTCAATTCGTAAAAAAATAAATAGTTTTTCTTCAATATATTAAAAAAGTTTATTGAAAACTCATAAATTATTTATAAAATGATAAACAAACTAATGAAAAAGAGTTTTATAATTTTTTAAGTACTAATAATAATGAATTTATATAATCACTTATAACAAAAAAAAAAATTCTGCGTGAGCTTTTTCTTTAATTCAAATTTCGCGTCTGTTCCACGATTGCGCAACAGCTGTTATTTGATTGGCGGAAAGAGTATTTAAAATCAAATGTTTCTCACTCGGTCAGCTCAGTTCATACTGAGGACACTTCTGTGAACGTTCGTTCATTATTCCGGTAGACGAGAGTACAGTTTGAGTACATATGCACTCCCGTGACCTTAAGACAGAACGTCAAACGATAGTTTTTTGGCAAAATTAATCAATAACAATTATTAAAAAAATTGAATTAACCTTTAAATTAGTTTCCAATTATCATCAATCCATGAAAAATGTATTCTGATGAATCATTCATTACATGAGCGTTGCAAATATGAAAATAAATTACAACATGATAGGTTTAAAGTTCAGTCAGCTAAGTGATATGTATAGGTGCGAGAGCATGTATTTGCTTACTCGGTCATAGTATTCGAAAAACTGTTGTGAGTTGCAGTTAGTGCGCGAGTACTTGGATAATTTGCTTCCTTGTACTCGTGTACCTCATCTATTTTGATTTTTCACCACTACTTTATTTATTAACTAAATAACCAATATAAACATTGAAGTCGCAACAACATTGAAAAAAGGATGCCGGCCAAATTAAGTAAATTTATCGTAGAAACTGCCAACTGTAAGGATTATGTCCATCCTTGGGTTAATTCTTGTATAATGGCACAAGTTGGACTTGGATTACATGCTTTACAAGAATCTCTTAGAGTGTATTCAACTGTTTACATTGTATGTTGAATGTTATAAATTACTAATTATATTTTCATATGTTTTCATTGTTCATGTTTTTATAACATGATCATCAATTGAGTTAATTATTATACGATATTTACAAATGTAAACACAATTATGCATAATTTTACTATTAATAGTGCAAAATATGGGTATTATAATTAATATACTAAGTATATCGCAATCAATTATCATAACATTTTTTCTAAATTACAGCTAACTTTATTAATGAGAGGAAAAACACCATCTAAAAATGATATTTTGAGAACAATACTAGGAATTTTACAATCAACAGCTTTTTTATCATGGAGTGCGCTTACATATCCTGCATTTATTTGTCTATTAAGGTAAAAATTTATTTTTTTTGAAATTTCAAAAAATTTTTAATTATTTTAATAATGTTTTCTATTATAGGAGAATCTTAGGAAATTTCAATATTTTAACAGTATCATTTTTACCAGCTTTTTTATCCAGTTTATCAGCTATTTTAATTGAAAGACCTTCTAGGAGACCATTGTTATGTCTATATGTTGCTAATATTGTGAGTATTCAAAACAGTACGCATTGTTTTCAAAACGATTATCAGTGATATGCGAAAACAAACTTTTCAAACACATAAATAACAATAATGTTAAAAAATTATTTAGTACTTATTGTTTTTCACTTAAGTAACAAACATTTATGAAGTCAATATTTCTAAGAAATCATTAGTATTTAATTATCTTATTCCGGTTCAAAAAGCTGTTAATAGATATAATTATTTACATAAATAAAAAAATTTTCAGGCGACAGAAACGTTGTTTAGAATGGGAGTGTGGCGCGGCTACTTCAAAGAAATTCCTTATGCTAATGTTGGAATATTTGCTGCAAGCATGGCCACGTTACTTTATTTTTTTCGTAGTAAATCTTCAAAACAAGACTCCATATTTAAGATAATAAAACTCATGGTGGGTCCATATGAAAATCCAGATTACGTTGAAACGCGACGTCTATTTCTTGAACCTTCCACGAGTAAACATGAAGACAATTTATTTAGTGATAAAATTTCATCGCATATAAAATCGAACACATCATTAAATCTTTTGCAAAAATCTTTAAAAACATATCGAAATCTTATCAATTGGATTAAATGTTCAGGAAAGCATCGTACGTGTCCTCATCCATACAGTTGTTCATCTTTTATTTTAGGAGTAAGTATAAAACATTTTATCATGATATATCATTAATAATTTAAATTGTTGATCGTTTTAAATGCGGTTTTATTTGAACAAATCAATAGCTGTATACTGATAAATATGATAAACATATAATTTATTATTTCTGTTTTTTTAGGGTAGTGTAAAATTATTTAGTATTGGATTATGCATACAATTAGGACTCAAATTAGCATTTCAAGTAAAACAATTACTTTCTAAACCGGGAGTCTTAAAAGCTCAACTATGTAAAAAAGAAAATTTCAATTTAGCTCTCTTCCTTGGTGGATTCAGCGGGATATATCGGGTAAAATAGATTGTAAATACATAATTGAATATATTTAAAATTATTTAACCATTATTATTAATAAAAGATTTTTTGTATTTTTGCAGTTACTTTCGTGTTTATTAAGGAGAACATTTAATAAAAATTCAAAAATGCATGCTATTCCAGCTGGTTTATTAGCAAGCGTTGCATTTTTAATGTTTCCAAATAATACTATTGCTTTATATGTTATGTGGAAAGCATTGCAGGTAATTAAAATCAATTCAAATAATTTATATCCAAATAAATATTCATAATTTACTAATTTTTTTTAGTTGTCATGGAATAAAGGAGTTGAGAATAGAATAGTACCAGAAGTTAAATGGTTTGTTATATTTTTGTATTGTTTTTCTACAGCTGTACTTTTTCATGCAGCTATTATTGAACCACAAAATTTACGAGCATCATATTGGAAGTTCCTATTGTCACTATCAGGCGGAAGGTTTGTTAATTGAAAATTTGATTTATATTAATAATAATATAATCATTTTTACTAATTATAAAATGAATAACAATTATTACTTTATTTAGAGTCGCTGCAATGGCGCGTGTTCCACTGGACCCATTTGGTCTAGAATCATCAAAACATGTAGAAGAAGTTATGTTGAAAACGAAAACCCCAAGAAACTTTAATTTTTCATTTTAAGTATTTATAAGTAAGTTACCAATTATTTAATTAATTAAAAGTCTCTCAGGTTGATGGGACAGGAAAATATAATCATTGCATGAGAGAATAAAAGTCTAATTATTTATTTACTATGATATAAAATTAGAGCCATTAAAAATTCTACACAATAGGCATAAGACATTATTAATTGAACAAAGTTAAATATTAATTGTTACAGAATTATTGAATTGTTCTCGATATTTCATTTTTGAAGTGAAAAGTATTTAAAGTATGGCAATAATTCTGAAAACTTTTAAGGGGTCCAATAAAAACATTTCAAAATATTGAAACCAAAGAAATGAGAGTATGAAATTAGCAAAAAATGTCAACCATTAAAAAGTAATTTCAACAACGAACTAGTTAAGACTTACCTAATGAGTTGTTACTCAAGTTCTGGTTTATAAATCGTTTATGAATGCAAAGTATGCGTATATATAAATATATATTAGTTAGATTATGCTAAAATTTTGTTATTACTATTCGTATATTCCTAAAAAAAGATAATTGTTAATAAACCAGCCGTCCACTTTTCATAATGAAAAGTTCGTTTAGCTGTAGGAAAAAACCGGCTTCGAGAAGTGTACAAAAATAAAACATTTGTTTAAGTAGTTTATAAAAACATGATTATACAAATGGTGCCTAGATGTTGTGATTATATTGAAAGTTTTTATACTTTTTGTTGTGCTTTAATTTTTATTCATTATTCAACGTAACAATTAGATAAAATGGTAATAAAAAATGTATCGTAATTTTAATAAAAAAGTTAATAATATATTTTTTTAATCTTTAAGTCATAATCATATATAAGTAAAAATAATAAATTTCAGTTTTTTTTGTTGAATTGTAATAAAATGTTGCTTTTCTTGATCTTCATCCAACAAAGTAGCTGTTGCTAGATTATCATTTTAATTAATTTTATTCTTCTTAACTACCTCTATAGCTTTAGTAATTGTGATACCTGCATTAATATCTATTTTCTTCCTCTTTCGTCTCTGTTTCTTTCTCAATACTTCTTCCCACTTAACTTGACTATCAGAAATTAAATTCTTCAAATCTACAAATCCTGCAGTAATATTCATTGGCTTATGTGCGATCGGATGAAGAACCTTTGATTGGTCATCATTTAATTCTAACATATCTAATGTACCTATTTGCCAAGGAAGAATTCCAAAATCACTAGTTGCCCAATTAATATTTTCTGATTCTTCTGATAATTTCCAGCTATTATTTCTCTTTTCACTGTCGGCCAATTCAAATTCTTCAACTATTTCTTCTTCATTTATTGGTTCACTTTCATCACTAGAATTCGAAAACTTATGTCCAGTTATTTCGATTAAGTCTTCACGAGTATATACTTTGTCTTTCTTATCACATGAAATATTGAAAAAAGACTTCTTTCCAAGATAAATTCCGATTAAATCTAACATCTTGTTTCTTACTTCAGTTTCTATGCTAGGTACTATTAAATCTAGAAGTGGTTCTACATATTCCAAAGTAAATTCATTCGGATTAATTATTACTTTTTTAACAAAATTTATATCACTAAATATTGTTGGAACATCAGATTTAATGTCTAACCACAATCCATATTGTAATTGTGGATATAAAGATTTCATTTTTTCTTTTACTTTTGACTCTAGTATTTTTGGAGTTAATTTCTTCTTGCCGTTATTATATGATTGTTCTAAAACTTGCATTTCTTTTTGACAAAATTTTAATTTAATCAGTCCTTGTGCAATAGATTTTATCCACAATGCTGCAATTAATTTTTTTTGTTTCATTCCATTGCTTACACTATCTGAATTGATGAATTCAATTAATTTAGATACTAGAGAATCTAACATATTTCTCTCATGTAACATAGCGATAAAAGGTTGCCAAAATTTAATCATTGCTTTAGGTAAATGAGTCTTTTCCCAGCTATTCTTTAAATTGGATTTAGTCAAGAATAATTGGAGACATTCTCCAGTAGGTAAAAATAAGTCACTGTTCATAATCACATTCAATGTTGTTGTCGTTGAATCAAATGATAGTTTCTTTTTGTTTAAAATGGAGTAAATTTCTGTTAATAAATAAAACTTAGCTGTTGCTAAACGATAACCACTGTCGTTATTTTCATTTATATTCGCGTTTAAATAACGTTTAGATTTTTTTGAAGATATTCGTAACTCATTAAGTGTATCTTGAAGCTGTTCATCCGGTAGACTAGATACAGAGAGGTATTCTGCAGTGTTATAGAGGCCTACGGCTATCCATAATTCGATTAGGTTAATAAGAGTATTCGGAGATTCATCCTCAGCATCTACAGGTTGTGAATCATTAATAAATTCTTTTTGAAGAGTGCGAGCTTCTGCAACCCAATATTCATTGTGTAGCCAAGTAAGTAAGATATTTGCTGCAATTCTAAATAAATCGATAGAAGGTAATTGATGACCATGAGCAGCATCGTGTCGTAAGTTGACAATCCATTCAGGAATATTTAATTGCCTGGCAATTTGGAATAGCGATGTTTGTTTTGTGTGACCAATATTGGAGATATGATTTAGAAATCGCATGATTGTTGTTGAGTACAGTAAACACAAATCATTTTCATATGATACTGGCAATTTTCCAACGTTGATTTGTGGAGTCCACTCTCGGTCTCGAAGACAAACGTGAATTAAAGAAAAAGTACAATCTACCCCCACTGGTAGTTTTGGCATTCTAAAATATATTAATAAAATAAATAAAAACGTTAATACATAAATTTTAAATAAATATTTACCGAGCTTTCCATACGAGTAAGGTTTCGTAAGCTTTCAACTGTTTGGAGTTATCATTAGAATAAATTTGTTTATAAACTTGATACCACTCGGGACTAAAAAAATATTAATAATTGAAATCAACTATAATTAATAATTTTATTTGTAAAAAAGCATAAATAAATTTCATAACATACAATGATAACCATGGTACACGTTTGAAGCCTTCATTTCTTGAAAAAAATGCCATTTTGATTTATTTATTTAATTGTCATGGAAAATTAGCTAGTGATATATTTATCAAAGAATATAATTTTGATAATTTTTATTCATTTACCAAACAATTAATTCAAATTATAAAATATGTGACCTAACCTATATAATGTGTTTTGATAATTTCAACATGTGACCTACAGCTCTGTCGATAAAGAAGTTTTATCGTCAATTTTCGTCCAGCTTCTCTCTCTCTCACACACTTCCGGTTGCAAATTTTTTCGGTTTTACAAATTTAACCGACACTATTTACACAGTAGAAAAATCTCATTAGAAATGAGATTTTAACATTAGTACAGAAAATAAATTCTGTACGGTGTATAAAATTTTTAATGAAATATTTTCCGTAATGTATATAAACTATTAGTATATCATGATGTACAATAAATTAATGAAATATTTAGTTGCCGAAACAATACGTTTGTTCACTATTTTGATTTTTTTTCTTTCGGTTCATAGTGAAATTAATAAAAAAAATAGCAACCCAGCTAAAACAATTAAACCATACAGTAGTAATCGCACATTGTAATGCTAAACCTGTGTTAATCTCATCACCACGCCTCCAGTTATTAGCATCAGGTTCAATGTAATCCATGTAATCAAAAATAGCACCACAGTTTAAACGATTATAGATTGCCTATAAAATAAAATGATTATTATTAAATAGGTTTACATTGACTAACTATAATTCATAGAATAGACTTTTTAAAGATGCATATTTTTGTGTAAACATTGTATGTATCATACCTCAGCTTCACGACCTGATGATCCTAATAAATGGATCAAATTTTTTTTGTATTGCTCACAAGTCTTGTAATATCCGTCAGTAATAACAACGGTATGAGCTAGTGATAAGCAAGTAATTAACGCAGCTAAAAAAGTGGTTGGCATCCAGCTTTTACAAGAAGTACGTGTCTTGGGAGTTATCACTACAACATGTTCACTATTTTCCCTGTAAGTATTATTAATATTAGTTTAATTAAACTGTTAAACTCAAATCAATTTTATGCAGATTATTTATCAATTTGATAGAAATTATCATACCTGTTATAGCGTGCTGGTTGACAAGCAACAATTCTAGGGTCACTTAATTTTTTATCAATTAATGATCTATAGCCATGGTAGAGGCCGAACATCAATCCAAACACTATAGCTGGAATAGCAGCTAATGAAACGAAATGGCAGATTTTCACATCACCGCCCATAAATTTACTAAAAGTATTAACACTGTATAAAATACACCCACAGTCAACATCAATACAGAGATTCAAGGTCCGAGTCCAATATTGCCAAACAGTCACAATGCATATTACTGATATGACAGACAATAGTGCAGATACTAAGTATAAAACTGCCAAAAATTTTTCTGCTTGTGCAAAGTTCATTTTTGATTACTTTTATGATAGATCACAATGTAGTTTTCAGATCGTGGTCATCACTTTTTGATGTTTTTCAAGTTTTCAACATGGTCACTCTAAAATACACTGAAACATGAGTTTAAAAAAATACATTTCAATTATTTACACAAGAAAATATTCTGGATTTTGAAAGTGTGAAGAAACTCTAAAATTAGTTATGACAATAATCAACATAGTTTTTATTTGGTACAACTTGTATTTTATTAATATCATTTTTATTTCATATAACATTGAAGATAATAATTTTTTTTTAATTATCAAGTGTTTGATAAAATTTAAACGTTTTAAGTTTATTTGAAATATCTGGTACGATTATAAATAGTCTGTTTAGATGAATGAAATTAGAACGAATCCATAGTTAAAATTTATAATCAACAAAAACAAAAAAAACCCCCGTCCTTTGTTATATTAATTATACAATTAATTTTTATTGTATTCCTATTAACAAATTAATATCTCACCATTAAATAATGATCTTCACTCGTTATCGTAATCAGGCGTAAATAGACATACTATTACACACCAAATGTGACATCTAATATCGAAGTTCAAATATTTAATCAGTATTTGTAGACCTGTTATAGATGAAATCAATTAATTATCGATAAAATTTATTATTCACAATATTAAGTTGATTAACTTGAATCTATCATCTGATATTTAAATTAAAAGTAAGCTATCAAGAAAACTTTAAGAAAAGAAATTTTACTATTCGTAGTACTCTGAATTGATATGCTTATCATCACAACACTCAACCTTTGTTATCATTGATGAAAATAGTCATTCAATACAAGACACTTGTGTATTTTAACCATTTTTCTCAATTAGGATTAACACATTTAAACTTTGCACTCACTAGTTCATCTATGGATACAAAGTGAGTATTTTCACTTTAGCAAGGTGCGTCTGAATCATATTCAGATGTATGTGTAGACATAGTTGGTACCATGCCCCTTTTGTAATGTCAAGTTATCATAGATATGATGAGATAAGATTGTGACATGTTGAACAATATTGTGTAGAATAGTATCAATAATTATCGTCAATAAAATATTTAATTAATACACCTGGCTAATTAGTTATAAAAAAATATGTGCAGTAAATTATAAAAAGTAAAAAATTTTCTAAATTAAGTATAATTTATATTAACGGTAATAGTAAAATACATTATTACTATTGTTTTGTTGCGACAACATATACTATATTTATTAACATAATATTTGTTTATGAATTTCACTATTTACATGATGTTGGAGATTTCGCTGCCAACGCAATATTCATCGGAGAACGATACTCATTTAGATCTACAAAAAAAAAAAAAATTATCTAATTAAAATAAATGTAATATGTTATCTTGAAAAGCTAATAGAAATGTTTGGTATCAATAGATAAACACTGAGACGGGGTACACTTTATCTAATTACAGGAAATTCAACCCAAAAAATATATCATATACTAATAAATGTATTTCCCTAACCGTATACTTATTTTAATTAAAATTAATAAATGATTCATTTTCCTGTTTATAGTTGTTCATATATTGACAGGAAAATTTAATATTTTGTATTCGACAATATTAGTAAAATAACAATTGTAAATAATTATTTTTTATCAAGTTGCAGTAGTATTTCTCAATATTAAAGCATAAGTGTTTATTTCTAAATTCTTCGAATATTGATGATACATGTTTATAATCAAGATATTTCAATAATTAGAATATTTAAATCGCTTGTCATATTAAAAGAAGTTTTTGTTAAAAAACATTTATGAGAGTCATCTTCAAAATTGAAAACTTGTATAAAATCAACTTGAGAGTCATTTATTCGTACTATATACATAATTAATAACGATCAAATTTAGAAATAATCTTAAAATCTACAGATTATTGTATTCTACTCCTGATATTACGAATCAATTAGGATAATTATTGTGGTAATGCAGAATATTTTGTTGTGGGAAAAATATTAACGAAATGATTGGGTTTCATATGAATAATGAAACAAATACGAAAATTTAGATGTAATTGTTGACTAATGGTACTTCTGGTACACACGTGGTCTTACGCTGGATTAATGTTGTGATGCCTGAACTCAGCAAGAACCTCTCGACTGTTCCATAAACAATACATAGATGCTATGGCAAGACCAACTCCACCACCCATCATACATTTTGGTAGTCCAGCTGTAAATATAAATCAATTAATTGAATCTATTGTCAGTAATTTCAGTTTCTAAATATAAATTCATCAAAAATTAGATTAACCTGTCGATTTAAAGAGCATCCCAGTAGCTGTTGCGGCTGCGAGTGTATTTAATGAATCATCAGTACCTCTAATCCATGAAAGAAATACTCCAAAACTACTATACATCACTGAGACAATTCCTAAAGTGTTTGCAACAGAAGCACCATTTTTCATAACATGATTGATTAATCTGAAAATAATATATATGTAAAATTATGATTCATAATTGTTATTATTCAAAATAAAATATCATACTGTGTTCTCCTAAGTGCTCCAGTTTGACCTGCTAATGTTGTAGCTTTAAGTCCTTTATACAAACCGGCTGATCCACCGATTCCTGCACCTAATATACATGCAGCCCCAATTTGACTAAATGCTAATTCGAATCGTCCTCTTTGTTTTGCAGCTCCTTCAGGAAAAATAAATTCCGGTTGGCTATTTGGAATATATGTTGGATCAAAGTTTAAATATGGACTGAAAGGAACCAATTTTTGTTGCGAAGATCCTGAAAATGAACAAAAAAAAATGATTTATTCTTAGAATAAGAATATAACATTAACTAAATTTGGTATTTTTATTATAAAAGTATTTAATTGATATTTATTTTAGAAATCAAAGTTAATTCTAAAATCAAATAGTGTATCAAAAATAGGAATTCTTTATGTAGCATGCTTTGAATCATACAGATATAGGTTAAAATTACGAGATTTTGAGTAAGGCTTTACACTTTTTATCAATAAAATATATCATACCAGGAATATTAAGATTATCCTTGTCCAACGGCGATCCAGGATAAGTACTATCTGGTATTTGATTATTTATTTCTATCATTTTTCTGAATTTATGAAACTAATAGAGTAAAATAAGCAATTCGCAAATGTTAAAACATACGAATGAGCATGTAATATAGTTTAACACATATAGTTCGACGCAACACAAGGAGAGGGGTGATTATCGTGTGAGGTTTTTTATTCAATACAAATGCTAATAAAAATGAGTCCGTTTCAATTTTTATTTTTACATTATTTCGATAATTTTAAACTTTCATAAATTTTATTACATTTGAGCTGAGTACATAAATCAGTCATAAAAGTAACAATATGGGAATCTTTATCTTTCTGTTTTCCACTTTCATAAGCAATCACTAATGTCATTTTTGCATCTATATTTGTTAATACATATGTTAATAAAGTAGATTGTGCGTCTTTTATATTTTTAATATAGGAAATTTTATCCATTTGCATCAGTTCTGCTTGACGTTCTTTTATTTCTTGTCTAATGTTATCCCAATAGATCGTTGGTTTTTGAGCTAATGCCTGTAAATTTTAATTAATAATCAATTTGTAAACAGTAAAAGAAAAAAAATTTTTTAAACTTACATTTGGACAACTTATAACTATTGGGAAGTCCTCAGTATGATTGGATTCTCGATCAGGATGTCGATATCCAGGACCTGAATTTTCAGTACCTCTTGCATCAAAAATAATAAGTACAGCAGATAAATCCCACTTTCGTTGAAAGCTCTGTATCCTGAAATTAAAAAAAAAATTTGAAAGAATGAAATAAATAGATAGAAAATGGTATCATAAAAAAAATGGATGATTTACTTGTGATAATAATCCAGATTTTGTTTGCTCATGATATTTCTCATTTCTCCAGGACTTGTTTGTTGACTTAATGTTGTATAAAAGTATAAAGAACATTTTGCTAAAATAGCACTACGTAATTTTACAAGCCACTGGTACAGTGCTGGTTGCTGATTCGCTTTCCGAAATGGAGCTCCAAAACCTAATTTCCATGACTGTTAATAATTCAGAACATTCTAAGTAGTATTATTCATAAATTTAATGAATGTTATTAAATAATATAACAAATGTACCTCTTTACTTTGCAAAGTCCTTTCCCAGGCAGACATTCGAGTTTGAGCACCATAAAGTGCCATTAAAGTTGGTAAAAATCGCCAGTTTTGTACTTCTACTTGAGCCTTTGTTAATTGATATAATATTTCACATTCTAATCTGAAACAAATTTCGATATTTGCATAAATAAATAAAACGAAAAATTAATCAAAGGCGAAACTTACGTAAGAGTAGTTTTTATAGCAGTTAATGCTAAATGAGAACATGATAGCAAATGCATTTCAATAATTCCTTCAATGATTTTCAAAATTTCTTGATGTTTCATTGCCTTATTTCCAATACTCATGTTATACATTTTCTCATAGCTTGAATAGAGAAAAAAAACAAATATTTTATTCTGATAACGAATAAATAAAAGTTTAGTACTAACAAATCAATAAGCTGAATGCGAGCAGTGATAAATTGGCAAAGTTGACTAGAAGCTTCAGCTACTGATGCACCACTAGAATTAGTTCCTCTTGTCATATCTTCAACTCTCTTAAGATCTCCTTTTAAAATTTCATAAATAGTTTTCAATGAATTCTAAAAAAAATAAGTATTTGAAAATAAAATATTTAGTACCATTGAAAAAAAGGAATCATACATCTTTTCGTAGGAAGCCTTTGTTTTTTGTATGTAAAAATCCTAGATCAACATATGATCGTTCTGCTAAAACAATTTGGGGCAGGTGCATTAACAGCATTCCCCATGGTCCCATTTGAGTTGATTTACATGATTCTCGTTCTTTTTCCTAATTATTTATGAAATTTTTTAAAATTTTACATCATGTTTTAATTAATTATCATAAATTGCATAATTACCACTGATTCTTTAGCTTTTTCGAAGCACAACTGAGTCACGTGTGTAAAAAAGTTATTTAAAAATTCTTCTTCATGATCCATTTTCAGTTATTAATTTTTTAAAGCTAATTAAAATTAAAAATATCTTATTTTTATTGGGATTGTCTTGTTATGTATCACAACATTACTTCACAAATATTTCATCTTATATATATCTATATTATATAGTTTGACTGATGAAAGAAGTGTCTTCGGACTTTTAGCTTGACTATCCACAAAACATACGCCAGCGCAAGCGCGTAAGCATTTTTATGAAATTATGTTTTGGTTAATTTATTTTACAATACTAAAATTCATTATAACAAAAAAAATTATTTATTAATCTTATCTACAAATAAAAATGTGATAAAAGTTAATTACAATCATTTACAATGCTAATATAGCTCTTTTCAAGGCACGTTCTTTGTTTTTCCGTTTCCTGTTAGTTTTTCTTCTTGATAATGTTGCATAGCGGAATAACTGTACTTCTTCTTTTTCTTCTAATTCGTGCTGTATAAATATCATTCCATAAAGATTACGTCCTATAGTATCCTAAAAAGTGGAATTTTCAATCATTTGTTATTTGCAAATTTAACATTGAATAATATGATTACATGAACATGCAAAATCTAAACTTACTCTTAATTCAGTCATTTTGTGTAACGTTAAATCTCTGATTTCTTGTAAAATAGATATCAATTTAGTGTTGGCTACTATTGGTCCATGATGAGCACTAATTAAATGCAATGATATTCTGGACAACAACTCTGAATGATAACCAGCACGTAAAAGTTTTGGTAGATAATTCAGGATTTCACAAGCAGCAGAATATGGTAAAAGTGAAAGAGTTTCTTCCATATCACTGAAAGAAATAACATAATTTGAAAATAATTATCAAAATTACGCATACAAATAAGATTTTCTTATTCTATAACTTGTTTTATACCTTGCTCGAACTCGTTTAAAAGTTTCTAATAAATAATCTTCTGTCGTTTGAACATTTAAAGCTTGCATTAATAACGGTAATGGTGGAGGAGCATTCGGCGGTTTAATTTCAGCACACTCTTCATTGTAAGTTTTTGTTATTTCCAAACACTCTAAGATCAACTCTGCCTGTAAATGAAAGAATTATGTAAATGGAGTAATTATGTGAATATTTTTCGTTTTATTTAGAATTATTCTTATTACTTACTGCTTTCTCAGTATTGACTGTTTTTCTAGAAGGAAATAATTGCCGTTTTTGTCCCGAAACCATCGTTGTTTCACCTGAAACCATCTCATTCTCTTCTTTCTCTCGCTCTTCTTCAGCTTCATCTTCTAATACCAATGGCTCTGATGATTTTTCATATAATCTAATTGCTTTATCTGAACCGGAGGATGCAACCCATATGCCATTTGGTGATACAGCACAACTCCAAGCTTCTCCGGAATGGCCTCGTAATGTAGTAATCTTCCGAAAATTATCAGCATCCCAATATTTTATTTTTCCATCTTTACCACACGTAAAAAAATAGTGCGTCTTAGGCACAAAACACAAACTCATTACGGAATCTTCATGTGCGAATAGAGATTTATGACAATCTCCAAAGTCCATTCCCCAGATTTTAATATTTCTGTCTGCTGATCCAGTTGCAATTAGCGTACCGTCACTAGATATATCCATGCATAATACTGGCAATTTATGACCGTAGAGAGAAACAAAAAACTTAAAAGTATCCATATAAAAAATTTTTACGGTAGAGTCAAGAAGCGCTACAGCTATAAATTTATTATTAGGACTTATTCTGATGCACAGTACACCTTCATCTAATGTCAAAGTTTTTAAATGAATCAACGATAAAACTTTACCCTTCACTTCAGGATCTGTATTATCAATTAATTCAAAATCCCAAACTTTAACAGTTTTATCGCTACTACCACTCGCAATTCCTTTCATATTTGGAAGTAACACAATGCTCCATAATTCTGCAGTGTGAGCTGGAATTTCTTCCAGAATAATACCAGCAGCAATATCCACAATCAACATTTTACCATCTTTCATGCCAACAATGAGATGCCGATCACCAGGTACAAAAATTAAAGATACTGCATAGCCACATTCTACTGTTCTTAAACAAGCTAATGATGGTCTATTCCATAATTTAATAGCATCACCACTTGCTGTCGCAAAAGCGAGATTATCTGAGCTAAAACAAATTGCGCGAATATCAGTTCGGTGTCCATGAATAGTAAGGGCACGCAATCGTGAAGCTTCATTTCTTTTGTTGTCTAATGATAACGAATATAATTCTACACTGTTATTGTTTAATCCAGTACACACTCGGATTTCACCTCCTTTACCCATTACTAAATCTATTGATTTTGCAGCACTTGAAATTTGAATTGGTTGAAGACGTTGGACTGCATCTTTTAACGTAACTGCAGTATTCAAACTAATTAATTCTCTACCTTCTTTCTCGGCTTCTTTTTTTTCTTTATTGAGGCGTTTGGTTAATTTTTTTTTCACTTCATCTTCTGAAGTGATAGAAAATAGTTCCACACTTTTATCAGGCCCATGACAGGCAAATACTTTTTTTAATGGATCAGCACGTAAAGATACAACTCGACCGCGACCAGCACGGAGAATACTACCAACTTTCTCAAATTTTAAAGGTCCCTTTTCGTTGTCAGTATTTTCATCATTTATAGACAAGTTTTCTAAATCAATATATGTAGAAGTTTCTGCATTATTGAGAGATATTTTCCAAACTTGCAATTCATTATTATTACATCCTGTGACAAGATATTCATCATTTTTTATGAGAGCAAATGCCCATACTTCTGAACGATGACCAACAATTGTTTTGAAATTATATTCTGTATCAAGATCCCAGCATTTAACGAAAGTATCTTTCGAAGAGCTGATTAAAATATTATATTCTTCCATAAACATTACTTGAGTTATTATTCCTTTGTGGCCTGTTAAACGACAAATTCCTGTTTCTGCAATGACATCCCAAATGACAATATCACAATCCTATAAATATTATAACATATATAATTAGTATTGGGATTCATTCGATTTTTAAATAATAATAAACATTGTACAACCTTTGAGCCAGAAGCCAAACGATGACCCAATGAATCATATGCTAAAGTTGTAATATCACTTTTATGACCAACGAAAATACTTTTGTTCTCTGCTGATCGAAGATGAAAGGTCTTAATTATACCATCGGCGTAGCCAGCAGCTATGTGTCGTTTGTCTGGTGATGCTGATAAGTATGTAACATCAGATTTTTCACCGCTCAGTACTTGCGCCTAAATTGAAAAAGAAATTAATAATGTAAGTTAATTAGAAATAATATATAACAAATACCTTTTCTCCAAGTTTAAGATCCCAGATATAAACATGTTCACATCCTCCAACGGCAACAAATCTACCTTCTTGATCTTCTAAAGCAACAAAAATAGCATTACATTTTGCACTAGCAATAATATTTAAATTACCGGCTGGAATATAACGCAAATATTGCTTTGTTAATCCCATTATGGATTTTTATAAGAACTTTTAATAAACTATGGAACTTTCTCTTTAAAAATATGTTCTACAAAGATGATTGTAAAAACGTGTTTACATGATACTACTCCAAATTGGAGGTTATAAATATTGTCGAACTGAGAAAAGAGTTCCTCAGTCGCTTCAATGCTTATGGCTCCCCACCACTGATTTTTTCTACCCCTTCTACCACGTTTTTGCTACTGCGCAAGCGTACAAAGAGCACATGAGGAACTCTCTTCTCAGTCCGACTATACAAGCTTACGCGTTGCTATATATAGTTGTCCCGGAGAAAGAGTTTCCTTCGGGACAACTGTAATTTGATATAATCAAGTCCTTCAAAAAATCATCTTCGGCCGACATCGGAAAACGAAAGAAGTCGCTACTATACACTTCTCGTGTTTGCACCGGATCAAAATGCATAAAAAAATTGTTAACCTAATGAAAAAGAATTTTTATAATTTATCACAAGTTGTGATTAATAAATTGATTGATTGATTTTCTTAAATTTAGAAGAAACAAAAATCTCTGGAATCTTTTAAAAATTGATATGCGGTTGCTCATGTTCCATTTATAGCAGGTATTTTTAAAAACTTGTAATGTAAATCTTTTCTTTTATTCATTTAATTTAAATTAAATTACAGTAATTATAAACAAAGAATTAAAAAAATATTCTATTTTTAATATATAATGTATTATCATGTGATAACATGTGCGTACTTTTTTACGATTTCTCGATAAAAATCAAATACACATTGACTTGCATCACGACATTTGTTCAAAGATTCGATTAATTCTTCATCATTGAACCTTCCTGTTGTGTAACAACTAATACAATTTTTTTTTATGTTATCAAAGGCAAAGGTGAATGTTGCTCTAGCATTCTGAAATAAATAAATAAATTGAACCAAGATTAAATATAAGATAATTTAATACTTAAAAAAATGTAGAAGTGTACCTGAAGTTGTACTTCACTAGGATCAATAATAATATTCCTGGAATCTTTATCTATCATACAATGTACAGCAGCTACAGTGAATTTCATAGGTAGATTAGAATTAATTAAAGCCACACAGGATGAATTGATAGAGCAAGCGAGTAACTGTAAATAATAAAAAATTATAATCGTTTAGAATTTATCCTGACATAATAAGATAAGCATATTAAATGGACTTACACCACCAGAATCTTCCATTTCTTGAACATTTATTGAAATAGATGTACTAGGATGAAGAGATACCATGAGAGTAGATTCAAATGTTTCTTTAATATATAGCTCTTTTACTCTATTGTCAATACCTTAAATAATAGAATTGATAATAATAGATTCGAGTAGTTTGATTGGTTTAATTTAATAATCAATAAAATATTTACTTGGGGGTCCTTTAACCGGAGTAAATATAACCTCTACACTTGCTTTATCATGCATCAATTTCTGTAATTTAACTTCGATAGGTCCATAAACTCCTGTGACTGTGCATGTATTATCTGAAAATAAATTCTAAAACATAATATTTTATTTTCGTGGAATATTTTAGTTCGAAAGCAAATAAAAACCTTTTATGAATATTGAAGAACCATCCGGCATAGATAACAGATTTGTTTCACAGTTCATTGGTTGTAAAATATATTCAGAATTTTCCATCTTTAACAATTTATTTATTCGAACATAGAAGTGTATTTAAATGAATTTATTTAAAATTAATTTAAAGTTTAAATATGATAACTCAATAGGTACATGACATGTGACAAATTCAAAGAGTTCTCACTTTTTACTATAGTCCATACGCTCATTGATTACGAATAAACACGTGTGGTGTGGTTTAGAGCTTCACTCATTTTGCATCATAAAGATAGAATCTTTTTTTAACTTTTTTGAAAAATTTAATATTAATGTTAAAAAACAATATGCAATGCATATTATATAAAATCGATTATTTTAATAAGTTTGAATATTTAATAAATTTACATAAATTTTCATTTTTTTTCTTCATTATAAATTTTAACACTTTCACAAAGTTTAAAAATTTTTATGCATAATTTACGGCTAATTAATATCATGATCTGAGTCAATAATCAAATAATTATAATTATAAATAATAAGAAATAATCTAAGATTTTCTTAACAATGATTATATAAATTGATTATCATTATCTACACTTTTTTTAATGGGATCTTGTTGTTCCATTACTTCTGGTCCTATAACATATTGATTTTGGATAGGAAATTCTAATGGAGGATGATAATTATTCATATCATATTTCTGTCCAGTACCAATATATATATTTCCAATTTCTCTAAAAAAAAAATAAAAACATAAAGTTAAAGAATACTTAATATTGAAATAATAATTGAATACGCTACTTATTCGTAGTAAAAGCGTAAGCTCCTGGCCAGACATGGGATCTAACAATAGCAACGCCTGTATTTGATTGCATTGGAGTAGATAGTCTTGTACTCCAGACTGGTATATTATCTGGAGTGCTATCATTTGATAATGGCGTTAGTAGTGGTGGTCCAACTTCCTCATGATGATCCACATGCTTTTCAGATTCTTCATCATTTTCACTTTCTTCATCCTCAGTTTCTTCGTCTTCACTCCTTTCAGTCTATGCTGAAAATAAGTATTTTAAACAACTTATATTTATTAAAGTGATGTTAATTTTAAAATAATATTACATTTGTTCTTCTTTCTGATGGATTCCACCAACTTGTTCTACCTTGTTGGAAAATGTAAGCACTGTGGTGGCACCAATTAGATAATAGCTGATATTTTCTTAGTGGTAGTTGTTTAAAGTCTGGGTTTACCTCTATTGTAATTTCTAGAAATGTTATGTGATAAAATGATTTATGTAATGAAAGCTTTTATCAATCTGGTTGCTTTCAATCATTCAGTATATATTATTGCTATAATTTTTGTTTATGGTCCAGGAATCAATGATAACTGTTAAGAGTCATCTGGTTATTGTCACTATTCGTTTATAAAATAAGAAGTATTCTCTAAAAATATAACCTTCTGCATTGTCTTCTGTTTCCTCAATACTATCGGTTGAATCTTGGTTGAAGGTAAAGTAATCTTTAGGTGACACAAGTGTTGCTGCACTAATTCTTGCAATTTGAGCCCGAAGGTAGTTACTTTCATTTCCAACAAAATGTGGAAACGTGCGCACCTAAAATAATTATCTCATATATATTTATAAGCGTCCTTGTTAGATTGACACAGGTTGTAATTAGAAAATTGCATTATTACCGAAGCTGTTAGATATCCTGTAAAATTCCAAGTAATCTGTTTTGCTAATACAATCTGTTGCGGCGCCACCAGAGGTAATTCAATCCAATCGTCTATGCCAGGAGAGTTGCAAACAAAATAAATCTATCCACAGAATGTTATTTAATAATCAAATGTTTCACTAATCATGAAAGAATAATGAAATAAAATATAAACATTTACAATGTTATTCAAACCCGTTCCTATGGCTTCATGAGGAATTGGCATTGAAGATATTAAATCATGTTGATATGTTTGAAGAAATTTTGAATCAAAAATTTCTTCTTCATCATGAGTGAGTTCAGTATTTTCTATTAGATCAGTTGCAGAATTAGAATTTTTTTCACTAGTTCTATCATCATCTTTCTGAGCTTTTACTCGACGAACAATCTCTTCATCATCTAACTTAGCTTCAATTATATAATAATTCTTAACGCTCCCAAGAATTTTGCCCCAAAACCGTACATCTGTGATCGGTTGTTCTTGAATAAGTTTTTGGATGGACAAATTGAGTAAAATACATTCTGATCTAGATAAAGCAATATCAAAATGTTCCAAGCAGTGGATTATATCTAACAAATTCGGAGTAGATGTCTTTTCAGATTCATTGGAAACATTTTCATTATCTTCATCATCATTATCATCATCTTCATCAAGCTCTTTTTCATTTTTCACAGATAATACCTTGAAAATGAAATATAATATTCACTCATCAAAACCGTTTTCCTAATAGAGGATTCATCAATTTGCATAAATCCACATACCTGAAAAAGTTTTGAAAGTTTTTCAACTTCTCCATGTTCTATCGGTATATCGAAAATTTCTTGATGATTCAATTGATGTCTTAACCTCTCCTGCTTTAGACGATAACTATATATCTCGAAATTGTCCATGACATTTTCAGGGCGTTCTGTTAGAATTTTTGCCAAGAGCTCTGATATATGGGTATACCTTATTTATGACAGAAAAATTATTTTATTCACAAATCTTATCATGTCATTTTCAAATAATATCAAAAATAAAAATTATAAATTACAAATCTTCACCACAATAGGAACTTTGTTTGTGAAGAAACATCTTTGCTTCATGAAGTTTACATTTGATGATAGAAGTTGATTGAGACTCGTTATCATCATCCACGTCATTTGATGATCCTAAATATTGGTGATCCATATTCATGTAATGTTAGCTTACTAATTTGACTGTCGTGAATCATTTGTTTATCTAAACATCAAATCAATTGTGGGTAGCTTTTTGTCACATCATCATTTTATTTTATATGACTATCACATGGAAACCACATACATTTTTATCAAAAATCTGACCCAGTTAAATTAATGAATCGCACTTCCAAAATGGGAGGATTCGCTAATTAAAATTTAGACATTGAGATAAAACGTGATATTGAGAGAAAAAATGATATTGAAATAATCACAAAACCTCATATAGGATAAATTAACGTAATTTTTTATTGTACTAGTGCAATGCTTTAATGAATGAAGTGCATAATGAATGAAATGAAATGGATAAATTCTATAATGGTATAGATTTTTTTATTTCCTTATTCATTCAAGCATTCTAGTGATAAGATACCATATAAATAGCAAAATTGTGTCATCAACGACGAAAAAAAGCTAGAACTTCTTAAATTTTTAAATCAGATCTTTATTATAGAATGAATCAAATTATAAGTTAATCTTCTAATAATTTATTGAAGGTGGTTAAAAATTATTTTTTGTTATTACAATAATAAATATATTATTGTAGACACGTATATATAAAAATAAGTGCGTGAACAAATCTATTTATCACTACTCCGCACATCCTGAATAGTCGTCTAATCAGGTTTTCTAAATGAGGGCAGTACCAAGGATGATCGTCACTTCCTCTCCTGTCAGATACCACCTCCGCATAATTGTTTGTAATTATAATACTGTCATTATTAACACTCGTAAAAAAGAATTGATTCAAAAAACCTACTGTTTCTGTAATACATCAGAGGTCTGCAGGGGTACGTTCTAGATGTATTCACAAAACTTGCTTCTCAATAAATCTAGACAATAGTGCATTTCAATTCGTATATGTTAATTGAAATGATTAAAAAAGGATAATATTTCCATTATCTAAAGAAGCACGAATCAAGTACATAAAACTTTATGGTCTCATTATTGCATCGGATTAGATTGAATCATTGACATGATAAAACGAATCAGGATGTAATTTCACTCGTTCTTTAGACCAGAATCAGTCTCGAGTAAATTGTAATGTAAGATGCAAGGAAGGAAGGAAGTATGAGTATAGGTTCGTTTTGTGGTCCCTGACCAGTCGGCACAGCTTCTTGGTCTTGGTCTATCCGGCAAGCAGAGGCCGGCGCAGCTGCCCAACGCGGTACATAGAGTTTGCTGGAGTGATTCGTTTTTAGTTGGTGGCCGACTTGCGTATGCGGAGGTGGTGTTTGCGCGCGTACATTATATGATCTTCACGTAACATCAGTTTGTGTATTCAAGAGAATTTTAAATAGCAAGAATTTACAGAGATTTCAACATATCTGCAGTGGTTTTGTCTTTATATCGGCAATGACCAACGTCCATAGAACGTGGTTAGTTATTTTTATTAAATATTTTTTTTTTTCATCTATTATTGAATGAAAAATTATTCACTCAATCAAAAGTAATTGGCCAACATTGAATACATTTTTTTGTTACTCAGTTAAAAATATATTTGCAAGGATTATTAAATTATTGGAGAATTATTAGATTTCTTCATGATGTTCTTATGTTGTTTTATAAATTAAATAATTTCTGAAATTTATATTCAATTTCTCGTGACTATTATATGGTCATGAACAAATTTAACATTCATCATTTTACAAATAATCGAAATTTATCGTATCACTAGGCTCTTCAGTGAAAACTAAACTGCCTTCTCGTGACTCACGAGGTCTTCTCAATTCTTAAGAGTCTAAGCATGCCGTTAATTCGTGCGCTAGGATGTATATGTATATATATATATTCAACGAACTTTCAGAAATTACTATGTAGATACACTTTCAAATACTATTAGGTTTTTATATAATTCTTAACCTTGATTTTTTATTCGCGCACAACTCTTTCAGGAACCTCTACTAACTACTCTGCATTGATTATTTATTTATTTTTCTATTACATCACATCTATCACCATTCATCTATTTCATTATTAAAATCCCTTAATTGTTTTGATTATCTTCTATCAAAATATTATCGTAGATCTATAAAAAATATTTTACTTCCTGAATTAAAAAGTTTAGGAATTTTTTTTTCTTTAAATTGACTTTTTTATCGGTGTGAAAAAAAAATACATTTAAGCTATTATTAACTAAATTTTATTGGATAGAAGAAGTAATTATAGCTTTATGTTTAAAGGATTTGTAAATGAATGTAAAAAATCAAAATACTCAAATGTTTAATTTGTCTATTCATTGAAGAGAAGTGAAAGAATTCTGAAAAGAGGCAAAAAGAAAATACAAGAGGGATGTTACATTCAACACGCTAACTCCGTTACATGTTTTTCTCGTGTACCCAAGTAATGGTTTGGATAACACGTGTTTTCCAGTGTCATTCTTCACAGCATTTGTTAGAGAAATTACGTTGGTTGACCTCCCGCATTATCCCTATTTTTTCTATTAACACTTCACAAAAAACGTCGATTTAAATTTTTTCATTCGTCTTAGAAATAATGTCTCGTGATTCCCAGCTCTTTTATACAAAAAATTGATTCAATAATTGCAAAATAGATGCAAACCATAAATTAATTTGAATAGTATTAATTATAATAATAAACGAAATGATTTTCTAATCAATAGTTGAAGAAGTATGATTGGTTTTTATTTGTAAAATATATCTTATCTCATAAATATTCTCGTAATAATTTCAAAGAAACCTATATATTTTAACAAATGACACATGATTGTACAAAGATCACTTTTATCTGTAACTTAGCCGCCCCTAAAAAGTTGAGGAAAGACATTCCACACATGTTCATTGATGCAGTGCTTAAGTATTCATGAGAATCGAATAGTAGTGTTTCTTTAAAATGAAAAATATTTATGTCTGACATGATTGAATGAAACCCATGCACATAAATTTTTCATATATTTATTTAAGAAAGTTAAGAGTATAACACATTCATTTTCTAGATTTGTTACTACTCAGAAATTCGTCATATTGCTCCAAAAACAAATGAATTTTTATTTCTTTCATTAATTATTATTTCCAACGAAATTAAATCTCACAGTTCGAATATTTCAATGATTATTCATTAATTAAGGAGGAAATAATTAATATTCAACGTCGTAAAATTGAAAAGATGAGGAAGAGAAGCTTGATGTATTCTGTGCTAAAATATTACCACCATAAAAGTCGAGTTAGGAGGAAGTGATGACTTTTAGGTACAGATAAATATTATGGTGTAATATTTATAGAACAATATAACACTGACGTAAGCTACCGTTTAAATTTTTTTTTTTCGTTTCACAAATCAATTTTTTATTTTTTCTGGTATGAGTTAAATCATATTGATTTGTAATGCTAACATTTCTATTTTAATATTGTTTATTTATGTATTTTTGCTAATGCTAAAATGAAATTACATCTGTAGTCTTTTGGATATTTATTTGTTTTAATATCAAAGCATGAATTTAAATGACTAAGATTTAAGTTATTTCTTCCACGTGTCATTTTATCTTTTTAACTCTTAATTTCGTACGTTCAGTTTTTTATATGCTTAATAATATGATAAACATGCAGGGTATTCAAGTTTTATCTATTTACATTTTTTGCTACAATGCTTGTTGCTATCATGTGTAATATATCGTCTCTCATATATTCTTTTGCTAATCTCAATCTTTTTCCACTATAAAATTTCATGATAGTTTACGTTGTCGTTATGTTTATTGCTAAGCTTCGTCAGCGTATGTTACTCTGATGTTGCAAAGACCTCAAACGCGCTGTGCTTGGTTGCTTTTAAGTTACTTGTATTTCCTCGACGCACCCAATATATATTTCTCACCATAAAATATCTATCTTGCTCCTTCACTTATGTACACACGTTGTTTTCACTTCTTCTTTGTGCCTTCACATGCTTAGCTAGTCAGTTTTTGTTTGCCAAGTACACGCGAAAAAGCCTCCTTTCGTTGTCATATACATTTTTTTTTCTTTACATGCATGTTGTTAAACAAACCCGGTGGTATTCTACTGAATTGCTGAATTATTATTAAATATACTAATAACTTCAATTTTATCATTATTATAAAATAAGCATAATTATTTATTTATAAGATGAATTGATTATTTTGAATAATCATTAATTTTTTATTTCTAGCATAAAAAGAATTTTAACTACCCTTCTTCGGGCACTGAAAGAAATGAAATAGTTGGATTTACTATGTAATGTTTATTTTCCATTTGAAAGCTTTTAGTTGAGTCCTTTTATATTAAAAGAAGGATTCAATTAACATTACATAGTTAATCCAACTATTTCGATTTTTTTCAGTGTAGCACAGAATAATATTTAAGGTAGAGAAAGGTTATTTGGTGATGGACTCTTGAAAGTCTTCCAAAACGTTACCTATGGACGCAGTAACGCAGAATGATGCAACCAGTTCACTAATAAGGTGGACATGGTGACATATCATTACGCAAAATTGCGTGCATTGATAATGTTTTAGAAGACTTTAAAGAGTATATTATCAAATAACCTTTCTTTACCCTACTTCTTGAGATACACTAAAATAAATTGATAGATATAGAAACAATATTGGACTCTTTCGATTAACTATTTAACCTTTAACATCTATCGTATTACTACCGTAGTAATATTTCACTAATTTATACGATTAAGATAGTTGTTTTAGCTATCTAGATCATTACAATGGCTATCCAAATAATTAGAGTCGTCATAAGGATTGATGTGATAGCAATCTATTTCAGCTATACTTTGGATTGCTCCTATAACAATATATTTTCAGTGATAGTAAAAGTTATCTTGCAAAATAGGAAAATTTTCCCTTTACTTCTATTCCATAAGTACTTTGTTCTTCTCTTGCAGAGTAAATTTCATTTTATTTGTATACAATGAGAAAAAATTTGGTTAAATGAAAGAATTGTTTATTTAATCAATAAAAGGAACTTAAAGTATCCTCAAGATGATATTTTATTTAATCTAATAGTATTGTTATCAAAAACACATTTTGCCATTTTTCTCAATGTTAGAGGAGAAGGTTGGATTATGGTCCAGTCTTTAATATGGTCCATTTGTTTATTATCCGAGCACAGTGCGTCTTTTATCAGCTAACCCACAAATATATTGAAAGGTGACTTCTTGGCTATAAACAGAAACTTCAAAAAGCAACAATTGATGATAACTTAACACAATAAAATGTGATTGAATAAAAACGAAAAGTAATCCATAATCCTACCTTCTCCTCTGCACAAGTTTGAAAATAAATGACATTTTATTCATTTGAGTACATAAAATGATTTTCATCAAATGTTCATAATTTTAAAAGAATATTTCATTACAACTGTTTGAAATTTCGACGTTAATAATGGAATGATATATTTTTTTGTATAAAGTAAATTTTTTCTTCAGTGTAGAGTATGATGATTATCTTAAATAGCAAGGAAATTTTTACTCAATCCTTTTCTCCATGTAGAAATTTAAAAATTAAGAATCTTTTTTCTAATTACTTACCGTATTTTCCATTACAAATAATACGATTTTCAAGATTACACTTGGATTATTTTTATAACTTTTCCTCTGAAAGAATCATGACGCAAGTGCTGTCTCGCCGTCTTCTCGGTGCAGACAGCCTGGCGTCGATTTGAGATTGACCTTCAGTTACATACATGTGAATATGATAAAATTGCGCTCTTTTACATTATTCCTAATTTTACTTAAAACAAAACGTATAAAGTCACTGAGAAACTAAAATTTTTAGATTTTAAAATAATTAAGCGTTACGATAAGTGAAGACTTCTCTATCTCTGATTGAACTCCGATAAAGAAAGTCACGCTTTCGTATCAAATCTCAATTTAACTGTATAAAACTCATAAACTAATTTAATCAAAAAATAATTTATATCTAAGAATAATCAAAATATTTAGAATTTTCTTGAAATATCTCGAAATGTGCAATTTTATCTTTAAGCTTTCTCCAGTAATATCAATAGTTGTAAATAATATTTTTTTTTATTATAATTATGATGATTACTTACAAGTAATTTAGTGATATATTAAATTTAGAGAAGTAATTTTAATATAAATATATACATAAATTGAGAGTTAATTTATATTGGAAAGTAATCATGGTTATCTAAATAAATATACCACGAGTCATTGAATACTATAATGCGTTTACATTTACCATGTCCTACGTGATACATATCCTAAGTTAATGGAGTACAGATATTACGATCAGTAATCGAATAGCTATGCATGAATAAAAAACTTTAAAAACTGATAAAAACTTAAGTAAGCTAGCAGGGCATGACTTTATCATTAATGTTGTAATATGATTAA
Organism: Chelonus formosanus; assembly: GCA_028641665.1. Classification (NCBI taxonomy): domain Eukaryota; kingdom Metazoa; phylum Arthropoda; class Insecta; order Hymenoptera; family Braconidae; genus Chelonus; species Chelonus formosanus. The sequence continues at coordinate 5,755,702 of CM054006.1, read as the reverse complement.
AATACTGTTAATAATATATTAATTCAATTTTTTCTAATAATTTTTTTGATAATATGCAAAATTAAAAAAGAAAAAACACCTTCGATAACCACAACTTCATGAGTAATTAATCAGAAAAAAAATAATTTAAATATGAATTATAATTTAATAATAATAATGATAGCAATGATGAAGAAACTTAATAAAAATTTAATGACATTAATGATATCAGAGTTAATCAGGCTGCGGCTACAAGAGGTGTTGTGGCTGCAATCTGTGTTAAGTGGGTAATTCCCAAGATCAGCATCCACGAAGAATTTTTCACTTATTAAGAATTTCTTTGATATAATTGCGTAGGTTGAGATACGAAGAGTAATGTCCGTCCGGATAATGTTTGTTTCCCGGATGTAAATATGCTTCTATCTCATCCCCCGCATTTCCTTATATCCTTAAGTGTTTAAATTAAGTTGCGTACTCAAAACATTCTTCCATCTTTAACTGATAAAAAATAAAATGAAATAAGAAAATGATTTTAAAATATTTAATATTAAAAAATAATTCAGAAAGTTTAAAATCGAGATACTCGAAATGTAAGCAGTACCAATCCCTTGACTGAATAGTGAAGGCCCTTTTTTACCTTTGCGTCTCATAAATGTCGAGATGCTGTTTCAATAGCGTGCCTACAACCGATTATTTTCCGCACGGGCCATTTTTTGCTCCTCAATCGTGGCTAGACGGCTTCGCTCATGCCTCTATCTAATTTTGCTTTCTTCTCTTCTTTTTACATTCTCAATCGTTTGATGAAATTTTTTTCTTATTTTCTATCTATTTAACATCAATAAATCATTCCATGAAAAATAAAAAAAAAAGATTCCTTTTCTACATTTATTATTGTTAATATTTCACAAAACTGATAAAATTCTTTGATGAAATATTCATGAAGTGTCATGTATATGACTTTACAAACACTCGTTGAAGATAATTTAATCATAATTTTAGTCTTGTTATTAGCGAGGAATTGAGAAAGTATCAGTGAAAAAACTGATATGCTACTACGTTAAGTGAATAGAGATTTAAACATAGTGTCAGCACAGCAGCATATAATAGGGTAAAAGTTTTGTTTGCTCTTCCATGAATATGTAAATTTATCGAAGACACACTAAGAGTTACATAGCTGGTCTGACGGGATACCAGATATCTGTAACTATAGCACTAACGAACAGACCGCCAACATCAGGTGATTCTTCTTTATTCCTCTTTTATAAATCGTGAAAGTTATATTGAAAAATATGCACTTACCATAGTAGCTGTGCTGAGTTGTTTAAATTGTTTTTTTACATTATTTTATCTTCAATATTATTTTGGAGATTTTCCCTTCAGCAAACTATTACTTAATAAGATAAAGATTAAGAATGACAGAATTTTTAGAAAAATTTATAATGCATTATTGTTTTTAAATAATTTTTATTTCTGTGCACGGTAAATTGTAGTGTTTTATGTTAAAATATTAGAAGCGTTTTAATATAACGTCACTCATTTAATTAACATTGTCTCGATTTTGAAACACTAAAAACATTTTAAATGAGTCATATTAAAACACTTTTTATATTTTAAAATAAAACTAAAATTTACAGTATTGGTTATTCAATATTGCCAGCTAAAGTAAATGGTTTTAAATTAAATTTTAAAAACCTTTGGAGAATATATACACAAAAATTATTTTATAGTAATTCTTACTAGTTAATTTATAGTACAATTTATTAAGTTCTTTTGTAGTAAAAATATTAAATAATATTTATTTAAATTAAATTTGAAAAAATCGTAAATATAACTAAAAAATTTAATAAAAAATACTCTTTTGGTTGGTAAAAATTACCAAAAAAGTAAAAATTTACCAATCAAAATAAAACTTTTTACCAATTTTTTTTTTGGCTAGTAAATCTTACTTTAAATCGATTAGTAAAAATGACTATAAAATTTTTCCCATGTACCATGGAAAATTAAACATCAACATAATAATATCATTTAATTTTTATCATAACCGGAAACATCATGAAATAAATGATTTAATTCTGATTCATCTTTACATTGGAAAATACAATCACCATAGATAAAGTTGGATAAGCTATGATTCGTGGTAAATTATCAAATCAAAATATTGCATTTTTAAGTAATCGATCAAATTACGTAATAGTGTCTTTTATCTGAATTGTTAGAAATGAAAGAACTAAACTTTAATTTAAAATAAAAAAAAATTCTATCTACTCCATGTAGCATGGCTGTATCTTTTTTATTTCTTAATATTATCTCATATAAGATATATCTGTAGGTCTTGATGCAAGTAAAAACGAAAGAATTCAAGTACTAAAAAAAATACAGATAACTTACAAGGCTTGGTGGATAGGAATAGAAAAAAGAGCGGAGGAGAATAATGAACAGATGGTCGATGATATAATTATAAGAAATTCTTTCCAATGTTTTATGATCATTTGTTTATTTAATTTTTCATTTTTAAGCTTCATCAAAGTTTTTAAAACAACTTTCATCGTTAGACATAAAAAGATATGAAATAAGTCAAATATTTTCTCAAAGATAAATTCTTTTAATTACAGGTCATTGGTATTATTAGTATCAATAGCAATATGGCAAATCACCGACACTGCAGCCAAATATGTAAGTAATAAAAAATTAATTATTAATTAAAACTTTTTCATTTGCTCAATCAAAATCAAAGGTAAAAATTTTTTGTTACAATCGTGTATTTGCTAATCTTATGTAAAAGGGCTTGAAAGTAGATTTAATCATGACCTTGGAGGAATAAAGTTGCAAGTGTATAGCAGAAAAAGAAGGAAAATAAGATGAAATAGGAGGAAGAATGTCTCGCAGCCTGAACGAGTCCCGCCGGCATTCTTCTAACTTTTATTACCTTCCCACATAAACGCCAATAAGCTGCAGCTTCGAGTTCATTCGATCACTGTTTCCCATTCTTATTTTTTTTACCAGCAACACTAACTGTACGAAAAATCATTCATTAATATTTACATTGAATTATAGTTTATATAAAAAATAAAATATCCTAAATGACAATTTTTTATAAAACATAAAAGTTTAATGACTTGCACGTAATTGAATTATTAAAAAGCAATTTTGTTGTATTACTAAAAAATGCCATAATAAAAGTAATCAATTCAATATTAAGATGCATCATAAAAGAGGCCGTAAGTAACATAATGATATAAAAATGAGTAAAAAATTTTTGTACATACACCACGTTTGATATTCACCTCTTCATAGCATTAAATTCAATTTTATGCCACGAATAAGCATGTGGCTAAAAAAAAAAAAATTTAATTTTATTCTGAATATATTGATGACTAAAATATGTAGTACGTGTTTGTGGTGATTGAATCATCTTCATCTGTTTAATTATTGGTAAACATAACGCAATAGTGTTTGACAAACTGTGACTCAGAGTTAATTTAGTACATCGAAGTCAAGGAAAATAATTATTTCCCCTAAAGGCAACTAATCTTTTATGATAATAAAATCATTACATGTCTACGCTATGTAACTTAATTTTATTTATGACGTGTTTCAGCATCATATTAAATTTCGACATGGTAAACATAGAAGAAGACACACGGAAGGATATCTTCCAAGCAGTTTTGTGACAGACAACAATGATCCTGAAGAAGGACTTTGGGGAGCATGGTCAACACCAAGTTCATGCTCTCGATCCTGTGGTGGTGGTATTGCTTATCAGACTAGGCATTGCTTGGATATTGAGTGAGAATTATAGCCTTGTTATTTTTTATTTAAATATTTTTACATTTCCAGTACCATTAATTTCTAATTTCATCACTTCAAAATCAGATATAACTTATTTTAAAATCAGATTTCATTGATTATTTATGATGATGAAAATTTTTAATTAATTTAACAGATGGATTATGATAGTTTGGTGATAGTATGAAGAAGACATGAAATTGAAAAATTTGTGAAACAAAAGATTATGAAAAGAAATTAATCGCCAGCAGTGCATGAAAGAATCACACGAGTGTGGTGGTTTGTTTGAAATATTATTCACTAGAAACCGGTTTTGTCAGTAACCCAAATTTAATAGCGACCTCCTAGCAACTCTCGTGCAAAAGAATTGAATTATTAAGAAGTAAAATAGAATGGAAGATTCAAACAATAATGAAAGAGAGGTGCAGAAAAAGGCCCCACTTTCAAAACATTTTCCATAGGAAATTTATAATTCATTTTCTTTTATTTCTTTCTTTCAAATTTTATTTTTATCCTATGGGATATAAATTATTTCTTCAAATAGATTTTGACAATGATTTAGAATAAAATTATGAATGCTACCGGTAAATATTGAATGAACTGCAAAAGTGTATAAACTACAGTTAATTTTCATTTTTAGATCAAAAGCCCTTCAACTTTGCTAAAATTGTTTTGAAACTTGATTTTTATTTTTCGTTTACAGTAGCAATGGTTATGACAGGTGTACAGGAGCAAAAAAAAGATTTTTTTCGTGTAATATCCAAGTAAGTGAGCTGAAAAAGAGTTATAATTCATAAAATAATAATTATATTCAATAGTCAAAGAGATTTATCGATTGAATGAACTTTTATCATAGCCATGCCCCAATCCAGTAGACTTTCGAGCTGAACAATGTGCTGAGTTCAATTCTAAACCTTTCGAAGGTGTATTTTATGAGTGAGTATTAAAAAAAATAATTTAAAATTATTAAATCAACATTACACATACAAGTACTCTTGAATACCATATGTTGATGTTATGGTCGGAGTGTGTAAATTTGCAGTTCTTTGATATAAAAACATTGTTGGAAATAAAATGATTTTTTTATTGCAGATGGATCCCCTACACCGGTGCACCTAACAAGTGTGAATTAAACTGTATGCCTCGAGGCGAAAGGTTTTTTTACAGACATAAACGCAGTGTAATCGACGGTACGCCGTGTGATGTCGAAAAAAATGATGTTTGTGTGGAAGGAAAATGCATGGTAGGCATAGCTTAATTTTACTTTTTATGATTACTTTCTCCCCTTCTATCAGAAGAAATTACAATATTTATAAAAGTTCGAGAATGATATTACCCGTTACAATAATTCTAGGGAAAAAATAATCTAATTATAGTGAACCAGGGTGTATTTTATCTTTCAACCTTTCATTAAAATTTTTTATCACCTTTATATTTTGTAAAAACATCACGAAGATGAGTAAATTTGATCAATTTCATGGTACCAAAAAATTTAATTCAGTAGATTGGTGTAATGAATTTTTATATGATTTTTAGACAGTGGGATGCGACATGATGTTAGGCAGCGATGCACGAGAAGATGCTTGTAGAGAATGCGGTGGTGATGGTTCCGATTGCAATACTGTCAACGGCTCCTTCGAGACCAATGACCTTCAAGCCGGTAAGTAAATCTTGAGATTAGTCTTATGACCTTTTCCCACACTTTATAAGCATACATAGCTTTGTTATTCTAATTTTTATCTTCATATGCTTGGTTCATTTCTTCTAGGATATATTGACATACTCCTTATCCCTGAAGGGGCAACAAATATAGTTATTAAAGAAATCGCACCATCCAACAACTATCTTGGTAAAACTTTTCATTCAATTCACTTGTTTTCTAATACTGTATTCATAAATTACCGGTATATCATGTATATTATTGAGATTAATAAGATGATTAAATAGTAATTTTTCTATTTGAATGTAACTAGCAATTCGTAATACAACGGGTCATTATTATCTAAATGGCAACTGGAGAATAGACTTTCCCCGAAGCATAAAATTTGCTAACACGATATTTCATTATTCAAGAGATCCACAAGGTTTCTCTGCACCAGACATGATTACAGCTTTAGGACCAACTAATGAAGCAATTTATGTAGTGGTAAATACGTATAATTATTATCTACTTATTTACGAGTCATGTTGAAGAATATTCAATGTTTTCTTTTACAAAAAGAAACTCTAAAAAAATTTTTTCTCCCATTTAAAGCTACTTTACCAAGATCGAAATGTTGGGGTTCAATATGAATATAGTATTCCTAAAAAATTAGCACCTCAAGCTGATCCAGATAGTTATACTTGGACTGCTGATGAATTTTCTGAATGCAGTGTATCATGTGGTGGAGGTAAAATTTTGCAATTATTTTTTAATACTGTTATTATTTTCGTTGAAACAAGTGTTAAATCGTAAAAAATGAATAAACAGGTTATCAATCTCGACAAGTAATGTGTATCCGACGTCGTGATAATGAACAAGTTGACGACCATCTATGCGATCTGCAGTTGGAGCCAGATGATACTCAATCTTGCAATGAAGAAGCGTGTCCACCTCAATGGGTTGAAAGCGAATGGACCCCGTGCAACAAACTTTGTGGTGAGGGCGGTGAACGTACGAGAGAAATCAAGTGTGAACAAATCATCGCTGGTGGTATACCCACCGTTGTCGATGACTCTGTGTGTATCGAGAAAGTCGGTGTTAAAAATGAGACCACCCAGAAATGTAATGAAAATGTTGAATGTCCTATGTGGCATATCGGACCTTGGAAACCAGTAAAACTTATTTTATTTTATTGAATTAAAATCCGGACTTGTAAATAACAATCACAATATTAATTACAATTATTTTATTATGCAGTGTGATCATCTATGTGGAAAGGGTAAACAAACAAGAAAAATAACATGCTATAGGAAGAATGAATCGGGTAAAATAGAAGTTTTACCCAATTCCTCATGTGAAGGTGAAATACCAGAAAGTGAAAAGTCCTGTGAGTTGAGGCCATGTGCAGGACTTGATTGGGTTGTATCTGAATGGAGTGGAGTAAGTTTATTTATTTTACATCTCTTAAATAAATCTCAGAAAATGGCTCTTTATGCTGTTTTTCTTCTAGCAATTATTTTTATGGTGTTTTTATTATTGTTATTAGTGTAATGATAAATGTGGACTAGTTCAAGAAACAAGAACAGCCCATTGTACAACTCAGGATGGTACAGTTTATCCAGATGATAAATGTGATCCCGACAAAAAGCCTGAATTAACACGAGAATGTGAAAGTGTTAAGGACTGTGAATACCAATGGTATACGACTCAATGGAGTGAGGTAATTTACAATTTTTTTTAAATTATGGAATTACATTGGATGACAATATATAAATAAGACTATATATTATAGTGCTCAGCAAAATGTGGAAAAGGCGTACAAACCCGTATAGTTTTTTGCGCTACCTTCGAAGATGAAACGACTCTGAAAAAAGTGTCAGATGACAATTGTGATGTTGCAAAACGTTACAATGATACAAAAGAATGTACTGCCGACATAGTTGAGTGTAAAGGTGAATGGTTCGCTGGGCCGTGGAGCAAGGTTTGTTTTTGCTGATATTGATTGATTTTATCTATTTTATGCATCATACATCATGCGCATTATTACAGTGTTCGAAACCGTGTGGAGGCGGCGATATGACTCGAAAGGTAATATGTATGAAGAACAACATGAGTGTTTCAGTAAGTGAATGCGATGAAGATTCTATCATGTTTTCGACTGAAGAGTGCAATAAACATCCTTGTAGTGAAGGTAGTAAATTGAGAAAGTTTTTTATTTTATTTATTACTCTACTGCCACTCAGATCTTTTATATGTTTTTTATTTGCAATAAGAATGCCAATTTTTTTATTATTTATTTAAGTTAATACATTTTTATAGACGAAATTCTACCGGTAGAACCCATGATGAGTACCATTCCACCCGACGAAGATGATGAATGTGAAGTATATGAAGATGAAGATTATGTTACGATGACTTCAATATTAACAAGTGATGAAGATGAACAAACTGGCTCAACAGAATCATCAAGTGATGTTAAATCATCTATGGATACTGATTCTACAGTTTCTGATGACATTATGCTGAGTGATTCTCCACGTGGAGATACAGCACCTACAGATATTGGAAGTGGTTATGGAAGTGGAGAAGGCGACGACGACGATATCCTTAGTACTCTTTTTACTAGTATTCCGGTATCAGGCAGTGATTTATCTACCTTCGAAGGCAGTGGAGCATCTGTCGATGATAAGCTTACAACTATAGATGTAAGCAGTATTGAAACTGTGAGTACTTCATCAGAAACTTCTGTAGGTATTACTGATACCACAGAAAAATCGACAACCATAGAATCATCGAGTTACAGTGGTACTACTGATGTTACATCCGATGAAACTTCCTCTGTCACACAGCAATCGTCCTCTAATGAAACATCATCAATATTTTCAACTTTGTTCTCACCATCTACTTTATCATCATTATTTTCCTCACCATCAGATTCGAGTAGTGAAACAGAATCATCCGAATCTTCTAGTTCTTCACCTTTATCCACTGACAGCATAATGACTGATGGCTCCACAGTTTCATCTGCATCAGAAATAACTGACACAACAAAGTCAACATCTGACTCATCTTCAGATGTGACATCAACTGATGAAACACAATCATCAACTGTGTCATCCTCAGATACAACACTATCAACATCTGAATCATCTACAGTATCATCTTCTGATGAAACAGAATCAACGCCTGAATCCTCTACAGTGTCATCCTCGGATGTAACATTAACTGACATGACGGAGTCAACAATGTCAACATCTTCTGATGAAACAGAATCAACTTCTGAATCTTCAACAATGTCAACATCTTCTGATGAAACAGAATCAACATCTGAATCGTCTACAATGCCTTCTTCAACTTCAGATACGTCATCAACTGATGCATCACAATCAACATCTAAATCATCTTCAGATGAAACATTAAGTACAGATGCAACAATAGAAACAAGTGATTCTACTTCTGATTTTGATTCTTCCGAAATTTCGACTACAACAGATGGATCAACAGCAGGAACCACTACAAAATTGCCTTTCAGTATTTTACCTATAGATGGAGAAAGTGAAATTGAAAAACCTCATGAAGGAACAACAAAATTGCCAACAAGTGATATAACTTCTGAATCGACATCACCGGACATCAGCACTACTGAAGTCTCAGGTTCTACCGAGTCATCTATGATGACAACATCATTTGAAGATTCCACAACAGCATCTGGCAGTACCGATATATCTTCAAGTACATCAGAAGAAACAACTTTATCAGAAATTACAGATTCATCTCCATCTAGCACAATAGAATCTGAAAAAATGACAGAGTCCGGTGAAACAATGGAAACAACAGAATCAATGGAAACATCCACTGCCGTTGGATCCAGTACAATGACAAGTGAATTAGAAGCTTCATCTGTATCAGAAGAGACAAGTCAATCAAGTGTTAGCACAGAATCTAGTGTGTCTACTGAATCTGTAACAGATGTATCGAGTACTTCTACTGAAACTTCAGTATCTGGCGTTACTGATATGACTGATGAAGAAGATACAGATTTGACCAGCAAATCAAGTGTATTAGATCTATTTACTACAGCTAATCCTCTCAGCACAGCAATTGCCAAAGAGCACAAACTTCGAAAATGCAAAATTAAGAAGAAAAAGAAGACTTGTAAAACTTCTACATTTGGTTGTTGTTACGATGGTATTAGTGAGGCTCAAGGACCGTTCGGTAAAGGTTGTCCTACACCTGAAACCTGTGCTGAAACTAAATTCGGATGTTGTCCAGATGGTGTTTCTGTTGCAACTGGACCTAATAATGATGATTGTCCATCATCGCATTGTAATGAGACTCTTTTTGGTTGTTGTCAAGACGGAATAACTCCTGCTGAAGGTAACGATTTCGAAGGATGCAAAAAACCTTGTAATGAAACTGAATTTGGCTGTTGTCCTGACAAAGAAACACCTGCTAGTGGTAAAAATAATTATGGCTGCTGCAATACTACCGAACATGGTTGTTGTCCAGATGGAATCGAAGCTGCAAGTGGTCCTAACCAAGAAGGCTGTATAAAGAAATTAGAAGAAGATAATAAGACTGATTGTTCAAACTCTACTTATGGTTGTTGTCCTGACGGTCAAAAACCAGCTACTGGAATCAATTTCGAGGGATGCGGAGTTATTAACACCAAAAATTGTTCAGTTTCTTACTTTGGATGTTGTTCTGATAATATAACAGCAGCATTAGGGCCAAATGGCGAAGGTTGCCATGCTCCATGTGAATCATCGGAGTTTGGATGTTGTCAAGATCGAATAACTCCTGCTCATGGTCCTAATGGTGAAGGTTGTTGTTTAACTTCACCATATAAATGTTGCCCTGATAATATTCTTCCTGCACGTGGTCCAGATCTCTACGGTTGTGGCTGTCAATACACTCGTTTCCGGTGTTGCCCAGATAACACAACAGCTGCACGTGGGCCTAATAATGAAGGATGTGGGTGTGAATATACCACACATGGATGCTGTCCAAATAAATTTACTCCCGCAACTGGACCCAATTACGAAGGATGTCCGTGTTATACATATCAATTTGGTTGTTGTGCGGATGGAATAACGATTGCTAAAGGGCCGCGTGGTCATGGATGTAATTGTGAGACCACAGAATTTAAATGTTGCTCAGATGGAAGAACACCAGCAAAAGGACCGAACTTTGCCGGATGTGCATGTGATGCTTCTAAATATGGCTGTTGTCCAGATGGTGTTGAAGAAGCACAAGGTGAGCACTTTGAAGGATGCCGAACTGTGCCAACTCCGCCAGGCAGTGCTTGTTCACTTGCTAAAGATCGTGGATCATGTCGTGACTTTAGTGTTAAATGGTTCTTTGATACTGAGTATGGTGGATGTTCAAGATTTTGGTATGGTGGTTGCGAAGGTAATAACAATCGCTTTAATACTCAAGAAGAGTGTAGACAAGTTTGTGTCGAACCAAAAGGACGAGGTAAATTAATAAATCATCTTATCTTTAAACGATAAGATTTTTTTTCAAGTTAAAAGTTTTATAATAATATTAATTGAATTATAGATGCTTGCTACCTTCCAAAAAGTACTGGTCCATGTGAAGGATATCATCCAATGTGGTATTACGATAGTGAAAGAGAGCAATGTGGCCAATTTATTTACGGTGGCTGTCTTGGTAATGATAATAAATTCGAGACCCGAGAAAAATGTGAAGACCTCTGTGTTATTCCTGATGACATTGGTACTATTGAATTTAATTAACATTAGACTAATAAGTAAAATTTTTGAACGTTAACATTTAAATTTTTATTGTAGATCCTTGTGAGTTAGAGAAAGAAAAAGGTCCATGCGATGGTAATTATACTCGTTGGTACTTCAACAAAGAATCTCAAATATGCGAACAATTCCAATATGGAGGCTGCAAACCCAATACAAATAACTTCCCGACTGAAGCTGCTTGTCATCAACAATGCCTTCAACCGGGCCGCCGACGTGGTAAGTCATGTTTTCATTTTTTTAAATACCGTATGATATGCAATAATAATTATGTAAAAGTGAAAAAAAATAAAATAATTCTTGAATTGCGATGAATACTTTTATTATCATTCAAGAAATACGATTCAATGATTTTTCAGTAATTAACGAAGTTTGTATATTGGAAAAAGATCCCGGACCATGTTCAGGATCTTTGCTGCGTTGGTATTTTGATGAAAAAGTTGGAGCTTGTAGGCAATTTGTCTATGGCGGTTGTAAAGGCAACGGCAATAAATTTCGCACACGCGTGGCGTGCGAACGACGTTGTCTGGTTCGAGGTACAAGCAAAAATCAAAGCTTCACACTTGAACTGATAACTAGCCAATTTTCGTAACACGCTGAACACAAAAATTGTAATGCTGTATTTTTCGTTGAATTAATTTTTTTCTGTAGAATTTTTCAAATTTTTCGACACTACTTTATAATATCGACATTGAAGGTGGTGGTTTTAAAATTCGTACACGTATTATATTAATTTTACGATCCATTTAATTGATAAAATTAATTATACTTTCATCGACCGTTGCCTTTCACATAATTGTTTTTAATGCCTATATCAGTTCCCTGATAAAATATGAAATTCCAAATATTGATTTTTATTCAATATTATCGTAACAAATAATTTATATTGCACCATTAGCTTTTTATGCATGTTAAAATATTATTTGATAAAATGATACAGATTATTGTTTACTGCCACGAACTGAGGGTAATTGCACAGAAAAATATCCTAAATGGTACTTTGATCCATTGGAAAATCGATGCATGCCATTTTATTACACGGGATGCAATGGAAATAAAAATAATTTCGATACTAGAGAAGCATGTGAACTTGATTGCCCACCCAAGATTGGTAAGCATGAGATGTTTAAACGGCACGAATGTTACTTTCACTTATCAAATCTCACTATCACTTTGTCTTTTAATTAACAAATTATTTATGCTAATTAATAAATCTACATCCTGAACTAAACTATTAATTTAGTGTATAAGGAGAACGTGAATGCACAAGACTAACTCACTAACTGTCTCTTTAATACGTAGAATATCTATTTTAATCAAAACAGTAATAGAAGATTCTATTCATTAGTATAAATCAATTTTTATATTCGATTTTTTTCATCAGCCACTCAAACTTCTACTAGTAATTAGATACTTAATATTGATAAAAAAATTCTCATCATGATTTGTATTGAATAAATAATGAGCTTTTTAATCATTCAGAGCAAGATATTTGTCTTCTTCCGGCTGTGCTTGGAAAATGTCACAATTACACTCAACGATGGTACTATGATTCCTTCGAAAAACGTTGTCGACAATTTTATTATGGAGGATGTGAAGGAAATGAAAATAATTTCCTCAGTGAACAGGAATGTTCTAACCGCTGTGAAACCTCAGGCACTCCACCGCCAACTCAACCTCAAAGATTTTCGCCAGGTAAATAGAAAAAAAAAAAATTCTAGAAAATTATTAACAGTGATTATTAATATCTTCATATATTACAGCAATGTGTTTCCTTCCATATGAGCATGGACCATGTACTAATGAGCAAACCAAGTGGTTTTATGACAGCCGAGACGGTACATGTAAGCAATTTAATTATGGAGGTTGTGCAACTAATGGGAATAAATTTGAATCTCTTGAAGAATGTGAATATCGCTGCGGCAATATACAAGGTATGTAATTATAAAGTTTAAATTATATAATAGAAGTTAATTTCCATTGGAAATTATATTTTTATTCTTAATAATAGATGTATGCAGTATGCCGAAAGTGATAGGACCTTGCAGCGGTTCATTAATGCAGTTCTATTATAATCGTGATACTGACACTTGTGAAGAATTTGAATATAGCGAATGTGGAGGCAATAAAAATCGATTCCAAGACCGTGAAACTTGCGAATCTAAATGTAAACGAAGACCAGCAGTTATTAGACCTGAACCTCCTACATCAGCACCAACACCATCTTCTGAAATTGTACCTAGTAGCCCTATATGTACAGCTCCAGTTGACGCTGGATCATGTAATCTAGATATTACTGCTTATTATTATGATTCGAGAACTGGTGTTTGCCAAGCTTTCTTATATGGCGGATGTGAAGGAAATGCTAACAGATTCCAAAGTGAAGAACAGTGTGAACGACTTTGTGGTCGCTTCCAAGGCCAAGGTAATAAAATAATCTTTTTATGGAATAATTTTTTATAAGGTCAGTAACACTAATACATTTGTAAATTTAGAGGTGTGCAATCTTCCCATGGATAGTGGGCCATGTAGAGGCTCGTTTGCTAAATATTACTATGATTCAAATGCAAGAATTTGTCGAACATTCTACTATGGTGGATGTGACGGAAATGCTAATAGATTCAGTTCAGTTGCTGAATGTGAATCAGTTTGTCTACATCGTGAAGAACCTACTCCCCTTGGCAACAACACAGGACTTTCTCAACTCGGTAAAAATTAATGTCTAAACTTTCAAAAACCTGTCATGTAATTTAAAAAACTATAAAATTAACAAATGGTTTGAGAATGCTTACAAATATAATTTTACCAATAATTTAGCTATTTGTCATGAACCAGTGGATGTTGGATCTTGTCTAGCTGGTAGTTTTAAAAGATTTTATTTTGATGAAGAACGTCAAACTTGCATGGGTTTTGTATATACTGGTTGTGGTGGGAATCGTAACAGATTTAAGACATTTGAGTCTTGTATGAATACCTGCTTTAGATGTGAGTGTTTTACTTATTTCTTTCTTCCATTTTTCGGACTATTGTTGAATAATAATTTGATTAACCATAAAAATAATAATTATTTGCATGTTTTTTTTTTGTAACATCTATTTTGATTAATCGTAGCTTCTTAACTAATAAAAATTATATAAAATTAATATATTTTATTTTTTCTTCATCTAGCCGTTAATAATGAGCTAAGTCCAGAAAGAAATGAAACAAAGGATCCATGTAGCGATCGGGAAGACCAATGTAATGTTATTCAATGTCCTTATGGTAAAGAGGCCTTTGTAGATGAACAGAACTGCGAGCGCTGTCGATGTGTTAATCCTTGTAGAAGCGTTCAGTGTTCTGACGATTCTCAATGTTCAATAACTTTAGTAGCTTCACCTAGTGGAGGAACAGAGTACAGAGCAGTATGCCGTACAAGTAAATATTTACATGATTTTATATTATTTTTAACTAAATACAAATATTTTTTATAATATATAACTAATATTTTTTAGCAACAAAACCGGGACAATGTCCTCAAGTATCGAATAGTACTAGATGTGAAAGAGAATGCTCAAGTGATGCAGACTGTCCACAAGATTGGAAATGTTGTGATAATGGTTGTGGTACATCATGCTTAGAGCCAGCACTTGAACAACCACCTCCAGTACCCGTTCACAATATTACTGCACCACCGTATGGTGCTGAACCAGCTGCAATTCAACAACCAGAACAGCCTCATGTTAGTGGCGAAGAAGGCGGTTACGTTCAAATGAAATGTATCGCCACTGGTAATCCTAAACCTGTACTAACGTGGAAAAAAGATGCAACAGTAGTAAGTATTTAACTTATACTATCTAGTACATAAATTACTGAAGTCGAAAAATAATAAAATAATATTTTTATTAGATTAACGTATCAGAACCTAGAAGAAGAATTTTAAGTGATGGAACTTTAGAAATTATCAATTTATATAGTTATGATAGAGGTATTTACATTTGTATAGCTGATAACGGGCTTGCACCACCAGTTAAAACAGAATATCAATTGGAAGTAACAGGTAAATTTTTTTTAATTTATATATTTTCATGGTGTAGGAAATTGTTTGTAGTCTTGTATTTAACAAAAACTGTAGTGAATTAATTTTACATAACATTTATTAATGTACTTGAATGTATACTAATTGAATTTGTTTGGCATGTGATTGTTTCTCGATACACTAGAACCTCATGATCGTTCAGCTGCGATCGTTGGTGAAACAAATTCATCTATAACAGTAGCTATGAATTCTCCAACTGTGTTACATTGTTATGCTATGGGTTGGCCACGGCCTTCTGTTACTTGGTGGCATGGTGAACGCTTACTTCCACTTTCCTCAGAATCTTACGAACAAGACTCTGAATACACCTTATTAATCCGTTCAGTTACTATAACAAATCTTGGTATATATACTTGTCAAGCATATAATGGTATTGAACGTCCAGCATCTTGGTCTATAATACTTCAAGCAATTGGTCCAGTTTATAATGTAAAACCTGAATATGCTGAGTATACTAAATATTTAGTTCAACCACCAAAAAGTCCTAACGTAGATAGACCACAATATCCTTATCGGCCTTCAAGACCAAATGAATCAGATACTTATTATCAAACTTATGTTCCAATTTACTCAGATAATAAACCTTATATCCCTCCAGTTGTCTCTCTAACTGAATCTCCTCCACAACCAACTGTATTGAAAGGTAAGAGGGCTATGTTCATGAAAGTTTATTTTACTTTACGCATTTGTCTTGTGCATCTATTTTTTGCTTTCGCATCGTTCTAGAGCTTTTAAAGTATTGCTACCATTGTAATAAATAAATTAAATTATCTCCAATTAACTTAAAATTATTTTTTAAAAATAGTACCAGTATCAGTGAATGTATCAACACCAAGCAATGAAGTTCAACAAGGAAGTCAATTTAGTATCACTTGCAAAGTTGATGGTTATCCAATTCCACAAGTATTGTGGTACAAAGACAATGATATTATCCGTACCGATGGAAGAGTCAGCATTTCCGGTAAGCATTCAAATTTATTAGATTTTATTTACCATATGTTTATAGCTATATTATTGAACATACATTTTTCTGTTCTAGAATCAAACACACTTGTTGTTGATAATGCTGGTTCCAATGATACTGGTGTATATCGATGTGAAGCCTATAATGCATACTCAAGTAGTTCAGATTATCTAAAAATATCTGTTCAAGGTATGTATTATTTTGAATTTTAAGCTTTTATAAATATTTAAATTTAAAAAAGATCACTTTTTACATTTATTTATTAATTACAGGTTCATATATTAGTGCAGATTGCATAGACACTAAATTTTTCGCACGTTGTGATTTAATTGTAATGGGAAAATATTGTCAACACCCATACTACGCAAAGTTCTGTTGTAGATCATGTACAGAAGCTGGTCAATTACCTGGTGGTTATCACAGTGTTAACAGTGTTGTTAGAAAAAAACGATCCATAGGACATTTCTAGGCAGATAGTCAAGTAGATATATTTAAAAAAAAAAGTAAAACTTGACGAATTTATTCAAACCCAATTTTAATAGTTCATTCAAGGCGTATGATTAAGAAATAAATTTCTTTGAAACGTCTAGAAAACTAAACTGCATTCAAATAAGTCTCGTTCACTGCCAAAGTCTCAGAACGTTTATACGTAGATACTCATTAGAAGCAAAGGATAATTTTGATGAATAATTATGACAATTTTTATAAACACGATCTGAAACTGATTAACTAGTCGTTAAGAAACTTCACATCAGTATTCTCTCAAGTCATACATAATTATATGAGAGATCATCAATACAGTTTTCATAATTACAGTTTTCCTCATATATCTTTCTGATTAATCATAACTAAATAATAGTGTCCATGTCCTGTAAGTACTGTTAACATGTCATTGGATTATTCAATATTTTATTATATTCTATAATAGCATAAAAATCATAGACAATATACATGGTTCAATTGAAATAATATCATAGTTGAATATTTTGAAGTTTCTAAAAGTAATATTCTTATAAAAGATGAGAAAAAGAGTATTATCGGTAATTCAAAGGTGAAAACAAGTTTTGATAAATATTTATTGATCGATGTTTTTAAATAAAATGATTATTTAACGTCCTGATTATTTACTAAAAAAATCACTAATGAGCATTTCATATAAAATTTTATCATAATATGTATAGAGATTTATAAGGTAATATTACAGCTTATTTAATAATTTTTTATGGATTAAATATATTTTATTTACATTATCATCGTTTTCATATAATATTGATAATACATCCAAACAATTTTGTCACAACTTGGAATTTGTTTATGCTAAAATATATTGAAAATAAAATTACGATTATAATAAATTTTAATTATTTGTTAAACATCTAATCATTCATATATTTTTAGTATAACAATAAATATTTATATGTCTTATTTGAAATTAGTGCCTTAAATAAATCTGTAAAGATATATAACAATATAAAATGCAATAATCTTATTTCTTAAAATGTAATATTTCAGATATGATAGTAGTAAAATAGATTTAGAAAATATTTATAGTTATAATGTTAGATTCGTAGAAACATGTATAATGTAAAATTAATTTATGTAATGAGATAAAAACTGCATGTTTTCGATAAATGATCATTTTTGGCAGCACAACAAACAGATTCTTTATTTCTCTATTTAAAAACATCTACAATTAAGATGATAAAAATGAAATAAAGGAAAAATTTGACTGTAGATCTATGATTTGAATAATATGTTTTCATAAATAATTTAGATCAATTACAGAGCAAAAAATCTTTGTTGTACTGTCGATTTTTTAGACGTGTGTTTTTTATATTTGGGATGCTTTATATATTATGTTATACTAATATTCTTTTTAATTAGAAATATAATTTGTTTCACTTTTATATATAAAAAATAAATATTTTTAATCATAATTAATTACAATAAGTTTATATTTATTGAAACATTTAAAGAATATATTATATAAAACAATTGATTTCGTAATAAAATATTAATGATGTCGAGTTTCTATAATATATTAAATTTAATACCAAAATTCAATAATCATATACCGATTTTTGTACCGTACAACGTCACTTCATTAAATGTATTTAAAAAAATTAGACTCGGATGTTTAGCAACTCATAAACATCCAAAAAGTTATAAATTTTTCAAAAGTGTTGCATCTATTAACAAAGAAAGAAGAAGGCAATTTCAGTATTCAAAACCATGGATTATTCATCCATTTAGTATTATCAGGTACTTGAATCTTGGTGAAATTATACAAATTTAATCATTATTTCGTAATATATTTTTTTACTTTTAGATTCTATTGGGAGATCATAATGACATTTACTTACATGATTTCTTTTATCACTATTCCATTCATGATAAGCTTTATAATTTTTGATTATGAAAAAATTCGTTTTGACGAAGTAAACCCTTTCTTGTATATATTTTTTTGGCTCGACATTTGTTTCAACTTAATCACAGGAGTTTATTATAAAAGTAAAAAAAGAATCAGTTTACTACAAAAGGAAATTTTTATGTTTGTAGAGTTATTTTAATCTCTTAATCCTAGTGAAAATTTGGTGTATAATGTAACAGGGGGGAATTTTTTTTTAAAGGAATTATCTTAAAAGTTTTCTTATTATTGACATCCTTACGTCATTGCCCTACGACCATATTTTTCATCAGTGGCGAAATATTCCCGGACCGAAATCTTCCGTCTTTATCGCTATCCTTAATTTCCTACCTGTGTTGAAAATTACAAGATTTATGACCTTTTATCGTTACATTTCTCAAATATTCGAGGTAAATGTTTGAATTTTACTGGACCTATTTATAATAATCTGGTATTTTACCAATTATTTTTTTTTCAGTATTTCCAAATAAAGGATTTAGTTTATCGTGTGACTAAAGTATTAATTCTATCATTTTATTTAATTTATTGGATGACATGTCTATTTTATCTTACTACCGTTCTTATCATGTACTTGAATCAAGTTTCAGTTGATGTAAATCCAATTTAATTTCTGCAAAGAGAGTAAATAGCAAATAAAATTATTTCATTCTTTTTTAGGAGTGTGATTGCTGGCTAGAAGATACTGTAAATAGAACTATTTCAATTAGATTTAAAAAAGCATTCTTCATTATACTTCAAAACTTCATGACAAGTGGTTTTAATGAAGTTGAAGCTGAATATACTATTCATACTATTATTTGTACTTTCATGATGATCATGGGCATTTTTTTTGAAGTATATGTAATCAGTATGTATCTATTCATTTAACTATAAAAATAAAATCATTTATCTGAAGCAATTTTTTTTCAGTTATGTTTCTTCAAATATATACCAATAAGAATGCATCTGAATACAGTTATCAAGAAATTATTAATCAAATCCAAGCATACACAAGACAAAAGCGAATGCCAGTTGACATGAAAAAACGTTTGGAAGCTTATTACTTTCATCGCTTTGGGAATAGTTACTTTAGAGAGAAGAAAATTTTATCGAACTTATCAAGTAGGTTATTATTTATTATAATTACTGAACTCAGAAATGATAATATTGCTATGCATAGATATATTACGTGAAGAAATTGCTCTACATTCCTGTCATCATCTTATAAAGAATGCCATTCTCTTCAGAAACACTCCAAAAAATATAATTACTTCTATTGTCTCTCAGTTAAGATGCGAGATTTATTTGTCTAATGATGTAATTATAAAAGCTGACAGCTATGGAGATTGTATGTTTTTTTTAGGGCGTGGAACAGTAGCAGTATTTACACCAACAGGACATGAAGTATGTTATTACAAATTAATAATGTTGGTCATTTATAAAAATATATAAATATAAAACTTGTCATATTTTATGATTTTCTAGATATGCCATTTAGAAGTGGGATCATACTTTGGTGAAGTAGCATTATTAGTCCAAGATCAACGAAGAGTTGCAACAGTTATTGCCACTGAAGTTTGTGAAGTATATAGACTTGATCGTCGAGATTTTCGGAGATATGTTGCTGTTCATTCCGAATTATTCGAAGAAATTGAACGAACAGCTACTGTAAGAATAGAAAAAGCAATACTCGTTGAAGAATATTATAAAAGAAATCCTGAAAAAAAATTTAAATAATGAAATATTTTAATCGACTATTAATTACCTTCAATAATAATGAGAGTGTATCTTTCCAGAGGTACTCAGGGTACTATGTTCATATTTTCTCTTTATTAAGAGTTATTTATGAAATCAATAAAGGTTTATAAATATAAAAAATATACCTATAATGGTTATTTCTATTCTGAGCTCTTTTTATTGTTGAACACAATATATATATATAATAGTCAAAGATTATTAGAATAAAAAATTCATTTCCAGAGTAGCATCTTTAAGAAAACTAGTCAATATATATTATTTTGTATAAAAAAAATTTGTTTATCATGTTTAGTCGATATGTTAACATGGAAAATGAGTTAATTTCAGAATAGAAGATTAATTAATAATTAACTAACATTGTAATTTCTGTAAATGATTGTAAAAATTCAGATTTGAACAAGTACATTGACTACTTTAATCTGTATAGCTATTTTTTTTTTTTTATATTATAAAACATTAATATTATTGAAAGAAAAAATATTTATTATTTTTTTCATGTAAATGTCAATATTTTTCAATCATAATAAAATATCTTTACACATATTTAATTCCATTTTCAAGTTCCCTAGACGATTAATTATATATAATAAAAAGACCCTGCAATGTTAAACATTTTAGCAGTATTAATATTATAAAGGACTTATCACTCTCAATATACACAAATCATAGTAAAAGACTTTATCAAACTGATGCTCTTTTCAAACGGAGACTTGTAGTACTTGAAGGCGGTCTGTAGCCTTGATAACCAGAAGGATCAAAAAGTTCAGTATTAGCGGTTCCAAGGCACGTACATGAGCACACACTCACACAATCATCTGTATCATGTATCATTGGTATATGACTTGCCAAAACTTTTCCATTTACAGCTACAACTTCACCATCAAGTGTAAGAACATGATGTGATGTAGCTTGAATCTCATTATCATCTCGAAGACCTTCTCCAGCATTCCTGTCAATTCATTTTCAGTTAATTTGATACTCATATAGATATAAAATAGTTTTAAAGATCTTTTGAAATTCCTTACATTGTCATAAAACGTAAAACTAGCAAATTAATACTGGCTGCTACAACTGCTAATCCGAACAAAATAAATACTAAACTTAAAGCAACATATCCTGGTTTCGTTGATAATGCATGATCATTCTATAAAATAAGAAGATGAATAGTGAGAAATAAATTTTTTATTAAATCATTTAGTTATGCCTGAATATTACCTGTAGAGCTACGTAGTCACCAAATCCAATAGTGGTCAATGTTACAAAACAATAATAAAAACTATCAAAATAGCTCCATCCCTCATATCGTGAAAATACAGCAGCACCAGTCGTTATGATGATGCTTGAAAGCATTCCCGTGGCAAACATGAGATTCATTTCTGTTGCCTCAGTTCTATGACATTTCATATATTTTTTTGCTCTTCTAATTATCACTGAGGCAAATTTATTTAAACGTTCACCAATACTTTGGAACATAACCAAACCTAATGGAATGCCAACCATTGCATAAACCATACAAAAGGCTTTACCCCATGCTGTCACTGGAGTTGAATGACCATATCCTGATTAATAAATTCATTATCAGTATTTATGAATAAATTAATTAATTGACTTTTTGTATTAGTTTAATTATTTCAAGTAGATGATATTATTTAAATATTACTGAACTTTAAATGATTAACTTACCTATCATAGCAAGTACTACAGTTGCAAAATAGAATGCACCAGCAAATTTCCATTGAGGTCCCGCTTTGTTTGGTTTATTTTCGATTATCATTACTTCAACCATCCTATAATCTTCCTGAGAGATATTGTATTTTCTCATCATATTTCGTCGAATCTCTGTAAATTATTTTTGAATATATATTTTTAAACAATTGATTAATTACAAAAATATATAAATACCTGATAAATATTCCCATCGTTTTCGCTCTGTATCAGATTCAAGTGCATCAAAAACAGCTGCTCCAATTAGTAAATACGTAAATGTACACACAACTAATGACAGTGTTCGAACATTTTGTCTTTTCATTTTAGAAATTGATTCGTCATCAGCCATTGTTCTTTATTTATATAAATTTCCGATAGAATAAAAAATCACTTTTTTAAATTTATAAATTCATCATAAAATAACATTTGTTAATGTTAATTGAGATCATAGACAATGAGATAAGATAAAACCAACTAGTAAACTACACTGTGAAATAATTTCACTTCTTTATAAAAAACTATAACTTTAATTGAGCAATGAAAAATAATAGTTGATGTTCGGCACATTATCCTTTTTTTATTATGAATAAAACATGAATTTTGAATAAATTTAACACCAAAACATTTCACTAAATATGGATGCTGAGCAAGAAATGTCTACTCAAACTCGAATTATTGATCGTATCTCAGACTTTCGTGGAACAGCTATACAACGCATCAAGTTGAATGTAGTCATATAGACAATTTTCTATCAATATAAAAAATTACATTCTTATTAATAAAGTCTATTTAATACAATTATTATTTTATTTATTTACTTAAGAAAATTGTTGAAATTATTTAATAAAAACATTTGTCATTCAAATACTCATCTTTCTAGATTTTAAGTCGAACTGCAGAAATGCAGGGTTCATATCTCGAGTCTGCGCCATTCTAGTTGTAATTGGAGATTGCGCAATATCATCCAATAAATTTAATTTTGATATCTCATAGACATGGTCAAAAAATCAGTGAAAAACAATGGGAAATGATAATTGTTAAAACATCTTTTGTAGATTTTTTTTCATTCTAGCACCCACTGCATTAGAAAATGGAAAAAAAATGGTTGGGAAAATTTTTTAATCTCTTTTTTTAGGTTTATAAAATAGCATTTTAGAAGAAATGCAACACGTGTTATTCACGTGTGAAATATTTGAATACAGCAATCAGGTATGTTGTCAAAGAGTTGGTACTTGTGTTTTATGAAACAAGCTGTTGCTTTACAAGTTAATCCTTGCTCAAGTGAATCATTTTATTGCATCTGGGAAATTTAAATTTTTTATAACTCTAAACAGTTCGTCATATGGTCAGTCCTATGCTAACCAGTTCTTATTTATTCTTCACTTAAGAGTATCAAAGTTCCCAGTCATATAAAATTTTTCCCAAAGTTGAGTACACAACGTCACCCTGATAGCAAATAGTTAATATGTGTTGAAGTTTGCAATGGCAGTGTTCATCATTAAACTTCAATAATCAAAAATAATTCACTACTTCACGAGGACGTCTACCAGTGTAACAGCACCTGGAATATAGGTTAACAAGTAATTATGACAGCTATAAAGATTAATCTCTTCTTTGAGGTTTAGTAATTATTAGTTTGGTTACCAGCTTTGATACATATCAACTACCTGCTACCAGGATTACGTAGTATACCCTACTTTTAGAAAAATTCTGTATGACTGGAAATTTTGATGTTTATACTTTCAAATAAAGAGTAAACAAGAGTTGGTGGATGAAGAAGTGACCATATGACAAACTCAGTGCTATCAATAAGCTACTTAAAGTTATAAAAAATAAAAATCCCCTGATGCAATAAAAAAATTCACTTTGGGAAAGTGTTAACTCGTAAAGCAACCATTTTTCCCATAAAATATAAATGTCAACTCTTTGATAGTACCCGGACTTCTTTATTCGAATATTCTACATGTGGAAAACATGTGTTGCACTTTTTAAAGGTATTATTTTATGATCATACCTTTAGCGGGAATTTTTCCGATAGCAGAAGGAATGGATTAAAAAAGTTTCCCAATATTTTTAACATGAAAAAAAAAAAAAAATTAAATAAATATTTCAGTAACTAATTTTTAATTTATTAAAAAAGACATAGTTATTAATTATTACAAACGCAGTCTAGTTTGTTATTTGATTGATTTTATTATTTTGTATTCATTAAACTTCATAGTTATCAGTTTCATATTGTTATAATTATTTTTGAAATTGAAAAACAAAATAAATTCAATTCACATCGAATTTCTACTTCAACCTGTTTGCATAAAGATAAGAAATTCAACATCTGTTAATTACAATGTCGTATTGTATTTTTTATATGTCAGAAAAGATTGTTTAAATTTTATAAATAAACTAAAGCAATGGTCAGCATGGATCGAGAGTGGTGAGGGACCTAAAAGATGTCCGCCCAAAAAATTTTACCCAATTGAGTTGAGAAAATTTTATGATCTTCTCCCTCTCCAAAATCGTAGCGTATAAATACCTCCTGTTCAGGCCCCAAAAACTCATACTTCAGTGCAGTCTAGCCAAGTGCAGTTGTGTTGATTACCCTAACGATTTTTCATGTTTACAAGTGACACGAATCTTGAATTATCAAAGTGAACTTCTATTCCAAAAAGTGACAAGGACCCTGCGATTTTTATCAGCGAGTTTGCCTGCTTACAAGTGATACGAATTCTGAGGTTTCCATCAGAAAACTTCAACGCTTACCAGTGATACCAGTTTTGATATATTGAATCACCTGACTTCGTCTGTTGTCTTCAATCTGTTAGTAAGTTGCAACTTTCCGTACATATCAAGTTTAAATGTTGATATTATTCTTTTGATATATTTCCTCTAGCTTTGACATTTATTTTTCTATTTTATTTTCTACATTTAATGTTTCTATTTTTCAGATTCTCATTTTTCTTTTATCTTTTAAGTAAAAGTAATGCAAAAATATTTTTTCCTATTATGCTTCTATTAACTTTAAAAGTGAATGTTTTTTAAAAATAAAATTCTGTTAATGTAATAAAATACCCATCACTCATTAGAACTTGCAAATTTATTGCAGAAAATGTATCAAACATCGCAACCCATGTATCAGGGCTATTGGCAGCAGAATTATTATCCTGGTTACCAACCTGTGCGAAGCCCACAATACTTTCATTACGACAACAACAATAATTATTATGATAATGGCTACAATAGAAGAGTGGTATGTTTACAATCAATATTATTCTTGTTATTGATAAAATGTATATTTATTTTCAATTTCAAATTTCTTCTAATTGATGATAATTATTAGTTGGAAGAAAGTGGGATATATTTCTATAAACATAACAAATATTTCAGATGTCGTCTACTTCATCCTCAATGGATTCACTGAACGACCCATATTATTATTCGTATCCTGCAACAATGATGCCACAAGTTCAAGATTATCGTCAGATACCATCACCTGAGCTGTCCTATTATAGTCATCCAGTATCTCCAACTTACTCTCCAGTACCATCTCCAAGTTATTCGCCACAACCATCAAGTTATTCACCACAACCATCAAGTTATTCACCACAACCACCAACTTATTCACCACAACCACCAACTTATTCACCTCAACCACCAACTTATTCTCCTTTACATTCATCGTATCCATCAACAATACCTTACATGAGCTCGGTAAGTAATTCACATTTTCAAATTTGTTTAGATCTGAAAACTTTAATTTAAAGTTCATTACAAGTACTTAAATAACATCAACATTTTTGTATTTTATAGAACTCATTCTACCCAGCGCAACCAATCAATTACATTCAAACCAAACGAACCATACCAACACCTCCAAGCCAACCAAAGGACAACCAGAAGAAAGGATTCTACATTGGAATGAAACCTACTGAACGATTGCAATGGATTCGAGAGACATTTCCCAAACAACCACCTCCAACCAAAGCTCCATCTAAGACACCACAAGCATCATGGGAATCATCAGCTGCTCCAGTTAAACCTCTGCGTCGACCACATAAGTCTACCATCAGAAATTAAACCCGGTATTAAATAATCCTTTATGCGTTTTATATAATCAGATTTCGTCAGCTGAAGTTACATTGTTCATTGCAATTAACTATCAGATAATTTGTTATGTTACTTCTGTGATCAATTTGCAATTTTATCATAAAAATTGTCATTTTGTCCGAGTAAAAACATTCAAACATTGTTGAGATTTTCACCTAGTGATCAATTTCAATATTTGTTTTGATTGATTTATACTGAATCGAGCTAAATTTATTTTTGTTAAAATGTATTTCTATTTTAATATATACGTATGATAAAGTTTTGAACAATTCGGACGAAACAATTTCGAATCAAATTAATTGTCGTTAAACGTTTCACTCGTAGAATTAATATCAATATTTTACAAACATTGAAAATGTTACAATTCAAAGAGGTTTGAAATTGCAATAATTGCTAAGTTTAGACGATAACAATGGTCACCATGGTAGTCATAGTAGGAATCTATAATAGTTCGGAGGCATTAATTATCTCGAGTTGATATATCAGTCACAAGAGTATGAAACCTAATATTCCGACTGTCAATACTTGTATTATAAATTATTTTTGGCGGCTGATTATATAAATAGTTTAATATTTTGACATTGCTAAATAATTAATAATTTAATTTATATTGATAAACATTAAAGTATTTTTCTAAATGACATGACTGAATTTACATACAAAGATAAATAAAATTTTTTTAAGCTTAAATTTTTTTTATATGTTACTTGATGAGAGATGAATTATTTAAAGTTAATTCAATAATATACATTTTATAGATATAATTATTTTAAATGTTCAAAAATTAGTTGATAGACTTGAGATTTAATTTAAATTGTGTAGGGAATAATTCTCTGATAATTTAAATAAATACATATATTTTATTTATTTGTGTGACCAAAGTTATTCATAAAATTTTTAATACATACATATATGTATCTTTGTGATATAACTTGCATCGATGATTTATGCATATCGAAAGTCTTAGGTTTATGTAATAAATAACCACTTGTATATACGACTGTAAAAAATATCTTAAGTATAATATCCCACACAATGTATTTTAAATAAAAATTAATTTAAATAAATAAATGGTTTTTTGTGTAATATTAGTTAGCTACATACAAGGTGATATATCCATTAAAAGTTAATTGAAATAGGTAAAAAATTTCACTACAGTAACATTAATTGAATTGTTGGATGGAATTTGAACAAAATAGAGTATAGTTCAATCATGTTGTTAATGTTACGAAATTTTTGTGACATGTTATACAATTTAGAGGTTTCTAAGTGGGCTGTACCTCATTGGGTGGCCATGGTTGATGCCATGAAATCCCCCACTTAGTTTTGGAGTCGTTCGATAGGCTTCGAGCAACCCTCTACATGTATCCCAGCACCAACGAAGTGTCGAGAAACCCTACATCAACTCCAAAGATACTGCAACGATTGTAGCCAATCCGGAGTGAGGAATAATGCGATTGGTAAATTTCAACCAATGGTAGGGTGTCTTGTATGCACTTACCGTGTCCCCTCTTTCCTAGCTAAGTCCTCTCATACGCAAAAGGGGACATCTCATCACGACTCTTGGTACCAGGCACTTCTCCGTAGTGGGCACTCCACTCATCGTGTCGTCTACGGGTTCGTGAGGCTGTGAGCCACCCGGGCGAACGAGCGAGCGAGCGAACGTTGGTCGAGTGGGTCTAAGCGGCCGTGAGGACCTCTCCAGGAACCCAACAGTCCTCTCCATTCATTCATCCATCCATCCAGTCAGCCATCCATCCATCTATCCATAGAGCCGCTCCTCTCTCCGGAGAGAGAGTGTATCCTCGGCGAAGGTGGAGGCGAAAAGTAGAGTGGCACATCTACCATCGTCTATCGGCAGAGTCCAAGGACTTGAAAACCCTCCGGGTGATTTCAGTCGGCCGCCGGCCGGCTCTGCCGGCCACTTCTACTTATGTGTTTTTAATTTTACTTATCAATATAATTGTATAGTCTAAAGTGATCTATTCGAAACCAAGTGCTAGGATTGTCTGATGAAAATTGTGCGAATATGGGACACGTTCGACTTTTTTTCCCACGGTCTAGGACGTATTCGAAGGAGCCAACGAGGCTTGCTTTATTTATCATCAACATTTAGTGAAATTTATCAATAAAGTTGTTTAGTGAATAATGAAAACTTCGATATTATGGTGTAGTTCTCATAGGTGTGGTGATTTTCATTTCAAATATTATCCACTCTACCTGACATTATTATTACAATTCACACTGTAATAACTAACCATACATATATACATATTCCTAATATATGCTAATATATATCGTTATGTATATATACATGGATATACATTGTTATAAATGCTGATAAAATCAGTGTTAATATTATATCTTTTATTATGTGAGGTAGAATCCTATTTGATGATTAACTGCTACTGCTAATGAAACATATCGTTCAAGAGTGAAAGTCATAAATATTTGTTTAGTGAAATAAAGAGATATTTTTTAAGAAATTTTCAATAAAATTCATGTCATAAAAAAATGTAATTGATTGAAGATATTAAAATTTTCATTGCAAAGTATTTAAACGTCGTGAATTTGGACGAAATGAGTGGCGGTAGTGGCGGAAGTGGAAATGCTGGCAATCAAGGCAGCAACAATGCTACAAGTTACCATCAACATCAGCAACAACAGCAAAGTCAATTGGAACAAACCGGTCTGCTACCGGACCTTAATGGTGTTGATTTGGCAATGAGTTTATCTCCTAAACAGCATACTTCTCATGTTCAAGGTGGTAGTGGTGCTCACACAACACCTTTTAGTGTAACAGACATTTTATCACCAATCGAAGAATCATATCGAAAGTTAGAACTCGCAGCAGCAGCCGTCGGAGTCGGTGTTGTTTCACATCCTCAAAGTTCACCTTATACGAACGCTTGTGGCGCTAGAGTAAGTGGTAATACTGGTAGTTCTAGTGCAAGTAGTGGAAGTCCTCCTCTTCACGGAGGATCAACACCTGGAGGTAGCACCCCAGGTCCTGTAAGTGGTGCCAACGGCAGCGGTGGAACTGGTACAGTAGTTGGAAATGGTGGAATGAGTACCATGGGCAATCCGTACGCAACTATGCAATTAACGTCCCAATATCAGTATTGTGCAGCTGAATTATCTCCATATCATCATGCTGGTCCTGGAGTTGGTGGTGGTGCTGCAGCTTCTGATCCTATGCGATCTCATGCTGTATCATCACATCATCATCCTTGGTATGCACCTGCACCACCAACCACCAATGATCCACGATTTGCCAGTGAGTATTTGCATGGTAATGTTATCAAAATTATTCATTTTTTATTATTATTAATTACCTATTACATATTTATCTAGCATCAATGAAGCTCTTTCATAAATATCCAAAAATCTATCAAATAAATAGTTCCGTTAAATTCAAGTAATCCATAAAATCTACAGCTCACATCTGAAATCTGATGCTGAATCACACTTTGATATCGAGTTTACTATCAACTATTGTACTTGCTTCAAATTATTGGAATATAAAACTTAGAACAAAAAATAATATAATATTTCTTTGATTTAAAAAATAATTTTGGATTCTGAATATATGAAAAAGCTTGAGGTGCCTAAAGTTTCTAATATCATCAATTCTTTGAAAGCAGTTCCAAATAAAATTATTTTAACTCCATACGAGAATTAAATGAAATTATTTAGATATAATAAGTCCAATATTTTATAACCAATAATTAAGAAAGCAATTATTGATGATTTAGTGTGAGACATATATTTCCAACATGTTGGAGTACTTCCTTCCATTAAAGAAGTATAAGTTTCATCTTTTCGAATTCGTATATCTCAGCCTTTATTACAGACACTCATGATTCGATAATGTCAATACAAATACATTTATTCTTGGGCAATATAATAATCTGCCGATTCTTTGTTTGTAGCACGCACAGAGCATGTATATGTCGATATTCGATTCTGGCCGATTGGTGAAATAGCAATTGAGTTTATATACTATCAGTATATAAAGCATATACAGAAATACATATATATATATGTGTGTGTTCAATTGCTATTTCACCAATCGGCCAGAATCAAATATCGATTTGCTGACGCGTGGCGAGTAGATGGGACGAGAGGATTTTAGTTAAACAAATATGCACGAAAGCTTCTGCTTCTTCCATCGCATACGAGCTAGGGGTTTGATCTTAAGTTACAGATTTTATTTTATAAATACATATTCTTTGAAAAATCATCATATTCTTTCTTTTCAAAACTCAAGAAATGCAGATTTATCTATAGGAAAATTTAATTTTAAACTATTGGAGTACTTTTTCAATGTAAAAAAAAGTTCTTGGTAAAAAGTTATTCAAAAATACTTGAACTTATAATTCATAGTAGTATTATATTTTCTATATTTATCTCGGCAAATTCCAGTTGGATATTTTTATTTCCAAATGCATTTAATATACAACAAAAAAAAAAAAAAAAAGATAATTCTTCTAAATCTTCATTTAGATGAGTGTTCAGAATCATTATTTCTGTGAGCTTATTTATTTTGTAAGACCATAAGAAGTTTTGTTCCTATATCAAACGCCTGTCTTCGTTAACAATATATAAAATATTATATCATTCTTGTCAAGTATTCTTTTTTTCATTCAAAAAAAGTCAATAGCTGTGTAATGATTATTATGAATCAAATTGTCTGTCAGACCTCCCGCGTGAGATGACCAAGCAAATATTGTACATACAGTCATCAAGACTTCTCATCGTAAAATCGTCTCACGTTTCCAAAAGATTGACAAGGGACTACCTTTATTTTTTTTTATTTGGTAGCGCCAGTTTCCAAAATAACTCTTTAACGCCTCATTACCTGTAGGTAAGCTTTAGCCTGCTTTAATCACCTTCAATTATCGAAACAAAGTATTTGATCGTTTGAAACTTTAATCGTTGATTCATTCATTCTTTATCATGAGATGACATTATAAATATCATTTTAATATAAAATAAACATCCTAAATGAAAAGAAAATAAAAATAAATCCAACTAAACATGAAATGATTAACAAAGAAAATGATTCAAAAAAAATAACTGGACATGTGAAAAATATGTTTTGCAGTTTCACGACTGATGGGAGCTGCTGCAGGTGCTGGAACCAATATGACAGGTTGTTCAGTTGGTCAGTCGATGGCAGACGTAAGCAAGTCATCAGGAATGGGTGTAGGTGTTGGTGTTGGCGTCGGCGTTGGAATGGGTGTCGGTGCTATGCAATTCCCTTTAGCACAACGACGAAAGCGACGGGTACTGTTCACACAAGCTCAAGTTTATGAATTAGAAAGACGTTTTAAACAACAAAAATATCTTAGTGCACCTGAACGTGAACATCTTGCATCTTTAATTCATTTGACACCAACTCAGGTAATTATTTCTATTAAATTGCTATTTTATTTTATAGATTAAGTAGTGATCAATAGGTAGAATGGATCAGAAAAGGTGTTGGAAATGCTTCAAAAAAGCATCCTAGTGAAAGAAAGAATAACAAAAGTATATGGAGATGTGAAAGAATAAAAGACTAAAGGTAAAGTTATACTTTTGGTAACTTAATATATTGTTGGAAAGTACATTCAACTGAGGATCAATTACTGCAAACGGATTAATTGTCAGTTAATCGTAACATGATATAAATATAGAAGAGATCTAACTGAGGAGTTTATAACATCTATTTACAAATAATTTAATTCGATTTCATCCATTATTTTATGTAAAAAAGTTATTCATCAACTCCAGTGGTAAACTAATTCAATTGGCTAAACGTTAGAGTTACTCTAAAAATCTTGAATTTTTTGATCAAATAAAAGAGGCTGATACTATTTCAGGAGATTTGAACAATAACTTTACATAAAGTGATTCAAGTATGCAAGTGGACTTGAATAAATAAGCAAACGACAAGTGAAGTTGAGAACCGTCTTAAAATTAACGAGCTATCGATGTAACGGATCTCATCGTCAAGAAGCTGTTGCGGAAGCAATCTTCAGTTGATCATACTTCACTGATGGCTCTCATATATCCTCGATTTCGAAGAAAATCATTCTTCACCATTTCCATAAAAGGAAAAAAATATTCTTATGCATAAATTAAAAAGAGTATCAACTATTAACTCACATACTACTGATAATTCATCATTTCATTCAACATTTACATTTTATTGATACAAAAAGACTATTTAAATGCAATAGACATATGGCCATTTTCTATATCAATGAGTCGAAATAGAGTTTAAAAATTTTTGATTTCCGCCATGCATATTGAAGTTCCGATATCATCAAGCACACAAGCAGTACTCCATTTTGTTATACAGCATTGTATTTTAAGTACAGTCCCCTATTGTTCATTGCCAACCACTTTTGGCATTGTTAACTGTGTTGTTATTATTATCGTTACTGTTGCGCAGACGACAACCACGCATAAGGGATAGGGATTCGTCAGTGTGGTATACATACAGACGACAATAAAAAAAACCGAAGAATTGTCATGTCTCTCTCATCGGTTTATAGACCAGCTGCTGTTGGAGTGGTACATTATAACTAAATTATATCGTCAGGATAATTTTACATCCCTTCTAAATACATACTCTGTGTTGATCAATAAAATATCTTTTTTTCATCGAAACAATACTCTTTAAAATTTTCATATCCTCGTGATTGAAGAATTAGATTATATTCTAGACTTAAACTAACTGGACAATAAACTCTTTCTATAATCTCTCAAAAAATGAATATATTTGTTCCTGAAGAGATTAAATAATTGATTAAATTTATCAATTTTGTTCAAACCTTTGAAGTTCTTCTCAAGAATAAAATATGAGTTTAATTGAAAAAAAAATCAAATTTAATAAAAACATCAAAACCAGTTTCAAACATATGTATGTAATTTAGTGCACAATTAACATTATTCAAGGAAATTTCACTTCAAAAGAATATAAATACTTTGAAATGAAAATAAAAATTTCTTAAATACACTTGCTTTAATATTCATATTAATTTAGAATACTTATATATTATAATGTGTATCATTTAAAGAGAAAATTATAGGACTATCTTAAACTTAAGAGAGTCTCAAGTTCAAAAGAAATTTTCATTTTTTTCCACTTAAAACTTGAAGAAGACATGAAAACACCCTAAAGATCTCAATTAATTTTTCATGTCTTTCGCTTTAATGTCTCTTTTACCACCAAAAAAGTGTAACAAAATAATATCATCTATTTTAGAGATAATTTGGAATGATTATTTACATTTTATTTTATATAAATCATAAAATAAATGCTGATCTCAGGAAAAATGTAGATGAGACTGTAAAATATGGCGTATGGCATACAAGTATTTATTAAGAGCATGCAACCAAGTAAGTCCATAATCAAGGGGTGCATACATTGCGACCGCAAACATCAGGAATTTCCCTGAGGGGTTTTTACCCTAGAGTATGATCTTTTTGTGACTTGTCGGCATTCCCAGTCAGAGTGAAAAAATGTCAAATTTTGCTAATTTTTGAGGGCTCATTATAATTATAAATGACTTCATAATCTCTCATAATTTAAAACAAGTTTCAATATTAATTCATAATAAAGTATTGAAATGTTTCATGTCATCAATCTAGCAAATAAATAATAAAATGTCTGATGATCAGGATGAATTTCACTCCTCAGACATCTTGAAATAACTACAACCAAGAATATGTACTTGATATAGGAATGATAAATATTTTTTTAAAGAAATAAGCCTATAGCATTACCACAAGAAAAACAAAAAGCTGTGAAACAAGTAATTGTTTCGGTTGGTGAACAAGATAACAAAAATAGAATAGTCCCTTTTAGATTGTGCATAAACGACAACTCGCCCAAGGCATACTGTGAGTGTAGGGTGGTTCAAGTAATATGTTGCAAGTTGGCGATAGGTTCAATTGCCCGAAAAGAAACTGTTAAAGTGACGAGGGGATTTGATCCAGATGTAAACCCTAATTCTCCAATGACAACCCTCGGTTCAACCGCAGCACCAAGCTACGTTTGACTATAACTCGATCAATCGTGTCCACTAGGGCAACCACACATTTATCTTATCTGCTTAACACTAACATCCATTGACATGGTTATTAGTTGCTGAACATTTCTCAACAGCTACTCTCACCTCTTCAATGACATCATTGAAAACGTGAATTATAATTAACTATCCTAATGATTTACATGCAGCATTAATTGTATTGGCAAGTAATTGGTCCAATCAAGCTTCAACTCAGACACGTTTACCACACTCAAAGCTAACTTTTGCCTCTGAGAATAATTATCATTGAAATGGAGTTGAAGTGATAAAAATCAAATTCTATTGAATAAATATGGATTTAATTGATGAAGTCCAAGAATATCACTTCAGCTTATTCAATATTGGAGCATACTCTGTTACTGGTACATTTATCTTGAATATAGTTTGAAAATAAGATGCTAAAAAGTTGCATTTCATTTTCTGTTCATATATACATGTATAAATCGAATGGACTAAATGGATGAGACCTACTTCTCCAGTCTGTAGTATAAAGTAAACAATGACAGGTATAACAGCTTAGCAAGCTGACAGCTTTACTTGTTCGTGCAATTTACTTAATCTACTTGTTTTCTCTATTTGTGTTTGAATATTTTAAGTTTATAATTGACTGTTTTTGGAGTTTTTAACAGCTGGTTTCAATTCTCGAAATACAATTGATAATTAATCAATTATCTTTCATTTAATTATTCAAAGTAATCATACTTTTACTCCAAAAAATTTATTGATATTTCATCAAGTTTTTTACATACAAAAAAAAAAAATCCTTTTTTATTATCAATAGTGATGTGTTCATGTACAATAAAAAAACAAAAAATATAGAGTGGTATTATCTCGCCGACGGACATAAAGAATGAATTCAACTTATATAATAGACTCATCTTTGCAGTATCAAGGTATACTATGGGATTATGACACCGCCCTATCATAAGCAGATGTTAATCCGATTCTATGTCCACACGCTAGGCTTCCCTAATCGCGTTCAATTGCCGTAAAAGCGGTTTTGAGTATAGAGAGCAGCCAAGAACCGTCGGAGCAGATTGATTCCGCGCACCACTGAATGTCAAAACTTGTTGAATTTGAACAACGTTCTATCAGTTTCTGTGGACATTATTGGCTATTTTTCATACAATCATTTTAGATATACTACATCCGCTTATCACTACATCCAATTTTCCATGATTTTTTAGAAAATAATTCGTTCAAATACCAAGATTTTCATAGTAAAATAATTTACAAATTCAGTTTACTTTTACATAAAAAAATAAATGAATGGAACTAAGCATGGATTAGAGACTTATATATAAAAATTTTTAAATGAATGGAAGCAAAAATAACGTCAAATCATCTTGTCAGAAATGTCAGTCCTACAAAAACAACACATATTTTACCTGAACTCACAGTTGCATGTTATTTTTTGAAAGAAACTGCTTCGTCAAATCACAGTTAATATTTTAACGGAAATCAATTTACATTAATAAATAAAAAATTAATATGTTTCAGGTTAAAATTTGGTTTCAAAATCATCGGTATAAATGCAAGAGACAAGCAAAGGAAAAAGCCATGGCTGAACAGAATGCACAAAATCAGGTATGTCAACTATTCATTTTTTTTTTTTCTTCTTCTTAAATAAATAATAAACTATTAATTCTTGAAACTATTTATAGACTTTAAATAAAGCACAAGACAAGTTAAACATATGAAAAATTTATGAAGATATCTTATTGCCAAACATACAAAGACATATATACATAACAAATGCATATGGCAAAATGCGAATAAATGTATATTTTATTTGATTCATGGGTTGATCATTTTTTCATGAGATTGATTTTAATCCAGAATCAACAGAGGATTGTCATCATCAATAGATGTACCGAATGATTTAGTAACAACTGAAAGTGATAACCATCAGTGTTTTTTAAGAAAGACTACACTCAAAAATATCAATTGAAAAGCATTTATTTATGTTCAATATGATTCTCTTTAGCACAAAAGTGGTGTTGCGATAACTGCATAAGATTGATCAGCAATAAACTCCGACACAATTGAGGACATGAATGTCAGAGAAAAGTATCAGCAGTCCGATCAAATATATAGTTATATTACTCGACCGAATAGCACCCCATAATTTACTTGTTAGTCTTCATATGTGTGTGCGTTTTCCTGCCTTAAACCTCCCCTTTGTAATTTTGATTTCAATTCCGGACCTTGGGCTTTGTTTACGCCGCCCGGACTTTATCTTGATCAAACTCAGCGATACGTGCAATTGCCGATCTCCGCCTTCGTATAACACGTTCGTTCTAAACTTCGTTACGACCCTCTCGTCCATTAGAGGCGTTCCGTTTACACGATTGCTAATCAACTTCACCACTACTCTATTATACTTCACTTTATTTGATATTTCAACTAATTATCATTGACTAAACGATACTGACATCATATTTATATTTTCAATTACTCTATAACACAGAAAATCATTACTCCAATTTAAATCATCAGTTTCCTGTGATTTATAAAAACTCCAAAATTGAAAAGAAAAATATTCATTTCTAGCTCTAGAGCTTTTAATGAAATTAGCTTAAATATGATTGATAATTATATTAATTGTTTCATAAAAAATATGGTACTGGTTAATAAATTGACATATTTATATAAAGATTATTTGTATAAATAATATGCTATAAATGATCCTTCCTAACGATCAACGACGATGTACCTAGTAGTTTGCCATGCTCAGATTTTCAATTTTTCGTTCTCTTTTTTCCCCGTTTCATTCCATCCGACTCTCTGCCGCTCTTCACATGCAAGAGGTAAAAAATCTCAAGTATCGAAGCAAACGAGCGAGCGGACGTAACTTAACGTGCGGATGAGAGAAAGAGAAAGAATTGAGAGTTGTCGCGAAGAGGGAGGAGAGGGTGAGGAAGCAGGCTCACTCAAGAGTCTTCAGTCGCCATCTTGCTGTAGGTACAGTCACTCTCAGCACCTGGTATTTATAAAAATATATTTTTTCTTTTGTTGTTGTGCATACTGCATATAAATTCCTCACAAGTCATTCAATATATTTTTTATATCTATATGAGCAAAAAATTATTTATATTCAAATATATTGAGTTCAAATCAACAACATTCATATTTTATTTTTTCGTACAAGAGCACTTCTTAATATCAATATTATATAATCAGAACGATTCTCTATGGACCATGGTCATTTTCACCGGATATCGTTTAACACGTATATATTCAAGTGTCTAGAGTGGCATGGCGCGTGACGCGCGCGGACCGTCACACATTTAACATGATCATCATTTTGTCAGCTTCAAGTATATAGCTACTTATGCACTTAGTTAGCTCAAATCAAACGACGATCTCTCTTCAATATATATGCAGACTAAACGGAGGTCTTAATACTCCAATTAACGCTATTCAAAAATATCCTATTATTTGACATCCTGTGAAATGTTCATCATCAACATCATCATTCAAGTATCAATCATCATCTAGATTTTGAATGAGATAAAAATTCATCACAAGTTTAATAAAAATTGTAATAATTACCAATGTTTGCTAGACATAGTTATTATGTATGTACTTTTAATACAATTGGGAAAATTTACTCTAGAAAGATAATAATATTGAGTTTCATTGAAAGACTTGGAATTGATGTATAGAAAGATATATAAATGTACAAGTATAAATAATGTGAGAGCAGCAAAGACCATCATTGTAGACCTTCACAGCAGACAAAGTTGTTATTGGAACGCAGAGGGACGGAGAAAAGATCGAAGAGGAATGTCATGTACTTGATGTTGATACAGCTGAGTGGTCCACTGGGTTTCACAGGTACGGTCGAAGCATGCTTAGGCTTCTGTTTGGCATACCGGTCGAACGGACAGACAGTAATTCCAACTGAAGAAAAAGAAAGAGAAATAGACACTGGGAAACAGATGAAGATAGAAATAGGTTGAATGTTACTGACGAGGTGGTCTTGAATGACGGTAGCCACCTGTATTTATTCATAATGAGATGATTCCTTCAAGAAAAATCTTAACACATCGTTTGTACTTACAACGTTCGTATATCTTTAGGTACAGATTTATAAATGTACATGCACGCCCACGTTCTGTTTACTCAGCACACGGTCGAAATGTTTCGTGAATCAAGCTTCTCATTTTTGTCTGACATCAGACAATGTATATTTGAAAACCGTAGCCTACGGACAGAAAATTATCATTCATAAATTTCTTCAAGTACTTAATGTCTAAAAAATATTATATTATTCCTTTGCAAATAATTTCAAATTAATACTTGACAGCAATAAAATATTTTTTATTGCAAATAAAATACTAATATGTTGTAATGAATGTTATTTTCAGAGTGCAAGTTCACCCCGTCGGGTAGCAGTCCCAGTGCTAGTGAAAGACGGTAAACCCTGTGGAAGTGGTGGTGGTGGTGGTGGAAATGAAGGTAGTCGAAGTGGACCAAGTGCAGCATTAGCTAGTCCAGCACCACACATGACAGCTGCATCAAGTCCTCATGGAACTCATCATGCAGCTAGTGTGTCTCATCACTCAGTAGTTGGTGTCAGTCATGTTATGTCTTCTAGCCAAAGTCTTCAACATTGCTCGTATACTAGAGCTGGTGCACAACAAGGCATGCAACAACAACAACAAACTCAATGTGGTGCTTATTTACCACTACAGGGTAGAGCTTGGTAGTGCGCGCCATCCGCGGCGGGGGCCGCGGCCTACGCCAATCCCTCCGTCGCAGGCCCCTGGGCCCTCGCCGCGGATCCAACTGCATGGTATACCATTACCGATGATAGCCCCTAAAAAATCACCAATTGTTACACTCACTTTAGTTGCATTCACATTTGTCTTATTCTTGTATCATATATACAATATTTTCCAGCTTTACTATTCTCTTCTCTTCAATTCAACAAACAATTACTTCAAAAGAAGAAGTGTTCCATCAAAATTGACAAGTTTTTTCATTGGATTAAAATTTTAAAGATGTTGAGATATTTAAAATTAAATTCACACTGTAAAAAATTTATTTATATATGGTGTCTAATTTATACATTTGTATTAGTTATAGTGTCAGTCATCATCAGTGTTAACTTATAAATAATATATCCAACAATTGATGCATGAAATGATTATAATACGGTATATTTAAGCATGTATTATTTACAAATTATTGATTTGACATTTATTCAAATCTTAGTTGTTATGGTGACACTATTAATGTATATTAATTGTCAAACAAACAGTACAACATTTCTTCATAATTATTCATCAATACTGGACACTATTTAAAATCCTCTAAGATCCAGATATAATTTGAAAATTTTTTACAGTGCAAAAATACTTATATTATTAAAAAAAAATATAGTTCGGAGCATCGATCAAAATACAACACTTGTTATTCATATTTCTTTCTGTTAAATTATCTCTAAAAAATTATATTATATATGATATTAATATAAGGATATCACCAAATGATCCACGGCAATATAATTCCAACGAATATAAAATAGAATAAGTCTGGGAACGATGGTGATCATCAATTAAGTAATGTATACGTCACACAAATTTTTACTTCAAAGAGATTATTCTTATAATTATCAGAACCAAAAGTATTTATTATTGTAGAAAAATCAATCGAATTCGTATGTTGTATAACAATTTTACAGTATCAATGAAACTTGATAATAAATAATAAATAGTGGAAAATACAGAATTGTAACATTAATAAGATAATTGATATTATTCAACAAAAACATTACATGAATAATAAAATTGTTTTGTAACAAAGTTTATATTACAGATATTTATTAAACAGCATTTTTTATTTTAAAATGCATTACAATGGCATAAATCAATTAATTTTTGATTAATTAAATAAATTGTCTAATTATACGAAAAATTGATTAAAATCATAACAAAAAATATCACACATAAATATATTCCTGTACATAATAAACATTGATTAGCTGTTAAACATCAATATTACCATATTCTAAATCGTACAGTAATACTTACAATTCTGTTATCTTCCTATTCATAATTCAACTAAAATTTCTTTATTTAGAAATAAAATAACAAACATTAAAAACTCGAATCTTTAAATAAAAATTATTTAACATTTCTTCTTTACCTCAATGGAGACTAAAATTGTTTACTCAGTTGAATTTAAAATTCAAAATATTGAGTAATTATTATAAATAATAAGAAGATTAATATTAAAATAATTAATTTAAAGATTCGAGTACTTGATAATATCCAGTAAAAATCTTATGTCATCACTAATTATTTAAATAGTCTTTTCTCGACTATTCTTATACTGTATATGAATACAATTACAATTGGTGATTATGTATATATTATTTTAAAATGAAATGACTTTAGGAATGTGAACAATTTAAAAAATAATGTATAAATATATAGATAAATCGCGTTCGAAAGGTACGAAGGGATATGAATTGATATAAAATTCAAGTGAGAAGAAATATTTGTACTTTAAATAGATAAAATCAAATATTTCTTCACAGGACCTTTCTTAAAAGCGATATATGTATAAGTTGAACTAAGAAAAGATAAATATAGGCAAAAGTAATAATATTGATAATTATAAAATAAAAAATATAGTGGGTAGAATTGAGGGTGAAAATGTAGTAGAAAATTATTATAATTAACATTTTGTAAATAATAATGAAATATAAAGAGATATTAATAAAAACTATATATACTAATACTGCAGATAAAAGTTTAAACATTTATTATAATTTAAAATAATTTTTTTATACAAGTTTATATAAAATAGATATATTGATAATAATGATTTCACTGTAAAAAAAAAAAACAAAACAAAACAAAAAAAAAGATTAAAATTGAATGAATAGTTATATCTTTGAATACACTACTCACAATAATACTAAATAAAACTAAGAATGTTTCATTACATTTCTCGCAATTTTATATCTAACTGAATGTATGAACACCCTTGACTACTTTGTCAGTACCATGGAAACCCCCATCGAATATAATCATTTTCCCTTGTAACAATCCTACTACGATTACTAAGGTAAGCCGATCTCGTCTATACAACGGTAAATGCGCACACAGCGACTTAAAAGTCTTGTCAGTATTTTTATTTCTTTGTTCCAGGTATTAGAATATTTTGTTATTTACTCCAATTTTATTGTGGCCAAGTTGAAGTGAATTTTCATCTTGATCTTTCAACTTCTTTAATTCAATTAATATCACGAAAATCCATAACTAACAGAATCTTTTTCAGATCCTTGATTCGTTCCACACTTAAATGCATTAATGCTTTAGATAGGAAGAATATATACAGCAGAATAACTGCGACGAATGCGTGTGTGCGTTGGGGTGACATACGAGGTATGTCTGACAATGACAGGTCACCAATGATGCTTCTACTGGTCACTCTTATACACGTATCCTATCACACCCTTCGTTCCCTTCATTCGTAACGCGTTCTCGAGCCCACCATTATCATATTTATTAACTGCTGTGCACTGCTTATATCTATACCTATTTCAACTGGCATTGCTGTATAATATAATACATGTTGGTGACAGCAGCACGTGGCATGAAACTCATGGCATGGAGCACTTTGGATTTGTTGTCGTTTGATGCGATTATCTTTTATATATTAGCGTCCTGAGAATATTACTGAAATTTTTTACTGTATTTTATCCATCAGCTGGGAAGAAAGCTTTTCCTTGCATCATCATTATTATTATGACATTAACATCGAAGGGTCTATATCCTATAGGTTGATAAATCTCAATAAAATGTATTTTTTTCATTGGCAAAAAATTACCGCAAATATAAACAGCCATGTAAAATCTTCTATAAACTCTTGAGAAGATTTGGAAAACATATTTTGAACGCCTTTATATTTTAACGACGTTATAAATTCATAGAGGGTGGCACATTCAAATTTTCCCTTGTCTTACATCCATGAATACCCGAGACGATATGGGGGTGTTTTGAGGAATACTCCAAGACGCTAGTCAGTTAAAGCTGTTTCGAAAGGGTGTATTTAAAGTATGTATAAACATAAATATATAGTATATACATAGATAGAAATATATATGCATAATCTTTGAACGTCAAAAGCATTCCGATCAGGATAA
Source organism: Chelonus formosanus (assembly GCA_028641665.1). NCBI lineage: Eukaryota > Metazoa > Arthropoda > Insecta > Hymenoptera > Braconidae > Chelonus > Chelonus formosanus. The sequence goes on along the minus strand of CM054006.1, from coordinate 5,713,264 downwards.
TAGAACGAGATATTGACACTCAACAATTTGTGCAGTAATTGCAACCTCTACACCCCTCTGACACGATCAAACACGATAAAGTACGCGCTACTGGAATATTCATTGCTGTGTAGCAGCTATGAGAGCTTATGCACTCAACCTTTTGTGTCCTCATTACAGATATTTTCAGGTCATTCTTTGAAGTTGTGAATAGAAAGGATTTTTAAGTTTGATTTACGATGATTTTTCATATTTTCTCTTCCCCATCTACGTTGCTTTACAAGAAAAAAAAAAGTTTCACCATCACATTTTGCCTGATCAATTTAACATTGGAAAATTTTAAATATAACGAGACTAAATAGAATTTAATTGAACCACCAATTAGATTAGATGTAATTGAATCCATTTCGATTTAATCAACGTTTTATATCGTAATTGTCATTTTATTGGAATTTTCTAGTTTTTCAAGAAAGCTGTAAAAATAATTAAAAATAACAGCAAAAAATGTAAATAAAAAAAAATTCATGCTCTCTTACTGAGGTACTTGAAAATAATTTTTACAGTGTTTTTCATGTGCGTACAAGAATTGACGAAAAAAAAAAAAGCATAGTTGAATGTGAAATAAGAGAAAAATTAAAAAATGATTTCAGATGATTGGCTTGATGCAATAAATAGTGTGCAATAGTCTCCTCTTGCAAGTAGTCGAGTAAAAGATTGACTATATTCGTAGTTTGAAACGCGAGTTCAGTCATACGTTCGATTTATACTTCATAAGGTAGAAGCTATGCTGTGCTAGTGCTTTAGTGATAACACTCTATGCGCAGTGTGCAAAACGTAGAGGAGATTCAAGAGGATTCAATGGTGGGAACAAAGCTCCGCCTATCTACGGTCTTGCACAAGTAAAACCGCGCCCTAAATGCTCCACCTATTGAAACTCCCCGCTTTAGTCGACTTTTCTCTTTGTACAGCATCCGTCGTCTAGCAATGCGAGAATTCGTAACAACTCTGTCGAATAATTGCTCGAAAAGCATATATCAAGGTTGCTGTGGCTAAAAAGTGTTTTTTACTTTTCCTGCTACATTGGCGACCATGGAAACATTGGTACACTAGTCAAAAGTTAGCTTTCAGATATATTTTCCCTTCATAGTTTCATCAAAAAATTTTTTTTATTCATCATGATTTAATTTTTCGCAAAAAAAAATGTTCCTTATTTTGCAAAAAAAAAATAAATAAATAAATAAATATCACAGTCAAAAAATAATTTTTAATCTACTGTAAACCGAAATGTTTAATTTCAATACATTTAAAGTGTTTTAATATGACGTCATCTATTTAATTAGCATTATTGTTACTTTTTAAACATTTTCAAGTACATCAAATACACTAAGAGAAATAGTTGGATTTACTTTTAATAGTTCGAAAAGGACTCAACTATTTTCTGTTGAATGAGAAATTAACACAGGATTGTAAATCCAACTATGGGACTCAACTATTATTTTTTAGAATGTAGGTGACGTCATTTTAGAACACTTAAAGTACATTGAAATAAAACACTTTCAAATTTGAAATTTGGAGTGTCATTTGGAGTAATTTTAGAAAAAGCTTTAAAATTATTCAATAGATTTTACTCCAAAAAATCTTGATGATAACCTAGTCTAAAAAAATATTATATTTATTAATCTATAAATTTTTTATCGATCAATTAAACTAGTTTATAAAAATATAAACCTCTTAAATAATAAACTATTATTATTGAATCGATTATTTCGAACTAAAAATAACTGTGAATATATGCCCAACTATTTTTGGAGTCAACAATAATTACTGGCGTTGATGAAGGAGGTATTATACGTACCAAAATAACCGTTATATATTAAAAAATATGTCGTGCATTTATACGTTATAGAATTTCACATTAGAGATTATAAGTACTTGAGTATCCGTTGGCATGGACTCGATAGGATATTGTTTAATGCCTATAAAGAAGGTGTAGGGGCCTAAAATGTATACTGGCTGTGGCCCTCATGCAAACCGTAGTCCTTATTGATGCAGATAAAGCACAGAAGCAAATCTTTTTCAAGCTCTGCATGTGGTTGGTAGTCCCTACACAGTAGCGTCGGTCATTCAACGTTTCAAGATCAGTTCAAGCACTTGAAATCTCTCGATTCGCGATTGGTTCCCACACACAGTGTTGCCACCAAGGGTGCGCGAATTATGTACCTTAACATGAAAGTCGCTTGTTTCGGTGTTCGAGTACCTTTTTTTCCAAATGAGTGTATCGATATTTCCGCGAGACTGGACGGTCGAGAATCAAGAAGTCGACGTCAACGCTGCAGGGGTTCAGACGTTATATGGGAGGGCTGTTGGTCTTGACTACTTGACACGAACACCCGTGACGTGCTTCTGTGGGTTCATGTGACGGTAAGACATTATCGACAAGCGGATGCTCCGCGCGGGAAAAATCCCGGGGGGTCACTACTCTTCTCTTTATGATTTATACGCATTAAGATTACTAATATCCTTTCTTATTATACAGACGTTATGATTATTTTTTCTTTTGCTTTCTATTTTAAGACTCAGTGGAATAAAAAAAAAACAACCATTCTAGCTTGAATTACTATAAAAACATTTTACATTAGACAAAGCGCTCTACACAATTGATTGGAGGGGATAATAAATAATTAGAAAAAAAAAACTGGAAATGTTTTTGATAGTCTTTGACTTTGGGAGGATAAATCAGGTAATAAAGTTGTAGAAAATAACATCTGAGTATCAAAATGAAACAAAAGTTTGAGGTGTTAATGAAAGAAAATAGAAACGACAAAATATAACATTACTCTACACCTGGACATTCATCATCTTCGAAGGTACACAAGAGTCCTCTTGCATCCACTCGACAATTCAACCATCCAAAAGAGTGCCTCTATTCTCGTCTCGTGTGTTCTTGCTTCTTTTTTATTCCTCTCATTCCACATACGAAAACGCACGTGCGTGCCTTTTCCCTTCTTCGCAAGGTACTCTTTTATTTTGTAGTACGCTGCAGGCAAGAGTATGCTACCCTACGAATATGAACCACTCGAATATTCATTGCGACAAGGATTTGTACGTATAACTGGCATGGTCGAGTCGGTATGTCGTTTGTCATCGTCAACGTCTCGTTCACTAGAAGAGTCGTCGATTTTATGAGAGAGAAAATTCTCAGAGACTCATTGACAACTGCAAGTAGAGTATTGTTCACTGGTGTTTGAGTATGTACTAATTATTTTTTTACATATTTATATTCTGCAGAGACAATCAAAATGTAAGATAAAGATAAGTAAACTCTAAAATTCAATTACTTATAATTATTTGTGGTTTATCAATGTGAATAATAGACTATTGAATTGAAATCATCAAGAAACTCAAGAATCATATAACTGAGAGTAAGATAAGTGCGATTTAAGAATCACTTTTTAATGATTGCATCAAGCCCATTGAATTATCATCAATTGGAATGATTTCTGGCACAATTAGCTTGCCGGAAATATAATTCTATACATATCACATTTGACTTCGTCATCTATTCTTCTAACAGGAAACCTCAAGATTTATGGTTCAGCAATGGAGCATAGGATTTGCATGTAAAAATTAAACGGATACCCCCGTCTGTGGTAAGATTTAGAAAGCTTCATTGTGTAGTGTCGACACACAGGAGAATGTGAAGTAAAGAGGTTAGATATGGAGGAGAAAATAAAGGGCGTAAGTGCGAGCCCACATCTACATCATTGAGGGGTAGATCTCGGCGCGGATAGTGCTTTATTTCATCAGAGAAAGGGGCAAATTCTAGATAGCATGCGGTACTTACTCGACCAGGTCCAATCCTTTGTATTCTGCATTTAATATTCTTTCGCGAACAAAGTAAAAACTGTTGGAATAACACTACGTAATCTTATCACCAACTTCGCCAAACGTGCAAATCTATAAATAATATTATGTTGCTAAAACACGATCGTGCTTTGAAATTTATCAAATATTCCAAAAACTCATTAATATATTTTGATACATTCTATTTATTGTGAATATTCACTTTCATCAAGCCCGCATCATTGTTTGTCTTCATCAACTTCATTTTGTCTTTTTGTCAATGAACCGAAGAATTCAAGATGATACTTCCGATAGCCCGCATTATTCCACAAGATTTCCTCTCTTGTTGTACTTTTATATATTTATTACCTGATAATGTTACATAATATGTATTACTCATTATTCATAAAGATATTTGATGCATAAACTAGAGACTTAATTACATATATAGAGTTAAAACTATCTAATTTTTAATAAATTAATTTGCTCTTAATGATTAAAAAAAAGTTGATAACTAGACTATTATATTTACTAATAAATAAAAACCATAATAATTGTTTTTTAATGATTAATATTGATTTATTCAAAAATACTTAAAAACTAATTTACAATAGTAAGTGTCCTAATACATTTATTAGATTATTAACATTATTTATTAATAAGTATAAATTTGTCAATTTTATCCCTAAATCCTTTTACAATTTTTTCTAGTTGATATTTATAAATAAATACATAACATTTGTGTGGTGTGTAGATGATATATGTGTAAAAATAAAATCCAAAGTTCCGAAGAACGATAGAGAAATACGTAAGAGAAAGGAGAATAGAAAAGAGAGAACAAGAGCGTTGCTCGCTATTGTTTTCTCGAGTGGCACTCGCTGGTTCAATGCACATTTTCTACCAGAATATACTACCAGATGTGCGATACCAACTCCCTGTAGACGACGCCTATACCTTCTGTACAGTTTTCCACCTACCATTTGGTCTGTTTTTTCAAAATATTTACTATTTTTCTAATTTCCGAATTTATTACAGAGAAGAAAGTAGGATTATGAGTCACTTTTTGTTTTTATTTCATTACATTTTATTCTGTTAAATTATCATCGTTTGTCACTTTTCCAAGTTTCTAATTATAACCAAAAAGTTATTTTTCAATGGACCATAATCCTACCTTCTCCTCTAGTCTATTAAATTATTATAACCTACATAAATCACGGGGATACTTAATTTTATAAGTAGCAAATGAATAAATGCTAAATAAAAGTATTTACATTCTGTAATATTTCATGATACATTGTTTCTATCTAGCAAATAAACTCTTAATATTTATCAAAAATAAAAATATAAATTTATTATCTAAACTTGACTGAAATTTTAATAAAGATTAACCTAACAATTCAAAATTTATAATTTGAAAATATATTTTCAAATTCGATATGTATATGTAAATTTATATAATTTGTATATATATATAGCGTGTTTAGTTAAAACTTATTTGATAGTAATTAAATACAATTTTCACAAATTAATTACAATTCCATTGCACTATGAGAATTGAAAAAATCAGCGTGTCCTTCTGCTACTATTATCACCTCCACCACTATTATTACTGCTATAGTGATTTAACTGCCTATTTTTATCTGGACGTGAATGATAACCAGATTGTGAATTCTGTGGTCTATTATGCCAATTAGGCCTATTTGATGATTGCGAATGATAATTCATGTGAAACTGTTGATTATAACTAGATGATGACTGATAATGCTGGAAAGGTGGACGAGCTCCATATCCAGACGACCAAGGTCCATTATTATTATTGTAGTTGTGGTTGTTGTTACTGTCATTATTATTATTGTTGTTATAACTTTGATAATTTCGATTATTCGAATAATTCCCACTGTTCCTGCTTCCACTTCCGTGTCCAGAATATGTTTGATATCCACTTGAATATCCTGAAACCAAAAAAATATACAATCAATGTCAGTTGAGTAAATAATAAATACAGTATGGTATAATTTATTTAAAAATTTGGTATTCTAAAAGAACGTGTTTTATCAATCAATTGATAGTACCAAGCGTCGAGTGAGGAGTCAATTCTTCGTATTTCAGAAACAATACGATATTAAATTTGAATAGAAACGTGGCGACGCGTGTCTCTCGTATATACGTGGGGTCGACTGGGGTTATATATTTGTTAGCATCATGAAACGTCATAACACCGCGTATTACACTTGTGATGCTAACAATGAATTTGTCAAATCGTTAGGACGATAAATAAACCTTTTTTTTAATATAGCTTGACACTCTATTAATCCATACAAAATTTACTCTGCTACGTTACTTAAATATCATAATAATTTTTGCTTATATTTTTTTTGTTTTTAGAAAATCAAAAACAATCATATATAAATGGAAGAAAAATTCTGTCAAAAATGCTGATAAAGCGGATTAAAAATAATAAAACAATTAGGAGTATGTTGAAGTGCCCTAATTACTTGTGATACATGCTAATCGCATAGCTCAGTTCAATTGAGCTCGTAATAAAAAGCGATAAGCGACAGTAATATTATGGAGGGGAAAACTAAATATTTTTCGTCCTCTTCTTGCTCTCTGACTCGCGGTAACAATAACAACCCCCATGGATTCCACACAGGAGAGCGTAGGGGGCCATAATAATCCTTCCTGGTTAGAGAAAGAAGGGAGGTTTGGATGGTTTACATGTCGGATGATCCCTCGTTATTGTTGCATTTATGATAATAGTGTTCATTGACAGCTCAAATCGACCCGATCGACCTTTTTTAATCCTTTTCTGGCCAAACTTTACTTCATTTATGTAATATGTTGATCTGTCACAAAGTATATAAATGTATGTATGCATGTGTGTATAGATTTTCGCTACTATCCACTGGATGGACCCCGAATTGGATTGGATCGCCGCGTCAGCAATACAAACACTTGAAGCACGATGTCGGTCGGCGTCTGCCTCTCAGTCCTCGCTTGCTCTTGTTTCCAACTGAAATTACATTTTCCCTGTGCACATTCACCCTGCTACAGTCCGCTTCAATATCGTTTTTTTCGTCCTCACTTCCGCTTTACTTTCTAATTTTCTAACTTTTCCCATTACAACCGTCATATTTTTTTATATTTTATTTTTTTAACTCGAATCAAGCTTCGGTCACTGAAAGTACAATCTCTAATGCACCTACGCATTTATTCTGGTGGCAACCACCACAAGAATAAAAAAGATTAAGTACCAAAGGAAGACTGCTTGTTTCAAAGAACTAACGTTTATTTAACGTGGCTTTTACTCACACGCTATCTATAATATTTACTTATGCATAAGTAAACACGTGTACAGAGGCGAGAGGTACCGGTTAAGCTGTAGAAAGAACCAGCAACGAATGATGTTGGAAAAAATGGATATTTTAAAATATGTAGATTACATTATTCATCTTATCACATAACACGAAAATTCAACTTCATTGTTCATTTCTCTTTCACACAAGATTTTTCTAAGAAACATATGAATTGTTTAATTTTATTGATAGATAATAGTTAAAAGTTTGATAATATAAAAAATGATAAAATAAATTTGAAAAAAATTACAATAATTTTGCTAGAGGTATAAATTATCTAATATTTGATTAGCACATCAATGTTTCTAAATGTCATTTGACATTTAATATATTATGAAATCAAAAAAATTACTATCACAAATGATCACTAAGAGCTGAAAATAATTTTTAAATATTAAAAAAATTTTTAATGAAATTTCAACATCTCTGTAAATTAAACTCTGACTATACGATAAGAAACGTAAGAAAAAATGTGGAAAAACTTTACAAATAAATTGCAAAGACGTTCAGCAAAGCATTATATAATCACTACATCTCAATGTTTTATTATTATTTTATATGTTTTTGATGTTTAATCTTGCATAATATAATTAAAACTAAATCAAATTATAAAAGTAAAGTATGGAGAAAAAATTATAAGAATAAATGATTAAAAAAAAAAAAAAAACAAACAAACAAATATGATAAGATGATAATGAAATACTGAGATTATGTTTGATGAATTTTGTACTAGATTCAAAGGAACGAACGAGAAGAGGAAAAAGCAGCAGCACGTAAAGACACCACAGCATTTCACTGTGTTGCTGTCGACCAATAAATTTATCGAGCGGGTGTTGGCATGGTGACTACCGGACAGAGCTCGGTTGGGTGGTCCTGGAGGGCGCTGAGAGGGTACTTGAAGATCCTCCAGGAGGCCGGTATGGGCCAAATAGGGGGAGAACTAGCATCCGGAGGGAGCAAACGGTGAGGCGTAAGATGAAGAGCTGAGGGAGAAGAATAAGTAAAGGACGATATGCTTAGAACGGATGGAAGAGTAGAATGAAAAGGGGAAAAGTATCGATTTCTTGCGGTGATCCAATCAACGATGGCGCCATTTGCTAATATTTTCGCGCATATTATTATCAATCCTTTAATTAACTCAGTCAGCATTAAAACATTACACATCTTTTTTCTATCTATCAACATATCAAATTTCAATTCCAGATGTATTGTTAGTAATCCACTGCTCAGACAAAATCCTTTTTTTCTTATGCATCCTGATCAACTGTAACCCATTCCTAAGAGTATGATGGAATAACCTGTGTATTGAGCATGCAGTTAGAAGATTTACTGAAACACAGACAAACTCAATCCTAATCCTTTCGATATTGTTCCAAAACAATGCAACTACCCCCCAATTTGTTCCGGTTTTACGAATCTTTCTTCGAGCGTATCTAATGTCAAGTCAATATTTTCATAACTTACTTTAATAACTATTTCAACATTAAACTTAAATTCATATTTTAAAACAATAGAATAATGATTATTTGTTAGGGTTTTTATTAAAAAAAAACATTACTGGTTTAGCAGAAAAAAATTAATGTATTCAGCTGGTAATTTTTTGTTTATGAAATAAGCAAAAATGTAAATTAGGATTCATACATGAAAGAATGCAAAAGTGGAAGGTCTAACGATGAAGGATTGTGGCGTTGTAGGACTCTTTACTAAAGAGTTCTCTCGAACCTACTCCTGTTCTTTTTCAAGTCCTTTTTACTACTCAATTATTAAATAAATCAACATGACTATTTATACATATATTTATGGACAAGGTTTTATCACAAGTATTATTTACTGATATCTAAACTAAAAATTTATCTAACTATCTTTAGTTATTGGGGTATTTTAAAAAATTTGAAATAAAATCAAATTTAGTGGACCATCAAGTGTGATAATGGATAATTGAAATAAATTAGATGATATTTAAAGAAAATTGACGAAACTTAAAAAAACAAAAGATAATAAAAAAATTCGGAGATTAACTTGGTGCATTGTAAAGTATACAGACAGTGTCCTCAACTCTTCTCATCTCACTTTCCTTTGATTGTTGAGTTTAGTGACTAATGGCACACGAAAGTAAAGAGCGTAGATACGAAGAAGAAAAGCGTCGTCGAGATTTGTGCTTCGTCCGCGGCGCCTCAAGGGTTTTTTACCGCGCAATCGTGTACGTTCCTACTTCGTATTAAGTACGTATAGAAGACTTGCCTACGTAGGTGTAAGAATCCCTTTTCGCGTGTTAGTGCCGCCAAGAGCCCTTGCTTTGACTCCAAACTCAGAGTCTCACTGAATGCCTCTCTATTTCTGAGTACGTGCTTCTAAGTGCATCCTGATTTTTTCGAACTTCTTTTAACATGCGCTCACTGTTCACATGCTTCCTATTTCTCATAATTTCAAATCATCTCGATAGCTTTTTCCCCTGTCATTAAATTTATTACCACCAATTCACCGTTTCTGTTTTAACCTTATTTAGCTACATTTTTTGTTTACCTTTTTTTTTTTTTTTCTTATTATTGATCAATCAAAATTATATTATTAATCATTAAATATTCATTTCATAGGGTAAAATAGTTATATTTATTTAATGTAATGTACATAATACTTATAATTTACGATTAAAATGATATAAAAAATACATGCAATCTATCAACCAAACACCTCCTAAAAACATACATACTATTGTGTACTGAATGTATATATTAAAAAGTTACCTTTATTATTATTGGAAAATAGAATAATAAAATGTAATTTGATAGCATATTATTAAAGTTAGAAATAGTCAATAAATATATCATCACTTGTCCAATAGTATTTAACTTACAAGAGAGATCATTTTCCCATCTAACACCCAACATTATCATCAATTGTATTTCTATGTCATGGATGCTACAAGTAATTTGATATTTTTTCATTCCTGATTTTTCTATTGTTAGAATTATTCCAAATTGTTGATATTGATCTTCAAAAAATCAAATTCTAATATTAGTCATACAATTTATTTTTAAGAGAAAAAAATTAATAGCATTTTGTATAACATTCTTTTCATAGCACATTTTATTATTATTATTTTTTTTCTGTTGATTGTTATAAAAAGCACGCATGAACGAATAAAGATCGAACGAGCGAGAATAAACGAGGTCTCTAGTGAAAATCCGATTGGACGGATCATCCGGTGACGCACAGTAGTACAATAGCCGCGAGAAGAGTCCTCTCTACAATCAGGTTCCCTCACTCGACGTGGAAATGAGGTGGAAAACCGTACCCCATCATATTTTACCCATCAACCTTCTTATTTGTTCAGCATCCTCTAGTCTGTCGGATTTATACTTTATATGGTTTTGATATTACTATTACGACGCAACGACCTGTGAGGTCCATCACCTAATTGCGGTCACTTACGCACCAACGCACTTTACCGGAAGATCTTTTTTTTTTTTTTTTAGAAAATGTACATCAGTTTGTTCCTACCAAAAGACTCTAACCACTTATTTTCAATGAATTTTTGATAAATTATTTTAAATCATCTAAAAAGTTCAATTAAATTTCAACCTTTTGCTTGAATATTTTATAAATAGCATCATGAGAACTGAAAAATAATGATAAAGCACAGGTGTAGGGTACCTGTAGTGAATTGTTCATAGAAGATTCTATAGACGATTACGAAGAATAGTTCCTTTCGCATCACGGAAACACGGTTTATTTACTAACATCAAGATTTTATACTGCTTCATTAATTCTAACGGCTCTATTCTATACCATAATTTCGATCAAAAACTGAATGTAGCTGTCTAGAAGTATGCCTCAAGAGTATCTATGTGATTAAACTAGCAAATCGTCCAATTGAAATGATTATATATTGTGTTCATAATTATCACTTTATTCATAAATGAAATATTAAATAACAATAGATGATGGTATGTTTTGTGAAGGATATGTATTCTGAAAAGATAGATGTAGAGAATGAAAAAGGGGCATTTAAAGTACAATACATTTCAATACCAGAGTTAAATTAGCCGCGACACTGGCAGTGACGCTTGTCACCCTCTTAGTGATGATAGTCGCGTGTCACTGATATGATGATAGACCGTTAGATTCTAAAATAATCAACTTGCATTTTCTACTGCGTTCAAAATTGATAGAAGAAGATTGTCTAATTTATTAATCAATTTATTTAATTTATTGATTAATGAAGATATATTAATAAAATAAAAATGATAGGTGAAAAAAAAAAAAAACGATAATTTAACTTTTCATCTGATACATAACATGAAAAGAATATAAAAACAATGATAAAAATAAAGACAGTAAGTAGGCGAGAAGCTTGGCACATGGAAAAGAGGGAACCGCCCTCGCAACTCACTCTCAGTCAAGTACCAAACTGGCAGACAGTCTCACTAATTACACCGTGCCTCATTAGTGAGAAAGACCCTGGTACCTTAGGGGGTACGCGAACACGTACGACCTCCCTTTGGCCTCATTGAGAAATTGATTTTCACTTCACTGACAAGGAGTGAAACAAAATCAAGGAGATACGAGGCCTCTGTGAAATGTGAAGGACGTTCTTTACTCAGCACAAATTTTTTATGTTATATAACAAGGAAAAATACATCACACTTATTAGTTCATTCTAAATCATCATATATTAACGTTAAGATAATAATTGAAAATACTTTTTTGAAAATATACGAAAATGAGAATTTTATATAGAACATCAAATAAAATACTAATTCGGTGAATTGGTAGGTGGGTAGCAGAGCATAGCACTCCAACCGGTGGCTTGTCTTGTGCCATAGCAGTCCCGTGCTAGCTTCGAGTGTTTGCAGTCCACTCAAAGCTCGACCTGAACGAGCCCAGTGAGTTGGGACCTGCTGCTATCCGTTGGCACTATTGCAGCACTGCTATATACTCACACACATTTGCCTACCTATATATCATTCTATGTATTTATATTCCATATATATATATATATATATATATATGTAGATAGATAGGGAACTGAGAACAGAACATGATTTGTCTAACGAGGATCTCCACCTGTCATCTGAATGAACACAGTGAGATAGATGGATTGCTAAATGCTCGTTCCTATCCTTTTTCCATTCATTATCTTTTTTTCCTTTCTGTCTTTCAATCATACATTTTATACGATTAACCTTATTTCATTTATATCTAATATCAAGTGCTGTCCAAAAATACCTTCACGTCTTTATTTTATTTTATCGAGTTTTTGCATTTCAAGAGAGAAAAAACAATTTTATTTCTTTATGAAATTAATATATCAAGTCTGTCATTAAAATAAATTCACTAATTGGGAAGTTTACCTTAAACGAATATTCTCTCTAAAATAATTAAACTACAGATTCGGTAACATATTAAAACAAAATAAAAAAAATATTATCGATATATACGAAATAAATGTGTATACGAAATAAAAATACATACATATATATTAACGGAATATAACTGGAATTTTTATGGAAGCGTGAGATTGCAAGAGATCACAATGGATCACGGTTTGAATTGATCGTCAATGAACATAAGGGGCGTAAACGGCACGTTGCCAGGATTCGAATAGGGAGTATACGCTAATTGGATAATTACGGCGTACACTGGGTTTGTTTTATAATTGGGCAAAACGTACAAGCAATGTAGAACCATTTGATGGATGTGTTAAACAACAAAACGTTCAGAGTCACGCTCTACGTGACAAACTACCCTCACAGCTAATCCAACAACAAATCCTTCGGCCCGATAACAAACCCCAACTTTTATTCACTATTTCGCTCATCATCACTAATCTACACTCAAATTTTTTTTTTTTTTTGTTATTACCATCTCTTGAGATCTATTGACGAATTTTTTTTTTTTTTTAATCATTTTAATCCACTGACAGCTTTGAAATTTATCTGATAAAATACACTATGATCTCCAATAATTTTTAGAATAAAACCAATACCGAGATAATTTTTTGAATTTAACGCCGTTTTTTTGTAGAACTTTGGTAAGATAATAAAAATGAAAATGAACCCTATACACATTTTAATTGTACTCTAGTCGACTACGATATAGGAATAAGGGAGATCGAGTACAAACAGTAAAGAGCGATTGACTGAGTGACTAACTCTGGGATTCATGGGGTTATACAAGTCGTTTCTCATCCCATCATTAAAGCACCCTCGCAAATATACATGTGCAAATACTAGACCGACTTTTTGAACTTTTATCTTCCATTTTAAAGCATTTCTGCCAATCAATAAATATCTCATATTATTGCAATTATTGCTCTTAGGGTATATTATTATTATTCCTATCCTCGAAAGTCCCTATTTTTCGCTCAAAAATATTAAATCAGTCATAGACTTACCATAGGACGACTGCTGATATGATGAATTGTTTGGTGCAGGAATTGATGAATACTGTCCTTGGTGTCTGTTTACATGATGTCCTAACATCCGGTGTCCAGCATCTCCCAAAGAGGCTTTATGTTTAGGAGGACCAAAGCCAATCCTAGGTACCCATGGATTATTGTGATCTTTGTTCATTTGTTCAAAGTCTTGAGGCTTCAATACGCGTAGTGGCTCTTTGACGCCTTTTAATCGTCTCGCCGGAAATATGAAGTTGCCATTGTATTTAGGATCTCGGAACCTTACACTGAAAACATAAAATTTTATTGTTAGTTTGATTACTTTAATCATTAAATTAATATCATTAGATTCGTATGGAACTAGACTTACCAATAGACCATATTGTTGCGAACGGGTAAGCCGTTGATGGGAGATGGTAATGTCGCACCTTCTCCAACACAATCTTCAGCTAATAAAACAGTTCCACGCATGCCATCTATGGATATGTCAGTCTCTACGTTTGGATCTACTTTATTGGTATAGAGTCCTTTTATAAAGTCATACCCGCTGTTTCCTGGGCCAACGTATAATCTATCATCACCTCGTACGTTACGTTTTTCTAGAAATTATTCAAATATCAAAATTAGTAATCATATTATCAAAAGTATTTTATGTTAATGAGAAGATGAAATATGGTTTTATACTCACTTTCAGCCTCTGTTAAACATTCGTAGTAAGGTTCCAGAGCTTTGAATAATCGAGTTTCATCCACAAATGGTAGTAAAGCAACTCCTTGCCAAGCAAACTTCTTTCCATTGAGATCAATTTTGAAATCTTCCGGATAAAAATCAATAATCGGAGATTTCGGATCTTTCATCAAGGCTGCCCATGGTTCAGGAACATGACGACTACTTGCTGCTGGGAAAACCCCCATTAGTTGTTCAAGTGGTCGAAACTGAAATTTAAAACAATATCAAGTTAATTTTACATTCACAGTTTAAAATTAAATTTATTTTTCTAATCTTTGTTAATGAATATTATAGCTTACCGGTACAGTTCCTTTCTCGAATTCAGTTGACAATCCACCAATGTTGATGAAGTCACTTGCAAATGGAGCATAGTGGTAAGGAAAATACCACTTCCAAGAAGCACAACCTTGATAATAATACCGCAGAACCCAACATAATCCACGAACATACTGGAGAGCAACATTATTTCTGAACTCAAGATTATCTGACTTGACATCAAACTTTGATTCATAGTATCGCTCTTTGAAACCATCCTCCCAGAGTCTAACTTCATCATTGGCTTGATAATCATCTTCTTCTTCAGTATCATCTTCATGTGGACGTTTTTTACCACGGTTGTTTGAATTCTCTGGTACTAACATACTATCTAAAGCTGTTTTAGAATTAGTTTTTTCTAAAGCACGTTCAGTAGCACTTGTATGGTAATTTTGACCAAGCATACGCATTTGATATGCTTCATAACGTGCGTTTTGAACTGGTTTAACTTCTTGACCCAAAGGAATTGGTGCAAATTGTCCAGTAGGTATCCATTTTGGTTTGAAATTACTAATTGCTTCTAATCTTCTTTTCTTGTTTTTCTCACGTTGTTTAAAAGCAATTTCATTTTGTTGACGCTTCTTGAAAATTTCATCCTCCATTTCACCCAACTCTGACAATATTAGTTGCACTCGATCCAAGTTAACATCACCACTATCCGTTAAAAATCCTCCTGTCTTGTAGACGGTTTTTTTATATAAAGTCACCAGTCTATCGATAGCTCCTTCTCTGATTTCCAGCGATGGTAGATGAGGTAAAAAGTCATTACCCACGAAGAAGCACATGAATACCCAATCGTCTACTGCACGTTCAAAATCATATTTGAATGGTAGATTAGGCATTTGTAATTCTCTTTCCAAATATTCACGTAGAACATTAAGTCGTACAAAAATAAATTGACACTCAGATCCAAATGCAAGTTCTTCCTTCTTTTGGTCAGGCTCAGCTCCAGTACAGTCTTTCATTTCATGTCCTAGTTGTCCACAAATATCACACGGTCTCGGTTTATTTGGCTTAAACTCTTCACGAATAATAGTAAAGTTTGGTTCATGAGTAGCAAGTCCAAGCATAATTAAATCAGCATCAGCTCCACACAAGACGTGTTGTGTATTAGGATCATGATCTGGTTGAGCTGAAAATAATTTATTTCATTGCATAACTGTAAATCTTTGGATTAATCATTAATTTGTGTGAAAAATATTGGAATTGGGAACTTACCTCTTTGTTTTCGAATAAAATCCATGATTTTATGTTCACCTTCCCCTGGTACATTAGCGTCGCTTAAAATGACTTTAATATTTTTCCATCCAGGGTCATTATTCAACCTCTCATGAATATAATAATGTAAGCAAGTCGATAAGCGGGCCATAAATGGAGTACCCGGAGTAATACAATTACTATCAAAATGATCTTCTTTGGGCTTTTGTGGAGGTAAAAATGCACCTTTCAATGCTAATTCTGATCGTATCCTATCCATTTCGGATATCTTCTCAGTAGTTTCTTTAGATGCTCGAAATCTACGAGATCGTTGTTGGTTCATCTTAGCTCTTGGTGCTACTCCGTCAATCGCCATATACAACAGCTTTCTGGGTCGTACAATGCAGAATAATCTATCGATGCATTCGAAGATTGCTTCCATCATTTCATCTTCATTTTTTGGAGCAGGTCTGAAAACAATAATCATTTAATATTCTTTTAATTCTAATTGATAAAAAATGATTAAATCACTTTAAAGAATAGTACTCACTTATCTTCTGGATGCGTGCAAGGGTGAATGATGCCATTCATATCCAGATATAAATTGTCAAACTCCACTCCATTAGGATTTGGCTCGGCCGAATTAATTGGAACTTGCATTCCATCAACATTGAACGACTGTAAAAAAAGCACAATTTAATTAATAGAAATAAGGAACTGTATAGAAATAAATTGTTCTTCAAAGTTTTAGAAACATCTTTCAATGTTTGCAAAACAACCTAACCTCAAATGCTCCGAAACACTACGTACCTTTTGTTCAATACATTCCACTATCACTGACGGATATTTTCGACTAAGCCAACGAAAGAATGCTGGTACACCCATGATTCAATGTTTTTTTTCAGTTTAATCACTTTATATTTCTATAAAAACAATTAACACAACACTGCGAATATTGAAAGACTGTAACGATACGTACTCAATGAAGCGCACTGTGCAACTGATGAATTTGGCTCTGGAGGGGCTGGGATATACTAGAAATTTGGCAGCACTATCGCTAAAGCGCCGCTAATGGTAAAAATAAGAACTAAATAACAATAGAGTTCAACGTCACCACCTATGAATCACCACTACTTTACCTCCTAAACTGTACATTCAAATTGTAATATTTCTGAAAAACATTAAATTTCATGATTTCATAATTTAATTAAATATTTGTTAGAAAATTGATTTAAAAACAAATTTTCATATAAATAAATAAATCTTCCTACTAGTTTTTATATAAAAATATTAAACAGAATCAACTGTCTTTTTATTCGGTATTAAATATGTTATTGAAACAAAGTTTAATTTATAAAATACTTAAATTACATCCTTTTGTACGATTTAACATATGTGCATCTGCAATTTTTGAGAATTGCGGACGTTTAAGAAGATCATAAGATATTTTAAGCATTCGGAGTGCAGTCTGTTGAACATATTTACTTCCAAAACTAAATAAATCATGACCTAGCTCAAGAGGAGTTCCAAAATCACATTCATCAGCTGCAATTGTTGCAAGCCTGATAACTTCTTGAAGCTTACTTAAATGCGTTTGTCGAATTTCATCAGATTCTGCTTCATCTATTTGTTTCAATAATTTCAGAAGATGACCTTGAATAATTAAAGCAATACGTGTTTTACTTTATTATTCATTTTATATAACTAATATGTATTGAAATAATACCAGATTAATCTACTTACTATCAGTTTCTGCTAATGGTCTATAACCCAATTGAGTTTTTTTATCAAACGGAACAACAATTCCAGCACCATGAATTGTTTTAGCTACCATTTTTTTATTCCGTAAAGTCATTTTCTCAGAAGTTTCATCCAAGTTAATATTATTCTTTTTTGAATAGTTTGTTAATTTTTGCAATAACTGCGATATTTTACTTTTTTCAAATAAATTTGCTGTTTTCAATTTTTCTGCTATATGTATTCTAAAATAAGTTTAATTATTTATCGTTTTAATAGAATTTTGAAAATAATGATAATTCATATTCTACATTCAATTATTAGAAATTTTTCCATACTTTACTGCACTAAATAAGTGAGGTGCAAGCGGGAATATTTTGTAATCCTTATTCGCAGAATTTTTAGCTACGAAAACAGGGTTTTCGTTAGGATCATCACGCCAATATCCATAGTGCAATCCATCTCTATTATCTCCTTTTAAAATCGTCTGTATAACACAAATAAATGTTATTAAAAGTTTTATTACCTGCAATAAAAGGGATTAATACCTGGAACTCCGGGACATCATAAAAATATCTCCAATGTCTCAAGTACTTAGTTTTATCATCAGGTACGCAAATTATTTTTTCATTTAATACATCATACGGGCCAACAAGTTCTAAATTTACAGCACTTAGAGCAGAACATGGGTTTTGAGGAGACAACGAACAGCAAAATTCATAGAATTGATAGAAATCGTTTGGCATTCGCACCAAAAATATTTCAAAGATAATTTGCTGTTTGTCGATGGGAATTTTTATTTCATTACTATTGTCATCTGCATAAGTATCATCATTTTCATTACAAGTATTTGGAGATTGATTTCCATCAGTAACTTTACGCTTGTGATCCTGTGTTAGATCAAGTTCTTCATCAACTTCACTACTTCTACGTTTTTTCTGTTTACTGTCATCTTCTGTATGCTTCTGAAAATTAGTAATAAAGCAAGAAATTTATGAATGATTTTCTTAAATTGTAAATTAAATTTTATCAAAAATGTTACTTATTTTAACATACGGGCTGTTTAAATAAAGGATGCTTGTATTTTTCATGATGCTGTTTATTTTTCTGATAACAGTCGGCACCGTATTTACAAGGAATTCGGGTATCTTCATATTCTGTTAACATTTCTTCCTTGTCACACATTTTATGATAAAAATATAAGCTCGTTATTTATAATTGAGTTTCAAAGAATTAAAATTTTTAACATCGAAATAAAAGAAATGAGAAAAGGCAAAACTTTACTGGTCAAAGTAATATAACCTCCAAAGAGATTTATTACACGAAGGATTAGATACAATTAGAAGTTTCATGCAGGTATAGCAGGTCAATTATTTGGAGAGCCTCCATAAACCGACCGATAGTTGCCGCTACCCTGAATCCAGCGAAGCCATGCCCCCACTTGCACGTGTTTACATCAAGGCATCATGGATTATGTTTACTAACGTTCTATCAATTGTTATTTATACACGTTATTAAAAAAAAAGAATATTCTTGAAAAGTTAACAATAAGTTTACTTAAATCTAATTTCAGTGATTTAAAAAGTGTCTTACAGTAAACTTGTCTTTTTGATTAAGTCAATTGAATTCGAAATTCAGTGTTGTGTAGTTCAGTAAGCGTTTGTAGTATCTTTTTTATAAACATAAAAATATTGGATAGTAATTTTACAAAAATGTTACTAAACAAGGTAAATTGTTCCAAATTCTTATGTATCATGTATATTATATCCTTTTTCTATTCTTTTTTTCTAACAACAACGGTACTCAACTAGTAAATTTTTTTATAGGTTATCAACTCAACATTCCGGCATACATGCCGGTTCAACAATCGACTCTTTTCAAGCAATGTTACTGAACTAAATCATCTAGAAAAGAGTAAGACAAATATTAATTGTCAATTATAATTTTTCTTCGTTTTTTGTATAATATCTTGATATAATTCGAAGTTGGATAATTTTTTTTTCTCATAGCATTAAATCAAGTCAGTCTTCTTGGGAGAGTTGGAGGAGATCCTCAAAAAAGAGGTTCAGAAGAGCATCCTGTAGTTATTTTTTCTCTTGCTACACATACTAATTATAAAGTTGAGGGCGGTAAGTTATTAATTTTGCACAATATTGATATTAAAAAAAAATTCTGTTGAGAATACGTTTAGTAAAAATATTTCATTAAATTTATTCTAGGCGATTATGTTCAACGTACTGATTGGCACAGAATATGCGTTTTTAAACCTTTTCTTAGAGATACCGTTTACACTAATTTAAAAAAAGGCCAACGAGTGTTAGTCAATGGACGATTAAGTTATGGTGAAATAAAGGATGATAATGGGAATCAAAAGACCACTACAGCAATCATAGCTAATGATGTAATATTTTTCCCATTCCAAAAAAGTTAAATTGTATATAAATATGTTAGAAGCATTTAATATAAATATTCGAAGTATATTTTTTGCAGCATAAAATTATGTTTTTTGTAAGGAAAATAAAAAAAAAAGGTCATCAGTTGATGAGTTTATATTTACATCATCCAGAATAATTCTATAACAATTAGAATAGAATGAAATTAAATCTAAAATTTTACATTTTATATATTTGTCTTTACACAATATGTTTATTTCTTACAAGGTAGTTGTATAAATGTTCTTGACATTGCTGTGACGGTTGAAAGCATATCCTATAACATATACTTTCTATTTTCATAATATAATTGTAGATTACTAAATTAACGGCATTGTTTGCATTTATCGCCGTTAATGTATTATCTATATTTATTTGATAGATGGAAAATTAAACATTTATATATTTTTAAAATTTTTAATAATATTATGCTCTCATAAATTTATAAATTCTTCTCTGCACACATTCATTTATCTTTTAATGAATGAAATATTTCTTTTTACCTTACAGAGATCACAGTATATAAGAAGCCAGATATTAATTTTTATATTTATTCTAATATACTAATTCCCACACATTTTTAATAGAATTTTTATCGCATTAATTCACAAGTATCATGATAAGTGAGTTTTCGTGAAAAAATACATTTTATAGACCATCGTATGATACATTTACGAAATTGTCAATATTGTAAATGAGGTACTTCATGAACAGATACTGGTATAATTAAATTTTTACCCGATTGTGGCTTTGAATTTTCCGAAATACATATAAATTTAGTTACTACGTGGAATGTAAAGCCACCAAAGAATTCTAAATAATATACAAATTTCGAATATAAATTTTGGTATTAAAATATATTTATATATATGTATATGCACATATACTTAAATGTTTATATACACATATATACTGTTTGAAGACATATATATCCATTATCTTTTTATATATAAATTTAATTATATAACTCTGGCCCCAAATTTTTATAAAACATTTTTTTCTATTCTTGTGATTATTTTTTTTTTCTTTTAATCGCATATATATATTTATATTTATATTGTTATATCTAAAAGATATTTATTTACACTAAAATTTCTATACTTGCTCATATAAATCTATTTTTTCTTAAGATTGCAACCTGCCAAATATATTCGCACATGCTTAACTTTGTATTGTTGAAAAATTTGTTAAGGCTTAGTGCAGAAATTGGCGAGCCTTATTAATACATACATTTTGTACATTGAAAGCTTATTATAATAAATCAGCCTTCATGTACATGAAACAAAATTATTTTTTCTAACATTAAGGTAACGTTCTTGGCACATCTTTATCCGAATATGTACGGATTATTTTTTTCTTAATTCAATAGTTTATATATTCGATTTATGCGCACAATTTCTTATTATGATTACTTAAACTCACTGCAACTCTATCACTCACACTATTATTCTTTATTAAAAATCATTTATTACTTTGAGTATATCATTATTACTATCAACAATAGCTTTCCTCTTTATATTAACACTTTCTTTATAAAAGTCAAAATAATAAGAATGACTGGATATTGAGCAGACGGCATAAAAATAGTCACATCTCGATTAAATTTATATTTAATTATTCAATCTGAGATTGAATTTCTTTTTTCATTTTCCTTTGAATGAAAGAAAAATAAAGAATATCACGACTGTACTGAAGTCACTGGAGATCCAGTTGAAATCTCATACGGTAATTTAAATGATATACATTTTACATTTAAGCAGATCATTAATGAACGTAAGAGATTTTATAAAACGTTCCGAAAAAAGAAAAAAAAACGTATTACGATCATTTTGGATTGTCAATTTGTATGAATCAGTCTTCTTTTTAGATTCACTTCGGTACAATAATTAGCTTGTAAAACGTAATAGTCTTTTTAAGACATCTGATAACAGCGACTATTTATAAATGTAATCGAATGTGTCGCTGCTAAGTTTCGCGTCACTTCCGTTCTTCCGGTTCTTGATTAGTTTTGACAAGATTATATGCATGGCTGCGATACTTAGCAGGAGGATCATGAAGAGAAAGAGGCTGCTCACATGTAGGTTGATTCATGCTTGACATTGAAAGATCTGTTGGCATATCAATTTCTGATTCTATTCCATTGCCAGACACTGTACTCTCATCATCAGGCTCTGACTTTATTCGCATTTGCTGACGTAATAATGAAATATTCTTTATGTTTTTCAACTCTGTTGGGTTGCGAAGAAATCTAAAATTATATTTAAAATATTTGTTAAATTGCATATTTTAAAATTCAACCAAATTATTGTAATAAAAAATCATTTCCACTTACTGATAACAATGACGTTCTCCTTGAACTTTCCTGAGTATATTAACACGATAATAATAACGAAGTGCTCTACTCATTTTATCATAATTCATTGACAAATGATTTTTTTGAATACCCCAAAGACGAGCAAGCCCTGGTGGATCAACAATTTTGAAAACTCCAGTTTCTCGACTTTTCCACGCTATGTAATGTGTATATCTTTGTGATGGATCATTCAATAGCTGTTGAAGAAAGTCCCATAATAGTCTGCCATCTTTATTTAAAACATAAAAGACGCACATTAGAAAAAACATGATTATGTAAAGTATATGATAAATATTTTGTTAACAAGTTAAAACATACTTGTATTTGGTTCGGATGTGTCACTGGAAAAAAATTCTCGTGCGACAGTTGAAGCAGGTCGAAATCCTCCAGGCGTAAGCGGCATCAATTGAGATGACAAAGTAGGACTAGGTTGATCCTTGACGCAAACTTCACTGAGTCTCTGAGCTGTAAGAGCCGTAGGTGTTGCAGGCGGGCTACTACTACTTTGATGATTGTCTTCATCCGAATCACTTTTATATATTTGGATCTGATTACTACTTTCTGTGTGACCGGGAGATCCCGCCTGACTATCAACTGAAGGTGCCGGCGAAAGTGTCACTGAGTTAGCAGACATGAGTGAGGCAAGATTTGCCGCATATGGACTTTCTACCCATGTCGGTGTTGGAGGATGAGAATGAGGACTCAGAGGGTAAGCTGAAGACCTCGTAGGCGTTACTGGACTGCTTGGAAGACATCGTTGCAGTTGATTGAAATCTCGCGCTAACATTCCGAGAACATTATGTAAAACATCACCCGCACCTGGACACCTCTCACCTAAATCAGATTTCGTTAAGAGACACAACGCTTTTCCATTCATTTGAAACATGTCCATATCGATTTGTGGTAAATCAAACTCTCTTTCAGCCCATCGTAGAAATGTTACCACATCCTCCCTCGACCATACTCTTGGATCAGAAGCTAAAATAAATATTCATTTATATTAGTTGCATAATTACAGTTATCACTTATACAATATTCATTAGATTCGAAAAAATACCAACCTAAACTTGAAGGCAAATGGGTTTTAAAATCTAGTAAAGGACTCTGTGGTGGATGCGAAGGAAAGCTCATGGTTGGATATCGCCATAACAAATCTGTAGGACTGAAAGGTAGAGATATCCCTGGTGGGAGACGGGACTCCATTCCCGTCATGCCGCCAGCAGTAGAGACCGGCGGTAGTTGCGGCAACTGAATCGTCGGCAATAGTTTCATAACACAACGTTCACTCTATCACTCGAGCTGTAACAAAAAATAAACAAGTTATTAATGTCGTAAAAATTTATCTTTCATTTTCTTCCTATTAAGGTTGATTTAAAAATATTAATCAGATTTTCGTAATTCTATCATATAAGAAATACAAGTAAACAATTAATTTATTATCATCAATTAAAATAAAATTTCCTTTACTTAATAAGTAATAGTATTTACAAAATTCTCATTTTTCGATATACGTGAAACGTTTAGCAGCATGTCGCATATATAAGAAATATTGATGGCAATAGCAGGAAGAACAGTATCCGTTCTTGTCCCGGATTTACATATTATATTTTCATCGACGTCCAAGGTACTTCCGTTAAAAAATCGACCTCGACAAGAAGAAAGAGAACACATATATTTTTAATTGCATTGGCCTCGAAATTGAAATTCTGACGAGATTAATATTAATTCTTTAAAGACACACCACGAGTGAAGTCATCGTCAATTGGCTTCAGTATGTATACTGACCAATATTGACCCCACTTACTACAATTTATTTATTAAACAATGAACGTTGCGAGAAATTATTGATGAAGAAAAATATTAGCTAGCACACATGTTGCTTGAATATTTCGTGTAACTGCAGACTGCTAGATTAACGTTAAAGTATCGCCATTGAAAGGCCATGACGTGGAAGATGGCAATTTCCTGGTGCGAGTGAGCAACACGAGACAACGGCACATCGACCTTCGCGTGCCGGGAGTCCGCCTTCTCTTCATGCCTTCTCTCCTCTCTTTTCTCTTCCATGTTCCCCTGCTTCTTCTCTTTCCTTGTCACCACAACATCACTGTCATCGTTGTCCCGATCGTTTCCTTCTCTCACTTGCTCTTTCTTTTTCTTACTTCTGGTTTCTTTATCTCATGCCTTTATGTATATACGTTACCTTTCCGCTCTCCACTACTTCAATTCTTACGCAAGAAAAGTAACAGACCAGATTCTCCTACGTAGCGGGTTCTATACTTTGAGTGTTAGAACTTTAAGATTTTTTTTTTCCCTACAGACACCATACATTATATTATGTACTTGGATCATCATATCTTAATCACAACGATTACAATGAAGACAAAAAAAAAAAAAGAAAACAAACGTACTCTTCTACGAATTAAGACTTGATCTAATGAAATATCAATCAGTGTTATATCATAATGAAGTATTTTATTCAAATGGTAACTCGGAATAATTTTAAAAAATTGACATAGAAGAAGAATAAAATGAGAATAATCATGACAATGTTAAAAGAATAATGACATAAAGGATGCATGTACAAAATTAAGGAGAGTACGTACGAGGTCGAGATACGGGATTGCCTTAATCGACTTGTCGGAAGTCGATACAGCGAAAGGTCTCACGTTTGAAACGCGACCTCGTGGCTAAACAGGCGACGTTCTTAGTCTGCAGCTGGCCCACTAAGTCAGGCCAAGTGAGGCCAGGCCAGGTCGACTCCAACTTTACAGTATTATCAGAATCAGCAAGAAAACCATAGGTGCGCCTTACATTGTCTTGGTTCATGTCAAAAGTTTGTAATATAATGCTTTATTCATAAAGCAACACGAGAGCTTTACATAATACATATCGGCCAACCAACGGCAATCGGCTTTAGGTCTCGCTTTCTCGCAGGAGAACGCGTAAGAATGGCGCAATCCGGAAGCTTAACAATCAAGTCAATTGAGCACCACTGTAGTCGATTCCGCGATACTACGAGCCCGCTTGTTTGCTACTATACGATGCACGATCTCGCAAGAAGTTACGCTCCTGGGAAGAGTAGTGACCTCTTCTCTTCCTCCTCTTTTTCTTTTCCTTCTTCACTTCTGTCCCCATCTTCTTTACAGCTTCTGCCAAAGAGTACGTTGCTTAAATGGTTTTAATAACGTCACTTGTGCAATTGTTGAGGCGAAAATTCATCTACTGCTTCCTTATTTTCGTTCAATTTCAAGCCTTTAATTCCTTAAATCATGCGAATTGTGTTTATTTTCATTGTTTTCAATTGCAAGCTGACTATTTTCTTAATTACTCTTTTTTTTTTCTTTAACTCCGTAATAAAGACAGCTGAAATAATCATGATTGCTCATTGATTTTAATTTTATTAGAACTTGATATAAAATAATTTGTATATACAGCCAATTAGTATTCTCAACAATTAGTTCTTTACATTTGTCTTCCACGAATAAATAATGACTTTTTTTGTTCACGTTCCTTCATTGATATTACTTATATCCTTCCGGGTTCGTCACCTTTTTTTTTCCTGCAATATTGCCGCACTTGGTCGTATTCGAAGAGAAAATTACTTCTCATGTTGGCGTCACTACGTGGGATTAAGAAATATTTAAACAGGTGATATAACCTGTTGATATAACAAATTTTAGATAGAATTACGTGTTTAAAGAATATTGATAATTGATAACGCAATAATGTATTCGGTACTTTTCCTCATAGTAAATGAATAGTTTTTTTGAATTTAATTATATCTACAATAATATAGAGGACGATTGAAAAAAAAAATATCAATTGTTGTATTATTACAATTTAAATATTGTTTTATGATATGTTTAAGTTTGAAGTCCAAAATTCATTGCTCATAATTTCAATCTATATAGATAAATGTGATAAAACAACGAGAGCAATAACTCGAATATTTCCGAATGATATTCGGGAATAATCGGTCATTCCCGAGATGAAATAACGAGACACAAGATGGTACGCGACATCGACATGACGCCCAGCTAGTGTAGGGAGGAGGTCTGAGTCGTTTGTTAACTAGTTGAGCATGCGCCATATTATGTGTGCAAACATAATCGTTCGTTATGCGTGCGTCAATGTATAGTAAACACATAGTAGACAATGTTAGTTTAATCGCTCAATTATAAGTTATATTCCTAAATTATAAAATTAATATCAATTTTATTAACTTCCCAGTGGGAAGTTATTTTGATTTACAATCATGCAGAAAATGAGTATTATTTGCACAAATCATATATCATCAAATACCACTGTTGTTTTTTTTTCTTTTGAATTAATTGATTATTCATCAGTAATCTAATTATATTAAAAGAATTACTCGGAAAGAATGATAGAAGCTTTAATAAATCAAGTTGGAGTTTGATTGTAAGAAAAATCGCACGTGGTAATGATAGTCCTAAATAAAAGAAAAAGAAGTCTTGTGGAGGCCAAAAGGCGCCAGTATGATGGTGTTTGGGGTCACCGACCGATCCAGGGTCGCATACAAGGAACCAAGAATTCGCAAGACACATCTACTAACATTTATTTCTAATGAAAATGACGTATGAGGAAACTTGAAGATCCTTCGAAGAATAACTTTGATTCAATTATCCCTGTTTTATCATTTGTAATTTATTTTTTAGATACATATGTTAATAAATTAATGTATCAAAAATGATAGTCACATATATTGAAGAAACTTAACAATTTAACATATGATGATTTACAATTGAATGATATCTTATCAAAAAAAGCCAGGTGTTTTAAATCGACTTATGTATACACGGAAATATTTTCATGATTGTTTTAAATTGAATGTGATAAATGTCGATCAATATAAAAAATGTGTTAGTATGAAATACAAATAAAGTACATTAAGAAAATAGATATTGAAATATAGAATCAAGGGTAAATAAGTGACTCCAAAGCAACCTGTTACACTTGGTTAAGTCAAGTGACGATTGAGAATCACTGAGGCCCCCACAAAGAGAACAGCGAGGCCGTAGCTGCACGTGCAAGCAAGTAACATCAACCGGAAGTCGATAAAAAGCCCAGTTCACCCTCGTCACTCGCCACCAGCTCCTCGTCATGGGAACGAATTACTTCAGTGAGCGGTCCAGATCTTAAAACCTGCCTGAAGAGGATTCTTTCCTTGCTCCCCCATCTTGTGACCATCCATCTAAGAGTCGGGTTGCTTCTCCGCCTCTTATACAATCCACATATTTTGCCTTCATATCCTGTACTCTACAAGTCTTCTTAATTTCACCCTAAGCAAGTAAAAACACGACCCACAATCCCTCTATGGCTTCATCAGTCTCATCTCACCAAAACTATTCATTTTTTTTCTTCCCTGATAGATCCATTATGCATTTTTAGCTTCGTCAAGTGTTTAACGGAACTGTTAAGTATTTTCTTTCAAATTACATGGTCCCATCATCTGTGCATAACTTTTCATTTTTTTACTTTTTCTAAATTTGTCATCATTTACTCCAAATTTTCTCACGCTTTTTTTTTTTGATGTTTAATTAGTGTTTACACTTGAGGGTAACATGATTAATAAAATATAAATAAGTAAATGTCAAATGGTGATGGTAAATGTTAATAATCTTCTTCTTTATAATAATAATTGTGAAAAAAGTTCAAGATATGTACTTAATTGCATAACTGTATTTAAGAATATTTTTTAATAAAAAAAAAAAAGAATACTAACGAAACTAAAATAGACATATGAACAGATAACGATTATGATCTATGAAAGGGTGACGTTGGAATTTTTGGTAGAAGTACTTTATTCTTTTTTATTCATCTAAAGAGTGTCGTGTCATCTTACTCTCACGCAGCTCCGCCCCTTACATCACATTCTGTTCAACCTATATTCCAGGCTTTGTCAGTGCTTCCGAGTATAGCCTTAAGCATTTTACTCTCTACATGTGTATACACATGGACTCAAGTATATCTTTAGCGCCAAATTCAGATAAATTTTCATCAATAAAAATATTCAAAAATTTTTTTTTGGCAAATTTTATGAAATTTATATACATAATTTATTGTCAATGGTATACATTTAAAGCCTAATGTCTATATAAAGTAGTACATTACAGCTGAATAAATGACTAAATATGATGTAATATGATGGAATCGTTCCGACTTTCTTATTTCCAGTTTCTCACTTTTTTTAATTTCTTCCTTTTTCTTTTTTTAATTTCCTGTTTCGTAAGATATGATTACATAACGATTCATCGATTCGACTGCGGCCAAGCTGCCTCAAGTCTCTCGCACTCAGTTAATTCTTACGCAATGCAGTCGATTACTACGTGCAAGACCTGTTAATGATGATAATCGCTGGTATGTAAGAGACGCTGTAGACAACAAGCACTTTATTCTCACACTGATCTACTTTTATTCATTCGAATATACTGTCATACTTATCATAATAAATATTATTACAATTTATGCAAATACTTATTTGTCAGGTAATGTCCTTATTTCTATTGTTTTCATTGAAATAATAGTCATAACTTTTGTGATCATCATTTACTTTAAGATAACTTATGTATTAGTAAGTTATTATGTCTTGATATAAAAGACGTATGTTAAAATAATATTATTTCCAATTCTTAGGACTCTCGATCACTGACAATCACAAGAACATGTCCTTAAGCAGAATTAAATTGTACAAGACGGAAATACTGAGTTGTCTACGACAGTGTGCTTCCTTCGGACCAATGACGAACTGGATTAGAGTTTCCGGGAAATGACTTCACGGTTGTGGAAGCTCACCTTAATAATTGTATTCCTCTTTCCCTTCTTTGCGCACTCAACATTTCACTAAGTACAAGAATAATGTTCAAATTTAAGTGCACGGTTGTACTATGATTGAAAATCACGAGTAGACAATTATTCAAGTTTAACAATGATGTATTTGAAAAAGGAAAAAAATTAAATGGATGATTTCATAAGGCTTATAATCACTTGTATGTAAATTTTAATTTAAAAAGAAACTAGTCTCATATAATCTTCATTAATTACAATAGAATCAAACTGTTCTCATTAATTAAAAAAAAATAATAATAATAATAAAAAAAAAAAAGAAGGTAGGATATTTCTATAAAAATATTCTAAGCATTTTAACCAACATATTGGATAAAAGGAGCAGTCTACCTGCATATATCCGGCTAGAAGCCGACTACCTGCTTCTATCGACATCTCAAAAACTTGCTCATCTATATGACTATACTTTAAATTCTAAGCTCTTCAAGTTTGGAGTACAGAGAGTTGAGTCTTCAGTTCAATGTCTAGTGGGTGGCTGCTACTATATTTATGTATACTATTATATATACACTGAACAAGGTTCGATATCGAAATACAATGGCATCACTAGGTAGACTAAGAATTCTTTTTGTATATATTGTAAAAGAAATGAAGAATTTATTGTATAAGTGTGACTGAGCGTGAGAAAAGATTCTAAATTTATTTTTTTTTTTTATCTAGGTAAAGGAACTTTATTCATCACTTCTTTTTATTGTTCGATTAAAAATGATTTTTGTAACTGTCCTATGTCCAGATGCTAGTGTATTGTAATTCGTTTCGCTGCAAGCTCTTCAAATGTTATTATGGAGTAAGAATAAAACTAACGCTGCGTTGGTCTCATCTGAGCTTGATTGAAATCATAAACCTACAAAAAATGTTGCCGCATGGAAAAGACATAAAATAACATTCCTGCTATATTTATACTAATTATGGAGTATATAAATATTACATTTCACTAAGCTACTTTTGGTAAACTTAATATAAATAACAAAAAAAAATTACTGTAAGGTTTTTAAAAATAATTAATAGATAAGATGGTGATATAAATATTCTTAAATAAAATTGATATTAAAAATTGGCTAATTTATCATAAGTGAAAACGACTGCATAGGTGTAAATTTCTGTCTTGTACTAATTGTATAAATACGCGTTAGACGGAAGTGAGTACAATAATAGATTCTAAACGTAGATCTGACCGGACAAGATAAGGAAGCAAAATACCTAGAACGAAGACAGAATGTTTCAGAGTTAAAATGATGAAAGGAATAATCATCATTTAAATTCCAACTAAAACATGAATTTATGATAAATATCTTTGTATAAATAATTCACGTTAATCTATAAATCCTGTAAAATATGCACTTTTTTTTAAAATGACAATTTATAATATATTTATATTCGCTATGATTTTATTTACAATGCAGATATATTTATGAAAAAGATTTTTTAAATAAATATTACACTGAAAACAGCAGACAAAACAAGACATTTGAAATGAATTCTAATTTTATGCGCAATCCCGACGAAAATATTTGTAGCCTCTTGAGAAGAATAAATGCACAATACAAAAGGACAGTGGTTATATTTTCACCATTTATCAAATTCTTTTTCTTTTCATTATTTTTTCGCTTTCACAATTTACCAAGCTAGTCGTATCATTTTAAAATGCATTCTTTAAGAAAGTAACGAGGGTCCGCCGGATGTTCTTCATCCGTGCTGTTACAGTCTCTCTTTTGCTTAGCTTTTCGCATTTCTTATTTTTGAAAAAAAAATAAGAGAGAAGAGGGAGACAGAAAAAATACTGAGAGAATGTGAGAGGAAAACAGAATACAAAATCTAGGAACCGGCAAAGTCGACTGGGCGGTCTTGTTCTACCACTTTGTCATTTCCACTACCTTTAAAAACGAACGAAAGAAACATTTGTGACGCAGTCCAAGGTCCGTACTTCCGGTCCGGATACTGGACCGGTTTTCTTCTCTGCTAAGTCATCGAGTACTCCTCTGACGACGAGCTATAACCTCTCTCACGGTAAGAACTAAAATTTATACCGGATAACATACCGTTATTCATCTTACTAATTATCTTACTTTATCAAAACATAAAACGTATAGGCTAGATATTTTCATCTGTACACGATCAAGTATTTTTTACTCTTTTTGCCGATACAATTACATCTCCCCAGTTTCCTATTTTATATCACTCCAATACATGTGAATATATTATATCTCACTTGTACTAAGAAATTAAAAATCATGAGTAAAAGAAAAAAAAAACATATTAATCTCAGGGAAAAAACAATTGTTCATTGTTTCATCGAAACAGAAACATACGTGTGTGTTTAAAAATAATTTTAAATACCTGTAAACAAAATGAAAAAAATAAAAAGAAAAAGAAGAAGAAGAAGAGAAAATCAATTTTCATCTTTAATCTCAGATCTGCTGTGAATGTATAGCTGATATATTTTCAGAAAAATATACTTCTGTCGGGAGAGTTACTTCCTCATCACCCTAGCTTCCGGGTTTTACTCTCTTCCGGCAGTCCCGACAGAGCTACGCTTCGAAAGCCCTTTTCAACCCTATTTTCACCCACCCTATGGCTTTACATCACCCCCTTCTTTACTGGCATCATCCCGACAGTATAAGTAACCCCTAACGATAAGGGGAAGAGTACACAACGAATAGAAATTCACAACAAAACGCTCGACTCAAAAATAAATCGATAATAGAAACACCAAAAATATATTCCTTCAACTACTAGTAGTTGCTACTACTATTTATTATCTATAATCTTAGTTTTTTTTTTATTAACAACTTGTTTTATCAATAATATATTAATTTTATCATTTTTAATATTCATTTTCATACATGATTCAAGAGGGAATGAAATCTCTATGCATAAATCAAGCCTATTTCGGAGTTAATTTGCAAAATAGAATATATAATAATGGTGTTCATATAATTTAAACAAATTATGAGCTGAATCTTATCAGTATAAAGAATTAATCGTTAAAGTTATTATTATTTATACTGAAAGCGAATAAATACAAATTGAAGCTAACTATCTGTAAAGTCAAAATAAAAGATTAATCTAGCATGATTATAAACGGGAGGAAAACAAATAGATAAGATGATGAGTAATACATAACTAAACAACTAAAAATAACTGCATGCGATACTCGTCGTTTGGTGCGGCAAGTTCTTCCGGCATAGTAAAGTTAAAGAGGGGAGGAAATGCGAATGTCTTTGTGTTTCATGTCCAAGAGATGGCAGCTCAAATCATAAAGAAACATTATGTATATATAAAAAAATATTTATGCAATAAACTTTTTTTTATTTTTATTAGTTTACATTTGAATAAAAGTTATTAAAAAAAATTCATTTTTATATCAATGAATATTGGAGTAAACAACAACATATGTTGAATTTAGATACCATTTTTTGTCATTTAATTGTAAAATTTATATTTTATATAATAAATGTGTCATATAAAAGTCATAAAAAATAATAAGTTGTTATTTTTATAGCAAATAAACATTAATACAGATTTGTTAGATGATAAAAATGGTGTAATTATTGATAAATTGATTAAAAAGATACTAAAAGGAATATTTTCAATTATAAAATATAATAAATTGTCAAGTAAAAAATGTTTTCATATTATTTAGCATAGATATGACTGGCATACGAATGTAAGCACTTCCGTTTTAAACGTATTCTTTAATAGCTTACGTCATTACTTTTATTTCCTAGCAATCGATCATCAAAGATTAATGGTTAAATATACACCATATAACAATCTTAATATGATCTTGTAAAATCTAGATAAAGTTGGCTTATCAGATACACAATTTAATTCACGAACTTATTTCGTGTTGCCTTATATTTATTTATGAGAAAAAGCAAAAGCATAGTTTCAATCGTTGTATTGAACTGTTTAGAATTGATTTATTGAATATTATGAGAATGAGAATTCGATGATTGTTTTAAATATTAGGAAAAAAAAAAAATCAATATCAAATAGATGATGAA
This sequence comes from Chelonus formosanus, assembly GCA_028641665.1. Taxonomy (NCBI): domain Eukaryota; kingdom Metazoa; phylum Arthropoda; class Insecta; order Hymenoptera; family Braconidae; genus Chelonus; species Chelonus formosanus. The sequence continues at coordinate 5,680,055 of CM054006.1, read as the reverse complement.
AAATTAAAATTTCAATTGTATTTAATATTATTTTTAATTACCTTGATCTTTTACTTATGTTGAACTCGAGAATGAGTGTCACTGGCTGTCGTCTCGTCGTTACGATAGACCATGCACTTTACCACTGTTCATTGGTCAATCTGAGCGACGAATGAAAAACAATACGTTATTTCTTGAGGAATAATAATATAGATAAAAAACCTCACGGAAGCACTATTTAGCAAAATGTCTTGGTAAACTTTTTATTTCGACTATCAATATAAATCACAAGAGATTGTATTGGTAATCTTATTACCAATAATTGTATAATAACTAAAACACTATAAGATTATGAAATCTTGTAATGAACTTAAATAAAAAATGATGAATTAAACTGCGGTAGTATCACAGTCAATTTTAAAATTTAGGTTAGAAAGTTTTTTAATACCTTTTTAACATCAAATTTGCACGCCATTCGTATTATATTTCAGATGATAATAATATAATTTTATGTAGCATGATAAATCGAGTGAAAAATAAACTATTAATAACTGATATTTGATTTTGAGTTATTAACACTCAATGTTTACGCACTGTATGAAGTAAAATAACACGGACGGCACCAAATAGCACCGCCACTTCTTAAGGTTGACGAGCGACTGAACCAAACTGAACAGAGAATGTTAAGAATCGTCGCCTCACTCAATTCCACTGTTCAGCTTTAGGAAATGTTGGATGGCGGAAGGTTTGTCTTTTTCTTCCCCTTCTCTGATATTCACAAAGTCGAGTGACAAAGGGAGTGAGAGAAGAGGCATTCTTTAGACGAAAGAAGCCGAAGTGTATTCAACTAAAGTCATTGGATCATTTGAGTTGCGTTCACAACATGTATTGGCCAAAATATTCCTATCGTAACGGAAATACGCGAAGCTGGACCACTGGAGTGAGACGAATGGCGCCGATTATTCCCGAACAGCAGCTCCGTCAGATAGACTAATGTGGAAGGGGATCAAACAGCGAGAATTGTTGACTGGGTGAAGACTTCCTTGTAGCTGCCTGTAGCTTCCTTATCTCATACTATAACTGCAAGTGGCTAACAATCAGCCGTTTAGTCTTTATCGTTTCTTCTCTCTTATTTACTTATGCCTTGTATCTCTTATCCAATACTACATATTCTCTCTTTCTCACCACTCACTTCTCGCCCTTTCTCTCTTTTTCCTGATTGCGTCGTCACGTGCGGCATTTATAATATTCTCATCGGTGATCTGTCTTACGGAAATTGTACCAATCTTCACGATGTGGGCAATGCTATCGTTCCACGCTCGTTTGACCTTTTCAATTTGCGTGGCGCAATTGATTTAAATGTAAAGGCATTATTTTTTTATTATACTCAAGATTGAACGTGATTTGACAAAATCTTTTTTTTTACAACATATATCTTCTTATTAGACATCTTCTTGACTTTTAAAATTACACTGATCACAATATGACAATTCATTCTTTTGATGATTATCATAAAGTGAACAAAGAATAGACTTGTTAAATGACTTGGATCTTATGGTAAACCTTAAGTATTTTTTATGACATTTAAACATCAGGATATTGATTGAATCTTTTACATTAATTCAACAAAAATGTTAATTTTCATATGTATCAATTATTGATCTTTTTGGAGTACAAAAATATTTTAAACTGTAATACATTGGAAATCTAGGTCAAATTATTAAATTTCCACAACTCCATTATCATTTCATTATGATTAATGGCCTTTAAAAATATTTACAATCTATAAAGTATAAAAAAAAAAATTTTTTTATCCAAAAATGAAATTTAACTACTTGTGACATTCATACATATTGCGCAGTTAAAATAAAACTTATGTATACAGATATATGAAGCAGTAAGTGAGTGGGCCTTTTTTTTATTCAGCTCGTTTTCCTTCTGGATCCGTGTTGCATTCTTTCCTCCACATTCCATACTACTACTGCATAAATGTACATCTACTCAAGATGGGATCACGGGTCAGAAAGTTTACCTAAGTGAGATATATTTTTGTTTCTCATCATCATCATCTTGACTATACTAAAAATTTTTCCACCCTCTTGTTGAAAAATACTTTCCATATAAGAATCAATAATAAAGAAACTCAAACGTTTTGTGTGTGTCAGATTGGTGGTAAGGGTGATGTAGATGAAGAGAAGAAGGGTAAGTTAAAGCAGGACAGGTAGTTCGAGACACCCACAAACCTGTTTTACCTGTTATATCTTGCCAGAGCTTATGAGTTCCACTTCGATGGTTTGCTGTGGTGGTGAAATAGTGGTCGTCTGTAACGTCTCCGATGATCAAGGTAGAAAGGATGTGGTAGGCTGCTGATCCTTCTATAGGTGACGAATAATCTTCAACTTTTTTCCCAGACAACATAAATGATATCCCATCTGAACTAATAACAAACTCTTGCATTTCATTCTTTTCCTCAATATTGTGTAATATCATAATTTCAATTTTTTATAAAAAATAAATAATACTATGCTATCTACACTTTCATGAACTACTAAATATTAATTACGTAAAATTATAACATGTAATCAATAAATTAATATTTCGTTAACAAATCAAAGATTTTAAATAAAAAACATTAAATGGAAATCGTTTTAACAAATGTTTTGTAAATAATATAATAATAATAATGAAGTTAACGATTGTATTGAGTATATGTTATGCTTGAGTGTATAAAGAAGAAAAGAAAGTGAAAGAGGAGGTGCGGTATTAGGGAGTGGATAAGGTAAGCATTAATACTGATCATCCCGGATGCACCTTCAGTATGTCTCCTGTTGCTCATCGTCTCCGTCGTAGGTTACACGCGTCACATTCCTCAACAACAGTGCAACCTGTCCTGGATCTCACTGGTCGGTCGAGGGACCTGCAAGAGGGTCTTCATTCTCAACGGCCTCACCGCATTGGAATGGCGTAACGGGCGATTTATACATGCCGCAATGTGCAATCCGATGTTGTAACCCGATGCAGGTCTACGATCCTCGCGCCCTTTCTCTTTACAATTTTCTTTATTTTCATTTTTAACGTGACGCAAAATCTCACCTTTCATGCCTTAAGCACATCTTAAATGTAATATTAATAAGTAAGTAATTTGTCTTTACAATAATAAGATTAATACATTAACTACTTATCAAAGCAATGTTCACCTAACCTAAAAAAATTTTTTTTCAGATGTTTTTCGGTGATAAAACAGTTTAACGTACAAATAGTAATCAAGAAATTATAAACGGTTGGTTTTTAGAACTTAAACCTTCATAATTACGTTCTTTTTTTTTATAAAAGACTTCCGATTCTCACCTACTTCCGTTACATAAAGGTTAAAAACTGTTAACTATATAAAGTCGTTGCTCGTGAATGAAACGGTTAGAATATCCGTGAAGTTTCAAGTTCCTGTTCCGCTTCTGTAGATGAAAAATTATCAACATGTGTCTAAAGACACTGATTATAAATTACCTTCTCCTGATCTTCTTTCATCTACTTCCGTTATCGTTTATCAAATTATTTAAAAGATAAGTGTTGAGTTTTAATTTCCATATACATGTATATTTTTATCAGATTATATATTATAAACAATGATCTGTTCTTTGTTAGTCGGTCAAGACTAAGAATCATTATTTGGAGACGAAAACGAAAGAACAGGCGGAACTAAGGTTCATGTAACTTCCTTTACTTTGGATATGCTTCGCTAACTCTCTTCCTCTCCCACAGATTGTATGACAGGGTGTCCCACCGGAATAGCCACTCACATCAATTGAGATATGCGATCGCACGAGTTAAAGTATTATCGAGATCCTTTTCTTATGATGCTTATTGATGATTTCACAATTTGAAGGTGCGATTTGTAATGAAATAAATCTTTATTTATTACAGATGTTATAATGATTATCATAATATTGCAATTAAATTGAAAATAAAATGATAATAAAGAGTCATATGATGATTATTATTATTTATAAAAAGTCAATGTGTAGAAAATCTCGTTATAAGGGTAAAAAATAAATTCATTCAAGTTCGTATAATGCACCTTTTCTAATTTGAACATGCGCCATAAAAATCTAAGCTCTTGCGCTTGCGTGAAAATGAAGGAGGATGCATACACAGATATTCTAAGCATATATCACAAACCGTAACATATATCAGTGCAAATAACTTTCTCAATTATGTATTGCGAATTCGGTATATGGACAGTTTGCTCAGTGATTGTCTAAATTATTTCTATCTCTTGTATCTTGTGAGAATATGTAAGAGTTATAATTACTTACTATGCATTTATACACATACATGAAAATACATATGTATAGATACAAAAAGTAAATGCAATTTCCTTATCATAAACAAATATATGAATAGCAGGTAATATATACGTGTATTGAACTTTTTAAATAAATTATTAATTTCATTCACTAAGCATCACGATTTACATTTACAGGTTCATTACTTTGACACGAAATATTTAACTAAGTGCAATGTGATTGTCATTATGGAATCAGTAATTCATATAAGCTGGTCAAATAAGATATTATTGATAACAAGTATCATATGCGCAATATTATGTCTTATTATCGAACAATGGAGCGGTCTAACACCATTTTCAATTTATATTTCATTAATTTGGTGTGTAATTATTATTGCAGGATCAACTTGGTGTAGTTGTTACTTATTGAAAATATCTTTAAAAGCTAATTCACCCATAAATTTAGAATTTCTTAAGAATTTAATATATAGAAGATTAGATATAGAATCTACACCAATCTCAATACATTCTGATAAAATTGAAAATGACGTAAAAACAAATAATTATATAAATAATAATCAAAATAATGCAACTATGTATGAACGAAATCTTAACAATGCAAATAGTAGGTTAGATGCATTATTAAATAATACCATAGATAAAATTGATGAAAAGTTCATTCATAGTTGGTATAATGTTGTTAGTGATGAAAAGATATTCGTTGATGAGTCAAATGAGATTTTGAAAAAACTCTTTAAAAAAATTTACGCAAAAATTACTGTGATTGATGGAACAAAATTGTCACATAAAGTAGCTGATATATTATTGCTACATTTCAAAGAATACAGACGAGCACTACGTCGTGTTGAAAAAGAAAAGGCCAAAAATCTTGAAGAAGCTTATAGATATTCGCATCCAGGATCACGTAATCCTTCGGCTTTAGAGCATACATTGCATCGGCTTGTAACAATTTTAGTTAGTGAGTTTCTTCAATGGGAATTAAGTAGTTCATTACCTTGTAAACTATTGATATCAGTACTTGCAAAAAAATTATTAGTTATTCTTCAAGATGTTTCTAATCCTCATTGGATCCTTCTTCAAATAGTTAACTTATTAGAATCGTCAAAAGAAAAATTAAAATCTGAAGATGCCAACAATGATATTGTCTCACAAGGTTTGAGTACAGGGTTAACTTCAGCAACAGCAGCCGTAATTACTCGACCTTTACCTCAATTACCGCAATCAGTATCAAATACTCCTCCAATTGTAGAAATCACAGTACCGAAAGAAGCCATTAAGTCTAAAACTACTGACCGTGTTTCTTTATGCCTCGATGGCCTTTCAACAATAGATCATAATGGTCTATGGAATGATTTAAATGACATACAGTTGGGTGATGAAGACGACGACGATCGTATATCACCAGTCTATGAAGAACCAACAGACTTTGCAACTACAATAGCTCGACTTAGAAATGTACTTCAAGAAAAATCTACAACTACCAGCCCATTACCTGTTGAAGAAAAATTTTATACATTGTGTGATAATAATCAATTTGTTAATTTAGCTATACCTTGGACAGAATTTACAACATCAGCTGATGGGTCGCAACAACTTCTTTATTGTATTCAATTTGATGATGTTGAACAGCATGGTGAAGATATGTTTGAAACAACCACAGCCACAGTGAGAAGACAATACGCAGATTTTGTACAATTGCACAAAAGTTTAGAAGAATTGCCAAATTATACAATTATTATGTCAAATATTCATTTACCAGAAGGAGGTCGCGTTGAAATGGAAACATATCTAAAGACTTTGTGCTCACGATTGTCACCTCATACACCAACTCAATTACGACATTTCTTAAGACCCAGTAGTGGAGCCAGTAAAAAAGCTGATGCTGTTGCTCCTAGGTTTGATAGATTTTTAGCAAAGACAGTCACTGGAGTTTTTAATACTTTAAGAACTGTAGTACCAGGTTTTGAAATGGATCAAGAAGAAGACTCTGTACCTGTTCCAACACTTATGCCTTTGTCAGATATACCATGGCGATTTGTGGAAGATATTAAGACAAAAAATATTACACATGAGTTGCGAACATTAATTTCTGATAGAATTGATTATTGCTCCATCGATACTGCTTATGAAGCTGTAGAATCTGTTGAAGGTAGTGGAGACACAGAATTACTTTCACATTGGTGGAAAACGAGAAATACGCTGGATGATGAAGAATTAGATGAGCTTGATAGTAAATTAACAATGACTTGTGCAGTTATCGATTTAATTTGTGAAATTTTAGAAGGTATTGAGAGTAATAACACCTTGAGACGCGAAACAGTGGTTCGATGGACGAAACTATTTATTGGAAATATTACTGAACCATTAATTCACCAGTATACTTCACAATTATTCCAGCACATTGATAAGTTCTCCATATTTTCACAATCAGTTAATGATCAACAGAAAGATTCAATAGAAGAATTACAAAAAAAGTTATCTAATTTAATAAATTCCAAAATAACAATTGATATGAAATTTATTTTTGGAGAAAATGATATCAATAAAATAATTGAATTCTTAATAGGATCTCTAGGAACAAAAAAAATAAATCATGATTTAATGTTGCAAATTTTAGATATTTTTGCATTAGAATTATTAGCTGTGAGCAAAAATGATTTAACAGACTCTGTAATATAAATAATGTGGTGTTCATTTTAATTTAATTTTAATACAATATCTAAGTACCTGATTGCATCATTAAGGCAGAAAGACATTTATGCATATACATATATTTAATTTTATTATGAATTTCTGAAATAACGACATACTTATATTAAAGAGAATTAACTTATGTTATTTGTGAAATATTATTTGTATAGTTTACTTTTTTTATTTTTAAATATTTTTTATAATCAAAATATTTTTTTAATAAAAATAATGTAATAATAAATACATGTAAGTAGATTATTTATGAAAAAAAAAATTAATTATATTGACGAAGTAATTATTTCAATAAATACAGAATAATATAAACTGTTAATATTAATTTGTAAAGTAACTGTCTAATGTTGAGTAGTAGTTTGTGTACATTTTTATTCTTTAGATGCACTTTCAGGTTGATTTTTTTGTTTTTCAAGTTGAGCTCTGTTGAAAAAAAGAATAAACATAGATTAAATTCACAGTCACATTAATAAAAATATTAATTATCTAATAAAGATGTGAACTACCTTAATTGTTGGTTGAAATCGTCTTCAACATCGTCATCATCCCAGTTATCTTCCCAAACGCTTATATCTTCATTATCTTCATCCTTTGCAGTCCAATCTAGAAGAAACATGTGAATCAGTATATTTGCAATCATTGAAATTTGTAAATATCGTTTTTTTATAAAGCAGTAGATGTTTTTCAAATCCTACCTTCAGTTGGGAATTCTTCGAATTCATCATCTTCTTCCAATAATCCTAAATCGACTTTAGTTTTGTCACTTTTATTATCAGACATTTTGCTGATTTATTAGCCGATTATAACCACAAAAGAAACAAATTAAATAATGTATCAAGTTCGAGAACAATCCGTGTACAATCACAATGACTGAGTTGAATTGTATTTTGATTTTAGGTTAATAAATTTCAAAATATAGTGTTGAACTTTACTACTGTTGTTGCGATTGTTGCGACACTCATAAGATTTCTAAGAAACTAAAAGCAGAGAGAAGACTGATATGAGAGCAGAGAAGAGAGACTAGTGCTTAGAATCCCCTATGGCCGATAAAGCACTACACAGAAGAGGATTAAGCATACAAAATTAATAATTAATCATTCATTCTAGAAGGACTTTTTGTTGATAAATCTTAATCGCAAGAATCTTTGCTACTTTCTTGATTATAACAAAAATCATGTAACGTCCTTTAACATGATATTTAAGTCATAATAAATATTTTTGTGGTTTTTTCGTTATAACATAGACTTAAAACATTATAGAATTGAAACTCTTTACACAAAAAAATTCTTTCCGCAGTCGGTAATTACTCGGAGGGTATAAGCCAGGCTCAAAAGATAACACCCCAGGCATTAATGGACCCGGGTGTACTATCCGTAAAAATTTTACCCTGTTTTATGAACAGAGTCACGAACTCGGTTTGTTTTAGTTCCTCCGGGTCAAAACAGGGTAAGATGGCGACACTTCCTTTAACGAAATTATCCTTATGGCGTGGGCTCTCTCAGACTTCTTTCTGCTGAAAGTGCAGCTTTTTGTCGATCGAGTATAACAGAACGATTATTAATGACGTCATCCTGTCATGTCATTGCTACACACAGAATATGACTGTTGTGTGATGATTACTCGTAGTGTAGATTTGTGACAATGAAAATAAGATACAAAAAGTGATTATTCTTTTTTTACTTAATGAATTTTATATTTTTGTTAATATTGTAAATTCAAATAATTTAATATAATTTAGATGCTCAATAGGTTTAATTTTTGTCTAAATAAGACATTTATTTTATTTCAATTCTCCAAAAATCTTTTTTAACAGGTATTTTTTTTAATTTTTTCTATCATTTCCAAAATTGATATATCTTTTAAGCAATGATATTATTTTTCATTTATTTTTTCTAGCACAAATAATTTTTCAAATGATTCTTTTATATTTGTTTTAGATGACCACCCAAACAATAACAATTTAATTTTTCTAGATGGTCAGAATTTACCAATAAGAAATTAATAAAAAAAATAAGAAATGCAAAATTTACGTACCTCCAGAAAATTTCCAGTGTTTGTTTTTCCACAAAGCATAACGTTTTTTTTAGATGATCAGTCAACTCATAAACAAGTTTTAACACTATACAACCCATATGAATTTCCTATAAAATTCAAAGGTAAGCTATTATTTTTATCCATGAATCCATATGCTGTTTCAGACATGATTAACTAGTCCATGGTTTTCAGTTTTAAGTACCGCTCCAAATAAATATAAAGTAGTTGATCCAGAAGGAACAATAAAGTCAAGATGTTGTGTGGATATTGTAGTAAGACATACAGCTCTAATGATGGCCAATTGCAATGTAGTTGATAAATTCAGAATTCAAATGCAAGAGCATCCCACTAAGCAGGTAATGAAATAATTTTTAGACTTTTACATTACCAAATAATTGGATTGATTTATCAATATGTTTTAGATTATAGGAAAGAAAGACATTGAGGCTAAGCTTTTACTTGGAGTTGGTGAAACTGGAAGAGGAACCCCTGACCCTGATATGTTTCAGCAACTCCCAATCAATGAAAATAAACAACAAAGTTCTTATTCATTACCACCACAAGTTAGAACAATTGATAGTATGCATCTTTTTATTATTTATTAATCTTAAAGCTTTATAATGAATTTATTTTTAAATATGTATTTTAGGAGGAACAAATTATGTGGCACTCATTGCTGGAATTGTGTGCATAATTGGATTACTTTTACCTACTGAAGGTGATCGAAGTCATCGGATACCTGAATATCTTCATCTTTCTGTTAATTTTAAACTTATATTTTCATTTGTACTCGGTAAGTATACATTTATTAAATTTAATAGAAAAATTGTGTTTCAAAATTTTTTTCAATCTCTCATTTTATATTCGTAGGCATGGTTACAACCATAATTCTACGATTGTAACAACAAAAGTTCAAAAATAATGAAATAAACTCCAAACAATTTACGACGCGCATAATATCTGCAATATGAATATTTAATATATTAAACATTCTTTAACTTATTACTCGATAATTTATGATGCTAGTCTGTAAAATTTTTACTCATTGAAAATAATCGAACTGGCGATTTGTCTTTACATTTCAATGCACGTATAATGTTTTTATAGACTACGTGCGCTTATTATACAATAGACTACATTTTTCATGTCTATAAAATTTATTATAATGGGAATATACTGCAAAAAGTAAATTCACATTTTTTAAATAATTTAAGCCTGCCATAAGTTGTGCATAGTTGTGGCCATAAATTTTTCAAATTAGAATGAAACTATATTAACGAATGGCTATCGGAATTTTTATATTTTCTAATGTATGGTATGATAAAAATTACAAAATTAATTTTTAATGTGAAAGAAAAAATCTTTCAAGTGCAACCCTTGAAATATTTTATTTACTCCTAAAGTTCTTTTAAAGAAAATTTATTTTTACTATGTAACTTTTACAAGTTTTTTAAAATTAATAATCAAAATTTTGATTGAATCTTTTAATGAACATTATTATATAAAGTAAAATAAGGAATAAAAAAAATTAACGTATAAGTATAATTCATTTTTTTTTATTTCACCAAAATTATGCCAAAATAGCATTGAATAAAAATTTACGCTTTTTGTCTTATAAATTTGGTCTCTTTGAGAATGAAACTTTTATTTACAAATAATGTATATTGAATAACTTTCTTTTAAAATGATAAAAATATTTAAAACATTTTATCAATTCAGAAATGAAAAAAATGAATAATTCTATTTTTGTGTTGTTATATCAATAACAATTTCAATTATAAAAAATAATACATTTGATGTTATGAAATACATAACATCTGATGATTGGTTGTAATTCTATTGTCTTAAAAAGTCGATTTAACAGCTCCTTCACTTTGGCTTTTAATAATTGCGTGTTTGAGTCTTTCATTGTGTGGTTTATAGTCCATTAAAGCATCACTAGGCAATTGAAGAACACGCCGAAGAGTATCTTTAATTCGCCCAGTTGTTGCAGTATCTGAAGATGTTTTATTCCATATGCTAACTTTATCTTCCTATTTAAAAAGTACATGAAAAAATTATATGTCATAAAAAATTTCACTTCATATCTTACCTGAAATCTTATAGATACCACTGCTCCACAAATTTCTTCTCCTACCATAAATTGTTCTCCTAACATTGCTAAAATAAGATTTTCCCAACATCTATTTACTAAACCTTTCCTTAATGTCACTGCCCATTTTCCACCTTGTCGATTGGCTAAATCCTCCATACAATATTCATGTCAATTTTTAAATCTTTGTCAAGTTTCATATCGATACATATTAGTACTTACTTCCCACATAGGTTTTATACCATTTTTAAACAGATGGAAATCCGAGTATGGCAATAGTTCTGATGGTCTTGCTAAATGACTGTAGAGAGACCAAAATTGTTCAACACTTCCGAATCGTCCAATAAATTTTAAATTTTCTGCATAACGTCTATCACTTTGTTTGCCAACAGAACGTCTACTAAACCATAACGCATAACCATATTGTAAACGATTTTCATTGGGACCTATTTCTATAGGGGGCTAAAAAAAATAATGTATGTCATAAATGAAAAAATTTTAATTCAAATGTAAATATTTCAAAACTAATATACCAGTCTCAATTTGAGAGATACATTCGCCTCTTCATCACCACTCTCATCACTCACTTTTGTGCTGAAAGAAATTATTTACTTTTGAAAAAAAATAAAATGTATCAATCTAATAATTTAATTTATATTACTATAAAAGAAAAGACTTTAACATTTTTTTGAAAAATAAAAAAGTTAATATTTTCTAATGCCTATAAATAAAATAATTTGTTGAACAATTAGAAAATAACAATGAAATTTAACTGATTGTCTCAACAAAACTTACGTATCATATTTTTCAGACATATTAAATAATTTATAAATATGTATTAATATTCATAAAGAATTATGAGCAATATTAAAGCAGGTACAATGATATAAAAAATGTGTACTACGTATTCAATATATATCACTTTTCTTTCACTACGACGCGCATGTATATCTTAATAATTACAGCTGAGACTGCCTTTCTACAAAAAATATATATATCATACACACAAGTTCCAGAAAAGACGACAAATTTTTACAAAAATATGTAATAGTGTACAATTTTACCGTAGATGGCAATAGTTACGTATGATTATTTTTTGAATACAGAAGACTACTTTATCTATTGCAAATAAAATATTTTCTTGATATGTATTCAAAAAAAAAATCGAATTATGTATAACCCAGACTTTAGACGATTATTAACATTGATTTTTGCTTGAAACTAATACCATTTAAATCATTAGTGAATTTAAAAACTTCATAATTGTGTAGGTTACAACCGAGATGTAATTAAAATAAATACAATAACATGACAGGATGTTCAGCTCCGTTTTGTACAAATTCTTCAACTAAAGGATATTTGATGAAAGTATTTCCTCGGGATCCTCTTCGTCGAGCAGAATGGATAAAAAATGTAAATTTACCAAATTGGTTACCCAAAGAAAACAGTTGTTTGTGTGAGGTACATATAACATTGTTATTTGATTTATTTATTTCAATTTCCATTCTATTTAGTATATTAATATCATATATTATGACAGGTCCACTTTGCTCCAGAAATGTGGGAACAAAAACGAGCTGACAATAAACGAAAACTGAAACCGAATGCAGTACCTACTATTTTTGGATATTATATTAAAGAAAAGCCTGTGATACCAATGAAAACCAATGAAGCCCAACAAACTCTAGTAAATTCAGAAACTCTTTCGCATGAATCAATCTTTTTTAATACTGAGAGTATTCATCAAAACGAAATTATAGTCGGTATCATAACAGCCTAATTGTACGGGTAATAAACGTAAGATCATATTTAATAACTTATTGTTTTTTAGGTGAATGCTGGTTCAGCTACTGAAGATATAAGCTTGTCTGTTACAGACTCCAATTCTCAACTCGATACTTTTATAATATCTGAAGCAGAAAAAGAACATTTAAATGAACGTCTGTTAAAGTTCCTTAATAAACAGCAGAAAGAAGTAATGATATTACGTAAAAAGTTGAAATGTTGTAAATACAAAGTACGGATATTGGAAGAAAGACTTGGAAAAGATAAGTATAGAATGGCATTATGTCGTGTTTTTAATGAAGATCAAATAAAAGCTTTATTATCCAAAAAAATACCACGAGAGTGGTCTTACGATACAGTTAAACGTGCTTTGGAATTGAAATCTATTTGTGGTAATAATGGATATGCAGCACTTAAAAAAATAGGCATTCCACTTCCTTCTACTCGTACATTACAGAGAATGTTGACGAAAATTAATAATTTATGAAACTACGCAATTATTTACAATATTATGAGTTTAAAAAATTTTTTATTCATTTTGTGAAAAAAACAGAAATAATGATACAGTTGATTGCCGAATGATCTTTTAATGATTATACTTCTGTAAAAATACTATTGAATGTTGCATAGATTTCCATAATTTTATGTATATAAATATAAAAATTGTTTATAGATCTTTTATTGTACATAAACAATTGACGAATATTAATCATATAATACTTAATCGATAAATACTATAAAAAATAATAGAAAATAATGTATTCATTTTAAATATTTATAAGTTATTTCAATTCTTTCATTAATTACTGTCATTAACATTTTTATAATATTTAAAATATTAAACTTAATGAGAGAAAGTTTGAACCAATCTCTTCATTATCTCATTTCGTTGATACAAGACTTCTCCACGACACAAATAATAAAAGAACATTGGACACTCATATTTTACTTGCTCAGTACATGTTGTTCCGCTGTCGTTTTTGGAAAATTTAAATTCCGAATCTGAACTAACTGTAAAATAAAAAAATCAATTTAATTATATTGAAAATTTTTCTAATTATTTAGTTATTAAGTATTTTCCTATAGTTACCACAGAAAAATCCTTGCAAAAAGCAGGTAACATGATTAGATGTTATAAAATAATCTTTTTCACCATGTTTTGTAGAATACTTAGCTGTCGCTTCATTTTTTATAAATGGTATATAATGTAAATGTTCTTTGTAATGAACTGAATATTTCCAATCGTGTGGGGGTCCACTATCATTTATGATCCGGAATTCTTCGCTAAATAATTTGTTAATAAATATATACGTATTAAAACTATAAAACTCATTAACTATAATCTAAACCAAGTTAGTAAAACAAAAAGATAGTTTTAGCTTACATTGTGGGGTTCAATTTCATCATGTTACTAAAGTCTATCACATACTCCCACACTTGTTCAGGAGTCGAATTTTTTATAATATTTTTCACAACTACTTGATACGTTGATTTACGAATAACTATCGTGTAAAAAGTTAAAATAAAAAAAAATATATAACAGAATGTTCTAAACTTCCATTTGAGTGGATTGGAATAAATCTTGCGCTCCAAATTAGACATCTTCATTGTTGAATTTTTTATAAATTTTTTAATTAAAAACTAAAAGAAATTTAAATAACATATTATTGTTTTCTAATTGAAAAAATAAACAATAGAATAATACCTTAAATTTTTATTGAATCTTTTTGTGAACGATTTAGTTTTTTCGTCAAAAATTTTTTGGATATTGTAAATTGTATACTCTTATGTAGACACTGACAAAAGACTCTTCACATCTTGTTCGTTTCCTTTTTCTTCGCCGGTTCTATATTTATCTCGTTTGGAGAAGAGAGGGGATAACGGAGTGAGGAAGAGATAATACATAAAATCATGTGAGTCATTGACTATTCGATTGTATATATTAGTTACAATATTAATATTTAAAAAAACGAGTAAATGTAACATCTGTACATGTAAATATAACAAAATAACTTAAATATTGAATTTATTTAGGATAAAAATATTATAATTTAAAATCTTACATTACAGACAGAATACGTTGTAATTGTAAAAATTAAATAATAAATTATTATTATTATTCAAAATGGTTTATTTTTTTATAAATATAATTTAAGAAGCACTTGAACATTGTAAATTATTTTCTTTGTTGATCATTTGCTTAGAATATTCTACTAGTAACTTCGTTCCAGAATTTTGTGAAGAAAATGGCCTCAAATGAAGAACTCTAATTAATCCATTTTGATATCCAGCAGCTATCCACAAATAACTCCAGGCATTTGGATTCCAAGCAATCTACGAATATTATTATAATTTTTACCATCATTCATTTAAATGTGCATATATATTTTAATTCATATTTTTAAACAAATTTATTTTACCCGATTAACAGATGTGAATTGGTATTGTTCAATAGGTGAAAATTTCATAGCATCAGAATTCAGAGAACTACGTCTTACGGATCTTTTAATTCTTTTATTTTTCATATTCTATAAACAAAAAAAAATTCATTATATATTCTGTTTATTAGTTTAGTTTTATAATAATAAATAATACTTATACATACATTTAAATCATCATGGAAAATAATTCCGAATTGATTTGCACATTCTTCATAAGTTTCTGGCATATAGTTATGGTCCTTTAAATTCACTTTACTTTTATTCTCTTTTTCAACATCATTTGTTGCTTTCTTCTTTTCTTGCGAGGTTTCAAGATTTACAACTTCAATAGACGAAACTAACCATCTTTTTTTTGTAAGTCTATCAAGATCTTTAAAATATAACATCTGAAAAGGGAATATAGCAGCTATTTCTCCTGACAAAGTTCCATGACATATGCCATTTGCAAAATCTGATACTGCTAATCCATATGTTACGGAATTAGTTGGCAGCAAAGGATATGTTTTACTACAAGCTTCACGTAGTCCAATCATGTAAGTTCTAGTGTGTGTTAATCCAAGAACATCATCATGTGCTGTATAAATATTCGGCCAATGTAGTAGCCATGCTCCATTTACAACTACTCCTTTTTTGACAACTTCAAAGGCATTAGAGGTATCTTCTAAATCCCAAAATTTTGTACATCTATCTAAACTAGCAGTAGCTAAGTATCTTTTTCCTTTTATTGGAATTATTTCTATGTAAGTTACAGCTTGTCCATGAGCATAAAAATGTTTATAAGCATTTATATGTAAAGTATTTCCATTTTTCGTAACAAGAAGAGGAGAATTATTGGTTATATTCCATAAAGCAACATAGCCATTAGAAAAACCAGCCCCAATAATGTCGTGATCGACTAATTTACTCCAACTAACTCTTAAGCATTGCCAATTCACCTTATTCTTGTCGTTTAAATATTTGTTAACATGTAAAGTTATTACGGGTTCAGTTTTATAAATCGGTAAATCATGATCTTTAATTTCGTTAAAGTTTAATACTTCAGGGAAAGGAAGAGAATAAATATGGACACAACCATCAGATGAAGCAACAGCAAGAAGTCCCATTCGTTGAGATAAATTTTGCGATTTCTTGTTATTTAATAAATTAGAATGCCCATAAGCTCCAGAAGGGCACCATTCCATACACCAAATAGTTCCATTTTTATGAGCTAATGCATAAGAAAGTTTGGGAGCAACAGGAGTACAAGAATGTGCTTGGGTTAAATGGCCTAGGTTCCATATTTGAATAATATTGTTATATTTATATGATTTTCCTACTACATGAATACTATTCATTGAAGGATGGGTGCTGATAGCTAAATATTGATCAATATCGTTAGAATGCATTGGAAAAGGAATTGGTAACCAAGCCATTGACCACACCGGTCCACCAACGAAAAAGGTAGAAATATTATCAGTAACAGATGATTCAAATTGATTCCACGTTTTCCATTCATTTAAATCTTCAGTGGTTTTCTCGAAATTTTTGGATAGATTTTTAGCTTGCTTAGTACGCATTGATGTTTTTACTTTTGGAAGATACTTTTCAGCTTCCGAATTTGTCAATAAATGAAAGGCATTAAGGTGTAAATTTTCAAATAATATTAATCGATAATTTTTTAGATAAAAATCCAATGTCCACTTAATTGCTGGAGTGTAAGTAATATTTAAATTATAGTCTTTATAAAATTTAGTTTTTTTCAAGAAATCAGCTCGGTTGTCAGAACTTAGAAATTTATCATATTGTTTTTGTTTACCAACAGATCTATGAATATTTGGTTCATCATTAAGTGTATCATTATCACTTTCTTCACTTTGACTTTGATTAGAATCAAATTCCTCATCCGAAATTAATTTTTCACGATGGTCATTTTCTATATGATTTTTAAGATTTTCTATTAGTTCTGATTCGAACTTACAAATTTTACAAATATAAGTCTTGCGAGGTGTAAAATTACATTGACCATGATGATTACATATTTCTTCTAATGTAGAACCAGCAAAAGTACATCCAGGCTGGCGACATAAAGCTTTTTCATTGGCTGCAAGAGCTTGAATCCAATACCCTTTCCATACATGAGGAATAGATTTCGTTAACTTTGGTTTATCAATAAAACTATCAATATCTTTTTTCTTTGCTCTTTTCGCTGGAGGTTTAACGTCTTCATGTTCTACAAATTCGGTTATTTTTGATGCAGCTTTTTCGGCTGCTTTTCGTTTCCGTTTTCCATCATAATCATCCACTTTCACTGAGCTTATGGTTTTTTTTGAACGTTCAACATCTCTATGCGTTCGTTCATGAAAATCTTGAGATGACGGCATAAATACACTGTGACATATTGGACAAGTCCACTTCATTGATTCTTTTTCTTCTTCAGTTTTTCCACAAAATTTATAGTGAGATATAAAACCTAGAACACTTCGTTTTGTAGTGTTACACTTATCACAAAACAATACTCCACGTTTTTGTTTATGAGCTTTCGTCAAGACACTCCTCCATAATTTTTCATTATCTTCATAATTTATTGGCTCATTACCTTCTATCCAACCTGTATTATTATGCTTATCTAAATTATGCTTTCTCCACTGTTTTTTAACAACATTTTTCTTGCATCTTCCACAAACAACTTCTTCATTTATAAATTCTATTTCAATTGTAGTATATTCTTTATGGAATTCTGTTGGTCTCAATGAAAGTCGTGGAGTATATTCATTATCAGGTTCAATAAGCTTTCTTCCCGGCCGTCTACCACGTCCTTTTCTACGTCTTCTACGTTTATAGTTCGTTTGGTTTGTTTCTTCTTCTGTTAATTCACCACTACTTGGACTTATATCTACTGTAGTATCTGTATTTTCAGTAGGCAAATTTTCACATGGTGGAATTTCTTCTTTGGTAACATTTTGAAACGTTGAATCAGCATTTTCTTCTTTTGATATTGTTGAAGGATTTTCAACAATAACTTTTCGTGGCCGGCCACGTCGTCGTTTGATCACTGTATTCGTATTATCACTGCTGTGCAAGGAAACCTCATTTAGGTTAATATTTTCACTGCAATTAGTTTGTTGGGTCTTGATAGGTTTATTATCTACACAATCACTATTAGTGGAAATAGTTACATCTGTCGAAGATGATCCATGGACTAAACGATTATTTTCTAATAAAGTAGACGATGATTGATTACTGAAAAACAGATCTAATGTTGAATTCGGCATTGTATCACAAATATTCGGTCGTTCACTATTAATTGATTTAATTTCTGTATCTGTTAATACTGATGTAGTTTCTTTTGAAAGAATACTTTCAGTAACAGAGCTGTTAGATAGTTTATTCATAACAAAAGATTGTTCAGTATTAGACGAATCCGACTTTTTAGATAAAGTAACACGAGTTTCACTAGATTCTATAATATTTTTTGTTGAATTGGATTGACGCCTGCTTGGCTTTTTGTAAGTAATACAATTTTCAAAAATTTTTGGCTTATGTTTTCGCCCTGATGTCCTTCCTGATGTTTCAGATATTTCGCCATTTTCAGATTGATTTTCATTTAATAATGAGTCGTTATTAATTACATTATTTCCATTTATTTTAGAATTAGTAAATGTTTTTTGTTGTGCATTACTTTTTATTTCTGATGATGTAATGTCATCCGGATTCCGTGATTTTGAATCAAGAATAGTAATTGGATCGATTTCGGATGGTTTTTTTGAATGATGGTTTTGTGATTTTCTTCCTAATTTTTTTTTCAGCATTGTAAGTTTTAATGAAAACAACAAATCATTTACATAAAAATTTATTGTAAAGAATCTCTATTTTTTTTTTTTAATTAAAATTCTCCCCTCAATGTTTATATCTTGGGATCAAGTGGTTTTGAAAATGTAATGAATTAATAAAATGTTACTAATACTTCATTTGCATCATTTTTGCATTTACGGTTAACAAGAAACTAATGATTGTCAGTAATTAACTTATTATAGATGATTATTGTCGTTTGCATTTAATATTTCATTTACTTCAGAATTTTTTTATGTTTTATAGTTATTGTACCATTCTAAATAGTATCAATTGTGCTCTTCATCAAGAAAATACATCAGTTTTCACACTCATATTTTGTATATTTTTTATTTAACTTTAACATAACTTTTTATTATATGAAAATATCTTCTTTCAAACCCTGGAAAAAATTAATAATAAATTATTTTAAAAAAGTTCGATCACTTTTTAACATGTTAAATAATTTAAAAGTGTAAAATAAACAAATAAAATAAAATTCATTTAAAATTACACAGACCAAGATTCGATCTAGAAACCTACGTAATCATGGAAATTTCTTAACTCATTCTGTTTTTTAACATTGTAAGTCATTTCTTAACTTGATCTTTAACGTATAAAAAAGAATATTGTGAATAATAAATTATTGTTCAAAATGATTAAAAATTATAAATAATAAATTTTGTCATATAATATGATAGTATTACAATTGCAAAATTAGGTTATATTACCTGATGAATGATTATTTTTGTTTGTTTGTTAAATTCGTACACTTATTCATTGTTTATAGTTTATGAGTTTAACTTATTTTATTTATGAATTATTACATGTAAAAAAAAGGTTAAAATCAATATTAAAAAATATCTCCTTATAAAAATCACATTCAGTTAGATTCGAACCAACGACAAACACCGACTCGGAATTCAAGTACTGATTTATCATAGGAGTCGTTCGTTGTATACCGACCGTTTGACTTTTAACACATACACACAATTATGTGAGCATGTCAAGTAATGCATGTATGGTATCCAAGCACGTGGTGACTTGTTGTATATTATAAATACAAAATCAATAGTTACTCAACTGATGGAGTAAGTTTTTAGAATGTAAATAATGAGTACTCTGTATTGTATGTGAAACGTACATTTATTATTTTTCAAGTACATTAGTATAAATTTATACCATTCGCCTTAATAACTCATTAATTTTATCTTCACGATTACCAAAATCACCACCTTCAACGTAATGATTGGTCTTCTTTCGCCATCCACCGGTTGGTGTGTTGAGCTGTAAAAATTTTTTTTGTTATAATATTGTAAAAATAATCTAATAATATTGGAAAATTTTTTATGTGGAACTGTGTAAAATTTAAACCAAGTTGTATATATAAATATATACAACAAATGATAAATTTTGTATTAATTTATGACACAGTGAGAGGCAATGTAATATTGTTTGACTATCATTACCATGCCTATGTCAATAATATCTGCTGAGTAATAATTTTGTAATTACCTTAAAAGGCCAGAGGAAATTACTAGCGTACTTGAATTTGGGTCCAACTGTGAAAACCTCATGAATTAAATCTTCAACACAAATAATACCAGAGCGTCCTGAAAATCAGAAATAATAATAAGTATTAAAATAACGGAATAGTTACTTATAAATATATAAATTTACTTCATTGAAATAAAAAATAAAAACTTACCTAATTTTTGTTCAATTATGGAGTTACTGGTAATGGGAATTCGCTGACGCTCGATCTTAGCGAAACCTCGTTTATAAATTAATTCACGAACAGATTTCAAGTTAGGATAACCCCATGTGATGTAAGGTTCGATAATACGAAGCATGTTAATTGTAGCTTTATTCAATTTCACAAATACTCCATTGTTAATTTGCTTCAATCTAAAAAGCTGAAGAATCTTTCGAACCTTTGGAGCAACTTGGTTCACACTGTTGAATAAAAATTATAATCAACACAAGTCTTAAATGATTTGATGTTTTAACGTAGATTCAGTGAATTTTCTCACTAATCGTGATTAATCTTACCCCCGAATTCGAATGACAAACGCAAGACGTGCTTCTCCAGGTATATAGTAATTGCCACGACTTTTAGCTTGTCTCATCAATCTGATTTCATCTCTTTCTTTCATTCGATATTCCTTCACATATTTTTCTGCACGTTTGAAAATTTCTTTTCGTTTCTTATAATGTGCTGCACGTTGCTAAACGAACCAATTGAAGAAAATAAAATTTAGTAAACTTCAATAAAAATTCAATTCATTATGGTTAACAGAAATGTAAAATACTTTGATAGAAGTCTGAAGACGGGCAGCTTTAGCAGTTTGACGTCGTTTTCTTCTTTTCAAAATGGACTCAGGAACTGCAGGTAATTTTTTGGCTGTCGAAACAGCATCTTTCTTCTGCCTAAAAATGAAATATTTACAATTGTTATATATAGTGCATTCGAATTTCGTTTTTGAGGTTATGATCGTGCAGATATCAATATTTTGATAAAGTAAGCATTCACTTTCGAAGATTTAATTTTGATAATAACGAGAATTTAATTACAATTATAATTATAAAATTTAGATAGTTGTTTATAGAATTTAATTAAAATAAATAGGAAAAATACAGTAGTTGACAAAGAATACAGTAGTTGACAGTTAGGTACATAGACAAACGTAAAATATGAAAAATAAAAATTCTTAATTATTAAAAAAAGATTGTATTTTTTTATAATAACATTTAATTATTATGAATCTTCTTTTATACGTGCGATGTTTTGAGATTTTATTTAGCGAATAAAAATACTCACGCGTCCGCCATTCTTCTATTCGGCTGAAAGACTTGACTGTATCTAGAGACAACTTCAAGTGATTACTAGTATATATGAAGTTGCTCACTTTTCAAAAAGGCGGTCATTTTAAAATGTTTTCACATTTAAAAAATCTTAGAGTTTTCAAAAAAATATTAAATTAATAATTTCACTTTTACAATTTACTTTTGTAATAAATGATATGCATTAAATCAAATGTATGTATGAGTAGAAAAAATATTTATTATGTAAATTTTTTAATTTACAGGATTTTAAATTTATAATTTAAAATATAATTAGACATTTTGTTTGATTCTGTTGATTTTTTGATTCTCTCTGTCTGTAAAAAAAAAATATTATTAAAATATATCAATAACTATTAATTTATTATATTAAAATATATACCAATCGCATCATTTTGTACTTGTAATTCATCTCTTTATAACTTGTAGAAAAAATAGAATATTCCAATCCTCTTGCTAATTGAGAAAGATATTGAATTTCTATATCTGGCTTATTTATACAAGATGCCTTCTCATAATTTTCATTCAAAGCATTTTGTAAAACCTCATACATATTACATCGACACTGAAAATTTGATAAAACATGGTTTAATGAGCAATTAGCAACCTTAAATTGTATAATTGTTATGTTTACTATGGGTTCAAGATCTTTGACAACTCCTCCAGTTTTGTTTATATTATAAACTGCTATGATTGGTGTCTGTTTAAGCGTTTGTAGTACATTATGCTGATCAGCAAATTCTTGAAACTTTTCCTGTCTCGTCCTAACAATGGGCTCTTTTTCACAAAAATCACAAGCATCACCACAGGGATTTGTATTCATTCCAAAGTATCTTGAATAAGTTAAATGGCGACATCTAAAATAAAAATGTTAATTATCAACATGAAAAAATGTTAACTTTAACGAATAGATTGATACATCATCATACTCAGTAGACATGCAGTACTGTATCATGGTCTTTATTTCTTCCGAAATTTGATAGGTCTCTCCCATAAAGATAGCTTGCATATTTATCCAATCTTCAATACCAAAATATATTCTGCAAAGAATTTTTTCGTTATTTCTTAAATGATTTCCAATTTGTCGGTAGTATTGTTCTAGGCTCAATGGAGTAGACCAGTGTATAATACATCTAAGTGAGGGTTTATTAAATTTCATCCCAAATTGATGTGTAATTGCTAAAATTTTGATTTTCCCATTCATCCATTTGTTTTTGTTTTGATTTTTTTCGATTTTCCCTAATGCTAAGAAATTTATTTATGTAAAACAATGTATGTATACCAAAAAAGTGTAATAAAGAATTAATGTAATGATAATTACTTGAACAATATGCTGCTGTAGGAATACCAAGTTTAGTTAATTGTTTTGCAATCATCATTGCTTCATGACATTTGGTACAAGAAATTATAACTGAAAATTCTTCCAAACTGTTTATAAAATTTTCAATGAGCTTTTTTACATCATTGATTGGATTATCTAAGATATCTTTATATTTTACTTGAAGGTAGATATTTGGAAGCTTCCAATCTGAGAAACTTATTTCTCGAGGGTTTTTTAGATGTAAATAGTCTTTTATGTCAGTCATGATATTCTCTGTACCAATTGAAGTTAAAGCTATAAATTTTATATGAGAATAATCATTTCGTACTTTGGCAATTTTTCTGTACAACTCTACAGATCTCTGATAATATTCACTTATACAATGTGCTTCATCTACCACAATGAATGAAATTAAATCATGAGCATTTAACATTTTTATAAACGTCTACAAAAACAAAATATCTATTAATTTAATAATTAAAGCTTCTAGAAAGTGAAATATATACCTGAAACCAAGTGTTCATAAGCATATTTGATGTCACATAAACAAATTTAAACACTTTAATAGCTTTTTCGAAAAAATTTGTTAAATTAAATTCATTAGATTTCGAATGAAAATAAAATGCTTCAATATTACATTCTGTTAGAAATCTCACTTGTTCCTTAAAAAAATAGAATTATATAGTTGATATTCTGAGAAACTTTTATCAAAATATAATAATAAAACCTACTTCAGCAGTATATTTATGTGGGACAATTACAATAGTAATTTTCACATCACATAACATTGTTGGTAATTGATAACAAATAGATTTTCCAGCAGCAGGTGGTAAACTAATTAAAACATCATTTGTTTCTGTGAATGAATTTGTCATCAGAATTGAATATTTTTTTTATGGATGAATAATGGTCAAAAACAATTGTTTTTACCTGTTAATATTACAGCTAAGGTAGCATTATACTGATCTTCAGATTTGAATGACTCAAATTTAAAAAAATGTTTCAATTTTTCTTGTAATTCCTCTTTCTTTGTATCTGTCATGATAATTCAAAAGTTGAAATATTTTTTGATACAACAGCAATTACTATGAAACCATTTTATTTTTTCTAACGTACACTCGATGTCATAAATGCTGTCCAGTTTTTGTAAGGTTATATATACAATTTCTCCATAACCTCCTACATTTATCAAGCTAAGACGACATTTATGACACTGAGTATATAGATGCACGTGTTTTATACGAAAAGTTAAATAAGGTGAATCAACAAATGAAGCCGATAACAACACGGCTGCAGCGATTGTACATTACTCCAACACACACTCGTGTAGCAATGTAGTTCTGTAGTTATGTGAATTTCCAGTAGAGTATCTACTCTAACAATTGAAAGTTTAAAGGGCTAAAGCATGTTGTCGTGGTAAGACAGAAGCTAATACACTTAACCTTATTTTATATTTTCTACAAATAAAAAATAGTGTATGAAAATATAAAATTCGTCAATTCTTGTTTGTAAAAAGTTTAACCTATTTTTTTGAGTGACGTGTAAATTATTTTCATTAAATGGTTGTGTGCTTATACATAAATTATAAACTGCTTCAATAAAATTTTGTTACAAATATGTTCATTTATTCTTCTATTGTTCCTAAAAAATATGTAATATTCCTGAATACTTTAAAACTTTTAATATCAACTAGTTAACATTAATTAATAACTATAATCTAACAATATTAAAAAATAAGATGACTTTGGGAGTCTTGACCAATGGTATTAACAGCATTATGTGAGTTTCTATTCAATTAAATTTTTTTTATAGTTTTAAGTTACTATTGAAAATCAATATTTTCATTAAACTTCTATTCATTGACAGAAACATGGCAAAAAATGATCAATATACAGTTATTCCTATCCATAAACGACCTGATTTGTTAATGGATTGCTGTAAACTTATAAATTCGGAATGGCCTTCTAGTGAGGGAAGAAGGTATTTATATCTCACTATAAAATGTAATTCTAGCTAAATACTTTGTTACTTATTATTTTTAAAACTGGCTTATAGATTGAGGACGTTAAGTATGTCATGTGAATCATTTCCAACATGTTTAGTACTTTTAAATGATTCAAAAGTTATTGGTCATTGTAAAGTTTCATTGTTGCCTAGTCGTGATGACAGTTGTTTTATAGAATCAGGTAAACTAAACCAAAGTTTCATTCATAAGAATAAAAAAAATGAAAACTTCATTTATTACAGTTGTCATAGATTACGGATGCAGGAGTCAAGGTTTGGGTTCAATGCTTCTACGTAAAACAGAAGAATATGTTATTAATAAAGGCATAAAACGTATTTATTTGGCAACAAAAGGACAAGAAAAGTTTTATTTAAAAAACGGTTATAACATTTGTGAACCCATAAATGTATGGGAATGTAACAATTGGGTTACTCACACTCAAAACCGGAGTTCTTTTCTGATCAGTAGAAAATCCTGCGGTCCACCTCCACCTCCATTACCAATAAGTTTATTCTCCTCAAATAAATCAACTGTTGTTACTTCCAAGACCTATATGGTAAAAATATTGTAATAATTAAGCCTCAAAATATAATATATTTTTCAATATCCAATGAGTGCTTATCCAAAAGAATACTCCTAATATTACCTTGATTGGTTGCAATACCACAAACTTTTTGATAATGTTCTGGTTTTTCAAGACTTTCGACTAAAAACTCTCCTAACTCATACTTCGAAATAACACGACCAGGTGATTCATCATGCTTAATGGTGTATTCAGATTTTGGAGTAGCTACAACGTAATTTTTATTTTATTCTATGAGCATTTCCTATTAATGAGCTGACCTGATAAACTATAGTACTCTATTTTATATTACCTGAAATATGAGGTGGAAAAACAGCTATCCATTTTAAATTGCTTTCCTTGAGTGCGTCAAACATTCTTTGATGATCAGCATTTAAATCGTGGAATTGTTTTGGAACTTTGTCAACAGGCCAAAACAAAAAGGCTGATAAACAAACTGATATTACTTCGACTTTGTGTTTTTTCATAGCTTTGATAATATTTTTTAATCCATCTGATAACTCTGTGGTAGGCTCTACAAAGAAAATGATTTATTTGATAAAAGTCATTAAGATAGTTACTTAATTTTCTAATTTAATTAAAGAAATCAATTGAGTTGGAGAAAATATAATTCTTACTCAAATCATTTCTAGTTCCTAACACTACAACAACTCCTTCTTGTCCGGCTACAGCTTTATCTACTTGATCTTCATTTGTAACATTTCCAACTACTACTTTTAATTTTCCTTTGTATTCCTCTGGAATTTTTTTCTCATCCCTCACAAACACAGTCACTTGGAAACCTTATGTAATTAATCTTATTAGTGATTCATAATTCAAAAAAGTTTTAAATTCATTATTCTAAGTAAAATATTACCTCGTTTTACTGCACTTTCTAGAGCACACAGACCTGTCATACCAGTGGAACCGAATATAATAACTTTCTGCATTTTAAAGTTGATTTTAAATCTTCAATTACAATGAAAACAGTAAGATTCTACTTTTAACTACCAATAGTTTGGAAAAACAATTGTAATTTCTTAAGAATAATTGTCTATGTGCGTTATCTAAAAAAATAGCTGAATCATTCAACGTTAAAATGCTTGATTACTTCTGGCTATGAAATGAAGAATTATCGTGATTTATTAGAGGTATTGTTAACATTAAATGAAGATGATAAATAGTATAGAAGAGCTGGCGGTAAGTTAAAAAAAATTGAGATTTCAATATCTTTACTACGCATAAACCAGCGCCTCATCTTTATACACTTCAATCATGAAGCCGGCTATTTTAACAATCAATAGATGCTCGATAATATATCGGTAGAAATCATTCTTATAAACGCGTATACCTGACACTATTTTTTGACAATTACTATGATAAAAATGTAACATTTTTATTTTTTTCAGGTTATATTTCATCAAATATAGATATTTTTCTGGAGTAATACATTTTGAAAATGCCTAAATGCCGGTGGAAAAATATACGAAAATTTTAAAAAAGCGCGCCAAGTCTTCGTTACAGTAGAGGGCAGAGTATGTCTAATTTTTGTTCAAAATAGTAATTTTTGGATGTATTATTTACAACAAAAATAAGTGAGTATTTGACAATGATCAATTAATATAAATAAAATATTTTAATAAATTAAATATTTTTGATAAACGATACATCATAAAGTTTTAAGTAACGAAAATTATATTTCAGAAATTAGAGTACAAATAATCGTATGTAAAAATGACTGAAAGTGATGATGATGAACCTCAATTAAGTGCTTCTACATTAGCTGCATTAAATGAATTTTATGCAGAACAACAACAAAAAGAAGAACAATTAAAACAAATACTTAATAATCAAGATGACGGTGAACCATCAAATGTTATATTTGATGAAGATTGGGTAAATAATAGTAATTATAACCTATAAAGATCCATGTGATAAAATGTATTTTGGTTTTTGAAAATAATTACTTAATGATTGTTTTATTGCAGCAATTAAGTCAATTTTGGTATGATGATTTGACTGTAAATACAATTGTTGAAGCAATTCTAAAAATCACGACAAATAATGATAGTATTGCTCTTATTTCTTGTCCCACTTTATATCCATCTTTAAAAAACCATGCAGAAACTCGACAAGGTAATTAATTTATAATATTTTTTTTTAGTCAAGTTCTTATTTTCGATTATTCAATGTTTTAGTCAAACTTTTTGAATACGATGAGCGTTTTTCGATACATCAACCTAACTTTATTAGGTATGACTACAAAAACCCACTTGATATTCCTAAAGACATGTCTCATAGTTTTGATCTCGTAATAGCTGATCCTCCATTTCTTTCCGAAGAATGTCTTGAAAAAATTTCAGAGACAATAAATTTTTTATCCAAAAAATATATATTTATTTGTACAGGTAATATTATTCACCAAAATGCATAATATAATAATGATCCAATGGAAGAGTAATCATCTTAGCATAGCTTATTTTTTTTTATTAGGTGCAACTATGGCAGGCTTAGTTGAAAAACTATTAAACGTTAAAAAATGCAAATTCAAACCTCAACATAAAAATAACCTTGCCAATGAATTCTGGTGTTATGCTAACTTTTCGTTCGATTCTTTGATAGAGTAATTATTCATGTTTATTTTAATAAAAAATCTATAATTTAGAACCTGAAATTTTATGATAGTCTCGAGCAAGTTCAATAGCATATTTAGCAGTTCCAGGTGCAGTTGTGACTCCATATCCACCATGTCCATAATTATGAACGACCTATAAATAAATACAGTAAATAGAGAATTCAATAGATATATAAATATAATAGTTTTGTATATAATAAACTTACATTTACTTTGCGACGACTATTGGATATTTTTTCAACTTCAACTCTTACTCCACCTTCTCTATGAGGTCGATGTCCTACAGCATAGTCCAAAGTCTTTGCCATAGTTAATGATGGGAGCATTTCTTCACATCTTTCACGTATAGATTCAGCTTCATATGGACAAACTGCTGTTCTTGTTGATTCAAAATTACGTGTACCACCAAGTGTACAGGTACCATCAACGCCAGGAATTATGTATGTATCTAATTCTCCATAATATACTGCTTTTATCCAAGGTGCTTGCACTCTAATAACTTGTCCTCGAATTGGGATCATTTTTCGATCATTACATAACTTTCGTGCTCCTAATCCTGAACAGTTGAATATTAAATCATAATCATCAACTAATTCTTTCAAAGACTCCAGTTTCTTTGTAACAAACGATGTTCCTTTTTCTTTTAATCTGGACAAAAAACGATCAATTTAATAAGTGATTAAATTATTATTCTTCATAATATCGTCTTACTTACTGGTTTTTGACCCATGGAAGATGATATTTACTTTGGATTATTAATGTCGTGTAATAAGAACCATAAGACCATTTTCCACCAACAAGGTTAAATTCATCTTCTTTTATATTTCTATAAATAGGAACTACTGATTCCATTAATGGATTCTGTTAAGATAAATTTGCAAATTATTCATATCGAATTAACTTCAATTTTTATGATCTTAATTAATAATTTGTTTTTTTTGTAATATAAACAGACCTTAACAACGTCAGCACTAGAATTTGAATACATATAAATTGCACTTTGAGTTATTCCAGAGTGAATAGGTTTATAGTTGTTACGTATGTTATCATAATATGAATAGGAATCACTTATCCATTTTTTTGTTATTTCTTCAGTTGGTCCAGAGTATGAATGTCCAACTCTGAAAAGACCTGCAGCTACATAGCTCACAATATCGTCATAGTCTGCTGCTACTACAGTTATATTACTATTTCTCAAGTATTTGTTCAATTCTACAGCTGTTGTTAATCCGACTATTCCACCTCCGACAACTGCTACTTTCATTTTGAATTTCTTGTATTATTAATAAAATAGAATTTATACTCGTTTAATACGTGATACTTTTACTATGTTTTACCAGCAGATATCTTTATAGTTTACTAACTACTCTCAAAGTTTATTATGTAATGAAGCTCATGTTGACGAGAATATATTATCACCGTAGAAAATTTTGCAATTGTAACATTTATCATATCCTCTTTTTGTTAATTGGTTCTCTCGTGTAAGATGATAACACTTGAATTTACGTTGATAAATAAATAGATAAAATTATTTCAGGAAAAAAACCTAACAAATATAATCTGAAGATCTTTTTGATAATTTATTTTGATCCAATTATTTATAACACTGAGTAAAATTTAAAAACTTGTATTTATGTACATATTATAAGATGGAATAAATTGGTTCTGTTGAGCATAAGTTATACTAAAATCGAGCTCATAAGCAAGATCTTCCAGAAGTTTAATATATAATTTTTATAATGTATACACAGTAATCGGTAAATTCAAGTACTGATAGTTGGCCTCAAAATATCTTATATTGATAAGATTTTTGTCAATATAGCTGATTTTTTTTTTATTAATATCTTATTAAACAATGTCAAAATGATTTCTAGTCATGTTTGATATTAACATATTTTTTAAACACAATCAAATAAACAACAATATTTTAAATTAATAAAATCAGCGATATTAACTGAGTTATTTATTTAAAGAATTCGAGACCTTCTTTAAAAATATTAACAATGAATGTAGGTGAAACATGATTAAAAATTAAAGTATAACAATGATATTAACAACAACGTTAGCAACAATTAAATTACAATAAAATAGATGTACTAGATAAGTACATTACTTAAATTAACATAAAAGACATTATATATTTAAATAAACAATAATGATAATAATAATTCATTATGAATATGAAAACCTGGTCAACGTTGCTGTTTTAAACTACATATGTTTACTAGCATAATCATTCTATTTAAAAAAATTTGTATGGTTTTTTAATAAAATTTATGGCAATCTGGACTTGAAGTTTTAAATATTGGAATATTAGTAGTGTTTTTGTATATGTTACCAAATACTGGTAGAAGAATTATATTTAATAATTTTATAATAATTATTATTTTCACGCTTGTTTTTGATGTGGTACTGGTGCAGGATTTGGTTCAGATCGAAAACATGATAAAAGGAAACCTGTATACATTGCGAACAGTATTGTGATAATAATCACCATGTACATGTAAATATTAAGTTCTGGTTGGCGGAATCGATTTTTTCTTAACCATTCTAGTACTTCATCCTCTTTATGAAGATCACCTAATAATATAAAATTTGTTATACCATTTTTCTTTTTTAATATAATATATTTTCTTTTTACCTCTATAAATACTAGGGAATCTTTTCCTAAAGTAGACAATAGCTGGCAATTTCGTAACACCCCATTTTCTTGCATAACGTGGATCTGCCATTTTTACAAATGTGATATCCAAATTATCAGTTTCACCATCAATCATCTCTAACTTTTTATCTACCTCTTCACTTTCTTTGTGATGATGCTCATCTAAATAGAATTATTTTTTAATATTATTAATCTTTAATACCTATTGATATAAGTGTTAAACTATTTTATACATAAAACAATTTCATAATAAAACTTACAGAAAAATACAGCTAAGAACTCATTTTCATCAAGTAGTTTATCAAGCATTTTTTTATTGACTTCTTCAATTTCATTTTTAATTTCAAACACATCTTGCGATGTTAACCAAGCGAGTATTTTATCTTCTTGTGTGAGATCACCATCATAAATCAGAGGTGTTTTCTTCCTGAAATATGTTAAAGACGGCAAGTTCATAATGCCATACTTCTCAGCAGTTTCAGGACTTGAAATTTTCACAAAATCTATTCCAAAAAGATCGGCTTCTCCGTCTATTTTTTCCAGAGCTTCCATTATCTCATCACATTCAGGGCAATCTTCGTCATCTAAGAAAATAAAGCACATATTTTTATACAATCAATTCATCATATTTACATTGTATTCCGGGAAAAAATATCTTCATCTCATTTAATCTGATTAGATACAAGATACAAGACTTTTTAATCTAATTAAACCTGATTAATTAATAATAAACTGATTAAACTGCATTAAATCTAATCATTTAGATGAAGATGATAATTATTAGAATAATAATTTTAATATTTCTCCTCGAAAACTCGATAGAGTAAAAGAATCATACAAAAGAAAACTGCCAAAAATGGTGATTCATCGAGTAGTCGTTCTAACATTCTTTCATTAACAGATTCAATTTCATCTGCTAATTCACGGTTATCATCGTCAATTAACCATTCTAACACTGATTCCTCACTCTGCAAATCACCTGAAAATCATATTAATTATTAGTAATGAATATTTCAAATTGGACCGATCAATTTACCTTCATAAAGCAAAGGATTGCCATTTCTGAAGTATACTAATGCTGGAAATGTTTTAATGGAATATCTCTTTGCTAACTGGGGATCATGAATTTTAACCAGCTGAATCCCAAAAACATCGCATTCATCATCTATTCGTTCAAGTCCTTCTAAGATTTCATCACATATATGGCAGTTTGTTTTATCTAAATGTTATATCAGTGAAATAGAGTTTGTAAAAAATTAATTAAAAAATAATTCATAAGTTCAATTTTTTTAGTAAAATATCTTACAAAAATATACAGCCAGATATTGGGTATCTTCAACAGAAGCTTCTAGCATTACTCGAGTAATCAGCTCGATTCTATCTTCAGTTCTTTGTGTAATAAGCCACTGAAGAACTTCTTCTTCTTCCGATAGGTCACCTTCAAAGACATTGGGAATTTGAGATTCAAAATAAACTAAAACTGGAAAGTCTGTTACGCCATAGTCTTCAGCAATTTTGAAATCCTGTTTTTTTTTATTAAAAAATTTAGTTATGTAATTTTATACAAAATGTTTATAATAATACACAAATTTTATACCTGTGTTTTTACAAATGTTATGCCATGTCGATCACAATCATCATCAATATTTTCTAGTTCTTCAAGGATCCCAGCACATTGATCACATTCATCACTATCTGTTGGAGATATTTATTTATAAACTTACTAATAAACAGAAATAATATAAAATAATACAACTAATAATATCAACTATTGTGAAGCTACAAGCACTGGTACTACTGCTCTATAAAAAAAATAATAAAAATATTTTATCCAATCTTGTTGGAATGATGAATACATAAAAATAATTGTCTAATAAAGAATTGATGAAAATAAGGAAGTAATGTCATTTTTGATGAATCCACAGTGTCTTCTTGTGTGCTAATAAACATTGAAAATATTGTATTGTATTTTACAAAATTAGTGTTGTTAATTTATGTCAAAGAGAGTTATTAGTAGGAAGAATGGTTAAAAATATTGAAATTTTAATAAAATAAAATAGTGTTAAATAGAAAACATTATTTAAATAAAAAAATATAATTTGCGACTGCATCATAAATATGTAGTACCATCCGCTTCTTCAGTTACTTCGGGATGTTCATTCGCCCGGTGCTCCTGATGTTTGTGACGTATCTGCTTGCGGAACGCTTTTGAATGGCACATGTCGCAAAGCGTTCTGTTCCCTACGGCAGCATTAGTACACATCAGCTCGAGAAAGAAGACAGATGAGAAAAGTAAGTAACAAATAACAGATAAAAATGCATAATTAGCTGAGACTAGGGCATACATCAGGCAAAAGCATTCTGTGAATAATTCATTATTAATATTTTTTCATTTAAATTTTAATCATTATTGCCTTGTAGTAAGATATCGTGTTAAAAATAAAAGGTAAGAACCATACGTCAGACTCACAAAAATATACTGCCAAAGACGACGATTCGCGAATAAGATGTAGAAGATCTTCTCCTTCAAGGGCTTCTATCATTTCTCCAGAAGGATCTTTTTGTGTCATTAACCATTGAAGAATTTGATCTTCATCATATAAATCTCCTATTGGATGAAAGTTATTTAATAATTATTAATTGCTATATTAATTTTTTATCATGAATTAAATATTATCCTTACCAGCGTAAATAACAGGTTCTTTGGATCCCATTCTAAAGAAGAGTATTCCTGGTAATGCAAAAACTCCATATTCTTTGGCAAGCTGTTTATCATCAATTTTAACAAAATTAATTCCAGCATGATCTGCTTCATCATCAATGTGCTCAATTTCACTCAAAACTTTATTGCATTGCTTGCAGTCTTTGCTATCTATCCAAATAGAATTTGTTAAATTATTTTATTTCATTAAAATTATTGTAATATACTTACAAAAAAATACAGCCAGATAATCAGATGTTTGACGAACTTTATCGAACATTTTTCTATTAATTCTTTCAATATGATCTGTCAGCTCCATATTTTCGGGATTTGTTAACCAATCTAGTATTTCTTCTTCATCATCGATATCACCATCATAATTAATAGCTTTTCCTTTACGAAAATATGTAATACCTGGTGGATTCC
Source organism: Chelonus formosanus (assembly GCA_028641665.1). NCBI lineage: Eukaryota > Metazoa > Arthropoda > Insecta > Hymenoptera > Braconidae > Chelonus > Chelonus formosanus. The sequence continues at coordinate 5,645,752 of CM054006.1, read as the reverse complement.
TGAAACCATACTTTTTTGCCATTAAACGATCACTCATTTGAACTATTTTTATTCCATATTCAGCAGCTTCATCATCAATCAACTCAATATGACGTAAAACTCGTGGGCTTTCTGGATCTTCTTCTTTGTCTGAAAACAATAAATACTGACAAACATATAAACGAGATTATTTATCGTTAAAAAATAAAAAAAACTTACAAAAAATAACTGCCAAAAATTCTTTGGTTTCAATATATTTTATTAATTGATCTCGATCAATTTTTTCTATACTCGCATCGTTTCTCTGTTTCACCATCCAACTCAGAACTTCAGCCTCATCTAAAATATTGCCTAATAGATTGGAAATAAATTATTATATCGTAACTTGTTGTTTAAAATCATTTTTGAAGACACAAACTATTCGTGCTATTAACTTTAATCCACACGAAAAATATACGCACTTATGTTATTTATTATTAAAAGTATATTGTAAAGAATTGATGATACAAAATTATTTTCGTCAAGATCAAATTCAATATGATCTATGTAAAAAAAATTGTTTATGTTAAACAGATGTAAATATGTCGTGAAATATACAATATGATAACAATTGTTTTTACACAGAAATCTTTTAAAACATGTAAGTATTAAGTCATGAAAATATGAACGACATAAAAAATTAGTTCTTCATTGTAAAAAGGCATTTTCAAAAGGCCTTCACGGTCTCGACGCCAAATGTATGGCAACTATTAATTATATAAAATTTATAACGTTCTGACTTTCGAAAATGTGCTTAATTAATTAAGTATTCAATTTATAATGATTAATGATACTTGATATCAAGTGTGGCTGCCAATGTTGACGGCGGGACCGTTCTGGAATGGCTATACAGATTAAGCGAACTAAATACTGTTTTTTTTTAAAAATAAAAAAGTCTCGTCGTACGTACCATCATTTTATCACAAAATGATTTTCGCTCATAGAAGTGTTGAATTAGATACTAATTTGGCTTGATGTAATTATAAATAATAGTTTTAGGAAATATAATTTCTTTTATTTAATAATAATGTACCGGTTTGTTTCGTACATTGAGTCATTTTCTAATCATTACAATCATCAATAAATTAACATTTTTATACAATATAACACTATTATAGTTTAATAAATAAATAAATAAATTTACTGTAACAACTATAAGGTTCTAATTATTTCGGTGGTATTTTTATAAATTGGATCAAATTAAAGAACAAAAAGCATTTTGAATAAATGTTAGCTACAGGCAGAACTAAAAAATGACCTATTTCGATGATATCATTTTGTTTTTGTCCTTTTGAAATAAAATAATATTTAAATAGACAACGCGCGTACATTAAAATGCAAAAACGGAAATGCGATTTAACGTACAATGATATCAATTATAATTACAAGTAGATAAAAAGAACAAATCTTAAAGTGAGAAAGAGAAAAAAGTTAAAAATGATATTAATTACGATTACGTGCACTTATAATAATAGTAAATACAAGAAATATTTATTAATTATGATTAATTCAACAACGTTTGATAAATCAAATTAATTGCTATATAATTTTAATTCAAAAGAAACAATAAATTAAGGAAAGACTAATAATTTGAACAAACTGTATTGTAAGTTTTAATAAAACTGCAATGAATCGAATAATGATTCGGTTCAAAAGAACGTCATTTCTATAAACAGTTAGCCGGTACATGCAAACATGTAATTTTAGAATTTATCACGAAGTAACAGATGATAGTGAAGATGATGAATTCGATGGCATGGTAGGTAATGTATGATGACAATGTATCATTGTATTGATGTAGTTTCGTGTAGACCAGCATGCTTTAAGTTGGCTTTCTTGAACGACGCTTTTCTCCAAGTTTTATTTGTTCTATTGGCTGGATGGACTCTTCAAACCTTCATTAGATAGGGGATCCCCGCAACAACTAGAAAACCGTAGAGAAAATCTATATCTTCGTAGTTTACACAGTTTTAATTTTGTTCATCTGAATGATTTAGATATTTACCACTCCCGAAAAACCCTTTTTTCGGCTTAGACGCGGCATGGCTTGTTGACGACTTGTCCTTGTCTGTTCCAATCTTTGCAATCTTTTTGCTGTCCTTTGGAGTAAGTTTGTTTATAGGCTTCAATTCAGGGGTAACAGTTGATGGTGCTGATGAAGAATGACTTGATAACTTACTACCAGCCAGTGTCTTTGAAGGTTGTACAACGCGGCTGACCTTGGCAACCTTGGTCCCGCGGTTGGTATTAGCACGACAGCATTGGTACGGCTCATAGGAGGGTATCGTGAGTTTCGCGCTTTTACCACCCATCCCGATGTAGAAACAGCCGTCGCCTGTCGATAAGCAAATAACGGGTCAGACAACATAATAATGGCTGATCTGTTCATTTCAGTTTTTTTTTATAAAACATAAATAAGAAAATGGGAAATTTTTAGTTGCATTAATTGAGTGAGTATCATTAGCAAATTAACATTATGAGCAAAGAGCGTGCCCTCTAAAAATTTTGAACACAGTTATTATATTTTTTGTCAATTGTAAGTATCATAAACATGATTCATAGCAAACCCCAATTCTTAGTTACAATCAATCGTGCAAATTTAATGCCAATTTTCGTTTATATTATTGAATAATAATAGTTAGAAAGTATATCTATTTTTTTCATTTATTGTACGCGTTAAGCAAATGAAGAGCTAATAAATTAGTGGTCAATACAATTATTCAAAGTTTTACTGTCAATTATTGTTGATTGATAATGATTGATGTAATAAAGTCAGTTGAAAATTTTTTATAAAATAAGATATTCATTAAATAATCAATTGACCACCCAAATATTATAGTTTATCATAAGTTATATTATTAAGCGACGCATTAAATTAATTTAGGTGAATCAGAAAAAAAATATAAGTAAAAACTATTATTAAATCTAATCATGATACGCCTCCAGATCAGCTTATAATAGTGAAAAATAAACGCGTTTCGTAATAAATAATAAGCCGGGAATATACATCAACAGCTTAAGAGTTGATGTTGGCACGTATGAATACTAAGGATAACTACCTACTATGCGTCAACTACTAAAAACTTGAATTTAAAAAAATGGATAAAAAAATTATGAAAAAATATAATTTGCCACGCATCAAACTTATGATTCCTTGGCACATCTAATCCTTGACTGCGATCAATCCAAAGGAATACCTACTATAATGTCTGCTCTCCTTGATTTTTATGAACTTTTATCTTATTTTTTATATGAAATCTTATTCAGTTTATTGATAAAGTTGCCCAGATTTATTTGACGAAATTTTATTCCAAATCTTCATCCTCATCATTTTACTTATGATGCTGTTGCTGTTTACCTTTTGTGGATTCTTTCTTCAGTGCTCGGCTAGATTTTTTCTTGAAATTAATTCCATCCTCCTCCTCATCATCATCATCATCAATACTATCATCATTATCATTACTATTATTATCATCATCATCATTATCATCATCATCATCCTCATCATTATTATCATCGTCTTCATCATCATCATCATCATTATCATCGTCGTCCTCATCATCATCATCGTCTTCATCATTATCATCGTCATCCTCATCATCATCATCATCATCATCATCATCATCATCATCATCATCATCATCATCATCATCATCTTTGTCATTATCGTCTTCATCTTCATCCTCATCATTGTCATCATTATCTTCATCGTCATCATCATCATTATCATCATCATTATTATTACCTGTGTATTGAGATTTAAGAAATATCATCACAATAATAAGAGGGGTAGGTGTAGTTCTCTTTTTTAATTTCGCTCAAGATATTTTTGATAATTTCATAAATGTCACGAAAAATAGCTACTGGAGGTATTATAAGTTTTCGACATAGCAAAATAAATAGTTTAAATGAATTAATTGTACTTGAATATATCCTTAGTAAGCGTAAAGGCACTAGTTCGATTTGTTAAAACATGCGACAAAAAAAATAAAAACAAAACTATTAATTAAATTTGAAATTTGCAAGAGTAAGTACGTGTTTAATAAATGAAATACTACTCCAATTAGAACATAGATTCAAAATATCAGATAGATATTAAGGACAGGATGAGTTTTCAAGATTTTTCATTAAATTGATGACACCGCGACTCAGTGATTATCTCGTTAAACAAGACAACATAAATTATAGAAACAATTGATATCATCATACACAGTAATCTTATTCATCAGTGGGCAAAATGCATTGTGTCATGATAAAAAAATATCAATCTTTTTAAAAAAACATAAAATATCAGTAAGCTAATTAATGCCTGAAAAATAATTTGATCTAAATATGAAATGTATAGCTGCATTAAACAGTAATAATTCTTTAGTAGCGATAAAAAAAAATATATCAAATTTTATCTTATTATAAAAAATCACAAATCTTTTCAGTGTGATAATTGTAATGATGGTGAACGCGCACGAATGGGAACCATTATTTTTTCATTGTTTCTATAACCCGGTATATCAGTTACGATCGATATTAAAGTCACAAAGAATAGTACACCCGTAATAATAATCATCATTTTGCTTGTTTCCTTACTTTTTTGTTCGATTAGCCATTCCAGAACTTTGTCCTCGTTCTTAAGATTACCTATAAAAGTCAGACACACGCACACATTTATAGAATAATTTAAATATATACAAATTATAAATGTAACACAAATTTACATTAATTAAACTACCAATAAGTTAATTAAATTTGTATAATATAATATTCTCGCTTATCATTATCTAGATAAATATTGATTTTATTCTATAAATTATTTACTATTATTTATTGGAAACAACTTAATATTAAAGTGTTCAATTGTCAAGAATAAAAATAATTCTTACCGTCATACATAATAGGCACTCCAGTTTCATAGTACACAAGTGCAGGAAATGAAAATATTCCAATTTCCGCGGCAAGCTTGGCGTCTTTAGATTTAACAAATTGAATTCCATGTTTATCGGTGTCATCATCAATTGTTTCAAGTTCTTCAAGTATTTGACGACATGTATCACATTTTTCTTCATCATCATCATCTAAAAATAAATAGAAAATAATTGAAGTTTTATGTATAATAACTAAAATAAAAAATAAATTTAGAAATATAAATTATTTTGAAAATCTTACAGAATAAAACAGCGAGATGCTCAACATCGTTAATTAAAACTTGAAGTGTTTTTCGATCAACACTTTCGATAACATCTGGAGTTGAACGACGAAGCTCTAAAACCCAGTCAAGAATTTCGTCTTCATGCATCATATCACCGGTATAAATTTGTCGAAATTTATGGCGATAAAAAGCAAGAGCTGGAAGTCCAGGAAGATCATATTCTTTTTCAATACCCTCATCAGAAATTTTTACAAAGTCAATATCTTTTTCTTCACATTCATCATCAATATTTTCAAGCTCTTGAAGAATTTTTTGACTTCGTTTATCACCTTCTTTATCTATTAAAAGAAGTATAAATATTTAGAAATTTTTGTTAATAATAAAAATAATATAAATAATGATGTTTAAAACTTACAAAAGAAAACAACAACATAATCATTTTCATCAAGAATATTTTCCAACATTTTAGAATTTACTTCTTCTATTTTTCCAGGTATTTCAAGAGTATTTTCATCAGTTAACCATGAGAGGACTTCGTCTTCGTCTTCAACGTCTCCACTATATACGAGAGGGTCTTTATTTCGAAAGAACACTAAACTCGGTAGATTTTTGATTCCATATTTCTTGGCTAATCCTACGTCTTCAGTAGTGACAAAAATAATTCCTGTTTCATCGAGCTCATCGTCAATATTTTCCAGTTCTTTCAAAACAGTGTCACATTCATCACCATCATCACAACGACCACCTAACGAATAATTATTTTTATTTTAACTGTGATTATTATTACATAAAAATTTGAGTAAAAAATTTGAAAATAAAAAATACTTGCTAAAATAAACAACAACATATTCATGTTCTTCTATGAGTGTAGACAAAATTTCATCAGTAACTTCTTCTATAGTGGCAGTTTTTTTTTGTTGAATTAACCATTCAAGTACTTCATCTTCATTGAGTAAATCACCCTCGTAAATAGCCGGTATTTTTGCTTCAAAATATACAAGAGCAGGAAGATGATCAATACCAAAATCTTTAGCTTCTGCTTGATTATCCATACGAACTATGACGATTCCTTCTTTCTCTAAATCATCATCAATATTTTCCAATTCATTTAGAATTCGAATATTTTGTTTATCGTCTTTATCATCTAAAATATCAATGTAAAGTGAGTAAAAAATTTTGAAGACGATTATTATACAATCATACCGATAATGTCCAAAATGTGACTTACATCGGAATTACTTACAAAATAATACGGCAAGATATGGTTGATGTTCAATTAATTTATCCATCATCTCATCAGTAACCTCCGGAATTTCACGATGTTTTTTTTGATGAAGTAACCAACCAAGTAGTTGATCCTCATTCATCAAGTCACCTTTATTTTTTAATATTTATGATTAATCATTTTTCAAGACAAATATTAAATTCAAAAAATTTAATTTAGCGTAATTACCATCATAAACATGTGGAATTCCTTTTTCGAATAAAACTAATGTTGGAAGTGAATCAATGCCGTATTCTTTGGCTTCCTCTGCATCATCAATTTTGACAAATGCAATATCATGTTGATCACAATCATCGTCAATATTTTCTAGTTCTGCCACTACTTTTTGGCTTTTCTTTTGATCTTTATCATCTGAAGAAAAATATTAATATTGATTAATATTAATTAAAAAATTGTTAGAATAATAATTTCTTTATATACTCACAAAATAAAACTGCTACATGAGGCATTTTTTCAATAACCATATCCAACATTTCATCAGTAATATCTTCAATTTGATCGGAGGCTTGTTGTTGTTCAAGCCACTTGAGAACTTTCTGCTCATCTTCTAAATTACCCTCATAGATAGTTGGAATTCCTTTTTCAAAATAAACAAGCGTTGGAATTTTTTCAATTCCATACTCTTTAGCTTCTTCTACGTTATCAATTTTAACAAACACCACTCCAAGTTGATCACATTCATCATCAATATTCTCTAATTCATTTAAAACTCGTTGAGACTTACGGTCGTTATTGTCATCTAAAATATTATTTATTACAAGAATATATTTATTTTTGTATATTTTAAAATTACTTACAAAATAATACTGCAATAGTTTTGCCATCTTTGACTAAACGATCCAGCATTTCATCAGTTACATCTTCGATTTCATCTTTTTCTAACTGTGACAAAAGCCATTCAAGTATTTCGTCCTCATTATCGATATCACCTATAATAAAAATATTTATATTCCATTGTTTATAATAAAATATTACACATTTACTGGTATTGCTTTATTACCGTCATAAACATTTGGAATTTGCTTTTCAAAGTAAACTATAGCTGGTACAGAATCGATACCAAAGTCTTTAGCTGCTTTATCATCATCAATTTTTACAAATTGAATTCCATGTTTATCCAAATCATCGTCAATTTTTTCAAGTTCTGCAAGTACTTGCATGGAATCATCATCTCCATGGTCGTCTAAAAATTTACATTCGAATTATTTCATTTATTTATTAATTTCAATAAACCGATGATTGAATTAATATTTACAAAATAGCACAACGAGATTATCCATGTTTCCAATTAAAGTATTCAAAGTCTTAGCTGTGACATCTTCAATTACATCTTCTTCATCCCCTGTACTTTTATTTGCTACTAACCACTCCAAAACATCTTCTTCCCTACTAAGTTCATCTATAAAATATTGATGTATTGATTATGTATTTTCATTGCATTTTTTATTTTTAACTGTTTACTTACTCTCATAAATAATTGGTATTTGATGGCGGTAATATACTAATACAGGTAATGGACCTAAATTATATTCTTCAGCAAGCTCTTCGTCTGCAATCTTAACGAAACCAATTCCAAGTTGATCAGCCTCATCGTCAATATTTTCCAATTCCATTAGTGCCTTCGCACATTTTTTGCAATCGGGTTTGTCTGTCCCATTTCCAATCAAAATAATTTAATTTAATTTTGTACATAATAATAAAATATAAAAATTTTTGATTATTCAGTTGTAAATTGGTTGACTATACAGCTATTATTTTCTATGACTAAAACTAAATAATGACTACAATGCAACACTATGGACTATAACGATAGCTACTATTACTACTGTATTGAGAAAAATTTTTTTGTCAACTATTAATAAATGATATTCATGAAACCGAAAATTTAATAAGAAAAGAAGTTTGGTATCAAATTTTTCTCAATCCAAAAAATTGGCAATTTCACAATTATTAATGGCAGTGAAAAAAGAACAAATATGTTAAATCGTTGAATGTACAAGTGTCCTGCTTATTAAGTAGAAGTTTTTTCTATGTTCTACTGGGTTTTTTCTCTATACAAATGTTAAATGGCATTTTGATGAATTGATAGATGCCTATTTTTAGAGAGTATACTTACTAGAACCAGAACCAGCACACCGCTCCGAATCTGGACCTATTTACATTGACACACAGAAAAATAATTTTTTGCGTTTGAGAGGCATTATTTACAAAATATAATAAATTGTATGTTAACACTTTAAAAGCATTATATTGACATGAATAATTAAAAATAATTTTTAAGTAATCAATTTTGAGTCCAGTACAAATTTTAACTTTAGCATGCACTTTTGACAAAAGCTGAAAATAATTCCACGACATTCTTTATTTTTCACCATTATGTACATATGTACATTAAATATTATATTTAATATCGAAAAAATAAAATCCAATTGACAAAAACTTACAAAAAAGAACTGCAACAAATTCTGTATCTTCGACAATTTTATTAAGAATTTTAGCATTAACTTCTTCAATTCGATCTGGTAAATCCATTGCTTCGAGACTTGTGAGAAAGTCTAAAACACTTTCTTCATCCATCAAGTCACCTATTTAATAAAATAGAAGTATTAGTATGTGTTTGTTATCATTTTTTTAATATTAATTTAATTTTTAAAATATTTATAGAATATGAAATAATTGTAGGTCAAATGACTTGAGCTTCACGTATGCCTGGCAAGGTTACTGTTTCGGCGTGATTCCAAAAAAAATTTCTGGCGACTCTTGTAACCGCCTCCACAGGTATTATCAGGATTATTTTGTTGAGAAACAAGAGTGTATGATAAACATAGTTTGTCTCAGCATTCATAATGTCTGACTAAATCACACATAGTTCTACTAAATTTGTATTACCAACTTTTCTTGGACTTCACAAATGTTTATTACTCATCAATTGTAATATATTTAATTGCTGCTTACCTTCGTAAATAATCGGTTCTCTTTCTCGAAAATATGTAAGTGCCGGGAAGTTTTTGATGCCATATTGTTTTGCTAAACGTTTGTCGTTGATTTTTACAAAATCGACACCAAAAGTATCGGTATCATCGTCTATTTTTTCGAGTTCTGATAAAACTTTATCGCATGTAATGCAACTTCTTGCATCTGAAATATCCAATATTATTCAATATAATACAACATACTAAAAAAACAAAGTTAAATACATTTGTATCAAAAAAATATATTTCCAACAATGAAATTTAAGTATAAAGAGATCTTCAAAACAATACATACAGTTGTTGATGAGTGTTTCATACTTTCAAAAAATACTTTTATGAACATTGTTATTATTTAAAAACTTACCAGACTGAATGAATGAATAATGATGAGCTACAGAAAATCATCAACAAATCATAATAGTGAAAGATTAAATGTTACATCACATTAACCTTGAGTTTCAATTAGCTGAACATCAATACTTGAGTAATATCTGTTCAAAATATTCATAGTTGATCAAAACTGATCATGATTCATCAACAAGCTAATCAAAATTTTATTTATTATCAACTGAATTCTGATTTTGAATTTTTAAAATCCAGATATTAAAGATGTATGCAGTAAAAATAAAAAGAAAAAATTTTTTATTATATTTTTAGAAATTTTTGTTATTTTATGATAATAACACATATTAAAAATTGTCATGACACTTAAAAATGTCAAACTACCGGTCAGCATATTTTTTTAATTCGGTTTCCAAGTTACATGTAGGGTTATATTTATTAGACAGTGGGTATTAAGTTACCAGCATACTAATACGTAAATATTTCATTTAACACAAGCAAGTATATATTCAAGATATTTTTTTTTATGTCTATCACGATCTATTTATAATAATGAGATGATGTTTTGATTTAGTGTATTTACTTTTATTTTCAAAACGTTATCAATTAACAGTGAAGAATAGCATAGCAGTACCCGTATACGCCCGCCAATTTAGGTGATGTTCCTGAGAATAGAGCAGAGAAATAAGTTAGAGGGAGTTGCTGGTAAGAAAGAGAAAGAACAAAAATACGAAAGAAGGTGTCACTATCGCCATTCACGCTATTTTTTCACGTCCTTCTTATTTTCACATTATAGTATTTATATTTATGTTTCTGTTGCCACTATTAACAACCACTGATACATTTATAATAAATTATAGAAGAAGATATCCATCATCATCCCATACTTCAATGTAACGTTAAATTTGGAAATACCTTAGTGATATTTTTGTCAGTCAATAGAAGATAGAAGTCAAAAATTTAAAACAAAATGACGTTTAATGTTGTAATGACATAGCATTGAAAAAAAATTCGAGAGAAATTTCAGGTATTTAGTCCTCTTAATAATGAATTTATCTATTGCTTGTAGATCAAAAAATATAGAGATAGAATAAAAATGATATTATATATTATAATCCCAGATAAATGAATGATTCCACAATTGGGCGACTCTGTTTGATGGCAACCTGTTGCGGGAGATCGGATTGTCGTTGCAATGTTTTCCGGACAGAACCTAATCGCTTTCCGAGGTATAAGTAATTCTGAGAGGGGAACGTGTAACATCGTACAGTGCCAAAATAACTCGGTACGTATTCTAAATGTGGTACAGGCCACCGCGTCGATAGACGACTACAGCGTCTAGTGAGTGTTCTGATTTAACTAACTTCTCCTTGTAAAATCTCGAACAATCTGCCGAATCATCATCTTTATTTGATATAAAATAGGTGTATGGATGAAAGAAAAATAAATTATTACTAGGAAAGGATTCGCTGAACTGCAAAGAATATTACGCAATCCTCACTACAGCATGCTTGGTATCACGTGTGATTTACATTTGTGTAACATAAACGATTTCATCACATTCAATTTTTAACTTACACCAAAACACAGCGACAAAATCCTTTTCATTAAGAATACGTTCTAGTTGTTTTGCAGTAACCTCCTCAATCACTGACTCGGCTCCTTTCTGATGATGATGTCCAGTTGATGATGATGAAATAGTCTTTCCACCACGATTAGCACTATTATCATCTTGACGCACATTTTTAGCGCCTTCTACGCCGTAATTTGTGCTACTCAAAATCACCAGGACACCGAGAATAAGGAAGAGGAAGAATACACTTGGCCTCGGCATCACCGTGCGCCAGTATCGGCACCCCGTCGAACCGTCGTTCACCCTCGACATCGCCGCACTGACTGCGATAGTTATTTTTGATTTTCGGACAGCGTCCGCCCTAGCTGAGTATGAGCTCGCGTGATCCAAAGCGCCGTCGCCGGAATATACCCTGCAGAGGGGAAATCAAATCATGATCATCATTCAAAAATTATTGACATTGATCCTCTCAACGAAATTTATCATGAATCAGAGCACTTTTAGCAGCTACACCAAATTCACTCGTGGCATAACTCAAAAAGGTATATGGTGTAATTAGAAAAACTTTATATCCATTCAGTTTGATATCCATTGTAGATTTATTTAATTTAATCGGTCACAGATATAATTTTATTGGTACTTAACGTGAGTATAGTATTGAACAAATAAAATCATAAAACCTAATAATCATAACAACAATGATATTCAGATGAGTTTATTTTTTCAGGGTGAGGTTGATAAAAATACATTTCAATGACGGAAAGACGATGCTTTGAGTGATTTTATAAAAAGACACATCCCTACCTATCGTTAGAAGCGTCAATAATGAAAATTTATGGAGCTAAAATAGGTAACTGATTTTTAAACTCTAGAATCACATTTATTTTCTAAATTATCATGTTTTGATAAAATTAATTTTTATTATTGTTTATTTCGTTGTGAGCCAATAAGTATTTATAAAAAAATATAGAACAATATATATATAATAACAAACATAAGAAAATTATTATTCAATTCTGATCAAAAGAATAATTTTATTTAACTACCTTTCAAAGGTAAAAACCTATTAACTGTATAGAATAGTAGTGGTGCAGTAGGGTACGACAGCTAATAATCCTCTTACTCCGTTCAGTTTCTAACTGGACACCATGAAGGGTGTAGCAGGCATGGATATTGTAATTGTTGGAGGTGGATTGGTAGGAAATATTATTACATTTAAAGATTATAATTTAAATTATTTATTTATTTTATTTGTTATAAATAATTATTGGTTATAATTAAAAATTTTCTAATCAGGTAGGAGCGCTCAGTGCATGTGCTTTAGCCAAACGTGGTCATCGTGTTCGCATATATGAATATCGATCTGGTATGTATTTTATAGTGATATAATACCTTTATTCAATAAAATTCGTAAAAAATTTTATGCTTTCGTTATCATGCATATATAGATATAAGAATTGAAGAATCAAGGGGTCAAAGTATTGACCTTGCTCTTTCTGTTCGTGGTCGCCACGCTTTAAAGCTTATCAATCTTGAAGATAAAATTATAAATCATCATGGAATTGCAATGCGAGGAAGAATGCTTCATGGAAAAGACGGACATCTTCAGGAAATGATTTATGACAGCGTAAAAAATAATGTGATTTTTTAAATATATTTTATTTTTTGGTAAATATGATTTTGAAAGAATAGAAAAAATATTAATTATTTTCTTTAAAGTTGCTCTATTCCGTCAGTCGAAAATATATGAATCAAGTCCTGTTAGATGGTAAGTTATCGAAGGCTTTTATTTAATTCATATTTAATAGTATAATAATTTGTTGATCAAATGATAATTTAAAAATATTAATTGATTCTGACATAAATTCATAATAAATTCAACTCATATAAAGAACATTAGTGCACTTGAAGTGAACTGAAACCATATGAAAGAAGTATCAAATTTCCCCTCCATTTTTTTATTATTCAATCGAAAGAAATATGCAGAAACCTAGAGCTAGTATCGAATGTAAAACAAATTGCGAAATTATCATATACAAAATATGTTTAAAAATTCATCTTGTATTATTCAAAATTAACAAAAATTTGTTAAGTATTATTTTACGTGATAACCACATGAATTTTTTGTATTGCATTTCAACGTGTAATAAACATTGCATTTTTCTGGACACAACTGGTTAACCATATAAATGACCACAGCTGCCGACAAATATCCATCAGTGACATTAATTTTTAATAAAAAACTTGTGGAAGCTGATTTGGATCTTGGAAAGCTCAAATTTTTAGAGTAAATAAAAATTCTATTTAATTAATCATATATAAAAAATTGGATGATTTAAATGAGAATTATTTCAGTACAAACACGAAGAAAATATTAAATGTAGAAGCTGAATTGATAATTGGAGCAGATGGTGCACATTCTACAGTAAGAAAAATGATGTTAAAGCGACCAGGATTTGATTTTTCACAAACATACATTGAACATGGCTACGTAGAACTTAATATTCCTCCCCACTTGATTGATAAAAATCATCCAGAGAAAGGATTCAAAGTACATAAAATATATTATCATATTATCATATCGATTATCATACAAGTATTCATTGATTATATTTATCGTACAGTTTTGTATGAGTCCAAAACATTTACATATTTGGCCCAGAGGAACATTCATGATGATTGCGATGCCTAATGATGATTTCACTTTTACCGGCAATCTCTTTGCACCTCTGATAATCTTGAATGGTTTGGATACACCAGAGAAGTTAGTGCAATTTTTTACCGAAGAATTTCCAGATATTCTCCCACTTCTTGGTAGTACCCAAGTACTCATCGACAACTTTTTTTCAATTAAACCAAAAACATTAATATCTATTAAATGTAATCCTTATCATATGGGAAAAAGTTTAATTTTGGGTGATGCAGCACATGCAATGGTACCTTTTTATGCTCAAGGAATGAATGCTGTATGTAATTATTTTTTTATTAATCATTTTTTTTTATAATTAAAAATAATAGTAAATTCATTTAGGCTTTCGAAGATGTTCTGATACTCAACGAATTGATGGATATTTATGACGAGGACATGTCGAAAGTATTACCTGAGTTTTCAAAAGCTCGTTGTGCAGATGCTCATGCTATTTGTGACCTTGCAATGTACAATTATATTGAAGTAAATTTTGAAAATTGTAACATATATTTGAATATTATTTTACAAACGTTTCTATTCACCAGTATATTTTGAGTTATCGTAAGTAATTATTGACTTATCGTAAACAATTGTTGAGTTTTCATAGTAATCAAGTTTACTTACGAGAACACAAAATTTATTGTTGAATGACAATATTTGAACATGTATATTTCAGAATGTGCACTTACAGTTAATAAAAATTCTCATCCTGTACATTAATTCATATTATTATATCGAATTCTAGATGCGTGAGCTTGTAATGAAAAAATCATTTCGTTTACGTCGAAATATTGATACTTTGCTTCACCGATTGTGGCCAAATGGTTGGATACCATTGTATAACACTATTCATTTCACTCGAATGGGCTTTCGACGTTGTATTGAAAATCGTTCTTGGCAAGATATGGTAGGTTGTTCTTAATTATTAAGTCACGTTTTCTTAATACATTGAAAAAAATATTTTCAGGTAATTCAGCGTTGTATGTGGGGCTTCTTTATTCTTGTGACATTAGGAATACTACTGCTCTCAATTTATGTTAAGTAATCATTCCAATCATTTCATAATAACGATTTTATTCATATCCTATTTTAGAATGACATATTATACGTAAATGATCACTATGTTGCAATAACTTTTTATATTGAAACATTCGATAACAATTTTTGTAACTTATTTTATACATTTGTCATAAATAAATACAATATTTTCCAAGATTATGACAAATAAAATGCACGTTCTATCATATAATGAAACATATAAACATCTATAATTAAAATTTTTGTAAGCTTGAAAAATATTGTCAGCTAAAATACTACTCTTAATAAAAATAGATAACAGATTTATAACATATGTTATTTCATCATTACTGAGCTTTTATATTATTATATTTAAATGAAGAAACGTCATTAAAATTAATCATGTGAGTAAAAAAATGCTAACAGACATAATATAATATTTTTTGTATTGCAGTATGTTTATTTATTGCAGTAATATCGTTTTTAGAGGTAATTATAATTCTTTATTAACTTCCCAGTGGAAAATTATTCTTTAAAATTAGTTTCGTGATTATATTAATGACTTGAAGTAGGAAAAACTATTCTATACTTAGCTTAATGCTATCTGCATTTTCTAGATATTTATGTTTTTCTGTTTCAAATAGTTCTATTAATTTCTCTTTAAATAAATCGTGATATTTATCAATTTCTTCTCTTGTTGGTTCAGTAATTTTTGGAACTTCAATTGGTGATCCAACTAGAATAAACAATTAAAAATAATCATCATTTGAAAATAAAATATTATAGATAAGTCACTTACCAACAACAGAAATTGGCCTTCTTTGCGGTATAATACCGAATGAATATTGAAAAAATCCACGACCAATAACAAGAACAGGAATAACTCCAATCTTTTTTCTAAAGAATTCCTGGATTCGATTAAGAAGTGAATTTTTGGGTGCTACAATTTGATCAAACAAATCTGTTTCTCCAAATGAAAAAACAGGTACCAATGGCGTTCTGTTTCAGTAATTGTAACATTAAGATAGTTGTAATAATGTAATGTATAAATTAAATAATGAAAAAAATACCAACCCAGTTTTTAAGGCAATTTTTACAAAACCTTTTCGTTTGTTACAGAGAATGCGATAAGTTGAAGGGCGAGCCATTAAAGCTTCTGCAGCACCACCCACTATTAAAATGACTGCTTTATTCAGGTCATCTGGGTCTGATGACTTTTTATGTTTCAATAACCATTCTAAACTCTCTGCTTTCGAACTACAAGCTCCTAAATATAAAATGAATATTTATAAGTTCAGTGTAACAAATAAAAAAGTGAAATAAAGATTGAAATATTTACCGAAAGAATAAGTACATTCCCGAAAAAATGGAAACATAAAATGTTGTGTAAGAGTAATCAATCTTGGTTCTAGACCCGGAAACAGTTGATGAAAATTTAAAGCATCAGTGGCAAATGACGCAAAAGCTCCAGTTGCCAAAATTCCGTGAGGAAATGAGCATAGTAAATAATTTCGAGATGGATCCAGATCAGCTGTTTTATACAATTTTATTGGAAAATAATCACGAAAATAAGCCCACCATGAACACTTTCTAATCCAATGAGTATATCGTTGTCTATTAAATAAAAAAAATTAATAATGTAAAAAACATTATTACCATTACCGGCTTTTTCGAATAACGTATGTTAATCAACTTACCTACGTCCACCTTGAATACACGTGTCTCGATCATAGTAGATCCATGCAATATAAATAATCACTAAATATCGAATCCATTCAGTAAAAAAAATTAAATAAGTAGCTAAAAAACAACCCACTGAACCACCAAATACAATAAAAACGAACCATCCTCCAGCGGCTAAAGTTTGAAGCCGTCTTTCTAATGGAACAGAAATTGGCGCGAATTGAATACCAAATAATTTCATTTTTTTACTGATTAATTTCTGAGTTATATTGTTTGAACATAATTAACTCATAATAAATTGTTGTTTTAATATTGATAAAAAAATCTAATGTATAAACTGTATGCACACACAATGCATATAATTGAAGAAATACTTTTAATGAATTTTAAAAAAAAAATTTATGAATGCTAATAAAAATATGGTGAGTGTATTAATGTTGATCCAAATTGTCAGCAAAAATTACTTTGCTCTCTAACAGTTACACAAAAACACATGTGTCTATTTATTAATAGAATAAATATGACAACAGAGTTTTACTGTCTAATAATGTTCGTTGAAAATTTAACACTATGATAATATCGCTAAATTACTAGGATATAAACTTGAAGTAAAAAAAAAAAATTGTAAAACCACTTGTCAATGTTGAATAGCTCATACTAGTTTCAATAGCGACACCGAGGCATCGTCGAACTTTGCATTTCAGACATAGTTCTTTATGACGATAAGTATTATCTTATCTCAGGTATTTAAAATGTTTGGTGTTAATTTTTGATATTGTCGAAATTTTAATTTAGTTTTTCAATATTTTTAATATTTGTTACAACGAAAAATGGATTTTTCATCATTCTGGAAACTTATTTTTATTTAAAGAAATGTTATACGCAAAATTTATCAGTATGAAACTAATGCTTAATGTTCATATTTCTGACCTTGTGATGTAACATGTAAGGCGAATGGAGTGGAGGACGAATAACACGATACTTCAATGTAAATGCTCTTATCTTTTACAATAATCTTTGAGTGTGCCAAACGAACAAATAACGTTTTTCGTACAAGTTCCAATAAATATTTTTTTTATTTGTAAATGTTAAAGGAATGGTATTTTTTGTTAACATTTATAAAAGAAATTCATCATTCTGTTCATATTTTTTTTTCACATGAATAATTAAATAATATTAATAATAACATGAAACAATCCTATTACTTTTTTTCACATAGTTAAATCTAACTCACAAAATTATAATTACAATAAATGAGTAGTAAAGAAACAAAATGACAAAATGTTAATCATCAATTAATAAATTACTTCATAAAATTACCCAAGAATAGACGTAATAGTTTAACTATTTTAGGTTTAAAATAATTTTATGTTTATCATATTAAAATATAACTGTACAATTACTATGTATCTATTCATCAACAACAAACAGATTGTCCATAAAATATGGTCTTAAAATTTTTCAATTTGCGTTCTGAAAATGTTAAAAAAAACAATAACTTCTAATCATTATGGGGTTTGTTCGTATCGCCAGTTGACTTATAAACTAATTGGTTGCAAAACTAATAATATTCAATCTATTCTTATCATCGGCATACATATCATTAGACCACATAAGAAAGCGACTCACCTCAGAAAATTTTTTGATTTACTATAAGTCTATGAAAACTTAAAAGCAAATTATTTATTCATTTTTTGAGTTTAAAAAATTCTATCAACATGAAATAATCGTAAAAGTATTGTTATCAACGAAACAATATTATTAATTATTATTTTAAATTATTTAATTAATTTATTTATAATATATAAATAAATAAATAAATTATTTAAATTATTATAAACAAAATTAAAGATATTTTCAGAGGTATGCCGTTGACTTTGTACAACACTGCAAATAAAACGAATTAAACTAGTTGGATTATCAGCTAAGGCGTAATACTTTAAATGTTATTATATTTATCATTGTTATTTTTGTTAAAAATTGTTAACAATAGCGCAGCCTCTACCAGTGAGTGATAGCGCAAAGCTCTTCATACTTTATTGCTTCATCTATTAACTTACGTTTGCTACTTTTAAAGCCTATAATCATAATTTTAGACTCTAAAATCCATTATTTTATATTTCAACAACTAAATTTCAAAACAGGACTCATAACCAAAGTTAATTGGGCTCTCAGACAATATTAATTATACATTTCATGATTCATAACACGAGAAAAACTTTATGTATGCTTATTATAGCAAAAATTGATTAGTAAAATATTTATAATTTTTAATAAATTGCATTTGATACTCTAACAACAATCGTCTTTAGGATTTTCAAATTATTAACTTTCTATCCATCTATAACTAACAATAAAATGGTACATATCACTAATTTTTAACTAGCTTGACAGGAATCAATATAATATAATATTCAATTATAAAAACTTAGGTTTATGGAAATACATTCATTTTTTTAAACGAATAAATTAAACACTAAATTATTATTTTTTTTTATAAACGCTTGTTAAATATTTAAATATATTTTCTCAAAAAGAATTTTTTCCAAATAATTTATTTTTTGTTATTAAGTAAAACCATTAGAACAAATAATAATTAAACAACAGTACATTACACAAATACTGATTATTGATGTTTCTTGGCAGTCATTTTGTTTTTTACTTCTTTTTTATACATTATAAGATGATGTCCTTTACACTTTTTACACTCATCTCTTTTCGATCCGTTTAATCAATTTATTTAAATGTTTATAATAAAATTATTTTCCAATATTATACTCAGCTAAAACTTCTTTGTTTTCATTTCATTTTGGAATTGACTTTTTTTGTTTTAACTTTGTTTTTATTAATTGGACAAAGGTAACCTAGTACTCAAAAATGAATTGAATATCTAGGTGTAAGGCTGACTTACTTGAAGGCGAAGATTTTAATATAATAGAGCGCGTTTGCTGGTTTTTTTTTCCATCTACAGCGATGATTGTTCATAACATGCTTGAATTACATTCAGGATTCCGGTGATTGATCTGGTTGATAATACCTCATGCCATTGATCTGCAATAGATAAATTATTTTATATAACTGAAATAAATAATAAAAATATAAAAAATTAAAAAAAAAAGTTTACCGTCATATCATATTCTGTTATATATGCTGGTATTTCCAGTTGATCAGGTGACATAATTTCATACAGATATTCTACACCTGGTAAATTGTGAACCTTCTGTTTTATTGCTGGAGCCATGAATGTTGTAAACCACCACGTCATCATCTAAAAATATGAATAAAATTTTATTTGAATTTTATATTAATTTCACTGAGAAAAATAAATTATACATAAAAAAGCAAACAATTACAGTAATGGTAAAATTGAATACGAAGTAAGTCATTAATTTGATCACTTATAAGAAGTCTTAATAAGTATATCATAAATATTTATTTTGTATCGGTCGCAAAAAAAATAATTGCTTTCAAAACAGAAAACTACTAACCTTGGTCCAGAAGGTAGGATGTATAATGTAGAAATGTTTAAGATTTTTTTTATACCTGTAATAGTAAAACCAAAATTAAATAAGATCTCATGTTGATAAGAATATATGTATATCAATGTTATATTTAGTTCTATATTAACATCATGACGTATGTAAATTTTTAAATTTAAAGCAGATGATTCAACATCAGATATTAACATTTTAATTTACTAAAAATGCATGATATATCAATATTTAACTTACTTATAGGGAAGCACATTGTATACTTCACGTAACCAATGAAAACTAGGGTAATTGTTGCTGGTAGTGAGTGTATGAAAGTAGGCTATGACGTAGTCACCTTTGACAATGGGATCCAGTAACTGAATCAGATAGAGTAAGGCCTAAAATAATCCAAATGAGTTAATCGTACAAATAAAAGAAAATATATGAAGAAAAGCATGAATTAAAATCAAATATAATATCCAATTAAGAAAATTATTTGATACACGTGGAGATGTAAGTTGAATATAGTTAATTTAACATTTCTATCTAATTATGAGAAAAATTCATTTATCTCATATATGTAGTTATATTGCTCATACATTGAAAAAAAAATAGATTGACGCGATAGATAATAAGTATGTATATTCATTATTAATAACCTTCCAACGTATATAACATGTTCAGTGAAAAACAATATTGAATAATTGAAGCATAAATCATTTTCATATTAAAAACAAATCATAAGCTTAGTAAAAATGATTTACTATATTATAATTAATAATTAAACATATTTGGTATAAATTTAATGTTAAAATAAATGATACTTTAATAAACTTGTTAATAAATCAATAAATATAATAAACTAATAATCTAAAAGTATCTATTTTTATATCATATAAATTATCGATTTCAACTGACGTAGTAAGCTTCTCTCAACGCATGACCTGTAAGTCGAATACAAACATACAATTGTCAATCTGTACGCATTGTTATACACGTGCCAATATACTATCTTAACAAATACTATTAGAGATTAGATACATATTATGTTTTTATCGTTTTTCATTATTTTTCATTAACTCAAGTGTTGTTTGTTTATCGCTTGTTAGATTAATTAAAAATAATAATCACCTTGTCTAAATTAATTGTGCTAGCCGGAAACCATTTTCCAACAAAAACTACAACAGGTCTGCCTTGTCTGTCAACACCACTTTGATAAAGACATCCGATTCCAGATACTTCTGTAAGATCTTCAGTTTTAGCTCGTCTCAAGAGTCTTTCGTATCTGCAATTAATTCTAAAATTAACAAAGTTTTTAAATGCATTAAAATATTTTAAAACTCATTCCAAAGCATCTAAATAATGTTATAGAATTAAATTAGTATAGAAATTATTCTAGAAAAATTGATTTCATTTATTATAAATAAGTGTTGTAAAAGTATTGATTTAATGTTGCAAGAAATCACGTCAGGATATTTAGAAACATTGGAAAAAAAATTTATCGAATAAATCAAATCGTTAAACGGAGGGAGTTAAAGGCTGATATTTATTTAGATTTTTCGGGTCAAGAACACAGCATGAGACTCAAGCAAAGAATTCTTTTCATTTTGTCTACAAGTGCGTCTTCGACCATGCTCAAATTAGCATTCATTATATGGCAATGATAATGTGCGAGATAAGGTCGACAAACTTTGAAAAAAAATACACAACTGTTTGAAGCGACAATCATAATAATAATATTGCTTTTAATAGCACTCAGAAGAATTAAAAATTATTAATAGTTCGATTGCATAAAAATGATTTGTACTTGTTGTTATAATTTTAGTAATGATAATAAAGTAACAACTTCAGTGATAAATGGAAACAGTCGTGTATTTTTATATTTCAAAAGGATTATTATGTGTACCCACTGATCTTCATCATCATCCTCGTCCAATCTCACGTCTGTCATGTCAATCATCACCATGCTTTTATGTAATCTTGTTTTATTTATTTATTGTCTACGTAATATATCTTATTTTATTTATAAAAAAAATCACATCAAAATTTTTGCACGTGTTAAAATTATTATTAACTAATTATTGATATAAAATGTAATAAAAAGTTTTATTTAAATATATTTATTCAAAAAAAATTCACGAATATCAATAGAAGATGGTCGATTTAAAGAGCACGATACACGCTAGAACACTGATTAAATATGACTGACTTATATATCCGACGTAGAGTGCAAATTATTGCAGTGTACGACGCGAAAAGGAAGTTAATAGTGAGAATAGTTGAACTGTTGCTTCAGTAGTTTCAGTTAAATCGAAGAGAACAGTAGGCGACACAATGTCGTCGTTTCAGTGAATAAAGAAAGGGTGCTTCCATATTCTTTTAAAGCGCTTGCGTTGATTAAACCAATCGACATTGCCATGTAAACATCAAGTACATTATTAAATCTATTTTTATTTTTTTACTTTTTAAATTTAATTTAAATATTTATATTCTGCCTGTATATTCTTTTACAACGTGTTAACTTTTAATTTATTCAGGTAGTATAATGATATCATCTTTTACTAATATATAAAGACCTCGAATTTCTTAACAATATAATACATATGTTCTTTAAAGTAATAAATACCGAATTTTCAAATATATAATTACATTGAAATACTTGTAAATCAATTTAATGATATGAAAAACAGTTCTATAAAAAATTAGATAACAAAAAACACATTGCTTATTATATTTTATAATTGTACAGAATAAATTATAGTAACAAGATATCAGAATTTATTCATTTACTCTCGTTACAAGAATTAAGTAATGAATTATTAAATGATGAATATTTTTCTATCATATTCGCGGTATTCCATTCATATCGGTTCTCTGCAAATACTTCAATATCGACGATGTGAAAAAGTAAATTCTACTGTACTCACCGATAAAAAATATCTTTATAGTGACATCTATGTAATACTTTGAAATTAATCTATTTTTAGATGTAAATACCTATTTTCCAAGTAATGTATCTATTTGTAGACCATTTCTAGCTACTACACGCCCTGGATTATATTTTTTGATTTAATATCTATTCTATAAATAGAATATTTGAAGCTCTATTCTTTTGACCAATTTATACTTTTTTTCGGTTCAATGATATATTATACTATTAATAGAAACATAGATTCTATCGATAATAAATAATTCTATTAGACAAATAGTTCTTTGTTACTAATAAAAGTCTTTCCAATTTTTTTTATCGAAAATATGACTGCTCCAAAAATCAATACTCCAAAAATATTATTTTACGTTAAATTATTCATCTTGATCTTGATAACGTATCTAGAAATATATTACTACGAACTGTTTTATAAAATAGTTATATGGTGATTCCAAGTTAAACAAATATTTTTTATTTCACTCTAATTAATTTTTAAAAACTCTTTCAAAATTTCTTCAGATTTAATCAATATTTAAAATATTACTAGAATCGTACTCGTTATGGATTATCTTGAAATTTATTTACTTTTTATATTTTTACTACTTTCAAGTACATAGAAGTTGTATTGAAATGACCTGACATACACGAATATTCGATCATACCCTAGTTTCATCCAATATTGTCATTGAAATTACAGCAAACATCATATGAGCAATTGCATATATAGATATTCATCATATGTGTATTCAATTATATATATTTGACAGGCAATCCTGTTTTCAATATCACTTGATGTTTGATACAAACAGATAGTAAATATATAATTATTTTTTTAATATTAAAATATTCTTCTAAGTTTAACTACTTTAATAAAATATTGGAGTTGTAAATTTATGTCATTACTACAAAACTTTTCTATTTGAGTGTAAAGTTCAAACTTTGTATATGACTTTGACTAATTTATTAATCATCCATAACATTATAAAATTTTCAATATTCTTACCTTTCTTTTTGTTGCATTCTTTTAAGCATAATGTCTGCTAGAGGATCAGTTAATGGTCGTTCTCCAAGAAGCCTTTGTCTATCCAAATCACCTTGCATTTGAGTGAATGCATGCTCACCAAGACTTGAAGTATCAAGCTGATTTGACAATTCAATAGCTTCATCACCTACAAGGATTACATTAAATTGAAGATAGAATAGAATTTGATGAATAAAGTGAGTGATTAATATGAAATACTACCATGTAGTGCATGTTGTGGATTGTCAATAATACGAATTTGGCGATCTGGTAAAAGTGGCTCACCATCAGGTCCTCCAATATCACTTGGCAGTTGCCAACAAGCATTTTCTTGTTCTTCAATATTTCTTGGAAAGTAAAGTGGCAGCAAAACTTGATAAATTCCCAAATCACAAGGTTCAAGAACAAGAACAATACACACGATTGAATCATTGTATTGTTCTAAAAATCTACGTATTGTACGAAGAGCAACATGAGCCCCTGCATCTGGTGGATAATTACGACGAACAGAATTGATCACAGGTAGTGCAATAGTGCGTAAACCTAATTCTCTAGCTTTTTGCAAAACATTCCTATAAAAAAACAATTTCACAAAACAATCAGAATTCAATAACGTTATTTATATTGATTTAAATGAATATTTTATAATAGATAAAATGTTATTTATACCTATAACAACAATGAAGTGTATTTTGAGCTGCAGTTTGATATTTAACATGATAAACTGGCCCGACAGTGTGTATAATATAACGTGCAGGTAAATTGTGGGCTTGACTAACTCTCACTTCACCAGTTTTACATTCTATTTGAGACAAATTATTACTTCAAATGTTTACAACATTATATTTTTCAGATAGAAAAATAAAATACCTTTAATATCATTATCAATTTCGATGTTAAGTGCTGGACCTGCTCGTGAAAATATTTTTTGGCACGTAAAGCTATTGTCATCCATAGTTTCGTTGGTAGGGTTTACTACTGCATCTACTTGTAGCACCGATATATCTCCAGTCCTTTTAAAATAAATCATGAACTTTCGTGAGTAACTATTTGATGGTACGTTACAATATTAATTGATAATTTGATTATTGATGTAATAGAATAAATACCATAATGCAATCTTGCGATTGATCGAAGTTTGGCATGGAAAAGGGCAGTCCGTGTAATGATTTGCTTCTCCCAAAGAATTTGAATAGTCTGTGTAACGATGTTGAATTGGTACTTCGGCCCATCGTGTCAATGTACGTATATCAACGATTTCAGGGCTAATACCAAGGGGTTCCATCAGCCTCATTCAGCTTGAAATTAAATTTTCATCAAATTTAATTAAATTTCAAATGTCATTGAGTATACAAAAAAACTATTCGATTATTGATGTATCACTTATGAATTATATCACTCAAGATTTAATTCAATATAATAATTAAATAAAAGAACGTGATTCAAATCAAAATAAATAAGAAAGTGAAATCTGAATACAATTGATTGAAAAAAAAAGAACATTAGTCGCACACATCTAACCTTACGCTAACTGCCACGCGCCATTTTTACATCAGCTGTTTCATCATTAAATGGTATTACGCGCGAAAATCTAGTTTCAATAAAATAAATAAATGAAAAACAAAGAAAATTGAAGAAACATAACAAAGAACAATGATATTAATATCGTACCACACAATTTAACAAGAGTATAATGGAGTAATGACTCAATGAGTTGTCTTCGCAATGAATCGACTTCCGGAACGATAGTCTTCCCTACTTCTTTTGTTTACTCCACCTCGTTTTTCACTTGCGCACTTTGGCACTGATTTGTAAAATGTATGTGTCCTCTTTCCCTCACTATACCTATCGTTTTTTTTTCTCCAGCCTACTCTAGGTCGACGAGCCGTCGACGTATGAACTCGATTGCGCTAAGCTTTTATCTTGTACGCATCATATCGTTTTAGAGCTTGTGCGCGTGCGTATGCATTTCCGCGCAATCTAATACATTGGAAATAGAAACTTTCAAATGTTCATTTCAAGTTCATATTCATTTTTACCATAACAATTTTTTTTTTTTTTCTAAATAAAGATCTTTTTTCGATTCAACGGTCGATTGATATATGCACAATAAATTTCCTTAATATATAAATCATGTCTTTTTCAATAACATATATTTTCGCGTTATTCAAAATATCTATGAGGAAAATGATTATTTATTCACGTACTTATATATGTGTTGAACCATTTAATATAATAAATTACAATTTTTATGTTCAATAAAAGAATGTTATACTTGATAATCAGATAACTGTAACTCTTCTCAGGTCGAAATGATAATACTTTATTCAGTTTTACATGAACATGCAATGAAAAAATACGTAACAATGCTGAAGCCCTTATTCTTTATTGTATCATCGTCACTAATGGTCTAACAAGGTTTCTGCATATAAATCCACCACTATGAATGTCAAGAATAAATAGATACTACATCTGCTGAGTCGATAAAAAAATGTAACATGCACCATATTGAATTGTTGATAAAGAACAATAAACCTGAGTCAAATTAAAAATGAAATGCATTAAATATGTAAAAATAATATAAATAAAAATAGCTACTAATAATATGGACATAGAGATTATTTTATTTTTATAATAAAATTCTATCTATAGGTTGTATAATTTTCATCAATAATCTATTAAATATAAACAATAAATATAAAGAATATGTAATCATGTATATTCAGTAATGCTCAGGTGGAATTATAATTGTACAATAAACCGAACAATTTGATGATTAATTTTTTTTACACAAGCTATCAAAAATAATTGATGAAGAAAAGATTAAAAATAATATTTTTCTACGAACTCGATACGCGTCAATGTGATGGCTTGAATATATGTGAATAAGCGTTACCTGAGTAATTCACGTAGGCTGTTGTTCGTCAACAATAGACACAAAAAAACTAATTGGTTACAATAGGAAATACACACATTGACTAATATGAATATATTTTTGAGAATAAAACGGTAAAAAGATCATATACAAGTTGTCGTTAAGAGTGACGGTAGATATATGACTGATAGGACTATCATTAGGTGAATATTTCTTGTCTGTCTACAGATAAAGATAAAGCTTGAGGACATCGACGTGTAGTAAAACACTAATGCGTATTATCATCAACATGTACAAGATTTTATTATGTATTCCTCAACGCATGTTTTCATGAATACTTAAATGATGCTAAATCATATAAATACTCATAAGTTGTAAACAAAAAGTCATTCTAAAAAATATCATCGTTACAAAGCATTTTTTTACTTTTATAATTATAAATGCACCTTTGTTTAAGTAAAACATTGAAAAAATTGATAAAAATTAGTTCAAATATCATATAGTAATGCGTATGTGCTTAGGCATACCTTGATGAAGAAGTATATGTAGTATATGTAATGGTTACACAAGTAGGTAGGTCAGCTGTAGACGAAGCTGTAAATCGATAATATTTATCAATTATTATCGTTGTTGCATGTTTGACAGTGTATTGGAAATTGAAACACTTTTTACACTGTTCAATGATTACCTCTTGAATACTTAATACTATTCTAAAATTCCAATGTTTCTTATCATTTTTAATAATATATTATAAATTTAGAACATACTGCTATAGATATTATGTAGAAGAATTATATTATGTTTAAAATGCAATTAAAAATAATATAAACAAAGGATTAACTAGCAATAGTAAATTGTGAAAGTTCAATAAGTTACAGTTTTATCAGAATCTAACGTTCTTGCTATAGGTTGAGTAGACTTTACTTCATAGAGGCTAAAAGTTTATTCAATGCCATTGACATATGGGCAATATTCATGTGTATTAATTTTACTGGATTAATTTTTTAGTTAATTGTTTTGTCTAAATATAATTATTTCGATGCGAAGGAATCTTGATGATGACGATGTCAATATAGAATTGAATTTGTTGTAAGATGATATCAGCAACCAATGCGTTTGATTCTCAAGCTAGTTCAAAGGATGTCATAATAAAGATGTATTAATTGTAATTGAAAAGTTATGAAAATATTTTTAAAGTTATAATGAAAAATTTTGAACATAAACCATTTGAAGTCGCATTTATCTACATTTTATTTTTTAGAGTTTCATCTATGTATATTAAGTTTAAGTATGATTATTAAATTAAATATTCTCATACCTATCTATGCTGACGTGAGGAAATTAAGCAACATCCATACACTCAGCATTATGCAAGGAATTTTGTTTAATTAAATCTTCTTTAATAATTGCTCACTGTTTGATATTTTATTTTTCATTTGATCAAACTTGTCATTTATTGTAATTTATAATAAAAAATTAATTACATTGTTGTATTATTTTTAGATTAATGAATATTCATATAAGACGATACTATTATTCTACAAAAAATAAAGAAACACCTGGCTGTTCACTTATTTAAAAACCGTAATGTGTAGTACGGATCACGTGTCTCCATCTGATGGTAGATATAAGAATAGTCATGCGTGTTTTCAAGAAAGGAGTAGTAATCCTGGGCAGAGAGAAGTCTTCTCTCTGTCCTAGGAGTGTGACATCCGTCCCCGAATAACTGCAACTCCGGAGCAAATCAGAAAACCGCTAAATTCAAATCAATTCATGTTTACTCCAAATTGTTTACTTTTAAATGTTACAGTACTACATTCACTAGATTTCAATTGTAGTTCTATTTATTGAAAACTAATTCTTTTATTTGCTCCAATATAATATGAATATCCTTGATTATATGAAAATTTTTCTCATTCACTTAGAAATTATGGCAATAAAAATACTCTCCGAACTCACTATAAAACCAAAGAATATTAAGGTACCTTTGTATTCTTTGATAAAACTCAAATACACTTACATGAGAAGATTACAAAACGATAAATAATCAAGAGTCAGTAATATAGAAAAGCAATCAAAATGATATAAACAATATCTGATAGATGGTAGTACAGGTATCGTTTTGAATTTTCAACAATCAATTAATTCTTTAACGTTTATTTTCACGGATATATAGAAGAATAAAGATCTTGATGTTAATAGTAATTAGTTATATGTGAAAAAAAATTCTACAAAAATAATATTTTCAAAAAAAAAATAAAAAATCTATTAAATTAAAACTCTCATTATATTTTGTATTAAAACTTCTTTTATCAAACACAAAGAAGAAAAAAAGAAATACAATTTTAATTATCGAGTCCGATAACTTATAGTCTTTGTCTTGACGTGCGAAAAAAAAAAAAACAGATAAAAGACATGAGGAATCGATTATTTCACTGCTCAGGCAAGATTAAACGGAAAGTTACCCCAATATCAGCATTAATAACATGTTAATATGCATATTAATCATACGCTCATTTTTCATCTACGGCCAACAGGAAACTAGTTTTTTCACTTTAAATGCTAAATAAAACCGGAAATTGGCCTTTTTTTTAGCATAAATCATGCTCTAATCATGGTTTTAAGGAGCGCATTGGAAAGCTCTTGCTCCACAAATCCAATAATATGCTTATTGTCTATGTACGAGTTATAGATCTCGAGTTATTAGCCAAAAACGAAGTTATGCTTTAGCAAAGCATAAAAAAACCTTTAAACGCTCATAACTCGAAAACAATGAGAGATACAGTATTTTTGACGGGGTGTTTTCGGGAGGGGGGTGCCGACTTTATCCCTTACATTCAGATCTTTCATATGAGACCTCGATCATCTCTCTAGTATCATAAGCATAGAAGTTATGCATATTTTTATGTTCTTTAAGTATTTGCACATATCTCAAGAGCTACAAGTCGAATAAAGGTCAATGCTAGTGTACTGGGACTGCCTTATCAAGATCTTAAGGATTAAGTCCATAAATTTATGATTTATGCATAAATTACGATTTCAACATTTTAGTAAGTCAACACAGGAAATGGGTCGAGTTTCCCAGTTTGACGTACTGAAACTTATAATTTTAACACCCGGAAGTGATAAATAAAATCTACCATCTGAAAGGGCAATTGTTTCACTTTGAAAATGAAATCGAACCGGAAGTAGCACCAATTTTAGCATAAATTATGCTCCAATTACGATTTTGAGGAGTGCATTGGAAAGCTCTTGCTCTCATGAATCCATTCATGTACTTATTTATTATCTACGGCCAACAGGAAACTAGTTATTTGGCTTCAAAAGTTCAATAAAACCGGAAGTTGGTCTTTTTTTAGCATAAATTATGCGCTTTTTTTGTGCATATAATTAATTAATGTTTACACTCTTTTTTCTGTATATATTCTGGAAAATGAATGTTGAAAAATTAAATTGAACTTTAAAAATTTGAAACGATACCTGCACTACCATCTATCAGATACTGTCCATATTATTTCGATCGCTTTCCTATATTACTGACTCTAAATTATCGATTTGTAATTTTCACATGTGAGTGTATTCAACTTTTACAGTGAATATGGAAAGTATTTTGATTACGATAATGTATAATTGTAAGAGAGAAAATTTTTGTACAATAAGGAATATTCATATCATATTGATGCGAATGAAGGAATTAGTTTATAATGAATATAACTATAATTGAAATTTTGTAAATAAAGTGATATAAAATTTAAAAGTAAAGAGTTTGGAGTAAACATTGATTGATTTGAATTTAGCGGTTTTTAGATTTACTTCGGAGTTGCTGTTATTTGGGGACGGATGTAACAGTATAAAAATGGCGGACGACAATGAGGATCAGTGGTTATACGGTGATTCTAGTGATGGAAAAGACAATTTTCCAGCAGATGAGCAATCTAAGAATAATAAAGATTCGATATCTATTGGAAACCAAGATGAATTTCAAAATTCTGATACAAATAATGCTGAAAACAATTTGGAAAGGTTTTCTGAAGTAAGTAGCGATCATAACCTTAATTTTTATTTGTATACCGGTACATAAATATTGAATAACATATTACTTAATTTTGTCAATTTGTATATTAAAGTTTATTTTTAAATATCAAGAAAACAGATCCTGTACCAGACGATGATACTATGGCTTTAAATAATGAGGATTCTGAGATGTCCTCGAAAGCTAATGAAAATGGAACAAAAGAGTCCACTAATCAAGAAGACCCTGATGCTGTCAGTGATTCTGATTCAGATGATGACGTTCACGTAGTAATAGGAGATATAAAATCAGCTCCAGCTTATAACAATTTAAACATCAAACGTAGTGGACTTTTATCAAATACATCTGGTATACCAGATAAGTTAAATAAACAACCAGGCAAATTTAGTATGGATGAGTTTGAAACAATTGGAGTTATAAATGGTATACCAGCGCATGAATTTAATCTTGATCAATTAGAAGATAAACCTTGGAGACAACCAGGTGCAGATATAACAGATTATTTCAACTATGGCTTTAATGAAGACACATGGAGAGCTTATTGTGAACGTCAAAAAAGAATGAGAAGTGAATCTGGAGTAGGACTCGTTTTAAATACTGGCACAAGTGGAAATAGTTCGATTAACGCACGAGTACCTCAAGTTGCAATTACTAACGACAACAGCAAATATTCAGGAATAAGTGGGCCTAAAAGAGCAGGACCTCCACCCGGTAGGAAAATGGCTGGAACTATTGATGTTATTGGTAGTTCAGGTTTGGCTTCCAGAAGAAATGTTGATAAATCACCGCCAAAAGAAAACGTTATACAAGTGATGACAGCTGACAGACGAGAATATTCAAGAAAACCAGGCTTTCCTGATATGAGTGTTCCTCCTCCTAATCCTGGTATACCACCTGCATTTGATATTCCTCCACCTGGATACACTGAACCCGCTCCTTTTTATATGCCAGAACCAGATCCATACTATCAAAGTTATGAACCCACACAAGACAGTCAATGGGGAAACGATCCAGTGAGTTTATAAAGTTTTTATCAAATAATTTAATGCTACTTAGTGAATATTTTTAATGAGTATGTTTTATCATTTTTAGACTTGGCAACCCACAAATTTAGCCATTCCATTAACTGAGACAGAAGAAGAAAAAGACTTAGGGCCAAAGACTATTCCAACAATGGTACCACCAATTTCAATTCCACCATTAATTCCTCCAGCACGTGAAGTACGAACTGATCGTAATGAAAGGGATGTGGATTCGATGGGTAGAGAACGAGAACGTGAGCGTGACAAGGACTCAGCTGTACGAGAACGCGAAAGAGACTCTGTATCTAAAGAAGATGAAAAAGATCGTGATCGTTCACGTTCACAGTATCGTCATAAAGAAAGGTAATTATTCCTTATTTGATTTTAATTCATTTTTTTACATAAAAAAAAAATTTATTATGTTATCAGACATAGACATCGATCAAGGTCACGTTCCCGACGACATAAATCAAGATCACGCAGCCCAAGTCGACGAAAGAAAAAATCAAGACGTTCTGATCGAGAAAGATCTAAAGAAGAAAGTGAATAAATGTTAGATAATTTTGTGAATTTTCATTGTAATTAATCTTTAATAATTAATATGAGGATTTAAGTACTATTTTAGTATAAATATAAAAATGTAAACGAGCGTGGCTCATGCAACACTATATTAATTGCAAAAAAAATCGAGTTTCAATCATTCATAGTATTAAAAATAAAATTTTTAAAGTAAATAAACTCAAAAAACTTTCTATAGTTAACAAAACTTTTTTTTTTCTAATTAAATTTGTACCATAATTATTATTGTAAATATACGACCATTCATACAATTGAATAAAAATTTTCCAATCAGGGAAACTAAGAGGAAGTAAAAGTGTGAAAGCATAAGATGTAATGCCATTTAATTTATGGTTTTATATTATAATGTTATTACAGAAATCGTGTTTTTATAGTAATGAAAAGTAATAATAATTTTATTAATTCGATCACTCGCGGGTGAATCGATCGATGGTGACATCAATTTTTATTTTCAATTTCATATTTAATATCCTTTACTGTATTCAAGTTTTTGGTTAATTTAAACATCGATCGTTGCACACATACGAATTTAAGTTTTTCTATCAAATAGTTAGAATCTTATTTGTTTTTAATCATCATACATAATGGAAAAAAATCTTACATTTGTACAGCCATCATATATATGTTACATTGAGATTACTCCTTAATTTAGTTTTTTAATGTATGCATATGTTTGTATGTATTTAACTGTTATTTATTAATGGATTGACAAATTTAGATTATTCGGACATTTCTGTTTCTCATTTAATTTTCATTATTTACTTTGACAGATAAAAATGAAATTATTAAAATTTATCAGTTAATACATTTATTTATTTGATGTCAATATACTAAAGGTAATGTTTTATATCATATTAATTAGTACTGTTTTTCAGTATCAATAGAATAGAATTTCCCGAATATCTCAATGAATCCAATTCATGATAAATGCAATAATTAATTTCATTTACATGAAATCATGAAAAATTAAAATAATCTCGATAAATTGGAAATTTGTTGTTCAACAATTATTATGTTTATTTAATAATTGTATGTAATACGTAATAGAATCACTAATAATTGAAATTGATTTCTTTTTATTGTAAATCCAAAAAGAGATGAGTTGAAAATAAAAGTATTAATCAAGATTAAAATCTCTACTAAATAATTCTAATGATATAATGAATCTCGTTATTTTTAGTATTATTATGGGTGATTTTTACTGTTTGTAATTATTCACCTCTTAATGATTTTTGAAAATCGTCTATTAAACTTGAAAACATTTCAATTACTTTGAAATCGGAAAATTTTCTAAAAAAAAACAAGAATTGTTGAGTAGTTAATTACGTTTATATTTAAAAACATTCAAATTAATATCGACATCATAAAAAAGAGGCATTTAATTTATTAATATCCTGAAAAATTATTTTTGTATACGTGCTGAATAATCTGTAATAGTGTACGTTCATTCATATTGAAATAACGTAGAACCAGATATATCGAGAGAAGAGAAAAGTAATTGTCTTTGTTGTAACTAATGCAATTTATAAACTGCTTATGAATGTTTTTCATTTTAATCGTACATTAACATTATCTACTCGCACTGCTCTGCCTGTTATAAAAAACATTGTCGAAAATGGATTCATTTTTGTAACTATTTCTTCTTATTTTGTTTCTTTTTTTCTACATTCTATACACTAATATACAAAGTATGCAATCTGTTTTCATATTTATTCATTCATATGCTTGGCCATCCCACTTATCTAAATACATATTATCGTTTGTCAGTGATACACAATTTTTCTTTTCTTTTATTATGTTTGCTGTCATGTAAGTGGAATTCAACATCTCATCATTATATTTTTTGGATTCTTTTTTAACACGAAGAAATATCTTTAACAACGATTCTAACATGATTATTTTTGAGATCAAATTTTAATTACATGTTAAATTAATTTAACAAAAGATTGACAATATTTAAATAAAGATATGTTGTTAAAAGATACTTATCAGTGTTATGATTTATATTCACAACATTTGTAAAGTTATATACGAAAAGTAAATTGTGAACAATTTCAACTATATACAGGTTATTACATTAACGACAAATAAAAACTATTAACTGCATTTAATGATGATTTCTAGTTTCATTCAATTGTGTGTGACTTAATTGAATAGCGCGCTACTGTACATCAGTCTTAATATCAGGACGCACTATCCTTACATAGATGATTTGATTGAAGAAATGTTTATATTTTTGTTAATAAACAGTTGAAATTTTGTTAAGTGATGGAACATGATCATGCACGTACGGAATTATAATCATAATAATGATTATTATTTTTTTAATAAGTATTTTTTTTTGTTTTTTTTCTTTTTTTTGAAACTTACTACATTATTTTTTATATTTTGGTTTATATAACAATATGTACTAAAAGTGGGAGGTCACAGATCTTCAATGTATATATATAATACAATCAGCGTTTATAGTAATAGTAATAATAGTAATAAAATCATATACAATTGTTACAATATTACTTATTATATGTATCGTTATATCGACCAGTATTCTAAAATGTTTAGGTATACATATACAGATATATATTTATATATTTATATATGTATATTTATATTTATAAACACAATATTCATACGAATTATGCAAACAATTTATAAAATATTTCCCAAGTGTTACAATGCAAATAAGAATCCTCGAAGCATCACCCAGGGTTGCTAAAGAATAATTCTATGAAATACAAAGTCATGAAAATGGATAAAAAAAAATTTCAATTAACAATGATGAAAAATTAAATATTACAACTATTAATGAAATAAATTCGATTAAATTTCTTTATGTGAAAAAAAATTTTAAGTCAATTGGCACGTTAATGTGTTACAAAAAAAAAGCGTCGAATTGACATTTACATTACTTTATTACAAAAATTATTTAATGTATTTTTAAATAATGAACAATATACAGAAAGTTGTAATGATTTATACTTTTAACAATTATTTACAGCGATGTCAATTTAGTGAGATATATTCTCCACTTTTGAATGTAAATTAATTTGAAATAATAAATGTTTGAGATAAACAAAAAATCGAATTTGTCGCTAATAATTCTTAAATATACTTTTACTATTTTTGTTTTACTCATAATTTTGCTGATTTTTTTTATACGCTAACCTCATGAAATTGTAGCAATTATACACACTGAAATTACGTAATTTAGTAGAGAGAATACTCAAGTTGTACATAAAAGAACAATTAGCGACTGATTAACAACCAAACGAAAGAAAAATCATTTTTATGTCATTTTATGAATACAAAAGTAACTTAAAATTTTTTAAACAATTTTTTTCATTTTAAAAATGATGTATTAATTATTTATCAAAAAACCTGTATAGAATATAATGAAATATTTTATTCATTATTAATGGAGAATATTATTATTTCAACGAAAAAAAAAAAAAAAATGCCGAAAAACGTGCAATTTAAAAACTTTTTTTGGCATAAACGAGTACTATAAAAGTAATATTTGTGGAGATCAAAAAAAGTTTGTGTATTCATGTAACTATGAATGAAATGAATTTTCTTTTTACACAATCCGTTGCCATTGAGTTTAAATAAAATAATAATAATAATAAGGATAATAATTATAGTAATAATAACTTTTAATAATTAATTTCAATATTTTGCGCTATATAAAAAATTTACATTTTACATATGGGATTATAATGAAAAAATAATTTAAACATTTTCATTTTATAACTGAGACCAAACTTACATAGATAAAGCGATAAATAGTATTAAGATCACTACAAAACATTATTATCAAGTATTACAAATAGAAAATAAATTGGAAATTGATTAAAGGGAGGATATTGGGTCGATGTCAAAGATTCTACATCATATTCATAAATTATTATATGCGAATGTTGCTTACGTTTCATACATGTATGTATATGCAAATATATATATGGAAAAAGTGCTTAGCGCTATTAATATAGCATTAATGAACGATACAAGAATCGTACTAATTAATAATATTACAATATTTAAAATAAACAAGTAGTTGTCAATATTGAAAAAAATTATAATTATTTTGAAACAATAAATTTCCATATAATAATACGCTATATAAAACAGTTACCAATTTTTTATGTATTCATTTTTAATTAAATATATTAATAATTATTAATTTTACCATTAGAACTCTGACGACATGTAACATCATTATATTCACTTTTATAAATGATGAAACACTTATCAATTTACAGATGACGAGTGATTTACAAAGAATTAAAGAATTAATTCAATTCTTTAATTGTTGTTACACTCTTATACTGATTACACATTTTTATAATTTTGTAGTTTCACAATTTATTACATTAATCGATGCGGTTGATCTTTAGATAGATTTTGTGGAATGTCTATTCCAATTCATCGCAGTGATATTACTGTTCTCTAAGGCTTTTATTTGACATTGTTTCAAGTTAATTAATAGTAATTCACCGCAGTAATTATTTTATACAAATTCATCGAGAGAAAAAAAAATTTAATTACTTTGAATTACTCGGTTGAATAATTCGTAGGAGGAAAAATAGAGGGAAAAAGAGCATCCTAAAATTTTGTCAATTTTATTATTAAATCGTTATATACAATATGATACAAAAAATATGCCAGAAATCCTCTTCTTCACTACTTTCCTCTGTTTTATTTTATCTTTTTCTCTTTTTTTTATTTTTCTCTATATAAGAATATCACAAAAGCCGTCGAGTTGCTTGTATTTACTTTTACTTTTATTTCACATCTAAATTATAACGAAATATTACATGTATTATACAAGAAAAATGCAACTCGAGTTAAATTCTTGTTAAATCTAGTGTTCTTCATTATATTTAATAAGAATAAATGCGTTTGAAAAGTCATTAATTGATATTATTTCTTTATAAGAAATGGCAGGTGAATTTTCTGTATATACTGGGTGTTAAAATTTTTTCTTATCATTAATCTGAGAAAAAAATTCATACAATTACACCAAAATGAATGTTTAAAGGATCGATTATTTAACGAAAATATGAAATTTCAAACGCAAAATTTATGTGATAATTACTGCGAGAATATTATTATTATTGATAAATATAAGATTTGTCTAATAAAAGCCTAACGAGAATGTTCTTTAGAGATAAATAAATACAAAAAACGATGTGATATAAGACAAAATAAATATCTAAGATTGGATTTAGATCAGTATTTTGTATGAAACTATTCAAATTATTTTTTTTTTTTTCTTGTAAAAAAGCATTAACAATTTTGCGTTTCATTTTTTCTTTACAATATACAATTTAATTTAAATTTATCGCAATATTTAATATTGATCATGCTTTTCGATTGGATTGATTACTGCTAGAGCATTATCTCTTTGTCAAATAAAGTTTTTCTATTTTACAATGAAGTCATTTGAATGGATGAAGGGATTTACTTGTACATAGGAATAAAAAATGATAAATGTTTAAATCAATTTTTTGTTCTGATTAGAGTTATCGTAGAACAAGTTTAAATGATATTTTTTTAAATTTAATTTAACTGTAATTAATATAATACACGATATTCACAAGCTTTGTTTAAAAGGATTTAATAGTCTCACAGAAGATATTTATATATAATATGTATATATATATATATATATTTATATGTTTATAAAAAAATTTTGTTTAATTAAGCAGAAATATTTAAAGTTACTCTGATCTCACGACATTGTGTGTACGTGAAAAGGTATGGTTGCCGTTTCTATACATCTCGTTATTCATTATTTATATCACAATTTACAAAATTCACGCGGAGGAACAGGGGACGAATATACCTATTTTAAATTATTTAAAAACCTCTTTTTGTATATGAACTCTTGATTTTTACGCTCGTGTGTAAGAATTTTGTTTTTAAATGAAGCTATTTAATTGGCTTTCTTTTCAAATTCATTCTACATCCGTATATAGCTTCCATTGATCGTGTTAATAATTATTTAAAGCAAAAATAATTAAAATAAAAGCAAATGAGGATCAAAGTATTGATTAATAGTAAGAACAGTAAGTTTCACTGTCGCTATCATCTTCTTTCTAATATTTAAATTTTGTCATCTGTAACTCCATAATTTTCTAAAAATATTTGTTGACATCATTTCCTTTCTTCCTACAAACACATTTGATAATATTTCAATATATGTATGCAACATTCAAGCTCTAATAATCGCTATAAAGTAATTACTCATTTCTATAATTCTGCATTAAGATCAAAATTGTTAAAAGATATATAAACGTTTAACGAAAAAAAAAAAAAAAAAAAATATGAAAATGAAATAGAATATATATATCGACTTATTTAATCGATATCTTACATTGTTTTTTAAACGCCAAAGTAAAAGAAAATTATTTTTAATATATAACTGAAAGTTTTTCAGTGTAAATAAATGAGAGAAAAGCCTCAGTTTAGTAAAGAGGCATGTTAAACATTTTTTTAATGAAAAATGGATAAGCAAAAAATAAAATTAAGCTTGAATTCTTCTTTCGGGAAAAAGCTTATTAAGCAGTAATTATTCGGTTCATTTCTGGCCGAATTTAAAATAATTATCATACGTAAAAAGTATGATGAAAAATCGGATAATGAAACTTTTTAATGTACTTCATTTTTCTAAACATTCTTTTCATTTTTCTTGTAATAGATTAATGTAGTTTTTAAAATTTTTCAATTTTTAAATATTCATCAGAATTGTTTTCAATTAAGAAATATGTTTAAAAGTTTCTATTATCGAAACAATCTTAATGAATATTTGACATTATAAAAAAACGGAATTTGTCCATTTTATCATCAAAAATTTTTTTGAATGTTTATTTGGATAAATCAATGATGTCATTGGCTGTGGATAGCCATTGTTTAATTTTTTGATTTAAAGAAAAAAATGATCAAATTTGTAGTTTTATAGAACCTGTGTCGATTGTTGAGTAGGTGTTGGCACAGAACCAGCAACTGATGTAGGTGGTCCAATAGGTCCAAGATCGCTTGACGTATTTGATGTATTAGCAGGTGTTGATACTCCCATAGCTGATGCTGTCTTCATGAAAAATTTTTCAAGCTTAACAATGATGTGCTTACCATACGTGTATTTTCGAAGACTGCTAAGATGTGGTCGTATTTTATGCATTAGCACTTTGCGTTGTGCTGGTTCAGCAACGTCAATCATTTTTTGAACAACGTAATTTGCATACTGATCCTTCATCATTACATTGAGAGCACTATGAAAAATAAATACCATGTAAATTGAAATATTTCATTAAATAATAGAATGAAATTCAAGCAATGATGGTACTTACTTGTCATTAAAACCACATACTTCTTCTATTAGAACAGCACGTTCTTGTCTTGTAGCATGAGTAACGCATTTTTCAACAACATTACTCGCAAATTTATGTTGGGATAAAGCGAGTACTTTTCCTCGAACACTATTTATAAGCTGAGCTTTATCTTCAATTTTTCCATGCTCAAGCACGTGTTGAATAACATAATTTCCATATTGATCTTGAATTAATTGATCTGTCGCTAAATGCAATTCTTGGAGAATTCCTTGGGTCTGTTCTGGTGTACAGTGTTCTAAAATACGTTGAATAACTCGGCAACCGTATGGATGAGTACTCAAAGAATAAACCTGTCCAGCAAATGCGCCAATAACAAATTCAAGTGCTCTAGGCTCTACACATTCGATGCATTTTTGAACGACGTGATTGCCATTTTGATCTTTCACACATTTCAAAACGTGACCATCTAACTCACGAACAATCTCTTGTTGTTGTTCGGGACCAATAGATTCCAATGCTTTTTGAATTACTCGACAACCATACATTTGAAGAGCCAAAGGCAACACATGACCTCGTACCTAATTGAATACATATTCAATCATATTAATTGTTTACAATTTTTATTTCATCAATTAATTCAAATTATTATCAGAATTTATTTTTTATCATTTGCAATATCAATTGACACGCAAAAAATATCATCAGTTAAATACAAGTATTAATTTGAAAAAAATTATTTATATAATTACCTTTTGAGCAAGAGTAGATTTTTGTTCAGGCGTACCAAATTCAAAGAATTTCTGAATAACATAATTTCCAAAAACATCAGTCATAAGTGAATATGCAGAAGAAAGTATTTCTTGAAAAACGAGCTGCTTTTCTGCTGCTGATGCACGCTCGAGTTTTTGCTGAATGAAACGTGAGCCATGCTGATCTTGACTAAATTCAACAATATGATTCGCAAGATCTCGTAATTGAAGACTTGGAAAACTAAAAAAATAAATTATCAAGTTATTTTATGATAATATTTAAGCAATGTATATTTTATAAAGAAATAACAAATAGATATTATATTTCAGATGATATCATAGCAGTTTAAAAAAAATTGGAAAATATTTACAAACCGATTATTTCTGAAATCTTCAAGAAGGCGTGAACGACCTGCTCCTTTATCTCCTACACCTGAAGTAGTACCACGTCCAGGCTTTCCGACCAAATTTGGAAAGAGAGAGCTACTAGATCCAAATACTCCGTTTGCTGTTAAGGTAGGCACAGTACTTGTTCGGAATTTAGCTTCAGCACCTGGAGCTGCTGATACTCGACTAGGTCCTCCAACTAATCCACCTAAAGAACCACCAAGAGTAGGAGGTGGTGTTAAAGACAATCCTAAGGGACTAGGTGAAGCCGTTACAGTTCCTGCATGAACATAATAATTAAACTAATTAATTATATGCAAATATTTTATCTATTTATAGTTGAATTTTTCACATAGAATGAAAATGAGGCCAATCGATGAAAGGTCAGTTATCTGTGAAATTCATGAGAAATTAAATGAATTTCAAAGTCGTTATCCTTGCATTTAAGTTCGAATTTGAAATGAGAAATTTTTTATAATAAATGACGATATAATGTATAAATTATTATAAAAATATGTCTGTTATTATAAAAAGATACTTTTATATCATAGTTTTACCTAAGGCACCATAACTTTGTGGCCATTTTCCACGGCTGTACTCTAGACTTGGACTAAATGCTGATGTATTTCTATCAAATGAATCTCGTCTTCCTGTTGATGATGCACCAAGTCCTAAACCTGATAAATTATATGAAGAATAATTCATAAGTATTATAAAATAATTGTAGAGGAATAATTTAATATTACATTGACGTCAAGTTATAGACTATACAAAAAAACATGCACATAGAAAGATTGATTGATTGATTTGATTCATTGATTGATGATTATATACAACAACAGAGCAAACTTATACCTGTGCTCTGTAGCTGAGCCGGCGAGCCAAGGGCACCAAGTGGTGAACCACCGTAGCCCAAAGCTGCTAAACCAGCTGCAAGTCCCGTACCCTGTTGTTGTGCTTGTTGTACGGCAACCGCTTGAGCTTGAGCTATCACTGCCGCACTTCCGGCCGCGAGACCTGCACCAAAAGCCCATTACCCAAATGCAATTTTTAGTATGTCATTATAAGAAGCTACTGATTCAATATAATATTAGTTACATACACATTTTCTTTGGTATTTATTTACGTCACTAAGTTATTTTATTACTACGAATATTAGACGAAAAATGTTTGTACACTTGTACAACTAGTTACTTTTAATTAATTACAATTACAATTTTAGTATTAAGGTTAAATACTTTTGTATGAATCAAAATTTACATAAATTGATATACAAATACTGATTATTTAGTTATTGAACTTTTATTACATGAAAAAGTATAAAAAGAATCATACCCAAACATTCGCCTGGAGTAGCATTGCTGTGGGATGTTGAGGTAGGCTGTGAATATAGACTTGGTGGAGGTGGTGCTTGGGGTCCTGGTGGTGGTTGAGATGGAGCTCTGTTAACAAGAACAGGTGCTGGACTCACCAACCTCATAGGTGTAGCAGCAGATCCTAGACCTCGTACTCCACCCATTAAAATCGATCCATTTTGATCATAATAAGCTGGTATTACTTGGTATTGTCCTTGTACCTGAAGTTAAAAAATTTATAGATCATGTCATGAATATAAACTTCAACTAGATCAAATGATCAAAATATCAAAACTATATAGAAAAAGATTTAACCTATTCAATTGTGATACTTACTGTTTGTGCAAGATTATTAGCACTATCTTGTGCTGCAGCAGCAGCTGCGGCTGCAGAAGAAGGTGTTAGTGGTCTTCTAGGTGGTGGTGGAGCTGCAGCTTGTGGTGGTGCTTGTGGCAGTAAACCTGCTGGATAAACCCAAGGACCAACTCCATAATATTGTGGTACAACTGGTGGTGCACCAGCTATTAAAGCACCCACATATGGTTCTTGTCCACTTATTACTGTATATGGAGCTGTTGGAAAGTTTTGTTGTTGTTGTTGCTGTTGTTGTTGTTGTTGTTGCTGAGCTTGAGAAGCAAGATATTGTTGTTGCTGTTGCTGTTGTTGTTGAAGTAATTGTAACTGTTGAGGAGTAGCTCCTTGAGGCTGACTACGAAACAGTTGCTGAAAAAAATGCAAATGTATTTATTAATATTCAGGTCCTATTTAAATGTTATGTAAAATTCATATTTTATTTCTGTATGTAGAATTATTTTTAAAAAACTTGAATTTTCATTAATATCGGCAAAATTTATACAAGTTAACAACCGTTGAAGAATGAGTCAATGACCTATCGCGGACATTCACCGGTAACATGTTTGCCTTTATGTTAACCGATAGGCTGCTCTGAAGTAACTTTGGACGTTAATTGAGTACTAACGGTAGAATGAAATTTGGTCGGCTGTAGTGTAAACTAGTAAATTAAAGGATAGGACAGGATAATGATTGCTGTTATCAAGGTATTTTTTAAAGATCAAAATCAATGTTACTTTGTTGACAACATGAGAAAATTTTATAAATACTTGACTCAGAAATAGAAGATATGCATCTCTGATAGATGCAAGCATTTACATAAATTTTATCGACTTCGGCCTTGAGAACGGTCGTGATTATTAAAGCATAAAGATTGGCTACTTTCTTATCGAAAACATTGTGCATACGGTAGTGGAATCGTAACGCTTTTCGACTACGTAATTTCAATAACGTAAGGTTGAAACTCAACGATTCGTAACACGATTTATTTCTGAGGCCAAAAAAATCGGAGTTAACGATGCATTTCGACTATTGACCTTAGCCTTGGTTCTACTTGACTGCCATTATTTATACTTTTATTAAATCATAAATGAATACAACTTTTTTAAAATAAATAGATAAAAATCTATGTAATTATAACTCAACCCTCATTAATAATTAAAATGTAAAGTATTATCGTATCTGACTAATTAGCCATTACAATGTAATATAAGTTTATAGAAGAATAATGTTAAATAAAAAACAATAATGAAAAGAAAAAATTGGCATGTTGATTTCTTAACTCGTTAGTCAGCAAAAAATGCGTATTAGGAAAAGGTCAATGACCTATGGATGGGTGAATCATACACGATTGTAAAATTTAAGGTTTCTTTCTGCACAAAGTTTCAATACATGGTGGTAGTAACTATTGGTGTGACAATTATTGATTTTTCAGTATCAGATTCAACTTTACAGTATATCATTAAGCTGAATAAATTGAAATTCATTTAAATTTAAAGATGAATCATTAAAAAAAAAAAAAAACATATTCAAAACAATTGTACCGCTAGGTAGACAAAATGAAGGTAATATAAAATGTCTTTCAAGATGGAAATGATACTACTAGTATTCGTGATTTTTTACTGTATAATTTAATCATTG
Organism: Chelonus formosanus; assembly: GCA_028641665.1. Taxonomy (NCBI): domain Eukaryota; kingdom Metazoa; phylum Arthropoda; class Insecta; order Hymenoptera; family Braconidae; genus Chelonus; species Chelonus formosanus. The sequence continues at coordinate 5,601,284 of CM054006.1, read as the reverse complement.
AATAGATAGTAAATTTTTGTAAATCACTTCCTTACATTACAATTTTTATGACTATAAGGATGTTATGGTTATTCATAATAAATTATTTATAACTGCAAATTTTTATGTTTTTTTTTTTCCTGTAAAAACGTATAAACTAAACTTAAGTACTAATTAAAAACACATTGTATTGAAGAATTGTTTAAAGAAATAAAGTGTCTTTGAAATTTTTTTATTATAAATGATACCGTTGACCAGCAGAAAAGATAAAAAATTACGACTCAAACTGTGTAATCATAAGAAGCCCGTTACTTAACCGCGGCCTAAAGATCCGTTAGCTTTGCCTGGCATTCATGAGTAGAATACAAAATATCTTATAGCAAAGTTTCAACTTTTACATGGATAATAAATAAAAAATTGATTTTTAAAACACAAAAATACACAAAATAGACTTGATGATTATTTAGTTGTCTATACGTCAATATTAAATAATTGAGATATTTGAATTCGATGAACATTACAATCGTACAAGTAAATTGTTCAAGTTCGCGTTATACACACGTGAAACCGGTTTTGTTGGTCTCGTGACTCTTAACTATCAGTTTGTTGGACTTCTCGTGTCTTAAATGGTCTTTTACTAATCTATATTTTTCCTGGTACTATTTTTGAAAATAAGTATACTTTTTTATTACAAGAATAATTTCACAAGTGCATAATATCTTTTTTGATTATTTATTATTTACAAACTTTCAACAAGAGCTTGTCCAAGATGTAGTCTAGTAAAAACATGTCATTTAGTCAATAATACATATATAATATATCACATGAACAACTTTACTTTTTAATCTATATATATATATAATTTTTAATTAACAGAAACGATCTCCAGTAGATAAATATTTACTGAAATAAGTATTCTTTTCGTTTAAATGAGTATATCAATGTAATACTAGGGTCAGAAAATTTTATTCTGTTATCCTCCCTATAGTATCACATTCGTAAACATCCTGAGTGTTAATTAAGTTAATTTAGTGATTTATAGATTAATACATATACCATGTGTCACTAAGATAAAATTAAAAAAATATTTAATTATAAACTTTTCCAATCTCATGATGTTAGTTATTAAAACTTCTTTTATATTTCATATCTAATACACTTTAATTTTTGACTTTCAATGACGTAATGTATGTTTCAATATTTGTTTAATATTTATTACTCTTATATTTGATTAAACCTATGATAGTTTCGTAGCTGTTTATATTATCTAAGAACCTTACAAACACATTTCTAAATATTTTTTTCAATGAAAGAAGAATTACTATTATATATATATCAGAGATGATGCTTACGATAAATACGTAGATATTGTAAATGGGTGAGGCTAGTTACTCCATTAGATCAAGGGTTCGAACCACACCCTAAAAGTCAATCTCATAATAAAATCTACGTCATTTGGCTAAAAGCTACCACCACCTCCAAGGATATCAGGTAACAAGGGTGTGTCAGGAAATACTTATCACGCAATTCTTCAAGTTCTTATAAAGTTAATGCTCCTCTGCATTTTACAAATCAAAATCCTCAGTGCAATATGTCACCTGTGTATTCTCAAACTCTCGGAGTCAACTTGAAGCAACTGTCGGATTTTCAAGTTGATATATTGAGCAGGTTGATTGGAGGAAAATAGTCTAGAGTGAAACAAAATAAAAGAATAAACGATAGCGAAGAGGAAAAGCAACGAAGGGGGTTTGTTTAATTGAATTTTGCAACTAGGCTAACGTCTAACAGGAAAAGCCGTGACACGACCTCGCAGATAATTCTACAATAGCTATTGTCTAGTATCACGAGCACCCGTACATCAACTCAATCCCTTAGTAATCGAGGATTACACATTTTTTATCATACAAAACACTAATATGAACATTTCTATTCACTTGTATCTTTCTGTTGGCTATAAAATGGATTACATGTAATCATTTATAATTCTATTAAATTTGGTTAATAATCATCATGTGAGACGACACGGATACAATAGATGACTAATACAAGGTGTAAGTAAACTTCAGAGTATTAGTCAATACTGTAACGTGCTGAATAATTCATTGCTATTATTTGTCCTTTTTTTTTTTTTTAGCATCTAAATAAGTGATTTAACTACAAAGTTTTTCCATCAGAAAAGTACATAAAAAAGAGGAAATACATTGATTGACTTGGAAGTAATAGGAGGGATGGTGACGGAAAAAGTGTACATAATACGGACACGCTTTCCTAACAAAAGAGACACGCTTTCTCGAATCATCGGCAGATATGATCGTTAATTACTAACTATTCAACAAACTTAATTATCACCATTAAACTTGAAAACTCCCTCCCTCTACTCATATATATATTTTTAATTATGTGTAAAACCACGAGATGTATTAAGCTTCTTTTTAATCTTCTTAATGAAGTATTCAGTAGATATATATATACATAGGTATTTTTTTTATGTTCTGGTGTTTTTATTTTTTTTTATTTCTGATAATGACGATAATTTTTACTGTTGCTTGATAAGGTATTATTCGTCACGTAATGAAACTATAGACATAAAAGATTATTCCTCACGTAGATTATTTTATCAAAATATTATTTTCATTGAATAGGAAAAAAATTATAAATCTTTAATTAAAAGTTTTTATCTATCAAGAGTTATTTCTATATAATTTATTTAGAAGAAAATCAATTAAATTTTAATATAAACTAGGGTTATTTTTTATATTACTTTTAATAACTAATTTTCAATAAAGTATCGATAAAACATAACAATAGTTCGTAGGACATGGATGTTCTTGTGTCAGTCTAGGTTTGATAAAGCGTCGCAGAGCGACCAATTTGTTTTATTAGAGTGTTGAAATACAACACAAGGCGTCAGATAGGCGCAGGATGTAATAGAAACATTAAACCATCCTCGTCACTACACGTTTACGATGTCACATCAGTATCTACACTATCTTGACACCCTGTGGATCTTATTAACGAACAATTACTCCAATTTAAACACTATTTGTTTGTTCATGCTTAATTATTATGTTATTATTCATCTTAATTAGTTGGAAAATATTATTTATTATTATTTACATAATAAGAAAGTATGTTAATTAACTGTGCCACACAGCTATGATTTTCTTTTTATATTTATTAATACAGTGATATTCACTGTATCCAATTGGTATTCTAGAATTTGTTTTGAATCCCTCGAGCGATGAAACACGATTGGATGGTATATAGAAAATTGATCACCATACAGAAGATGGAGGATACACAATATAGAACACGCATGTATGTCTTTATAAATGGGTGGTGCAATCAGATGCATGTGGCAAGATAGCAAAGTAGAAGAGATTCAGTCTGGTTACATCGATGACGACTGTACCAGACAGATATACCAGTTCTTTGTATTGCACGAAAAGAAGTTGGATTTTTCTTGGAGAAATCGGAGCAATTGAACGAATACTTTAGAACATTCTACTGGCCGACTTTTTTTTTTTTTTTTTTTACTGTTTCTACTAAACAATGATCCACTAGTCTACAAGAGTACACAATACACTTTAAATAGCTAATTTATTTTTTCTTCTCAATTTTATTTGAATAATGATGATTACCATAATAATTATATACAATGAAGATATTTAAAATAAAAGAAAAAATCACGTCAAAGAGATCTACTTGATACTTTAAATCAATACGATGAAGTATAAGAACACAAACGGGAAGAAAAAGGAGTAAAAGATTCAAGTGTCTGATAAACGAATAAGGCCTTGATTTTACCATGCCCAAGAGACACCTTAAAGACAGTATGAATATTTTAAGAGGTTGGATACAACCTTTATAAAAATACTGCAACCTTTTAAAATAGTCGTGATAATAATGCTATTGTATCAAATAATTATATTGTTGACATTATAAAGTCAAATTATCATAAAATACTGTAAAATATGTTGTCTTGATTCCATTTTTTTGACAAACAAATAATAAATTACACTAGAAATTAGTTTCTTCGTATTATTGTAAATGCATGAATAAACTTTCCATATTTTTATAAATGTTATAAGTTAGATTGCATATATGTATAACTAACAAAGAATAGAATGTGTGTTGAAAAGATTGTTCGTACCAACTCCCGACGTATTTTCGTCGTTCCTTCTCCCTCTTCAACTCAATAGATATACATCAACGTTGATGCTACTATATGATGCATAATCGATTTACAAAACTAACATCATCAATAACAACAGAAATAAATAAATATCATTCTCTTCCTTAACACTGTTTCTATTTTTAGACAACATCGTGATAAAAATAATAACCATTCTTTATGCAATCATTATTATAAATTCGAAATTTTTATATTCTTTATTTAATATCAAATGAATAGAAGTGAAAAAAAAAATGTATGCCAGGTTCTTGGAAAGTTTTTGTAGACTTTAAAGAAAGTATATACAAGTAAAAAATGTTTAATAGCTTAATAATTAACTAAAAAATAACTTTTGACAATTTTAAAAATAATAATAAATATTTATTCAACAAAACAAATATTGAATCATATTTAAAGATGAATAATATGAATACTTTTCATATCAGTTTTTAAAAGATAAAGTTTTAGTCGTGTATATTTTAAAAGTCAACCAAAAAGTAAGAAGAAAATGGTTGAACTCCGATCGTAAATGCCTACAAACCGTTCTAGAGTCGTCTGTTTACGATGAAAATAAATAAAACACAAAGTTGAGAGAATGACTTGGTTTTATTGACTGCACTTCTATTATACTAAAAAAAAAAAACAATTCTAACTGGACTTTTGAATGCGAAGAATTTTTTTGCCTATAAAATTTCAATACTTATATTGAAAATGAAGTCATCAAAATTAGGGAAATGAAAATCGCTATTACAAACCATTTCAATTAGAGGAACGATGTAATATTATACGAACAAGTGATGGAACACACGAATTCATTTCAAAAAGATGTATTTTAATCAGGACGCTAGTGTATCCAATATTGTAAATCGATCAATTCCTACATTTAAATTTCTCCATTACTTAATCTTGTATGATCTCTCTTACCAGGACATTGAGCTTTTTTTATTCCTCTAAAATAATTTCATTAATCAATTGATCAATTAATAGACACCTTTGATTATTAAAATTCTTTTATGTGTAAATAAGGAGGTTATAGTAAAAGCAGTGAAATGTAATTAATCCACTTCATTTTATCTTCAGTAAAATTTCCAAGATTAAACTCCTAAAGATTTTTTCCTTTAAAGGTAGATATTTCTGAAGTGAATTTATACTATACATGATGACAACTTCTGTTCAGGGTATGAGTTTCCGTTTCCTCCGTGAAATTCTTTGAAAATTACCCTGAGAAAAAAAACTTAAGACTCTAACCGTCTTAATCATCAAATATTTCGTCTCCAAATACCAAGTTTTTAACAAAGTAATCATTAAAAAGAAGAAATAAAATATATATCACAGTGGATTGTAATATTAAAAAATTTAAAATACAACAAAAATAATGGAGTTTCAGTTACTTGACATTTTCGAGTATTTAATAATGTATTTATCTTGTTATTAATGATTCATTAGTAACAATAAGTAAAGTATAACAATGAAGAAAGAGTGGCAATTTAAAATAGTAGCAGAGAGTGTGTGTTGTCGCAAACGTGAGAGCGTTTCGTTAGTTAATCTCAGAGTAAGTCTATTCAGCAGAAATGCGATACCACGGTAATAAGAGACACCCTAGCAATTATACACTTCCCTTATCCCCTTTGCCCTTCACCGCCACATATTCGCCATGTATTCATCATCATAGGATCTACATACATAACTCTTGACTGTCTTGATTTTACTCTCCAGAGCTTTATAGATTATGAGAGGATATCGTCTATGTTTTTCTTTTTTATATTTAATTGCATATATTTTTTTTTTTTGCACGCATTTGTTTGTCTTAGTAATACCTTTTTTTATTGTATTCATTCTATATATATATATCTACACACATAATATTACGTAGTACAATAGAGGAGAAGTAAATTCTTAAGACGAGAAACCAGGTCGTGCGAAACGTCATGTCGATACACAACCGACGTTTGCTTCAACATTTTATCGTCTAACGAAACAGTTATATGCGGTCGCGTGACTGAAGTTCTATAAGGCGTGCCCACACTGTATGAAGCACTGAAGAATCACTAAACCTCACATTATTCTGGCTAAGCGTATCTGCGGTTTCTTAGAAATATATACAATGTGAAAAATGATAAAAAAAATTTTTTTTTTTTTATTTTTCAAAACCTTTTAATATTTTTAAGATCTTGTGAACTATGAATAATACACCAGTACTATCTTTGGCGGTGAAGAGAAATTTTTTTCGGAATGTATTATCGTACTTCTTAGAATTCAGAATTGTTAAATTTCTGCAGTGATAGTGCAAGAAAAAATGTAAATTCTCTGTAATGTATTATATGTACATAAATGACAAAGTAGAATAAAGAATATATGTATATATATTTATTTAAATGCATATGTGATATGTGCCACATAAATGTATACACTTTACTCTCTTATGTATACATATACATATATATATTGCGGTTAAATATTCGACAATTAAATATAAAATTAAAAAAATAATAATAATCATAAGTAGAGAATGAATAGAAAATGTTAAAGAAAAAGTACTGTTCAACCATTTCAACACATGACTTTTTATACTGTACATGTATGAATTTTAAATTGGAAAAAGTGAAAAAAGAAGTAAAAAATTAAAAGCGACGAAAAAAAAAAAAGAAACAACGATTTTCGTTCTAGAACGTTATTGTCGTATGATAAAAAAAATGTCAAGCGCGAGCTTGAATATGACTGCAGGCTCAGGGAATTTTTTTTTGATCTCGTACAAATTCACAGTGCATTTATCTTTTTAATTTGTTTGTTTGAAAAGATTAAACGTGATATGTACTCAAAAAAAAAAAAAAAAATCTAATACTCATTTTTTTATGACGAAAGTGTGATAAAACTTCAAGTTATCTGGTTTAAATTACATATACTAAAAATGACCATTACTCATAGCAAGTATGTATGCATGATAATAATTATTACAATAAGTAATAATGATATATAAAAGAATATATAAATGGGACATTGGTTAATGAACGTCATGGAGTTATAGTCAGTGCAAACCAGACTTTGTCGACAGACGGTTTTCTAGGTGATCAATGGTGAATGGTTGGACAATAGCAGTATAGTAGACGCCGCAATACCATAGAAACCAGCCTTCTATGTACAGCTGTAGCGTTGATTTTGCGTAGTCTGGTATACTCAACACGACAGAAACCCAACTAAGCGTCAAAACATTCAATGAAAGACAAGACCAGCGGAAAAGTAAAGTTTGTAAAGAGATAAACGAAACATTCCATGTCGTCAGTAGTCTGATAAGTCATCTTTTCCACCTATCTATACATAATAAAACCTCATGAAACTTTTTATACATTATTCTCCATAAAATAGTTAATATCAAAACATTATTGAACATATTTCATTGTAAAATAATACACAAAAATTTATTTTCATTTTAAAATATAATTATAAATGAAAAATTTGCATTTAGTTTCGCTTAGAGTATCAGCTAAAGATTACTGAAAATTTTCATAGAATTTGATACTGGGTAGATATTTACATTGCAAATACTCAAAGATTGACGGTGCAAGAGCAGGTGAATTGTCCGCTCTTGTCTCAAATGCCCGTCAAATAATTTTTAACGTCTCTCTTTCTCTTTTCCTCGTATTTCACTTCTCTTATATGCAGCTGATAAAAAAAAAAGATGACAGAAAGGACGAAAGAATAGAATAGAATAGAATAGAAGTGGGAAAATAGTAAAAAAAAGTATATGAATGAGCAGCAGTAACTAGAATTTATAAGATGATATAATTGAAAAATTAAACTTTTAAAATAATTATAATAATTAATAAATTATTTAAATAATAATACTATTATTGTTTATGTAACATTTTTATTATATATAATGATAAGATATGGAGAAAAAAATGATTTGATATATACAAGAGTTCTAACGGTATCAATATTCCATACCACATTTTATTTACTTCTTGTTCATCGTCTTCCTGTCCACTGATCGGATTCCGCAGGCTCTGAACGATAGTAACCTCGTTGGAAAAGATGAAGAAATGGTAAAATAAAATAAATAAAAAGAAAAAGTTATTAAATGGAAGCGATATAAATTGGAAGAGTAAGAGATGTTGGGAAAAAGATCAATGTCCTCCGGGCAAGTGGTTTTAAACGAACAGAAAGATGAGACAATAAAAAATGAAAAAGAAAAAAATTTGATTAAAAAAAAAAAAAAAAAACAACAAATATCAATGTAATTCTCATGCTAGAAAAGTAATCCAAGTGAAAATAAATAAACAATTGTCAGATCGTAGTATCAATGTTGAACAAAATAACTATCACTTCTAAACATTTTTCCTCTTTTTACACGTAATCTCACGAGTAAAATAAGAAGAAATATATATTACATAATAATTTATAAATATTGTTCTATCAGATTCTTAACAAAACACAAACTTTTTCAATGTAAATATTTTCTTTTCAAAATTAAAGAATATTAAAATACAATTTTTTTTTTTTTCTAAAGTTAATAAAATTTTTTAAGAGTAATAACTTTTATAAAATTTTAATTATCAATTGACTGCATAATTAAAAAATTAACTCGTAAAAATTTTGATGAGAATGAAGTAAATGTGAAAAATAGTTGAAAGAGAGTTTTGTTAAATAAAAGAAAAAAAAAAAAAAATTCGTCGTTTGAAATTCGTAAAGAATGTTCTTACCAACACTAATTAGTGAATACGGTGGTGCTCAACGGTGGGTAAATAATTAAGAGATGTGTTTGAAAAAACATTAAGAGACGGATCGAGCTTTGATTTAAAAGGGTTGGAAAAATTGTGATGTTTTATACCTAAACCACAAAAATGACACTCTTGCGCGTATAATTTTTTTAAAAATTCGAAGAATAAAGAAAAATCATTCGTCAGTATATTTATTTAAAACATGAAAATTATTTATTAACTAAATTAATAGATGTAGTAATGTCAATTCATAATTAATTGAATCTTAGGAGATAGTGGGGCAAGAGGGCCCTCATGAAGCAAGACGGACTTTTCGATTTTTGGTAACTTCGTGAGGTAAAACGGATTCTTCGAGGTTGTTGATACAGAAATTAACAATTGATTTAAAACCATACTTATTGTTCAAATTGCATTATTATGTATATTAGTCATTTTACAATTCAAAAGTTCGTTTTGCCCCAGTCTCCCCTACTACTAAATATCCTAGCAGTTATAATATTTAATTCAAACAAATGGAAAATAAAAAATCATTCATTTTTTAAGTTGAATAATTGTCAAACAGTACACTTAAGTGTATAATTGCATTCATTCTATAAATTTCTCAATCGTTTTGTTGATTTCACAATAATAGGATTAATAAACGTAATTTGAAATGTTATTATTATTAATTGCTCATCATGACGATTTTAGTCAACTTTACCTCTAATTATTGATTATTGATATAATAATTAAACAATCCAATAAGTAATTAAAATATTCCAATCAAGAAGCAATTTAAACATTCAAGTTTGACTTTTAAAAAATACAATATTAATCTGACAAAGCGTGAAATTATATCCATACTAATGTCTTTTTCATTATCAATAACTATTTTAATTAATTAATACATTATCATAATTCAACTGAATCTTTTATTAATTAATCATCATCACTTAGATAAAAAAAGCCTGTATTAAATTTTAATATGATCACCACATTCAATCATAAGAAAATTAACATCGATTAGTTCCATATTTTATTCTACTTCACTTTTCAACTACTACAATTTAATGCTAGAACATTTATCAACTAATTAATATGTAATGATTATGTTTCATATTAACTACAAATTAATATTCAAATGGATAGCTACACTATAAAAGAGTTTTTTTCTTTTTTTATTAGCACACTAGATTTTGAAAAGTCAAAACAAATTAATAATAAGCTTATTTAAACTTTAATGAATTATAGAACAATTTTAAATGAGATTTTTCATTCGATTAAGAAAAAAGTTAATATTGAAATAACATTCGTCTCTGTCTAAAAATAAAATGTATAAAAAAACTAAAGCAAAAAATATCTGAAAATCAAAGGTAAACTATTTATCTCATGGAAAAATTTTAATATTTTTACTGATGTTGTCATTTTTAAAATCTTTTGTATATTTAAAAAAAAAAAAAAAAAAATGTCATTAGAAATTTTGTGAAAGTTTAACCTATTTTTCAGTCTAATTCCGCGAATTTGTAATTAGCAATAGAATTTTTACAATAGAAACTATTTTTAAGACTTTGTCAATAAAAATATTTAATAATAAATAACAACTTTCTCCTATAAATGCAAAGAATCATAAAAACTTCTGTTACATTTGAATGATCGGTTTGTATGAAGCAAATCAGCTTTGAAGTTTATGCAAGTGGTAACAACCCGTACCTTATCAGCCGCAAGCCGTGCAAACAGCGCTTCTTTCAATGGTCCTATCCAATGATGAGCACCAAGAAAACGTTTGTTTAATAATTTAGTATGTGGTGCTGCTTGTGCATAAACTGTTTCAAGTTCGAGGACAACCATGTTGATGATTATTATATTATTAACTACAAAATATTAACTTTTATTGCACTTATCATTGTATCACAATAATCAACCACCACAATTCACTATCGACAAAAATCTTTATTCAATAATTTGTTATTATTTATCTTGTAAAATCTCATATTTTTTTATCATTTCACGCAATCTTCACTAATCACAAATGTACATATTACACCTATAAGTTAACAATTGAGGCACATTGTTTTTTCAATTAGACGTTAATTGAAAGAATGAAACTCCTTAAGAAAATACACATTCCTAAAATTTGATATGTATCAATATTTTCTAAAGCTTTCGATTAATCATTAAACCATTAACTTCAATTGATCCACTTATTTTTTTCTATTTAGCCGCAGGGATTACTCGATAAAAAATTAATTTGCACCAAAAGTAATAATTTTTTTTCCGCTACTTTAATTGTGAATAAAAACACCACATACACATGGTATTCTAAATAAATAATATTCACAATTAAAATGGAAAATAATGATAAAGGATAAATGTAATATTAGCACAAACTGTTAAAACCGTGATAATACGGTCTTAAGCCGCGCTCGCAATGGTTGCCGCATAGGGAGGCAGTTGAGGACTGACTGCTTAAGCCTCCTCTCTTCTATGGGCCGCGGTTTGAGTGACGCGACGCGGTTGGTGTGACGCGTAAACTTCTCTCTCACTCCTTTTCCCCTCTACTTTTCTTCATTCTCTTTACTTTGCTTCTTCGCTCTTCATTTCATTCTCCCGCGCCGGCTTCTATCCACCACGTTCCCTTCGGTCTCCACCATGTCTCGTTACTTGGCGCATTTACTCTTGGTGGTATTCGCCAGTGTATGACCCTTAGGGACTCTCACGTTCAAGACGTAACGGCGAAAGAGGGAAACTTTCAAAAATCTAAAGGCTCCATCTCTAGTCTCATTATCCGTCTGAGCGTTTTCAACGGGAATCCCCCAACGAATAAGAATACAGCATTCTTTGAGCTTTTGTTTCAGATTCTGTTGTGTTTCACTCTTTTATTTGAAACAAGGTAGATAAAGGGACAAATGTAAATATTCGAAAATTTTCATTATTTTACCTTATTGTAAATCATTATTGTCAATAACTATTTTAATTAAACTACTCAAGATATTCCTTTTTTTTTAATATAAATCAGATGATAAGTAGTATAATTTTTTATTTTAATGCACGCAAATATTTTCTAAACTCTAAACTTTCTCTAGTTATTTTATATAAAATATTAATATAATCTCTGACCTTAATTATGCAATTATAGTGATTATGAATTTTAAATTGTTGTTAAAAATATAAAATATTTTAACTAAATATAATTTCAGTTAACATCTATTAACCAACTAATACCTATCATTATTTTCTAAGGTAAAATGTTATACATTTTTTTACACTGAAAAAATATAAAATATTTGAGATAAATAAATGTTTATTATTTATTCCATTATATATTCTTTTTAAAGAAAACTAATTTTCGTTCACAAAAGATAAATCATTGACGTAATTTTTTATTTGGAAAATTTATGATTTTTTTATGATAATGAACTATAGCACAACTTTGCACACATATAACTTGACCTCTCGAGTGTCCTTGTACCTGACCGAAGGCATACCTATAAACTGGGCAAATGCAAAGTTAAAAAAGAAAAACGGAGTAAGTAAAAGAAAAAAATACAAAATTTTTTCTCTGCTTTTTACTTTACTTGGGTTGTCGCCCGTGGCCAACAATCCATTGTTTAAGCCCAGGGCACACTTCCCCTATTGGGATTAAGTGGCAAACCCCCTTCAATATATGGAGAGGGATGAATAATATTCAAAAGAAAGAAAGATGTATATATTGAAATTATTTACATATCGAAAATTCTCAGTATGTACTTCATCACATCACACTTTTTACCTCACTTTTTATTTGTATTTATTCGATATTTTAATTTAATATTTTTTTAATACTCCTATTTTCATAACTACGAAGGATGTTGGAGATGCTTCATTAACTGTGAATGCTTTATTAATAAAAAAAAAAAAAAAAATAATAATAAAATTGTATCATGTCAATGATGTAAGTTCATTAAGCGTGTATCAATGAAAAAATCAATAATAGTATTTTTAACTACAAAGAGAAGAAGATTCAATTTATAAACTGACGCATGTTCAATTGTGCTAGTATAATAACACATATGCACGAGAGAAACCATCAATAATCGATTTTTTGATTTCATATGTGATGTAAGTACATTAAAGGAATTAATGTGAAAAAAAGATATAAAATGATTGGAAGAGCAATTGATTAAATAAAGATAATGATAGTTTTTGAGTGTAATATTTTAGTAATGTATATTCTTAGTGACATTAATGACAGAACCGGGATATAATTGGAGTAGTTGAGAACCCCGGAATTCCGAGGGATAGACGAGCACGCAAGGTAGCGTGTTACACACCGTAACTCCTCCCTTACCTCCTACTTTAGCAACCCCACGTGAGACACGCCAGCGCCGCCACTGCTGCTTTACTCACACCCCAAGATCTCTCATTATAATAGAGAAAAAAAAATCTACAAGCGCTGTTACCATATATAAATATACTGAGTACTCTTGTACCGCGACCTCGTGATAAATAATCTCACATACACCTTTTTATATTAATAATATACTGGGGTACTGTGAGCAGTTTGGCAAGAAAAATAATAAGAATGTCAAACTAATCTCACTATATTGACAGAATCATTTTTTTTACCTTGTTATTTAGTCATTATTATTCGAGGGGGTTATGATTAATATTATTAAGAAGAGTCAATATATATTTTCTAACTGTTGATATCAGATAAAGGGTGAGAGAAACAATTAATTACAAGTAATTTAAATTTAAAAAAAATAGCATCAATTAGAATGTCAATGTTTTAAAAATAAAATGAACAAATATGTTAAAAAACATGTCGACTAAAGCTACATACTTGGTCACGACTACATCATTTGTTTTATATTTTATGCTCGTCTGTTTGTCAGTGAGATTCAAACATAAAAGAGAATGACGAAGATGTAAAAATGTAAAGAAGAAAAGGAATACAAAAATTAAAGAGTAAGTCAAGCCGAAAGAAGGGAGGAAAATGAAAGGTGGTAAAGTTGGAAAGAGTACTTTCTAGCCTAGATTTGACTTTGTGGATGATTCAAATTTTAATTACAACTTGACTAAGCTTTTACATTACTAAAATAAATATATTTTACTATATATTTCTTGATTATTTATTTTCAAATTACTTTAATTATCGATCATGAATTTCAATCAATTGAATTCTTAATAATATTCAAATTCTATCCCATTAATTGAACTTTCTTTGTCAATGGAAAAAAAAAAAAAAAAAATAGCAATTTAAAATAATGCAAGAAATAATTTTAATTATCAACATACATCGTGCTTTTATTTTAGAGAGAACATTGGAGAAATAACTTGATAGAAAATAAAAAAGAAATCTTGTTTCTAACATCTCTGGGGAAATCGAGCGGTCAAATTAGGCTGGCAGCCTCTTGGCAAAGGTGAATTAGCTAGTTAAAGAGAAAATTAAAAAAAAAAAAAAAAACCCCTGTAAAAATTCATGCACATTGGTTTGTTCTTACGCAATAGTTTTTCAATTGAATCTTTTATCGAATATCGGAAATGGTCGTTTCAAAAGAGAGGCTATTTAAATTATCGATATTTTTATATACTTATTTGGTTAAATAACATTCACTGTCATTACTTGTTTTATTGAGCTTGTCGTACATTGAAATTAATAGCATGTCTGATGCGACAAACGATTCTTGTAAAACGAAGACACATTGGCGATGACCTTCATGTACATTGTGTCATGATAATCAAGTACCAAACTTGTCAAGAGGAATGTTTTAAATATTTATATCAAGTATTTGTGAATTACAAAGCCATTTTGTTTTGAAAATAAATAAGCATTTTAGTTTAAATCTTATTGATAATATCATAATCAATTATCACGATGTTATAATTTAAATAATAAATTAGACGTCAACATGTGATAATAGTATTAATTTTAGGCCATTTCATATTTCTTACTTTGAAGAACGAGAGCAAGAAATTTTGCCATTCCACTTAGTTACGTAAAGCTGAACTAAAAATAATCTAGCGAATGAGTGACAGGTTTCACCTTAACTGACAAGAGACACATAATGCCAAGTAAGTTATAGGAGTTCCATTCGTCAAAAGGTACTGAGATATTTATTGGGAAAAATTTCTCGTCTCGATACAATATACGTACATAAGCTATTTTCTACACAGAATAATATTTATAGTGATTTTGAATTTCTAAGTGAAATAAATGCTTGAGAAAACTGAATTGAATAGTCAATTACTAATATTAATTTACAGACTTCGATACAAAACTTAGTCTATAATATTTCCAATTCACAATACTAGGGCAATTTATGCTTCATAATAGCCTTTATATAGTACAGAAGAAGCCTTAAGAAAAAAATATTTCAACCATTACTAAAATATGAGGACGAACTTAGACAACTTGAGCATTAAGGCGTGATTTTGCGTTGAGATTTCTTGACCGGAAATTTAAGACTATAGAAGGGAGGAATTTCTTGGAGCATGGGAGAGAAGTTTACATGCTAGTTGTCTTGGTACAGATTTTCATCGTTGAAAGTCATTGCACTTTATGCTGAATGGGCAACGAGTCAACAACCTGAATCTTCTTATGTGTATTCGAACCTGCGTGTGTTAGCTTCTTCCTTTCGAGTATATATTCCTTATAGCGTTTTATATAGAGAAAACCAAGTGCAACGAGACAGGAATGAACTAGAGAAAGATGAGGGAGTAAAAAAAATGACTTTATGCACTGTTGAACACGAGCCACGAAGAAATAATGCGATCACAGGACTTATCCTTTTATATTTTACATACGTAACCCCCAGTTTAATTGTGTAAAATAATTCTCCTTTTTTTTTTTTTTACAAATGTCCTGTTTTCTAGATAATATATGTTATGTATGTGAATACCAATAATATCGAACAAAGTAATTCTTTTAGACCGTGAACGATTATTCGTAAACATTCATTATATAAATATGTATAATTCATATTTTTTTATCTTTGATTCATCAGCAAACTTTATTAAAAAATAACGAATGTAAATAATTATTCAATACTCATTGGAAATGATGTGTGTTATACAAATGAAAATTTTATAGAGAAAAACTTTAATACTGGGTTAATCTCATTAATATTGAACTTGTCTCTAATTATATTTTCCAAATTTATAATGTATTAGGTGAAAATGAAGTTGTCCGAAGTAATGCTTTTACACACAGTTCCGTAACTGGTCTTTTGAATTAACAATAACTTAATCATCATCCTTCATCATACATAAATAACTGAGTTGACTTTAAGACTGTTGATAGCCAAACCGAATTAAAAATTTTCATTCAACATAGAATTTAGGACAAATACATAATTTATAATTCAATACTTAAAATTGGAAACATAACGTTTTTGAATTTTAGTGTAATCGTTTACAGTACATTGTGAATTTTTAGCTCGGATTTATTTTACGTCGAACATTGAAAGTGGGTAGCAGACTGTCAGTAAATGATTTATGTACATCTGCCAACGGTCAGACATGTTAAAACTATCGCATCGTTAGTGTTTAAAACCGTCTAGCATATAACGAGAGTTCAAACATATGATTCACAGAATAAAAATATTGAGAAAGTATTAAATTTAACTTTAAAAGCATTTTGTAGATTTCTTTTTTCTCATTGCTGAAGAATAAAGTGTTAATTATTTCAAAAACAAATTGTTGACTTACTTGAACATCAAAATGAGTTGTTGTATCTTGTGGTTGAGGAGGACCCTGTTGTTGTTGCTGTTGAGTAGGGGGAGGTCCCTGTGGTGGTAACGGTCCTTGTGCTCCAAATAATTGAGCTGCATGTGAATGTGGATGTTGCAAATGATGAGTTGGTGGATGATGCTGAAGGTGATGTGGTGCTGGAGCAAATGCTGCCATAAAATGCTCTTCGTTTCCAACAACATCAACTCCTGGTTTCAATAATACTACTCCACCGCCAGTGCTAACTGCCAAAGTAGCAGCAGCATTTTTTTGAAACTCTTCTTCTCCAGGGGAAGGTTGTCTACTTCCAGGAGTGCGACTAGAGAAATTGAAATGTCATTATTATTATTTTAATATTAAAAACAAACAAAATTATTTGATAGAAAATTGTATTTATCCGTTGATGTTAGTAGATAGTTTTTGAAACCCACAGCGACATCTTGTGTTCGATCGTCGATAAATAAAGGGAACTATCTTATAGACTTGAAAAAATATGTTTATCCTGCTAATGTTATCTACTATGAAATTTCATTTTTGAATTATTGAATTTGTATTTTTATAATAATCTTAACATAACTGAATAAACTACTATTATTTATGGAAACTTTATTTAAAGCAATCGTCCTATATTTATAACTTACTTAAATCCTTTATCATCATCAAGACCATTTTGGGAGACCAAACCATTGCCTTGAGGGCCAGTATCATCTTTCGAATTATCAAAAGGGCTCGTTGATCCTTTATCTTTTTCTTTTTTATCACTGTCTGCATTCTAAAATATTAAAATTTTCATTAATGTTACGTTTGAAAAGAAGTTTCATTAAATATCAAAAAATTAACATTTCCTTACCAATCTGAGAGCACTCATACGAGGTTCCAGATCTTTTGGAGTAGTTGGACTGGAACCAAGTACATATTCAACCATTTTGACACCAAGGCCACCAGTTTCACTGTAATAGAATAATCGTTTATTCATAGCTGTATAATAAATCATTTTTTTTGGGTATTAAATTTTTTTTATTCAATTATAACCTGCTACGAGGACTTAGTACAGCTCCAACTTCAGAAGTCTGATGGTAACCGGTTCCAACGCTAACTCTTCTCCCGGTGGCCATTGAAATTGGTTGTGATACTGCATGATCTAAAAATAATTAAATAAAATTAAAAATTACTTTATATCAATTAAAAATAAATTAATAATATAAGAAAATTCATTTATTAACGGGTGTTTTAATAGGTGATATTTAATCTTCATTTGTAGTGTTTTCTTTTTCATTTTATGCTAAAATGACTCTCAAAGAATTTTTTGCGTTACATGCATAATTATGGAGTAATTAAAGAAGGTAGTTCAAAATGAGTACACCCAAGGGTTGATGAGTAGATACGATCCTGGACATTGGGACGTTGCTCCCACCAGTCCACCGATGCCAGGCGTCTGTCGCCATAGCAACAGCCGCTTTGCACCCATCATATTATACACATAAAAAATTTTTCAATGTCTATGTATGACTTTTATTTATTTATTTATTTCTCTCTATTGCTCTTTCATTTGTTTAGCTAATTATTGAAGAAAAATATTTCTCTATTTGTCATTATAAAATGTATATTTTTTTTTAGTAATTACAATTAATTTGCATTTGCTCTTAAAGGTGTGTGAAAATACACACGTATTGTTCTGAATTAAGATTAATTTTGAATAATTTTATACCTGGAGTACTCCAAGTGGAATCGCGCCACATTTGATGATCACCAAGGTGAAGTATCCCACCACCTTTAACACCACCATCATCCTTGGAGCCACCTTCGTCAACGCCCCAAAGCTTTTTTGCCGAGGGTGCGATCTGTAACAAAAATTACATGAATTTTTTAATACATCGAAAAAAAATATGCTTAAGTGATTTAAAAATTGATCAGTAAAATCTATTTTAATTAATCCTAGATATTGATTGAAATATGAACTGCGCACAAGTATCAAATAGCATCCAATTATAAGGGAATTCTATTAATCAACATTTGTCAGTAAAAATAATAAAATAATACTACTTTTAAAAAACCTGACAAATATCTTTATTTATATATTTTATCTAATTTATATAATTAATTAAACTTATCAAATAATTAATAATATGATTACATTTATTTACATAAATAATATTTCAATTCAAAATTCTTAGATTTAGAACGAAATATTTACAAAGACGTTTATTTTAATTTTTGTTTAAACATAAAATAAATGAACGTTTTCAAAAGCTATTTGATATGAATTAAGGATTGTCAATAGACAGAGAGAGTTAATGAATTTTGTTGATAATGGCATTATATTTTTGAATGTACATTGACGTTGCAAAGATCTTGTCTCTTGGAAACCTCGAACTTTCAACCCTCCAACCTATTGCTACCACCATCTACCCTACTGTCGTTATTTCCTTCACTAGTTCAACGAACTTTTAATCTACGTCTGCGCGTACTTTACCAATAGCTACAATTTATTTTTTTTTTATCAAATTACATTTGTTGATAAACAAATTTTTTATCTCCAAATTAAAAACGATGTTAACAAAACATCATATATATACCAAAAAATATAATAGGTTTAATTTCTAGATTCGTGTTTTTAAACTTTCATGTTTTATATTAAAAAAAGTTAATCTTAGAAGATGAAAAATATGTTCCACATGATCTAAGGTCATCAAGAAGAGAAGGGAGTTGATTCTATGAGTAAGGTATAGGATCGTTACAACGAGAAGAAGGCTAAATAAGAAAGGGAAAAAGGAAAATTCGAGAAAATTCGAACAGGATTATTGGATCTTTGTGAAAGACACCTACTCGAAGAAATTATTGCATAACAACAAGAAATCAAAATCAACATATTGATCTCATCATCAAATTTGAAATAAAAATAAATCTATTGATTAATTATTCTAAATTGAATAATTCAATATCATATAAAAGTCAATATATGAAAAATTTAGAGACTATATTATTATGAATACTGAAGGTATAACGTCGTATTATTATCATAATAACTATTATAAGGTAAAAATAAGTATATATAAAAGATTAAAGGTAGATTTAGGATAGTGGACACACTTATCGACCGTGTCAAAAGCATTTATAAGCATTGGTGTGCCACTTAGTCTCAGATAACGATGGTAGTGTATGAGAGTAAGACAAAATGAGAGAAATGAGAGTACTATACACATTTGAAAGTGTTGTATGAAGTCACCGTGGTGCGGTAGCTATTACCCCACACGGAGTTATAGGGAAAGCCGAGAGGATACGATTCTCCTACCATTCAGTTACGAACATTACCGAACAACTATTATCTATCTCTTTTTATTTTTTTCCCTTGCTCTTTCTCACCGGCCGTTCTATTCGCGAAACTGTCGCTCTTGCTACATGGGGCCACCGACCCCTTCTCCTCGACGATCCCCGCGTACAGGTCACGGCCACTGTCCTTACAACTTGTGATTCCCAATCATTTTTGAGACCGGAACAAAGTTAGATGGCAATATGATGGCGAAAAGACATTAAAATTGGAAACGATAAAAATATCGATTAACTTCGCACGGAAATGCAAATCATTTGTTTTCCTTCTTTTCCTCCGGACCTTTATTGTGTTATCGACTCATTTCTTTCAAGTGTACATACAATATATCGATTATCTATTAAACATTCATTGTTATTTTCTTTTATAAGAAATAATTTAATTTTTCGATTAATAGTTGTGCAATGAATCTTGGAAAATTGACATTAATGTGAATAAAATAATCAATAATTATTACATAGAAAAATTTTTTAAAAATCAGTTAAAGGAGAATTATTTTACGCATAATTTTCATCACATGTGCATTAGGATTAGAAATAATTTAATTATAACCTGATAGATGTGACAAGAGACCATACTAGACTATAAATGAAAAAAAGAATAATTAAATTTAGTGAGTTTTGTTTAACAAAGTTATCCGTCATCTTGATAACGTAAATACATTATCAATAAAATCTAAATGTAATGAGTAAAATGCAAAAGTAGTTTATATATTGACTAATAAATATTGCACCATAATTAATTGCATTAAATCTAAAAATTTCAGAGCTCAGAAATTTGAATTTTTTTTTATCTAAAGTTGATTATTTTTTAAATAAACATAAACTATAATTAATCTTCTGTTATAATTATCAATTCTGGATAAAACATTTTTCATGTAGTTATGATTATTGTCCAATGCATTACGATAATAAATTATATGACTTGTTGCACGTACATAACCAATGATAATAATTTGTTGTACGACTACAATGTAAACTATCTATATATATATGATAAAAAAAGAAATAAGCACTCAGTCTTTTATTATGTATTTCATAACATTTGAAAGTGCCTTAATTAGATGTTCATTAGTTTTATAAACAATAATATCGTGAATATTCTTTAAAAGTACTTTTAACGATTGTAATTAGTAAACGTAATATCACTTAATTTATTTTTAAAAAAAATTTCTATCAAATAAAACAAAAAAATTAACTTCTATTCAATGTGGTAGATGATTGTAGTCAAGAACCTCTTCAAAGTTCTAACAAACTCGTTTACAAGTGCAAGATTATACCCACCAGGTGAACGCACCCCTTCAAGGCAACATTCTAAATATTTTACTAATATTTTATCTGTTTAATTATATAATGATATTATTAATCATTAAAATGTACTGTATAATTTAAATTATATTCTATTAAATAAAAATTCAATGACATTTAATGAATAAGAAAAACAATATCCACCATAAAAATGATTCATTAAATAATAATTAATATTGACTGAATAAACTTTGTTTGTTTTTTTATATATTAAATATATTCATTTTTTTTTAAACAGCTATGATTATTACTACTTGTACAACATAAGATCTTTTTTCGATTATCCAGTGAAAGAATGCTTTCTTCGTTGTTTATTCTTGAACCCCGGTAAGGGTTTTATTACACTCACAGCAAAGGAAATGTTGGAAAAGACAAACATCGTCATAAAAGATCAACTATTCATCAGGAATTATATTAACTTTTATTACTGGAAATTCACCGTTATAAAGCGTTTTTTTTTTCAAATCAAGGGTACAAACATGTTAAAATAAGTCAAACCAGATGGTAAATAATAAATTTTTAGTGTATATACATGTGAAAGTTTTTATTTCATATGTTGTTTTGAATGTAGAAACTTGAATCTTTCAATCTGTATGAATGGATCATGTTAAAATTTTCCAAGATTTAAAGAGCTTAAAAGCGTCATTCTCTTTGTAAAATCTTCTGCAAAACATTCGTTTGGATTTTAGTTTTTAACTTCATTTTGGTATTACGTTTTGAATTTCAATTGAAAAAAATTTTTTTTTCATATTGCAAACAAGCAAAGTTTACTGACATATCAAATAACTCTTGTATTATTTTATCATCATACTGCTTGTCTAAGAAATTTTCTTTTCTAAATAAGAGAATTTTAGTGTATCAGTAATTTCTTCTATCACAATAAATTGGTCTGAATATAAATATAATAAATTATATTCATAAAAGTTATTAGATAAACATTGATTATAAAAGGTTATACGCAGAGGAGAACGGCAGTAGGGTAAATAAATAACTTATCCAACAAATAAGAACTCAATAATTTAACATAGTTAATCGATATTTGACATAATCAATAGAGATATTTCTGAACTTGAGTAGAATTTATCATTTGTGAATGCACAGGCACGTTAACTTACTGGCAAGGAAAAATGAAATCACATCAGATTATGTAATTAGATAAAGTAGAAAATAAATAAACCAATGAAATGATTCGACAATTAGAGTTTAAAAGGGCATACCAGTAATGTAATGGTTTTTATTTTGTTCCAATACGTTCAAGAATAAGACGAATAAATTCATGGTCATTTACGACCGAGTAAGGTCAGTCATCTACTCATAGGGAGATGTCGAATGAGTCATTTTGATCGATATTTTCGTCCCACATCATTTACTGTCATGTGAATCATACATGTTGATAACATGAATCTCACCTGTTTCTATTTAATATAAAATCCTAGATTACATCAGGATATTCATTAGCAAAGTTTATATACATATATAAAAGCTAACAATCTTGATAGAATCTATTATATTTAAATGAATGAAAATTGTCAGATATTACTCAAACATTAATTTGTATCATATAAAATAATGGGGAAATTAAATGTTTATGTATGACTGTAAATAAAACTAAAATTTTTATTATTTTAATAGAATGATAAAATGTTTTGAAGTTATATGAAGAGTGGGATGATACAAATGTATATAGCCTTGCCGAAATCCTTCTAATCGTTATTAGAAAGTTATAGAAGAATGAAGAGTATATATAAAATCGCAATATGTCTCTAGCTAAATACTATAAATTTTTCTATCCCTGAGGATCAATAACGATGTGAAGAGATAATAAATAAATAGTTTAAAAATAAATATAAATTTACATATGTCGATACATATAAATATATATGTAGATAAATGTGCACAATCTTAAATGAAGAATATTTTAATACACGAGAAGAAGTGAATATAAGCAAGCATATAACGAAAACGAATACGAACGTGCGTTGGATGGTTGCGGCATCAAAATGATATTCCTTTTCCCCACCAAAATATTTTTTGTGACGTTAAAAATAAAAAAAAAGACTGACAAAAACTAAAATTCTCTAGAAATTCAATCAACCAAGTTTGAAATAAAATTCAGATATAAATAAACGTATAGAATAGAAAATTTTAATAAACTACCATATCAGCACCCAGGTCCTTCATGTCGCAATAAAGAAACAAATCCCCCGGTGGTTTCATCCAGTCGTCAATATTGTCACTTTGGTTATATCCAACACTAAAACTCTCCACCGTCTCCAAATTTAACGTCACTTTGATATCACAAACACACTCAACTATGAAATTTTTAAGCAATAAGTGTCAATAGTTTAAATATATTAAAATGAAAGAATTGTAAAGGGCGAACGGGTATTGGTATTTCGGCCCTGGACTCCCGCTACTGCTGGAATAAACGAGTCGTAACTTCTGATTATTCTTTATTTCTCTTTTTCACGTCCGATATTTCTTATCTTTACACTTTTGACAGAAACTATGATGGGGTTTATTCGTACTTGCTGTCAAAATAATAGTTAAATATACCAACTACTCGGTCAACGTCACGCCTTATAAGTATATATACACCAATATCTACACACATAAACACCAAAACGTATTTCTTAGTTACCCTATTGTTTCTAATAAATAACCTTTTCTTTTATTATGTTTGTGTTCTTTTACACTATTTGACACAAAATATCTCACTGATTCAACCTTAACTTTTCTTTCTTTGTCTAATCGACTGTTTCACCCACACACCTATTACCGTTCCAAGCTATTTACAACTATGTATCAGATCACGTTCAAACACGTTCACGTTCAAGTAAATTCACCGGTCGTTTAGTCATCGCGACGCGGTGTTTATCGTTCCTCTGACGCTCACAAGAACGTCCTGAACACTTAGTGAAAACAATTTCACCTAAACCGGCCTGTTGGTTGGAGACTACCCGTCAAACGAAACAAAGAACGACGCGGTGATACTAGCGACGCTTTACGGACGCCATATACACTATTTATCCCCACCTTCCTGATCTCCCTTTGGTCTTCATCAATGCCAACCTTTTTTTTTAGTGTCATGCACTATATATACACATAAATATACATACGTATATATAAACAAACTGATAGTTTGATTAAATTATGTTTTTTTTTTCATTCATTTCGAAGGATATTTTTGTTAAATTGCTTTTTTTTGGTCTTAAAAACGATTCAATTGCTCTGAGTATATATATATATATATCTATAACTATCAAAATGAAGTCGTTTACAAACTGTATGAAAAGATGCTGAATCTCTCATGTATCAAATTATTTATACTTTGATATAATTAAATAATTTAAATACGTAATAAATAATATACAGTTGAAGGATTTCACTGTAGTAATACTTAATATGGAAATAAAAAGAAAATCAATCCATTTTCAATTAACAGATTATACAATGATCGAAAATGAAGAATTTTTTGATAGATAAAAATTTTTGCAAATACCTAAATTCTTCTTGTTTTTAAAAAAAAAGCGATGAAAATCATAGAAATTTTTCTTTTAATTACCTGGCCATTTCTAAACTGCTGTTGTTGTTGTTGTTGTTGCTGTTGCTGTTGTTGTTGTTGATGATGAAACAACGCAACTTGTTGTTGGGTTGTCATTTGATTATTTAAATAGATCAAATGTTCAGTTCCAGGTGCTGCGCTCTATAATAATAAATAATAAAAATGAATCTTTGAATAAATCATCAGTTATCGTAATAATAATTTATCAACACATACTTTGAGTTGCATAGGATGCAATTCATAAGGTAGATGAACATTATTTATAGCCTGGAGACCTAACTGTTGTGGTTGACTTTGTTGTACATTTAATTTGGTCATTGGGTATTTCCATTTTTCATGATTCTGTAATGTGAATTTTCTTATAAATTTTTCAAGCATGGTTTGATAAATACACTTATCTTTGATAAGTAACAATTAATCAAAGTTAATAGTCACAACTTGTTATGAATGTATAATGTACATACGTTGTCAATAATGGCATCGTCAGCAAGGGCCCATGCTCGAGGAGGTTGTTTAGTTTGAAAAGTTGAAGCTTGAGCATTGAATTCAACTTCATTCGGTCTTTGAAATACATAACCGACCATAGCATCATCTTGAGTGCGGCTTACGCCAATTTGATTAGTCTGTCCAGCTTGGAGTCTCATTGCATCTCCACTTGCCATCACTTGTGTACACTGTTCCATATCCTATAATGTTGTTTATTTATTAGATGTTTGTCTTATTGAAAAAAAGACAATATTTGTATAACAATTAATAAATAATTCCTATATTTAATAATGAATCCGGTTATAGCAATAAATAATGCTACTAGAAGATAAAGAATTAATAAAAGTTGAATTTTAAATATAAGAAAAGTAAATAGAGGTGTCTTATAGATGATAAATAATGTAGGTAAAGATTCATTACGTACGGCAGATATGTGTCCATTTGCAGAAGGATGGTGTAACTGCATGGAGGGTGCCGGTTCACTACCACCACCACTTCCAGCACTAAGCCACTTCATTTTGTCAAGCACTAAATAATTTTTCGTTGATAGATGCAAGTATACAAGTCAAAGTCACAAAAAGAAGAACAAAAGAGTGAAGAAGAAAGAGAGTAGACGGGAAAAAGAAAAAAAAAACAAGTGAAAAATGTATATGTGAAAGAATTCTCTTAGTGAAGGTTATCTTGAAGGATTTCCAACCGGCGACTGTTGTCGGTAAAAGTAACTACGTCCAACTCATATTCAATCCCCAAAAGATAGATATTTTTTAATGCCTTAATTTACTGTTATTTCCAATTCACAAACTATTTTATCAATAAATTATACCAGGAAATTCAGCAATAATGGCAGCTACATACCAGAGCGCACACTGTCGGATTTTTGACAACACATATACACATGAACTTGGAGCAACACAAAGGGCTTATTATTTCACCGGTTTCTGATGATTTATCCAGTCAAAAGTGACTTTTCACGTTAAAAAAGCTCTATCGATGTTATTATATCAATTATTACATATAATTCTTTGTTAAAGATTGCAGGTGTAAATAATACCCTTAGATCTCAGTATATATGCAAAAAAAGGTTGTAATTTTTTTAGTTGATAGGTCGTTGCGGTTTTACGATTTCCGCACACCTTTAGCTTAAAAATTTGGTAAAAGAGGGAGTCAGCAGTAAGTCTATTACTAACTAATCCAAAATAGTTAGATTCAGGAAAGTAATTGTAACATCAATAAAAATTGTTTCTCTCAGTACATATTTTTGTAATCAGCTTGGTATACGTATTGGCTGGTCGTCTTACTGTACTTGCTACAGCTAAAGATGTTTGATTTGCAACGCCACCACAAATGTCTCCGTGTTCACCGCGTTTTATTAACACTATTTATTAAATACACTATTCACAAATATTTACAAAAGGACACGGATTTATAATACGCGTCCACTGGCATTCGCGAGGTTCGCGTGCTAGGATGCACCGCGATTTCGGTGACTCTCAGATGCCTCACACTCTTTCTTCTCTAGAGACAGCGGCTACCAATTGACGACATCTTTTCTAATCACAACGCATGCGCAGAACTATAGCAAATTTACCCTTCTACTAATATTAAAGGCCTATAGGAATGATTTATTTTGGCACAATTTTCGCGCTTCCAATAACCGCGAATATTTGAAAAACTATAAAAAAAACATTAAGGATTTGACATGAAATCACATAGTAATAAAAGAATGTTAGGTATATAACTAAAGAAAACTTTATTTTTATTACACAAAGTTTATATTTTTATTATTATCTTTTTGTCAGTTAGGATTGATTGAAATTTTCTGAATCGTTTGGTAAAAATCGTATATATTTCACCTGGACTTATTCCTGTTTTTCTTTTTAAAGTTGTTTTTAGTTTTATAATAATAATTTTTACACTTTCATTTTACATTTTTTCATTCTTTTTGCATATTCTTTTTTTCAACATTGCACAATGAATTTCAACAGTCTCATAAATAATTTTTATTCTAAAATAATTTCTGATCTTTGTGTTTACATTTACAAGAAACTTTTATTTAATAATAATAATAATTTATATGATTTTTATTTTAAAAAAATATAGAAAATTTTGCATAATAGTAAAATGAATATAATAATATTTATACATTCGACTGTTGAAATACGATTTGTGGCCTATTATTTAAAAAAAAAATTATCTATAAAAGATATTCATGCAAACATCGTTTCTTCATAATATTATATTCACGAGATATATTTTACGATTAAGTAAAAAATATTTTACAAGATTTTTTATAAGGATTATTAATTGCGAATTAATGAAAAAAAAACGTATGTAACATATTTTTTTTAATTTAACGATATTACTAATAAAAAATTTAACACGGTTAATTGTGTAAAAGACAAATAACATAATGAAATTTTAAATAATAGGTATTCCTATCTAACAATTTTAATAAAAAAAGATGTAAATTCATCGTTCATTCAAAATGCTGAAGTTTCCTTAGTAAAGAATATTATTTACGAATAATGTATCTTTCTGTACAAATGCAAAACAATTTGTCAACTTTGCATTCATTGCATGACTCGAAATATAAGTGCAAACATATATATATTTATATACATGTATATATAGAACTATATAAACTAACAGTTTTCCAATAATGGAAATCAATAATAGTTAATTAAAAAAATTATATATACATATATAATTATATATAGATTAATAATATACAATTATATTTATATATATAATACGATGGCCATAAACCAAGTCAGCATCGTCTTTTTTATATTCGTTTTGACATTGTATGCTTCTTTTTTTACGTATTAATTTATATTTAATATTTACAAGTGCAAAAAGTGTCTTTATAATAGTGTAGGCACTATGGCTTTGACGTACACGACGATTGTAGAGATATTAAAGTTAATTTCGAAAGGATTTCTGAAGACAAGAAAATTGTTTTACCAACTAAAATATCAATTAAAAACTCTTACAATTTTTGGCCTCTCATCAAAATAATTACTTCAGAAACCTTTTATTCAATCAGGTCAAAAATGTATTTTTAAACCCTGATTTATTATTTGTTAGACAATTATTAAGATTCTTTTTGAATATTATAATCATATTATTTGTGATAACAGATTTTCAATTACCTGTTTTCTACTTTAGTTCTTATTCACGTCTATAAATTTTATTTGTACGACTGTCGAGTTCGTTCCCATTTGTGATATATGTTTCTAAGGCAGAGTGTTAGAAAATAAAATTGCACACTTAAATAAAATTAATGAATATACAATGCGTTTAGTGTAGTAATTACTACTCGCTTTCGTACTTCAAATGCAATCGTAACACTCAAACGATAATTCTTTTCAAATAAGTGAACAATTATGAAATTAAGTGAACAATATAAAAATTGAATGAACTAAAATTTACTGCAAAATCGTATAAATTTTTTTTTCCAATCAAAAATTAATTATTTAAATATATAACATAATACATTAAGCGTACATTTTTAATGATGAAAATAATTTACAATGAATCATAATTATGTAATATAAATATACAATCAAAGGGTGCATTTTTTTTTAACATTAATTAATTTTGTCATTACATACTTATATTTCTTCATTATTATGTTACATACTTTGATACATTGCACGGAAAAGTTTAATAACTTTACCACATTATAAATAGAAATTTTTTTTAAGTGCATCAATTCACATATATGTGATATGTTTTTCTGTGCATTCTCATTTCCATTGCCTAATTTGTAAAAATTATAATAAACTTAACAAATAATTTAAATTCATTAGTGAATAATCATCATACAACTGATGACATTTTGAAAGTCGAAAGCGAGATCGACTGTTTCGATTGTTAGCATCCACTGGTTTTTAATTTTCTTTTTAAATTTTCATCTCGACTGTGTTTTTATTTCCGAAAGCTGAATTCATATCAGTCATTTATTCATGGAGTTGGGAAACGAACTCAGATTTACGATAAAAAGATACACGATTGATTTTCTCAAGATTCTAAGATCTTTTTAAGGAAATCATTCAGAAAGGAAAATCGAAGAGATCTGAGAGACCTTCACCTGAGGCCAAAGAAAACGAATAGTCACTCTCGGAGAGCGGTGGTTCCAAAGACAGTAAGGATTCACCAAAGTCGAGAATATTCATATCTAAAACAGATTGTAAAGAAATAGGTTAGTAATTATCGTTATTAATAATTATTTAAGATATCAATTTCTTTCTTCGTGGCGTTGGCTAAAGACAGTTACCTAACTAGAACTCTGCCTGTGATGTGATTTTTTTTTACACACAAGTCACAGCCAGAGCTCCAACAGGGAACGGTCATACAATCACTCATTTCTAATATTCAAAGAGAAGATTAAAAACCAATTGATTTTAGTTAGAAATAAATTAAAAGATCATTTACCTGTTGTATTTTGATCTTCAGTCTGTAGTTGGAACCTGCCACCTCCCATTGGTTCAAAATCATCAGATTCACTTAAAAGCGCATCTCTCAATCCTGGTAAGGTTGTCAGTGACTTTGTATTGTGAACATTTGTATCACTTTTTGCAGAGAAACATTCGGACTTGGTGTGAGTTGATGTGGGATTTGTTTGTTCGTGATTTACTAGTAGTTCTGAAGGTAATCGAGGTAAATCGTTACATTTTATAGGTGATATCGAATGATGCGAAGGTATTAATGAAGGACTTGAAGTTTTTGTCGTAGAATCATCAGGACATAGAAATACTTCAATTTCACCATGCGTTGATCGCATATGAATTTGTAGCTGTACATAAGAAAGTATCGATGTGATTAATTTTTTATTTTCAAAAAAAAAAAATGAGTCTGAATAGAATTATTTCGTATGAATACCTTAGGTTGCCCACAGTTATTTACAGGTTGTGGTACATGAAGAGTGGCTTCTGGAGGTGCTTTAACTGCCATAATGGCTTGGTCTCGATACGCTGCAACTGAACGTAAGTCGTGGTAAGTAACATAAGCGTATCGTCTATCATCAGAGCACAATTCTCTCAAGCTTTCTTCTGCATCAAGGATTAAACTATCTAAAGCATTTTCTTTTGCTTCCAAATCAGCTAATTCTCGTCTTAATTCTAAAATATTATTTCTCTCCCCTGGTAGTTCACCACCTCTGCAATTGCAAATGAATTTCAATATAAGCAAATAAACTACTGCTTAACTAATACACAATTTTAAACGACAACTTACTTCCATTGTATATTATTTTTACTTTTTTTCTCTAGTATGCCTATTCCTTCTAAGACATTTGTGATATCATATATCCTTCGTTTTTGTACTCCTAGTTTCTCAGAAGCAACATTTAAATCTACTACACCATCTTTACTGCTTTCTACTAAATTTATAAATTTTTTTGTTAATAAACTTAATGAAGTATCATATCTCGTTCTTTCTAAATTTTTACCTGCAATAAAAAAAATAAATACAATATCCTTTATAAATAAAAATTACGAAAATGAAAGAAATATAAATTATTACTTTTTGTAGGAGTATGATTAGAAAATGAATTAGAGCCTGATCTTCGTCGTTTAACTCTTGGTGCTTTGAAAGCCGATTGATTATTTGCAGTTGATGCTACTTCCAAATTAAGTCTTCTTTTTACCGCCTGAACTGATATTTGCTGGAAAAAGTTTTGCAAGTGACAAGGTTTCGTTAATAACAAGTTATGATATACAATGTATAGGCAAAGCATTTAGCGTTACTTAACAACTTACTTCTGGTCTAGGTAATGGTTGGGCAGGTTTTCTTGTCACTTGATAGCAAGGTGTTTGCCCATATTGATGATCTTGTAAATGAGGACTAGGAGTTTCCTCAGCAACTTTCTGTGTTTCAAGTTCATCCAATGAATTGCCATCAAGGAATTCTGATTTTACTTGAGTAAAAGTAATTGATTAGATTTAGTTGATTTTGAACTTTCATGGCGAAGGGAGTCGACTTACTTAATTTTGTTTGTGTCATATCAGGTGTGACTGGCCTGGAAGGATCTTCCAGGATTACTTGTCTTCTTACACGTGGCATCTTGAATCGAGACCTGTTCAAGACATAAAAGAAAAGCAATTGACAATTTCATTTCTTAAATCCTGAATAGGGTCATCAATTTTCACCATTTTAATATAGTTAACAAATCGTATCAGCTGAAAAAGGGCTACCATATTATAATGATTACTGATTATTGAAATAGAAGATGGAGAGTGAATTTTTGCAGATGGACACATGGAATGTCGGCGCGACGATCGCGTGGCGCCTCGATCTCGTCCAAAGAACAACCGGAAACTGGCCCAACAAAAGTTTAGAAAAGTCATTGAAGGGTAGATATGAAGAAAAAAAAAATATACCCTTCTATGACTACTGTAAGATATTCTATAGAAATCTGTTATCGATTACACTTCGAAGACTCGGATTGGCGAATAATTATTTATAACCATTTATTGTAAGTTCATCGAATAAAGATAAGACTATTTTACATATTCATTAATGACACTGATTTTTTTAATAGGTCTAATCACTAAATCATAATAAATCAAATATTATCCTAGAATTTAAACTATGAAGAATTTTCTCAAATACCAAGTTACCTGCTTATATGAATGAAAGACATTTATAAGAATAATTTTTGTAATCGTCAAAGTAAAAATTGTCAAGAGAAAAAATATTCATACTCTACATGTTTTAATGTAGCGTCCATGCTTCATGATGCCGGGACGCCACCATACAGAATATACACACAATTATATATATATATGTATATATCTTAAAAAGAAGGAACTTCTTATTCGTAGATATTGAAAGTACAGTCTTTTACTTTAAGACAACATTTAGTATGATTTTAAATCAATATATTTCTATAGAAATACAAGAGGCCTTGAAATATTCGTCTTATCGGATTACTTCATCAGCTGTTTGACTATTTCAAGTGTTATCGACCGTACCTAATGAAACAAGGCTAATTTTTATCCCTGGACAAGTCTTGTATACCTGTATTAATATATATCAAATGTCACACGAATCAGCTACTTACTTCTCATACTCTTAATTATCAAATCTCAATTAAACAAAACATGTGACGAGCAGAGTTGAGTACACTTATACTTGATAATTGTTTTTCTGAGATATAAATAAAAAAAGATAAGTAAATGAACGAATTATACGACCATTTAATTGTGGGTTTAGAATAAATTTGTGGTAATTTAAATAAGTAATTTAACTTGAAAAATCAAGTAAACATGAACGGTCCTAGAACTTGATAATCGACAACGATAATAATTTGAAGTAACATAAAGTGTAAATTCATTAATGTGCAAATACATACTTTACGTTCCCGTGGGTCAGAAGGAATTTAGAGTAATGACGACGTACGTGATGCGATAGTCGTTGGTTACGTTCGAAAAGCGAGAATGCCACTCGTCTCGGAGAGCGCCTCATTCGCAAGGAGAGAACCGAACGCACGCGTTAGCTGTATCTTTAGGCTTAGAAAATTCACCGACTTATTCTCTGCATTAATCATTTTTTCTTTGATGATGTTAGGAAAATCGTTGTTATTATTCCTAATAAAGAAAAACAATGATATAAATAAATTAGTAAATGATGTTAAAATGTAAATACATCCACAACTTGATGAACGAGGCGGGGTCATAAGTTAACCAAGTATTGGTTACATTTGAAAAATAATAAAAGAAAAATAAAAGTATATGTATATTATTATTTAAGCTTACTTGGTTTAGAGAATGTGTTATATTTTGAGATGTTAGTCCACACTCTTCCGGGGGTATGTCGCCTGGTACGACAGCGTGTTATACTTTCGTAATGTGAGCCATTGCCATCCAAGGAAACTGTTCAAGATTTAACACACTAATATAACGTATGCCATAGTTACGGGTTAAGTTGTAAAGACACAATAAACAAGTATTTTTACGCCTAAAGCCATAGCCTTTCTTTTAAGATCCAAGTTTTTTTTACTCACCGTCTCCCTCTTACAGAAAGCAACTCCTATCGTGCTCCAATGGTGTCCATTTTCTGTGTCGACGGAAACACACAACTACCTCCTCTTTTCGTCGTATAACGCCGACAACGCACCATCCACAATAACGATTTTATCAATTTAAAGCCCCACTGGCAATTTCTATATCGTTAAAATTTGTTGCGGATGGTCATTGTGACAAACACGAACTCGTGTCCATTATTTTCGTGGAAATAGTCAGATTTTGTTGAGATCAGTGGACACGAGGCCGGCTCGTGTGATTGATTGGTGTAGATGGTAATAGTGGACAGCTAGCGCGCTAGCACTGTTTCAAGCACACAGACCAGATAGCTACTACTTCGTATTTATGCATCAGTATTAGTACGATATGTGACAATGTTAGTTCATGGATGTATACATATACCGGTAGTTGCCATCTGCCGGCTATTAAGTAACTAGAAAACGCGCGCCAAAATGTCTGCTTATATTTCCCGCAATGTTAGTTACCAACGTAATTCTTTACAAAGTCACTATTTTGTCAAGTACAACCCTTTACAGTTTATATTTTTCATATTGTATCCAGTTTAATAATTAATTCTTTTATTTAACATTAACTATATTTTGTGCTTTATTTATGAATTTTTCAGAACAAACAAATCATGAACAAATTTTCATTTGCTGACGCCACGTACAAGCTCAACTAATCGCGTTCCAAAAATTATTATCACTGATTTAGAAAACTTTATCACTTTAAACTGAAATTTGGATGAAGTACGAATAATTTTGATTTGTTATATTATTGTTAGATCCGCATAATTGTACTAATATGATGACGAATGGATAGCTGACGCTCAAACCATCGCCTCTTTCCATTTACTTGGCAGACACTACGGTCGAAACTGCCAGTGAACGATTGCAGTTCATTTCTTCAGGGAAGTAGGGATGTTGACGATTCAGGAGCGTATTTATTATGAGGTGTCAATTTACAACTTTTTACATTTGATTTGAATAAGAGTTGCCATTAATTATATATTAAAAAATTTGTAACAATTTATGTAATTAATTGACATCAACTATTTTTCTATCTGATTATTGAATGTACTTTATGAGTAACTTAAAAAATAAACTCTTGAGTAACATGTTGAAAAATAAATTAAAGCAATAAAATTACATTTAAAGTTGATGTAAAATTTATAAAGGTGAAAATAATGATATTAGACTAGGATAAGGTCGTTGAGAAAATTTATTATAAAATATATACAATATAAATTATAATAATAACTTTGATGTATTGTCATTACATAGATAATCAGTGAAGATTAAAAATATTTTATCAGTGTCAAAGAGATGAAAAAATTAAATTTCCAATAGTCGGGTTCCAATCTTGATAATGACGAGGTTGATGTGGGTCAGTAAGATGGAGGGAAAAAGGGGCCCGGTGTTCTTTTTATAACGTATTTATTCAAAACTCCATACAACTACAAAAGGGACGAAGACTACAGAGACGTAAGGCCTATATTATTCTTGTTCCATTCGCCATGAAATTCTTTCCCCTCTTGGGC
Source organism: Chelonus formosanus (assembly GCA_028641665.1). Classification (NCBI taxonomy): domain Eukaryota; kingdom Metazoa; phylum Arthropoda; class Insecta; order Hymenoptera; family Braconidae; genus Chelonus; species Chelonus formosanus. The sequence continues at coordinate 5,566,471 of CM054006.1, read as the reverse complement.
ATTTAAAGTGTGCCCTTCCCAGTTGCTTAAAAACCAAGGGTAATCCTCAACGATTGTAGAGTAAAAAAATATGTCTTATATTGTAAAAATGTCTCAAAATTATTATATATCAATAATGACGAACAATTCAGGACGTTCAACTTCTGGTCTATCTAATATTTGCATCGCCGAATAAGTTATCGCTTTTACTTCTGTACCTTGAGGATGCTTACCAAGTGTGAATTCTTCACCGTAAGCTTTTGCTTTTATTTTAAATTCATCACGATCAAATTCTGTTATTTCAACTTTCTAAAAGAGAGATAAAATAAAATGTTTTACCAATAATAATTAATTGTTAAGCAATGAGTTAATAAATGTGTACCTTAGCAATCAGATATGGTTCTGCATTGAATAAAAATAATAATTCATCAAGAAAGTGAAATAATAGACTTTGTAGATCGTGTCCGTTGGCTTCTATTTCATGCACCTGCTTGATCTCGACTGTCTCAAGCTCTGTCATGTAACCAAACATGGCCATTGCACACTGTTCAAATGCTTCTTCCATTGTTTCACCCCATGCATGTAATCTATAATTATTATGAGTAATTGTTATGATTCACTAGTAAAGTTAGTCATTTTTTCATATAGAAGTGAGCACGTGTTGATTTTAGAGGTTAAGATGCATATTAGATTCAAAAAAATGCTTTTTTACCTCAAGCATCATATACTTACTGAACATCAGCTGTATGATCTAAATCTGCAATGGAAAGTTATAAATAATTGATTGTTATCTTTTTATACAAACGTTTAAACGTGATTATAATACATTTACATAAGTTAAATAAATTTCCCGCCACACATATGATAGATTTACATGTGTATTGTTAATTATTATTTTAGAAGGACATTAAATTTAAAAAACAATAAAATTTTACTTACACTCATATTTACGCGGTGGAATTTTCAAGGTCTCATCTGTCAATTCGTTCATGATGATGATAATCAGCTGATTACTCCTACACGAAATAAACCGAACAGCTGATTCACTGACATTCACTTCAATGAACAGGAATGCCCCACGTGGTATTTGTTTACTGTATAGATGGCAGCAGTATACAAGCATTCCACTCTCGGTCGGTAAATTTATTCTACCCCCGCGCATATCTTAAATATTCATTAAGCCGTTCATTATTTTATGTCCTTTTACAGCGACTACAACATTAAAAAAACTGAAAGGCATGAAATCATTCGTTGCATTAACTAAATCATTTAGTCACAATCTTAGTTAGATTTGAATGATTATTATTAATAATATCATATATGTATTTAACTGGAATAATAGTTAGTATGTGCAAAAAGAACATTTTTATTTATTATATTAAATAAAAAAAGATATTGTTAAAAAGTAATAAATTAACATTTGTATGTTTATGTTTTAGGTCAACTTTGGTTTGGGTTTATGACAATTTAACATTGTTATTATTGTCATCATGATGACGTTTGTAGAAGAAACTTGTTTTCTGTTGTATAGGGCGTCCAAGGGCATCCACTTTGGCAAGCAATGTACTCATTACATAAAGTTAAGCATCTTGATGAAGAACGACTACTTAATCGTAACTGATTTTATATCATACAATTTAAGGGTGCGACTATTATAATTATTTCTCCAGAGCTCTTTTGTTTACTTACATAATCATATTTCTTATTATGTTTATTATAAATATGTTAATTGAATACAAGAAAAGACATTTTAACTGTGTTCTTTTTTCAGATGTAAATTATTGACTAAGTAATTTAGTTATTTTAATAAATTAATAATGAATATTTTATAAAAAAATATCAGAAGCAGAAAGTAAATATTTTATTCAAAATCTAAAAATACTATATGATCATTTCTTAAGACATTTTGAGAATTTATAATGAGGAGGATTAAAAAAAAAATCGCAAAGAAGAAAAACAAGTGTAAATCAATATCGTAAATCATCTTCTTTTGGAATAATTTAATAAGACCTTCAATCCAATAGTGATTCTTATTACCGTAGTTAGTTGACAATGAGTATTGATTGAGAATCTCCTAAGACAATGGTAAATAGTTATTTAGACCACCTTGGATTTTATTTTCACCTCTCTCTCTTTCTAAGTTTTATTGCTATCCGTATTCGACTTTTCATTCCCTCTTAACATCATTCTCTTGCGCGTATTCCTGACTAATGACATGCAATTTTGCAACGCAGCGACGTCGAGTCCTTGACTGCACTAACTATATAAAGTGAAACCGTCGACTAGTAAGACTTGATACTCATTCATTTTTGTTAGAGTCAAGATGATGCTCAAACTTTTTATCTTGATCGCACTATGCGTGTCACTTACTATTACTCAAGATATTAGTTTACGTAAGTATCCTTTTTTTACAATTTTTACCTAATCATTGCCAGTGAAGTTGAAATTTATTAATTTACCAATTAAATTAATTATAGCTACCTCAGTGAAAACGTGTCAACGAAATTCAAATGACTATTCATCGTGTCTTAGGCTGGCAATTCAAGAGTCATGGCCACTCTTTGTTCAAGGTATGTCTTTGTTTACAAGAAACATATATCAATAATACAGATATATATGATATTATATTATAAATAGGTATTTCTGCATTAAATATGCCTCCATTGGATCCTCTTACAACGGATTTCATGATGAACGATTTCAATTTCGATGGAATATCTGGAAAGTTTGTAGTGCGCAATGCTAAATCTTACGGATTAGCAAGGACCCGTTTCTTGTCAGTACGACCAGCACATGCTGGTGCTCGTTTCAAGCTTGAAATTGATATGGAAATTCCTACTATTTTCGTAGAAGGAGGCTTCAAATCTGATGGAAAAATTGGATCCTTCAATGTTGTTGCAACAAAAGGTAAAATTAATACCAAATGTTACTTCATATTTATCCTGCTATCAACCAATATCATTGTTCTTAATTGTTTTATTAATACTTTAGGACAATTCAACATCAGTATGGAAGATCTCCGGGCCACTTTGAAAGTGGAAGGTCCAGTAGTGAATGATAGATGGGAAATTCAAACATTCTCATTCATGCCAGAGGTTGGAAAAATGAAAATTTGGGCTAGTGATTTGTTCAATGGCAATGAAGAACTTAGTGAGTATTATTATACATTTTTATACAATTCGCTTCTCAGAAATGCATTCTAATTTTTTGTATTATTTTTTAACTTTAGATAAAGCCGCACTTACCTTCATAAATGAATACTGGAAAGTCCTGTATGAAGGAATGTTACCTACTGTTTCAAAAACTTGGAACAATTACTGGAGAGACTTTGTTAACGAATATATTTTCTCAAAAATTTCATTTTCGAAAACTTTTCCTTAAATAAATGTTATTTTTTTGATTTTATATACATTTAATTTGTAAAAAATAAACATACTGTTATTATATTATGACCCAGTTCGAGAATTTTTATTTTTAGTTAATGATTATTTGCCGAATGTAAATTTATAGATTATTGTAAATATTTCCATATGTACTATATTTTAAAAAAAAAATACAGTATTTAATTAAAACTATTTAAAACGACATAAAAATGTTTTTTTTGTTAGTTAAATGTTTAAAATTCCATCTATCTGTGAATTAGAATATTTATTCATAAATCTAGAAATGAACAATAAAAATTTCAATTAGTTTTCCTTTTTATATGACTTGATTATTCAATATTGAAGTTGGCCAAGTTTGCCACCAACATCTTGTAGCTTATCAGTTTTAGAAAGTTAGAATTAATAATATTTATAGTATTCCAAGTATATAGTTGTGATAAAAACTGATTTATTTTCTCATTTCATGGAATAAAAATTGAAAACATAAATAAATAAACTGTTTTGATTGACATTCAACATATACTTTTTTTTATAGAATTTAATTTTTTTGTTTGAATGGAACGTTGATTATTAATGTATAAATTTATTTCTATCACATAAATAGAACAAGAAGAAACATGACGATTTTGAAGGTAAACTTGTTCTTCTTAAGCATGAAAACATTGATATATAGAATCATTAAAATTAAATTGCTAAAATACAAAGATGATAACAATACATAATTATCAATCAAAACTAATAACAACAACAATAACAACAGCAAATAATGATTACTGTAATATCGACAACATTACTATTAGATTAAATTATGGTAATAAAAATGTTTCAACCGGTACATGAAGTAATAATTGATTGACAATTCCGGCAAAAAGAGTCGAGAGTTTTTTCTTGAGCTGTGGCTCCATAGCTTTTAAAACTTCCTGCCCATTATCACGAAGGAATAAATTTGTAGCTTCATCTATACATTTTTAAAATGACATGTCATTACTATGAAGGATAATCATGATTTTTTTACAACTTACTTATTATGCGATTGAAGCTTGTACTTTTGCGTACTCGCATTGAAACCTTTTTCACGCCAAGTTGAACATCCAGGGTATCAACATGGAGATAAGTCTTTTCATCTCTGATAGAGGTCGACACGGATCCTCGTACATTAGCTTCAGCATCTTCAAATTTAGCAAAAAAAGTACCATTGCTACTAGCAGGTAAAATGAAAAGAACACCTGCACTGAAGAATTATTTCATATTTTGTCATAATTTATCTTATTAGAGTTGTTTGAAAAGAAGCTTCTTACAAACTAGATATAAAATGTAATGTAGAAATACCTTGAGTACTGAGCATTCAGGAACAAAACAGGCATTTTGATAACTGCTCGAAATGATGAACCAAGCTGAATATCTTCAACCGTATAATTACTTGCACCCCTCACAAATAGCTCGGTCAGACGTACTCTATATCCGTTCGTGCCACCTGTTAGAGAGAGCATAAGCTCGTCCATCTGTTGACAGTAAAATAATAAATGTTTTTTTAAAACTAACAATATAATTATTATGAAGATCATTTTTCAACATACTCGAAAAGGCTCTACAGCAGGTAGTTTTATTTCTGGTATGCCATTTTTAAGGTAGGGTCGAAGGTGATGCAAAGCACTAATAAGACATGCTTTTAAGTGAGGATCACTCCTTGAACATTGTTTCACATATTCAGCTACAATATTATTTATAGATTATTACAAAAGTATTGTACATATTTTCAATACTTGAGTATGTGTCATTTCCAATTACAACAACAAATTGGCTGTGTCAATTTTGATGTTTAAAAGATTAACAATAAAGTAAAGACTTACATAAAATCTTCTGTTTGAACTTTGAAACTAAATAATTTTATTTATTTATACTTATAAATATTGCATTTTTTTCTACATGATGTATCTATGAGTGCATTGATAACTTAAGTAAAAAAAGTAATAAATTCAATGAACGATTAATGAATTATAACAGATCACTAATTTAAAAAAATATATTTAATTATTTTTATTAATGTATTTTTGAAGATATCCACTAGAGTAAGTAGTAGACTTGTCATCGTTAAACTTTAAGACGTTGTCTTTTTTATTGTACTCACGAGGAGATTGTGATAAAACTGCTAAAATGTTGATGAGTAATCCTAATAAAATGATAAACATGGTTCTGTTAACTGGGTAATTAAAATTTTATCAAAAAAAAAAAAAATAGTCAATCACTAAAATAATGACTGAAGTGCAGCCTGTATTAAATGCAGTTTGAAACTGATAGTAAATATACATATTTTCTTCTACTGAAGATACTTTCACTAGGACGCCAACGAACTTAAACGAGACTTTATGAACAATTATAGTATTTTTTTTTCTTTCTGTAATTATTAGTCACTTTCAAGTTTACGGAATGATTCTAATAATTAAAATTTACAAGCAAAAAATGTTTTTGTTATGATAATAAAAATAAAATAAGAGTCTTAAAAAATTTATGTTTATGATGGAAAAATAATTGCAAAGTATATTTTATTTTTCATCATCATGGAAATTATAATTTATTAATAAATTCAATTTTATTATCAGTCATCTGAATAATCTAAAAGATTTTTTGTTCTGATTAAATAGAAATAAAGAATGTTGCAGAAACGGACTTCCGATCAATTGCAGCAACAAAGTATTTTTTTTTTTCTTCTGTGTACTTATGTTGAATTGACATAATATAACTACCCATATCTCTGGGACATCTTACGTTATTTTATTTTCAATTACACGTATGTTACGTGAAAATCGTTTAATTCTTATGTTATGTATTGCATCCCATTAAATAATATATTACATCGTGATTGCGTTGATAAAAATATGTATCAAATAGTGTTTGCAATTTCATGTTCATAGCAATGGTAATGAAATCATTGTAAATTTTAGTGTCTTCTTTTAAAACACTAAAAAACGTTTTAAAATTGAGATAATGTTAATCAAATGGGTGACGTCATATTTGAACACTTTTAATGTTTTAAAATAAGACACTAAAATTTAAAATGATGTGATGCAAAAATGGAGCCACATAAATGTTACATCTCAATCTATTCTTTTTTAACAATGATTTATTAATCAATAAAAATCCTGGGCAAATATTTCGATGATAATTTCCACTATCTTTAAACTTTATTTTAAACAATGAATAACATTGTAAATCTAAGTATTTAGAAACTAAACATTTTAAGTATTTACGATATTTAACACCACAGATAAACTATAGTAATTTTGTACATGAATTTTAAACGTTTCTTGTTGTTTACAAAAATGCTACACTCTGTCTATGGCGTTCAACATTTGTAAACACTTAATGCGTTTTATTACTAAACGCTTGAGTTTTTCTGGACTTGAAGTGATAATGTAATAAATTATATATAATTTTAATCTAACAACATTGTTTATAATGATGGAAAATTACCACCAAAACTATCGTCATACCATTTATTTTATAATTTATTTCAAAATCAGGACATAAATTTTATTTTAATTAAACAGATACAACCATGTATTGGTGATTAGGCAAAAAAAAAAAAACTAGAAAGTGATTATTTTAAAAATTTAAATAATTAGACATGTATACAATAAGTCAAACAATTGATCATAAATTATTCACACACTTGAAGCAAAAGAAAAAAAAACATAATTCAAGGATTATTGAATACTGGAATATTATTACTGTAGACGATCTAATGTTCATTACGAATCATGCAATTGATAAATCTCGTTGATTTTTACCCGATTACTTTTTCTTTTCATTTGAAAGAATGTAGGTAAAGGTGGGATTCGAAGGATTATATAAGACAAATTCGAAAATTCAGAAGATTAAGTCTGAGTAGGTTCAGATGCATTGCAAAGAGTGAAAGCGCGAGCAACAGGATTCGTATGTATTTGTTGTATATACCAAACTTGGATCACGCAGTGTGTACTATCTTGGCTCATTGACCGCAAGGCCAGAAAGGCAGAACAACATTTCAAGACAACACGTAAGGACCAAAAATTAGTGAAATATAAAAATGTTTAAGTTTTCAGTGATTTTTTTTTGTTTATTCAGCTTATCATTCTGCGAATTTGGTACGTATTATTACAATTAATTGCATTGAAAAATTAATTAATGTTAAATATAGGTCACATTTTATTTTATATGTTTCTTTGTCAACAATTTTCATAATAATAATTGTTATCTTCTTTAATTAATAGTTTATTGCATAGAACGATTAATTATTAATTCATATAGACATGGATTTTTTTTGAAAAAAGATTAAATTGTAGAGTAATTTGTCTTAATCGGTGAAAGTGAAATCAAGCAAAGAACTTGCGTAATTTTTTATAATACTCAAAATTTTCCATTAATAATTTCAGTATAATTGTTAATTATTAATATGATTATTGACTTTGCAAAACTGAGTAGAATTAAACTCAAAGGAAAGAAATAGTTGACAATTCAATAATTAGATATTTAAAAAAGTGTTTAAGTGAATTTTCAAAAGTTACTATCTATTATTACAATTATGATTAAATTAGAAAGTTAATCTTTCACTATAAACCATATTATTTTACCCAATCCACAGAAGATGCTTTTAAAAATTGCCATCCCGACGTCAGTGGGTTTGATGCTTGCATTAGAGAGGGATTAAATTCCATCAGACCATATTTTAAATCAGGTGTGCCAAAATATAATATTAAACCATTCGATCCATTTTTTGCGGATAAAATAGTAGTGAAACGAGGTCTTGCCAATCTTGGTTTTGTTTTGACGCTGAGAAATGTAACAGAAAGTGGTTGGACAACTAGTAAAGTGACTAAATTTGTCAGTGACCTATCTAACTATAAGGTAAATTTATTATTCAATATCAATTAAATCATTACTTTTGTAAATAACATTTATTAATTTATCTAACTTCACAGGTTGTTTATACGCAAAGTTTTCCAGCGAAATTTTTATCAGGATACTACGAGTTTGAAGGTACTTTACTCGGTCCTAAAATGATCAATAAAGGAAAGTTTACATTGGATTTATGTATGTATTATTTATATTGTTTAAATTATTATTTTAATGGTATTGTTTTATTGGTAATAAAAATAATTTTTATTATTAGACGACTTGGTTCAAACTACAACAATCACCATGAATCCAAACGAGAAATTGAAAGTGCAAGTTGAAGTTCAAACTATTCGTGATTTAAAATTACACATTTCTAATCTGTTACGTGGAAGAAATATATTGGAAAATTTTCTTGATCGAATAATAAATGGTGCTTGGCAACCGGGTTTTGTTGTTACGCGTGGAATCATCAATGAAATTGTATCTACTGCGTTTACTGAAATATTTGGTCAAGCATTTCAAAACTTTCCATTTGATAAAGTAATCAAGAAAAAAGCCAAATAATTTTTTAAAAGTGACAGTTTAATTTTTTTTTTAGTTCAAAATAGACATTGAATGATAAAATATTGACTAAAATCAATAGTTTATCATTTAGAACAATTCTTCGTGTGCCTTTTATATGATTTTTTGTGATTAATTTATCACTTGAGTAGATTTGTACTTTCGTTAAGTAATGAGTATTGTAAAAAGAAGTGATCTCATAAAGTGATCAAATAATGTACATACATAAATTGATATTGTTTTGTAAATATACATTTAAGATATTTGTTATATTTCTGAATAAACATTTATTTTAAATTCTGAAAGCTCCAACTGAATTAGTAATTATACTTTAAAGAATCACCATATTTGTCGGTTGATCTCAGTCGTTTACCTTGAAAACCTAAGACTATCGAAGGTCTTTGACCCTACATTTTTACTATCGATAACCAGTTACACTTCACTGAATACAAAAGTAGACCACGTATTTATGAAAAATTATTACAAGAAGAAAATAAAGACCTGACTCTGATTTTATTTTAATAATAACAACTTTTAATTGCTAAATATAAAAATATTTAAACCAAGACTAATTTTATGTAAAATCAATATGAAAAAAAATCACACTTGATCTTATTTGTAATTTTAATTTTTATTGTAATATTAAATTTTCAATCGTTTGTTTATTATATAAATATAATTAAATTCTGTATTGATTTAAATTGTAATAGCAATAATGATTTTATGCTAATAGCAGTTTTTATTTTTCATTAAAAATACATAAAGAAAGTACTTAGCTATCCATATAATTTTTGGGTCATTGATCTCTGCGAAAGTTTAAATAAGTAATATAACTCTTCAATGGTAGAAATGAAATGCCGCTAATATTCATGTTTCAATCACTATACAGCTTGATTGTATATAAAGAACACTATAAAATATACATGTACGTGAGTTTAAAGAAAGTTTAAAGAAGCTGACGGTTTAAACCCCACTCTTTCTCTTTTATGGTACCAGACCTTATTCTCCAGCGAGGGGCAATGTCAAGGTAGGTACTATAAGTCTCATCGCATCAACCACTGTCCGATCACTCGGGACGTAGAACTTCTGTTCGTTCGTTGAATCCGTTATTTATTTTCAATATTTATTCCTAAGATGAAGGTTAGAGGATTGTTGTGTTATAGTTTAATAGTTTTTATTTCAATTAATTATCAAGTACAAGCACTAGGAAAATACAGAGGACTTGAATTTTTGGAGCCTTGTTCAAGACGTGATCCACAACTTGAAGCATGCCTTGCAAGATCTGCTAATGCATTAACGGAACACTTCCGACGTGGTAAAATACATTTGAAAGAACTTTTATTTCTTAAATCTCTTTAGAATCAATTTATTTTAATTTTCTAGCTGACTTGATTTTATTTGTAATATATTTTTTCCATTTCTACAAGACAGGCAAAATAATTGATAATAATTTTAATTTTTGTTTTTATCGAATACATTTTTAAATTAAATAGTAATGATGAATGTGAAAATTAGGTTATAACGGTAATTCAAACATGAAATTTAAAGTCACACATTATAAAGTATCTTTTGTGCTTTTCTTTTATAGAAAGAATACATCCTCTTTAAAGTGTTACTTTTTTACAGGTCTTCCTATATTGGATTATCCAGAAGTAGAACCAATAGTATTAGACGAAGTCCATATTACTTTGGGTGGTGGAGCTGATGGTTACAAGGCACAATTTCGTGATGTCACTGCAAGGGGAGTGTCATCATTGAGAATCACAGGTCTTAGAACACGAATTAGTGATGATGAAGTACAGTTACAATTGGCCCTGACTATTCCAAAAATTCGAGCTGTAGCCAAATATCGATCAAGTGGTACACTTATTCTTGTTCAAGCTAGTGGAGCTGGAGATTATTGGGGTGTTTATGGTAAGTTGTAATCCTCTTTATGATAAGTTTATTATTATATTTCAATTCTTTACTCTAATTTTTTCTAGATGGAGTTAAAGCGAAAGTATTTCTTCGAGCTAAACCTTATATGAATGAAGGTCGTAAATTCCTGCAATTACAACAATTGAAAATGGACTTTAGTGTTCAAAGTATTAAAATGGGAGTTGAAAATGTTCATGATGGCAACACCATACTACGTATGTGTCAATGATAATTAATACATTTTACATCTTATCAGAATAAATAGAATTCTTACTTATATTTAATATAATTTTGTTTTTAAATATTTTAGAAGCTGCATTGAATCTATTCATCAACACCAATAGTCAAGAATTGTTGAAAGAAATGAAACCTGATTTAAGACGAAAACTTGTACAAGTTATGACTGTTTTTGTTGAAAAATTATTCGCCCAAGTTCCTTATGATGCTTGGATCACTGATTAATTAATTATTGCAACATATTTTAGGCTGATTACTTTTTTATTGTTATTTACGACTGAATACAAAATATAGGAATATAAATTTTAAAGATTATTTTTCATAATATTGAAATTTATATGAATTTTATTATAATGTATAATAGAAACAAACTCTTTATACGATAAAAGTTTGTTATTATAAAATCATTGAATATTTTATATGTGATTTATAGTAGTCATTATTGACACAGCATTGAAATTCAATAAAAGATAATCAGCAAATGGAGTAACGATGACAAAGGTGAAAATGAAGAATGATAAATGATGTTTGATACTACAAATTATAATAGAAAATTTTTGTTTAAATGATCAGGCTTTAGTCTAATAATAGAATTTTATTTATATTTATTAAATAAGACTGTAATTTTAGTAAAAAAGAATGAATGTAATCTTATTTACGATTATTATTTTAGTACTAAGTTATATACTTTCAACTCATAATTACAGATGTATTAAAGATAATTGATTTTTTAACGTATGTAAATTTGAGTTGTATGTTAAAAACATTAAGTTCGAACGTAAAAGATATAAAAAATACTATTAATCATATTGTAGAGATCATGAAATAAAGTTAGATCTTTGGTAGACAACTCATACACATGAATAAAAATAGAGAATTGTAAATTAGATGAAAATATTTTTTGATAAAATTTTTAATACAATTAAAATTATTTTTTTGTAGATTATAACTATTTTATTCAAAAGGAGGATAAATTTTAAAAACAATTACAACAAGACTAAAAATTGAACAAAAAAAATTTTAATGAAAATTGTATGAATAGAAGTAACAATTATTTTAACTTGGAATTTGATTTTTTTTTTTTGAAAAGTCATGACAATTCGTGGAATCAATTTAATGAAAAGCATTTTTTGAACCTTTAATAAATAGGATAATTATTAAAATGCATCTATTTAAATGACTCATATATATACTTATACATTATATTGTACAATTCACGTGTAGAAATGCTGATTGTGGTAAGTTTTAACAATAAATCTACATTGTATCTATGAAGTAAAGTTATGCAATGAATTATGTCAAGCAAAATAGTTCCTCTAACTTGTTTTCGTGACTGCCGTGCAATCCGTAATTGTATTAATTGTTATTAAAAAATAATTATTTACAATTTTTTACGAATCGTTTTATGATTTTACTGTAAACGATTTTGTTTTAAAGTTTTAATACCAAATCAAGAATGAATTAACGATTAATTGTCACTAGAATATTTGGAAGAAATTTGATGAAATGATTAGTAACTGTTTGAGAAAAATTGCGTCAACAGGTTACTATGAATCAGACGAAAAAAGTCGATTATCATATCGAGAATGAAAATGAAGTTGCAATTATTTATACTCTGACATATCATAACAGTCAATTGTTTCACGTGATCTGTCATGTACATCAACGTCGAAAATACCAGATAAATCAAGACGAAATAATTACGTTAGTGGAGGGTTAGGGGAAAAATAACAATAAGTTTGACTACGTGAGCATCTCAGATACTTATTGTTGGAGGAGGTGGAAAAGAAGTGGGAGCACTTCCTCGTTGCCGACTTTGAAACTGGCAATTTCCATTTAATACAAATCCCACTTAAGCTTTTTCGAATCCAATATATTGAAGCACAGATTGATGTTACTTTGTAGATCGAATTTAATTCCTCTTTCAAATACTTGTCTTCCTTCAAAACCTTTAGTACAATGTCGAAATTAATTCTATCAATTTTCGTTATATCATTTATAGCAACAGTGCAATCAGTAGATCTGCGTAAATATTTATTTCTTTAATTAGTTCATTTTCTTCGATTATTATTTTAAATAAATAATTGATTAAAATTATTTTTTCATTAGCTGAATTTCTTCATGTTTGCAAACGAAATGATCCTGATATTGACAACTGTATCAAAAGTAGCGTTGAACATTTAAGGCCATATTTAGTTAAAGGTGTACCTGAATATAATCTTCCATCCCTGGAACCTCTTTTACTCAAAGAAATAGTTATAGCTGAGGGTCAAGGAAGTATCAAAATAGCAGGAAAAAATATCAATGCTTTTGGTGCAAGTGATTTCACTGTTGCTAGTATGAAGTAAGTAGTTTATTTTTATTTTTATCATACTGACTAATTTATAAAACTTCATAAACAGTCAAACTCATTCCTTTATTTATTTGCAAATAAATTGCCATAAATAACAGTGTTGTTTATTTGCCTTTTACATATTTCACTTTTTTTCATTCTTTCATAGACATGTACATTTTAGTATTCACTAGATGTGTTAGATACCCATGGTCAGCCCATAAAATATTTATGAAAAGCTACTGAGTAGAATTATACAAGTTTAATATTATTTTCTATTGTAAACTTATTTTTAAAGATATATTAATGTTTTTTTTTTTTTTTTTTTAATGATTAAAGAGCAGATATGACCAACTTCATTTATAAACTGGACATCGTTTTACCTCATCTTTATGTAGACGGTGAATATGACGTTGATGGACGGATATTATTGCTTCCAGTGACTGGATCCGGTCGTATGACCGGTAACTTTACTGATTGTACAGGAGCAGTTAAGTTTACCGGAGAAATCTATAAAAATGATGCAGGTGTTGAATACTTACGTGTTAAAGATGATTTCAATCTAAAAATAACTGTTAATAAAGGATCTTTGAAACTCGACAATCTCTTTGGCGGTCAAAAAGCAATCGGTGAAGTTATTAATTCAGCAATAAACTCCAATTTCGATGCTATTTTACGTGAGTTAAAACCTTCGATAGAAAAGGCTTTAGCTGATGTTTTCTTAGAAGTCGGTAATAGTATAGTTAGTATTTTTACTTACGAACAGTTATTCCCATTATAGTAAATCATGCTAAATTATCTAACTAAATATGCTATTGTTATTTGAGTGATGGTTAATTTGTATATACATGTTTTTATAATCTATTTCTTTTTCAAATAACTCAGTCTGTAAAGAAAATAAAAAAATTTTTGTCGAACAAGATGATGTTGAAAATAAATTGTTATCATTATTAAATTATATTGTCAGCAAATAAATGAAAGCGTGTACAAATTTTTGAATAAATATTGTATTTATTAATGATTATATTTTAATATTTAATTATTGCTTTAAATTAATAAAAGTAACTCACAGTATAATTTTTTTTCTCTTAAATATTTAATTACATAATTAATTAAAAATAAATAAAAATATTCTATAGAATAATAAAAATTTTAAAAATGAAAGAAAAAGATGAAATTTCACTGTAATTGACAAGAAATAAATAGTCTTATTAAATATTCTTCGGACACTGAACATTATAAGTCAGTAAGTCAAGCGTTTATTTGATAATTTATTGTTTTCTGTAACAAAAAAGAAGTTTCCGTAAATAATCTGATAATAACCAATCCGGGAAATGAAACTCATTTATATATAGTGCAGATGTTAATCATGATGAAATTGATAATATGTACTTATTGAAAGACAGTACAAAATTACGGAAGTTATTTAAGACTAGCTAGGACAATCAGTTGCCATGAATCACGCAAGAATAACGGATAGTAATAGTGAAGGTCATGTATTTATGTAAATAAGAAGTTTTTTCTTTTCTTTTGTGTTTTTTTCCACTCTTTTGCAACAATTTATAGAAAAAATTTTGTTTTTATTACTGAACACGTTTATCAATTTGACATTTTGTGCACTGGTTAAATGATTCCATCGAATATCTTTATTCTTTAAATTTAAAATTGATTATATCACAATAAAAAAAAAAGTTTTTCGTAATTAGTTTCTTCAGAATAGAAAAAAAAGAGGAAAATAAATTAATGCTAGGATAGATATTATTTTTTTTATAAAAAAGAACAATGGAGTTAATCAAATAATAATATTTATTAAAACTTCAAATTTTTTGTCAGTGTATAAATTTGACAAATTTTCTTAGAACATGTTTTATTATATAAACTAATTTTTTCAAGGTAACACTAGTATGATTTGAGTATATTTGAGTATATCATTCACGATCCGGAAATAGTTCATCGTAAGTAAAGTTTTTGCAAATTTTATTAGAAATTTCAAGTACTCTTGTTGAAATAGCTTTTTCAAGAACGGGAATAAAAGTCTCCAACACTTCTTGACGGTTAGAGTTGATGACAGTATTGATTGCATCAGCAAGTGTTGTACTTGATTTATCATATGGTGTAAAGTTACATTTATAATCAGCAATTTTCATTTTACAGGTCATTCCTGTAAAATACATTTGTTGTCCTTTTTTAGTATTTATTAATTTATATTGAAGCACAACATCTGCATTAATATCATCTGTAATGATAAAAAAAAATTTATTAATAAAATAATTTTACTTAAAAAAAATAAAAAGCGGATAAAAACTTACATGAGTCAATAGTAATATAACCATCTCCATGGATTGGAACTAGAATTTTAGCATCAACAACATAATCACCTTCCGTTTTTACTTGATTAAAATGTACCTTGAAGGTGATGGTTTTTTTATCGAGATCTGCATGAAAATTACTTGCTTCAAATGCTGAAAGATTTGATAGTTTAACATTTTTGGTAGATGCTGAAAAGTCCTTGAGGTCATAAAATGAAATCCCTTCAGGTAGAGAAAGAGGTTCTATTGGAGGCACTTTAAGCTCTGGAATTCCTCGTACCAATAGTGGTGTTACTGTTTTGACACTATTTAAAATACATTCATCCAATTTTGGATTTTTTCTACCACAAACTGGTAAGTATGATGCTATAATCAATATTATTCAATTAAAAAAAAAAAATATTTAATTGATAACAAACAAATTTTAGAGATGTGTAGCTATTACTTACGAACTTCGGAGAAAACCGAAGGTAGTAAAAAAATAAAATTAAACCAGAACACAAATGATTTGATCATTTTCAGCAGCACAACGTATCACTTGTCTTATAAAATATCTACTAAGATTAATCAAAAGAAAAGATTAATTTATACCTTCGATAAGCTTATAAATAGTATATTAGCTGATTCACTCGCATAATTAATTCAGGGCCACGGTCAGAATCTATCAACAATAATCCCATCTCGTCTAAGAAATAAATGAAGTTTCCATCTAATGACTGGTTCTTTATAAGTGATGTTTTTCAAAATAATTAATACTGATAGAAATATGAATGCCATACCGGCAGTTTTTTTTTGTATTTACAATGTGCATTAGTATGTGATGGTAAATTTCAATACTTACATTAACTCGTTTTTCTTATTGTATGAGGGGTCAAAATATTTTTTTTTCTCTGTTTTATACTTCACATGCAGGCATATTTCAGGGAAATTGAAAAGGCAATCAGGAACAGATCAGAACGGGAGGGCGTGGGGAAGAGTGTGCAATAAAATAGAGCTAAGAGGGTGAAAACATATACAGAAAGATGATTCTGTCCAAAATTACATGCGAAACTTAGATTTAAGCTAAAAATGTAAGAGGAAGTATTGTAAAAAACCCTGTTGTGCAGGGTGTGCAATTAAAAATAAATAAATAATAAATTTACTGGTCTATTAGATGCTGTGAAAAAATGATAAAGATAAATCACTACATAGTTATACAATAAACTTGTTTTATTTGCAATGATCTGCCACATATACGCCAAGAAGAAAATTTATTGTGAACAAGATTTTGTCCTATCATTAAAATTAAAATTTTTAAAAGTCACAATTTTCTCGTCTTACTACTTTTTCATTGCATCTGAATTATTTTGAATATAATTATCTAGAGTATTGATTTATTACATTTTTATTGAATCTAATGTGTTGCTTATGTTCAGATAAAGTCTTTTCTAATATAAAAGAAAAATTTATCAATTGAGTTTAACGATTTCCCAAATGACCAGCCTTGATGTCAGAATTTTTGTCAGACTTATGCACGTCTGTTTACATTCTGTATCATAATGTCATTCATTGTCTGACGTTAAATTCTCTGACGATAATCTTAGGTCTATCTGCTTCAGAAAAACGGCAGATATATACGTAAATGATCAACGTAGGACAAAATATCCAAATTTGACGTCAGTCTTACATTGATTTGATTATTAGAGTTATTAAGTTAATCACGATTCACTAAGATCCATGATGACTATAAATATGAGGATTCTCTCAAATGATCAATTAAACATGATTTATGTCTACACTAATCATGGTATTGAACCAAAGGACAAAAGATGCATTTTAAACCAAAATATAATTAAATCAAATAAAACATTTTATCGTGAATATTCAAAATTTTTTTTAATCAGTTAAAAAAAAATATTTCCACATAACAAATTCTTTAGTAGATAATATTTTTCTAAAGTCTATTTTCATAATTTAGACAGACAGTCGGAGTTTTTAATGGATATGGCTTTTATACAAGGTGGTCGGTCAGGGATTTCAAATAAATAATCATCTTTTCTTCATTAAAGTTAGCTGATAAAAATAAATAAATACTAATAAGTGTAAGATACAACAAATTTTTTATTAACAATCAATATTTCAACATTTTTTGCATAAATTAAAAAAAAAATTCAACATTGAATTAACAATTAGATTTTCAATATTCAATGGAAATTCTGATACCCTAGGGGAAAAAAAATTTAAAAAAAAAGATTCTATTATCTTGATTTTATACTAGGGTAGATACAAAACAATTTATTCACGATCTGGGAACAGTTCATCGTAAGTAAAGTTTTTACAAATACTATTTGCAATTTCTAGTACTTTTCTTGAGATTGCTTTCTCAAGTACTGGAATAATAGATTCTAAAATTTCTTGACGGTTAGAGTTGATGACAGAGTTGATAGCATCTGAAAGAGTTGCACTTGGTGTATCAACTGCTCTAAATTCGCATTTATAGTCACCGATTTGTATCTTGCAAGACATGGTTGTGAAATACAATTGTTGTCCTTTTTTCGTATTTATTAGTTTATATCCAAGAAAAATATCTGCATTGATATCAACTATGGAAATAAAAATATGAAATAACAATTAATTTATGTGTACTTATAAAAATTCTAATAACGATAATAAATTTTTGTAAATATAATTAAAAACTTACATGTATCAATGTCAATGAATCCAACTCCATGAATTGGGATAAGTACTTTGGCATCAATTTCATAATCACCTTCTACCTTCAATGAATCGAAATGAAGTTTATAAGAGAATTGTTTCTTTTCAAGATCTGCATGGAATTCTGATGCTGAAAACGTTGTTGCATTCCAAAGTTTGACATTTTTAGCTGAAGCTTTAAGATCTACAGCATTAGCAAGAGGTAGTCCTTCAGGTAACAAAAGAGGTTCTAAGGGAGGTACATCAAGTTCTGGTATTCCTTCAAGTAATTTCTCACGTACAGCATCTACACTCTTCAAGATACAATTGTCCAAGTCTGGATCTCTTCGACCACATACGTGCAAGTATGATGCTATTCAACAAAAATCATTTTATTTTAATTCGATATCTAAACTTGATAAACTTTATATATTTTAAGTATTTTCAAATTTCTTTTCATTATCACAAATAAAAATTCCATTCAGTTACTCACGAACTTCAGCCAAAACAAAAGATGTCAGAAAAATAATATTTATCAATAATCCCAAAGACTTGATCATCTTGAATAATAGAGCGTCTCAACAGTTGTACAAGAATATGACTGGGATTAATCAACAGAAGAGACTCATTTATACCTTCGTTAGATGCATAAAGACTACGTTAGCTGATTCACTCAGTAATTAATTCAGGGGCATGGTCAGAATGTATCCTTTACCACATTGTCTCCTTCCCTCCAAAGTACACAAGTTTTCCTTCTGTAATAACTGACTTACCGCAGAAAATTTTTCCAATTATTATCAGTAAGTACCAATATATTATACCTTTTTTTCTAAACTCACTCACACATATGCTGTTTGTGTATCTAAATTATTAATATTAGCTGTTTTTTTAAACTTTAAGTCTTTTGTATTGACTTTATCATTTTATGTTATATCGTATAATTGTGACTTTTGAGTTATAATTTGCAGTTATGAAATAAATGAAAAATCTTTGAAAAAAAGGCATAAAAATGGAATAGTCATTAAAAATTATATGAAATAACTCTTTCATTTATTGAAAAAAATTTTACTTAAAATAATGATTATAAATAATGACAATTAAAATAAACATTAAAAACTAAGAATACACTTGAACTCTACTAACAACAAATTCTACAATGACTTTACTTATTGATTATATAAGATCACATGTGATTTTTAATAAATCAATTAAATAAAATGCCACAGTACATTCTAAAGTCTTTGAATAGGTTAAATATTTTATTCATGATCAGGGAAAAGTTCATCATACGTGAAGTGTTTACATACTTTGTTAGCAAGTTCAAGAACTTTGTTTGATACTGATTTTTCAAGACTAGGAATAATTCCATCAATGATTTCTTGTTGACTGTTGTTCAGAACAGAATTAATAGCTTCTGAAAAAGTAGCATCCGGTCCTTCACGTGCGATGAAATTCGAATGATATGTCTCAATGGATAATTTGCAAGTCATTGAAGTAAAGAATAGCTGTTTTCCTTTTTTTGTGTTGATAAGACGATAGCGAAGAGTCGTTTTGACATTTACGTTTTCTAGGAAAATAAAAAGTCATTTTTAGTATCTAATATTTTCTCAAGTTCCAAGTAACTATAATAAAATAACTTTTTCCGTTCTTACCGGCATCAATTTCAATAGGTCCTTTGCCTGATACTGGAACTATAATCCTTGCTGTGACATCATAGTCACCATTTAATTTCAAATGTTTCAAAAAGAGATCTAAATCAATTGACTTAGATTCTAAATTGATGTGGAGTTGATTTATTTGAAACAGAGTTAAATTGTGGAGTTTGACATCCTTGGCATGAGCTTTAAGCTCTTTAGAGTCAGCTAATGGTAATCCTTCATCCAATTCTAAATAATCAAGGGATGGTACGTGAAGATCAGGAATTCCAGTACGAAGTACTCCACGTAGTGATTCAACGCTATTTTTGATGCACGTGTCTAACTCAGGATTCCTTCGTCCACACACTTTTATGTACGATGCTACATACAATTCAAAATTAATTTATAATAAATATAATCATCCTTAAGAAGAAAGATGCAACTGCATCTTTATCACACTATCTGATTTTTGAATAAAGCTGTAAAAAATACTCACGGACTTTAGCATAGCTAACAGTGTTGAAAATACAAAATAAACAAATTAGTAATAACTTCATAATGGATAATTATTTTATGGAATAAAATAAAAATTAAAAAGTTTCAGTCAGACAAAAGTGTGTGATTTCAATGAAGATCTAACCAAAAACTGACTACATTTGGGCAATGGGCCAAATATATACCTGCGGTTGAGTTGGCAATGACCACAGAATCGTCCGAGTTGAATTATTTATTAATGTAAGTTAATTTCAGGGCCATGGTTGAGTTAACTAGTAGTGTAACGTATGTAAAGTATCAAAGTCTCCATTCACTTTATTCATTTCTTCGTTTTTCATATATGTATTCATATTTGTATATGCGGATGTTTTTTCCGGTCTTCCTATCTCCTTATTTCGTGAGTCCAGCAGCAAAATTATAAAACCTTGTATTATTATTATATAATGTTTTTTTTTCTAAAAAATAGAATATAATAAAAGACTAGTTTTTTATGGCAGAAACAGGAATTGAAAAAATAAAAAAAAATAATTATAAATGTGGAAAAAATTTAAACGAAATGCTTATGGCCAAGAGATGATAATCAAATGTTCCCTTATTCGTAGAGGTCAGAACATCTGGTCAAGTATTTACTTGATTTCTTTCACTTATTATTACTTACGCTAATGACGCGTGATTGTGCAGCAGTGGCATATTTTGTTACGGATCGTAGGATTGGGGTTCTGCAGTTGCATTCTTACTTTCGTTGCTTAAGAGATTGTTAATGTGATTAAAAATTTAATATTTATTACTCTAATGACATTTTTTAAAATACGTTCACTAAAATTGTAAAAATAATTCATTCAATATTTTTCATAGGTTAGAATTCTTAGATTAATACAATGGAGTACAGACAGAGTATACTATAATGTATACAATAAGAAATGAAAATTTTCATCATCCACGAGGTATAGACAAGAATAGAGATAATGAGTGTAGTTGACTTACTACTCTCTTTTACTTTGGACATTAACCGAACGAAAGCGAGAGTCCGCAAAAGAGTTACTAAGGAAAAGAAAATATCTAACCGCCGGGTTGCCCTAACCATTAACCACACTTGTACATTCTCTATGTTATCTATGTTGCATTTAACGTGTTGTATTACCCCATTGCTGGTTGTGTCGGGGGCTACAACCAATGGCCGTCAAGTGGCACGAGGTAATCAACCTGGCCGAATGCAATAGTGCAATAAATTTCAGGTTTCAGCTGGGTAACTTTTGCGAATTCCATCTCATCACTGTTACCTTTGCGAATACGGCGACATTTTATTCCAATCGTGTTTGTCTAATAGCAACGGACGGATCATGATCGTTCTCCCTTATCGTGTGTGGTACGATACAATTTTTTTTTTTCCATATAACATTTTAAGTTATTCATAAATATCAATTTTTATTTAAAAAAAATAATACATTTATTTAAATTGATAATCAAATGACACATGGACACTCGACCTTAAAATAATCTCGATTGTCCTCGGTTAACTGCGACTGCTTATTAATATTCTAAAGGTGATGGGACTGTTGTGACAAGAATCCATTTATTTGTTGTATGGTCATAACGGTAAAATTCCATAAATTAATCATCGTTTATCAAAAATCTATTTTCCTTTGGGTTTTATTACTTGCAGTTGAATATAATATCATGATTTGTTCGTTCATAGCAACAAAGTACTCATTCATTCTTATTCATACATCAATTACATAGTTATTTGTCGTACTATTTTTTATTAACAATGTTATTAGCAACATTTTTTATATAAATAATTTAATAATATAGACTCTAATGTTGACACTGTTTCATTCTGTTTCATAGTGTAAATTAACTCAGTAATGTACACAATTAAATATTTCACAATATTTATCATCTTTATTACTCCTTCTATTAATTTTTTCAGCCTTCTAGCAACATTAGTAAATTCTGCATTAGCACTACTACGTAAGTACAGTGTGTTAATATTCATGGTATACCACTGAGGTAAAAAAGAATCCAAGAAAGAAGATCTTTCTTTAAAAGTATTTACTTCTCTTAGAGTAAAAAATGAATCTATTAATATTTAATCAAATGAATTTTGTGTGCAGCATCTTACATAAAACCGTGTAAAAAGTCAGACCCAAATATCAATCAATGTATCACAAATACTATTGAGGGGTTGCGGCATAGATTATCTACAGGGATACCTGAATTAGAAGCACCTGCTATTGAACCACTGGTGTTGGAACGCATACGGTTACTACGAGGACCAGAAGGTGCCAGATTAGATGTTAACCTTACTGACATTCAGGTGCACTTTATTTTTATCATTCATCATTAATCATTCTTTATAACTTTTTATTCAGTTAATTGAAAACTCTGCAATTAAAGATTATTCATCTACGTCAATTTAGTTTTAAAACCCAGAAAAAAATTTCTTAAATTATAATGACATTTATATGATACAAAAGTCAAATTTTATTATGTATTTACATAAGTAAATTAATTCCACTCAGAGGTCAATTAAAATTTATCACTAGATAAATAAATGAAAAAGAAAAGAACAATTTCATTCATGTTATCAAATATATTTGAATAAAAATTTAACAATTACATATAGGTGAGAGGTCCATCGTCTTTCAAAATTCGAGATCTCAAAGCCAATCCCGACGATGTCGTCTTCAAGTTTAAAGTCTATTTTGGACAATTAAATTTCCAGGGTAAATATCAAATGGATGCAAGACTTTTATTATTAAGACTTAGTGGAGCTGGTGATGTATCTGGAAATTTAAGTAAGTATCATATTTATTAGTCTAGAAAATAAGTTATTGACGTAATTGATGTAAACTTTTACTAAATTTTTCAATAATTATATCTATTTAAAAAATATTGACAACATTATTGCAGAGTAATAAGATAATGGCATGTATAAACATACATACATTAATATAAGAGTGTTGTAATGCAGTTACGTTAGATTTATTAAGTGCATTTTTTTGTTACAGCCGGTTATGAATCTGATGTAATCTTACAAGCAGAAAAAATCTTCAGAGGTAACGATATTTACCTGAACTTTGAGAAAATGAAACTAAGTATTAAAATTGGAAAGGCAACTGTCCACCTTAGTAATCTTTTTGGTGGTGATCCTATTCTTGGTAAGTACATTCATCAATAATTATTGCAAACACTTATTTCATTACTATGAGTCATATTATTATGGGTTATTAAATGGTTAATAATTATTTGTATGGGTTACCTGTTTTTTTCATATAAATAATACTTCTACTGGTCATTTCACAGACTAATAATTATTTCATTATTGTAACGTAGCTTCTTATGAAAACTTCATTAATGAAAAAAACTTTTCTACATTCTTGCTGATCTATTTTTTAATTTAATGTTGCATGATTGAACATTGGCGCCGAAGATTTTAGTTATAATCTGAAGGTCTGATTGTAGATTTTTTAAATAATTTAAATTTTATTGAAGAAAAAATTATGTAAAAGAAGGAATAATTTTTTTTTTTTTGGAGTAGATAATTAAGAATATTTTTATGACTTAATTATTTTATTTACTAACAACCATTATTTTTGTTATTAAAAATTATTTTTAGATTTAATTTAATTGATATTCATGAATACCAACTGAACTAAATTGATTTAATTATTACCTTTGTAATCAAGTTATTTTTTTGAATTATGTCCTTTATACATACAAAATCAGACTGTTCTGAAATCATATATAGATTTTTTGCTTAATATCAACTATTTTCTTCTTCATTATCTTAATTGATCATCATTATATATCAATGTAATGTCTTTAATGAAAACCTGATAAAATTGAATACAGTATTTTGTCTCAGTTTTAAAAAATTAAATATTTTAAAAAACAATCTTTTAAAGAAATGTCGATTCAACAGTGAACCTGCAAATCTGTTTACTCATACTTCTTGGAAATAGTTCAGAGTATATATATGAACATTTGCAGGTTACAAGGTTATATATTTATTTCCTTTTATTAACCTTATTTATTCATTTACTTTCAAGTTCATCAGGATTTGTCTCCTCATTTTAAGTTGAAACAAAACTTAAAAAAAAAAAACAATTTTTTATTTTTTTTTTTCTTTAAATTGTTTTTATTTTTTTACAAAAAAAATTAATTATGAATGATAATGTTTATCAACACTCTCAGTTATTTAAACTATGGCCACTTATATCAATTACATATGTTTTTACAAACATTAACAATAACAAATCATTACATAAAGAGACCGTACAATATAGACAAGTAATCACAAGAATATTACTTGTGTAATACAACGTAGAAACAGATGAAGTGAGAGAGAAGTAATTTGATGAGCCAATTCAATAAATATATCATCTTAATGTTTCACAAAAACCATATATTAATTGTCAATGTGTATATGTTACATACATGTGAATTGATTGAAAAAATAACGTAATTATACATAACACTACTGATAATTTACAATTCTATTTTACAGGACCTGCCAGCAATCAAATACTTAATGCAAATAGTGATTTGCTGTTGGACGAAGTCCGACCTGTTCTGGAGAGCGCTTTAGCAGATTTATTCACGGAAGTTGCTAATAAAGTTACGAGATCTTTTACATACAAAGAATTATTCCCGGATGATTAAAAAATATTTCAAGTTATTGAGAAATTAAAAATATTGGAGCTCTTTGATGTTGAAACGACTTAGGCATTAATGGTCATTAGTTACCACGAATATGATTAAATGTTGAATTTTATCATGGTAAAATTTCGTCTTTGGTAAGTGCTCCAAGAGCTCTTGCTGCTAATGCTTTGCCAATTGTAGCTGCTGTATCTTCTACGATGGGATTCACAATATCCAATCCTAGTCTTGGATTCGAGTTGAAAAAGGCAACTGCCAATTCCGCTGTCAATCAAAATAGACAAAAATAATATATCAACTGAATAATAATTGTAGATGATGTTTATTTATGTTTATAGATTTCTAAATAAATTTGAATAATATTTTCATAAAAATGACAATTTTAGAATCTGTAAATATAATTGACATCTTAATGTATTACGTAATGTATTAAATAGTTATTTTACCTGTAGCACGAGCTCCTTGAAATCGTGATGTCTTAAATTTGATATTCCCATCACCAACACGAATCTTAGTCACTAATTTATCAAGTTCGACACGTCGAATATTATTTTTATCGATAATTTCTTTTCCTTCTGCACTTACTCGAACTTGTGTATTTGCTAAATAAAAAAATAAACCGTGTTATCAAATATTCCCTTTTAGTATGATATCACTGTCTACATATACTAATATACTTACTGAAGTTACCCTTAAATGCTCCATTTTCATTGAAAGGTAGTAGCAAATAATTTCCTTTTATGTCGCAATTTCCCTTAATATGAATATAAGGGAAATGAAGTACCATAAATACCGCAAGTGCTTTAGGATTTGCTTTTAGCTCTTCTATGTTATAGTGACTAGCACCATATACTCTAATATTAGTGAAATTGGCTTTAATTTTAATGTCATTGAGATTTCGATCAATAACAAGCCCAGATAAATTTAATGGATCAAGTTGTGGTAATTTTAATAAAGGTATTCCTTTGGCTAGTTGTGGTGTTAATATTTTAAGTTGTTGAAGTACACATTGATTATAATCTTCCGTAGAACTTCCAGATGAACATGGTGTTATTTCTGGTGCTTTATAAATCAAAAATGATTCAAGTTAATTTTTTATGAACGATTATTATTTTATTTAAAATTATGATAAAAATTTTAATTTTCAAAAGAGACATTCCTTAAGTATTTTAATAAATACTTCAAATATTTAAATATTCATAACATATGTAGACCATTTTAATAACTCTTCTGTGAACTTGTTGAAATATTTTTTATAATGTTAATAGAATCGAAATTTTTTGTTACGTAAATAAAAATACATAGGATTAAACTGTAGATTTTTTAAAGTATATATCATGCGTAATGGTGTCGTTGATTATGTAAAATTGGCATGTATGCTAATTCGAGTTATCGCATAAAAAGTTTATATCATATTCATATGATTTTTCATTTCAATATTTATTACGCAAAAGTTCAGATCGATATGTATTTACATAGATACAATTGTGTTTAATCATAAGAAAAATTTATAATTGTTTGAACGTCTCTATAATTAGTTGATCATAATAAATTTCTTTCGACAATAGATTGTCACATTATTTGTATTTATAAGTATTAAAAAAATGTAAATGAAGTTAGTGATTTATTTTTGTTACATGTAAATAAAAAACTTGAAATGTATGAAACTTGATTAAAAATTTTCTCATATAAACTATTACAAAATGTTTTATTCAAACGAAGAGTGTATAACTCAGGACAAAATTAATAGTTATATTTTCGTGAATGTTGTAAAAATTTTTTGTACATGTTATTATTAATTTTTAATCGAATTTACTTCAAAGTTACTGTAAAATAATTGATTTATTATTAGTAAATAAAATAAATGGATTTTTTATGTAACCTAAGGGATTAAAAATTACTTACGCAATTCTGAAAAAACTGTTTTAGTCCAAGTGAATAATACAATAAAAGAAACTATTTTGAATGACATTTTAAATATTTAGTGGAGGAAAAAATTAGGAAGAAAATAAGATAATTCAGATGAAATATTGAAACGATGATTGACGTGTCGAACGAGAAAGATTTTAATTATCGAGAGTGTTATTGAAAATGCGTCGATGTCTACAATGAGCGACTATATATAAAGTAAGTGAACTTTCTCCAGTATGTTATCCCTTCCTTTTTTGCAATAGCAAATTTATTACGGTAGAATGCACGCTTTTAACGCAGTCAGGGCCGTATAAAGCTTTATCCTTTTTTAATCATCATTTCTTCCGTCAATTATAATACCCTATGATAAATTTTTTTTTCATGTTCAAGTGTGTCCTATTTTTTCGTATTCATCTTTTCCATCAATCATATAATATTTTATTTTTAGTTTTTCTTCAATAGGTCAACAAATGATTATTTTAATCTCTTTGGATCTACGACCTTCCAGAGCTCATGATGCAGATCGTTATGTAATGGTAGTCTTAGGATTCATTTGTAAACTTTCCTAAGCATACATTGAAATTAAAATAATACCAGTTTGAGAAATCATTTTATTAGTATATCAGTTGTCTATAAAATTAAACACACCATTGATAAAAAAAAAAAAAAAAATGAATTCAATTATTTCGGTAAGTCTTTATACATTTTAAAAATAATAGCATCATTAGTTGTCTCGTTAAGGACTTTTGTCGTTAGGTCATCGACCAACATCGCAGCCACTGCTTCTGCAGCCATTAAGCCTGAAATTGAAAGTTTGTTTTTAATCACAGAAAGACACATCTGAATAATTTTCGATGTCGTTTTTCACTATTAACATATTCTCGACACGCAAGTCAGCCCGAACATCATTGATCGACTACAGATTATAAATTTTTCATTTTAAAAGACGTTCAATTACAGCTTAAAATGTCATCAATTACAATATTTTTCTTTTTAATTTATACTACTTACCACAACCGGAAATAGACATACTGCAATATGTGTATTACGAATTACGTAAATAATAAATAACCTTTAATGATATAATATAGTTGAACGATAAACTAAATATTTTATTTGTTTTGAGGATATAATTACTAGTCGTTGTTTGCAACTTAATTATATTAAAACAAGTTATTATAATTATTGAACGTGGAATTAAAATTTTTAACGATTGAATATTAAAATAAAAATACTAAGATGCTTCGCGGATTGATTGTTAATCAAATATCTTAAGATGTCAATACTAGAATGTTATACAAAGGAGCTGACCAGTGACTTTCATTGAAAGAATTTCACTGGTCTCGATGTTGTATGTGCGACGACTTCTGCATCGACATATCAGTAAAACTTATATATATATATATATATATATATATATATATATACCTTGAGTTAAAATTTCTTTTACTGGTCCATTCTCGTTCATTCCCTGGAGATTGACATTCTTACTCTCGGCAACGAGTTTTGCCCTAGTTGCCCGTACCATCAATGAAGAATCTCCAATTTTTCTCAATTCAACGGTAAAGTAGCCAATTAATTCCGCTAATTATTTCGATTTAACGAAATAAAATAAATATAAATCCAATTAATATTTATCAAAGGTATTAAAAGAAATTGCCAATATAAATTCTTACTAAATTCTCCATTGAATTGACCATTGCCACGCAGAATTGTTTTTTCTACAGTTCCCATAAGATTGTAATCTGCTTTTACTTTCAATAAAGGAACACGAATCTTTGCCACTACATGAACAATGTCATCCTTATGGAAACGAAAAAAATATTTTTTCTTTATTAATTGAATAATAATTTTTTTTTAATTATAATAATCAATAAAATTGTACCTCATTATCACGTTCGACATGGGCACGTTTTGTTCTTTTTACATCTAAAATTTTTGAATTATTTTCATTACCATAATGGTACTTAAGTTCCATCCCTTCTTCAAAATACCCATGCTTCTCTTGAAACTCTCGTGCATACCTAATTAAATCATGAATCCTTTTACTTTCTAGTGCTGTACGCATTTGATCGTTTTTCTTTAGTAATAATTCTTCTTCAGTGAAGTTATGAATTATAAATCTTTTATGATTATCTAAATCCTGTTGAAAAATCAATAATTGTTATGAAAATATATTTTTATTTAAAAAATAAATGTAAAAATTAAAATAAATAAATCATACCCTTAAAACATCTTCAATACTATAAACAGTTTCGTTTCCTTTTTTTTCAACAGTCAGCTTGCCAAAATGAGGTTCTGCTTGGTATTGTTTTCTGGTATAAACAATATCTACAAATCCAGGTTGATTTTCCAGTCGTGATGACTTGTGATCATGATGTGAACATGATTCAGTACTACTCTCAGATGAATGTCTCATTGAATTTCCTCTATTATTATAACTTCGATAATTTTGATTATTTATAGAAACATCAATAGTTTCTTTTGGATTTTGTTGATTTTTAAATTGTCCATCATGAGATCTATCCTGATTATTAATATTCATCTGTTGATGAGCATACACCAAGTGTAGAGCACGATCTTCGTTCTCTTGATTATGAATATTTGGACGTGAAGTAGTAGAGTGGTAATTAGTGTGTTTAGTAGTTTCATATTGATGATTATGATAATTGTGTTGTTGGTGATGGTAGTCATGTGAATTAGAACGATCATTAGTTCGTTCATTATATTGTCTACTATTACCAAATTGATTTCGTATGTCATCATCTTCTCGATTACGATAACGTTCACTTCGATACTGTTGATATTGTTGATAACGAACTGGTTGTCTATTCTGATAATTATTTTTCTGCTCTTGATTTTGGCTAGAATGAGCTCTAAGTGATAATCCATCATCTTGATTTTTGCTACGACTATCATCTCCAAATTTTTCAATAGCTTCAACTCCTAACTTTTCTGAAGTCTCATCAGGTTTATTTGATTCTTGATCTGCTGTATGAAATCTGTATCTAATAGAATCAATAATGTTCTGATCTGTATAGGTAACATATCCAGCTTCTTTTTCACTAGAATTTGATTTAACACTTCCTCGTCCAATATGAATACTCTCTAATGTTGATGAATTAAGTCCAAAAATTTGAACGTTACTTAACATCAATCGATAGCTTGTATGGCCATGGGATTGGTCGACTTTCACTTGAGGGATACGTAATGGATCTAATGATCCAATATTTGATAAGTCACCATTAAGAAACTTGGACCAAAGCGTCTGAGACATTTCCAAGAGATTAGCATTGCTGAGACTTAATGTAATAAGGAAGAAACACAGAGTATACGACACCATTGTAAGGTTTTTATTTAATTATGATTAATTATAGTCTCTCCGGTATTCCAAGTGATAGTTGGCTGATATATAATTAAAAGAACTACTGCAAGAATGATGAGTACAGTTAATATGGATGAAATTAAAATACACATATACAAGTTCTAGTATAATCAATCATACTTTGATTTTTTTGAAATAAATAAAATTCGTGTTGTTGCGTTGATAATGAAGTTTATCACTGTACGATAATAATGGTCCATATGTAAGTTTTATAGAGATTTTATAGAGAAATGAACATATAGTAGGGTGTCAATCTGGGCCATGGACTATAATTAGCGTATGTTGTTGTCGTTTGAATCTCGATCATTTTTCCCCTCTTTTGTAGTAATATTTAACTTCTGAAGTAATAGAGGACAAGGTTTTCTGACAAACTCACATCTACAATCACATTGATAGATGATCATCAAATAAATCAATAATAAAATGTATCTATTCTTCAATTTTTGGCTATGTAACAAATGCAACAATTCATCCATTACTATTAAATTACATTAATTTTAATATAAAATCAATGCTAAAAATAAACATTTGGAAAAATGTATCGAACTTTAACCTTCAATTTAATAGTATGACATTAAATGGATTCATGAGTCAGAGTCCTCGAGCAAAAATCTAGGTAACTTGTATCTATTTTAAATCAACCTAAATGATTGCATGTTTAAATTCGTAATCATGCTATTCAAAAACAAGTAATAACTTTTCTTCATTTTTATCAATTTTTCAAGATAATGTCATTAATTTTATATACTATTCAAATATCAAATGGATTAGTTTTTTGACATTGATGCCACCTGTGCGTTTAATTTTATATCAAAATGGGAAAGGTAGAATATAATTACCAATAGTTGTATGACAATACATCATAGATTCTACTTTATCGATATTTTAACATAAATTCAAATATGTAATTTGGTTATTTGTATTCTCTTTTTGATTCATTGATTAAATATTTTTAATTAATCAATTAATTGATCAATGACATTTGTTGCTTTATTTTTAAAATTTTATTCA
This sequence comes from Chelonus formosanus, assembly GCA_028641665.1. Classification (NCBI taxonomy): domain Eukaryota; kingdom Metazoa; phylum Arthropoda; class Insecta; order Hymenoptera; family Braconidae; genus Chelonus; species Chelonus formosanus. Next base: position 5,535,104 of record CM054006.1, on the reverse strand, counting down.
AAAATGACATTTGATATCACCGTGATTGTAGCGCTATCTGGACAAGAATTACCAACTATTCATATCAGCATTATTGAGTACAGTGTTGTGTTCGTTCATGAATCTTTAGAAACTTCCATACATTCGTATTCAGGCTTTATTTTGGAGTAATTTATTATATAATTAATCTAATCAACCTTGAGCTCAATTAATTTTTTTTATATGTATAGATGATCACTTTAACAGTTGTTTTTATATTTTCAAAATAATAAATAATTGTTAGTATTTAATTATTTTTTAATGTGTTCGAGCCTTTGTAATCTTAATTGATCCATTAGTGATAATATCGTTTAAATACTCTAATAATTAAAGAATCATGATTATTTGTATAATGAAAAAATAGATATATTTGTGTATGAGTGATTGAATAATAAGCACCAATATATATATACAATAAGCAATAAAATGTCTGGATTATTCAAGATATTAATAAACAGTGCAGCATTATGGATATATCTGGAAGCAATTTGGTATTTTTTTATCAATATAGTGTATTATTTTTCAATTCCACGAATTATTTGGGGTTCCCTTACTATTGTTGTTTTAATGTGGTTTATTAAGAATCCACCTCCTAATCCAAAAATTGTTAATCAAGTACTGGGTGTGGACCCTTTTACTTTACAAAAGGATGAACTAACCAGTGAAAGTTTCAGTAATGGTGAATCATTTTGCATGAAAGTAATTGCCCACCGAGGTGGGGGATACGATTATCCAGAAAACAGCCTTTCAGCCTTCGACAATGTAAAGTCTTATCTAGTATCTTCTTACAGTTCTTTAATGTACAAGAAAAGTAGTCATTAGTTCAATAAATAATCATTTAATACTCAGTAAAATGATAATAGCTTTGTAAAGTTACACACATAATTTAATTAAAATTTTATTTTTTATTTACAAAATTATTTATTTACTCTATTTGTTTATAAATTATTGAATGTTATAATCTAAATAATAGTAGTAACTACTTTACGTTATTAATTTTTTTTTCGTTAATAAAATGGATAATTAAGTATGTTACTAACATATTGGTAGTAAAGGAATTTTTTTTATGATGAAAGTAATTGTCTACAATGTAAACTAAAAGTTGTTTTTATTATTTACAGAGTAAAAGAAGAGGTTGCAATACAGTGGAGTTTGATCTTTCACTTACAAAAGACAAAGTACCCATTGTTTTTCATGATTCAACAATTGATCGACTCACTGGAAAGAGTGGAGTTGTTAAAGATATGACATGGGATGAATTAAAACAATTAGACATCAGCTATAATCACCCTTTAAAGTAAGCATAACTAATTAGTATTCTATTTTTAAAATAGTAATACTTAATGAAAAAATTTATTCTCTTTTTATAAAGCTCTAATATTACTATTTTGTTTCTAGGGGAAAATTCGAAAAGACTGAAACAATTTTACAGTTTGATGAGGCAATTGATCAATGTTTAAATTTAAATCTTCATTTATTTATTGATATAAAAGATCCAAGTTTGGAAATAGCGAATATAATAATCGATGCTTACAAAAAAAATCCAAAACTATATGAAAAAGCTGTTGTCACTAGCTTTCATCCATTTATCGTATATTTAGTAAGGATTAATTTTAATATTTGTGTCCTTATTTCGATCATATTTTATAATTATCTGGTGAATTACAGATCAGAAGGCGAGAGCCAAAAATTATAGCAAGTTTATCGTACAAACCAAACTGTTTTTCAACTTTTTTATATGAAACATTTGATAATATGTATGGGCCAATTATATCAAAAATTCCATTTAAATACACATTAGTAAAATTGTTTGATGTTTTTTATGAGTGGGCTTTATCTCGATTTACATATTTTATACTTGGAATTTCAGTTATTTTGCTACACAAAGATAACATTAGCACGTGAGTATATATAATAATATTTTTATAAACAATAACTTCATGAAATTTGATTGCATAAATAAATTCATTGTTACAGGAAAGTAGTAGAGAAATGGCATTCTCGAGGAGTTCGAGTAATTGCTTGGAGTGTAAACTTGCCATCAGAAAAATTATATTTTTCAAAAATTTTAAAAATCACATATCTTACGGACACTTTATTGAGTGAAAAAATTACATAATTATTTTTGACAGCTATTTTCTTATATTTTTAATTCATAAGCTTGGAACAATTGCTAACAAAATGACACAATTTATTATTTCAGTATTAATAAGTACCTTTAGTATGTATGCATGAAAAATTAATTTTATACTCATAATTTTATATTATATCTAGTCCAAACCAATTTTAATATAAAAGAAATAGTAAATAAATGAACAAAATATTTATTCAATTATTTTTGTCAACTAAGTTTATTTCACATTTTTATATTAATTGCATGATTTATTTATATATTTTTTGAAGAAAATCAAATGTGTATAATTTATAAAAGATAAATTACAATAAAAATAGTTAAATGATTCATAAATTGTTTTATAAATGAATTATTCACGCGTTGGTGGATTACTTAAACTTATGCACTACCCACGAGGATACATTATATTAAGAAAATATGTAGTCTACAAATGATGAAAACCATAACTTGTGACGTGTGGATTAGTTCTGCTTAGTACATAGCAGTGTCTTCAGCAGTCTTTAGTGTCTTACCGTCTCTCAAGAGGTTACGTTCACTTAGTCGTAAATGTACAAAAGTATTTTGATGTTTGATATTTCACCCAATCCTATCAATACGACTTTCTTAAAAATATTAAAGCAATATCTTTTAAAGGTTATGTTTTAAATCTTGAAATATTTTTTGTATTTTTTGGTATCAAAACGTTATTTATTTATAATCAATGTTCTAAAACATTTTGTTAAGTGTTCGATTCAGTATAGCTATGTGTGATAAATAATTACCATTTGGACAATTCACGAATCATATGTAAAAACTGAAATTATGAGTATTTTTCATTTTTGGAGTAATTTTTTTTTGGAGTAAACATACATATGATCCATTTATGTATGCGTAATATAATTGCGAAGATTGAAGGCCAAAGGTAAAAATGATTCCATTGTAAGTTAGTACGTCTTAACAAATAAACACTTCTTATATGTATAAATATCTATATTTTTGTATATTGTATAATATTAGGGCGCGGTTCTTGCCTTTTTTTTTTTTGAATTTCACAAATTTTCAATTATTCTATTTTTAATTCAAGCATCTATTTTTACAGGTAGAAATATACAAGAGGAATAAGTTTATGTTTGATATCAATAAATCAATGGAACAGTGGAAATGCAATAATAAAATCCAAGTACTGAACGATTCAGAATCTTCATTACGAAATTCAAAATTAAATTCCTTGACATTAGAAAGGAAAAAAGAGAAAAAATGGACGTTTGGGGGATTACTTAAACGTATCTCGAAAAATGAAGCCACTGAAAATTCTATTATTAGAGAGGCTGGTGAAAATCATCAGCAACAAGCAGTCTCAGATGTCATTCAACGAGAAAAGAATGATTATCAAGACAAACTTTATACCAAAAACAAAAAAAATAATTATCACAATTCTATACCATATTATGATATTAATATTAATTTAAATAATAAAAGAAATGTTTTGAATAGTTTTCAAAAAAATAAAAAAAATCGCATCAAAGCTCGACTCAAAGCGAAGCGTGAAGAGTATTGTGGAAATAGCAGTTCTGATGAACAAACTGAATCGAGTAATAAAAAAAATAGTACATTGCTACGAGTCCAAAGTGAAGACAGTATTAATTTTAATAATTTTAAAAATGAAAATAATAAAAAAACAAGAGCAGCTAGAACTGAAAGGTATATGAAACGTCTGTATCGAGAAGATATAAACGAAGGTAATAATCATGATTCGATTAAAAGTAAAGAAACAACAGACATTCAATTATATAAAAATGAAAAAAAATATTTATCTGACGCTTTGTCACCAAGTTTATGGGCAAAAAATGATACTTTAAATCAACAATCGTGTGTAAAATTACCATCGCGTTATTGTCCATCATATTACAGTGATCAAAATCTTGAAAATATTTTTCCTGGAAAAGATACTGATGCTCCAGTTGATTTACATAACAATGAACTATTTTATAATGATAAATATACATGGCCACAAAATAGAAAAAATAAGATTACTTCAATTAAACAATATAAATTCTTTCAATTGGATGATACGGGCAATCATGGAACGAATAAAGATCAACCTCCTACTCCTCCACCAAGATCTTCAAAATCACGGATTTTATTTTCTCCAACAAGATTTTCTCTACAGCAGTCAGATATAGAAAATAACGAAGAACAAAATAATCGATATCTTCAATCGTTTATTAGCAGTAATAGTAGTAATTATTGTAATTCTCTTGATAGAATACCAAAAAGAAAGCACACAAATTCTTCTCGTAAAATTGAAAAATTAGAGATGGCACCAAAAGATCAGAATATTAAAAATAATCATTTAGTTGAAGAAGATCCAATTATTCCGAAGATTAAATCTCGATTACATTCAAATATCAGTGGTATAGAAAAAACATCTTTGGGTAATAAAAAATTAGAACATAGAAGACATTCAAAAAATTTAGAGGAAGCATTACTTGAATTAGAAACAATATACAACAGTTTACGTTTAAGTGACGAGAATTTACTTGATCGTGCTGAACAACGAAGTATGGAAGAATATAGAAACCGAGTAACAACAACAGCTATAGAAGGATCGATAAAAAGTTTATCGGATACGTCGTCGTCATATGAGTTGAGTTGCCGTCATGCGAATTTCGATCGGTGTCACGACTGCGACACGAGATTAAAAGATGACATGGCTTACAGGCGAATGCATCAAAATGATAGACCACCTTCAATAGATCCCAGCCAGAGTTCATTATCGAGAGTCAGTTATTTGACTGCATCACCTAATTTAGGCCATAGGAACGTGGATTATTTGATTGATAGACCAAAGAGCCGTCGAGGAACACCAGATTTAATTTATGATGATGTAGTTTTTCGCAATATAACTCACGCAAATAATACACTGAAAGTAGTGGATCCACAACCACCATTTGGAATTCCACTTGGACCAGTTACTGCTGCCTCTGAAAGTGATTATTTACATGTTGAACCATCACATGAACAAGAATCTCAGTCACGATCTTTATTTATTCCAAAATCGGAGCCAGATATTATAACTGATGACTTGGCATTTCGAAGTCTTCGTGCAGATAGAAAAAATATTTTTAAAGACAAAACAACTTGCACAAATTTTTTATCAACAAGTGAATTAACTACAACTCCTAAAAAGAAACGTGCCGTTAGATCATTATCTGCTGATTTATATGGAATTATTGAAAAAAATAGTGATAATCATACTTGGTATAAAAAATACGTTAAATTAAATAAACCTTCAAAATTTGTTAGAGATTCAAACAAATCAAATAATGACGACGATGAAGATGAACATACTAATACTTGGATCCATAAAAAGTTTTATGATATTGATATCAATGGAAATCGTCCGAAAAGTATGTGTCAAGGAAGAATTCAAGTTTGTATACCTCAAGAAGCAGTGGAACAAGAAGAGGAAGAACAAAAAGAACATAATAATTCAGAAGTAGATCAACTGGAAATTGAAAATAATAAACACGAAACAACATCATCTTCATATATTGAAAAAAATACTACAAATTATGAAAGTATTCCAGCGTTTAGTGATCAAGAACTCTCAGAATATCAGCAACTTTGTAGAGATCTCGAATGTTTAATCAAAAAGACATCAGAGAAAGTGAAATATATGGAAACAAAAAACAATAGTGATTCAAGAAAAAATTCTCTTTCTGAATTCATCGAGTGGGAAAAACTTTTGAGTCAAAACGACTCATGTTCGGAGGATAAAAGAGTCTATGAACCATCGAAATTAAGAACTACAGACAAAACAAATATAGAAGAGAATAATAGTAAAGCTTGTAAATTTTTACAATCAAACGGTGAAACATCGAATTCTCAGGAAATTTTTTTGCCAACCATAGAAGTAGAAAATGAACAACAAAATAATTATATTAATGAAGAACATTATAATAATGATAATAATAATCTAGATGATAATGATGAATCTTGTAATAATAATCAAGATTCTAATAGCAATAACAATAATGATGATAATTTATTGTTTATAAAAACAAATGTATTCGATCCGACTTTAAATACTTTTGATGAAATCAATCAAGATACTAACACTGTTAATAATTCAGACGAAATATCGTCTGATGAAAAAAAAAATTTCAATGATCTTGAACATATAAATAACAGCAAAACAAAAAGTGTATTTGTTAAATCGCATAGAGGTTCAACATCTCCACCACTAGAGGATCATAAAGACCTTAATAACATAATAAATTCTACAAAGAATAGTGAAGGTGAGAAAAATAGACACGAATGTCTTCCTATAATGTACAACGCATTAGCGAAATCAATGAATGTTTGCTTTATTACTAACTGCTTGTCAGTGTATTCTGTTGTCTTATGGCCTTTGTGTCTAACACTATTGCTAATAGCAATAATAGTTGCATTGTGAGTTGTAAGATAAGTACTATAAGATTGTTGGATTGATAATTTACATGCGAGTACAAATGAAACTATAAAATATAAATTGTTGATTGACGTGATATGCATTTTGTAATATAATTGAATTGTTATACTTATCTATTCATGTATATAATGTCGCAGGTCGAGAAACTACTCAATGATGCGTTGGTGCGTTGTTGAACAATGTACTTGTATCCCACAGGGTGTATTTCATAAAATATTTAAAATTAACAAATGGAACGTTGGAAAACTACACAGCTGTTAAGTTTAAACGAACAATAAAGTTGTAATAATTTTTTTGAATAAAATTATATTATTCTTACCTTCAGCTATTATTTTGTTATTGAAGCTTCATATCATTGATGAAAGGAAAAAATATTATATAACAAGTTAAAATAAATAAATAGTTTTTTTTTTTTTTTAATTTCAATATAGATATCGTTTGGTATAATTATAAATTTTCATCTCCATATCAATGATCTTATATGTATTCTCAGATTTCTATTATAAATTCTGTTTGAAATCAATAAACAGACATAATATACTTGATTTTGTTATAAGAGACAATAATTATTATGATAGATGTGGAGATCAAACTTTCTCAATAAGATTCAAATGGTAAGGTTGAAAGAAAATGAAAAAATAATAAAATAGTTATTAAAGCATCTTAAAGTTAACATTTCTAGTAATAATCTGTAAAAATAAACAGTTTAATTTTTAATAATAATAATAATTTGATGAAATTTATTTATCGCGATTCTTAAAAGTGAATCATTCACTTTACATTCTGTCCATAGTAAAATTTAAGCTGTCGAAAGAGACTAATTAAATGTACGATGGCCACAAATCGACGCGACGTCAATTTTAATTTCGCTCATGTTCCAAGTATTAATGTCACACAATTATCGATAGATGACAATATTTTAAAAGAGATTTTAGCATCATGCAAATCATCCATGTATACAATAATTTTGAATTTATTTATTTAAATACATATTATTTTTATAAACTGAATTTAACATAAAAAAATTTGCAAACGATCATGAAATAGTTTACACACAAAAATGAGGGTTTATTGATTTTTTTTTTTTTAATGTGGACTGTAAATCGTTTTACGGTTTAAAAACCCTCTATTTTTTGTTATTTTATATACAACAATATACTATTTAGATCTACATGTATGTACATTTACATATATAATAACAATCGATGTCAAAAATTATTTTTTTTTTGTTTTAAACAATATAAGTAATTTTTTGTAACTCTTACTCCAATAAGATTTAAACATTTTTCTTATATATTGACATCGATTGTATGTTTATATAGAGTTTATGATATTAATATCACATTGAGAAAAAAATTTATTTTCGTGCAGAAAATATATTTTATTCATAAAAATTGTCTTAAGTTTGATTATTATAGCATTAATATGAAAACTTATGCCAATAAAAAACAAATTAATTTTCAATTATCTATTTTTAAAATCATTCATAACTATACTAATATTTGCGACAATTATTTTTAACTACCATTATTAATTGCATTTGACAAAATATTCAGTTAAATTTTTAATATGAAATAAGGTAATTATAAATTTTAGAATAATTTAATCGTAGAATATTTTTGATAGATCATTAAAATAAAAATCATGTGATAAAAAAATATTTCTCATTGGTATACATTATTGGTTACGTACAAAAGTAAATTTTCTTTTCAATGTTGATAAACAAATAATAAAAACAAAAAAATGAAAGTCTAAAATAATATAAGAAATTTTGATAAATTTATCCCAGTCATTTTACATACAAATATCACTTGTCTATACCTTTCCGATCGAATTATATTTATTTTATAGTTGTTGTTTATTTATTTCTCTTTTATCATCTAAAATATTATTATTATTACATAATATTATTCTATATATGATTTAATTACAATAATATTCACGATTTTTATTTCTTATTTATATCTACATACAATTTTATTTGCAATTAAATTTTTTGATTCAATATTTTTAGTAATTATAATATTAATAATTAATCAGAGAATGATGATGTTATGTATAATGGAGATTCGATGAATCGTATATTTATTACGCTTATTAATATTGCCATAGTCATGGACAAATGAACGACAATAATTGTCATTTTCTTATTATTTTATTTATTTCATTTTTATTAACATTGACAAGATACTTCAATGAATGGTATAAAAAATTTACGTATTCATTATTCCAATTATAAACATATAGTATTTTTTTTGTTAATATTTTATTTATATTATATTATTAATATATTAAGATCTCCAGTATATTATTTATTATAATAATAAATAATTCTGTCAGTGGAATTAAAACCTTTCAATAATCACTATTTCTTATATGAATAATAAATCTATAGAATTATTCATAGTTTATATAAGTATACCGTATAATCCAGTTTATGGGAAGTAAAAGTGGATTTATGAAAAAATAATAAATTGTATGTAATAACATCTGCTATTTTGAGGTTGCGCTTGGAAGGACATTGTTTATTGTTTATTGTACGTTCATATACTGTTTGTTCGGTGTAAAAATATAAAACATTTCAATTACAGACTTTTTTTTGTATATATGTATGCTGTCGCTGTTTTGCGTTACTATATATGGATATTACGGTATTCTTCGATCACTTTTATTTTTTAAATTTAATTTTTTTTTTTTTTTATTTCATTATTATCATTATCATCATTACTATTGTTAATTTATATTATTTATTTTTCATTTATTTATATTTATTCATTATACTTTTCATCACGCTAATGCAGATTATTTCTTTCAATCAATTATAAATAAATCAAAATTTAAAAATATTCATACGTTAATTTTATTATTTTTCAATATGTGAAAATTTGATTTTATGAAAGATGACTTTTTCAAGTGGACGATTCGTAATTTGTTTTGTTGTATATTATATCAACTATTTTATCAACTGGTATCCATTAATTATTGTAAACACCTTTCATTCTAATCACTCAAAAATAAAACCATGTTTTTATTTAAAATGAATCCTGATAAATATTGTAAATTATAAATTAAACTTGTCATTTGTTGTAACAATAAAATGTTTTAAAACAATTTGTTCTTCAATATATTGTCTTGATATATGTATATACAAATTAGAATGCATATGCATATATATGTGTCGGTGTGTATTTGTATAAATAAACTGTATTTAAATCTTGTCTTAGATCAAGACACCGCTATATAGGTATAGGTAAATGCCAGACGAGAGTCTAGACGGTATCGAATTTGGATATCAAGGTCGTTTAGTTGATGATTCATCCATTTGAATTCTACAACGTGATTCTTGCCCATACGTCATACTAACATTCACTTACTAATGTAAAAATTTTTTACGTGCTCAATCTCTTATTTAAGTGTATTAATTTTTCTATCTTTCTTTTCTTTGAAAAAATAATAATAATCGTTTTAGATATAATAACCATAATTATTGCAATAATTATTTGATTATTTCGAGTGAAATATTTTTCGCGAAACAAATAATAAATCAACTATCATTGGACCAAATAAATAATGAAGATAAGTTCTTTATATAATTGAATGACTAAAAAATGGTATGTTTTTCTTCTGTATCTCTTCTTACACGATTTTCGGTCTTTTGCCAACTTGAATCAAGCTAAGACGTAATTCCCTCCCGTGAACGGACCAAAAGCATGGGACGCAAAAACGGTCAGACTCCGATTCGAAGGTCACCGGGCAACATTGGCGTAGATATCTCTGTACATGGGTCTCTTTTGTGATGCACACTAAAATCATTGGAATTTTCGCAAAAAAATCATACTTAATATGACGATTTGAAATTCGACAATACATGAATTGTCGAATACTACAATAGTAAATAAATATGTATACACCTATAGAGGATGATTTTAGTCAATAAATAAGTATATTAAAGTTGTCTGGAGCAAGATTGGAGCAGACACGATCAGCCGGCCGAGACAAGTCTGACAACAAACGACCCTCTATAACTGGACGAGGATGAGAGATACAGAAAGAAAAACAAAGTTCCAAGCAGGAAGTACCTGGCCACCTAAAAAGAAAAGCCCTCCGTCACCCGCCTTGAACCTGGAGTGGAGTAGTAGGCCAAGTGGAAGGAACTTCCGCGGAATCTTTTATTTCGTTCAAGCTTTGCGACCAAACTCTCTCTTTCTGTCTTTCTTTCTTTACTTCTCTCCTCTGTTGAGCGTTTTACGGGGTCAAATAAAATGTAAAAGAGAATCTGTTGCGGTTGCGACGTCGGTGTAACACGGGTTCGGAGGATTTTGCCTTAACCCTCTTCCTTACTCTCTCATTCTCTTTTATTTTATCCTTCTTTTAGTTTTTTATTCTTTTATTCAATCTTGCCTTTGAACCGCATGACGCTCCTGATCGTCGCGCCTTTTGGTTCTCAACTATTATATCTACTAAAATTACCATCACTTTCTCGTATCAATCTGTAAATGACATTATAAAAACATTTTTAACTTTGAATTATATTTTCTACATACTGTTGGGAAAAATTTCCAAGTCAATTGATCGTGATTTATTAATTGAAATATTTCAGTGTATTTTATGCCAACTAAAAGATAAGTCAGGTAAGAGATGTTTGAAATGAATGAGAAACCCTGATGAGGACCGAGACATGCTGGCTCAAGGCCACATGACGGACCCACTCCCCCGCCGACCGCGAGTCCGAATCAAGGGCGTTCTCCCTACCTACGTACTTCATCAACGAGTCCTGTCTCGATACCCCTACTTTCTGGGCCTGCTTCGGGACTTATGTTGCAAAAGATTGACTTTAAACTCTTTTCTCCACAGACAATGTCACGAATACGTTGCATTCTTTCACTAATACATTTTATACTGAAGTCAATCTATTTAATTTTTCATACTTTCTCCAAATTTTATTATTACTTGATATACAATGACAAATATATTTAATTATTTTTAATAATTAGTTTACTCTGCAAATGCATGTCAGCGTGAAAACCATATTCTGCGCCACTGTTTTTATATAAATAATTATTTTTTATCTGTCTTTTTTTTTAAATATTTTATATATCATCTCAATTTTTACTTTCAAGTAGTATTTATAGATATTGTTAAAAAATTATTTTCACATATTAAATATAATATTGGTGAAAGAATAAATAATCTGATCGTGTCTGCTTATTAGCATCTGTAACTACTTACAGTAGAAAAGGTACGAGTATATAAACAAAAATAAATACTCAGAATAGAAACGATTTGTATTAATGGTATTTAGTGTGATTCCCCGTGGGTTTAAGATGTTTTTAACCAGGTGTGTGTTATTCAGTCAGACTTGGCAAAATATATTGAGAAACCGAAAGTGCGATCACGCGAAAATCTAACGTCCCGCCGGTTTAACCGGTCTGACCGGATTCAGGACGCGAGTAAGCAGCAATTGCGAGACGACTGACTATAAGACGCCCAAATTCTCAATCTGAACTTCTTTTATTCGTTTGACATATCAACTTATCCCCCACTAAAAATAATCAAATCATTAACAACGTATAATACATAATAATAATAATAAAATTAAGTATAAAATAATAATAAAATAAAATAAAACAACACATAAATTAAAAAACCCGAAAAAATATTACGTCTTTTTTTTTTTATTGTTGTATATGTTTTTATTTCGTATAAAAAGAGTGAAAATAAGAAAAAAAAAAAACAGAACACGCTCGGTGTCAATGCAAGCTCTAATCACAACTGACATCCATGTATCGTTAATAATAGATAATTTAATATTGTAACTTGAGAAAGTATATAACGATATTCATTTTTTTTAATGATCTTTGGGAAAACTGTTTTTAAATTGCAGATTAAAGCTTGCTCACTCGAGACACTCGTCAGTCACAAAATAACATATTTATATAAAACGTAAATTAATATAAATCCTTCCTTTTATTCCACATCTCGTTCAATTATAGTATGTACTTAGTACTGAAAAAATCTTATTCCTTTGCACGACTTGTATCTGACATCACAAAAGCACCGAATTATTGCGTGACTCAATAAAATCTATAATCATAGGTTTAAATTACATAAAACATTTTTTTGCGTTTTTTAGTTTTTAAATTATAATTACTTAGTAGAATAGATAATATTTATGGCAAAATCACGCATTCATTCGTTACTTGAATTTCATTTAATAAATTATTAATTTCATCTCAATTGCATACTAACATAGCTACTTGGCACCGTGGTCACTTTAAATTCAACGACAGTGGAACGGTCACAAGATGCAATGTATTTTAACTGTCGTCCAATAATAGATAATTTATTGCACCTATGTATCGCGCAATATTTCAAATATCTAAATTTTTTTAATTAGTTTGTTTATAGATCGTTTTGAATTTTGCTTTAATTTTCTTTATTTTGTTTTATGACTTTATCAAACTTTGTCTTTGCTAATTTTTAATTAAAGCTCAATTTTGAAGCGTCCATGCGCATCGCCGAAAAAAAATATAATGCTATAAGTACAATTGAAAAACATTTCTCGTCTTTTAATGATATAAAATATGAAAAATAATTAACACAAATGATTTACATTCACAACAGTGTCAATTTTAAAAAAGAAAAAAATTTAAAAAAACTATTTGAAAATTTTTCTTTAAAATTAAAATAAAATTGTTGGGCGCATCATCCCATTGCTTAGTCAAAGGCTTTTAAGGCCTAGACTATGAGTCTTATAAAGAGAAAAAAATAATTTACATATTTGATATATGTATATAAACTTAACCTAATATATCTTGAGCATTTAATAGCTGAGGGGGATGTTACGCCCAATAGATATTCATTATTTCAAACAGATTATGTTTTTACTTCATTCATTCATTCATTAACTCTCTTAAACACACTTATTACCGCACTCATTCATTAATAATTTTAAAATGTATATATAGATATATATATATATTTTATATGTGTATGTATGTATATATGTATATATACACAATTTTTTTTACAGGTATAGGAACAAAAAACTAAAAACTATGTTTTTAAAGCACAATAGCTATAAACGAGAGCAACAGTTAATTTCGAGTTTGATATATATATAAAAAAATACAAAAGCACCTTCCGGAGCATCGAGAAGGCCTGATCATAGCCATAATAGATAAACATACCACATTAGCTTATTTGTTAAAAAAAAAAATGATTTAATTTTGTCACATCGCTCGAATATCACATGACGTAATTTTTCATTTTCTCTTTTTGTGACTGCGAGATTAAATTGTTGGTATACATAAAATAATATTTATACTATTAATAATAGCTAAAAGACATCTACAATTTTTAATACAAAATAATAATAATAATAATAATAATAATAATAATAATAATAATCAGCGTAATTTTCGATAATAATAAAGATGTAGCAATATAATAATAATAAAGGTAAAAACTCTAGTATAAAAATTAATTATTGCAAGATTTGCAAAATTGTTCTAAAACTTAACGTAATTAATAATAATTATAATTATAATTATAATAATGATAATAGTAATATTTATAATAATAATAAAAACATGAATAATGAGATAAAATTAAAATATCATTAAAAATATTAATAATAAAGTCCGCAGTAACAATCGATTACTTAAGATGAAAAAAAAAAAATTATAAAATTGTTCCTAAGTATTTTTTTTTTTACGATGTAGGCCACATTCTTCAAAAAATTTTTAAGTCTTCCAAACTGACTTATTGGCAAGAGTCACTAACAACGTTCTATGATGACATTCAAGTTATCACTGATATTTCTTTCGTTATTTTTCAATTTTTTAATTCCGAAACAACTGTAAAAATGCAGAAAGTTTAGTAAATAATAATAAGTACGTATTTGGTGTAAAATATTGTCATATTTAAGCAACTAATAACTTGGGTATCATTTTTAAACGCAAAAATTTCAAAAGAATACAGTTTATGCTCGTGACTCATTTTTTAAGAACAGAGAGCGTGCGTTAATGAAATGTACTGTAAAAGATTTTGTGCGTGAAATCTTGTTTTTTGTTTTGCTATGATAAAAAAAAAAAAAATAGTTCAAATATGTCACATAAATTATTCGGTTGATTATCAGTAAAGTTTTTTATGATCTTAATTGTTATATGACGCGTGATCTGAAGATAAAAATGACTTGACAGTTATATTGATGTGTACATTTTGTTATTTATATAATAAAGTATGAAAATTCATTATCAACGATCAATATGAAATCAATTCTTTAAAAATTATGTCAACAAATAAATGGCATATAATGGCAACATGTATAGTTTCTTAAATGGAAGGAGCTATTGTTTTCATTTTAACGGGTAATGGTTTAATCAAATATCTTTTATTTTGTAAAAAATTAAAAAAAAAAAAAAATTATATTTTATATTTAAATAATAATAGAAAAAAAGTTGACAACTGTAACCATACAGTAAGATTGAATGATTCAATGATTTAAGAACAGAAAAGTCTGTAATCATTTATTACACATAATTATATGGTTGACGATAAATTTAATTTATAATTCAACTTTTTTTATCAATTTATATATCATAATTTCATAGGGTCAAATTGTCCAAATGACTTATTTTAATTTCAAATAAAGAATAAAGTAATACTATACTTAAAAAAAAGTAAATAAAAAAAATAAAAATAATAAAAGATATATAAAAATAAAATAAAAATGATAAAACGATCACATCGTCAAAGTATTGCATTTTGACGGTTATCTAAATAACAAATTGATAGTTAATAATTTAATAATTGATTAACGTGACAATTTAATGACACGGTATTTTAGTACTTGTACAAGAGTACCAATAATGATTGCAATATTTTGTTTTAAATATAATATACCACTCTTAAAATATAATCAAATCGCTGCCACGAGCAGCAATTCCGAGGCACTACGAACAGACCACAGTTAATATGGTCATACAATTATCATCTCCAATCTCAATTCTAAATTATAGGACTATATAAAATACGTAAAACATAATTTCAATTAATATAACGTTACTTATTCTTGCTTATAAATTTAGAATAATTTTAATATAATAATAATAATAATAAAAATAATAATTATTATTATAATGTACAATGATAAGAGAGATCACACGTCTTAATATAGTAATTTAAAAGACTATTTCTAGTACATAAAAACTTTTTTTAAATTTAAAAAATTTTTAAGTATTGCCACGAAATGTACGAGTGATGATGATAATAATATAATCTGATGAACAAACAGCAAAATGGTTTTCGAGTTGAGCCACGCCGTTTTACTGTATCTATTTATATATGTAATATATATATATATGAATATATACAATTTCGTATATATGTAAATATATATATATTAAAACTTATACACAATTTAATCCCTACAACATCTCAGACTTCATTCCCTCTTCTTTCTCTTCTTTTTTTTGCTTACCTAATTATCAGCACCAATCTCATTTAAAACCAATCAAAATATCATATCACCCTATAGATATAGAATTATACCTGATGGATGTAAATATACATTCAAATATGTAATAGTATACAAAAGTCATACCTTTCTTCGTACATTGTATCACCCGTCAATCTGTTGTGACGTGTAATCTTCGTATTCCGTAGCATACAGTGTGGGTATCCGTCCGCCTATACGTTTGTTTGTTTATTTTTTTATGTTTTCCATATATCTACGTCTTTCACGTGCGTTTTTTTCTATCTCACACTCTCTACTTTTGTTCGCACATTCTTTCGCAACTGCTTTCATGACCACTCCCTTCACTTGCTTTCATCTCTTTCGCTTCTTGCATCCGTTTTCTCGCACTCGCGGCCATCTTCCATCTTCACCGACGCTCTCACGTTCTCGCTTTCGCTACCACTCTCTCATTCTCACCCCAATTTTTTCTTATTCTCCTCCACCTTTCACCATTAATTATTCACGTTTTACATATTTACAGACGTCCTTCTTGGCATCTTTCTTCTTTTGCAAGATTCACATACTCAACTTGACTTCTCAATTCTTTAAAACATAGGCAAGTTAAATATTGTATCACAATCGTTTCAGTCTGGTCGAAATCGAACATTTTCAACATTATTTTTTTTCCATAACTGTATTAACTATACATATAGAGCGGAAGTAACAGGAACCCAATTTTGGGTTTTAAAAAATTAATCCTGTTTTTAAAATTTTTTTTTTTTAAAAATGTTATTCATCCGTTTAAACTATACCGATGGTTGCAAGTGATGCGTTACTTGGTAACATTTCATCAAAAACACGCATTTGATATTCACAGCGCGGTTGCTATTATTAAAAAATTTCTTCTTAAAAACGTCTAACAATCCAAGAGGAAAAAATATATAATAGTTAATATTAAAGATAAAGTGAAAAAACAAACCAGAAAACTTATCAACGACGAAATGCTAGTAAATGCACGATAATTGTCACGGGTAATGTTGTTGTAGTGGCTGGCACAGATGCGACGATGTATTAGAAGCTCCAGTTCCAATGGTTGGTGTAAAACAACGCTGAAATTTCAGCGGAATTCCTGCTTGCTAATAAGCTGCAGGATGGACGGTTAGTCACTGCGGTGGTAGAGCCGACGGCGGCTTAAATTCTCCAGTTACGGCAACTCCGTTGGTTTGACCAGGGAATTGAGATGATGACACTGGTGGTTGATGATTAAACGCAGGTGCGTAACACTGAGGGAAATATAACTCGGGCTTAACAACCGTTGGCGTGAGCCCACGAGGTACTGGTACTGGACCAAGTGCTGTTGGTGTTCCAGGTGTTTTTGCATCACCAGTTGAATTTCTACGTACTTTACTTGCATGTGGATTCATATGGTTGTCGATATGTTTCTTCACTTCTGGTTCAGTAGCAAAACGTCTACGACAGTTCGGCATGGGACAACAAAACGGCCGATCACCTTGATGTGTACGTGTATGTTGATCTAAGATTGCTTTTTGTCTAAAATCTTTGCCACATTGCTGGCACTTGTATGGTTTTTCCCCTGTGTGAATACGCAAGTGTTGATTAAGTATAGTTCTTTGTCGAAAATTTCGACCACAATAAACACAACCGTAAGGTTTTTCATTGGTGTGAATACGCAAGTGTTGCGTCAAATGTGATTGTTGTCTAAATCTTTTACCACATTCTGGACAAGGATATGGTCTTGATTCTATGTGTATACAGCCGTGTTGTAAAAGTGTACTTTTCTGTTTAAATTCTTTCTGACATATCGGACATCTTACATAAAGAGGCATGCCTGCTGATCTTCCATGCTGTATTACATCTGGTAGACAACCTTTACCAGTATTTCCAGCACCATTAGCACCCTGTTGTTTTATGTACTGAAGAGCTCCAAAACTGCCAGGACCACCAGCTCCAAAGACAGCGTGATTATTGCCTTTCGGATCTTTGAAATAAGCCGGATACTGGATAGAATTGCCGTCTGGTGATGGACTGAACGCACCTGATTGAGTATCAGTATCGCCAAACGTCGAAGCAACCTCTTCTTTACCCTCTTCTGGAGGAAATGGTACGTCTTGTGGCCAAAGGGTTGGTGTCATACCATTTTTGAAGATCAAATGAGGACTCACATCTGAAATAAACAATAATCTATTTAAAATTAACAGAATAATAAATTTACCAATGTAGGATAATGTTTTTAATATTTTTTTTTTTTTTTTTCATTCGTGAAATTAGTTGCGAAGGTAAATATTTTTATCATTGAACGCAATTCAATTGGATAAGTATTTACAAGCAAAATGTATATGTATACATATAAATATATAAGAATAATTTTAAATGTAAAATGTATAGATTTGTGTGTATAAAAATCCTTAATATATATGTATACATATACAGTCAAATCAGCGCGTTTTTGGCCAGCAAAATCGATAATAATACTTGGGCAATGAAAAAACGTTCCTACCCATAACGATCGTCAGGAACCAAGTGCGAAAAAAGAAGTGAGAGATAAGCCGTTCCGCAATAAATACTACTACCCTCTTGTTCTTCGCGGAAACGGAAAACGTTCGACCTTGGGGCCGACCTCCGAGAAGGGAGACGACGATAGTGAAACAGAGGAATACGGGTCGAAAGGTAGTTGGCACATTATAGAGAGTGAAGGGATGATGCGTTCCCGGTGGTACTGCGAGTGAAATAGCAATGGTAATATGTAGCATAGTAATAGTAGTAATAGCGACCAGCAGCGATAGTAATAAGCGGTGGATGGGTCAGTGTGGTTGTGGCGGACGCCCTCTGGGAGTCTGGGGAGGCAGAGAGAAATGCTCGCCTTGGTGTGTGCGGACGTGCTGATTCAGGATCGCCTTCTGACGGAAGTGTTTTCCGCACTCCGGACATTGGTATGGCTTCTCACCCGAGTGGATGCGCAGATGCTGGTTGAGGATGGCGCGCTGCCGGAACGTGCGCTCGCAGTAAACGCAAGCGTATGGCTTCTCGTTCGCGTGAATTCGCAGGTGTTGCGTCAGATGCGACTGTTGCCTGAACCGCTTTCCGCACTCTGGACATCCGTACGGCCGACTGTCCGTATGGATCCTCTCGTGTTGAAGCAAAGTCGATTTTTGTTTAAAATCTTTTCCGCACGTTAAGCACTTGAACAATCTAAGATCACTGTTGGCACCCTTTGAGGACTTGCCATTCTGCTGGACAATGTCAGGTAAACCAGTTGCCATATTCGGTGCCCCGGGGCTCGCGTATTGATGTGCCTCTAGACTTGCACCACCATCACCTTGTCCCAAAGACGTCAGCATCACACCCGGTTGTTTCAGGTAGTGTAGCGCTGAAAATCCGCCTGGTGTAAGCATATGAGGAGGCACCGAAGGCGAAGGGTGCGGTCGAGTTTCCTTGAAATAATGTTGCGGATATTGCTGAAGTTCACCTGCACCCGGAAAACAGTCATTTCGCTCTACTTCATGAGGTGTTAACTGTTGTTGTGGTGAATGCTCTTGTTGTGCTTGTTGTGGTTGCTGTTGCGGTTGTTGTTGCTGCTGTTGTTGTTGTTGTTGCTGCTGCTGTTGTTGTTGTTGCTGCTGTTGTTGTTGCTGTTGCTGTTGTTGCTGCTGAACTTGTTGTTGAACTTGTTGCTGCTGCTGTTGTTGCTGTGCCGTTGATTGACCTGGTTGTATATCATCTTCAGGTGGTGTTAGTGCTTGAGGTTCAGGTGGTGCTGATGGATATGGCGACGGAACGGGAGATGCTAGTGAAGGCGGTGGTCCCGTTTCACCACCTTCAACTGGTGGACCGCAAGGCTGTTGTGGACTACCTGAGGATGATGATGTCTGTTGTTGTTGTTGCTGTTGTGCATATATTCCACCATCTTGGAGAGAACCCGGCCCCGGAGCCCATTGGCCCTGGGGTCTCTCCATGTTGTCCTTGTACAACACGTATGGCGCGCCAGTATCTGCAATTATTTTGAAGCAAAACACAAAAATTAAATTGACGATTATTACATAAATAATATGATGACAATGATGATGATGATGATGATTATTATTATTATTATTATTATTATTATTATTATTATTATTATTATTATTATATTAATAATAATATTGAATGATCATTAGTGAAAAACACTTGTATAAAAAATAAGTTAATGAAATAATAAATAAATAATTTAAATGAGTCAACAGAAAAAATATGATAAATAAATAGTAAAAAATTAAATAGTAAAACGGAAGAAGGAAAATGCAAAGCAGGACAGGATTGTTAAAATTTCAGTGTATAAAAAATTATTCATAAATCGCGGACGGACTTTGTAAAACACCAAACTCAAGTAGACTACACTACATGAATTCATAAAGACGAACAAAAAGACACATATACATGTATCCTTCTATTTCTTTACTTATAACGTTGTTGTCACTCATCAATCTTGTACAATAAATTAAAAAAAAAAAAAAAAAAATTTTGGAAAAATGGATAGTGAAAAAAAAATCAGTAAAATTGAGTAAGATATTCGTCTAAAGTTTAATGTTTAAGGCGAAGTCAAGTTTTTTCTTTCGTATACAAATGTTTATTAATAAAATATTTTTATTATTGCAAACGCGAAATTGACGTAGATAAGAAAGAGAAATGTAACCGGCGGGTATTCCCTCACGATACTTGAAGTAATGACGTTTGAACCGGTTCTTCATTAGTAAGTACCTGATATTCTACCAAATACATCGTGGCTGCTATTTCTAGGTATGTCTTCCATTTATCCCGATGAGTCGATGAACCACAGAGGATTATAATACATTGTTTCCTGCAATCACAACTCATCCACTATATTATAACACGAATGTCTTGTTTGCCGTATAAGTATCACATGTGGTAATATAAAATATAAAGGTAACCTTCTCGTGGCCTTTATGACCAACTGTACTCTAATCATAAGTACTTTCCGAGGCAGACGGACATAACACACAGTGTAGTTAAGCTACTCTCCAGACCGTAACACAACCGTTCCTTTCTCCAACCTCCCATTGACGCGTTTGAATGAAATGACAATCGATTGTTATTTTCATAGATCAATCTCAGTGGAAAAGGTATTTACAAGCTCAGCCTATTTAACTACTTTATTCGTGTATATAGACGAATTTATGCACAAAACATTGTACTAGCGACAAAGTTCAACGCACGTAATCTAACATCTTCTCTTTTTATCTACTGCTTTCATTCCTCTCTCCTTCTTTCTCTTTCTCTCTGTCTCTCATTTCTTGTATCTAAATATATAACTTAGAACGATGTATATTTTCGAATGCCACATGGCGAATTACTAAGAGCACTACTACTACAACGAAATACTGTGCCTCCGCACAAAGTTTTCTTTGTTGCACGAATGTACCACTCGTCTCATGTATAATCATTATTTAAACATGTACATAATGCGTTGTTTTTTTTTTTTTTTAATTTTAAGTATTATTTAATTAATTAACTAATAATATTAAATATTAATTTTTACAGTTTATTATTTTAATTACATAATTTCATATATTAATACATATAAATGTGTATATATGTATATCAAAAAAATTTATAGATGATGATTGCATGAATTTACATTGATTATAAATAAACACGCGTGTGATTTTGGTTGACCGATGACCCACTATCGTCACGAAAAAAAAAAAAAAAAGAAATTCTCAAGACATAGGTCCGACGATGGTAAGTAATCAGTTAAATAGTTGAGCTTATAAGAAAATCATTTAAATTTTCACAATTGTTCACTAACACTATCATGAAATATTATCACGTTAACATTTAATGATCATGATGGCATGTGCACGACCACGTGGTCCTCCCGTCGACGGTAAAAAAAGCGCGGTTGTCTATTGACGAAACGGATTGCTACAAATAAAATTTATTAAAGGCACGCGGCGTACATACATCGTTCCATCAGTGCGGCAATATAGGCGCCTTATCGTCGCTACGATCTACGAGAATCGGCGACGGTGGCGTTAGTGTAAGACATTATAAGGGAAATGGTAATGGCGGGACAGTTCGAAACAACGCGTAATCAAATGACAGACAAACTTAATCGAAAATAACAAGTAAATAAGAAGAAACAATATGGAAAAGGGAAAAATAAAAATTTTCAATTGACTAATGTATTGATGGCTGTAGGAAATAATGTTTAATTAGTAATTGAAAGAAGTGTTAATAATCAGTGATAATGTCAACAAAAAAGAAAAATAAAAAAATAGGAGTGCAAAAAAGACCGGATGTACCTGGTCACGAAAAATTGCATCACACCCACATATACACACGCATACACAGTCACACGCGACAATGAATACTATCTTGTGATATACTCACCGGAATTGTAATATTCCTTAAAATAACGTGTCGCCGCGCGCTGGACGATCGAGTAATAGAGGTTGACATACGACGTTGACTGATTCTGTGCAGAGAGCGCCATTTACACCGTGTTTGATTCGCAACTGGTATCACGAGTCGAAAAAAATGTCTGGACGACGTTGCGTGCGACGTCTCACGCACGCGGGGTTGGATGGCAAATTGGGAGGAAGAGGCGGGAGGGTAAAAGGAGTCAAAGCGGGAGAGAGACGACGGTAACACGACGCGACGTCGACGACGATCACGACGACGACCACGACGGTCTCTCTTTCTTAAGTTCACGCAACGCGTCGCCTCGGCATGCCGTTTCAAAACTCACGACTTATCTCCGCTCTTTTGGTACCCGTGCCGGTAGACAAACTCGGTAGACTCGGCTGGCCCCCTGAGTACTTGCCAAGACCGAGACGCTCGTCGCGGCGTTGCCGCACTTCCGTCGCCGGCATTCAGTTAGAGTGGGGATATTTCTGGACTGGATTGGGTTTGGTACGTTGGACATGGGATGGAAGCACCGCGCCGCTGCTGCCACCGCCAACGGCTACGCTGCCACGCGAGCGTGAGTGAGATGACGACTAAGAATTTAAGAGAGAAAGAAACAGTTAGAGACGACTGTAGGATGAGGCTATAGCAGGAGGAAAAGAGGAGATGTAGGAGAAAGAAAGACGATAGAGAGGAGGAGCAGCAGGAGTGAGAGGAGAAAAATGGGCGAATGGATAGGGAGACGAAAAGTGATATGAGAGGGCAAAAGAAGGAGAAGCAAGTCGAACGAGTTGTGTTCGTCGGACCAGAGCAAAGTGGAAGGGATCCACACACCAAGTGATTGTATATAGGTATAAATGTATAAGGGTAAGAGAGGGACAATAGGAGAGGAATATTCGAATAGGAGGGAGGGCATAGCGTCGCAGAAGGACCTGCAGCGGGGAACAGATGATGGTGTGGATGCTAGTGAGACACTTTACGGGGGATGAAGCGGTAGTCGAAGTGGTTTTAAGCGGGGAATACTGTGAGCTTACGACTCTGCGCGCTAGCAACATACGGTGGGGGATTTTGCGACGGTCGGGAGGGATTTCCCAGTCGCGATGTGCCCCCTCGATGCGCGCTGCGCTGATGCACCGCGACTCTACCCGATTCTACCTACGGAGTCACATGGTACGCTCGTGCCACGAGTACGAAGCCTCTCCCAAATCAATATCACTCGTTTAAAAAAAAGGAAGAGAACAGAAGAAGAAAAAAAATTGCTAGAAAGAACGTACCTGTAATTGTTGGAACCTACGACATGTCCAGAAAAATTTATAATCGATTTAATATGAATTAAAAAAATTATTTTTTACAGAATTATATTATTAATGTCATATCACATTAATTATTCATTTATTGTATTATTTTTTTTTAGCATTTTTATTTTTCTTTTTACTAATCTTCTTTTTATATCTACTTATATTTGATAGAATGTAAATTGTTGGTCCACGTATTTCCCGCCACTTTCTCAGACTAACTTCTATCCCCATCACTGTGTAGGATAAGAGAACGCACGCGGCTTACAGAGTAGCAGTCGTACTGAATATAATACACATGAACGAATCATTCTCATCATCACGCGTTCACATATAGTAGTATACGCACAAGCCGCCGGCTCTCGTCAACCAGGCCACCCCACATGCAATGCAAACTCTCTCTTTCTCTTTTTTTTACATAAATACATTAGCTATCTCACTTGTTTACACAAGTGATTTCATTTTTCTTCTCTCTCAACGAATTACTCTAAATGTGTGTGTGTGTGTGTGTGTATGTGTATAGACAAGTATACACGTTGCGTGAATGGTGCTGTTTGTTGCGACCTTGCGGCAAGGTGGAATATACTTTTTTCCATCACTCTAGTGCCCACAGATGCATCGAGATATTCTTCCATCTATGCAGACCACAGGCAAAATTCATTTTGAGACCTCTTTTATAAAATAAAAAATAAAGTAAAAAAAAAAAAAAACAAATATTACATACATTTTTTTCGAGATTTATATGAATTTTATCTAGTGCATTGATAACCTTTCTATCATATTTTATTTTTTTTTTATTAATCATATTTTTTTAATATTAAGATTTAAGAATATCAAAATGAATATAATGGATTCTAATTATCTCTTAATATGACCTAAATGATTTTAAAATAATACAATTGAGTATCAGGTTGGTGCAATTATAATGCTGTAACTATTGATAAAGCTAAAATGATATTCATTGTTTCGACATGTTTTTGGAAAATTAATATTATATAAAGAACAAATTATCAATGGGATATAAAAGATCTGCAGAAGATTTTCAAAGTTGCGAAACTATTTTTGGATCGATTGTACGGAGATAATTATGTGTTATATCATTTGGAAAAAGAAATTTACAGCAAGTTAACCACCAGATTGGCAGTAAAGATATAGGAGACAATATGTAACCTTGACGAGTTTATTGGTGAGTGAACTTGGAGTCGAGTGTCGCCTAGACCTCTCAAGTAGTCGAGAGTAAACCGAAGCAGGAGTAGAAGAGCCGGAGGGTAGGAGGAGTCGATGCGCGATGAGTCGCAACGACCACTGCCCTAAATTCAAAACTTGACTTCTCTCAATCGTCGACTGAATCTTCTTGACTTATTTCAAAGTCTCTTTCAATATACAATAGTATCCAGCACCATCGCGATTACATTTCTCTATCCTCATTCTTCCTATTATTCTCTCCTTTCTTTGCCAAGTTACTCTCACTCCCTCTCTCAAGGTCGACAGCCCAATGTAAACAAACATAAACAGTTTTATGCCTTTGAAAGTAGACTCATACAACAGAGAATTTTTTTGCCCAATATATAAGATATCGTACATCGAAGAGATGAGTTTAGAGCGCAGCTGCAAGTGCCGGGCACTGATAGGATGGACGCCTGCAACCGGGGTGTAATGGCCTAAACCTAAAATCGATACACTAGCGAAGAAAAACGTCGGCGGATGCCCCGGGAGATAAATGGCCGCTCATTGGAAACCCTTCTACCTCTTCCCCGTCGGATTCGAGCGCGAGACTCGCACCACGCCTCCCTCCCGCCAACCTATCCGGATCTGCCTGGACTAACGCTCTCACCCAAGTCCCGTCCGCGGCTTTACATTTTTTTTTTTTTTTTTTTTAATTTTTTTGCTCTCTTTTCTCTACCAGTCCTGCCTTTTTTCGTTCAATTCGTTGGTCCAGGCAAACGTTCAGAGTAACGACGAGAGACTCGTTTATAGATAAAACTCAAAGTGTCAGAGGGAGAGCGAGAAAGAGAGAAAGAGCTTGGAGTTTAAGAGTGTTCAGTTTAAGTTAGAGACTTTTAGTCGTTTTATACATGAGATGTACACGACGACTGATCTATATTTATCTCGACAAATGCAATATTTGGCTACGTACATTCGTCCCATCACCGAGTTGAGCGACTCTCAGCTAAACCCCCATGAACGAAGGAAAGAGGTTGTTCTAAAGCAGGACAGTTGATGCCATGCAAAGACTACGTGTATATGTATATATACTACTCTTAGTAAGCGCATTACAGGCGTGGTTCCTTGCCCTCTGTCGCGACGTATTTATATCTAACGAGCAGCAACGCGAACGAATGTGCATCGCACGGACTCGTTTGCCGGATCGACTGGACCGCGAAGTCAGAAGAAAAGGATAGGAAGATAGGAGAGCAAAAGAGTAACAAAGATAAAAAGTTAAAAGGAAAGAGTAAGAGATGTTCCCGCTTTGCTTGTGAGTCTCGCGATCTTCACCAGCATGCCGGACGCACCCTCGTGTGCTCTCGCTTCGCTCCGTTGAGCGTCTCCTTTTGCACTTTTTTACTTCACGTTTCCTCTTTGCCGCCGATAATTCATGAGCAATGACGCGCGATTCTTGGACTTTCTTTCATCCAAACTATCGCCATTATTTAACCATCATCTATCACAAAAAAAGAATTACTTTATTACAACAATCACTTTTTCATTAACTTTATTTTTATTTATCGCTTTATTTACTCGATAAAACTTTGACCCAATTTTCAATTATCATCGCTTGAATAAATAGAAAAATTACCATTGATATGTTGAATAAATAATGCTAACAATATTGTATGGATGCGTTAAATTGTTGAACGTATAACATTTATCATCAATTTCTGCCACGAGATTGATTTAATTAAAATAGTTTGGCAAAATACCCCTGTTAAATGATACGATATTTTTGATCACACTTTCCCTTTTTTACTATCAGCGATCCAATGAATTAAGGGTGTAAATGACGGTGGCACACGTTGTGCTCTTTCGTGTGCTTTTCAATGTATTGCCAAATATCAAAAATGACACTTGTTGCGCCGTGTTAAAGTGGACCGAGTGATGATGGTGAACCAAGTGGTTCATGAAAATTGAATTTTCAACTGAATTCATGAGCTTTATATACACATACGTGTGTGTATATCAATTTTATATAACCCTTGCATATCTACCGAATATCGCGATGACGATGATAAATTGAGTGGAATAAAATCGTGAAGCTTTAAAAAGAATGAAGTAAGAAAGAACAAAAAAAAAAAAAAAAAAATGAGGGATAAAAAAAAATGAAAAATAAAGAAAAAAAAAGATAAAGAAAAATAAAAAAATAAAATAAAATGAGAAATAGGTATAGACGGAAGGAAAAAAAAGTCGAGTAATTCGGTCGATGCGCGGCGTTTTCGCGCGGGCTAAGTTCGTCGCCCTACGATTCATCCCACTCCGTCAGCGGGGAATGTACCCCGCTTTCCTCTGGCCACGAGGGAGCACTCACCCCCGCCTCCGTCGCTACCGTCGTCGTCGCAGCCGTCGCAACCGCCGTCTATGTTCTCCCTCTTTTCTCTTTTCTCTCTTCCTCGTTCATTCGGTCTCTCTACTTCGTCGTATTCTTGGCGTTTTGCGCGATGCAAGGTCAACAAACTTTATTCCGATAAAAAAAAATTGAATAAAAATAAATATAACAGGAATAGAATAAAAAAAAAAAAAAGTTAAATAAAAGAAATGAAAACTTAGGATTGTGTTTGGAATTGTAACAGTGGTAAAGAAAAGAAAAGATTACATTTTAAAGGGGCACGATTACTCATTTATCTATTTTTTTCATGCTTTAGAACAAACATCATCAGTTGTAAATTTGAAAGACAAATTTACAAGTATGAAAAATACTCATAATTATTATTAAATTTCAATTAAATTATTTTAATGTTCTAATAATTGACAAGTATTGGTAAGATATTTTTGCATTTAAATTAAAACTTTCTTAAACGTATATTTATACTGCTACTAGTGTATGTAAAAGAAACGTTGACATGTGCACTTTGAAGACTTTTGTGGGTCATTCTAAGTCTCAAGAATGGGTAGGCTAAAATTAATATAAGAGCTACGTCTGTTCTGATGTTAAAAGTAAATGTTCACGAATTTAGTTGGTCAAAGGTTCTTCCCTTTTTTTCAACTTGTTTATATGTTAAAACTATCAGAGTATTTGTGTATAAATGATATATTAACCACTATCAGTCTAACTAATTTCCTTTTTTTTTCCCCTTCTTGTATGGTATAAAGTCGTTACTCCGATGTTTAATAATTATATTGAATGACTACGTATACATACATGTGTATTCGTACATGTGACATCTCGTCAACATATTTTTTCATTTTTTCAATAACTACACTTGAATTCTAAATTTTCTCTCAACGATGACGTATATCTTGAATCATTATCTCTTTCCTTTTTTCCTTATTCTACCACTTATAACGTCGTTCACAGGAGAAAAGAAAAAATGGTTAAGCACTGATCGGTAGCAGAAAAGATTAAAGCTGTATAGTTGCACGCAATATATTTAGTTGAATGTTATTAGAGTAGTAACGACTGCATTTGACGCCTTTAATCGTGGTTGAAAGAACGCAACTCGTTTGTCTGGACGGCCTTGACCACGGACACTGAAGAAAGAAGATGTGAATAATAGTGAAGAAAAAAATGTATGTTAATGTTGTCATTTTTTAAATTGAAATTATTAAATTTATCCTATAAATGTTATTTGCTAAATCAGTCATACATTAAGTATTTTAAAAATTTAGAAGCATCATTTTGAATGGCATTCAATCACGATGATATTTAAATTTGACTGACACAATAAAATAGAGTTAAGTTGATGAAAATAATAGTCAGAATATTTGCAGCTACTGATAGATGTAAATATAATTGTGGAATAGTATGTATGGTATTATTTTACCTGTAGCTGTTGCAAATGCAGAAAACTCAAGAGCGGAAATGAATGTTAGTAATTATGGAAAGCGTTGATTTGTTCACGTGTCTTGGTAATGACGTCAAAATAACTACTTGTAAGCCTGATATTTGTAGGTGTGATTTTCTTCCAACTGGTTTACAGGACGTCTGTTCAAAGCCATGTTCTTATGAGAAGCGTTACGCGATCCAGGAACTCAATCGTCTTGATGTTCACGCCCTCTTCCGATCATTTGATTTTTATGTGCAAGTACAAAGTCATTAATCGCATAGGATCGCAAGTTGAGCTTATATACTATATATACTTGTAGCCAAGTGTTTGTGCGGCCATGCGTGAGCTCTAGGGCGCGAAAAAAATGGACTTATGATTTTTGAAGAGAATAAAAACCGGTTCGTTCAACATATCACCGAGTCAACTAAAGGGATCCCTGCTGCTGCTGATGCTATTGCTGCTGAAACTCCTCCCGAGTAAGTTAACGGAAGCCGCAAAAGCAGTCAGGATTTTTACATTTTTTTTTTATTAGTTACTTTGGTTTTTTATCCATGCAAAGTTGATCATCCAAGCGCCGTTGCTGCATCAACCACATCTCGATGGATAAAATCCGATAAAAATGACAAAGCCGTTAGGTTAGGCGCGCCGCGCGAAACTCAGAAGCCTCTTTTATATTATAATATTCCCTTCTCTTTCTATCTTGTTTTTTCGTCTCACACTGATGATATTCAGTGCAAGAAATGGCTCCAGGTGCGTTCCTGATATAACTCTATCAATAGAACGATCAAATGATCGAGTTGAACATTTCGAGATTTACCATCAAGTATCTTGTTAGTCGTCTTTGCTTTTTTTCTCTCATTTATACATCCTCATTCATTTTATTCTTGGATCCTCTATTAATTGCTGATTGACTGAAATTAATTGTTTATTAATATATACATACATATAGACTCTGTGAAAGCGTGCGTATGATTGTGGAAAGTTGGATAAACGATATCTTACACATCTTATGTCGTTATGATAAGTAGCAATCTAGCCTCAACAGCTTATGAACTAAATCTCTCGAGAAAGGCAAGAGCAACATTTCCTAACACTTGTTATAATTTAAAGCATACAAGGAAGTCAACTATTTTCAATATTAATAGCATACTTTTCATTGGATTGAGAATTAATGAATCCTATGAAGATTCTATCAAGTGCACCTGATTCAAGAACGGTTACACGAGAATGCGGTACATATAATATAATTATGCTTTAAACCTAGTCTCACTACATTTTTCAAGTATTCATCCATTATACGTACACTTGTAATAATTTATCAAATAAATAGTTTTAAAATGGTCAAGATCCTCAAAAACTTTAACCAAGTGTATGCAAGAAAAGATATTCTTAGGAAAGTCATCATAGGGTGAGATGCAACAACTGTCTCCATTCGTCATGTACACGTCGACCTGCACCACAACTAAACTTATAGCGTCATGCGTGACAAGAAATTCACAAAAAAAACCACATACATTATTGCTATGTGAGTTCATTTTAGCTTCTTTTTGTTGATTTATTCACACCACAGAGAAATTAAATAAAATCATTTCATTAAATTATTTTTAATTAACGTCATTTATTTTGACAAAATGATTATTTAGTTAATTTCAAGTTTTGACAAATACAATGTATTCATTTAATCTTAATCAAATAATTCGAAATGAAAAAAAAATATTTATTAACTTTAAAAAAGTAACAATAATATTTTAGTGCATTGTAACTTTTAGTTTCAACAGTTTGTCTATCTTCTGGGTGATGTCCATCTATTGTTCTAGTCACCCTATTGCCTAAAAAGTCAATATTATTCCATCAATTGTTCAATTTTATTTTTTTAGTCACTTTTTAAAATTAACTTCAAAATTATTGCCATTTTTTCAACAGTAATATTTACTTTTAGTTAATTTGTCATTAGATACATTATAAAATTTTCTTTTACACACAGATACTATTTAATTTATAAGTAATAAGATGAGTATGAGTGAGACATTTAAAACCGTACCTAACGATGTGCTCATTTATTATAAAAAGATAAACCATGATAAAAAATTGAAAAAAAACATACTTAAAGATACAAAAAAAAATAAAAAATTCATTAAATTTTTAAAACTTAATTATTTTTGTACAAAAAAAATATAACTACTCCATTTTATGCAATATTCATTTCATGATATTTATTTTTTATCAAGATTTTATATATATACATGATTTATAATATAACGAGAAAATTTTTAAAAAAATGTCAAAGCGATAGATTTAATTTATCTTATTTAACAGATACTAAGATGATATTAATAATTATGCCAATTTGCAAATACATTAGCATACTAAATTAAATTATGCTAAAAAGATATAACGATTTATTTTCATCATTTATTTATTTTTTATAATGAATAGAAAAAAAAGATGACCTACAAAAAAAAAAAAAAAATGAAATAAAGCAACAAGAGGTAGATTTTAATAAAGAGTATGCTAATGTCAATCAATTAAATAAAATAAACATCAAGTGTGAGTACAAATATCTAAACATTCTCACAAAAGGAAATGGAAATAAAATATATCATATTTAAATGATAAGAATAAAAATGCACCGGTGTAGGTCTAATTCGTCTTCAATAAATCGAAGGTGGAGTTCAACAGACGACATTACGACGCCTGTTGATCTAAAGAAATAAGTGGTGTAGTCACTCGTAAACTGTCAATTTTTTTTATTTCATGTTCTTTACTATTTTTCCTTTTTAGTTACTTTTTATTACACTCTCCGTACCTTGAAGAGGAACTTGAGAGATGGTACTTGAAGTCTAAAGGAGATCGTAATATCTTTCTCTTTGTCTGAATACTTGTGAGCGGATCATTTTACTGATATATATATATATATATATATATATATATACTATTGATGTGTATATCACGATAAACTCGTAACTGCCATTGAATTACTTAAATAGTATTGCAAGTTGAATAAGCACATTCTCTGTATATTATTTTCAATGATTACTGTTGTGATAAAATATTTTAAATTACTATTATGTTAAAAAAAAAAATTCCTACAATTATTGACAAAATAGGATACTTCAATCTAGATACCATGAATGTTTTTACTGTAAATCTAACAACTGCTTAGATGACCTAACAAGTGTTGTACTACATGATATTAATTTGATTCTACTTTACAACAGCATTGAATATTCCTAAACTCTGTACTGATATTATTAATAATCATACTTTGGTATATTTTTGGAGTAAAAATTTATTTAAAAATATCAACATCATATGATTTACACATATTTATAATTTACTTATATAGATAAATAGTTAAAAAAAATAAATAAATAAATAAAAAATAAATGAAAGAAAACTCATTAGAAGTCGGGTAAAGTTGCAGTAAAATAGAAGGAGCACATAGTCCAGTGCATTCGATTAGCACGTGATTTTACCGAAGTGAAAAAACGGGAGGCGAATCCGGAGAGCGGAAAGAGAAAGAGGGAGAGAAAGAGGAGCCTTGCCTCGGGTAGGTATTAGCATCGGGCGGGCGCAGCTGCCTGGGTACTCGCGATCGCGAATAGAAAAATCTATGCAGGTGTGGTAGCTTCGAAGGCGGAAGAGGGAAAGAGGGAGAATTGCTCGGTGCACGGGAGAGAAACTAGAGAGGGGCAGCACAAGTTGCGTAAAAAAGACGAGCGTCGGGGGGTGAGGGAGAAAGAGAGTCTAGTGGCAGTGAACGAAGGGGAGGAGACGAGGAAGGGCGTCGGCCGGCCTCGCCAAGCGCCACTCGGTCAAGCTCACTGCCATCATCCATCGCTTAGTGATGTTGACTTCTCTTTTTCCCTCTAACTCTTTCCTCTCTCACTCTTTCTCTCTTTATAGGAATATCCTATAGGCCGCACCTCACTGCCTAGCTTATAATACCAACGGAATAACAGCAGCTCATATGCCTGCAAATAATTTGCTCCGAATTGCTATTTCGCTATTTCTCATTCTCCGCTTGATTCATTACAAATTTTTTCATTTTTCCTTTTTTTACAGCTCCCTTTTTTTTATGAGAAAATCACAGCTAATCATTCGCGCACAAAATCGTGCTACTTTCTCGTTCTCCTTCAGAATTCATTATCTACTACTATATTCCATTTTTTTCCCTTCATCTTATTGTATCTATTTAACTAATAAGAAGATTTACATTTAAATATATTTATATTCAAATAAATGCAATCGTACAAATAATTGACAAGTAATTATCTGCAGTGTAGCGTAAATGTACCGTTTGTGGTCACAGCCGAATAAACTTTGGTATTTAGAATTCAATCAAATTTTTATCTTTAATTCTATTTAAATATTTTCATCAATTTTTATCCTTTTTGTTTTCATCCATTTATATCATTATTTCACTCTATATGTGATTTTTAATACAAGTTTTATTTGAAAATCAATTTTTTTTTTTACATATTTTTAATTGGATCCTTTTTAAAGAACTTTTACAAAATATATTCAAATAAAATTTTTCATCAATTTGATAAATGCTACATACATTAATGAATGATTTAAAATAAATTAAAATTCAATTATCTTATAATGAATCGTTGTTAATTTGATTAAGCTAAATGTTTAATTGTACATATAGAAGTAAAATCTGACGATTTAGATAAAAGCACTCGTCATCAGGCTAAAATAGAAAATGAAACAAATGATAACACGATGGCATTAAGCCAAACTATTTTTATTCGCGTTGAGTTCTAATTATCCGATAGTGTGTCTTTGTTGCGGTTTATTCTCCTGAAGAAGCGGAAATAAGTGCATACCATGATCGGATGATTTGGCGCGCTTTTGCTCCAAGTAGTAGAATACTGAATCAAATAGGGGTATTTTACTAAAGCACTAGGGTCGACATAAAATTAGCAAACAAATAGCTTAATTCACACGTTCTCTTTGGATATGTAAATTTAATAACGGCAATTTAGTGCGGGTGCTTTTAGTGGTGATGATGTTGGCAGAGCCATCTACGCGTTCAATGGATGCAATGCATCGAGTAAAACACGCGTGTGTAACATTATTATCCATACGCAAGTATATCGTGTACACCTGTTGCCCCAAATCACAGTTGTTCAACTTCCTCGTTCTTTCTTTTTTGTTTCTTTCTCTCTCTAATGCATTTTTTAAATACTTTAAAACGCCATTTACAATAATCGTTTTATTGGCTATTATTAAATGTAATTTTAATCTATTTTATTTTCATAAGATTTGAAACAATACATGAAGTTAAGGATTGAATAGAGTGTGTGTATATCTAGCATAGTATTATATACGAAACAGAGTTTGCCTTTACGACTACGGGACGCGGGGATAGAGAGCTGTTAGTATCGAAAGTTTTGCAGTTTCGCGCGGGTAAACGCGTCATCCAAGGGACGGGTCAGGTAGTGAATCAGTACTAAAATGAATGAAGCGCAACAGGTCGACGCAATAGTTGCATGGAGTCAGCTTATGGCACATGGTTTGAGAGGGGGTTAAAAAGAGAAAGGGAGTGAGTGAGAAAAGTGATACAAGACTTTGAGAGAGTGAGCAAAGGGAAGAGAGTTTTGGGTCATAGCTTGGCAAACAGAATAGGTAAAACAAGAGGCGTAAACCAATTTCAAAGTTATACATACTAGCTATCGTGCTGTTAGCCTTCGCATAGAGAAGCTATATATGTATATACTATGTCCCGTGTGAATTCTCAAGCCGTTTAGTATGTGATGTAGATACTACTTTTGGTTAACCTCTCATTTCCGTGTCATACAACACTTTTTAGTAATACTTATTACATTTTAACCGCTTTCTTATCATATAATATCAATATATTGATTTATAAAATAATTAAAAAAACATTTAATTACCTGGTTATTATAATTGTCTTGCATTGGGACTCCTCGTTACGTCTGATTAGTTACAATAAACTACACATTTTGTCCGCTCGCAGCTTCAGCCATACTGCTTTTTTATTTTCTCACTCGATGGTCAATCTCACGAATATCACGAGATGGCTCTAGCAATCTTGATTCTTTTGATCCATTCGCTGGTTGTTCATCCATCTGTACAGCAAATAGTATGATTTTAATTATCTAAATAAAAAATCATTCCCTTTTTTCTAATAATACAGTAGTACAAGTCAACGGAATTAGTAGTAACGGACGATAAGATCAGACATCGATAATGTCAAGTGGTTTCATAAAATCCATATTAAAGTATTTATATAGAACATTAGTAGGCTAAGGAAATGAGTGGATAATTGTTAGCATAAAAAGAGAGAAAGAGGATGAGCACTGAACAGCAGTACCACAACCATCGAGAAGTAAACGAGGAGTAAAGTTTAGATGATTCTCGCGTGTTTTTCTCTTACTTGCTGTTGACTCTCACAGCATTCGCAGGAGCATGAAAGAGGGGAAAAAATGATGGTGAATTGGTTGGGAGTTGGCGAAAGGGGTGATGGAGGAAACACGACAAACGAGGGGAGTCACGAATAGAAGGTGCATGGATGAAACGCAACTTGGTTGCTTGGTGAAAGATAGTAGTGGGGGAGGAGGGGATGTTACCTAGTCTCATGAGGGGACAAGAGAATTCCTATGCACCTCTTTCACCCTCTTCTTTCCCCTGTATTCGTTCGTTTTGCCCCAGAGTCGTTTCGATGCTTGTCGTTTCGTGGGCCTTCGAATCGACAGAGAGAAAGAGAAAGAAAAAGAGGGAGGTCACTGAGGTTGGAAGAGGTAAAAGAAAATAGAAAGAAAAATCCAGTAGCCAATGGGAGGTGAAGTCGATGAGGAGCGGGAAGATCCGACAACGCTGCACCCGAGTTTTTGTTTACCGCCCGCTCGAGAGCAAGAGAGGAGAGTACAAGAGAACAGATCGGAGAAAAGTCAACGTGTATCTGTTCTTGCTGAGTGCAACTGCAGACTTCGATGACGCCAAGTCCTTTCCTCTAGTTGTACATATCTATATACACATGTATCATTTTATATACTATATATATATATATATATATATATATATTTTATATACTTTTGTAGCATCTTCTTTACTTACTTCAGAATATCAAACACATATAACATATATTCCACTGGACTCGTCAAGTTTCTTCTTCAAGATCAATTCTTCTGTACTTCAACTTCGCCAAAGTTTCTTCAATCCACCCAAATTGTATCTATCAAATATTTACATTTTATATAATTATTCTTATTACACCAAAATAAGTGATTATTAATTAAGCATCAATATTTTTATTTTTAAAAAGTAACTAAAAAATAAATTTAAAATGCATCTATCAAACCTAATGATTTTTTTTTCATAAATTTTATGTTAAATAAAGAGCATTACAAAATAATTAAAAAAAATGACAAGCTTTTATGGCGAATTAAATGGAGTATACTCTATGGAAAAATTACTCAATAGAGAAATTTATCATTCAGTTGAAAATATAAATAACACATTACAGTATATTAGTTTAAGAAATAATATTATCAATCAATAGAGTGTAAATGAATTACATAAAGGATAGATTAAAGTATAAATAGATAATTAATATATTGTAATAGACAAAACGAAAAAAAAAAACCAGGATCAATGAGCCATATGTTTATATAATGTATATAGAGACGATACAACCTAATAAATGGTCTTGGGGATCGTTATTATTATGAGTTCTCGCTTCAACACATGATTGTGTGTCAAACTGGAAAACTTTCGGCCAGGTGGAATAATTTGAGATACAGATGAGTGGCTGGAAAAAGCTATAAGTTCCTTTGTTGTTACTATTGTATGTCACAATGATTATTTGAAAATAATATGTGTTGTATAATCAATGCATACTTTGTATTAACTCCAAGATTACATGTATGATGATAGCTTCATTTATCATCCGATAATACTCCAATAACTCAATTGATCTGTAGGAAGAAAAAAAAACAGAATTATCTTACATGAAACGATTGTTTTTATGATAGAGTGGTTAGTAAAGATCAAAATAATTCAACAGAAAGTAAAATATGCAACAGAAAGAAAAAAAGAATAAGATAATAAGTGGAAAAAATAAGACACAATTGTAACACTGACATAAGGAAGTGTCAAGACAAGTTGAGGAGGTGTTGGAGGAGAACAAGTGAACGAGCTGTGGAGGGCAAAAGAAAAAGGAGTGAAGGTGGAAAGAAAATAAGATGAGGAAGAAGAGTAGAGTAGGGCACTAGTGGGGTAAGCGACTACCGTTGGGTCCATTCAGACCAGTTGGCCGCTGTACGATGCGATTCTTACTTGGACGAAAGAAGCAAAAACAAGTTGAAGCGCCCCTGAATTCCATAACCGCACCCCGTTTTTATTCCTTTTTCTTTTCTAAGCATTTTCTTTCTTTTATCACACTTTCTTGCATTGTTCCAACAGAGTTCCTTCACTCTTTGGATATAACAACAAACTTGTCCTCTGCTATGCCCCTGACCCCATCTCTCAGGTTGCTTATAAAACCCATCTCACTTTCATTCCATTTTTTTGCCTATTGTCTTTCAGAAAAAGAATATTTTATAACAGAATTTTTTTTCAATACATTTTTCATATTTTTATGATTATGAATTAAAAATGGTTTTGTAATTAAATGATTGACATGTATGTAGAGATTATTCGAATGAGGACGAGTGATTGAAGGATGTTAAAGAGTATCCTTGTGAAGAATTTGAGTTTGAGATGGTGCATTAGGACAAACAGGACAGGGTACCAGGCTGTATAACTGCTGAGGCGGGTGGTACAAGAGAGAAGGCGAATCAAGAGCACAGAGGGTGTGTGAAGGTAAAAAGCAGCAAAGAGAAAGAAGTGAAAAGAGGAATAGGAGGTAGACGAATGCAGGAGGAGGGTGCATGGGGGGCAGTTGCCCCAGTAAAAATCGATCCACCCCACTCTTTTCATACTTTTACCCCAGAAGCGGTAAGCGGGGACAAGGGAAGAGACCTGCAGGGTTCGCAGCAACGTCGGGACGCCTTGTTCGACGTCTGGTGTACGTACATTTGTGCAAGTAAAAACTTACACAGACGCGGCCACTGAGGGAGCATATAGCGGACAGGATTTCGTATAGGCGCGGATAAGACGAAAGTACGGGGGTTGAATATAGGGGACGAGAGGTAGAGGTTTGGTTTGTGGCAATGCCACCCCTACCGTAATGGCGCTTCTGTCGTTCGTTGCAACGATGAAAAATTACCCAGAAGCACTAGTGAGTGGTTTTTTCTCACCGGCCCAACGTCGTCTAGCGTGGAGTCCGCGTGCCTGACAGACAGCTGCACCCGAGCCCTGATATATCGACCAGCCGGACCTCCTAACCAACCTCCCCGCGAACTCTTTTTCTTCCTCTATTTTTTCTCTTCTCTCTATTATACACCTGCACCTATTTGGACTCCAACACGGGGGTGGTGAGCATGCCTCAGGCAACAGCCACCCTATTACACCACCGTCAACACACACACACACACACACACATACACATAGACATGTATTTTTCTTTTCTACCCAAAAAAATACTAACGCTCCAACAACTTGGCAGTGCAAAAAAAAAATTAACAAAAATTAAAATAAAAAAATATATATAATAATAATAGAAAATACGCAATAATAATAACAATAATAATAATAATTTTTTGACGAATCGCAAGATGAAATAATAATAATAGTAATAGTTTAAGAATATATAGTTAAATGAGAGTATGATATTACTAACAAGTATACCAGAAATGGAAGGGTGTTATTATTCCGTTGTTCAGTTTGCCTCTCAATATTCAAGGGATTATAAAAAAAACTTTTTATATCCATATTTTTCAGAATTTTTTAATTAAGCAACGAAGCTGAGAACAATAATAGAGAATACTATAGAAAACCAGTAGAGATTTTTTTTATAAGTTTGTATTATACAAATCATTGAATTTTCGTAACCCCCGTGAAAATATTTTTAATTAGATCATAATAAACTTCGCTATATTGTAATCAAAGATATCCATTATTATTATTGTTATTATTTTTCTATTTTTAATATTAGTAATATTTTATTTGTTATTATTCTCATATAATTATTGTTATCTTTTAAACATATTTAATCACTGTCAAAGATCACTGTTTAATTTTCCATTAAATAATAGAACTTTTATAAAACTAGTTGCAATTTTCATTTAATAGTATTTAATAATAAATTAGAATTTACAACCTCTTTGGCATGTAATCGTGAAATTAAGGATAAGTATTAATGAAGATAATGTACAAAATATAATATAAAGAATTTGTAGAAAGTGAATTTTTAGCGTTAGCATAATAGATATAGAATGATGAAGAATATCAATATGTTGGAATTAATTTAAGATAAAAATAAAAGCATTACAATCAATTGTATTTGGATAAAGTATAAGCAAATATATCTTGAAAAGTATTCACAGGTCACGTAATTTACAGTTTTAATAATTATATTTTATTATTTAACTAAGAAATAAGAGTCTCTTTTCCAGACAATATTATCATTGTAGTTAATATAAATGAATTTTCAAATTCAATCTCTATTTCATGTGTGTCATGTGTATAATGCATTTGCTCGAAATGGAGCTTGCGCATAAAAACAAGACATTAACAATACCTTTACCCTATAAACTTAATTTTGTAAATTGTATATACGAACGTTTCTTAACAGCAAACTTTAGATTGAATAAATCTGGTCCATGTATCATATAATTTATCATTTATCGTTTACTAAACTTGCTGTTTTTATAATTCACATATAAATAATTACAATAATTATTCAATTTATTATTATTTTTTTTGTTTTACTATTAAGATCACTGTGGTAACTTCACTTTTTTATACGTTATTTCGTTTTAATCATTGTACTTAATGGTAAGTTGATTGATTTTTCTCGTTAAAAGTGTGCTTTATAAACACTTAATATATCACATGCTCTTTTTACATGTCAAAAAAAAAATGCATTAGTAATAAATCTTATTTATTATTATTTTGAAGTACCCCAATCCCGTATCTTCAAATGTCAGCTTCAAAGGTGCTATATATACATACAAAATAATTATTTTAAACTATAAAATTCGATGAAAAAAACAGCAACATATTGACGAATACAATCTATCAATATTATATTGACTAAAATAAATGGCTATTTTTTGTTGTACTAAAGAACAACATTTTTTTTTTTTCGTTTAAAATAACGTTCAAAGAAATGCACTTTTCGAATCAGTGAAATTAAATAGATTACTTTACATATATTAAATTAATATAAAATTTTTTCTCTCTGGTTTAATAATCGCTCTCTCGAAATAAATTCTATACACAAAATTTAAAGTCATTTAATCAATGATACCAAATAAAAAATTAAAAAATTAAAAAAAAAACAATATTTATAACAAAGAAGAACACCAAAGATTATAATACGGGCTTATGGCAAGTCGAACTTCACCTTGAGATAAATATGAAAATATATACATATATGCATGTATATATAGTTTCTATAAGAATATTTGTAAATAATATTTTCCTCACTCAATTTTTTGACTAAATAAAAATTCTGATTGCATTGATATAATTAGCTTGTATCAAATATAATGATACACAACTTTTAAAACTCGATTATTAAATTTATTTTTATAATTCTATCCTATGAAAAGTTTTTTACGTAGAGGCATCTTCATGATTACCACCGTCTTGATCAAGTCGAGAAGAGCCGCATACACGACATTTACAACAAACAATGCATGGAGCGGCTAATAACAATAGCGGAGACGCTACAAGAAGTAGAAGGCCGAATCCCGCAAATATACCAATAACTTGAGTTCGATGCCAAATCACAGAGGCTCGTGAATGTCCTAATTTATTTTTACATGGTCCTTTATCATAATGTCTCAATAAAAAATCATCCTACAATCGATATGCTTATTGAGTCAATGCATTAATTACTTAATATTTATTTGATATAATTGATCATCATATATATTCATACTAAACTGTTCTAAAAGTCTTTGCAATATTTAAATTATATTTTTTATTTTATTTAATTATTTGATTATTTAATAAATAGAAGTAATTAATAAGTATCTATTAAAATTCAATTATTTACGTTTAAATACAAAATAGAATATCAAGGTATCTAGATTATAATATGCAAAAGACTTTTTCAATAGTTTAATGTAGATAAAGAATTATCATAAATATGTACTTACGTCCAGTGATGCTAAGCAATACCAACAAAAAACATGTTTACATCTTTTACACATCATCTGTGCGCATCCCTCATCTTTTTCAATTGGGACGGAACACATTGGACAACATTTAATGTGATCATTGTCAAATGGAATACCAAGTGGAAGATTAGGGCATGGTCCATTGTGCCATGATTCTCTGCATATTGAACAAAAATCTGTAGAACAATTAGGGCAGTGTACAGGACCTGGAGATATTCCACTACTGCCACTATTATTTACAGAACAAATCGTTTCACACCCAGCACGTGGACACCATGCGCGATCTTTATCCATTGATACATCTGAAAATGTAAAAGATATATGTATTTATCACTATGAAATTTTTTAAGAAATAAATTACCAATTCATTTCATTTTCTAGAAAATATTATTATGAGCGTATACTTGGAAAAGTAAAAAAAAAATTATAAATTTAAAAAAAAATCATATTGTTACAGGGTTAAGAAGACCTTGAAATGTCATAATGACGTGAACTATTCAAGGACACTTCAATAACTTCAAAACCTTTTAGAGATATTTATGAATCGTTAAAGTTTATTATAAAAACAAGAGAAAATTACAATATTTAATAATATGATGTATTTTTAACAAATTATTCAATAATTTGAATAATTGAAAAAAAATTAATACTAAGAAAGATTGCGAGTAAATGAAATAAAATCAATTTAAGTGACGCATTAGTTTGCTGTAACAATGAATTTTTCTCTCGAAATGACAAATACAAACCTCTATTGAGACGGAATTTATGATGTTTTTCCATCAACTCTGGAGAAACAAGTGTAGAAATCTCCTTTAAAGTAAGAATAGAATCACAATCACACTGTGCATCGGGACAACTAATTTCATAAGCTCCCTC
Source organism: Chelonus formosanus (assembly GCA_028641665.1). Classification (NCBI taxonomy): domain Eukaryota; kingdom Metazoa; phylum Arthropoda; class Insecta; order Hymenoptera; family Braconidae; genus Chelonus; species Chelonus formosanus. The sequence continues at coordinate 5,493,203 of CM054006.1, read as the reverse complement.
TTCAATTTCAAATTCAACATAATCTTTCATACACTGAAAAAAAAAACAAGATAATAGTATGACAAAAAAATAGGTAATTCATTATACGATTAAATATAAAAAAAAGTATTGCAGTAAATGTTTAATAAACAATTAGATGACGAGCTGCAATTGACTTACATCTTTACAATAAAAACATCCACAACCTTCAATCCTGAATATCTTAGATAGTGAAACATCAACAAGGCAAAGCTTACAGAAAAACTGATTGGCTGTTTGCTGAGAAGTTGCAGCAGGGACAAAGTTGCCAGCAGCAAGACTATATCGTGAGCTTGATGCCAGGGAAAGTAAACTAGAACATCTGGAGCAAACACGGCTCTTGTTGATAGGTCTGTTTTCCAAGTAAAGAGTACTAAGTCCTACAGCAGTTTCGCATTTTCTTAAATTAGTTCCAGGAGCTAGATTAGCCCAACTATTACCCTTGGCTTCTAAACTTGCACTACTTTCAGGGCGACCTAAAAGTGGAGTATCAACACCCTTTCCAGGAAGTGTTCTCTCAGTTATAGACAAATTATTAACACTAGATTCTTTTTTGACCAATGGTGGTAGTTTTATAGAAGTTAGTTTATTGTTTTTATCCATTTTCTTATGAATTGTACCATTTTTAACAGCTGGATTAACAGACGTGACTGAACTTGTGGCAGTACCCATATCCATGAGAGGAGCTCGTCGTACGACGAGCGAATGTAGGCTAGGCATCCCCTGATGAGCGTTTTTATTTAGTTTACTCGTTGTTTTTCAAATTTTATTATTATTATTATTACTATTGTTATTGTTGTTATTGTTGTTTTTATTTTCAATTTTGTTCACGCACTAATAAATGAATCATTTTGACATTTTAAATAAGTATCACAAGCTTTTACAGCTTTTTGTAAACTAATTGACACTAAACTAAATGATTGATGTTAAAAATTTGGTACAACGATAAGAACATAGCAGCTGCTTTTTACACACGACACTTGCGGTTTCTCTTAGAGATAACAACAGTATGCTGAGATGTGATTAAAATTGCTAGATCTTTCTATGTAGCATTCACTGATTTTTATTAATGTTATTTTTATGCTTTCAGCATGAACCTTGACTATCAAAATTATAATTATTTATATTATTCGATGTTTTCACAGTCTTTAGTATAATCCATTAAAACTCAAATTATATGAGTCGATAAAAAAGTGATGATAATTGTTTAGAATTTAATACCAAAAGTGACGAAGCTACGTTTCTAGTGAGAAAAGGTTTACTAACTTTCTGCGACAGTCGCGCACACACTGATAGAATTGAATGAAATTCGCTTTTCTCCATTACTCTAACTATTGCTTGACATAGTTGATTTGGTGCACTCATAACTGCAACAACAGTAGCAGTTACTGGTAAGTCACTATTACTTTCACTGTCAACTTGCCCACAAATCTAACTTGTCATACTGGGCCTTAATGGCAGTTGAATTATTTATCAATACCAATCTTCATTGCCGTATCAATTCGTCATTCTCACTAAATATTTCACTTTAATCATTATAACCTACTGCACAATTATAATTCCATTATTATTAACTGATTAAAAATGGTCTTATAACATTGAAATACTTGATTTTTCCATTTGACTTTTGTTTAGACTTAGTATTACGTTTGTATGACTCATTTTCTTCGCATTATACTAATATACAAAGAAACAAAGTTACTGCTGTTACATTAGTGGGAGGAGAACACCATGCGTTTTGTAGTGACCTTTGCAGCAAATTTCAAGACTCACCCACAATCACAGTTACTCCATTCACAGCTTATAAAAATCCCGTTGTCGCGAAAAAATTAAACTCCAATCACTGCATTGGCTGATTATACCACTCTGAAGTTATATGATATTCAACATCAGTGCTGACATCTTCAAGATACTAGGATTTTTTTGTAATGTAATTTTTTTCTTTCTTATAATTATTATAGTTAATAATTAATTGTAGGTTTAAAATAATAATTTTATTAATGCATTTTTAATAGTAATTAAATACGACATAAAACTATTTATTAATAATGTTAGTTGTAAGTATTTACTAGGGATTTTTTCTGTCATATAAAAGGATTCTATTTTTTTTCTTCAATTTTTGGCTATACACTTTACAAGAAATGAAAGTATATATTTGTACTATTAAATAATTGAATAAATAAGATATTAAAAATCATAGTTTTTTATATTACAAAACAAATTTTTTAAAAATATTATCTGAAATTAAAAAAATAAATAATTTGATGTATAGCGAAAGTAGAAATTTTTTCACATAATTTTTAAAAGGACAATCTTCCAGCATCAATTTCTTATCATTCATAATAATAACGAAACATACACTTATCTATTTACATATGTGTCAAGTATTAAAACCTATTTAGAACACAGTTCATGTATGTAGATCGTTTATAATATCATTAGCGTCTAAGTTATTGGTGACAATAAACTTAAAAAAATATTGTATTTTATCCTATAAATGTAACATATCAATTATAAAAACATATTTAAAATAATTAAATTAATTATTTATTAATATTACAAAAAAATGCTTCCGGGTCGGCTGTAACTTCCGACCCTGGAATGTGTATCAACAGCTCTGACTGCAAAGTAATAAGTATTTCCTTCTGTAAACTATAAGAGAGATCATCATTAATTCTTTCATTTGTTATTGTTTATATATAACAATCATTTTAAAAAATATTTACTTGAGTTAATGTGCAAGCCATTGGCAGTGCTAAAGCTCGAACATCACCTACTTTTCTCCACAATGTTGAGCGAGGTACCATTCCTGTAACTTCTTGATAGGCATATAATTGATAACTAGCTATCTCTGCATACTTATCAGATAAAGCCATATTCCAAGATAAAACAATTCCTAGAAAATAAATAAATTATTTACTAATAAAATTTGATCATAATATTTAAACAATAATACTTTCGATTTAATACATATTTATATGTACATAAATTAACTTGATGATTTGTTATTAATATGTATATTTACCATTTGGAGCTTTAGATATTTTTAACGACGGTGCAGGAGGTGGCAGCTTTAAACTAGATATTATGGGATATTTTTGTGGTGCTGGAAGAGCTGCAGGATGCTGAAATTTATTTATAGTCGATTGTCATTATTTTTAAATCTTACCATTAACGAAATAATGATTTTTTATAAATATCACTTAGCAAATTACCTTGAGCTTTTGTGCAGCTGTTACATTTGATGCTGGAACAACACGTACCTGTCCATTTGATATTGTTTGACCCGAAACAACACCTAGAATATTATTAAAACAATCTTTGTAGATATTAAAATTATTAATTATAAATCAATTTTTTTTTCTTCATAAAAATAACTCAAACCTGAATAAGTAATTCCAGAAAATGGTGGTCTTGGGGCTGTGCTCACTACTGGTCGAATCTAAAAGTTTAAAAGAAAAGAAAATTATTCATTGTAATTTATTTTACTGCAAATCTAAGTGTTCAGAAACTAAACTGTTAAAGTGTTTACAATTTTAAATGTCATAAATAAACTATTGCAATATATTGTAAAAATATAGATGTTTAATTATTAAACACTTGAAGCATTTTATTACTAAACACTGGAATTTTCCCGAATTTGCAGTAATCAAATTGATTATACAAATAAAGTAAATTTACTTGATTAGTATTAGCTATAAATAATTGAGGTTGTCCAGTTCCTCCTTTCATTACTAAGGTCAATCGAGGGGATGCAGACATATTGTTCTAAAAAATAAAAAATAAACTGATTTGAACTGATTTCAATTATCATTTGAATATCTTTCAACTATTAAATATTTAATAACTTACAACTAAAGCCGTTGGAGTAGGTTTATCCGTGGGTTGAATAACTTTAATGGCAGGTTGAGAGAGAGTTACATTAGCAGGAGCTGATTGGACTATCCTTTGATAACGTGGTGTAGCGTTTGATACTGTTGGAAGATCTTTTGCTTGCACCGAGATAGTAGACAACGGCGGTGGATCTGTAGGAACTGTAATTCATTTAATTTATAGAAATTCATACATAAATACATATACACACACTCCTATAAACCAAATCACAAACATTAAATGTCATAAACGTTCCATTTTTAAACAAAACTTACCTTTATTTTTTTCTTCCTCTTCTGTAAGGTCAATAAGATTTGCACTATTGGTATTGGTAGTACTAGTATTAATATTACTATTAACACTACTATTGTTGATAGGAGTGCTAATATTAGTGTTACTATTACTAGTATTATCACTGTTACTACTGTTGTTATCGTTACTATGAACATTGAGTACTTTTGTTTGAGGATTTGGGTTACTTCGGTGAATTGAAACTCCATGAACATTCAACGTAACTGCTTGCTAGAATAATTATTTAGGATCATTATAAAATCCATGAATAAATTATAATCATTACTTTTGTTTGATTTTTTTTTTCGGTTATAAAACTTACATTTGGTAGTTGTTGATTAACTACTGAAGGTGCTATTGTAGTGAGTACAGGTTGGCGAGGATCGACAGCTTTCGTTATAACCAATCCTCGAGATGATAATGATCCAGGTGATATGGGTGAATTTATTGTCACTGAAGCAGGAACTGTTGTAATAGATGTAACTGGAGTTGATACCGGAACTTCCGGTCTTCTCGGCGATCGAACTTTAATTCCTTTTCTAGTGGCTAACTCATCATTCGGTTTAATAAGTGTGTTCACTCCATTTGATAATGAATTAGATTTCATATTATTTAATTGTCTTAAATTTTGGATTCCATTTTCCTGTAAAATAAGTTTTATGAATATTTGTAAACAAAAAAGAGATAAATATATATATATATATATATACATATATAAATAATGTTATAAGATTCAATAAATTATTTACCGTAACAAAGCTCACTTGCAATCCCACTGATCTATTAATTTTAATAGGTGTAGCCGTTTTTTCATTTGAACGACGATCGGCAGCAAAACGAGTTAATACCATTTCAAAGTCTTTTATTTGTTTTGTCAATTGTTGACATTTTAATCTTGTTGCTTCTTGATTTCTTTCGGATATTCTAGCTTGCTCTCGTAATCTTCCTATTTCATCACGCATTGTTATTGTTTCAATTACTTTTTGAATAAGGATCTCTTCAAGTTGCTGAAAATAAAATAATTCAATACATTAAGCTATTTGTTATTGTTATTCATAATCATAACGTACATAAAACGTAAATACTGAAATTTTTTACCTCTTGAGTTAGTTTTGCTAATTTTTGTTTAGCGTCTCTTAAAAAGAATTTTCGTACATGTTCTAAAGTTTGTTTGTTTTCAGTTGCTACAGCGTCAATGGTATCGGCATATTTGGCCCCAACATCATTTTTCGGTTTTTTGGATGTCCCATCGATACCTTCCTCATTTTCAAAAAGATTTCTTTTCAATGTCGGTGAAGATAATGATTGTGAATGAGAATTTCGGCTTTTATAAGATATCTTACTTGTTCTTTCGTCACTGTCGGAATCACTATCGTTATTGAGTTTTCTAATCATTTCTTGAGCTTTTTGAGCAGTTTCACGTTTCTGACGAACATTTTCTTTTTCTGAAACAATGTAAATTATTTGATGTAAATAATGATACAACTTCTACAATATCCTTTAAATTAAAATTCATAATAATACGTTTGAAGGATTATTAAAAATAAAACAAACAATCACCTTGTATTTGAAAGTGTAGTGGAAATTGATTGATCATATTAGGTGAAATAGTTTTTCTTCTTTTTCTCCGTCGTTTACCTTTAATAGATTCTCCATGCGATTTATCAATTTCACCTTCTTTTTCTGTATGCTCATCATTCTTATCATCTTCATCTTCTACCGAATTTTTTGAAGAAAAAGTAGTATTTTCCATGTCTACACTACATGAATCACTATTAAGAAAATTATTTTTAAGACTATTTTCATCGGATATGGTTTTTCCTTCTGATTCCATTATTTTTTCAAGTTCAGAAACTCCATCTGGCCCTTGACAAATCTTTACTGTTACATTTTCTTGCATGGTCAGAGGTTTCGGTAAATTTTCTGCAAATTCCTGACATAAAACTTTGTTATGTGTCCTAAATTCATCACTATCAGATTCACTTAAACGTCGTTTATTATTTGTTTTTTCAGTTGAATCTAATTTTGGGCTTTGAATCTCTTGTTTTATCGGAATATTATCGATAATTTTACTGTCAGATGTTTCTTTAATAACCTTGTCTTCTTTTTGTTTTTCATCGTCGTTATTTTCAATTTTTTGGTCATCATCTTTCAAATTAGTGGTAGAAATTGGTACGGGCGGATCATTTTCAATTTCAGTGTTTTGAGGTAATTTCATTTGATCACTATCATCCGAAATACTTACATTTTCTTTAATATTTAATTCATTAGAGTCATTATTTACATTATCGACAACTTCCTGGACAGGTGTAAGATGTTCTTCTAATTTCTGTTCATCATTTTTTTGAAGACTCGACCTGTCATTACTTATAATACTAATTGGTATTTGAGATGTATTTTCATCAGAATCACTAGGATTTTGTAAAATAGTTTCAGTACTATTATCTGTAATAGCCTTAATTTCATCCTGATCTTTAGATGTACATGAATTTTCAATAATCGTTGTTGGCTCTTGATTTGAAGAATTGGATTCAGTATTAACATCAGATAATTTAAAATTGATTTCGGTAAAATTAATGTTATCAGAATTTGATTCACTTTTCTCATTTTTTGTTTCATTTGAATTTTCGCCTGTTTGTGATATACACGAATCAGCTGAAATATGTTTTTGAGATCTAGTTAATGTTAATAATTTTCAACTAATCCGAATATGTGTGCTTCGTATTGGCAATTCATTAAAATTATCATTTTACACAATATAAATGTGATCTTTTATATGCTTCTATTTCTCGAAATTTCGGTGATTATTATAATCTACATGATGATAAGTCAATTTTATGGATTATTAGACTAAACTGAATTATTTTTCACGGTTTATCAATTTTTGAATTATTGATTCGTACTTTAGATTATACTGAGCTGCCTCATTCATTGATATTTTAATGAAAAAGTTGCAACAATATGAACTATATTATAAATCGAAGTAAGTATAGTAAACACATGAACGTTTTCAATGTTAAAAGCCATAAACTATGTATATTCAACATTAAACTTGTTCACTATACACACTGATAGACGAATTGAATAAAAATTACACTGCAAATCAAAATGTGTTAAAATAACACACGAAATGTGTTTAATGCTAATTGCTACAAGCTATGGAGTCTTGTAATTATTTGATACACACTTTAAAGTTTCTATAAAAAATTACTATGCATTAATACTCGCTGAAACTGAATAAGTAAATATTCACTGATTCGCAGTAGTTTTCACTAGTTCAGTTTAAGAGAGTAAAGTTTTCCCTAATTTATTGTAGAAAATTTTATTATCCATCACTTGTACTCTCTTTATAGTGACGAGCATGAGAACTTTAATAATTTTGTATCCGTATGTACATAATGGAATTAAAATTTGTTGTTTGCAGGATAAATTTTATTCTGTCAATATAGTATACCACGGTTACCCTAAATTGTAAGCTAACTTTACTTCAATCTTTCTCACTGAGAAGTGTATCGCATCCAGTATCAATATTCTAGCAAAACCCGATCCAGAATTAATGATGGAAAATTACCAACATTATTAATTAATATTAAATGATTCTGGATTCGAATAAAGCTACACATAGTTGCATAATATTGTTCGTAGTAACATATCAAGTAGTTGGCCAAAGAATTATATTACTCACCTTGAGGTTCAGTCTTCACTGATTTCAGTTGATCATTTATAGGGCAGGAAGTGGCAGTATTATTATCATCTCCATCAACTTCATCATCAGATAACCTCAAACGCAAGCTATCATCAGATAAAGCATCTTCCTCATCTGCATCGTCCTCAACACCATATAAAAGTTCATCTTCTAACTTTTTTGCTATCTCATCATTTTCACTTGTAGTACAAGACAATGAAGAGCAAATAGTTTTCGATTCTGATATATGCATCATGGAAGTTGTTATTGGTTCCATCATTTCTCCCTCAAGTTTTGAATGTTATAATTTTCTGTATTAACATAGAGGTGAATGAAAATTATTAGAAGACTTGAATATAAGGTCAACAAACAAATAGTTAGTCAGTGAAGACAAAGAGATGGTCAAAAATAAAAAAATAAGTATGCAAAAAGAATCAATTGATGTTTAAGAATTTAATATTTTTTCAAATAATCAAGCCTTAGTTTGAAAATTAGCAAATATTTTATTTTTCTTGTAATTATAACCATTTATCCATCTATTTGTCCTTTCCTAATTGATATATTTAGGGAAAGGGAAGGTAAAGTGGAACGCGGGAGCAAGGTAAAACGTACGAAAAAATGGACTAATTTATTGAAATAAATTTGAAAACGCTTATTGTTTATTACACTTTTTGTACATCCATTTTTTAATTTATTAATGCATTAAAAATTAGCAACATTTGTTAATATAATGATTAATATTTTAATTTACGTTTTTTCTTAGTGTTTTACTTTACCTCAACTTCCCCTAATATTAAAAATTTTTTGCGTCTTTATTGATGGAATTAACTGTAATAAATTCCAAATCGATGTATTGCATTTTAAATATTTTATTTTTATTTAAAAAAATTATTGTTAAATTCGGCATCAAAATTATAAAAGTGTCTTAATCAAAGATTGGGCAAGCAAACGTGTCTGAATTGGCCAAGATTGGGAAGAAATAATTTTTTAAAAATATAATTGTCCAAATCTTTAGGTAATTCTGGGCTTCTTTTTTTAGTACGAAAACAGGTGCTATTGCGAAATGAGTGAGTTTTTAGGCGAACGATTTCCGAAATATTGATTTTTTTTATTTTTCGCGCCCTTACGGATGTCATATGTGCCGTTCCTGAGTTCGGAACAGCTGAAAGTAAAAACCTCTGTACGGATGGTTGTGTAGCGTCCTACCAAACGGCGCAAGTATTCTATGAAGTATATCTATGTATGATCCACGTATATGTATATGTGTACACATGTATTTATACACACGCTTGTGCATATATGAAAAGTACACAAACATATAGCAGTATTAAATACCATGATGATTGATAATTTAGAGAAGTTAAACATAAGAAACAATCGTTACCTTTAAATTCTCCATTGATATTTAAAGCCAAGTAATCACTTGATATCAAATGGTTTAACTAAACGTTGTCTCAACCAATGTTAGCACGACACATTTATCGACAGCATTGCACGTTGAACGTAGAACACTGAACCTAGGCCCCGGGGTACTGCTACGGACTTTACCGAACAATCACGAAGTAAAAAACATGGCGACAGAGTGTGCTCTAAAAGGATCCATTTCGATCGTAGCTGTTATATTTATTTTTGCTTTGATATTCGAGTATTTAATCATTTGATTGCCAGCAATATTTATAATATCCCTAGTTCAATAAATGATTGTAATTTAATTGTTAAATAAATGAATGATCTTGGCAATTAAGGCACGAATACGTGGGATCTCTTGTTGCCCTCATTTGTTTTATTTTGATCAGCAATACATTCAATATTTGATATAACGTCATGATATATATTTTTTTTAGTTATTTTTATATCATTGTTTAAATTTTTTAAAAATTTATTAATCATTATTAAATATAAATTAATCATCATAAAAAATGTTTTTTTAGATTGAAGATTAATCATTTTTATTGATTAAAACGATAAAAAAGAGGTTTACTGATTATAAATTTGCATTGTTGCATCAATTGTTAATTTAGTACAGTAATGTAAGTTAGGAGGCGCTTACGCTGATCGATTAATTGATGGTTCGTTTATAAGTATGTAGAAATGTAATTATTTCTGTATTACTGTAAATTTATTTATTCTAAATGCTAATAATGTAAAAATGTTATTAACATCGATGAGTTTTGATTAAATATGACTATTTTCTCTGAGACTGCAAGCAGTGAATGCCCTTAGTAACTAATCGATTCTGCGCATTCAGGAAATGCGTGTGTATTACGTAATATTAAATTTTTTATCGTCACTATGGCAATTTGGGGGAAAAATATAAAAATAATATTGGTTTAATATAAATAATTAATAAGGCATTTAAGATTCTTTTTTTTTTCACGATTGGAAATTGATACTGTAGAAAAATCACGTGATCAGGAAGCTTGAACCAGGCCCACACAAAGCTAAAACGTAGTTAGTTTGAGGAGATCGATAAACTTTTAGGAATTACGTCAATTAAAAAAATAAAATGAAGTACCGTATTATAACATTGAAGCAATTGTTACGAATTACTCTGAATAATTAGTATTCTATTATTTTTGATTAAGTCAGAACCGGTCCAGTAACTTTAAAGTTATATGAACCAGAATACGAATATTGAAAACTACCATACGTACAATATAACAGTAGTATTTGATTGAGTTGCTTTAGATATCTGTAAATTGCTAAAATAAATTTCTTACAATAGAAATTAAGATGGTAGGTGTAGGATTATAAGAATTTTATGCTTGAACACGAATAATAAAACTATATTTTTTATCAATATCAAAAATATTGATAATCATCTGCAGAATTGAGCAACAATAGAATTCCAAAAATTTATAGATATTGTTAAAGGTTATTGTCTAAATTACAAATATTTATTAAGATGATGACGTTATACATGTATAAGTTCGTATTTGGAATTCATTCCTAACCTTCAATATACAGACGGTTTTTGTTATAGAAATATTGTTATTAATGGTTGAGGATCAATTAAATTTCAATAATCTCTATAAATATTCTAATCGAAGATTATATTGAAAGTATAAGTTACATAGTAATTTCGGCGATTTAATAATAAACAATGGATATATTGTTGTAGTGCAAGACGACATACAACTTCAATGGTTAAGCCGTATGACCTTTCAAATAATGAAACTGATGAAGGCTCATTATCCTCATTCTATGTATTATAATTGATGTTTATATGTATACAAAACACTTACCTGTTACGATAAAGTATTAGAGTGAAGATATTTAATGCACATGCTTTAGAAACGATTAAAATGAAGAAAAATTGAAGCCACACTGCAAAGCTTCTGTTAACTTTTACGCTCGTGTACCGAACGGCTACCACTCAGCAATCCAAAACAAGCTAATACAATGTTGCCACGTCTACCAGTGTTGCAGACCCGTTACGTGAATAACTTTTTTAATTTTACCCAGGAAATTGGTGATAAACTATTTTTATAATTTCATCTAATTGGTTGCTGGAGTCTTTGAAAATCCAGTATTATTATTATTATAAACAAAAATTTTTTTTTATATCAGAAATCATTATGATCGTTATTGGTAAGAGACTAGTACACGATCTTCTATGCACATGCGCAGTAAAAATTTACCAATACTCTTCAATCATTGGTTGTCAATTTGGAAAAATTTTCCAAAATAGTCTTTTACTATTTATTGTAATTTTTTATCGTATTTTATTCAACTTGATTTTATTAAAATACTATTGACTATAATTTAATAAATAATTCCGTGATCTATTTAATTACATCCTTGCACTAATCATGACTGATTGAACAAGTAAACGCAGTTACGTTTGTAAGAAAAAAGTCAATGCTTATTTGAAAAACATAATTCATATAAATTAAATGTGGTGGCGCTGTGAAGTTGCGTTTATTTCGAGGCGCATGCGCAGAAGCTAATACTAAACGATGTTTCCCATGATTTTATGAATAGATGCTGATCGGTACTTCATTAATTTCGTTTCTAACTATTAGGAATTTTATAATTGTTTACAGTCCCATTGAATGATACTATTAAATCGATTTATCCGTAATACCATAATAATTTTTTTTTTCCTACTGTTTCAATACACACCGGAATCTGTATCCCCACTTCCTGTCAAGTACGTTAGTCATTCTAACAATAGCCAAATATTGATGAAATTTTAATATGATTCGAATAAATGCCAGAAAATTTTTAATATAGACTTTTATTGCTATTACGTGATCTACAAAAAAGTGCAATGCCTCTTCAAATGATAATAAAACTAGCATAAATCTTTGTATTTTCGATATCATTGGTCAGAAAAAATATTTTTGTATCAAAGTCACACATTTTAACGTCTATTGAATGAGGCCTATTACTCAAAAAAAAATTATGTCATACTATCAATATTCTATCTATTTTATAAATAATTCAATTGGACACTAAAGTAGATTTTTATCAATTATCGATGACATGACATAATTTGAGAATCTAAACTGTTTTCGAATATTATATTTATTTACTGTAAAACTCTATGGGAGTCTATTCTCGTATTTACGATACATAATAGCATATATGTGTATAATTTTTCATGGTTTTTTTTTGTTGTAAAAAACATAAGTGCTTTTGTTTGTAGGGCAATCTATCTTTTTCTATGAAAAATAAGGCTCAAGTAACTATACATGTTATCATGAGAGGGGAACACTCAATTGTACTACTCGAGTCATCTGACGATCATCAATAAAACTGTATATAAGCTAATGTAGCTTTCAGTTGGACATTTTTTTTAGAATTCTATAGGATCCATAATAGGGCGTACTCTGATTCCACTACTTCGCAAATATATACGAGGTATTTACTGCAGAATATTTTAAAAAACCTTTTTTAAGTCAGTTTTTGTCGAAAAATTCATTAATATAATACGATTTGTTGATGCTCAATCAAATAATTAGTAAAATTTTTTTGCCGGCTAACATTATTAGTTTCCTAAGGCATATCGAACAATTATCAAATTATTTATATTAGTTTTTATACAAAAATTGAGACGACATGTTCAATTTTATTCATAGTTATTTTAATTAGAGTTCAATTTTTTGTTTTTCTATTGACGATTTCTTGCTATTAATTTTTTTTAATGATATTACATTGGTGTGGGTCGCTCAATAGTATGTACATATATGTAACAGTATTTCATACTGATTCCTTTATGTGTTTCAATTACAGAGAAAGGTACATTTTCTTTTAATAATATTTCAATATCATTTTTACTACGATGTTGAAGAATAATCAAAATAACAAACAATATATCAATAAAATTTTTATTATTGAGATATCATTTTATCATATTTTTTTCAATCTTAAGAGTAGAAAAATTAAAATCCATTTTTAATTGATAATTTATCTGTTAAAAATATACACGTATGTGTAGGTATAATCAATCAAATATTTTATAACTATTTGAATGATATGTTGCAGGAAAAAATGGTGAAATACAAGCTGACTTATTTTCCAGTTAAAGCATTGGCTGAGCCAATAAGATTTCTTTTCAGCTATGGAGAAGTGGAGTTTGAAGATGATCGATTCAATCGCGAAGATTGGCCAAAAATCAAACCAGGTAAGTTTACTTGTAATTATCTCAATACAATCAGGGTAATTATCTATATTGGAAATTTATTAGAAATGCCATTCGGACAAGTTCCTGTTCTCGAAGTTGATGGAAAAAAGGTACATCAATCTACAGCAATTTGTCGTTATCTCGCTAAACAGTTTGGACTTGCCGGTAAAGATGACTGGCAAAATCTTTTAATTGATGCCACCGTTGATACCATTCATGATATGCGTCAAAGTAAGTATATCATGATACTATTTATAGAACCGATAAGGTTTTTAATCTCTTACTATCAATATTTAATTTTACAAGAACTTGGAGCTTTTCACTATGAATCACATGCTGAAGCCAAGGAAGCTAAACGTAAAGTTGCATTGGATGAAACTCTCCCATATTATTTAGAACGTTTGGATGAACAAGTGAAAAACAATAACGGATATTTTGTTGGTGGTTCTCTTACATGGGCTGACTTTGTCTTTGTGGCTTTACTGGATTATCTCAATTTTATGGCCACGTTTGATATTATTGAAAAATACAGCAATTTAAAGGCTTTAAAAGAGAAAGTTTTGGCTATACCACAAATTAAAGCTTGGGTTGAAAAACGCCCGCCATCTGATGCTTAAAATTCTACGTTTCCAACAAAAAATATTGATAATCCATTCAAAAATACATTCTTATTAGGCCAATATGAGGCTATAGTTTTCTATTTTCTTATCATTAAAATAAACACTCATTGATAAAGTATCAAAAAACAATTGTTAAACATATTGTATCAAAGTTTAAAACATTAAATTTACATTGCATAAAAATGTATAAGCTATTTTTCTTTAACAATGTTCCCTATTTAGTACATGACAGATGTTTTTTCTATTATCTCTAGAGTAAGCTTACTGATTAATTCGTTCATTATATATTCAAATTAGTATTTAAAAATCCACAATATTAAATGGCAGTAAATTCTTATATTAAATAGTAATATACTATAAAATCTAATAGATTACGTAAAATTATGAAACATATTCTGATTAAAAGAATTATTTAAAACCATAAAGCGTGAGATATAATATATCTTGCGGTCAGCCTTATTGGTTTTATGATAAATACTAATTGCATAATATGATTATCTTGCATAATTGGATATCGATAAAAATACTTGACAAATAATTTTTTATAATTTACATTAAAAATCGTTATTTTGAGCCGAAAATATATTTATTAATGGTCATACATGTGTATATTTTCTGTATTGATCAATGCAATGATTGAAGATTTCAATTCTTGTTTTTAAATTTGAAACAATAAAAGTTTTGTTTCGCATTGTATGACAATATTTAATAAGCAGTGATTATTAAATGTACTGTACAGTGAACAATGACTCAGCATTGTGGAGAATAATTAGTAGAAGATAATATAAAGCTATGATGCAACTATTGGGGCGGGTCTTACCACGAGCTATATTATCTAAATAGTAGCTATATAGATAAATTTTTGTATATATCAGTTGCAACGTGAACATTCTTATAGTCGGACTGAGAAGAGAGTTCCTGATGTGCCCTTTTGTACGTTTGCGCAGTAGCAAAAACGTGGTAGAAAAAATCAGTAGTGGGGAGCCCTAAGCATTGAAGCAACTGAGGAACTCTTTTCTCAGTTCGACAATACATCAAGACGTAAATCTCTTTGCTCTCAATTTAGAATAAAATACTTTGTTTTCACCACTTTGATTTAAAAGTGTTATTGAATTCTTAATATATAGAGTTTATTATCAATTAATTCATTTGATTAAAAAAAAGAAATTGCAACAATGACTAACTATAAATTAACTTATTTTGATATTTCCGGTTTGGACGAGCCAATACGTTTTATGCTACATTATGAAGGAATTAAATTTGAAGATAATCGTTTATCTTTTGAAGAGTGGCCTAAAATTAAACCTTGTAAGGAATTGAACATTTATTCTAATATTTAACTAATTAGATTGAACGTAATGTATGTGTATTTTATTGGTATTAATCTTCAATATAGCTATGCCGCTTGGCCAATTGCCAGTATTGGAGATTGATGGGAAAAAGTATCATCAGTCAAAGTCTATAATACGTTTTCTAGCTAAAAAGTTTAAGTTGTATGGATCTAACGATATTGAAGCATTGGAAATTGATGCTGCTGCTGATAGTATGGATGATTTGAAAATGCGTAAGATCGATTGTTTACATATTAAATAAAATGTATAGAGTGAACTTATATTTAACAATATATTTTTAAAAAAAGCTCTATCAACTTACTTCTGAGAAAAAGATCCAAATCAGAAAAAAAAGTTGAAAGAAACAGCAATGGAAAAAAAAGATTTCCTCCTTGATAAATTCGAAGAACAAGCCAAGAACAATGGAGGTTACTTTGTCAATGGAAAGGTAAACTGAATAATTTTTTTACAATGAATATAACCACACTGTAAATCTGAAGGACTTTAAAATAACACCCGTTTAATGTATACAGTTTTGACATGAATTACTAAACACAAACTATAGAGCATTGTTGTCGATTCATACACACTTCAGAGTGCGTTACATAAATTCTATAGTTTGTTTACGAGATTTAACATTGAATACAATAGTATATGGTTACTATTACACACTTCGATTTATAGTGTAATTAAATTTGCTCATAATTCAATATGTAATTAATACTCTTTTATGTTTATTAGTTATCTTTGGCGGATGTATTGTACACTGCTTATAGCGACTATTTGTCTAATCGTTTGGGACATCCTTTGAATAAAGATCATCCAGAACTTACCAAACTTGTGGAAAAAGTTCGAGCTATTCCCAACATCAAGGCTTACTTGGATAAACGTCCAAAAACCCAAATTTAAATGTCTTCAAATGAACCATTACATATAATATTTTTTGTTATTTGTTACAACATTTAACTCGTTTCTATTATTAATAAATTTATATTTTGAATATAATAAAAAATGTTGCATAATAAGAGTCAGTAATAACTTATCATTTACTATTTACAGTATATTTACAAATTAATGTTTCTCTTAGCATCTACTAACATTAGAATTGTTTAAAATAATTCGAATTATAAAAATGATTATTTTTTTATTAAGCTTTTATTATATTATTGATTTAATCACAGGTTGTTTGGACATCTAAATTTATTTTTCCAGCTTAGTTTTCTCTACTAAAAATTGGATATAAAAAAAATTTTAATGATAAATTAATATTTATAAATCATTAAAAACGATTATATTGGAGATAATCAATATACTGAACAATTCTTCCAAGAATAATACTGTTCAGTTACTCTAAACAATTCTTCAAGTCTAAAATATGAATTTAATTAATTAACTTTTTCTTAGGATATTTATCTGATAATTGATTGGTGATAATTCCTCTCTATATATAAAGATTAAATTATTTAATTAGTTTAAATAATCTTGAATTGCAAATACTTAAATACAACTAAATCTATCAAAATGATTGCTATTAAAGAAAATTATAGAATACTACTCTTTAATCCAACAAATTCAGTCTTATTTAAATCTTGAGGATTCGTTGTGTGAATAGTATGATTATTATCAATACTATTATGTCTTATTAAATTTGAATGACCATGTGTTCCAAATTGAAATTTAGCCAGGGTTGGAGATCTGTGCTGTGTAAAGAATTTTTGTGAACAATCAGTAAGAATACATAAAAATTAATTAATTAGTTTTGTAAACTACTAGTTGAAATAATTAATAATATTATTTATTCTGATGATAAATTTTATTATATAATGGTAAAAGTTACCTATTGTCGTAGATTCTATAGAAGATTGATCATTTTTATTAAAGCATCGATGAAATGCCTGGGAAAATCTTTGACTGGAATTGCAAGAGTCGTTATAACATTCTGGTAATGATGTTACCAAAGTAATTTCTCGTGGCTTTGTTAAACTTATAAATCTAGGATTGTCCGGTTTAGATCGCCAGTTCATAACGTTATTTAAATATTTCGGTGTATTAGTTGTCATTGTTTGTTGATGACCATCATGATGTTGGCAATGTGTAAATGACGCTAACTGTCGAATGTCGTCACTTGCAGAAGAAGATGATTGTGGATCTGGTTGTTTATTTGTCGATTTTAGATTGCGAGAAAGACCACTATACGTCTGTTTCAGTGGATTATTTCTTTGTGATGATCTCTTCGTGCTACAGTGTTGTGCCAACATACTCTGGAATAATAATAAAAAATTATAAATATATCACACGCATATGACATTTATATTTGCCACTGTATAATAATAAAATAAATTACACCATTCCTAGAATTTTATATATGAATCCACAAATATTCATCGAAATAACATTAATATGATATACATTCAAAATAGTTATTTATTCAGTCAATCCAGCAATTCCATGAAATCAATGACGAATGCGTTAACATAAATTAGTTTACAAGAATGAAAAAAATATGTCAATGTAATTTACCTTAAAAGCTTCACGAAATTTATTAGACATAATGTTGTAGAGGAGAGGGTTAACAGTAGTTGAAAGATAATAAAATATTCCTGAAATATATGTGAGGACTGTATATATTGTGACTAGTGCAGCCCGAGGTTCATTTGCTGTATTTTGAGCATACACTGCCAATAATCTCTGTGCATGAAATGGAGCCCAACAAATGAAAAAAGCAACCACCACTGCAACTGAAATGACATTAAAATAATTATTCATATGAAAATTATGTGTAAGGTTCTTAATGTATAATGTTAGTACGAATTTTTTGATAACATTGATTTGAAGACAATAAAACGGAATTAAATGTGAATCAAAATAAAGAATATTCTTGATAAAATACTTTGTATAAATGATCTCATTATTTAAATAAAAAGATGAGGGTTAAAATCTAGTAGTCTCAGGGGAATTTAAGAACCGTGGGAAAAATCTCGAAGGGTTCAAAATATTATAGCATCCATGTATCAATAGTGTTGATGAGATGGTTTTCATCTTGATAACAGAAGCTATTAATTTTTAATTTAAATTATATATTTTATGATAACAAAAAAATTATTCTTATTTACTTTTTTTCTAACTTTATGTTTAAATATATTCATTATGTTACTTAATATGCTATCTTATCTTTTTCTGCACTAAGTGTAATATTTTACTTATTTAGTATTCATAAAGAAGACTAAAAAATATAAAATTGTCGCTCACATATTTAAGACTTTAATTCTTAAAAGTACTAAGCTTGACATAGTAGGCTATTAGATTTTTTCATTGTCTCTTCTGTTGAAAATTAGGGCGTAAGAATGTTATTTCCTTTAGGATAGTGCAATTTTAAAGGATTGTGAAAGAGTAGTCAGTAATAAGGATGAATAAATTTCTCTCTCATAAAATTCTTTTAATCAATAAATTGTCAATCGAGTTTAAGTAACTGACATAATAATAGAACTTAACAAAGTTTTGAACGAAATATTACAATCATATGGCATGTTAATTAGTTAATTAATTTATTTTTGTTGATGAGCAGTCAACATTATAGTAAAATATCTTTTGCTTAAAAGAACTTGATAATAATATTGGAGTAATTTGTAAGGCCAATTATTTGAAACGACTTTTTATATTTTGTCGTGATATTTATCCTTACAGGTAGAAATAAGATATAATAATTGTTTATGACACCAGTAGAACTTTGCTAATGGATGAATAGAGTGATAATCATTGAGTATACATTATGATGATAAGGAAGTAATTAAGTAAAAAAAATGTACATGTACACCAGTGATAAAAATAAGGTCAAGGTAGATAGCTAAAGAATGTTGTTCTCATCACCACCGGATGGTTGATTGCAATTCCGGATAAAACATGTGGCTTTTATTGAATAAACAAACCTCGAACGTCGCATCTCTAGGTCTTCGTGAAAGTAAATTTCGCAATATCATGATTACCAGTGGTAATTAATTATTTGTTTTCAATATAGATATGTCAACAGAGAAATTTCCTATTTTAGAAGTCAAGAAACTTTATGACAAATTTTAAAATAGTTTAATATTTTTATAATACATTCAATGAAATAAATAAAATTTAGGAAAATTATAAATAAAAACTTGCAGTACTTATTGTTGGATTAAAAGGAACTTTGATAAAACCAGTCTGAATGCGAGGTCTTTTAATGTAAAAAAGAAAAAGAACCGGTTTTCATGTCGTTCGATTTTTAGGGGTACTGCTACAAATGGAAGCTGTTATTCGTGAACTTGATAATATCTTGCAAATGTATCACACGACATGGTATATTTTTAACTAACTTTTACAGCCATCATTAAAAGGTATCATTAAGTTCTATAATAAAACTTGAATGTTGTTTGTATAATTTTGTGACACTATAATATGTCACAGTTAAATGAATCAAATTAAAGACAAAAAGCTTAATAAATTTATGTTAATCATTAATAAATTAAATTACAAAACATTTAAAACTTTGAAATTTACAAAAACATTAAAAAAAACTTACCAAGCATCCGGATGACATTTCGTTGTGCCACTCCTCTAGATTTGCCACTATCTCCATGATTAAGACAACCAGGAAGTGTATTCCTTTTTACATTTGTAAGTAGCCTTGAATGTCTTAGTTTAATGCCAATCAGAATATAAAGAACTGTGATAATAGTCATAGGCCCAACGAACAGTAAAATTGTTGATATTTCAAATGCATGCTCAATTATTACCCATTTAATAGAACACATTGCGGTGTCCGGAATCATACCACCGTTCATCTCATGAGAGTAAACCACCCCAAACTGAATTGCTTGAGGTATAGCTAAACATAGAGCTAAAAGCCAAATAGCCACAATATATTTCACGGCCCGAGAAAGTTTTGACATCGTGTGAGACAAAAAAGGATGACAAATAGCTAAGTATCTGTAAAAAAAAAACATTCACTAATTAAGTCAAGTAAATATTAATGACTTGAACTAAGTTTACAGATGGGATTGAGGGAAGGAACCTCTAAACACTGGCATCAGTTTTAGAGAAAGAAAAAATACTAAGGATAGAGAGATGTATGGTCTAGCTTTGCTGTCTGTTCTATGAACTACCTATTCTACTGATTTCAACATTTGGATAGAAATAGAACAAAATATATTTTACCTTTCAATTGTAAAAGCTGTAATGGTGAGTATCGTCGCGTTTGCAGATGTTTCAGCAGCAAAACTCTGAATAATGCAGAAAGCTTCTCCAAAGATATATGGAAAATGTGACCAAATATAGTACATTTCTGGAGGTAATCCGGAGATAAGTAATAGTAGATCAGATAGAGCAAGACTGAATAAATAATAGTTAGTCGCTGTGTGCATAGATCGATTCCTTGCAATCACCAC
This sequence comes from Chelonus formosanus, assembly GCA_028641665.1. NCBI lineage: Eukaryota > Metazoa > Arthropoda > Insecta > Hymenoptera > Braconidae > Chelonus > Chelonus formosanus. The sequence continues at coordinate 5,472,345 of CM054006.1, read as the reverse complement.
ACACGTAGACACATTTCCTATTAATCCAGTAAGGAAGATGATTGCATAGATGATGGTGATAGGAATAACAATATATAAAGCATCACGACGTGCTAATGTTATATTAAAATTCGTCTCAACTCCAGCAGTCAGTAATTCTGCCAGGACACTAGAGTAATTATTATTATTATCAAAGTCTGATAGCCATTCAGATTTATTTGAATTGCTACTTCTGATGTTATTTACAGCACGCAAATAATCGATTAATGAATCCTCTATGTTCACATTTTTATTCCAAATATTGATTTTATTGTTATCAATCATGTTCGTTGTTTTTGTCATAATGGTTTATTGTGAAGCATATTTTTCTATTTAATCTCTCGACCACTTATACTAATTATATGATGATAATCCGGAAAACAGATGGAAATTCTGAGCAAAAATAATTCTTGCACATGAATAACATTTCACTTTTTATAAATAGTTTTTATGTGTGTTGACGTTCTATATTTATATTATTTATATTCATTCGCGAGTCATTTTCAATTTTTGCTAAGCCTTTTTTATTTAACTTTACTATTTTCATTTTTATATTCACTTATTTATATTTCAAAACTAATTATATATTCCATTGTCACTTTTTTCTCACACTTTGTAAGATAAAAGTAATGTTCATTCACATCGATAAATGTCTTTGATGCCAATAGTCATTGAATTCTTAAATACATTCAATTATCTTCTTTATTTATTGTTGCCTATCACTTTCGTTACTTGACTGTCAAATTTTTCATTCATTCGTTTGATTCCATTGACCACTTGAACACTGTCAGGATCAATTTATAGTTTATAATGAGAGTAGAAGGTTGCATCGAAGTATTGTTGAAAAGAATTCCTTCAACTGGTTTTCTGTTCACTTTTTGATGTTGTGGTTTAAAGGAGGACAAGTATGCGATGGAAAAAGTACAATTGCCATGCTTTCATTTAATTTTTATGAAAGAAAACTGTAAAAATGATTTTAAAAAAGAAACAAAAAATTGATTAATTAAAATTTCGTCTTAATTATCGATTTGTTTTGGAGTTTATATTTTCAATTTTAATGATCAAAGATAAGTAAGCAGAAAATTGCAAGTGAAGGGAATATGTAAATTAAAAATAAATTCAAAATGGTGTATGAAAGTAAGTCGATCGCTTATCAGCCAAAAATGATTTAATATGAATCCTTTAGTAAAAGTTGAGAAACTTCGTGATTAGTTGGTTGGGTGACCTGTTGCACAAATTGACTAACGACTTGCGACGTGATTCAATTATGATATCAAGTTTTTTTTTTTTAAAAAAAATAGTTACTATAAAATCTTTAACACATCCTTTGTTCAATGATGTTTAAATATCACCGTTTAAGGAAATTAATTTAAAAAAAAAAAAACAAAACCAGTTAAATCATGATTTTTAAATGCATCTTACCAGTTAGTTAACACCGATTTTTAAAAAAATACAGAAAGTAATAAAGTCTATGAATAAATGTCTTTAATTTGTTAATTTTCACTGGTTATTGATATAATTTATTTTGCACAAATATTTATGCAATTTCGTTGTTTCTTTTTTTGATTTTTTTAATACAGAGATAATTTAATCAAAATATATGTAAGGGTGAAACAATTTCGCGCGTCGTAGCTTGTATCGAGAGTGTAGTCTGACTGGTCGCGTGTCGGAGGAACTCGACTTTGAGGTCGAGGGTGGGAGTTGAAGTTCGCGTCAGCGCTGAATTTCTTTTCCATTACACATCTTTAGTGTCTGATTTCTCATCACTACTGATCATGATATTTATTTTTTAAACATTCCCATCGACGTTTATTTCCAACCCTAATTAATATGACAACTGTCATGAAGTGCAAAATAAATGCTACTGTTGTTTTTAATTAAGTAATTTTAATATCAAATATTTGTTATTTCATGCCAACCTTAAAGTAATTTATTTTAGTCAACATGTATTGACTTTCACATCAATTAAACAGCGTTAGTAAATGGAGTTATTAGTCAATTGTCGGAAGGCGGTATCTCTAAAGATAATACCAATCTCATAATTAACAGAGTTGAAATAAAATTGATTGAAAAAATTAGATGATTATATTAAAATCATTTTTACGCCTATAACATTTTTTATTATAATAAAGAGCTTTTGTATAAATAATATTATTTTATTGATTAAAATTAGCATAATTTAATTTTAAATCAATTGAAAAGATATTGACAACTAATCGTATTCTAAATCCATTTTCATTTTTTTTTGTCATTTATTTTGAACTAAAACTGAAAACGAAGGGGATTAAATGAGAATTTATTTCGTCAACATATAGATATATAATATCAATGAAATGCATGATGAATAACTAGAATAAATATTTTAGAAAATCTCTCTCATTGTTTTTAGATAAAGGTATTTTGATTTCTGATAAAATAATTTATGATCGTACACGCTGTAGCATTTTTTTTTTTTTTTCAATAACGCTAGTTCAATAATAACAAATAATATAGGTGCGATATATTTTGTTGTAACGAAAGGAACATACTGTATTAGATACAAAGGTAATAATGTAATACTTTTTATTTCTTATGTGTAGTAAAATATCCTGTGATCAATATTAATGATCCAATTGTCTGTAAAGGGGGAAAAAAAAACAAAGAGAACACGTTGTGAATTTTCTTGTAGAAAACCACGTGTCTATTGGGAATATGCCAAGGATTTTGTCAAGTCGACAACCTAATCGGCCGTATAAAAGTAGTCTTCAAGAGTTAATGTCAGGATCTGTGGAGATGTAAAAAAAGTGTCGAGGCCTTTACGAAGCTACATTCATCCATTGACTATAATCATAAATAAAATGTGAACATAAATTTATTTATAATTAAACGATACTTATTTTGAAAATATCATTTTGACAATAAATTTAATACCTATGACCAACAAAAATTTTATAATCTCTTGACATATATATTGATTTATAAATTCTACTTCTTTTTTTTTGTAATTTTGATTCATATGTAAATGAATTGCTATTTCATATATTCCATACTTATTGGCTACATGTTACTGGGAAAATATAAAAAGATTGATGCACAAATGAATTTTTAGTAAACTTGGAAATTCCAAGATAATATTGTGTCGAATGCTCTTCAGTCATTTGACGTCAATAAACTCAATTTTATCAGAATGGCAGTAAACATAGATATCAAAGTTTATTTGTGAAACAGCATTATTTTAAATCGATAAGTGAAAACTTTTTTCACAAATAAAAATCAAATGTTATTTATTTATAAAATTTAATTTTAACAACTCTGAAGTGTAATTGGAGATTAAATTCATCAATGTATATACTTTATCACAGTACCAATTGGTTGGAAGTAACATCTCTACATACGGATTGTCTGGAAAAAGTGGGTAAATATGACACGTGCCAATTATATTGATATATTAAATGTCTCGAAAATAATTAATTTACAGATCAATTGATGGCAATTCTTTATTAAGTAAACTGTGTGGGATCAGATGAGCAGTTATAGCACACGAGATTCGTTATTAATCAAAAGAATAGTACAAAAGTTTAATTATGAGACAGGAACAGGAAATTCAAGTTTTGTGTTTTCAAAAAATGTTAAACGGGACACTTGCAGTTATTGTAACTAAATGAAAAAATAGGTCTGAGCACACTTTATCTGTGCTTTCACGACAAACTTCTCATTATTAATTGTTTATAACAAATTCACATTGTTATAAACAATTTATAATTGTTAAGAATCATATCTCATCATTAATACCATTATTCAGTTGAAAGCATCTAAATCCATGTGATGTACGCATTAGTTAATTGATAAATATAATTTTTAATTGTTTATAACAAATTAATATTGTTATAAACAATACGTGATTGGTGAAAGTCATATTTGGTTGTGAATAATAATGATTCACTAATAATAATTGCTATTCTAAGTATTAGCTTAAAAGTATTTTAAATAGTTAATCTTCTTATTATTTCATTTTTAGTTTTTTTATTATTGAAAAAAAAACGGCTCGACCGAATTCGTTTAAACTTCTTAATAATGACTTTCGAATAAATTTTGGTTGAAGTCGATATCTCAATCCGTTCTTGAGATATCGAAAACCAAAAAAATGTTGACATACGTACACACACACATCATTATAAAAATTGGTCGGTATGCTTGCAAATGTTTTGAAACGTTGAGATATGATGATAATTCAAATTTCACTAATCGACCCAATTTCAATAACTTCCTAATGGGAAGTTAAGGTAGTTATCCCTCGAGAGCTCGTTTCAAAATTCATTGTGTCTCAGCCAAGAAGAATTAGTGATATATGAAAAAAAATATAATAAGTATTATTAATAATTTTTTTTCTACAATTTGAAACAATTCTTTGTACAGACCTGTACCAATACATCGACATTACTTATGTGTATGTACTACCACATTACTATTCTTACATTTGGTATTGGAGAATTCATTTTAATAATTTTTTGTTCAATGAATGAATGTCAGAATTGTATGAAATTTTACTGAAGCATTCATGACATATTTATTGATTTTCTGATTTTTTTTAAACGCAATCTTAAATTCTGTTTTGGAATATTTATTGAAAAACTATCATGAGTTACCTTATACGATTAGACTGCATATAAAAATCGTAATCTTTCATTTCAAATGTTTATCTTTTGTTACTGTATAATAATAATGCGGTTTGAAAAAAATTTTAAGTAATCACTCTCGCGGGATGACTACCTTAATAAGGTGAAAAAGAACAACTGCCATTTATTTATCCACTTTTTACTTTCATCAATTATAAAATAATTACATTTATCTTTAAATAAGACTCGGTAAATTAAGTACAAATCCTGTTATTAAAACTTGTTTTATAAAATTTTTTATAGTGAAATTGATATTCCTAATGTGTATTGAATACAAAAACTCTTCAATAGATAAGAAAATTTCAACGTAATCGTACATGAACTTAATTAGACGATATTTTGTAGTAAAGATTCAAAAAATATATGTGAAAAATATTTTTGTAGAAAATGAAACGTTGAAGAGGAACAACCTTCAAAGTTAAGCATTTTTGGTCCTTAATTTTAGATACTTTGTAATCTAGGGAGAATAAATTTTACCAACTAATTGAATAGAATTACAGTGAATGCTCATTAATAGTAAGTCTATTCAATGCAAACATCTGTTATTATCCAGCAGTTTTTTTTCATCATACATAACTTCTTATTAGGCATAGATAGGGTTTCCAAAGTAGCTTTTAATAGTGGTGGGCTTGTTGATTGATCTACTATTGATGAGCGTTGACTATATCTGAACCTAAAAAAATGAGCTGAAAGTGAAGTGCCGGAGTCCACTCCCCTATGAGGGTGGAATTTTTTTGATAAAGTTCTAAACAATCTTTCTCTTCGTGTATATTTTAAAAATATTGACGAGTAGAAATTATATTTGTTAGAGAATTCAATTTTTGGGCAGTTTTGATGACACTGTCAGTAATATTTAAGTAATCTCTTGGGTTGGCAACTGAATACTGACTCACTTTTGTATGAAACAAATATCAATTTTGGTATTTTTTATTTAAATCTACAATTAGACAATATAATCACCGTGTAAATTTATAACTTGTTTCCATCTATCTGACAGATACTGAATGCCTTGCACCCTGAAATCAGCGAACTGCTGTTCAAAAAGAGTCAGTATTTAGTTGCCAACCCAACATATTAACTGAAATTTACCCTTAATTGGGAGTAATTAGTATAATACATGTATTACAGTGCTCATTTTTTTTGTATGTATACATATATATATATATATAAAGTTTTTATTTTTTTATATTTATATTTGTTTTTTTATTTGTACTGTTCTTAATTGCATCAGCTACCACATACCCGGGTCAGAATTTTTCCATTATTTTGCTGTTGGATCCCCTGAACATCAAAAGGTTTAGTGAGTTATTTACATTTAGGGGATATAACCGGAAGATTATAATTGAAATAAATAAATTTAATGTTTCCGAGCGGTCGGTCACCCATCCAAATTCTAGACACGAGGAACATTGCTTGACTTTGAAGACTGCGCGTGCACCCTTATACCCACGTGCTGTCTTGAACTTATAATTTCTTTTTTCCTTTAATGTTTCTAAGTCTTCGATAATTGATATCCTAAATATAATATTACTATCAACGATTGAATCTTATTATGGCATGTTAATTAATGAATAAATAAAATACACTTGAAAATTGCAGATAGCAATGTGATCTTTTCTCTTGCAATGATCATTATTAACTATGCTTAATTACTATTGAAATAATTTTTTGTAAGCTTTTATGAAGTAGGAATTAGATGATTGTATTAAATACATTTATGAAGGTTCAATTATTTTCTGTCAAATGAGAAATTAACTCAGAATTTTAAATCCAATTATAAAACTCAACTATTATTTGTTAGAGTGCAGTTTTGCCAAAAACATTTTTACTACGATATAATTTCTAACTGAAGGCTAGTCATTTTTAAACAGAAGTAAATATGATTGTAGAAAGAACGAATTTTCAGAAAGTTAATTTCTACTCTTTTTGTCGACATAGCAAGCAATCGCGTAACTTCATAAGCAAAGTATCACACGTAATTTAAACTAGTAAATGTTACTTTCCGGTACATATGAAAATGCGTGTAACAGGCATAAAAATCAATGTAAATATTTTTGACATATTGTGAACAATTTTTGATAGAAATCGTTATTGGTGTTCAAATACTGTTTACTGTTGCTCAAATACATGTCAAATGTAAAAGTGGAATACTATGATGTTTTATCTAGAGGAAACTATTCAATACTGTCGATAACAATAAAATATTGTTATCAAAAGTTGAAATAATTTCTATCAAAGGATGCTGCAGCAAAATAAGAGAAAAATGGTAACTCGGGTGCCATTTTATTTATCATTTTTTTTTATATCATTGTTACTCGGATGTTGTACTCTTTATTCTCTAGTGGCCCTGTAATTAATTTCTGCTATTACGCTTTTCCTGTCGATAAATAAATAAACTATTTTTCTCTGTTAAAAAAAAATAAATTTCTTATCACTGATCAGACAGTGGACATTCTTTATTTTCAAAAATTATAGCACAAATTTTGTCTACCATTTTATTTAGCTTTTTCATCATAGCATCAATTTCCATTGATTCAGCATAAAATCCTGTTTTTTCCGCCTTATTTGGAGCAGAATAATGTAGAAAAGCCACAGCCGGATCCACAATCATCTCTTGAAATCCTTGTAACAACAAAAAAATAGTAAAAAAAGTATCTTAGCATTTTATAAACATTGCAAAATTGACCATTGTTTTTACTTCTGTTGAATGAGTGATGGACGAAATTTTGAGTCATCTGAAATCCTGATAGTTGATGAGGTAGTTTTGTTATGTCGTGAGCTCGTACAATATACTGTTTCCAATCGATATAGCTTTTCTCAGAAAATCTTTGCGGAATGATTCGAGATTGTAAATTAAATGCTGAAAAAGATATATATATTTTAATATTGTATAAGAATTTTTAAAAAGTTTCCCAAAGTAAAAGCATAAACGATTTTATCATGGAAATGTGAATTAAGTGATGAGAACTTTTTACATAAAATAATAGGAAATGATATTGTAACTATAAAAAGTATAGAAAAGTTTAAAAAAATGACAACAAAAATTGGATTCAGCTTGTAAAGTGTGAGAAGAGAAATTGATCGTTTCAAGGATGAATTTTATTTATTAGAGTTTATTGAAGATTCCCAAGTAATAATTAAAATCTATCTCCAATCTAGAGTCTCCACCATGACCCACTTGATTTTTTGAGATGTCTCGTCTGGTATATTATTAATAAGGAAGTGAATTTGGACAGAGAAAAAAAAAAGACTGGAGCCATTCGGTAATTATTTATCTAATAGGTACCTCGAAATGTGTTAACACGTAACGATCGTCTAGATGTGTTTTCAATACACTCTGATATGTGATATACGACTGTCTAGATGTATCTTCCATACACTTCTAAACGCGATAAATGGTCCACAGATGTGCCTTCCACACACTTTGTGCACAGAATGGAACGAGAATGGATACCAAATTCAATGTAAAATCAATTCTTTTTTATGACAGAATAATGTAGAATGTGAAAATTTATTTAAAAATCACAAGAAAAATATAATGAGGTCAAGAAAAAACTTTTAATTTTGTAAGTACCTGCATGAAAGATGAATATATACTCTCTAAAAATGAATTAGGGAAAATCACTGCAAAGCAGTCAATATTCACTCATTTTCACTTATAAAATTACCATTAATTGAATTAATGCTATTATTATCACTGCAAATCGTGAATATTCACTGATTCATGTTTAGAGAGTATTTTACCAAAGATATCCATTATCACTGTAAATTTTATTGTCTTATTTTAAAACATTAAAATCGTTTTAAAATGACGTCATCTATTTGATTAATATTCTATCAATTTTTAAATACAACCAAGTGCATTAAAAGTGACAACAACATTAATTAAACGGGTGACGTAATTTAAAACACTTAAAGTGCATTGAAATAAAATACTTCTAAATTTAAGATTTGTAGTATATATAACCGGAAGGACTTCTAGTCATCCTAGCTAAAAACATCACCTATGTCAAAATTGTCGAGGCGTTTTAATAGGGCAAAATAATATGATGGTAATCACAATTATTTCGATTTTTCTCATGCATGACTCACGATATGATAAAATGTATTATAAAAGTAAAAAACATATATCCTGAGTATATTTTTAAAACTATATGTTTTGTATAGATATTTTAAAAATATTTAAAAAATAGTGAAATCTTCATCACTTACTGGATTTCAAAAATTTTTAATCTTTACTTTCAACGCATTCCCTTGTAGCCATTAGGAAACAGACTTGATAAAAAAAGTACTCGAAGTGATCTTTTATACTATGGTATAGCTTAAAAAAATGTAATCAGGGTCATGTATGGCTATATTCCATTGTTACCCAGGTCGTTTGTAATTATTTTAATTCCATTCATTATTTGTTTAATCAAAAATTACCTTTATTCGAAATATTTCCAGTGTTACTTGGATGAATATTTGTAAATGAAAAAGATGTATATTGTGAGTAATCTTGTTTTAATGCAAAAGGATCAAGGTATTCTAATAGTCCTTCAAGACTTTTGTAGTGTTTGAGTATTAAAAACTCATCAATATCAAAAACTCCAATGTATTCATAGTCATTGTAAAATGAAGTTCTGTAGTGACAATCATTTAAAGCTGATGATAATCCTTGAAGTTGTGGAATTTTTTTATTGTCAATGTCGATAAATGAAATAACTGATACAATATTCATGTTTTCATAGAATTTCAAAACGGAATGTATTTTATGTGAAATTGAAGTTTTATAGAATGTAAATTGCTCAATTCCTATGAGTCGATAATATTCGATAAACTTTATAAGTGCCAGTGTATAGTTAAAATTTTTCTGAATAACTGAAAACACAAAAAAAGTTAATAAAAGTGTTGGACACATTACATTAAAATGAAAGTTTGGATTATTACTTTGCGGAATACAAAGTGCAATTGATTTTTTTTTATTCCATCTTTGATGTTGATTAAATCCATTTTTCGGATAATGTATATCAATGAATTGAGTAATAGACAAGTCTTTCCATGATTGTTTAATAATTCCAATTGACTCGGGTAATTCTTTGTCAAGTGATTCATCCTGAGAATGATTTATATGAAATAAATCACATAAAATAAAACTTGCAACATACTTTAAATTCACGTGATGTTCAAACGTTTGAACTCTTGCAGATTGTCTTTGATAAATTGAATGCTTTTTTGTAGTTAATTTGTAAACACAATCAATTTGTGGATTGTTTATTAATTCTGAAGGCAAAATTGCTATAATTCTAACTTGTGCCCATGGTAAGTCGTCTTTTAATAAATCATTTCTAACAATAACTTCTGGACGTAAATCAAGATATGCAGAAAATATATATCCATAAATATTATGTACAAAAATCCATTCATTATCGACAGGAGGATTTATTTTTGCCATATAACGCATTTTTTGATGCAGTAATTTACTCATAATAATTTGTAATTCGTATATTTTTTCTACCTTCTTTTCTATCTAAGTAAGAATTTATAATGTGACATTATAATTACTTAATTTAAAAAATTTTATTCAATGTATTGTATTTACTTACCGATTCGTTGAAATGTAAAAAAGATGTATAAATAACAATAATACTACTAATGATAATTATTTTAAATAAGTTGATACATTTCCAATGAACCATTTTCTCTTTTTTGTCAATAATATTTTGTCTATCACATTCCCCGGTAACCAAATCAATTCAGAAAAGAAACAGTTGTGTATAGGTCTGACGAAAATACTTACGTCAGGTCTGGTCACTACAGGTATAACGCTATTAATTATTAATTAAATATTTCGTCGTTAAAATACTCATATAGTTATATTAAACTTGTTACTTCAACAAAAACTTGAAAAACAATATTGAATACATTGATGCGAACCACCTAGTTTGCCACTTATCAGTTTTTTTTAATCTTAATATAGGTTCTGGTATACGATCTAGTCATGCAATTCTCACATTAAATTATAAAAAAAAAAAAAAACTTTTATCAGATGAATGGGCGAAATCTTTCGGAATAAAGGGTTTGCATTTCTATTATTGAAAAAATAATGTTGTGATGAATACATAAAGTCATTTCAAGTTTTAAATAATTTTCTTAGAAAGAAAATTTTATGAAAATTAATTACATTTCATATTTTACATTCATCTATAATAGATATTTACATTTGTATAAACATATAAATTTCTGAGTGAATGATAAAATAATCATTACATTGTACTATTACAAAAAATTAAGTATTATGTAAGTGACAATTTATCAAGTATTAATCTCTAGATTAATTATTAATTACTTATACTTAAATTGAATTTAATAAACTTTAATATATAACAATCATTTAAGAAAAAAAAGATTTGCATTGAATATAATAATTGATGAAATATTTGAATTCTTTGAATAAGATCAGTTAAATGCAAGTAGAATAAATAATTCTATTTTTCAATATTATTATTTCGAACGAGAGTTTAACCAACCTTCTAATTTAGCACTATTAGTTTTGACCCATTTAATATTATTTGCAACTGTTTCAAGAGCTCGTACTCTGTATGCTTTTCCAGCACCTGCTTCCGGGTACTTTTCAAAGAAAGCTTTCATTTCTTCAAGTTTTGACTCTGTAGCAAATGATTGACATATTGCAGGCACTAGTTGGCCTAAGTAACGATCATTTAATGTATATCGTTTAACTAAAAACTCCCAATTTTCTCGAACCCAATCCCAAACTAATCCTGTTCCAATTGGATTTCTTGCAATTGCTATTAAACACCCAAAAGTATCTTGAGATCTTACATAATTTAAATCAACAGCAATTCCAATGAATTTATTGAGCAAATAACTTGATCGTACGGCTGCTAATCCTCTCATTAACTTAAGCTTCTCATTGGCATTCGTTTCATTAATAAATCTTTGAAAAACAACATTCCATTCAGCTTCTTTACCAACATGACTCATTCCATACTTGTAAACTAAACTTCTAATATCTGGATGAGGTCTTTCATCATGAAAATCATCCACCCAACGCTTAAAAATAATTCCAGCCTCATCAAGGCACTCAGTGTGACCGACAGCACAAGCTAAATTTAAAATTGAGGTTCTTAAACTTAAAGTATCATGATCTTCAAAATTATCAACTTGCCATGTTACATCATGATAAGGAATTTCTACAATACTTCTCACATATTCACGGAATTTCGGTGAAATACTGGTAGAAGCGAGTAAAGAATCAATTGCTAATAATTTTGCTTCTGCTACTCGCCAAGGAACTGCACTACGTTCTTGCCCTAAATAAGATGTAATATTCATAGCAATTGTATAATCAAGTTGAGAAGCTTCTGCTAAACTGAATGCATCTTCGATCAAACTTGTTCTGTCAGAAATGGTAAGTCGTTTGTGATGCCATTTTAATACGTCTAGAAGATTTTCCCATTCTTGTTGACTATAATTTACTCGATAATAGCCTACTTGATTGTAGTTAAACTTGATCCACTCAACAGGTTCATTTAATTTTATTTCAAGACTAGTCATATCTTTATCAAACCAAACTAAAGTGGGTGTTAAACTTTTATCGGTTATGTAAGTGATAGGAATAGTCCACTTGTATCCATAATCAGATTCTGTTGGATTAAATTTAGCTTCTGGATCGATCAAAAATCTTTTTTGTTTTAAAATATAAGTCATATCATTTTTTTCTACACTAACAACCGGTAGTCCCATTTGCCGAGTCCATGTATCCATTATAGCTGTAATATTAATATTACTCTTAATACTTTGCTGAAGAATATTGAAAAGATCTGATGTTTCTGCATTTTGATATGCAAATTGATTTAAATATTTTGTCACTCCAGCAATAAAAATTTCCGGGGTTATAAAATTTTCAAGCATTCGAAGCACTGAAGCTCCCTATGAAAAAATAAAATATATTTATATTTTACGCAAAAAAATACAAATAAAATATAACTTTTAATAAATACCTTGCTATATGTAATGACATCAAAAATAGCTGTAATTTCATCTGGATTATTTACAGTTTGAACTATTGGGTGAGAACTTAATTTTGCATCCGTAATAAAGACTGGATGGAGAGTTTTTATTAAAAATTGATCCATCTGTAATGACAAAATTATTTAAAAATTTTTTTTGATGCCAGTATATACTAAAAAGACAAGCATCAACTAATTATTTACCAATCCCCATTCAGGAAGAATATTATCAGCACTCTTGTATTGCATATAACTAGCGAAACCTTCGTTTAACCAAAGATCATTCCACCAAGCCATGGTAACTAGAAAAAAAATTCCATTTATTTTTGTTCCTCTAATAATTATTGTATTATTATTTATTACCTAGATTTCCAAACCACATATGAGCGAATTCATGCGCAATAACTTGAACAACACCTTCTTGATCCGAAGTTGAACTAGTTTTTTGATCATAGAGAACCCTAGCTTCTCTGTATGTAATCAACCCCCAATTTTCCATGGCTCCAGATACAAAATCTGGTATGGCAGCCATGTCTGAAAATATTTTATTCAATTTACTTAAATAACCGTCAATAAAATAAATGTTTGAATAGTATGAATATATTCATATAAAGTAAATTACCAAGTTTAGGAAGAGGATAATCTATTTTAAATAGTTGTGTATAATATTCAATTATTTTAACTCCAATATCTAACGCAAATGATCCTTTCTCTTTTTGTGCTCTTGTAGTGTAAACACTAATTGGTAAGCTCGGGCTACCATCTAATTTTTTTGCTGGAGCAGTAACAGAAACAAAATCACTAACAATAAAACATATTAAATATGTAGACATTGGCACACTTTTGGCAAAAGTTACTGTTGTTAATCCTGGTGATGGTTTATCTACAATTGTACTCTGGAAATATGTTTAGATAAGATAAGCATTAACAAACTGAATAATAATATCATAGTTAAATTTGAATTTTTTTATAATCTATTACCTCAACATTCATACTAGATAGAGCACTATAACAGTCTCCTGTTGGATGAACTAGTTGCACTGAAAATGCAGCTTTGAAAGCCGGTTCATCGAAACAAGGAAATGCTCTTCTAGCATAAGTAGGCTCAAATTTTGATGTTGCTATTGTTCTAAGGACATAAAGATAAACAAATTATTTATAATTTCAAGGAGGACAGGTTCAGTAATTCTATATACCTTGTTCTATTTTCCGGATCTTTATATTTACTAGCATAAAATCCAACAATTTTATCCGGCTGCAGAGCACCATTAAATTCAAATGATAAATTATAAAGGCCTGGAGTAAGATCAGAATCCAAATTGACTACGAGTTCCTCTAATTTGTCTATTGTAAATGTTTCTTTAATTGCCAGTTCATAATTATCTATAAGATCAGTTGTTTTCAATGTTGTTTTGGTTATTGTAAGATCTTTCTGATGAAGAGCAATGTAATTTCTTCTATCTAATACATCAATTAAAATTGTTACAGTTCCAGTGAAAGTTCCACTTTCCAAATCTGGATAAAGATAAAGATCATAATGACGAGGTTTGACTTCTTTTGGCAATCTAAATGTCATATCTGTTTTCTTAAAAGCCTCTTTGCTTGCCATTTGTGAAGTTTTACTGTGGAACGGATCTGTAAAATATTTATTTGCTTATACTACATAAAAATTGATTACTTGACAAGTTAATTCAACTATGTAATGAAATATGTTTTGAAATAATAAAAAATATACTTCTTAAGAATAATGATAAATATCTCGTACCTACCAATGTTGTGATAAACTTTATAAGAACGTATGTATGTTGATAAAATTTTTGCTTGTTTTAACGATGATGATTGGAATATAAATGTTTTAAATAAGATACGAGTTATCATTATATTTCTGCTAATAAAATATTTTTCTTATTTTAAAGAATTAATTCTTATGCATAAAAATAATAGCAGCTCATTATTTATAGCGTATTATAAAAACATTATATTGATAAGTTTTACTTATAAATAAAAAAAAATGAGCTGAATAAATTCATTTTGATAAAATGAACATAATCTTACCGTTTTGGAGCAGCACGTTTGGATGAATATTTTTATAAAGAATAATAATAAATGCAACTAAACAACAGCATACGATCAAAAGAAAAACACTAAACCCAAATAAACAACTGGTAAAATTTTTCTTCAGTTGCTTATGGTTTTGCAAACATCCAACATTTAACCTCTCGTTGGTGTCACACTGAGGTTCATTGTTCTCTCTTACAGAGCAAATTTTATCATCACTCATTCTTGGATGCGCAGGCGCTTATGACGTCAGGATGGCGCAAGTTTTTTAAATTTTTACTTTTTTTAAAATCTCTTAACTAATTATCATATAACTAAAATCGTATTATTTCAATAATTAATATTTTCAATTTTCGTATTGAACCCTTTATATTGATAAAAATTAAATATCTTGAAAAATATTTCTATTTAAATCATATGAGTACGAAATTTCATTCACTATCTCCTTATTATTTTAAAACCAATATTATCTAACATACTATTTACACTAAAAATCAGAGATTTTCTCGTTTTCAATTAAAAAAAAAATCTAAGCTGTTGTTGTTACTGTTATTATATAGATTGCAATCAAATAATGATATGATTTATCATGTGGATATTTATATAATATATGATATTTATATATGATATCAGATAATTGCTATAAAAATATAGAAAAACAAGATATTAGAGTATGATATCATGAGTTTCAAAAATCAAACAACATACGGGAAACTCTTTTATTCAAATATGCAATCACCACACTATTTATTTAGGTAATTAAAAAATATTGAAATACACACTACACCAACGAGAATCTTAAAAATGATGTGCTATTATTTAGTTAACACTTTCTGTTGATTATTTACTTTTTTAATACTTATGTTCGTTAGAAAATTAGTACTTCACTTTAATCTAGTCACGAAAAGAACTGACACTATCGATACTTGGTTTCAAACACATCGGTCAATCGTATTCAATTTTACTTTCGAATAAAGAAAGTAGAGGTTTGATCAGAGCGTGTTTTATTCCAAGCACAACCGGTAGAATATGCTACGAAATTATAACTAGTTATCAAGTACCCTTCTCCCTCTTCTAATCCATCTCATGACTTGTAACATGACAACAGAGCTGTCCAATTACTTGAAGTAATTGGAGTATATTGGATAATGGTAAAGGTGTAGAAAATATTTGATTTAATTCTATCAAGCATTATTCAATTCATATATAAATATGATCATCAATATGTTTACTTTTACTTACGAAGATGCATTTAGTTTTTTTCTTTTCATCATATTCACCTATAATTATTACGGTAATTAGGGTTAATTATTTAAGTAGAGTATAACTAGGTGAATGCATGATTACCATATAAGAATGATATCATTATGATAGATTCATTTATAGATGAGGTAATTGAATACACTTATTGAATAAAATGAGGTATCATACTTAAAGAAGATATATGAAAAAAAAAATTGATTCTATTTTCACAGAAATAATTTATTTATAAATACAGTGTAAAATATTATAATATTTCAGTAACGTTAAAAATAAGATGAGGGCAAAATCGAATTTTATACACTAAATCTATTGAATCTACTATTGAACTGATACCCTCTCAATTGATGCAAATATTATTATATTAATTTACATTTATTTGCCTATTGTGTACAATTTTATTAAACAAATAATATTCAAGTAAAAAAATGCTTTATTTTCGATTAAAATTTATGACACGTTTATTGACATCAGTGGTGTCGTCCAAAGATTACTGTCCTTAGTTTTATTTATTCTATCAACAGTTTATAATCATTTTTATGTTCTCTTTGGGATCACACCTATCCCTTATATATAAGTGTATTTATATATATATGGAATTTTTATAAATACTTATATTAGTGTTAAATAGTATAAATATACTATATCGGAAGACAAACGAAGAATTGAATGTTTTTAAACTGACACTTTGATTTTTCTCTAATCATACAAAAACACTTCTAATAAATTATCATTCTCTTACATGTGATAGCGTGTTTCAATTTTGATTACTATTACTATATTTCTTTTATTTGTAGTCTTGTCATATTCTTGTGATTCTTACCCTGATGCTAAATTGATTTTCATGTTATATATTAACATAGTATATAACTTTTCATTAATATTTCTGCTATTGACCGTTTTTTTTTGTACAATATTGCGCATTAAACACAACCTTAAAATCTTTTAATCACTTTTTTTATTGATCTGGACTTGGTTTATTTCATCCTTGGACATATCTGCATCACCCCAGCCCCAAATAGCACCTTCATGTGAATGTTCAGCATTTTTTTTCGCAACTCTTGAACCATCACCTGTTCTGGCTGCTCGTTTTTCAATGATTTCAACGGGTACAGTTTTCAAATCATAAGCTTGTCCAAGCCAAGCGAAAAAGTCAATGAAAGCAGTAGTGAAATTTCCACTATAATTTCCAAGTTCAGCTGCCTTGTAATCCCATGGAAACACGTGATGATAATTATGCCAACCTTCTCCAAAAGCACCCAAAGCTATTTTCAAATTATCTGTAGGGCTGATTGATCTAAAATGAATATAAAAAATTGAAATCAATATGTGTTTTTAAATAATTATAAATAAAAATATAAATATGTTGATTAATTACTCGTCATAAGGTTTCATTCCCCAAATGTGTGCTGCTGAATTGACCAGCCAAGTGATATTAAGTGATAGAGTGTATCTGAATACCGTTGCATACCAAGCATATAATGGTTTCTCATTCCAAAAATAGATAGGTATCCAAGTTGGTATTAAGAAGCAAAAAATTGGCATCAAAATTAAATATAGCCTGGAAAAAGAATTTTTTTTAGAAAATATTTATATAAATTGCATAATATTTGATAGCAATATCAGATAAATTATTTGATTATTTACCTCCTTTGCCAAACAACAACGAAATCTTGTTCAAGATCACTCATATCCACAGTTTTGCCTTTCTTTATAACATCTGGATGTTTACGAACAAGGAGCCAACCAATATGAGAGAAGAAGAATCCTCGTTTAGCATTGTGAGGATCAGCGTCTGTGTCTGTGAATTTATGATGAACTCGATGATCTCTCACCCATTCATAGATATGATTCTGTTGAAATTGTATAGAATTAATGTATATATATATATATTTGACTTTAAAACAATTGAGTTCATTGACTAGAAAAAAAAATTTACAAATTACCTGAAACGCAACAGTTTGAAGAATCATAAGTAAAAACCTCATGGGCCATTTAGCTTTGTATGATCGATGAGCCCATAGTCTATGTGCTCCAGCTGTGATTCCGACTCCGGCAAAAAATCCTAATGCAAGAACTGTTAAAGAAAAATGTTTAGTTAATTTTCGTATTTACATAGCTATAAAATTATTTATAGTAATAATAGTAAATAAAAAACAACTTACTCCATATTGAAGTTAATATTTTAGCTCCTGTTAATAATAAATATAAAGCATAGATAGATCCAACGTGAAGATAAATAAAGGCAATCACATTTCTCCACACAATATTCCACTTATATTTATTTTCATTTTTAACTCCTTCACCAGCAACATGTTGAACTGTGCTCTTAACTTCTTCACTAGGTTTTTCTTGAGCAACATTTTGCGAAGCTTCTAAAAAAAGAGTCGCCGAATTACCAAAAAGATTCGGCGCCATAATTAATCTGAAATTAAAAAAAAGAATTCATTCTTATATTGATTGTTTTAAATACATTTATTATAAATGTTAATAAAATTATATTATACTATAAAGGATAAGTAATGATGTAACAATGATGAATTGTTTTCCAAACTAATATTACCATACACTACGTCGCAACAAAAGTTGACATTTTGACAACAAATTTACTATTCTAATTTAGAATTTCAATAATTATAAACTCGCAGTAGTCTGTCTTGCCTAAAAGTGACTTGAATTAAAATAAGGGGTCAATATAATCATCAATTAATACATTATTTGAATATATACTTTTAATCGATCTGATAGAATGTAACTAAGTATTTTAGAATATTTTTATCATACTAGGAGGAAAAAAGTGGTATTTTTGCGAGAGAAATGAATTTTTCTGGTAGAAATTGATCAAAAAATAAAGAAACATCAATGGCATAAACGGGACTTGCCGTTATCGAGAACGAGATGAGTGGAGTGGGAAGTGAAATGAGGAAGAGAAGAAAAGAGACGTAAACGGGTTCTCTCAGTGAAGATCGAGGTCAATGGCGTTTTTCAGGTCAATCTTCATCATATAATTTCTATCAAATCTCATACGTAAGATTACTCAGACATGCATTTTTAACTTTTCCAAACTTTCTTCTTCATTTTCTTATCATTGAAAAAATAGTCATGACATTGAAATAATTAACGATAAATAATTTTTGCATTCATTTTTTAATTATACAAATAATTATCTAATTTTCATTTTTACCGTATATGGAGATATCATTTTACTGGTACGTCAATTTTGTGCGATAACAATTGCAAGTTATATTACTTCAACACTTGGTTCGCCATAAAAAAACGTTGTAGATATTCGTTAGAATATTATTCGTATATATCGTCAAAATGATTGAAAAAACCGGTTATTTGAATTAATGGTCAACTTTAAATTTTTGAATATATAATTATTAAAATGTAACTTGACACTAAGCAATACTTTTTCTCAATGTTTTTTTTTTCTATCTTTTGTTTAAACAATTGTCATTAAATTATTTTATGTCATTGACTTTGCATATTTCTGTTAATGAAAAAAAATGATCTGAAAAGTAAATAACTCATACAAACGACTAGAACTTGTGTTAAAAAAAAGTAAAAAATATTTTCTCCGTAAAGCTGAGTAATTACAAATTTCTGATATGTGTGAAAAAGTATGTCGAATGAAAAAGTAATACACCAAGAATGAATTCATGGATTTTTTACGTTACAATGAAGTTATACAAACATAAGAAAAATAATATATTTAATATTATTGTTATTTTATTCTTTTGTTAAAGTAATATTAAATGTAATTGACAGTATGTTGAATTGTTTTGTTCAGTATTGTATTATTCAATATCAATTAGCATTGACGCATGTTAGTATGAAAATTAAATTGAAAAATAAAAATAATATTAACTTACGAAAAATTCGTTCGCTTGGAAGTAAGCGACGAAAAAAATCCTCAAAATAGTGATTGACTTATCAGATGATTAAATGAATTAATATTTTTATAAGAACACTGAATACCGAGTGAACGATGATGATCTAGCTTGATCGCGAGTTTCGAACGAAATACAGGGATGTAAGAGCGTATGTCCCACTTATGGAAGTCACAATGTCCCCCGTAAAACAGCATTAACAAAACTATTGCCCCCACCAACTTTTATACACCTCCATATTACTTATGTTCGAAAAAGAATATTTTTCTTCCAGAAGTAGATATAACCACATTCCTTAGATGATTCTCACAAATTTCGAGCTTAAAACATTATCAACCTATTACTATTTATTATACAATAGTGTTCATTTGGGTAACTATTTTTACTAGATCTTTTCATTAATACACATTTTCAATTAAATAATTATCATTCTATCCACTATTTTTATCTTTATCATATAAAAAAAAATTTTCTTCAATTTTATAAATTTTAAAATTATTTATCTATTCAGGAATTCAAAATTGATTTTTTATTTATTTTTTATTCGCTACTCTTTGCTAATGTATTTTAGACATTTGTTCATATTTGCATGATTTCACGTATACGTATTGCTTAAATACAAATTAGTTAAAAAATCCTTTGCTATTCATAATTTTTTTTTAGATGAGTTATGTTTTTCAATTCCTAAACTGATTATTTATACGCAATTACAACAGTTAGCATACTTTTTTGCATACAAATTATTAAAAATTCTTAAAAAAAAAAAATTCAATAGATTGAAATGGAAAAATAGTAAACGTATTTTAAATTGAATTTAAAGTATTTTTATTTTTTTTTTTTTTTTTGTAAATTTGTGCTGACTCAAATTAATCTGAATAACATAAAATAAATGTAGTCGAAAATCTATATTCTGAGACTTGAAGAGCTAAAAGGAAAAAGTGAGAACATTTGGTTATACGTCAACACCTTGACCTTGGGGCTCTCAAACCCCCAAAGGATGTTTCTAATTGATTCAAGTACTAATAGACAAATAGCTATGTTACTATCTCGAGGGCCAAACTTGTCATGACGACACCGGTATTCGCCAATGTTAACTGCTTATGTCGTAACCATATTCTTATTTCATCCAGGCACTCTTAAAAATTATGTAGAAATATTTAGGCTCATAATTATTCGATTGATATTAAATATTATTAGACAACTAATAATAATAATAATAATAATTAATTTCACGAGGTACATTTGAATAATTTAGTGTGCCTGTATTCATGGTACTATTTGCGAAATATTTTCAAGAGTATTCACCAAAATGAATGGTATTAAAAATGGAAACTATATGACAGTTTTTCTTAAAAATTCCCTATACAATCATTAGTTCTATATAAATGACCTCTTGAGCAATTAATTAATAAATATTCACTGCAATCACATAAATATATTTTGATTATCAATTTGTGTTAATGATCATTGCTGAAATATATCCGTTAATCGCCAAGTAACGGCTATTGTCTTAAGCTTGAAATATTTTACAATAACGGAAGTTCCCATTTACGAAATTGAAACATTCGTCCAAAGTTCTCGTTTTGTTTCCCATTTAATTAAAAACAATTGTGAATCATCAATAAATAATTAAATATTTAATGAATTTTTTTTTGAGTTGTAAATACAATAGGTTGACACTACTTTTAATTTATATATATTATGTTTTGTTATCATCTTATTATATATACAAATTATTTATCATATAACGAGTGGATAATTTACGGACTTCAACGTTACGTAAAGTAAACAGCTACTACTCTTTTTCCTACTGTGTAAAAACATAAGATATTGTCTTTTTTTTATTAACTTTTTGACGTTTCCTTATGTATAAATTTACACCTAATCAACAAAATACAATGGCGTATATGATAACCGATGAGTAGGAATTTATTTTATTTTTATATCCTTCTCTATCAATGAATAACAACTTGAAAGAGTTTTTAATTTTAATCTTTAAAAAATATTGCCAACACATTTTAATATTAAATAATTACTAATTAAATTACAGCTAATTCATATATTTATACAAAATAAACAATAAGTCTCAGACGATTTAAAAAATTTTATTGTTAAATATATAATAAAGTATGTTTTTTTTTTTACCAATTAGTCGACATGGTCGCACTGTAATACAATTTAGATTACAATTGTACGTAATTCTCTTGGGTATTTAAAATTTATTTTAAATTACAAACGTGAGATAATAAACAAAAATGTGTAAACTAATTTATAAAAAAAAATTTATGAAATACTTGTAGCTTTTGTTGTGTTTGCTTTTATGGAAAAAAAAGGAAAATAAAGTGGTGATCGTGACTAAATGCACGTCTACAAGTGACAAGATAACTCTATATATGCCAGCATCTGGAAAGAAAGTAAAAAAACATCTAGAAAGAAATACTAAGTGTTACTTTAAGCTGTGTACCTGAATGATCTCTAGAAAAGAATTACATCTACATACATTCTCCAATATTTATTAATACATCGAAACAGTGAATCTTCAAGGTTTTCCGTCTATTTCCGATCAACTTTCTCCTCATTCGTTTATTTATGTATCTATGAATGATGTCTAACTACATTATTTATTAATATTAAGTCAATATTTTTTCGCTGATGGCTATTAAAAATTAGATTCTAGCTGGAGAATGATTGGAGCTACAAGATGTATCCAAGTGTATTTAACCTTGACAAAGGAGTATAGTAGGGGGTTGTCATGGTCGAGGACATTTAAATTATAATCTTCATTAAAAATCATCATCAAAATGATTAAAAGAAAATCGAAATGATATAAGTCGGGTTCATTGTGCGAATTAATAAGAATCGACAAAGAAAAAAAAGGAGTAAGAATAAACGTTACACGTGCGTAGAGTCTTTAATTTTGTATATTATATAAGCTTTACTCGAATGAATTGAAAGGTCGTTTGGAAATTCAAATAACCCTGTTATTTATTTAATCAGTGCATTTTTGATGACTTCAAAATAAAATTAACTTATTACATATGTTTTTTTAGCAGACAATTGAATGATAATTGAATGAAAAACAGGTTTTACACAAAAATGAAAAAAAGAAGAGATTCTAACTAGGAGAAATCGAAGGTGAACTGAATTTGGAACATCTTTTCTGTCGGGAGTGAATGTTGGCAGAGCAAAGGAGGCTGAAAAACGGTACTTGGTACATTGAAAAACCAGCGATTGCGCATTCTACACGTTGATGGGAAGAATGATAGTCGGTCAGCGAAGGACTTTGGATATTAAATTTACGAGTGCAAAACTATGTATACTGTATATTTGAAAGTATAG
Organism: Chelonus formosanus; assembly: GCA_028641665.1. Lineage (NCBI taxonomy): Eukaryota > Metazoa > Arthropoda > Insecta > Hymenoptera > Braconidae > Chelonus > Chelonus formosanus. The sequence continues at coordinate 5,449,110 of CM054006.1, read as the reverse complement.
AAAAGTACAAAAAGAAGTGCTCGTTATTAGTGTTACTACCAGTTAAACACTGCAAGACCGATTTATTTATCGTTAACTCTCCTTTTTTTTTGCTCTTGAAATAATTCACCAACTAAATTCCATTCCATCACTATCATCAATCATTTTCTAATAATTATTTGATACTCAAAATTAGCTTGTCTTTTTTGTTAACTAGGAATAAATAATTTCTAGTTTTGTTTTTTTATTTTTTTTCAATTATGTGAAATAATAAACATCTATAAAAATAAAAATAAATCTAATTCTTACAACAATTCTACTCTACAATATTCAATGAAATATACTAATTGTCAATTTTGTAAATAAAAATGTAACTTATTTTCTACAATAAAATGACTAAATATTATTTCAGTAATATCGAACCAGAAAACCACCCTCAATTAGTCAATACCGTTGGGCTTGGGGAAACAATGTTGGAAATGATTTCCAAGTGTATTTACAGAATATGATAATAAAATTTCACATTTCTCGTTGGAGAAAGAAAAATTTCTAAATGTCACAAATGATTGAGTAGTTATTAAAGTTTCGAAAGTATTTTTTAAATAATATGTTAATGTAATGAATTTTATCAAGTAGTATAGACACACAGTCCGCACTTGATCAGCCGGCCGGTCAGTAGTTCAACAGCGCTACTACAGCGTTCAAATAGTCAACTTTAATCTAATACGCTGTTGATAAAATAGTTATTATTTTTATAAATATTGATTTTTTATTTATAAAATAAAATTAATTAGTCATTTTTATACCATGATTATATCTTTCTTATCAACATTAATAGGTTAAATAAATTTAATAATAAATAGAAAGAATAAAAATATCGTTAAATCTGTAAATATGTTATATCATTAATTTATTTTAGTTATTCTTTTTGTCTAGCATTCAATATTTGCAATACTTGAAATACTATATTTTCTACTAAAAGTTAAACATTGACAATGGTCGAATACATTGTTGATTTTACACGTTGTTGAAGTATTGATTTTTAAATACCAAATATTCCTTGAAATCATTTTAGCTTATTAAATGATATCTGTTGGGTAATCGCCTAAGGCAGATTATTCATCGAAATAGATTAAAAATAGGATGCTTCACAATTTGATGATAAAACAAATAAAAATAAAATCAGCAGATTTAAGTCTTAAAAAAATATCACTCGGCTATGAGGTCAAGAAATCGCAAAATATTCATGGGAGGAAATTCGATTTACATGTAAAATATGTTAATAAAAATTATTACAGTTATTTTTGAAGTTTAATTTGCCATTCTCTCGTTATATTTTTATTTATCATACAATTAAGAAGATAATATTTGCTGGCTTAATCTCAAAATTGCTATGTCTTATGAAGAAGTTTAAATATGAAGAGGGAAAAGTATACAAAGAGGAAAAAACTGAAACTGTATAAATTTTCTCTTTATTATCATTTTTTTGAGAATAGATTTATGGATTCCCTCATATTTATTCTTTAGGAGAATATTCTAGAATTCTACCACAAATAAAAAAAAGGGATTCATTATTGATACAAATAATTATTATAATTTCTTGGGGAATTTAAGGTTTAATTATTCAAATATAGGTGATAATACAAATAAAAAACATTCAAATTTTAACTCCAATTTAAAAATTTTGGATAAGTTTATTCTCTGACAGTTGTCGGTTTCAGTTTACTGTTCTCAGACAGAGGGAAGTCTTCTCTCTGTCTCAGAACAAGAACAGACATAAGTAAAGAAAGTGATGGTAAAAAAGGTCGACACGAACCGAAGAAAAAAATTACAATTAACAAACAAAAGATGGCGCTACAGGTAGAAAAAATTGCCGAGAAAGTCAAATGAATCTTTTGATTGTGATAAGCAGAAAAAGACAGCGGATAAATAGATACAAGAGGAGATCAGCATAGAAACTCCTTTTATAATACAGTACTAAATCGCTTAAGAATCTATATGCAGTTTATTGTCTCCATACTGATTGGAAATAGTTGGCATATTTTTGAACTAGTTTCAATGATCAGAGCTAATTCTTCAGATACACATAGTTTCGACTCTCAGTAGTAATGAATCATATCGAACATCTGAAGAAACAATTATTTTACGTTAAAAATAAGATTAAATTAAAAGTCACCCCAATCTCAGCATAGATCATACTTCAATCATAATTTTAAGGAGTGCATAAAACAGCTCTCGGTTTAAAAAATCCATTATTATGCTATGATCCGATTTTCTGTAATAACTGTGGATCTTTTGTGACGTATTTCTGATTGCTTAAAATATCTAAACTTCTATTACTTCTAAGAGGACACAAACGTGCATACATATTCTTTACTATCTAAAAAAGAAGTGTGGCAATTTCCAAGTCAATCAGTATTGTCAAACAGGCTGTAGAAAAATTTGAAGTAGCTGTGCCGATTTTATGTAATAACTTAGGATCGGTTGTCATGTATTTCTGATTGCTTAGAATGTCTAAACTACTATTGCTTCTAAGTGGACACATAATATAATGCATTTCTTCGAAACATATTTTTTTATGGGGTTGATCAAGGGCTCATATAAAAGATCGGGATCAAAGAGAGAAATTTGGTACCCCCCTATTGTACACCCCCCGTCAGAAATGCCGTATCTATCATAGTTTTCGAGTTATGAGCGTTTAAAGGTTTTTTAATAATTCGTTGCAGCATAACTTTGTTTTTAGGTGATAACTCGCAATCTATAAGGCGTGCATAAAAACAAGCACATCAATGGATTCTTGAAACGAAGAGCTTTCCATAGACTCTTCAAAATTACTTGTACAAAATTTTTTGTAGAATTTTTTTTTTTTTGCACATAATTAATTGTCGTTAACATACCGACGTGGTGGACATGTTGCTATTTTTGTAGAAGACATTAATTGTCAAACGTCGGCAGCCTGGTCTGTTCAGTGCGTTTATCTACTTTTTTACTCTATGATTAATTTCACGTCGATAGCAGATGAATAAAAATGTCAGGCACATTTTAATTTATTTATTTAACTATGAAAATTAGTAACGACTCCATACTCCGTTTATTGTTCCCACGTTGATTAAAAATAGTTTGCATTTTTTTCAAATGGTTTCGATGGTCGGAGATTATTCGTTAGACGATAGAGAGGAGATTCGTCATCTTATGTCGTTTTCGGTTTACTGTTCCGAGAATCAAACCATAGATATAAAAATCAGTCTTACAAACAATTAAAATCTAATCGTCCAACATTCGATAATACAGTATTTCTGTTTATCAACAGTTACTTACAACTTACAGGTTATCAGCATTAAGGGTTCTTTTGGAGGTTAAATTTAAACTTTATTACGCTGAATATTTCAAACATTTTTCAAAATTTGAAAAATAGTCACATCGATTTTATTTATCTTTACATATTTCCGTTACTCGATTTCCTTGTTTAAATAAGATTCATATAATCCTGAGAAATTATATCAATATTACGAATTGTGTACATAAATATAGATGTATTCATTAATCAATTGAGTCATGCGATAGAGTTATTTTAAGAAAGTAAAATATTTATCATGTAATTGAGAAAATCAAGTCAACGGTAATATAGCTTTCTTTTTAACTAAAAAAAGAAACGAAAAGAAAATTCTTTCAATCATTTAATTGTTAATAAAAAATTTTTACCACAAGTTAAATTGTGAAATATATTCAATGGAGTCATTTAATTCATTTCCATTTATTTTAGGAAATAAACAAAATTCTAATTTCTATCATAAAAATAAATGATTGAGTATTGTACATACATTATCATAGTAATAATAATAATTTAACTAAAAATACAATTAGAATGATATCTTTTGAATGGTATCCAATAAAAAAAGACGAAAATAATATTGATTTTGAAACATTCATTACAGAGAATGTGCATACTAACTAACTCTATTTTATAGACTTTTTCATTTAATGAATTTCGTCATTAAAATAATCGACTCTATACGATGTCCTGGGCGTTTTATGAAAGAAATAACGATTGTCCTTGGATCAAAATAATGTAATTTAGAATAAGTTATGTTAAAAACGATTGACGCTCGATCTATATAGTATTACTTAATCAATCTAACGAGCAATAGAGTGCTGACGACAGCTCAACAAAATAACAATAATCTATCATACAAATATGTGTTACAGTGAGAATATACTATAATAAAAAAAAAAAAAAAAAACTAATCTAATTTTCTAGTTCATGCGCAGAAATCTTTGCGCGATACTTGAAGAGTAAAAAATAAATAAAAACTCTTGTACATTATTCTCGCATGTCCTCGAACTGAACCTCCTCGAAGACGTGACCAACACAGGCGTGATGTCGTCGGTAATGGTGACTTGGGAGTTCCCTTCGGCTTTTAGTTCATGCCGGCATGCCGGTGGTTAGTCACACGTTTTAACTCAGACTTTTTAAATTAAAAAAAAAACACATCTTCCAAGTGCTATTATTCATCGGATTACTAGAAAAAAAAATATTTGTAATCCATTCATCATCTTAATACTTAATCAGGTACTGTAATTATTTCTTTTAATGCTAATAATATGTTTATTGCATAAATATTTATAATTAATTAATCAAATACCACTAATATACATATATATATCACATGAAAATATCAACCACTAATTATTTGATTTATTACGAACTATAAAACTCCGTTGGAAGTGTATAAGGATAAAATGCAAAAATAATAATAATAAAGATAACAGCGATTCAGGCTAATAGGAATACTTTTTTCTCGTTTTCTTATTGTATTATTATCTACAACGAGATACGTTTTTCATCACCTTCCAAACGTTCACTGCCATCGTTGCGTAATACGTTTCTAAAGCATGCGACAGTCCATTATATCACTATTATTATTTTATTAATCATTTATTTATACCTTTAAATGATGTTCGCAGTGAAGCATATTTTATCATACATTGATGACTAAAATAACCTATTTATGTTTTAATAATGTCGAAAAAACAAAAGAAAAAAATAATAAATATGAGTAATTAATAAATAAAAATGTTCCATAATTTTCAACACATCGAATATGAGTGTGTATAGTTTAGTCTCTTGGGATCAGAGACAACGGTTATGGCTTTATTATCATCAATAAAAATGCCAGTTATATTAGTTAACTATACATAACAGATATTATTTTTCTTCTCGTCTTCTATCAAATTTATAGTTGGAAACATTCAACGTATTTTTATCACTATTATTATTATTATTATTATTTAAGTTAGAATGATTTTTATCATTTTCTCCCAAGAAATTGCTTAGCTTTATCGTTATCTAAAAATGGAAAAAAAAGATAATCCGATTGTTGAGAAATTATCATTACAGTATCAGCTAGATAAATTTCACACTTTGAGATTACAAAGTTACAACGGCCAGGTGTACAAGATATATATCTTATACCTAATGAGTTATTTGATTACTTAATGACGTCAAATTCTGACTCATCCATTCGAACATAAATTGTACGACTGTGCATTTAACACATTTCCCTATAAATATGTAGATTTTACTCTACTGTAACAAATTTGTCTCGGTGCTCATTGATAATACACATGGCTTCCATTCATTACTTTTGAAACTTTCCGGGAATTTATGTAAGAAGACATTATTTATAAAATGCCACTATAAAAAGGGTATTAATTAAAGTAAATATTGTAATTGACTGTTATTATAATCATTAGAAAATGTATCAACTTGTTATCCTTTCAAGAATGCAATTCAAATTTGACGGAGATAACCGAACTTTGCCGCAAACGCATTCCAGTTGCCATCGGAGAGATCACGTGATACTATTTCAAATGCAGTTTTGTGTTATCTTCTCTATTATCACTATATAAATGATTGACCATTAGCAATTAATATCATTTTCGCTATAAGTTTTATAAAGTCTATTTTCTATTAATCTAATGGCCGTGATTCTCAGAATGTTTTTATTTTTCATTAACTATATTATTTTTTATATTTTTATACGACTAATGAGTGTTATAATACATCCTATTAATAGCATACAGTTATAATTTTGATAAAAATTTTGTTAATCTTAAATACTTATGAGTAATAGTTAGATTAATGGTAGAATAAAATATTATTGTATAGTTTTATCATGTTAAAGTTATTTCAATTTAAAATGAAACAGTGCCAAGTCCTTCGTTCATAATATAATAATATGTTACGGTATAATAATTATTTATTACCGGACGTTTGTATCACGAGTTAACAAACTTTTGCAATATCTACTTTATTTTATTATCCCTATGGTTTAGATAGATTTCATTTTATCCCGTAGTTTGGAGTTATTGAAGGAATATTTTTTATTTATAGAATCTGGAGATTTTAATATCGACTCTCGGCCGAAAGGATCTTCGGTTCGAGAAAAAAAAATAATGTCATCGAACAGCAGAACGATACCTTCATTTGTTATACGTGATAAAATTTATACTGATGAAAGTATAATGAAGAAGTGTGATACCGAAGAAATTAATCAAAAACATTATATACCAAAAATAAAATGGCTAGACCTTAGTGTTCAAATATTTATTCACGTTGGATGTCTTTATGGACTCTATCTTATGTTTACGAAGGCAAAATTGCTAACATCAATTTGGGGTAAGAAAGGTTACATTTTTTATTGACCCATTAACTGTTAATTAGTTTTTTTTTTCTTCTCAATATAAAGATCTAACAGAAATAAATGAAATATTTTTATCATTAATTTCAATGCCATCATAAATCATTTTTGGCATACATAAATAAACTCAATCTATCAGATTTTTATGTTTGAGTAATTTTTCAAGGTCTGTTGATTAGAACTAGATTTCTCATTTATTTTCTCATTTGTGTTTGAATGATTGCAATGTTAATAAATAATTACATAAATTCTTATTAAAATAACCATTAAATTTAATGAATTTAATAAATTAAAATCATACCATGCATTTTTATCAATCAATTTGATATGTTTGAAAAATACTAAACTTATTATTCAATAAACTGTAAGAGTATTATTCGAATTATAAATCAATAGTTGAAGTATATAGTCTTTCAGCATTTCTAGTATTCTACACCATTGAAATATAATTGAGCAGACTTCGAATTCTTTGACCCTCGGAATCATTACCATAGAAATCACTCTATTTGTTAGATAAATATCGTAGCAGTAAAAAAGAATTGAGCAATAAATTTTTTTATTACAAATTTTATTTATTTTCATAAAACTGTATATATCTCTTTACACGATCTACTTAGAATTTGTAAAAAAATGAGTTAAAAATGTGAATGTCAATTGATATAGCATGTACTGCTGGTAATAAATAATTTTTTTTTATAGCTTTCGTGATAATTTATACTTCTGGCTTTGGTATAACAGCAGGTGCTCATAGACTTTGGTCACATAGGGCTTACAAAGCTAAATGGCCTTTGCGATTACTTCTCGTATTATTATTCACGATAACAGGTCAAGTAAGTATAATATTTGTCCAAAATGTCAATAAATATAACGTTTTTTAACATACATGAATAATAATTAAACAAATATTCCATTAATTATTCTTCTTGCTAAACTTACAGAGACACGTTTACGCGTGGGCATTAGATCATAGAGTTCATCACAAATATAGTGAGACTGATGCTGATCCACACAATGCTAAAAGAGGTTTTTTCTTTGCTCACGTAGGCTGGCTATTTACTGTACCTCATCCAGATGTAGTAGCTAAAAGAAAAGCCGTTGATATGAGCGACCTTATTGCTGATCCAATCGTCATGTGGCAAAAAAGGTAGATTAGTCAATAAAGTTAAGAAATCATGATCAATAATTAGATAAATAATCATTTCATCTTAATATATTTTAGATATTACATTCCTCTTTTTGCTCTTCTTGCTATTGGATTACCTGTTTTAACACCGTGGTATTTTTGGAATGAATCACTGTGGACATCGTTTTGGGTCAGTTTCAATTTCCGTTTTTGCGTTACACTAAATATTGCATTTTTTGTTAACAGTGTTGCTCATATGTGGGGTCAAAAACCTTATGATAAGTAAGATTTTGATGAATTATTCATGAAATATTATTTAAATGTATATTAATAATAATCGGTGAGAGATAATTATTTTAATTAACTTTTAGATACATTTCGCCTGTTGAAAATATAGCTGTATCTATTGCTGCTTTGGGTGAAGGTTGGCATAATTATCATCATGTCTTTCCATGGGATTACAAGACCAGTGAACTTGGCAACTATTCATTCAACATAACAACAGGTTTCATCGATGCTTTTGCCAAATTTGGTTGGGCTTATGACTGTAAATCCGTATCATCAGGAATGATACGTCGACGGGCTAATCGTACAGGCGATGGAAGTCATATTAAAAATGTATGGGGATATGGAGATGAAGATATTCCACAAGAAGATCTTGAAGAATTAGACACAATGCAAACATAAAGAAATATAATCAAAAATTTTGTCGAAACTTGTCATTGTACATAACTTTATGATACTTTATTATAATTAATGCACAGTATATTTTTATTAAATATCTAAAATAACATAAAGTTTATAAAAGATATTTTTTGAAGAAACAAACAAATGAAATGGAAAATGTAAATAATAAATGATTATTGGTACATTTTATCATGCCTTAAGTATTATATATATATAAATACTTATATATTATGTACAGCATACTTTTCTTTATACGAATATTTTGTTATAATTATTTATTTAATAACACTAACTTCAATCATTTTTTTTCAGTAAAAGTATTTCAACTATCTCAAAATAAGAACATCTTTATTATTTTTCAGATTTAAATATTATTAAGTAAAAATAATTGTACTTATTTTGACTATATTTTTCATCTTAAAAAATTCAATAGAATAATTATCCACTAATATTGTGAATATAAATAATAATATTTATAATAATAAATATAAAAATAATGATACATACACTAAACTTCTTCGTTCATAATATTTTGTATAAAAACTATTGTTTAACTGCCAATACTTTTTACATAAATTTGAATGACTTTGAATTTTTTAAAGATATTTTTACCAATGTATATATTTAATAGTAGTGTTCTATCAAACATTTAAAAGGAAATGACGATGTTAAGTTGACCAGTCCTGGATTAATGAAATTCTCAATAAGGTCACAAGGGTTAAACAAAGCAGTTTGATAAAGAACAATTGTGGCCTTACAGTCTACCTTCAATCATTCAATAATTTACTTTGAAACTATCTTCTGTATTGATAACAAGTTTTCTAATTTATATTGTTACTAAAGAAATTTCATGATTGAGACATAATTAAGTATCAAGTGATTTATTGTTGACATTAGAAATTGTATATACAAGTGAAAAAAATGTCAGAGATTGAGAAAACTCTAGAAAAAGATGGTGAAATTCAATGGCATTGGGTCCTTTGGACCATTCACCTTTACATGTTAGGTGCTTATGGATTTTATGCTTTGTTAGCTAATGCTATGTGGATGACAGTATTTTTTGGTAAGTATAAAATTTATCAAGTATTCTATTTGAAAAACAGGACAGTTAATCTATAAAAATATTTCCTTAGCAATATTTATCATATTTATTGGTGGACTTGGTATAACAATAGGGGCTCATCGTCTTTGGGCTCACCAAAGTTATGAAGCGCAATGGTATATAAAACTATTTCTAATGATATCCCATACTTTAGCCGGAGTTGTAAGTAAAAATATTAATAAATATTTGTTACAATAATTACTGTTAACATTATACAATGTTGAAGATATAAAAATTAAAATGTTGTTAACAGGGTCCAATTTATGATTGGGTTCTAGATCACAGAGTTCACCACAAATATTACGGTACTAATAAAGATCCGTTTAATTACAATCGAGGATTTTTGTATAGTCATTTGATTTCGAATGTTAAAAGCAAACCAGCAGATTTTGAAAAAAATTCCAAGATTATAGATATGAGAGATATTGAAACTGATGGTTACGTTTGGTTCCAACGAACGTATTTAATTTTATTTTATAACAATTTTGTTTTAGTTCATCATTTGAACAATGATAGTAATATTTTTATTCATTTCAGGTTTTATTGGCCTCTTTTCATAATAATTGGATTACTTTTGCCAATCAATGCACCTGCTGAATACTGGGGTGAATCAATTGGAGATTCAGTATTAATTCTTGGATTTTTCCGTCTATTAATTTTACGTAATATGTGCTGGTTAATTCACAGTGGAGGACATATTTGGGCTCTTCAACCTCATGAAAAGTTAACATCTTTTTTGAATACTCTTTCATTAATATCTATGCTATTTTATTATCGACCTAGAAATCATGGCATGATTGCTATTGACAAAGAAGGAATATACGTTAATCAATATAGCAAATAACTTTTAATATATTAAATGTTTAGAATGTTCATTGTAATAATTTTTATAAATAACTAAATATACCTTTTTTATGAGTATATTTCCATCAAAATTTAGATAATTTTTTTTACTTATGATAAACTACACGATCCATCATTATTTAAATAAATAGTTTGTATCAGAATTGATTGTTAATTTCAGATTTCCACCTGATCATACTTTGGTGTTTCTAATAAGCAAATCTTACTGGCATCATTATCATTATCTACTACCTTTCGATTGGAAATGTGGAGAATTTGGTTCTTATGATCAAGGCATTGCCACGAATACATTAAAAATACTCCATGTTTTTGGTGCAGTTTCAAGAATGAAAACTGTATCAAGTACTAATGTTCGAGAAGCTCTTTATAAAGCAACTTCAATGAAAAAATCGTTATCCGAAACACTTGAAGAAATTAAAGCAGCTGCAGAGTTAGAAACTGCTAAAACAATGCTCAAATATCAACATCATTGACAATGATTTGAAATAAAGTCAATTGAATACTTTTAAATGTAACATTTCAAACTATTATTCAATTATAATTCACTGTTGATTTTAAAATTATTTTTGAATTTGTAATTTATTTTTATCAAATAAACTATTGTTAAATAATTAATTGTTATTATTATTTTGTTGAAAAATTGAAAATACATTTACTGTAAAATATATATTTATTGAATATTTATTTATTTTATTTAATCAATACCAATATAATCATCAGATAATACGGACGAAATATGATGAATTGTATGTATAAAGTAGAATTATAATTATTATTATTAATAATATTGATGCATTAATAAACAGACCATCATCATTAAAATTATCGATACATTCATTAATATTTCTTCGTGCGATTCGCGACCAGCACGAAGTTATAATTATTCACTCATTGAATTTACTCCATTTTTTCTATATTAATATTATATATATATATACTATAATGTTCTTACAAGTTACATTGATCATTTTAATTAAAATAATTATTTTTTCAAATTTTATGAAAAAAAAGATGAATTATTTAAGGTATTATTTCTGCGAATAACAGATAAAAAATTAATTAAATAATGAATCGTTGTTTTAAGAATTTCCTTAAAATAATTCATCTTTTTCCTTAGATGATGAGAATTAATGAAAATTATTCTTATTTTTACTTACGATCCTACACATAATATGACCAATATCATAATTATTACTACTACTACTACTACTACGACTACTACTACTACTACTACTACAACTACTGTTTGTATTATTACTATACTATTATTACAACTACTATTATAACTAGTTCTATGAAATATGAAAATAAAATATCAGTGGTGGTAAATTATGAAAAGAAAATAAATATTAAACAAATAAAATGAATCGTGAAATGTACACTAATAGTCTCAAACCATTTTCAAGTACATTTTATCGTTTCTTTTTTTTTGTTTTTCTAATGCCTGAGTTAAATTGTTTTTTATCTTATCAATAACAAATTTTACTGATACTTTGTATGATTTGTAATAACTGCGGATTCTCTCTCTTCAATGGTTTGGTCTTTATCACCCCAACCCCATACAGGATGTGTACCGTCACCTGTTCTTAAAACTCGATGTTTAACCATGTCGTTTGATACTGTTTTTAAGTCGTAGGCCCAGCCAATTCTTGCAAAGAAATCAATGAAAGCAGTGGTAAAGTTCCTGTTGTAGTTTCCAAGTTCAGCTGCTTTGTAATCCCATGGAAAAACATGATGATAATTATGCCATCCTTCTCCTAATGCTCCAACTGCTACTAAAGTATTTTCAGCGGGATTCATGTATCTGGAAAAACATAAATATAAAAATTAATTCTCATCTATTCAGTTACCAGGAAATGAAGTTGAATAAGAGTTGAAAAAAAATTATTACTTGTCGTATGGTTTTCCGCCAAAGAAGTGAGCAGCCGAATTAACCAACCATGTCATATTTAATGTGAAAACATAACGGAGTAAAGTTGCTACGAAGTAGGACTCTAGCCACGACTCATTCCATGCATAAACGGGAATAATTGATGGAAGAATAAAGCATAACAGTGGCATAAGAATAAAATAATATTTTTTCTGGAAAGCTACTACTGGATCGGCTTCAAGATCACTCATATCAATTCCCTTGCCTTTTTGTTTGACGTCTGGATGCTTTTTGCAAAGTAACCAACCAACGTGTGAAAAGAAAAATCCACGATTGGCGTTATGAGGATCTGCATCAGTTTCACTGAATTTATGATGTACACGATGATCTCTCGACCATTCATAAATGCTGTTCTATAATATAAAAGATTTTCGTTATTAAAATCTATTTAATAATAAATTTAACCTGTGTTAAGAGCTAAGTTTTTTTTTTAATTTTATTATTATTGTTTAAATATAATACTTACTTGAAAAGCTAGTGTATTGCATAACATGAGGAATATTCGAAGTGGTAATTTTGCTTTGTATGCACGGTGAGACCATAATCTATGTGCGCCTGCAGTGATTCCAAAACCACTAAATAGGTAAAGGAGATATGCTGTGAATATTAATTAAAAATTAGTAATTAATCTTTTTTTTCATTACTTTAGTACAAATTTAAATTACGTATATTGTTTACTTTTATATTTTAATTTTATCGAATTATATGTAGATATATATTATCATATCTTAATATATTTCAATCAATCATATTTGGAAATGCAAAAAATAAAATAAAAATAATGATAATTTATGTATAGGATAAATTTTCTGCCATGTTCCGGGTTTGTACGATAACTCTGTCTTAATCTTATCCAAGTCACAAACAAAATATTTAATTAATCGTTATGATTTTTAAAGATAGAGCATGTACTTTCCTTCTAGATGAAGACTGATTATTTTATTTAGCAAATAAGTAATCTCAAGAATAATTTAATGATAATATTTTATTTATTTGTGATAATATTTTATTTTCTACCGAGGACCATTTGTTGCATTAACATTCAACAAGTCGTCGTTTAAATGATGTTTGACTGTTAAAACATATGAAGAGAATCCTGTTGAATGTTTTGTCCTCGGCCTTTCAAAGTCAATTATGTCTTAACATTCATAAATTGTTCTTAATTATTTCTAATAATTTTATTATTTAATATTTTATGTAGAAGAAATAAATAATTTAAATGAGGATTTTGATAACTTACCATAAGCTAAGGTTAAAATTTTTGCAGAAGTCAATGCAAGGTATACTCCATAAAGAGCACCGGCGTGGAGAGCCACGAAAATAACGACATTGGTCCAAACAATTTGCTTTTTAAATTCAGGTTTTGGAATTTGGTTCTTTGCTAATTCTTCTTCACAAAGAACATTTGTGAGTGCAGTAGTAACATTTGGTGCCATGACGATTTTTTTCCTCAGTACAACACTGACAATTTAATACTGAAAACAAAAATTAAGGATCTTCATACAATGAATAACTCAAGCAAAACTTAGGTTCTAGTATGTACGCATGCGCTTAATATTATTATGCTTTGGACGCATCCTGCCGAAATGTTTTACGCATTGAGTTTTCTATCTTTTATTTGATTTTTTTTATCGTGAAAGCTTCTTAATAATTATAATTAATATCAACATTATCGTATTATATTCATGTTTATCTCATAATAAATTTTGTGATAAATAATAATAAATATATATGATAGACAAATAATGTCAAGTTAAAAATTATTCAAAGACAATAATTGTTCAAAAATATTAACAATGACGATAAAGTGTAACAGAAAAATTTTTGTTAAGTAAAAACATTATTTGCTCATTAGAAAATTAAGTAACGAAAAAACATTATCAATGTTTCACATTTGTTATGGATAAGAACAATATTATCTGATTATATGTACAATAAGATAATGACACTAACAATTTTGTACATGCAAACATTTATTTAATACTCAAACAAATAAGCTCTATACAAAGAATATTGGATAAAAATTCCATTATTATGTATAACAAAAGTAATCACTGTTTTGAATTGTTTTCAAGAAAAACATTTTATTTATTCTGAATAATCCATTATCTTCAAATTGGCAATATTTGCTCATTGGAATAATTTATTTCTTTATAATGAAACCTTGTTCATATCTAAATTAACGACTGATAAAAAAATTTATTTTATATCTCTAATTAATTATGAAAATATTACAGAGGTTAACTGTTTTTGTAACAATCATTTTCAATTGAACGTTAATTAACTTTATTTTAATTATTGTGAATAAAAATAGAAACTAACAGTTGTTGAAATATTTCAGATTATATCAACGTGTTGAATATGTTTAAAAAATTTTTTTCGAATGTTTGATTCACTATTATTGTAAATGATAAATAATTTTCTCATGTTACTTCAATCTCAAATATTTCTGCAGTTATTTTATTTTTAAATATTTCTAATACTCTGTTTAATTTAGTATTGTTAGCTAATTAATGTTAATGAATTACCACCCTGAAAAATATCTGCTAACTATAAGAGAACTGTATTTAACATCACTGAGATAGTCTATTGACTACCTCATGAATCTTGTCGGAAAGTGCATGAAGCGCAAACTCAGAAAGAAATATCACAAGCAAAGAATATATCGCATTGATGTTAAATTACATTGTTGAAACTGATGTCATTGGAAAATTATTCAGTAAAATAAAATATGATTCGAAATAAAATTAAATTGTTGATAAATCAAAATGATTATAATTCATAAAATATTGAAACTTTTTAAAAAAATAGATCATCATAGTTCAAGTAATGTTTGAGTGTATAAGATCTACACGATAACTAAAAGTAAATTAATCAAATAAATAGTAAAATTAATGAAATGTTAGAAACAAATTTAATTAGTAATGAAAAATGATTGATTTCTATGATTAATTTGTAGTTCATTGTATAATATGTTAAGTATATAGCGAGTTATAAATATGTGCATTGTTATCGTAACCGAATCATCCACGCGAGGTCCACGTGATTCAATATGAATTATTACAGTTGGTGATTCCGTTGTAATTCAATATTTTTGTGTTTAAATACAAAGTTCATAAACTTAGTGACTCACAACTCTGAACTGCATTAGCATCATGATAAGCACGTGGGTAATGTGAATTTAATAAATATTCAAGTCCTGAGAAGTTTTTTTTAAATAACTCGTTGAATTGATTGCAAATCTATTACATATGTATTATGATGTGTAATAATGTTCGAATGATGTTAAAGAGCACTAACTGAAAATATTTTTTTTACTATAAACTCAACAGATATAAAGTATGTCGTATTAAAAAAAATTAGAGATGTTAGATGTATTAGTAAAGCGTAGGGCACAGGCGAGTTAAACTAGCCAATGAGAGTCGAGTTAAAACCTCGCGCCACCTAAAACTGACGAATCCTAAGAACGACCGGAACAGCTGGTGAAGACTCGCGCACGATCATCAGCACGTATAGGAATACTTCTACTTATCTCTTTCCTTTTCTGACCTTCGTTCCCAACCACTCATTCTTATTCAACGATACACAATTTTCCATACGATGAAACACGTGAATGTTTTATTGTCCACGTGGACAACTGAAATCTATTTTGTCATTTGAGAGCTTCAAAATATCTGTTATCAATTGATTTCAATTTATTTCAAAACCAGGGTAATTTATGTTACTCGTCGAAATTCTATTTTATTCTTTAATTGTTTTCTATCTAAAATACTCTATTTTCATGACGAAATGTATTTTGTTATAATATTACATCATCCTAATATTGAAATTTATTTTCGATGCATTAAACTGTGGTTTTTTTTTCTCTTTCACAAAATATAAAAATTGTTTTTATTTATTAGGAAGAAAAAAAACAAATAAATTCTATCTACTTAAATTGTAGGGTCCATAGATTTACAGTTAATGATAACAAATTTTTTCTATTCATTTCATCTTATAAGATCCCGGAAATCTTTCAACAGTCCAACATGACAACTTTCCCCATATTAGATAAAACATGCTTTACTTGATTCATTTCCTTAACTTCCTTAAAATACATGCAAATAAATTGCATACTATTATAAATTACATTTAAGCTCACTTGAACTGTCATAAGTCAGTCAAAGGTTGAATGGAAAGTTAATCAACTCGAACTAATTTTTCACTTAAATAATAATTACTCCATAATCATTGTTCAACAATAATAAAATTTAATAAACTTTTATGACTTAGTAATTACGATACATAAAAAATTGATCACTTCATAGAAAAATTTATTTTGTAAAAATATAGAAAATGACTTGGAATTTTATTTATCATAAATACTAACGGTAATATTAAATCTTTCCTGTACATTTTGGTGAATTATTTTAGATTCTTTGGTACTATACAGAAGTTGATAATTTAATTGTTCTAAAAAATGTTCAAGTTGCTTCATGATTATTTTGTCAATCTATAATTTAGTAGAACCCTATAGAATATTCAGATAACAAATATAAACAAATAGTACAGTTATATAAATAACAATTTTCCTGTTATTAAAATATTATTATTTCAATGAAATATTTATTTATAAATATTTGTTTTTTTTTTTTTAATAGATCAATATAATAAGTAAATTCATTTAAAAATTTTAAAAATTCTTTAAAAGAGCTTGAAGGAATTTTCTAACACCATAAAAGCCAGGTATAATAAATACAAGTAACGGAAGAAAACGAGTTTTCTTACCTATAATTTGGATGACGCCACGAAGACACAAAGCCGGCTTCTAACTTACAATCAGTGCACAAGATGTAAAATTTCACGTGGCTTTTAGTCTAATAAAAATACTATTTTCGATATCAAATGATACTTTTCCAATTAAAAAGTTTGTATTTTAACACGTTTATTCTTTAATTATAATCGCCAAGAAAACCGTTGGAAAACTCAGCTACGTAGACTGGAAAAGAATCGTGATGAAACACTAATTGGCACTAGGAAAATCGACAACATGCGCCAGATTAAATACAAGTCGGTATCCTGGGCTAATGTGAGCCTGTTGTGTAGAACTACAGAGCCCCAAGTGGCCAACTAATGAAACTCATCTAGCCGTTATTATCAGGCCTTTTATATCGTTCAAATGGTCAAAGATGCTACTTCCATGTGAATTCGGCTATTTCTAGTATAGTTCAATTTTACTATTGTTAAATCTTCATTTTTAAATTTATGAAAAATTGTTTAGTTTCAATTAAAATGTGATAGAAAATCAAGAAATTAAAAATAATTTAAACAACAAACATTTTAACAATGTATTTGTTAGTTAAAATATGACAAGTGAAAAAATTCAAAACAATTATTTTTCTACCAAACATATTACTGTTTAATATAGATTTTTACTTATGAATAACTATTAATCTAATTGAATAATTAAGCATATTGATAAAAATTAACATATGTAAAAAATAAATTCATAAATATTTCTACATCGAGTAGATTATCATTATGACTCATTGTTGTAGAATAATTTCAATATGAATTATGATGCTTCTGAATACTGCTACTATTAAAAAATTTCAGTTTTACTATTTCTCACGGATTAACACAGTAAATTGTTGTCACCAAGACAAAATGTAAATATCTGATTGTTCTATGACGCAAAATATGTACAATGTAATCATTTCACACGTCATAAATTATCAAGTTTTAGTGACCTTATTTGCAAAAATAATTATAGTTAATTGAACTTTTCTTAATATTCTAATATTTTTAATGAATCATTTTTTTAGAGAACTGTACTACGTAAATCTTTTTATGATATGTTTTCAAAGATATAAACTTAATTAATTTTATACTTTTTTATTTTCACAATCAAAATGACTGGCATCACCTTTACGCTTAATAGTTCAATTTCTTTGATGTTTGCTTCGAGTTATGAGTCTAACCAATTTTAGAAAAAAATTTAATCTACAACGTTGTTAGACTATAAACAAGATAATTAAACCCTAAAACTTCAGAGTCCAGAAGAAAAATGTAATAATAATTATACCAACCTTTGTGCTTAATTACTAAAATTTTTTTATAGAAATAAATATTCATATTTGAAACTACGTGGTCGGTAGTATTTTTCTATTTTATGTTTTAATTCAGAAAATAGATTAATATGATGAACAAGATTATTTTGTTGAAGAAAAATTTAATTTTCAAATTAAAAAAGTATAAACACAGCAATATACGTATAGACAACATACTTGTCAAAAATTTTACAATTGGATCATTAAGAATATCAGTGATATCAAGAGTAATTCATCGTGTATTAACTTCCGGATGTTTTCTCATCATTAACTATCCGATCTGAGCAAAATCAAAGACCACGATTGCTATAATAAGGATCAGCGTCAGTCTTAGTATATTTATGATGAAGATTGTGATCTTTTATTCTATCATAAATTCAATTCTGAAAGTAATTATTGTAATTATTGTAATTATTTGAATATATGATGAATGTAAAATTATGAAAATAATTACTATGCTTACTACAGTATAAAAATAGTTACAAGAATACGGAGTAGCATTTTTGTTTTATACGTACGATGACACCAGAGACGATGAACGTCATCAGTAATTCTTCATCCTGATAGATGACTTATTAATCTAATTTCGAAAAAATTTCTCATATGAAAAGTAAACTTTTAAATACAGTATGAGTCTTAAAAATAATTCTGATAATTAAAAACTGTTACCAGTATTTTCTGATAACATACCTAATAAAATAAGAATCTTCCAATTTTAATATTAGTATTACTAATTTTATATAATTCTTTGAAGTCAGATTAATTAATAAATTTTGTTACGTTTTAATAAATCATTACAGTATCTATAAATAAATCCTAAAGTAAATTGATACCAGTTCACTATAAATATAGTATAATATAAATAATGTGTTGTTTTTAACATCGATTTAATTTTAAATGTGTCTTCCTACAAGTTATCATGAAGAAATCCATCATTGTACAAATTTTTTCAGTCAAAATACTCATTTAGTCAATTTTTAATCCAAGTGATAGTATATATTATGGTCTCATCATAAAATACATCGTAAATTATTAAATTTCAATCATTCTAAGTGTTCATTTGAGTATAAATATTTTTTTTTTCACTGGCCCAATTATAATTTCCCATATGACGCGTATAAGTTAATCACATTAACATTGCTAGCTGTTGTTGAACTAAATTATAGTTAACGACTTCTTTAAAAGATAGACGAAATTATTGATAAAACTGTAATTAAGTAATTTTCAAACATTGAAACAATACTCGAAATGAGTTGATAAATTTTAACGATCTGTATTTGCAAATATATATGTGTATCAATGTTTTATAAATTTTTATATTTTGAAATAAAATATTTTATTGTATGACATTTTATTCAATGGCTTTTTAAATAAAATCATCACTTATTAATGAAATAAAAAAACGCTGATTACAGAACAAAATTTTTACTTCTTGTTAGTTATTACTTTTATGCAGATTTCTTTCTTCTAAACTATAAAAATTAATATATTCACTATTTAACAATAGACATAATAGAGAGAATGACATTACAAAAACTTATGAAATACTGCATCAATATATGAATGATAGTTGAATATGTAATACACGTGATGAACTTGTCACCTTTTTAAAAAGATGCTTATTCAACAATAAATCAATTGTTGGGTTTTTTAATATTAATAAATTTTAAGATATTTATTCGGGAAATCTTATAATATATAAAAATTAACAGTAATCATTGCAGTACATTCAAAAGAATATCTGTCATAGTTTTAGTATAAAATTATTTTCCAGATTTATATGCAATCTTATATCGTTAGATCTAAGTTATTATTAAAAAAAATATTATTAAATAATCATTTATATTCAAATAAAAAAAAGTTTACATGTATTTCGAAAGATTCAAATTATATTTAAAAAAAAATACTAATAAAGATATTTTAATAAAATTAAACTTATCTTAATAAGAGTTAATAAATAAAGTAAAGGTTAACGATCTTACCCATTGAATAAATTATGATAAATTATTTTAATGATAATATGACAGATATGCTATCTTATTATTAGTTAATAAAGAATAAAAAATATAACAAAAATAAAATATTTGAATAAAGATCAATTAAGAATATTAAATAATTTTTTCAGGTACATCATCTTTGCCTTTTCAACATATCTTTTTTTTTTTTGAAAATGCATTATTTAATCATATTGTTGAAAAGTAAATTAATTATTAAATGCTAAAATATTCTTCTCGATTGAAAAATGAATAAAATTAATCTTTTTAGCATGCTAAGAGTATTCAAAAAGTTGAGGAATGCTATTGAGAACAAAATTTTATTTTTAGTAAAGATGTTGAATATTAAAATCGAAAGATGAGTAATCGCGGGGTGCAGGCAAGTCAGCAAATGGGAAATGAACGATGGACATTCTACTTGTTATCAATTAACATGATGCTTTAATTATCATTTAAGCGATTGCATATTTACAAAACGACATAATTTAATAGTGATGCGACCGTTAAATAATTGACAAAAACATTGTTCTGAAGTATGATCAAGTCAAAAGAAGTGCAATTAATTTATGTTGAAATCGAAAAACGAATAATCGCAGGGTAAGTTAACAAATGGGAAATGATCGATAGACATCCTGCTTGTTATCATTCAACATTAAGCTTTAATTATTCTTTCATAATACGATTTTCAAATAATTGACAAAAATATTTTTTTTGAAGTGCAATCACGTCAATATAAATGTAATTAACTGATGTTAACAGTCACATACATATGCGAGGTTTGACAAAAATTGAGGGATCAATTTTTTTTCAGAAAACTCTAAAACAAAATTATGGTTTACATTTCAATATTTTTATTATAATTCCACCCTTTAGGCATTAAAAACTTATTTAAAAAACCAAGTAAATAAATTACCCAATACAGTCTATTTATTATACAACTTATTTAAAGTGTTATTATATTAAAACAGCTATTATAGTCCGATTACATAAATGCCCTTTTTTATCCAAACTACTTCTACCTCAGATTATATGACTTATTTAAGTAATCGATCAATATATCTGTATTTATCAGATTTTGTATTACCATCGCCTTTTCTATCAATAAC
Organism: Chelonus formosanus; assembly: GCA_028641665.1. NCBI lineage: Eukaryota > Metazoa > Arthropoda > Insecta > Hymenoptera > Braconidae > Chelonus > Chelonus formosanus. The sequence continues at coordinate 5,427,535 of CM054006.1, read as the reverse complement.
TTTTTCTATGTGATCCTTTGATGCATATTTCAAGTCATAGATTAAGCCTAGTTTAGCAAGTACATTTAGGAAGGAAGTTGTTGGATTGAAGAAAAAATTTGAAAATTCTGAGGCTCGATAATCCCATGGAAAAGCATGATGATAATTATGCCATCCTTCTCCTATTGTAGCTAATGCTATTAAGAAGTTTTCTGTAGGCAAAATGTGTCTAAAAAGAATGATTATTATTAGTTCATTATTTAATGATTCAATTTGACAATAATATTGGTCATATATGGTGCAAACAATTATGAACACTTACTTATCATAAGTACGATATCCAAACATATGAGCAAAACTATTGACAGATGCAGTAATATGAATTGCTAAAGGATATCGGATAAATACTTGAGATATTATGGACCATGTTAAATCTTGATTAAAAAAATACCATGGTATGAAACTAGGTATAACTGCAATACACAGCGTTTGCATTATAGCATAGTTACTGAAAAAAAATGAACAGTATTTCCTTAAAGTAAACTACTTCATAATGTATTGTGTTGGCCAGAAAGTTTTGATCGTTTTTACAATTTCATTTAAATATTTTTTTACAAAATTACAATGAGTGTCAAATGGCAATATATGCACCGTCATTATCTATTACTCGTAGCTAACGTTCTGGTCGAAAATGAATACCGTATTTTCAAAATTTCGTGGACTGAGATTTGAAAAATTTAGCGAAAAATACTATAAAAATGATAAAGATTTTCTAGCCAATCCAATATAAATAAATTATTTACTTGTCAAAAAACTGAACCACAGGATCAGCTAAAACATCATTAACACTTATTTTTTGACGACACTCATCAACTTCAGGTTTTTCCTCCAATACTAGCCAACCAATGTGACTGAAGAAAAAACCTCGACGAGCATTATGTGGATCTCCATCAGTATCAGCGTATTTATGATGAATTCTATGTTGACGTGACCATTGTCGAATTTTCATCTGAAAATGAATTATTATCATTTTTGAGATTTTTTTTTCTTACAAATTTACTAGATTAAAATGAATAAAAATCGTTTATTTTACTTGTCCAGCAGAGTAAAAGAATAATGCTAGAAGAATCCGTACAGGCAGTGTAGCTTTATATGTTCGATGACTCCAAAGACGATGAATTCCAGCTGTCACTCCGAGTATGTTTACGTAAGTCATAAAAAATCCTGAAAAATTTATAATTGAATTAAATTGATATCCTTTTTTTTCTTAGTAATAATTATATCTCACCCCAAGCTACAAGAACCGGATATTCACGGTACGGAAATGTTATGCCATAATATACAAACATGGTTTGTAAGAATGCCATAATTGCAAATTGATGTGGAACAATTCTTGTTTCAAATTCATACCATTTGTAATTTTTTTTCTTTACTTTCATATCATCTTTCTCAGTCATAACATTTTGAGTAACTATTTCAGAATTATTTGGTACACAATCTTCAGAGTTCGCAACCATTTTTAATGACTTGGAAAAATTATTTTAAATAATAGTTATAACGAGCAGTTTTGATTTAACAATACTTAAAATGTCGGAGCACTTGTTAAATAGTTTTGTAACCTTTTTTAGCCGGCTTATCCAATCTATATATTTCAAAAATTATATGAATTTTTCAAATTATTATTCTATGTACTGAAATCAATTATCTAAGACAATTGAATAGCAATCGTTAATAATTTGATTTTTGAAAAATGTAAAAAAATTACATTAAAAATCGAACTTCGTCCACGATTAAGAGAGAGATAAATCCAATGTGGTCGATTTCTTACACTAAGTCAATGTTTTATAACCTCTAAATTTTTTTTTTTTAACACTAGAATTTCACTCTTTTGTCTTATGTAATGAAATAACTAAAAGATTATTTTAAGATTAACCCTCCAAATTTAAAACGGTTCGGTGAAAATCAAAATTTGTTCAGATACAAAACATTATCAGCATAGACAACTACCAGAGGCTACAAAATAGTCTAAAAAGAATTTTAAACTAAGCGGTTCATTATATACCGCATGAGTTTAACCGCTTAAGCAGACTTGTAAAGAATACCTTCTGAGAAGTATTCAAATACAAATACTCTTACTTTGTAAAGTATTTAAATACAAGCTAGGATTAATGTGTGAGTGCTTCACGCACTCTTTCGTTTATGTTAGTAAGTATTATGAATACTATGTAACGCTATCTCGTGTAACCAATTATAATTTCTAATCTTTGAATAATCTTATCAAACGATTTCAATAAATCTTATAGTCCAATCAAGAACCAAAATCACAAGTCTGTTGAACATTAATCGATTAAGTTTGACAACAATAGTTTCAATGACAATAGACTTTAGTAAATATTTGTGACTACATTTCATCCTTGTTGCATTTTTTTGTTTATAAAAAAAATGGCTTTTATTTTATTCAATATTTCGAAAACAACGCGTCAAAGATCAAGACATAATGTGTATAATTTTCAGAGCTTTTCATGAGTTGCCAACAGTTGAGTTGATTTTTGAACGATTGATTGTAGTTCATGAACTACATGAACAAATTAACTTTTTGGAGTTTCTTTTTTTTTGGAAGCTACATATATGCCAAATATATAGAACAATTTGGCGTTTATCAAGTGTCATTACTTGTTGAAATAAGAGAAAGGAAAGTGCAAATTGAATAGAATTTGTCATAATACATGTTATTTTATCTTAAAAAGTAATGATACTTTATTGATGCTAAGTTGTTTCATACATTTAGTATGAAGCTTCCATTTAAAAAAAAATCTTCAAATTTTATTTATTGATAAACGATAACCAATTGTTTCAAAAACTGCAATCCTTTTCATATAAACAATTGAATATCTCGAAAAGCATTAGTCGTAGAGAGGTGAGACTAGGCATACTTTTTTCTCATCAAAAACTCGGAAAATTATATGAATTATGTCTCGATCTTTGACGTGTGGCTTTGACGAGATATTGGATAAAATACAAGCAATTTTTTTATAAAAAAAAAAGCAATATGTCATGCTGCCACGAATACTTATTAAAGTCTGACATCATTGAAAATATGGTCATTAAACTTAATCGATTAATGTTCAACGGATTTTTAATTTTAAAAGCAGATTGACTGGATTATGATGTGAAAGATATAAACGAAAAATCCAAATCTTTCTTATTATTATATAAAATTATATTGATATAGTGTATGATAGACATGATATTTTATAACGCTTCTACTTCTTTAATTTTCTACATGCAATGCCAATATTTTCTACAAACGAACTTTTTATAATCAACGTAAAGTTAATTATAAGAAAAAAACATCTATTGTAATCTCGATACCGATTTTTTTACTTTGTCACGATAACGAAGCTATCTAAAGCTAGCAGACATCAGATTTTTAGTTTTGGCAATTCATATACACAAAACAAGAAAGATACCAAATTTAAGAGACACTTTTTTGTTCAATTTTAAACAATCTTGAAGTGCATTTTTTTCATGTTTCAATTTAAATACTTGAAAAATTTTTATTTAACTAAATAATTGGAAAACTGTCACTTTTCAACCAATAATTTTACAGTAAAAATACAAATGCTTTTTGTTATACCCGCGTGGAAAGATTACTTTTCCACTAGAGAGAGAGAGAGAGAAAGGTTGAACTTTCTATGCAGGTATTTAGTTTTTCTGAAGGAATGAAACAATTTTGCCAGAAGTTCAATCCCTAGTAGAAATGTTGTCGAGGGCCTATCCAGTTTCTTGGAATTGCTTCAATTTCATGTGTTAATTGTATAGGAATCTAGCGGGAATCGATTCAATTTCTACTAGGGATATTTACTTCATACTTCTATTCATTTTTTAAATTTTCTATCCAACTGAAAATTTTTTTTTCATGAGTTTGTTATTAAAATATCAAACTGTAATGAAATTAATTGGTAACTTCGTCCGAAAAAATCCTGCTGGTAATACGCACACGCACACACAAAGAAGTCGGTTTTCCTGGCAAGGTTTGCCAATTGATGTTTCATATTAAATAGCGACAAAGGATCTCTATAAACATTGTGGTGAGATCATTATTCTAATGTTGCATCAAGTTTTCCAATCTGCTCGTTTCCTACAGCATGCGAGCTTGTTTTTTTATTAAAAAATGTCAAATGCTTTCGGTCTTTCCATCTTATCCAAGTTTCTCAATTTCTCATCAAGATTTTATTTTTATTTTCGATAGGATTTTAATATCTCCATCGACCACAGCTAATCAGTTTTGAAATTGTTTCGATCCCATTCAATTCAGTCACTAAGACAATCAGAATTCTATAGGTTTGTTTATAGGACATTTATTCAGAGTCAAAAATTGTAGATTATGGATCTTCAATCATCTCGTTTTCTATAAAAATTTCAATTGTCTATAAAAAATCACGTTTTTCAATAGAAATGTTCGAAGTAATTTGAAATTACTCTGTACTACTATAGTACCATTGGTACTTTTCAACATTCTACCTGTAGGACCAGATTATATCCTACTAGAAAAAATTATACTGTGGAAATAATTTGTTTTATTTTCCCATCAGAAAAATTTTCGTCCTAAGATACCATTCAAAATGTTATCCATTTAATTAATCACATCCTATTAAAGAAAATCATGTCATGAAAATAAGGAAAAATTATTTTTTATCATATTGCAACATTTCAGTTCCTATTCAGATGTGTTGTCATTTTCCTATTGAATAGATAAAATACTTTCCCTTCCAAATTCTTTCAATCCTATTTTCCGATTCAATTTTTGTGTTTCTTATTTGAACTCTAATTGTTTCTCCTTCATAATTCTTTTATTTCCTATTCTTCAGTCGATCTTCTATTCGATTCACTATAATTCTCTTCAACTTTATCAATAAGAAAAATGAAATCATAGTATTCTCTTTAAATTCTAATTCAAACTTCTGTTTTTCTATTTAATATCTGTTAATTGAAAAAAATTTCGTTGCTAAACTTTTTAAGTGTACCAGTTTCTTTTCGAAATCTTGTAAAGAGTTTATAGAATTGTAATTTTTTTTATCGGAAAGTTTAATCAGGGATAAGATACTTAACAAATGTGCACTTAAAGTCAGACGACAAAATCTCAGGTCTAAGGTTCAGCCATGAGCAAAAAATATATCTGTGCGAAATAATGATGATTTGTCATTTTTTTTTATCAAATTGAACTTTAAGTAATCTTAAAAGAGAAAGAAATTCCTAATAATAGACAATAAAAGTATGAGCAAACGGAGTAATTTTATTTTCTAATTAATGTATTTATTATTTCTCTTCATCTCACAAATACAAAAAACAATCATGAAATTTTGTAAAATATACTTCGTAACATTAAAAAAAAAAGAATAATTCACTATTCACGTAAAGAAAGAAATTCAAACAAAGTTTTTAAAATTGTTGACAAATGCATACGCATGAAATTCTATCACAATTTGTTGTTAAACTTTTCTAAAATATTAAAACTAATATAACAGAAATTAGCGAACTGTTTAAACTAATCTTTTGAATGTCAGTTAAATATATTAGGCTGAATACACGACGATCTCTTCACTTATAGCAAGCAAACGTCTTTGTATTGATCAGGAGGAAGAAGTTATATATGATCGCAGACAGTTAATAAAAAATATATTTAATCATATAGCGAAAGTTAACGCATAAAAATAACAATATTTGCGTATTCGAAAGTAGATGATAAATTTAAATGGCTGAATACAAGATTTAAATATATTACTAGACATTAAAGAAGTTAATGTAATGTTACAGTTAAAAAGAAGGTTTTAAATGCATGATTCGGAGACTTGAATGCAGAAAAAATTTCACAAACTCCTCGTCTTATAATTCCCTCTTTCCCTGATGGAGGTGGGGTTTCATTCGTCTCCCACCTGAATTCTCAGTCTCATTCGTAATTAGTTATTGGAGTTTCATTATTAGAACATTATATGATAACGAAGTAAAATATTATCATCATTATTAATTAATACTGTGTACAAAGCGTTCGGTTGTCCTTGAAATAATAATTATAATTTTTTTTGTCGCTGTTATTGGTAGGGGAAGGTGGGGTAAAGTGGAACACCAAGAACAAGCGTAAATCAGTAAATTAAACATCATATTAATAAATGTTAATAATTGTTAATGCATTAATAAATTGAAAGATTGATAAACGAAAATTACAATAGACGTTTTTAAACTTATTTTAATAAATTAGTACATTTTTTAACGCATTTCACTTTGCCCCCGCGTTCCATTTTACCCTCCCTTCCCCTACTATTTTTTTTAAAATAACAATTCATTATTTCGTAAAATTAAAAAGATTTTTCATATTCCAGTTAGAATACAAACATAAAAAAGATAATGACAAAGACATTGTCTAACTCCATTTTGAATTCTTATCACTAGTAGTAATTGTACAAACATTAATAAGCCTATCGTTTGTAACATGTAAACGTTAAAAAATGTTTGAATTTAAAGAAAATGGAATACTAAAATATTTTCAATTAAAAGACATTAATAATAAGAAGAGATAGATGTAATGGAGAAAAATGAAGATGAAATTATTGAAATAAAGTGATATGAATTTTTTTGAACTAAAGTTATCGTATTAAATTCTTAGAAAAATAATAAAGACGGAAATAGTAATCTGAATATTTTGAAATAAAGTTATCAGTAAATAATAATAATAATACAATATTATATTTCAATGCGAATGATAAATAGCATCATACAATCGATTTGCATTGAATAAATATTACTAGAAATGAAAATTGTGTTCAAATAACATATCAACCATATTCGATAATAGAAACTCATTTTTTAATTATTACAAAAAAAAATTTATTAACTGCAATAATCATAAAATTTAATATATAATATAAGTTTTGATGTCATCAAAAAAAGATTATGATACATGGTTAAAATTAAAAATTTTTAACAAAAATAATACTTATACGTTCATTTATTTATTAATCAAATAGATCCAACAGTACAAAGCTATTGCTAGGATCGTGTAAGACCATAATGGCATTATACATGAAAAAACGTAAAAAACAGAGTGTGTACAAAGTAAGGCATGGCAGACTTATAGAAACATAATAATAAAAAAACAAAAGTTCGTGATATAATAAAATAAGAAAGCTTCAAATACAAAGTAACGAAAAAGTCAAAATAGAGTAAAGCACAGTAATGTAAAGTAAAGTGCACAATGCCTACTATAGATTGTACTAAAAAATCCCGCATGCTAAGATATAGGAATACGAAAGAAAAAAGCTGATTCCTATACTTAGAAACATATAAAATATATTTTAAATCTTTTTGTTTCATTTAAATATGCAATAATTTATTCGCTGTTTTGTAAAACAAGGAACGATTTGTAATTTTTATTTAGAAGAAGTTACTTTAACAAATGACTGGCCTTTATTATCATAGTGAAGAGTTTTAATTGTTGGATGAGAGCCATTTCCGAGTTCTTCTACTTCTTTTCGTATTTTATCATGTGATACAGTATATAAATTATGTGCTAGTCCTATAAGAGCAAAGAAATTAATCCAGCTTGCTGTAGGATTGAAATGTCCATTTATATCTGTTGACCTATAATCTGATGGAAATACATGATGAAAGTTTTGCCAGCCTTCTCCCAATGTCAAAAAACTGACTAATACATTATCTGCTGGTAAAATATTCCTAAAAAATATTATAATTAATTATCAATGTTTAATGAAAATTTCGATATTTGTTTGGAATTATTACCTATTGTAACTATAAGTTCCAATAGTTGATGCAAAGCTGTTGATGAACCAAATAGAATGAAGTACGAATGGATATCTAATAAATAATTGAGATACTATTGCCCATTGAAGATCTTGGTTGAAGAAATATACAGGAATGAAGATTGGTAAAATGACAGAAAATAAAATGGTGGTAATATAAAAATTTCTGCGTTCAAAATCATGTAAAGAAAAAAATATATTAGTTCTTATTTATATGATAACATTACATATCACAATCATTAAAATTAAATTACCCATCAAAAAATTGGATGACAAGATCATCTGCAATGTCACGCATGTCAACTTTAGCTTTAAGTTTTTCAGTTTCCGTGTTTTCCTTCATTACGAACCACCCAACATGACTAAACCAAAAACCACGTCGATTATTATAAGGATCTCCTTCGCATTGTAGAAATTGATGATGAGCTCTATGGTTCCTAACCCAGGTAAATATTGTTTGCTGAAAATATTATTAACGTTATCATCATTTATTTGAATATGAATAAAATAAAGTAAATGGTTAAAAAATGGTTTTTATACGCTATTTACTCACAAATCCACTTAAATAATAACAAATGGCGAGAAAAACTCGAAGACTTGTATCAGCTTCATAAGTACGATGTGCCCAAAGACGATGAGCTCCGGCTGTCACTCCCAATATTGATAGATAAGCTATTACATATGCTATAAAAATGTTTACATTACTATCAAAAGCAAATTTGAATATTGATTAAAATACAATATATTCATGAACATGATATAATTGTAACAAGCTATTAGATATTAATCACTGAAAGATTGTCATAAAACATTGCTTATTTGTCAAATGGTTTTTAACAAAATGACTACTTGATTTCATGTGAAAACACTTTGATAGATTAATAATAGATACTCACCCCATAGCAGCAAAAATATTTGTTCACTATATGGAAATGTAATTGCTGTATAAATACTCACAACATTAAAAACTATCATGAGTAATAATTTTGGCCAAATAATTTTTTTCAAAAATTCATCATAGTTATTGGCGTTTTCGTACTCATCTTCTAAATCTTGAGCATATTGTTTTGATTGATAATAAGTATTCCATCGTTCAAGATATTTGGTATCATTGCAATTCGGTGGCATCTTTACTCAATATTTTTTTTAAAAGTTTAAATCGAAAATAATTCAAGTATTCATTAAGACTTTGATTAGTGTAATAAATAAAAGAGATATGAACTTTGTATCAACGTTTTCGTATTCTAGTTCATCAACAGGATGTTACACTCTTTTTGCAATAGTACAATAGTCTAAGCGATTTATATATATACGTCAGATATTCAATGCATCACGTGGATAAGAGTGCGAACAATCGAAATTTTTTTTTTTTTTTCATAAACAGAAGTGTAAGTGGTTGGGTAATTTTCAAGCCGCATAATGTATAACTAGCTAACCGAACAATAGAAGTTTATATATACATGCAATCATTCGATACAGTTATTGAATAACTTATTATATATTTAACTGTATTGATTAAATAAAGAGTGCATGAGTAATTTGAATTTTCCTATAGATTTTTTACTCATACATCAGTTTTTTGCAAAAAATATTTAATAAATACGTAGACTGTTTCAACAAATGATATTTCTTCAATGAATTTGCAAAAAATTGATTTCCATTAACCTTGTATGATCTTGAATAGTTTAAAATTAATTTTTGCTATTTATGCAACTAAAAACCTTCTTTTGTAAAGCTTTTTGTCACATCGTTTTTGTTACATAACAAAAATTTTTTACAGATAAATGATTATTGATCATGCACTCTTAATCCCATTAAGAAATAATAATTTTTGTCTTATGGCAATTTATGATTACTCATATTTGTTAGCATTATTTTGTACTGCATTGATCAATAAAAATGTTCTATTATAGTAACAATATTTAAGCGTACAATTAGTTAATTTATTATAGATGTGATTATTATCTAGTCAGTTGTATCATAAAATTAATCGATTTTACGACTATCAAAATTTAACATCTCATCAAAACCATGCCATTTATTCGTTCGTTGACTTAGAGTTATTCCTGTGTGACATTTATCAAACCTCACGCGAACTTGAATCGCCAAAATTATATTCTACTCATACTTATATGGTTGAATATAAATCAAATCACTTGTTCATTTTCTTTAACATAAAAATATATTATCCCTCAAAATATCAGTTAATATATTAATAGAAGCAGTAATGTTAAATAAAATGTTCGGTTTGTCATTGATTCTGTTATCATTCATTTCTATTCAACATCAAATACTTACTCATGAATCTCCATCACCTATGACACTTCAATTGATTCTTGAATATTCCAAATGGCGATCATGGAACCAAATAGTTCTTTTTGATGATTTATCCGCAAGTTGTAAGTATATAGTTGAATTTTTATCCATAATCAAAGTCACTAATAACAAAAAAAAATTTTAATTAATACAAGAAGTGATAATTTCATATTTTATTTAATTCAGATGATGCTTTATCATATATAAGACCACTTCTTCGATGTCTTAGTGATCAAGGAATGAGTATTTCTTTCCAGCCTATACGTTCCCCAAAATTACCAGAAGTTCTTCGAATTCAGACTCATCGAGTAGGAGCTGTTGTTCTACTTGATCATCTTAATTCAACTTCTGCTGATAATGTTCTCAAAATCGTAAAAAAGAAACTTATAAAAATACTGAAAAGTTTGTGTAAATTAATCGTGAATAATGATTGTGGATTATTATTTATAGGCTTCTAATAAAAGATTGTTTGATTATTACATATCCTGGTTACTGATAACTTCACGACCAAATGATGCATCAATCGATATCAGTCTACGCAATCTTTCGATAGGTATCAATACTGATGTCATTATAGCTACTTCGTCACGTTTTAATCAACATACGCAAACTCGTGATTTTTGGAATAAGTATGTATTTTGTATAATATAATCAAATTTATTCAAATGATGTAACAGTTTAGTATCAATAACTAATAGGACCTGTAAAGCATTACGTGATTATGCAACAACTTATGAATATATTGATGAAAATAATGGAGAAAATATAATTGAGAATGTCACACGAAATTTAGATTATTCTCCTAAAATTAATTTGACTGTGTGTTTTTATCTTGTTCACATTTACAAAATTAAAATATCTGATAATTATAGTCTGATTGTGGACCCTTTGGGGTCATGGAGCCCTGGTATGCTAATGATTAAACTTCCGGTAATTAAAATGGAACTAAATAAAATTGGATCTTATTATATCTACTCATTCGAATATATGAGTATATTTGTAGATGGATGTCGTATTGAGAAACAATTTCCATCGATTGCCAATAATTGTTGGAGTGTTAAATGGTACAAGTGAGAGTCAAGACGAAGAAAATTCATCATATGAAGACGGTAATAGTGATGATAGCCCACTCAATGATTTTATAAATTTTTTAGCTAGTAGCTTGAATGCAAGGTAGTGTATATAATATTTCATTTTAATTACAAAACTGCACGACTGTTCTAATCACTTATTCTTTCAAGTTTGGAGACTGTATTTCATGAGAAGGTAGGTACTATGACAAATAAAGTATGGAGTAATCTTCTGGGGGATATCTATAGTGGTAATGTTGACATTGGATTGGGTTACATAACAATTAATGATGATCGTCAACGAGACATGACTTTTTCTCATCCTTTAATACGATACACGTATGTCTATGTTTATTTTAATAAAGCTAAAAAGTGTATCATTAAATATCATTTTCATGATATTGATAATTGAATCGATTATTTTGATAGACGAAATATTTATATCCGACCACCAGAATCTAGTTCGATGAGAGATATTTTTCTTCAACCTTTCAATAATCGTCTTTTACTGTGTGTTGCTTTCATGCATGCTCTCATTGTTCTAACTATTGGAACTATTAATTATGCCACAAGGAATTCATCTTATAAACAATCTATGAAAGGAACAAGTTTTGGAGAAGCTACACTCTGGTGTACTGGAATTATGTTTATGCAAGGTTAATTAAGTTTGTTACCTAATTTTAACCATAATATTTATTGAGTTTAAATTTGTAATTCAATTCAATTTAGGTTCACCGTGGAAGCCACAAACGTTATCTGGGAAATTGGCGCTTTTAGCAAGCTTAATTTTTGCTCTAGTAACATATAATGCTTATGCAGGTTTCATTACTTCAATATTATCTGTACAAGTAACTGGAATTAAAAATGTTAATGATTTACTACAAAATAATTTTAAAGTCGGATACAGTGAACTTGATGATGAATTTATGAGGGTATGATTCTATTGTTCAATTGGTTCTTACTTTTAATAGGTATCTGCACTTGTCTAGTTATCGGACTAATGAGTAAAATGTAGACTAATTAAAATAATCTAATAACTAATAGTAGTACTGATGGTATTGAAAAATTTATTTCAGACAACCAATGACAGTAATCTACGACAATTGTATATTAAAGCTTTTAATAGTCGAGAATCTCGCTTGGATACTACTTTAGGATTGAAAAAAGCTGTTGATGGTGGTTATGGATTTTTTGCTAGTGCCTCTTTAGCTAGAAGGACTTTAAGGACTGCTCTCATACAAGAACGATGTTCATTAAAAGAAATTGAAGTTGGACAAACGTTTACAATTGTCGCTTTACCTATGGAAAAACGAAGTCCCTATGAAAAAATTATCAATCTTAGGTAAGTTATCTAATTTTTTGTTTTCTTTAATTTATAACATAAATTTTATTTAATTTTTTTTTAGCATTTTGAAAATGCGAGAACATGGAGTCATTGATAGAATTGCAGATCGAATGCTGCCTGATATGCCTAAATGTCGAGATTCAACAACATTCCGTAGTGCCAGAATAGCTGATGTATATTCGGCTTTCATTATTCTTATGATTGGAGTTGTTACTGCAATATCTCTCGGGATAGTTGAAAGAATTTGGAATAATAGACTAAATTTAAAGAATAAATTGTTCAATAATAATTCAAATGAAAAAAGCAAAAACAATCAAATTTTATCATTCCAAAACTTTCTCAAGTATAAAAAACCAAATCAAAATTCAAGTAACATAATACAAAATAGTTACTCAAATAAGAATCAAAATTGGTGGGATAATTCTTACTATTATTCATGGAATCAGAATATTAAAAAAAAATTAAATCATCAGCATTCAAAATTATTGATAAAACAATCAATAAATTCTCAAGAACGTGTATTGCCTTTCCGAAATTAAACTAAGTAAATTGCTTTCCAACAAAGAGTGAAGTTAACAGGTCCTAACGGTATTAACAGGTGATTAATTCTATGACAGACATTAATATTATCTAATCTTCTGTTACTAAAAATATTTTTTTATTGTTTGAGAATTATGTTTGATATAAAAAAAGAGAAGTTAATCAAAATTTTTATAATATACATGTGTGGTTAAATCGAATGTTCATCTTTCTCTGAGATGAATCTTCATTTTGTGAAAAATAGTTTTTATCTTGGCTTTCTTCAAAATTTCTACAGTCACTAAAGATTCCCCCATTACTTTGACAAAAAATTGTAGCTAAACTTGTGTTTTGTGATTTGAGAAACCACTTTAACCAGTATTTATAAACGTTTGTTGTACCAATGTCTTGAATTAATTCAATACACTTGTTTTTTAATCTTAAATGGTAATTCATAAATGTCATAATTACATTTTTTTAATACTTTTTTAAACTTACTCAAACTCCCAAAGTTTATCGTCAGATAATTCAATTAGAGTGGCACCTGGTAAGTTTTCGCCAATATATTTCTCTCCATTGATTTCTCTCAATCTATAACTTTTTAAATAAATTATTAAATAAATAATTAATTATCATAAGTAGATGCGAATGTATTACAAAATTTTGCTTATGATATTTATCATTAATAATTTTTATTACCGATTGAAAAACTCATTGCATATTAATCTCAAAAGATTATCAGCTTCTGTATCATTAAGCGATTGGACATGGGGTGACATCGTATCATGCACATGAGTAAGTGTTTCGTTAATCTGAAATTTTTTTCAATCAGATAACACGTGATTGATAATAGATATTACACAATAGTTTTGAAAATGAAATTGAAAATTACAGAAATAAAGATATTAACCTTATCAGCAATAATTAAACATAAACCGCATCTGATACACACTGACGAAAAAGGGATTTTTACCAAATTAGAATCTGTATTGTAAATTATTTTTTGCACAATTCCAAATTTTTCATCACAATCACAAAAAGTTTTTTTCGTATTAATTGTTTTATCAGATTTTTTATTATAATCAACTATATTTGATAAAAAAGATCTTTCCCCGCTACATGGCAAATATAATGTTTTTCTGTCTGATGTTCCAATGCTAGTATATAAAATAAATAAAAATATGATGACTTTCATTATTTGTATTGAAACATACATATAAAATAATTATTTAAAAATAATATTGAATATAAAATAATAGATTACAATACAAAAATGATTTTTTCATATCGAAAGTGTCAAAAAATAAACTATGACAGATCAAACAAATGATTATGAAACAGGTTATGTGTATTATCAAAGAATACTAAGGTACCTTAGTATTCTTCGTTATAAACAATACCATTGTTACTATTAGTCGATAAAGTAAATGATGTTTGGGGAAAAAATAATATACATTACAATTACAATAATAATAAAAATTAATAATAATAATAATAATAATAATAATAATAATAATAATTACAATAATTACAATACAATAATTTACATATAGGGATGTTTTTCATTAATCCCCAATATGTGTAATTTTTGTGTTGTTGGTAAGAATGTATTTTATTGATCTTGATATGTTTTTGATAAATTTTGATTAAAATATATTCAATTCTCAGAAAAGTCATTGTTCTCGAATTATAATATAACAAAATACGTTTAATAATTGACATTTCATATCAAATAGTTGCAAATAATAGAAAGTAATCCATTACGTTTCGATAAATTAAAACAATACACGTATTCGTATATATGTGTACAAATTATACACAGGAAAAGAGAAAATATATGTACATATACACGCATAACATATATGTATGTATATACAGTTAGTAACTAGACATCGTCATCATACAAATCAGGTGGATTTGACATTTCCAGGATTTTAAATTATATTTTTGTTTTACTGTTTAATACTCAAAATGTTATTTTAAAATTCAATAATGCTTGTGCTAATGTGTTGTTTATTTGAATTCTACAAATTAATAAAAACAATACGGATAAATAGTGTTAATTAATTTTGTGAATGGTGATATCCAAAGTTTTATTGAAGAAGTTTAGTTATTGCGTATTATTTAATTTAGTGGATAAATTTTTTAGCCTCCACAAAAGCATTTTATAAAATTGGGAAAATAGTTAATACTTTTTATGAATAATTTAAAAAATAATTAGGTCATATTACAGTAAAAAACAACTGCTGATATAATATGGCTGCCAATTTAGAAGAAGAGCAAAGTTTACGAGAGTGTGAGGAATATGTACAGAGACACAACATACAGCAAGTTTTAAAAGACTGCATTGTTCAATTATGTGTTGGACGACCTCAAAATCCAATATCATTTTTACGGGAATATTTCCAAAAATTAGAAAGGGTGAGAAATATTTTTCAACATTTACACTTTTATAAGCTTAAAATAAACCAATTATCATATAAAAAACAGTGATCAAATTTATTTATTGTTCAACTATAATATAATATTTAATTATTTAAACGAGATTTAAATATTAAGTTTCATGAAATTAAAAAAAAAGGCGTCCAACCAAAATTCATAGTTACCAATAACCCTAGAACAGAGGTAGGCAAACTTAGCTTTTAGGAACCAGAGCAGCTTTCATGATTTTTCTAAAAGAAAATGATCGAAGCTGAGTCCCCATGAAAAACTTTGATAAATTTTTTTCTCTCAGCTTTCAAAAAGTCTGAGTTTTCTCATCTCTGCCTGTCTATACTAGGGTTGAGCAAATGGAGCTTTTTCAGAAAGAGAAAGATAGACTTATGAAAGTTTAACGTAGAGCCGTTTTCACTTACTCTTATGATAATCGTAGCTACCTGGAGAGTAATTGGAGTAATAAGAGTAAGCACTACTTATCACTACTCCAGAATATATAACTCTAAATGATCCTAAGAAATTAATGTCAACAATATTTAATATTTTTTTTTTCATTCTTTCTATATTTTTTTAATAAAATAAAAACAAGATATTTTGTTAATTTACCATTAATTTTATTAACTAATAAATTTACAGCATTGACTAAGCTAATTAGTTTTTATTCATTTTAAAGTTACTAAATATGGAATATTATGGTATGTATGTTTACAAATGACCCACAAGTGTCAGAGGTTTATGGATAGACTAATTAACATTAAAATTATTGATTATCTTTCAAATATCTATTCTATAGTATTTCATAATGCTATAAAACAGTTCTAGATTTGATCATTAACAAATTCTATTTAGATTATTTGATAAATTTAATACAATATAATAATGAGATTAGTACGTATCAGAGTATCTAATAATGAAACCCTTAGAATGATGAATTACCTTGTATTTGAAAAGTAATAATTATTATAACTGAAGAATGTTTAATAAATGAAAAAAAAATTAGAGTAATACACGAACGCATGCTATAAAATCATAAAGTTTATCCTAGAAAGGTTTTAAATATCTAAAGTAAGGTAGGTAGTATAAGTGTGGGAGAGGAGAAGGTTGAGATAGAGCCCTTGTATATAAACTTCACTAGGGGACTGATGATCTAATCTTAGAATATGCTCGAAATATAACAAGTGACACCTTAGCCAATAGCAACAACAGAGAAAGATAGTGGGAAAAAAGGAAGAGAGACAGAGAGAGAGGTAGTTAAGTTCTACGTAACAAAAATATGGAAACTAGTGACTCCTGGAGTACAGACTACTCTGAATTACGACATTATTTCTTCTGTAAAATTTTGTATTAATTCGTTTTAAAAAATACACTGTGTTTAATCTTTTTCGGTAGATTTGTTAAATATTTTTAAGGCTAGAAAATTCATACTATTTGGAATATTTTTTTCATCAATTAATTTCAAGTATTCGAATTTATCAGTAATTGTTTATCAATTGAAATATTTGTTCTACTATTTACAAAAGAAAATTGTTAGTATACTACAAAAAAAAAACATTGTGAGATATTGAAGTGAATCAAACGATTATTTAAACTTAAAAAATATATCTGTCTATTTGGCATTATAATATATTATAATTATTATTCACATACAAAATTATTTTATTTTGTCATAATGAAAGAGGTAGACAATAAATAATACATGACAAGCAGGTAATGTAGTAAAATATTGAATTACATGAATTGTTGTGGATCAATAGGAACAGGCGCACGATGCAAAACAACAAATTGCTACAAGTCCCGAGGACATTGAAGATCTTCCAGCAGGTCAACAAGGTCCTCAAGTTCCAAGACGTCGAGGTGGTATTTCTGCTGAACCAGTATCTGAAGAAGATGCTACCAGTTATGTCAAAAAAGTTGTTCCCAAAGATTACAAAACTATGGCTGCATTGAGCAAAGCTATTGCCAAGAATGTTCTTTTCGCACATCTTGATGAAAATGAACGATCTGATATATTTGACGCAATGTTTCCTGTTACATTTCTTCCTGGAGAACCAATTATTCGTCAAGGTTTTTTTATATTATCATTATTATTACCTCAAAAACTTTTATAAAATGGAGTTATTCATGATTATAACATACTTTTTTGTTTATTAATGTAGGAGATGAGGGTGATAACTTTTATGTTATTGATCAAGGCGAAGTAGAAATATTCGTAAATGGTGAGTTAGTTACAACGATTGGAGAAGGTGGCAGTTTTGGTGAGTTAGCATTAATTTATGGAACTCTACGAGCTGCAACTGTCAGAGCTAAAACTGATGTTAAACTTTGGGGGATTGATCGAGACTCTTATCGACGAATCCTTATGGGATCAACTATTAGAAAAAGAAAAATGTATGAAGAATTTTTATCCAGAGTATCTATTTTAGGTAATAATAACATGTCACTGTGACACAATGTTTAATTAACGTCTTTGATATCATAACTTCATATTCAAATTGACATCTTGACCTAGAATCACTGGACAAATGGGAGCGGCTCACTGTAGCTGATGCCCTTGAACCTGTTGTGTTCGAGGATGGAGAAACGATTGTACGACAAGGAGAACCTGGAGAAGATTTTTATATTATAGTTGAAGGTACTGCAGTGGTTCTTCAACAACGTAGTGAAGGAGAAGAACCAACGGAAGTTGGAAGACTTGGACCATCCGATTATTTTGGTAATTAATATATATATATATATATATATATAGCAATAATTAATTATTAATTAATAAGTAAAAAAAGTATAATAACAAGACAATTTTTTTATAGGAGAAATAGCTTTATTATTAGATAGGCCAAGAGCAGCAACTGTGGTGGCTCGTGGACCTCTAAAATGTGTAAAACTAGATAGAGCACGCTTTGAGCGGGTCTTAGGGCTGTGTGCTGATATTCTTAAACGAAATATAACTCAATACAACAGTTTTGTGTCACTTTCTGTGTGAATCACTATAAAAATGGGTGTCGACATTAATTATAACATTATCAAAGCAAACTTTTTTCGCTCATTGTTATAATTTCTTATTTTATTAATATTTTCATCATCAGTCTATTGTACCACTAATGATCTGAAAATGATCTAACGTTAGATGTTCAATAATAAATAAAATTATACGATAAATGATTTTTTTTCATTTATTAGTTTAAAATAGAAATCTTTTCGACAATGATCTTTGTTACGATACATGATACGTAATGAATGTAATTGCTTTATTCATATGTTGTCATCAAAAGAGATGTGAATTTTTTATAAATATACATATTTTTAAGTGACTTATCTACAGACGATTTTGTCAATAAAAGAGAAATTACTTTTATATAAAAATTAAGATAATTGAGGGTCTTCAGTATTGTACAAAAATATCAAATTTTATTTTTTAAAAAAAATAATTTATTATGCACATTTGATTCTCCAGGCGTAGCGGTACAAACGAGATCGAATAATTATATTGTGATACTGCATCGATTTATTTCAATCTGGGAATAAAAAAATGGTGGTTTGTTAGAATCACTATTCTTCAGTTTGAAAAAAATCCTTTTTGATGATAAATTAATGTAACTTATCACTAATAATTACTAATCCTCTTCATTGTAAAAATTAATTTTCCTCGCGCTTTTCATTAGTAGATTATGTACAGATGATTTCCCACAAATTCATTTAATTTTATGAATATAATTCTCATATTTGTTTGATCATGAGTCCGTACAGCATAAAAATAAATTATCCAGAAAAAACAATTCCAGGTACTAAAAAATCATTTCTCCTTTAATTAATTGAGATGATGAAATAATTTTAATGCAAAATAATTGATCATTAAAGTCGTAAGTCATTGGACTGCATAATCTTAGTCAGAATCAAAATCATAATACGATGTAATCCTGGTTGAGAGTCCAATAATGAATTAATTTACAATTATTAATATTTACAAATCGAATGTTGCATTGTTTATATTTGATGTCGTAGATACTTCTATATATTCTTGATGCTTCGTGGTATTTCTATGAATTTTTTATGTCATCAAGAGAACTGATGATTAAATGTATAAGTGTGAATTTTTGTTTAGTAACTATTGCTGGATAAAAGTGAGACGGAGTATTTTGAGAAAAAAATCCTGACGTTTTTTGCTCACAAGGTGAAAGTGCAACGATTTTACTGACGACCATGAAAGGTCATATTATATATGTATATGTATAAATTGAAAATATATATATACATATATGTAATATAAGTATAGTAAATACACTTATATAAAATTAATATATATACAAAAATGTACATAATATGTACATGTGCGCAATCAAGCGCGAGGTTTAACTCTTGCAGAGGGATGTATATTTTTTTCACTTTCATGAGAAGAAGAACGAATGTTGGTGGGGTTTACCAACCACTTAGAAAACCACTGCTGGCTTTGCAATCAAGAAACCGTCGTTCAGAGTCAGCATAAATTAACCCAAATTCAGTTACAAATTCATAAAACTTGTCCAAAGATTGAAAGGCCAATTCTGCTACGATGAAATCAATCGCCAAATTTTGTCGATAGCTAAACAGCAGAAGAAATTACTTCATTAGTAATAAAATAAAATTAATTGATGTAAAATAATAGAAGAGAAAAGTTATGAACAATAAGTATTATTGAGAAAATCTTAAATCGCTGCTTTTTCATCCTGAAACAGAAATCTTTTTGATGTTAGACATAGTAGGGATTTCTAAAAATTACTTAAAAAAAGAATTTCTCATAAATTAAACCCTTTACAAATTTCATACAAGAGAAAAAAAAAAAATAATGACTTTCAAAAAGATGAATCATTTAAATAAAAATAAAAAAGGTTCAACTTTTATCAATTATAAATATTTTGATTCTAAAAAAATCAAAATATAAAATGAAATAAAATAATGCTAAATGATAAGCAAACCAATGGAAAATTTAGCAAAGGAATAATTTTTAATATACATACGACTTGATCATGTGCTTGAGAGCAACTTTTCTTTCTCGTGCGATAAACCAATCCATGAGGTAACCGGCCATTCGTGGCGCTGTCATATATAATTTGAAGAAAATATGGAAGTTACCCAACCACCAAGCTGAACGCACTTTTAACGCGTGTTTAATACAATCATCTTTTTTGTCTTCATTGGTTAGAGCAGCTAAAATAGTGGTAAGATCTGAAATGCAAATAAATAGATTATTGGTGCATTATTAAAAATTAATCATTACTGTTATCAGATTGTCTTCTTACCTTGTGTATTCTTAGTGAAAATGTAATATAAAATACGATAAGCAATAAATTCACAACGATTCTCGCCACCAACATCTTGGTAAAGCATTCTCAATTGGGTTTGACATTGATTGAACTCCTCGTGATCTCCGCGTTCCAGTGCTACGTGGGCATGAGTTTCATAAACATGTACCGTAAATGCATCTCTAATACCTTGTACAGTCAAATCTTGACGAATGGATTTTAATTGATCACACGCATATCTGTAATCTTGCTCCAATTTCCACCGCTTTTTTACGTGAGCCAATGAAGATTGAAGAACACTTACCGGTCGTACTGCAGATGCAGCTGGAGCCTGAAATATTAAAAATACATTATATTACATGAAATCAAACATAAAAAAATGCATTTAATAAAAAAAATTAATAAAATTACCGAGGTAAGACGCAAATAAGGTTTTTCGATATCTTTACAGGTACCAATGATATGGAGTCCAGTGAAATCAAACTCGACGTTGTCATCTTTGTTGATAGAAGTCCTAGTAACTGAATCATTAAATCTCGCTGCACGTTGTTGAAGTTTTTCCTTGGATCCTAATTCCTCACCGTTGCCTGTAGCTAAACCAAATTCGGAATAGAAATGTGACTTAGATTGTTTATTCTTCTTGACTTTCTTCGTAGAATGAGTTTTGCTTCGATTGGATTTTTTTGTTTTCGACGACGACTTGTGATCATGTCCACGATCACTAACGCTAGATGATGACGAACTGCTTCGCCTATATTTACGCGACGGTGGACTATGAGAAGATGAACGTGACCTGGATTTAGACTTAGATCGAGTCCGTGATTTAGATCGTCCATGTCCCATAGATAATCGTGCACCTAAACGCGCACCTAATGATGTTGAAAGACCTGTTTTGCGTAAAGTCCCCGGTGAAACGGTCAATGGATTGTTAAGTTTAACTACTGGGGGTTTTGCTTTAATCGTCATTGTCATACGTTCACTATGAATACTCGGTAATGGTTCTTCGTCCCAATCCTTGCACCAAAGTGAGCCATCATTAGCCGCACGTGTAATTTTACCCTTTAATATTATTTCAACCTGATCTTTATCCACCGCAGTTTTACACTTTTCATAGCATCGATTAACGTAATTCTTCAAACTATCTGGCCAATCTCCAACTGGATTTGTACTTGAAGTAACTGGATTGTTACCTACCGTTGATTTACTGGGACTATGTTGATTTGTCTGTAAGGGGCTTGACGAAGGAGCAGGCGTTGTTAAGATTTCAGGGGTTTTGACTGCCAACGGGGCTGTTACTGATGCAGGAGGTTCATTCTGTGCTGGAGGTAATGGGGGTAACTCGGCTTTAATATCACTTCCCACAGTAAAATTAGTTACTACATTATTTGCCTGAAAGGAATTGTTGAATTGAGACGCTGCTGAATTTTTATTCTTCCGACGTTTTTTCTTGGCTGCTCCGCTATTCCCTGAAGGTATATATCCTAGTCCAGTCTTTTTATTCGGTAAATTGAATCTCACTTGACCATTGAATTCTACAAAAATGTTTTAATTAGAATCAAATATTTAGATATTAAATAGTCAGAGTAAAAAAAATTAAACTTACGAGTCACATCATTTTGCATTTGATTCCATCCATTATATGTAAATGAATTATACATATATAACTGTGATGGATTCTGTAACGAAGTTTGAGATTGATTATTGTGTTGAGGTGGTGCTTGAGTAGGAGGTGGTGGTCCTGGAGGCAAAGGAGGAAGGTCAGATTCATCATCCAAAACCATAGGTTGTCCTGGTACTGATTGCTGTTGCTTATTTTGAGTGCTTGGATTATTATTTTGTGGTTGTTGCTGTTGTTGTTGCATTTGTTGAGCACTAAAATGTTGTCCATATCCAGTCATCATTCCTTGAGGATAATAGTACATTTGTCCTTGATCATATCCCTGACTATATAATTGGCTATAATAAATGAATAATGAATTAATTATATATAAAATGTTTTTATTCCATTTAAAAAAAAGTTATTCCAGTTTAATTTCTTACTTAGAAAACGATTGATAAAGTTGAATGTTCGCCGGTGGTGGATACTGCCACATCATATTTGCCATAGAAGTAGGATTAATTTGCTGCTGTGGAAAATGTTGTGGCTGCTGCTGCGATTGTTTCTGTTGAGATGCGACAGCTTCACTTTCCGACATGCCTGACTGACGAATTTCAATTGAAATAAAATTTCAACCTACCAGTTAAACTGTATAATTCTGTGATAATAATTATGATTAAAACTATTTCTAAATCAAAAATAAACAAAAATAAGATAATCTACACTTTTATACTCCAAAATAAGAATATTAATAGAATTTAAGGAGATTTCCTATATAATGAGTAACTGAGCGGCCATTTACTGATCACTTTACGTTAGTAAAATTTTCCAGATAGGGGAGTATGCAGTGTTACCAACATTCAACCATTCTATAGGAAGCGTGATATCCGTCCCCAAATAACTGCAACTCCGGAACAAATCTGAAAACCGCTAAATTCAAATCAATAAATGTTCACTCCAAATTCTTTACTTTTGAATTTTACATTACTTCATTGATTAAACTTCAATTATAGTTTTATTCATTAAAAACTAATTCCTTTATTTGCATCAATATTATATAAATATCCCTCATCGTATAAAAATGTTTCTCATTCAATTATAAATTATAGCAATGAAAATACTTTCCGTACACCCGGGTCCATTAATGCCTGGGGTGTTATCCAATGAGCTCAGCTTATACCCTCCGAGTAATTACCGACTGCGGGAGGAATTTTTTTCTGTAGAGAGTTTCCAGTCTATAATTTTTTAAGTCTATGTTATAACGAAAAAAATCACAAAAATATTTATTATGACTTAAATATCATGTTAAAGGACGTTACATAATTTTTGTTATAATCAAGAAAGTAGCAAGGAATTTTGTGATTAAGATTTATCAACAAAAAGTCCTTCTAAAATGAATGATTAATTATTTATTTTGAATGCTTAGAATCCACTATGGCCGATAGAGCACTATACAGAAGAGGATTAAGGCTAGGCTTTCCTAAGCTGAAATCACCTCAAATTTTTCTCGTCAAATTATGTTTGTTTTATTCGTTTTTTCGACGTAAAAAAAATTTATAAATGTTAAGGAAAATGATATACAGGGGGGAAGCTAAAGTTTGACAGCGTAAGTACAATAATAATTGCATAATAAAGAATTTTTTAGTAAATTCTGAGGTGTCATGGCAGCCGTTTTTGTGATGAGCCTTTCATTGAAAAATCATTTATTATGCAATTATTACTCTCTAATATTTCTCTTCTCTGGTATACAGGAATATGTCATGCAGTCGATAACGTTACTTTCAATCACAGGCATTATTAGCATTTAATCAAGTTGATTTATGTTTTGTTAATTTAAGATAAAGTATATCACTATTTGTCCGACAAAGTTTTTCTACATTATTGATGAAAAGATGATGACGTTTTTAAGTCAGTTTCGGAGCGCCACCGAATTTATCGCTAACACTCAACAGTGGCATTAATAAATATGATTTATAAGTATTCTTCAATAATTACAGTGTTACCTTGACATTCTATTAGTTTAGCTATAAAAACTTTCTCTAATTCCAATGTTGAAAGTGAGCAAAAATCAATTAAATGATTATTTTTATGACAAACCCTTTAAAAGATAATGAATTGAGGACAAATCAAGTGTTTTTTATGATGAATTAAAGCTTTGTTAAATTTGTTGTTGATTGTTGATATCAAAAAAATAATTTAAAAGTATTCATTCTATTGGAATATTTGTAATCGGTCACTTAGTATCTTCAACATTAATATCAATAAAATGAGTACTGCCGTGGGGGCGTTTTTAATTTACATGTATTGAAGTCCACTTTCATCATGAGTATGTAATCGTCGCTTTCCTATTTTAATTCCACGTATCGAATAGTCACACCTCAACTAATTTGATAAATTAATATTAAGAATAATTGTTTGTGCGAAATTTTTATTATCATGTGCTCTTTACGCAGTAAAAAGTGCTATGCTGACCATGATTGGGATTGTGTGCAATAGTTTTACATTTTTTATAAATTTATATATTTTTTAATTGTAAAAATGGAAGGAATTAATGGACAGCTGCAAACTAAGTATCAAAAAGTAGCTACGGAATACTCAAAGGTAAATTATTTATTTGTTTTTGTTTTGTAAAACAATGACTGTTATCAACATTAGCTTTAATGATTAATTTATCATTTTAGATACGTGCTCAGGCAAGTGTTCTCAAAAAGGCTGTGATTGATGAGCAAACACGTAATTCAGAACTTAAAGAACAGTTGAAGGAAAAAGATGTATTACTACGTCGTGCAGAACAAGAATTAGATAGTTTAACATTTCGTAATCAACAATTAACAAAAAGAGTAACAGTTTTACAAGAAGAACTTGAGAAGTCACAAAGTAAATCTAAAAAAGGAAGAAGTAAATCGGCTGAAAATAAAGAACAACCTCCACCACCTCCTAACCATGTTTATGTAGAGGAATTTCAAAAGAAAATTGTAGAAAATGCTCAACTTTTGTCTCAAATATCAGACAAAGATAACGAAATTGAAGAACTCAATGATAGAATAAAACATCTTGAATGTAAGCTAGATTTATCTGAAAAGTCTAAAATAGAATTAGATAGTAAATACCAAGAGAAAATTGATAGATTAGACAGAGAAAAAAATGAATTACAAAGGAAACTTACTGAACGTCAAAAGCATGATGAAACTGCTTCTTGGTCAAGTATTGAAGGAAAATGTAGCTATGATTATGATTTAAAAGGAAATATAACGAATCATCGTCAAGTAGATCATTCTCCATTTTCTTCACCATCTGTATCTCGCCGATCTTCGAAATCAATGGGAGATGTAAGACTTCAAAAAACGCCTGATTTTCAAGACGAAACAAATAACGAATTCGAATTTACAAAAATCTGTGATTTGGAAAAAGAATTGAGTCAGTATAAAAGTGATTATCATATTTTGAAAATAAAGTATGATGAATTACAAGAAAAAGAAAATATGATGCAACAAATAGGAGTAGAATCTTTGGAACCAATTGAAATAAATAATATGGTAATTGATATTTTTACCAATGATTTATTAGTTTTTAATCAATATATAATATGAATGATTTATTTATTGTAGATTGGAACCTTTAAAGCACCATTTGCAATACCTGAAGAAATTGAAGCTCGAGAAGCAAAAATAAAAGAATATTTTTTAAAAGAAATTGATAAATTAATAAATGAAAAACATATTTATCACGCTAAAAATCTTGCCATAGCTGCCAATGTAATTATTTATTTTTACTCGATAATTATTGATATTTATATGCACGATGATAAGATATTTTTTTTTTTTTAGAATCAAGTAATGAGTGTTCATTTAGATACAAGTGAGGAGAAAAGGGAAAAATGTGAAGCAGCTTTAAGAGAGGCTTTGTCAAACTGGAATAGTTCCCAAGAAGATAAAGAAGTTCAAGAAGGAAATTATAAAGCACAACTAAGTACAATGACGGAACATCTTGCAAATATGAATGAGAAGTTGATCCGACAAACTGAAGAAATACAACAATTGAAATATGAACTTGGAAACAAAGTAAGAAAATTGATATATTATTAATAAAATATTATTATTCCTTTTTAATTATTTAAAAATAATTTACAGAATGGAAAGAAGGGTAAACAAAAATAACTTTCACTGTCTGCATCATCAAGAGATGACATTCCATGAATGAAAATTTCAATATATTACAATTTATGTACATAATTCGGTATATATATTATAAGAAATATCAAATTACTATACCATCGTATCTACAATACAGATACGAGTTCTTTGACTCAGCATTAAATAATTTATGAAAATAAATTAATTTTCATTTTATCACTTGTGTTTTAATGCAATTATCTGAGCATATTACTTATTATTAATAAAAATAAATTAGCTTTGCGATGTTTTATTTCTAATAATTCGTTCAATTTTAAGTAGCAAGCTTTCTTGTTCACTATAATATTGTGCCTAATTCACGTTGTCGCCAAGTCTTTCCGTAATTGTTATCTTAAAATCTTCTCAATTTCATCTCAATCAGCAATAATTTCAAAAAATTATTTTAGAGTATTCATAATCGTTGAAGACGAAAAATTTCATTAAATTGAATTTAATAAGTATCTAACATTTCTATTTTCTATTCAATTAATCTACCTTAATTGAAAAACTAGCCCCACAGCTGCAACCTTGTTCTGCTAGTGGATTATTTATTATTCTAAAAGCTGATTTTATTAACTCTGAATAAAAATCTATTGTTGCTCCTTTAACATATTCTAATGACGTCGAATCAATAACAACTTTCGCACCATCTTTCTGAAAAACTCTAAAAAATACAAAGAAATTATTGATCCATTTCGAATCAATAATTATATGAATTATTAGAGCGAAACATTAGTTTCAATGTAGGCCAACTTTATATCATTTTTATCTTACGCCAGTTATTAATTTAGTTTCTTTAAAAATAATATCACCGTATTAAACCAATATCCATACAAGATGTTGTTATAAATAATAAATATATTTACATTTCCTATTGTATAAATTTCAAATTAATTAGTCAATCATCCAGAGACTATTGTTTGCTCTAAAATAACTTGTAGAGTAGATATGTTATTAATATTATATACATACTTGTCATCTTCATTAATATTTGAATCCAAGTCGAATTTATATTGAAAACCTGAGCATCCCCCACTTTCAACAGTAACCCTTAAACATGCTTCACCATCAGATATTTCCTTTAGACGTTTCACGCAACTGTCACTAATAATTAGACCATCTTCCTGAGGATTGGATAATGTTTTTGTGGAAAAATTTTTTAAAGTGTATTGAGAAATTTGGCACCATGGTGGTCTGTAATTCGAAATTATAAAATAAATAAGTTGAAGATGTTAAATAAGTGCAGAAAGATGTAAATAGAAAGTTTTGAAGATATCAATCAATCATGAGGTGTTATTGATTAAAATATATAGACTTACGATAATAATCGTGAAAAGTACCGGTTTGATGAGAAGTTGGATGAAAGCTCCCACACAACGTGTCGTAACTTCGACATTTTACAAAATATTCGTTTTAACTATTAATGTACACCTGCAATCATCAGCTGATCATGACAGGTGAAATGATATTATCGATAGAGTTGGTGAGATGTTTCAGAGGTCGCTAGTTTAAAAATATGATGGATCTCTGAAGTGAGAAGTGTCAAACAAAAAAAGAGAGAACAACTTCGAGGAATCGAAATGTGAATCGAGAGGCTACGAATGGAGTATAGGCAACGACGACATTTGAGACGAAAAGAGACGGAATTTTCCGAACGTAAGTCCGAACTCAATAGTCAGTCGGCCGTATGTAGCAGTACGTGAGGGTTTGTGTATGTTGTATTAACATCGAGCATAAGAAAAATTAAAGGGGCACTTACGGGCTGATATCCCGCGAGTCGCCAATAAAACCGCGATCGGTGGTGAAACATAATTACGGAGAATTTTAATGGCTATCAGCCGTTGGGCCATCGCGACGAGTCTTCACAGAAAACTCATCGCGAGAGAAAATACCCGTGAGCTTCTGCGTGGTAATATCGTCCACCCTAACGTCGTGTTGGGCTGCGCGGCAAGTATTCGCCTCGGCCAAGGCCCCATTCGCTCTTCCGTTTCCTTTTCTGTAATGTGCCAACGCAAGGCCGCCAATGTGTTTATAACAGCACGGCGGTGGCGTTGACGGGGTGGCAAACGATTCCTCGCGGATCAGCAGCGTCAAGGGTGCTTGGTGTGTCGTTATAAAAGACATCCTACATTTCATCACGACTCCAGTGCCAAGCAAAAAATAGGAAAAGACTACGTCGCTGACTCACTCCTTACTTTGTTTTCCAAGATCTCAGTATCCTTGACGCAGCCCTCCCTACGACGGTAGTGAACAGAAACACCAGCTATACGAGCTGACGTAAGAGGAAATTCCAGCACGTTGTTTCATTGACACGGATGTGACACTCACATCACACGTTGTTAACAGTTTTCTTCATCTCATCTTCTGTTTTTCTTCGCTCCATTTTTAGATAAACTTTCAAAAATGTTCACCGGCACAGTTAAAGTTCAAATATGTGAGGCTAGTGGCCTGCGTGCCACTGACAAACATCGAAAATTTTGGCAGGATGTACCGCCCATAATAGATCCTTACGTGCTCCTTGATGTTGACCAAAATCGTCTCAATCGTACATCAATCAAACCTAAAACCTTCGACCCAGTTTGGAACGAGTCATTTATTCATGAAGTGAAATCTGCAGCGATGCTGGGACTAACTGTCTTCCATGATGCTGCGTTACCTCCAGATGATTTTGTTGCTAATTGTAGAATTCCTTTTGAAGAATTAGCACGTCGTGAAGATGAAACTACTGATTTTTGGGTTTGTATTATTTTCAATTAACCTATTACTTACTTTCAGTTCATTCTCGTTACAAATACTTCAAATATTTGTTCGTCTCATACTAAGAAATTCACAATATTTTGCTGTCAAGTTTATTTGTCGTATCTATTGTATGACATAACTGATTACTCTAGAAATAATGCATACTGATAAGAGCCCAACACATGGTTGTAGAGATAAAGATAAATCGATAGTGATAATATTTAAAAATATTTATAATAGCGCAGATAGTCTAATTAAGCATACAAACTATCACTATATAATTATCAACATCTCTATTCATTGTTATTCATTCACACTAATAATTTCATCAATCAATTATATTATTTTTAAATGTGCTACTAAAGACGTTAATACCAAGTGCTATTTATTTTCATCATCACAAATTATTAACAAATCCTTTCTCATCTTCGGTATTCTCATACATAGCATTCATGCATCCTCATTTTTTTATGAAATACGTAAGTTTATTAATTGTATTAATTAACTTTATCAAGGTTGAAATAATATTTATATGATTTCAGGTTGATCTTGAACCACATGGAAAGTTACGAGTAAAAGTTGATTTAAAGTGGAGCAATCAAGGTAGACAAAAACTGTTTATATTCAAGTTTGAATGAACAAAAGCATCAATAATAAATACTATTACTAATTATTATAGATCAACAGCCAGGATGCAGTGGTGGCGAAGGAGAAGGAAAAGAAAATATTGTAAGCGGTATTATGAGTAGCCTCGAACCACGTGGATTTATCGAACGTCAAGGATTCAAACAACGAAGAGGGGCTATGCGTCGTAGAGTACATCAAGTTAATGGACATAAATTTATGGCTACCTTCTTGAGACAACCATCATTCTGTTCTCATTGCCGCGACTTTATTTGGTACGTAACAACTCAATATTCGCCATCCAGAATAATGTGCGCAATTCGAAAAAATCACTTTTCAAAATTATCAATGCTGGTTAGATCACCACAAATCAAATCGCACAGCTTGAAAGGGATTTCACAATGCATTCTAATTGAAGTCAACTACACGCATGCTACTTGGAAGTTTATTCAATGAGACATTTTTTATATATAGAATAGTATTAATAAGAAGTAAGCCAGCAAATTTAAGTTCCGGGATTAAAACTTTAATCGTCTATCAATTATCAACTTTTCTCTCATTAATGATCGAATTTAGTCTGTAAACTTAATCAAAAATATACATCAAAAGGGTTATTTATAAAACTATTACTTACAATTATTAAACTCAAATTTAAAATTTTATTTTACTTTTCTTCATCTTCATGACGATTATTTTGAAAAATTAATTTTAATCATTTATTAGAAATATATTTATTACTTACTATTTTTGAAAAATAGCATCTCTGTTCTATTCAAAGTATTTTTCGAAAGAACTGAACACTTGAAACGTTGCATGTGGGATAAATGAAATCAATGCTAAATATTTCTTATTGAGGTTGCATGATTGCTTCAATATTAAAATTGGGAAAGTAAAAATAAATTTCTAGAGTTAATATTAATTTGTCACAATATTATTATATTTATAAAGAAGTACCGAAATATTATTTTCAGTAAAATTATAACTGAATACAATGAAACCAATTAATTATATGATTTATCACGTACACTTCAATAATACTATTTGGTTGAAAAAGATGCTACATATATCCGATATCGTATGTTCTTGATGGGTTATCACTAAGATAATGTGAAGTGCTTTGTCTGTTGTATTTCAGGGGCGTCGGAAAGCAAGGCTATCAGTGTCAAGGTGAGAAAGACACAAGTCATGTTAATAACCGATTTTTAAGTGTTTTTTTCGAACAATTAATTTTTTTAATCAATTATTGGGTTTTATTTTTGTGCTTTATAAAGTGCTTTATTTTTAACCAATGATTTTTTTTAATTTTCATTTATTATACTTCTTCAATCTGCTTTTTTACACATATTTTACACAACCAAATATATAATACTTGGCAATTATTTTTTGATTCAATTCATAATCATTGCATGACTAGTTCATTAATGATATTAATTTTTTACAAAATAATTATTAGTAACATTTTTGGTATTATTACTAGTATTTAATTATTATTTTTATTATTTATTGATGTAAAATTGTCTAATAAAGAGAAATAATAATTAAAATTTTTTTTTCAGTATGTACCTGTGTTGTTCACAAAAGATGTCACAATTTGGTAGTTACGAAATGTTCTGGAATGAGAGACGAGGTATGATTTAAAAACTTTTTTGATGTTTCTTTTATTTATTGCCATTTGTGTTTAAATTTATTATTTTGCCGCTCAAATATTTTGTTAAGCATTTTTTTTTTGAGCTTTTTTTATGTTATACGCTTTGTTTGTTTCGTTAATTTTTTTTGTATCCGGAAAATCCGGCCGATCAGGAAATGGAAACTGTGTTGCAGTCAAATGAAAACACGCAAGGCCAGCGATTCAGCGTAAATGTTCCTCACCTCTTCGAAGTACATAATTATAAACGATTTACATTCTGTGATCACTGTGGATCACTTCTCTATGGCTTGATACGACAGGGTCTTCAATGTAAAGGTGAATATAAAAAATAGAATATAGTTACATGGTTATAATCATAGTTCATACTATAATTGGCGTGATAATTTTTTTATCATCTTCTCAACAGTTTGTAACATGAATGTTCACAAGCGATGTCAAAAGAACGTTGCCAATAATTGTGGTATCGATACAAAGGCGATGGCCGAGATACTGAGCATGCTAAACATTTCACCGGACCAGCAGTCAAAGACGCCACGTATTAACTACAAGACTCAAAGCTCGGCTGGAGAATCATCTCATAGTCCATCAACACAAAATAAACAACCACAATCTACGGAGAATACTGAGACAAGCTTCCAATCTCATGATCAGTCGATACCTGATGTTCCACCGCGTGATGAAGGAAACGAAATGCAACGAGTCACACTCGAAGATTTTAATTTTATTAAAGTACTTGGTAAAGGTAGCTTTGGAAAAGTAATGCTTGCTGAACGTAAAGACAATCCAGAGGAAGTTTATGCAGTGAAAGTTCTTAAAAAAGATGTCATCATTCAAGATGAAGATGTAGATTGTACAATGACAGAAAAACGAATACTCGCACTTGCAGCTAAGCATCCTTTCTTAACTGCACTTCACAGCTGCTTTCAAACTCCAGAACGTCTCTTCTTCGTCATGGAATACGTTAATGGAGGTAATGTAAAATTTTATTTCATAAAATAAAGTTAAACCCATTTTTATAAGGAATGCCATATTCATTAGAAAAAAAATTTTTTTCTCAGGTGATCTAATGTTTCAAATTCAAAAAGCTCGAAAGTTTGATGAAACTCGAGCTCGTTTTTACGCAGCTGAAGTGACGTTAGCGCTGCAATTTCTTCATCAGCATGGAGTAATCTATCGCGATCTTAAACTTGATAATATTTTATTAGATCGTGAAGGTCACTGTAAGCTTGCAGACTTTGGTATGTGTAAAGAAGGCATAGTGGATGGTCGAACAACAACAACGTTCTGTGGTACACCAGATTACATTGCACCAGAAATACTTCAAGAGTTGGAATACGGCGCAAGTGTTGATTGGTGGGCACTGGGTGTGTTGATGTATGAGATGATGGCTGGACAGCCGCCTTTCGAAGCAGATAATGAGGATGACCTTTTTGAATCGATTTTACATGATGATGTTCTTTATCCAGTTTGGCTCAGTAAAACTGCTGTATCTATTCTTAAAGGATTTATGACCAAGAATCCCGCGAAACGTCTTGGATGTGTTGTTGATAATGGTGGAGAACATGCTATTAAAGCACATCCATTTTTCCAATGCATGGACTGGCGAGCACTTGAAGCTCGTAAGCTTAAACCTCCCTTCACACCAAAAATCGTAAGTTTTTACTTTTATTTCCTTGCTTTAATACATTTTATTCCTATCATTTTTTGTTAGATATATACCAGGTTCAACTGATCCTTCGCTGTTGTTTCACCTATTGTTATCAATATTTTCCATTCTTTTGTGCAGAATAATGAGAAGGATGCTATGAATTTTGATGCTGAGTTTACTAAAGAAGATCCTGTACTTACACCAGTTCATGATTCTGTACTTCCGTCGATAAACCAGGATGAGTTCAGAGGTTTTTCATTTGTGAATAGAGACTTCAGTGCAAACAGATCGAGCTCATCTTAATAAAAACATTAGAAGAATATTAATTCAACGTCAAGTTAATCATGGACGTTTGAATGACCGGCATATTAAGCTCAATACGCTGCCGAAGTTTGCTTTGGAATTGTTCAAGAACTGAAAAATTACTTCAGACACCTATGGTAATTGTAAAATTGTTTATCAACAAAATTTTAAAAATCGTGCCAGTAATTGAACGAATATAGTTTGAGAATATCGTTCAAGGAAATTTTATTTTGATATTTTTTGAGACTTCACTTGTAGTCGATGAAGAAAGCTTTAATTAATTACATTTGCTCTGTCTTATCTTCTATCCCGCGTCCAATAAAATACCGGAAAATTGAAAAATGAGCCTTGCTAATATAGAAACATTTATACAATTATATATCAAGGGGATTGTGAGATGCATAAGGCTTTAAGTGTTCCTTTTGAGACAAGTCAATTTTACTACTGCTACAGTTTGTGATCAAACATTATTTGATTGAAGCGTATATCTCAATTATGGGAAAACTTTACATATGTCATTCGACACAAGTCAAATGTGTTAAATATCACACCTTTGAATTTTCCAGTATAATGCTATGACTACAATGGAACTTTGAATACAAGTCAGATGCTGAGAGTTATCATACAGAAATTTCCCGATAAAGTGATGTGGCAATGAAATTATAAAAATAATTAACACAAATTATTTGCAAGTCATGTTATTCTTGCTCTTAGTCATTTTTTTTAAATGTTAGGCATTGTTAAATCATTATATTCGTGTTTTGTCGGTACATAAATGGCACTTAATCATAAATTCAGGTATTAGAGACATCCAAGACCACTGGTGGTCTGGTTCAAAGTATGTATACATACATATTCATATAAAAGTTATTTTAGTATATGTCTAACGTAGTAGTTGAGAGTATAGAGGGGAGGTTCGATTGATTTTAGCAATTGACACGCACGACGTCACACAGAATATTGAAAGCGCAAAACGACTACCTGATATTTTATATTTATCCGCACATATTTTTTTGCAATCTTTTACATTACTTATTTTCTTTACAAACTCAATCTAAATATATTCTACCATTGATTTCTTTCGTAATTCATATGTTACTATATATTAAAATTACGCGAGTAAAATATTCCTTGAATATTTCCGTAATAATCAATTTATCCATTTTTTAATTTACTCTTTATGTCATAAAAGGCAGACGTGTAGCGTTTATTCATTATTCAAAGTATCATTACTATATTTAATCGTAACAAGTATAAGTATAAAATAAAGGTAATTATTTAGATTAGAACTTATCGAAATAATTACCAAAATAAATAAATTATCTGTTACGATGATTAAGAAAATTATGGAATTTCCTCTTAAAAAAAGTGTTTCAAAACTTTAATTCGTGTTGATCACGACGTACAATCGTTAATAATGAGAAAAAAAAATAAGAAGAAAACTTATTTAAGATACGTCTAGATATATAACCCAGGTTTATGATCGGTTTCATAGCTAATAAGTATAGATATGGAAAAGTACTCATTATTATCATTACATGATTTTTATTACTATTATTAATTGATTGAATAATTGAGTAGATATAATTGTCGTGAATGTTGATGGGATAATGTTATGTAATAAAGAAAAAAATAATTAATAATTTTGAGCGCAAGTCTTCTTTGTTTCGGGTTAACCTGGCACAAAAAATAATTATTATTATAAAAAAAAAAAAAGTAGTTATAAATGTCCAACAAGTGAAATGGGGACCCGCAAAAATTGTTGTCGTGATATCGTTGTCGTATTACATTGCTATAACGTTGAGATGTTAAACTTCGTAATTGATATTTATTTTATTGAAAATAAATTTAATTACTTATAAATATTAAGAATTTGCATTCGGTGCCATAAGTTTATACGTGACTCGCAGCCCAAGAAAATTTTTGATGATTTTGCTTGAAATCGTACTATTAAGGGATAATAAATGTTTATTAATGATTTGTTTATGAAACTAATTCGATAATTTGCTTCAGAATTTGATTAGTTATATTATTAATGTCCGAATTTTTGTTTTTTGAATTATTAACTAATATTCCTAAGTTTTTGATCTCTATAGAAATATGTAGTAAATAATAATGATATTAATTAATTTATAAATTTATTGAAATGTGCAATAAAACTTGCATAAATATATAAACGTTTCACGAGGAAAGAAGTTAATAGCGCGACGATAATTAATTGAAAATAATATAGAATTAAAATAATATACAAAAAATATAAAAACTGTAAATCCATGTCGGCGTGAATTGTTTAATTAAGGAGATTGATAAGAAACGATTAGTCCGGCCTACGATTAGCAAAAAAAAAAAAAAAATTAATCCGTAATTTTGAAAATCTCGAGTACACTTTATTGATTATAACGGTGAAATAAACATATAATAATATTACTTAAGATTGGATTTTAGATAGGATACTCCTTTCTTCTAGGCTCACCTGTTAAACTTGGAAAATGCGTGACGGTATTGAAAATTTTTTTTATATTATTATTGATTTTAAAACTTTTCCCAACTTTTTAAAATGTTTTTCAATTAAAAGATACGACGAATCGATGTTAATTTCTTATCAATACTATCAATAATTTGTAATCCAATTTGCATTAACTTATTGCCGTCCTGTGTACATCGATTCGGTGGGAAACTACATAAAATTCGATTACACTATATTCAGAATTTATTATTCTTGGTTTTTTATCGGCAAGTAATTTTTTTCCCCTTTATTAAATCGATTCGTTGTAAAGATTTATTGTCTAAACTCATAAACTTGTTTCGTATATTGAATTTATCGTTTACTACACAATACCAGTGTTAATATTTTCCTAAACAGAATTTTTGATATTAATATTATTTCTTACTTCAAATTTATCTGAAGTAAATAAACAGAATGTAGTCATTTTTTTCACATTTTTTACATATTTTTTTGTGAATGTACAAATTTGTCAAGTCGATACGTACTATTTTTTAACTTGATTATCAACTATGTGAGATTTTTCATTCTTGCCTGCTGTTTTTTTTTTAGTTCAACAGCTATACAAATAATTAATTGATAATTTTACTACATGGAATTGTTTTTTTTTTTTACATTATATTGTTACACTCTACACGAGATAAATATTTATGATCGTGTAAATTAAAATGAGAGCCAATGTCGAAAGCTGAGCTTTTGAAGTATACATAAAGAGTTTATGCAATCGAATAATATAAAATAATATATTAATAGAATATATTTACAAAGAAGTATGTATTAGCGAATCCTCGTCCTTTATTAAAAATCGCGCTGTCCTGTTCCATGTGATTTTTTATCGCTAATTTATAGTCTAACTAAAATAGCGTAATAAAAATAAATATGTTGAATGTTAAAGAAAAAGTTATTATCAAATAAGATATATTATAATAAACGTCAATATGTCTATAATAACGTGCTTGTATTTAGATACTAGAATATACAAAGATATAATTGTTAATAGCATCAGTACTAAATGATGCGTGTACAACAAACTGTACTACTCTTACTTAATGCTAACTAACAAATTTGATGTTAAAAATGTATAAGTCCAGCGGCATCTTCGTACCTAAAATTGTGCACGCGCTTTTGTAATTTACACCTCGATTTTAACGGGCACTTGAGGATTTTCGGTTTTTTGTAACGAGAAAACACCGGATACTGTTGCAATGTCAAATTTATTTTTTTCATTAATTTTTTTGTTTCTAATCAACGGTCAAATAGTTCCAATTTAGTACACGTTACTGAATAATATGATTTTCTTTCTAATTA
The DNA here is from genome assembly GCA_028641665.1 of Chelonus formosanus. Lineage (NCBI taxonomy): Eukaryota > Metazoa > Arthropoda > Insecta > Hymenoptera > Braconidae > Chelonus > Chelonus formosanus. The sequence goes on along the minus strand of CM054006.1, from coordinate 5,390,235 downwards.
CTTTTGCTGTCCATATTATCTCATAGATAGTTTGTTTGGATTATTTACATTAAATAAATATTGCATAATTATTTTATGCTTTACTTATTGCCTACAATACAAAGAAAAAAGTGTATACTTTTCTGTAAAAATTAAGAGTACATATAAGTAATATAATGCCACAATGCAATGCCTATAAGATCTTAAATAATAAAATCATATTTTTTTTGTAACACATATATATGTACCGTTGATCGGATCATTTTTGTGATTTACCAATACTTACAATTTTGAGATTGTACTCAAGGATCTCATGTGTTTATTAACGTCTAAAGTATTATAATTTTTCATTCTCTATTGTATTAATTTTTTCTCTTAGCTATCATATATTTCTGAAATTAACATAATTTGCTAACCAAAGACTATCTATATTTATATTTTTTCTCATATATTTCTGTCTTTAATCATAGTTTATCATTTTTTTATACTTATTAAGAAGAATTGAAAACTAAATTATTGCTCGACATTGAAATTTTTGTCAATAGAATTACAAAAATTGTAATCAAGTAATGTTTAATTTTCATTAATACATGACAACTTAATAGTCATTTAATTAGATCTGAAAGCAAAATTTTTTTTTTGTTAATGTGATAGTGAACCAGTGCAGAATATTCAATTTATCAAAATTTGTTTAAGTGCTATGAAAAATATTAGTTATGTAATCTGCATTGCTCCACTAAAGAATTGTCGAGTCATAATAATATTATACTCTAAGTATGTTTCAATATCCAATTGATATATGTCATATTTGAATGTAATTTAATTTTTATCATTATAATTATTCTAATTGTTCTCGTCAATGGTAATCAATTGATTGATTTATTAATATTTATGTATGTTATTTCTTAAATATTTAATTGAGTGTGAAATGTTTTTTATCAAATAGAAAACTAAAATAATTATTGTTAGTAAAGAAAACAATAAAATGTACCTTGGTTTGAGAAAACAACTAATTATATTATTGATATTATGTCGATTTATATCACTTATTATCGTATTCGACATGTAAAATAAGCATTTTATGTTTATCAAATAAAAAAAAAAATTCTGAATAAATACAAAATGAGCCAAGTAACGCTTTCGGTGTTTTCTAGGTGGAAAATTGGATAACAGTAAATCATGTATACACATGTATGTCAGATAAAAAATTTAAGTATAATAATACAGCAAAATATGTAGATATATATTTGAAAATAAATCACATGAAAAGCGTTTAATGTGAAGAAAAGTAATAAAATAAAATTTAAATGTCACATATAAATACATCAATGTTCCCTATTTAGTTATATAATCTATTATTTCATTCAAACAAAAGATTTCATGTACTGAATATTGATTTATTCAATTTTTATATAATATAAAGGGAGTGTTCAATCGTGTAAAACGATGAGCATACATAGCAATGAGGACATTGCCTGACAAATTCATTTTCTTTATATTCAGTTTTGTTTTTATTGTAATCATATTAAAATACCAACATATATTAAATAATTTTGGTGCCAAAAATAGAAATATATTAATTATTTTATAAACCCCATTCTTTACGCAATGTCCTTGAAAGATTTATATACATAAACCAATTTGTTTTTGCAGGCCAGAATTCAATCAAAAATTGATAAATGTTGTAAAAAATATGTGTTTGTTTTTTATTCTGATCTTTTTGAGCTCTTCATGAAAATAAGAAGAAAAACTTTATATATAAATATATGAGTATAACACTTCCTACCATGCTTTGGAAGATGATTGATCAATAATATATGGAATTATATAAAGGAATAAACTTATGTAAGATGCTTTGAAAATGGAATTTAAAAAATTAATGTAAAATGAAATAATATACGTTACTTAATTTGAGTAAATAGGCAATTAACAGTGAGTGAATATATGCGTCTATCATGATTATAGCGTAGATAGATAATATAAATATTACATATATTAAAAACATACACGTTTACCCGGATGGTTGTTCATGAGCATGTATTATTGGTCATATTCTTGGTGTACTATCGAAAAATGATGTAACAAATACGTTACAATTTAATTCATTTTACAATGCGTAAGCTATGAAGTGTCATTATTTTTTGCTAAATACCTTGACATGAATGACTGTCCTATGGTTAAACTACACTGTTATTCGTCTGATTATTGTGTAATTAATCATAAATAAATATATAAATATATATATACATATATTAATAAATGTGTGTATATATACATATATTATATACAAAAATAATTAAGTGAGTGTTGTTTATTTACACCTTCAACAATCCCAAATAATTCAATCCCATTAATTATTACGTCTTTCCCTAAAAACCTTAACATAAATTAATCCAATGCTCACCCTAAATTCCCCAATGACCTTGGTTATCTAAACAAAAATTATGGAGTTGATCGTAACTATTAATTAATTACATTTTGATAATTTTTTTTTTAATTTACTTAATGTTATTATTAGTAACTTAATTGTTCTTTTTTTAATTATTAATTTTTTATAAATGAAATAAATTGAGAAATAACAATAAGTGCTAATAGATTCAGACTTTATTTGCTTGAAGAAATAATCAGAAAAAATTACAATTACAGGTAGTGATGAAAGATGTTTATGAAGGACAAAACTTACTTACTATAATCTTATTGTCCTACTCATCTGTCTACCTCATATATAATTTATACATTATATCCTATGGACTTATTAAATTATTTTGTAAATCAGTATTAAATAAATAAAAATTATTAACAACTCAATACACGTCAGTATTATTTTATAATTTACAGATTTTCAAACATTGTTGAATTCGATAATTGTACTTGAACTACATTTGAATGACTAATCACAAATAACAATTAATTAAATAAACGTGCAAGTGATGACACTAAAGTAGTAGGAGTCTTGTGCTTAATTAATAATTGATATTAATGTATATTAATATTGGACAATTGACTCCTTACAATTGTATAATATACTTTTATATTTAAAATCTATGTTCAGCGTAATACTTTGGTGTTAAATGCTGAAAGTTTGAATACATACGATTTTTACTTTTATTATTACATCAGAATGCTAAAGGGACAAGGTATTGTAATGAATTAATGAGTGAAAAGTTACATCTTGACCCTTGAGCGTTGATAATGTAAATGTGTAAAGGATTTCCCAACAGTTCTGCTACGGTTTAGGCCCTACTTTAAATCGTAGTAGAAACTCTAGGGATCCATCTCTTTATACCAAAATAGTATTTATCTATCTCATAAAAGTACTTTCAATCAGCTCCTTCATCATCTGCTATTTTGTTTAATTTTATTTTACATGATATGTTATTTTGCGAGAAACAATCTTATCATATAGAATCTTCATGAGATTTATGATATATGCATATCCCACAACTATCTTTATCTTGTTTCATTTTTAACATAAAATATAGACTCATAACTTTTGATATGATTACTTGTTGCTATGGAAGTTGTTTGTCGTGCAGACAGAATAGTAGTATATTATTTAGTAGCTTTGACTAAATTTGTAAAACAAGAAAAAGAGAGGTGGGACAATGACATTGACATATAAGGGTTCTCTTGCTTTTAATATAATTAATTAATTAATTATTATTATCTCTATCATTTATATCATTGATATGTATATTGCATACAGTTATATGATATGTATGTGTTTCATTTTATAATTATAATATTACTTAATATACCAATATTCTGATAGTAAACTTTATCATTGTTGACAATGTCTCAAAAAAGAATATTAATTTTACGTATAAATATATAATTATGAATCTCTCTTTGAACATCGAGTAAACATTTTAATTGAATTAAATTGCTAAATTACTCTTAGTGATATGTTTTCAATACCTAAGGCATTTAAAAAAGTTTCATCATTAAATCAGCTAAAAAAAATCGCCTTTAAAATAAAATATTGCTTCTTTTTAAAACAAGTTGAGTTTATATTATTACATATTCTTTAAAGCATTTTTAGTTTTTTCTTTGCTATATAATATTTCTTTTATCTTTGGTAAATTTGTCTCTTGTTGCGTTGGTTTTATAGTGATTGGAATCGCAAAAAACAGTGCATAAAGCGCACTGACACAGGTACACAATGGAAAGGTTTTACAGTCATCATTGAACTATAATGTCAAAGGTTGGAAAATACAATCTGTAATAGTGCAAAATGATGATAATAATAAACGCAACTACCATTACATTGTTGATACTTCCACACAAGCATAAAAATTAATGAAAACACTTTTACAATTTCATTACTGTAATATTAAACTTTACCCTTTTAATGTTTTATATCATCGGCACGGAAAATGTAATAAGTGTTGGCAACGTCAACGTTTCTCCTGAATCGATATTGATACTCTTTTACGTTTTATGATAGCTTAAGAAAACCTTACAAAGAAATATTTGGACAGAGAATATTTCTTGGTAAACATAAAACCACCACTACTCGTTAAATCAATTGTTATCACTTACGTAGATTAATCAGCAAGTAAATACACATGATATGACATAATAAAATCGATTGTCACTACTATAGACAGTAGAAAAGAGATTAAAATAGAAAGAAAAAATATATAAATGTATTGGTATCAGTGGTTAGATGATTAATAATTTAATAGTTTGGATAAATGTTGAGATAAGAGTACCAACTTCGTCAATGATGCAATTATTAATTGCTAATTAATCAATTAATTTAGGCCGTAAGAAGGACGGCGAAGGTATGAGGAAAAGCTACAGTTATGAGAGCTCGTACAAAATTAATTGATCAATTTGAAATAAATAATTCCATCATTGACAAAGTGGGTATTCTCATTTTGACATTTACCTATTTTTTTTTTTTTTTTTTACTTTTAAATCTCCCTCTCCCGGAAATCAATTCACGTCTTTCATAAATTACTTGTATAATATATGCAAAGCTAAGCTCGAATAGGAAGATGATTGTAATAGTTTTCATTCTTAGCAAGATATATCAAGAGAATCAATTATTATAATTGTTCATCGACTTATTAGACGTAAATCGAAAAATGTATATTTCTAGAAATTCTTCATGGTTTTAGTACGACATAATTCACCCTTTTTGTTGAATAAACATGAGTCCTCCCTTGAATCACACTGCATTCTTACGATAAAAAATTCAATCGCGATTTTAGCTTCGATTCCCTTATAATTAACGATTATTATTTAATCAATTGGTAATGTGTTCAATAATTGAAACACTCAAATCGTGATCTTTCAACCGTGCATAAAGCAGTTACATTATATACCTTTGAAGTGCACTGCTTTGTTTAAGTCTTAAACATTTTAATCAAGAAAGCCGGTATTTACGAGCTTCTCTAAGAAGAATTTGACATCACCAAGTTCTGAATCTTTGATGCCAAGAGATTTCAACATTCCCAAATCGCCATTCTCAACAGCTATGAAGACTGAACGTAGATGCTCCAAGTCTGCACGCATCAAATGCAAAGCAGCTCCAAAATCTTCAATCGTCTGAGACTCTATAAACATTATCATGATTAGACTATTTATTTTATGGCTCTATTTATTTTAAAACATTCATTAAAATGCATTGTGTTGTTTTTCATCAAATTTTAAGTTTTAAATAGATTCAATCCGGAACTAATCAGAATTTATGATCAAGAGTAATGATTTTTATATATTCTTATAAAAAAGTTTATTCATTTTACGTCAAATTTCTATTATATTTTTAATAATTTCATGAAAAAATGATGTAAATGCAAGATTAGGTAGTAAATATTGAATACCCACCAGAGAGAGCAATCGCTACCTTGTTAACTCCACCGAGGGGTGCTAGAGCGTCTCTAGCTTTGCTACCAAATAATTTCTCGAGATAATTCGGGCCATGACTGGCTAATAGTGACTGTAAAAAACTTGCTGTTTCTTCTACTGGTGGTCTTTTAGCTGGAAGAATAATTGAATAAATTCATGAAACTTTTTCATAATTTATAAAACGGACTAAGTAATGAATGAATGTTGTTTAAGTTTTATTCACCAGCTGTACACAATCGCGAATCTTCATCATATCCATCAGGACAATCTGGTGCTCCATCGCATAAATATTGAATAGAAATACATGTTCCATCTCCAGGGCATTTAAATGGTTCATAAGGGTGGCAAGCATCCCCTAGAATAACGTAGACATTCATTAGCCATCTTAATAATACACCCCAATTGTACTTCACTAACGTTACAAAAAGGTACTCATCATGAACAAAACTTGTTTCTCACACCCCAAGAGTATAATAAAAAAAAAAACAATAGAGAAAAATGTTAACAATTTATGTAGTTATAAAAAGATGAATGGATATTAAAAATGGATAAAAAAAGAGCCTATTTCTCTATGTCGAGACCTCATTTCATTAAAATTGAACTGCAGCCGGCAAAATTGACGACCTTGAGAATCTGCGTCGTTAGATTGAGTTGGATCGACAGTACCTGACCCAATTTTGAAATGGTTATTCCAAGAGAATATTTAACAGTCAAGTATCGTCTAGTTGAATTCAGTCTCTTCTTTCGTACTCTTAACATGATGGAATAAATAAATAAACCTGTCTATATGATAAATATATGAAAGAAACGAAATTTTAGTAACATCTCATGTTTCGCTTAACGCAACTGTTGCTCGGGAGTTATCGCGGGTTATCGATCGAGGAAGAGAATAGTGCCGGAAGGGCACTCCCATTTCACTCGAATAAAAAAAAACACCCCAAGGTACAATGTCACACGACATTTCCGTGACATTTATATCAATCAAATTTACTTAAAGCTCAATCTATTTTTCTATTTTTAGTCAAATAGTTTTTCCCCTTTTATTCACAGATTTGATCTAACTATAATTGATCTCAACCCCTCTAATGATTAACATACCTGACCGCTTGGAGTGACGGTATCCATAAAATCGGCTTAGATCAATGGTCATTGCTAACCCTAGGTTGCAGCAGACAATTAGAGCTAGGCTAATTGCCATACTAGTGGATAATACCCGGACCATTCTTGGAAAACTAGAAAGTCTCAACGTGGGTGATCAACAATAGAATGCTCTTGTTATTCAATGCACTCCCACTGTTCTATTTAATTTGTCACCTGCTGAATAGTCACCACCAGTTGTTTTGTAGGAAGTTAAAATTTATGATGCAACTGTGTCGGAAAAACTTGAAAAACTGACAAGAATTATTGTCAACGCGCGCTCCAAGGTGTTTTAACATCTACGAGTACAGAGCTAGTTCGCCGTCCGCGAGCTCGTGCGCGGTTGCGAATGGCAGCCGAACGATGCCGCTTTGAGCTTTCACATCCGCTAGCGTTCTTGGAAAAGGGCGCCAATACAAGTAGTGCGAGTGTAACCAGAGAGACATGAATGAGGAGAGTGGGAATGAATTTGTGACCAATCAAGTGCTCGAATAGCTCCAACATACCCTATAAGCATGCGACTTAAAAGCTTACCCCTAGAACACCTACCTTCTGCTTTTCGTCTTTTGCATCGATTTCATTCTCCCTCTTGCTTCCACCTTGACTTTTCTTTTTTATTTTATGATGCTTAGCTCGGATACGAACTTACATTAAACCCACCCACGTAAATGAGTAGGAGGGAACGATGCAAGTGTAATATCTCGTGTTTTTTAATAATTAAATCTCTCCGTTTATTATGCTAATTGATCAAAATTGGTTGGTTTATTATTAATATTTTAAATGATATAAACTCTACACAAATAGAGTGTTTAATAAGTAAATAAAAGTTAATCATTTAATTAATTTTTATGAATAAAAATATAATGAAAACAAACTGAGTCACTAATGACTCTATTATATAAAAAAGAAATTTCTGGTATTTAGATAATTTTCTTTTCTATTACTATATTTTTTTTATAATAGAATGTTAATATTTGCAGATTAGGCAACATGGAATCTAACATATTAACACTTCCCACGTGTTATTCCACACGCAATAGAATATTTATGATTCATAATTATTTATAGATCTTTCACTTTCACCTGAAATTACATAAGTTTTATTACATTATAATTATTTAAACTCAAAAAGATAATTAGTAGTTGACAAGATTCAATATATACATATATTTTTCAATTGAAGATGACAAAGATTAAATGGAATCAATTCATTATATCTAATGAATGAAATAATAGCTATGAATGACAAGTGTCGATTACCAAGTATAAGAAGGGTAACTATCAAAGCTACATACTGACTTGAATAGTCAATAATTAGAAAGAATGATGATGATTATCTTGTCGACGTTACATTTTATACTTTTTAAAGGTCAAAATTAAATGAATACAAAATATCATTATCATTAGAATTATAAAATGTTTATTTACATAAATTTAACTCATTATATTATATGTGTTGCTTGTAAATATATATATATATATATATATATTTATATATATATTTAGTTTTTGTTATTATGAAAACAATTTTCAACAATAATCAAAGTATTCAACGGATCAATTGAACTGTACATACTCGTAGAAGAATCAACTGAGATGTATTTTATAAAGCTTTCAAAAATATAAATATAGAAATAATTTCGGCACCAAATAAAGCTGCCTTTCAACAACATATTTAACAAAAGAATGTTTTTTTTTTTTTCAATTTTTTTTTATATCAATTTTCAATGATTTTTTTTATATTCATCTGCAAAATTCGCATCTCCTTCTTCTACATATTATTTACGCATCCCAATATATTTTTAAATTATTTACATCTATAATATACACCTAACAGTAACTGTGTATGTACAATTTCAAGAAATAGTTGTAATTATCGTCTATGTATACTTATACTTTAATTATGTTACTATTGATCGAGTCCATTTAATACGATATGCATGCGAAAAATTATTTACTGACCTAGACACCGTCATCAACCTTTTTTTTTATCATTCAATCGTTCTCGTTTTTTATATGCAAACTGATGTACAAAATTGCAAGTATATCCACAAGGGAAAAACATAACTGTCATCATTATTATTGCTTAGCATCTACATATCTTTCTTTATAAACAAACCTTTATAGTTCATATTATTGTATTATCCATTAATATGAATATACGGACAAACATTTTATATTTCTGGAAGAATATATCAATCACCATTGAACTCATGAGTTCACCTATAAAAATAACGCTGGAACAAGTATTGTTCAGCAACAAATATGTGTTTATATAATTATGTTCATGTGTTAATATTAATCATGTTAATAACTACTGATTCATCAATTAATTGCTCTTTGTACAAGTATAATTTTTAGGAAATATTTACTATTAATTTTTCTCTCTTTATTATATTGTCGTCATTTTACGCCTAATGTCTCAATGAAAAAAGTTAACGCGTATTTCAATGCGTGTGCTCGAAGATAATTTTATTATTCTTATCATGTTGATCGTTGCGTTCACAGAAATAATTAAATTTGATAAAGCTAATAATGACTTTAATTTAGTTATTTTTTTTGTTGCTTATAAAAATGATGTGCGTGTCGAGCAGGTTACAATGCAAAGTTACTACAATAGTTTTAGATGTTGCTCTTTATACTGTAAAAGTACGTGAGCAACGTGTTTATATAAAATATGTCAACCTTAATTGTATAGCAAAAAATCACTACAAGATTGCATTCCTCCACTCTTTTAACCTTTTTCCTAATATCAATAATTTCTCTCACAATATGTTATACTGGCAGTGACAAATCACTTTCACCGAGCTCGTTATTTTCAAAAAACAGGCCATTTTTATTTATCATTATTTCTCTTTTTTTTTTTTTTTTTCGTTACTAAGAAATATTGCTGTAGTGCATATATATATTTATGAATAATATCATTATAACTATTTATTATCATTGTGAAAGTAAAATTTTCAATTTAAATTTCTCCATCAGAAAAAAAAAGACAATTGCTAATAACTATTACGTCCATTAATGAAAGAGCATTGCAATATAAAGGCAGTTTAAAGTTAGGATGGAATTGCCCTTTACTCGTTTCAATTGGTTTTAAACTTTTTCTAGAGAGTGCAATTAACAATCTATACAAGTGGCTGCTCGACAGATGTTTTTAAGCTTTAGTGCATTTTTAGAGCAAGCATTCACCTTCAGTCTTAACAGATCAAAATTTTTAGTAGAATAATTTCTACTAAATTAGTTATCAACGATCTTTTTCGTTGCTTGGTACTTTATTTGCTTGCCTTTGAACTACTGAGAACATTAGCTTGTATTTATTGATGATCAAAATTATTATCAACAATTGAAAATTTTTATTATATCAATTCAATAGTAATTTATACTAAACTACTTAATTTACTTCATCTATATTGTCACAGTAAATATCGAGCGATAAAGAAATTTTATTCTTCTATCTTCTACGACATTCAGATATTTTCACTTTGGCATTCGATGTTGCATTGTAAGTATCTTTCCAATACTTTTTTATGTTCAACTTCTATTAATATTTTTCAAAACATGTTTGACAAATATTCATATTTAACTATACTCGAGAATTACTATCGAGTTGTAATTCCTATTTTACAATACTGACTTGTTTATACATTATTTAACCTTCGTGCCATACATTACATTTATTTAATATCAACTTTGTAGTAATTAGAAATAATTGCAAGGCTATTCACCCTTGGAATAATTAATATTAAATTCTTTTTTTTTTATAAATCAATGTATGGAACGAAGGTCGGCCTATCTCAGGATGGTCTCAATCTGGTTCCTTTTTTATTGCTACCAAAAGTAAACCATGTTCCCACTTTTCGTCCAAGAGAATTCGACGAGTTGGGTTGATATGCAGACATATCGTATGCTTCTCTTTTGTAAGTTTTATCTGATAGGAATATGTATAATTGTAAGTAAAAAGTCTTAATTATTAAAATAGGAAAAAATATCAACAATAAACATACTTCGTGGCTTTGCTGGTGGTCGATGATGTTGTTGTCTTGTAGCAGCAAGTCTAGCGAGTTGTCTTGCCGCAGCAGGGAACTCTAGACCTTCATTACGATCTTGCTCAACCAGTCTACGTTCTTCCGCCATCGCAGCTAGCCATTTACGCTTTTCTTCTGCACTTCTACAGCAGAAAAGCAACCACTTATCTCGCACACAGCTATAAACCTTTAAACAGTGTCTGACTGTCACTCCAAGTTGGTGATCTATAAAAAAATCATTCATAAAAACTTGGAAAAGCTTCATTTACAGGAAGCTTTTTTGTTAAATATTTCAATAAACTAACCTTTACCGTCAGGAACATCGATTACTTCACTAGTGTCCAAGTAAATACGACCTTTATACACATACGTATCACGTTTGAGAATGTCTTTCTTACAGTAAACGAGTTGATGATCAAATAAAAAGAGGGTGATATTATTGGTCCACATTCCAGTTGTAACACGTACAGCATCTCCTTGATAAATCAACTGAGATGATACTTCTATCAGATCTTCACCCTGAAATAGCCAACATTATGCGTTATAAATTTATGTGGTTTATTTAGTATACAATTAGAAAGAATCTTAATGATACTTTACCTCCCATCCTTCTACTCTTAACTGCCAAGCTGCGAGCTTTTCAAGACTTTCCATTCTCCTTTTACGTTCGTTTATGAGAACCGCAACAGCGCGCATAGCATCTAGAGCCTCACGGATTTTGTTATAATCTGGATGATCAACCTTAGTATATTTGAGCAGTTCAGCAAGTTGAAGAGGATATTTACAAATTCTCTGTACCGGTGTTAGGAGATATCCATCGAGAGGAATTTCAATAAGACCGCGCATCAATCGACAAGCTTCAAAAAACTTGCTGTATCGATTGTGTCGATAAAGTTCCTGGAGAGTGACTATTGCCATTGGATGGCTGTTGCAATACTCAGAATACATGCGAAAACCATTTCTCTGTGAAGAATAAATTATATATAAAAAATAATACATCTTCTGGACTCGAAAAAGAATAGCTGATAGAATTTATTAAGGAAAACAACTTACATGAATGAGAAAGCATTCAGCTACGCAGCTTTTATGCGGTGCATTCCAATCGATACGTGCTTCGAGATCTTTTAAAAATTCTGTTTGGAATTCCAACAAATCTTCAAGATTTATGAAAATAGTTTCGATCTGATCCTCAGTAAACATATCAGTACGCCTTCGACATTCCGCAACGTAACCTTCGGCAACATCTCGTAATACTTTAACGAAGTCACGTTCAGTTTGTACAAGTTCGCGCACTACACTACTTCGAACTTGTTCATTTGATAATAGTGAGATACTGGTTCGTCTTCTTGATTGAGAACTGGAAGATACACCAGAAGCCATAGCAGCCAAACAGTCTTCTACGGTTTCTTCTTGGCTTACCCGCAGCTGTGTATAATTAAAGAAAAATCATTTAATACATTTTTAAATTCATAACTAATCGTTATAATAAATAAATATGCAATTACAAACCCTAACGAAGGCTGCAGGAAACCATCCATGTTCTCCTCTACAGCTTCCCCACCACCAATCCTTATCCAGTGTATCAAGTACATCAATAAGATCTCCAGCACGAAAAGCAAGTTCTTCAGGTTCAATTGCCACATGATCCCACACAGCTTCAGCTAATATTGCTATTTCTTCATCCATAGGTTGTTCAAAGGATTTTTTTCTTTCGTTCAATGAAACAATTGACGACTCAGAATCAGACATCATTTCATCATCAGATGTTCCAAGAGTACCACCAGCACCTCCACTACCACCCGATCTCAAGTCTTGCTCGTCTTCTGATAAAACATTGCCACCGGGAAATTTCGCACCTGTTGTTGAAAACAATAAATATTAATATTTTATATTTTAATATATAACAAATAGAATTTAAGATAAATGCGCTTATATTACCAATCTCTCATAATCACTTTCGTCAGCGTAGGCATTAATTAAATATTCTATTCTCTTTTTACAAATGCTATGCCAATTAATGAAACTTTGAGATTTTAATAAACTCATGCAATTTATTGTTACAATAAATAAATAAAATTCATTAAAAATAAATAAATAAAGTGATAGCTACTTCGATAAGTCGAGCATAAAAGTGATGATCAACAATCATTTAATTACTCATGCGTCGTATGGTTATCTAGAGCTGAAAGAAGCATGCGAAGAAGCAGAATAAACTACTAATCAGCATTCTACAACGCTAGCTCGTCTCATCGATTTTTATAGAGGCATTTAAAATATATATGTATATCCCACCTGAAGTTTTAGTACGCATCAAAGGCGACAACTGATTTATCCCGAGTGGTTGACTTAATGAACGTCTCAAATTTGTCCGAGAGTTTCTCCCTCTGGCGTTACTGCGTTCAAATAATTGATAAAAAATTTATATATGTGCGAATAAAAAATGGAAGTGAGAGTTACTTAAGAATTACAAGTACAAGGGTAAAATAAAGTGGAAAGAGCACTGCAAATTCCACGAATGTTTATATTAAGGGTTCAAAGAAAGGTAACCAACAGGGAAAGTAGTTGTCTGAAGGATATGACAAGCGTGTGTATATACTTTAAGCTCGATTAAAATTACAATACATTCAGCAACAATATTATATGGATATGCGTCAAATACGTAAAACAATACGATGGTAAATGGCAGATCAAAGTATAATACGAGGATTTATTATTATAATAATTATTATGATAGTATTATTATTGGTATAGTAGTTGTTGCATATATGTATTTATATTTGCCCGTTTTACCTACCACTATTTTCCCTCGATTTACTGGAAAGTTTCGAATAAATAACTTTAAATTTATTTGACCGACGACAAAATTTTTATGTTAAGGAATGTTATTGAATTAATTAATGTTTATGTTGTGTTTAACAATATAATGGATTCATTTTTTGATTTTATTACTATGATGATAATATTAAAGATTTTAGGTGATTATTATAATTTAAGCGAAAACACTAAAAAATATTTTCATGAAAAATATGGTGAGTAGACATTCACGCCATAATAAAGGAACAAAGCATCGCGATAGCATTTAAAAAGCTATTATCATTTAAGTAGCGTTTAATAACATCATTAAAAAAACGTATTTCTTAGCATCAAAAGACTTTATTAGATATTTCGTTCACTTGAAAGAAACAATATCGTAAACTTTATCTAACATATCAAGGACTCTTATATGTTGTTTCTTTCAAGATTTATATCACTAATCCAATCAAAGTGAGTCTGAAGTCTTTAAATGATTAAATCCAAACTAATTTTCACTGATTCTTTTAAAAATAAATTTTATTTTAATCTTCAAGCCCACTATGTGGACTTTGAATGTATTAAAAATAAGCGCTACATCAAATTGATGTTGATGACAAAGTGAATGAAACAGCTGAAAATATTTTTCAAGCTTCGTACCTTCGTAGTGTAACGATGTCATGAGAGGAGTGTCTCGGACTCAACCTTGGCGGTCTTGTCTTGATGGGCGATGGTGTTGACAACATTCTTCTGTAATGTAGTTGGCCACCGTATCCCCGGGTGTCCCACTGTAATAGTCTTTGTCCACCAAGATCACTGTTAGTTCTTCGAACGTTATGATGTCGTACTGCTCGACTTTGCTGCAGGTCCGTCTAACAAGAAAAGATCAGATTTATGAGTCTCATTTACATATTTAGAAAAGAAAATACATCAATAAAAATAAGCACTATATAATTATTACAATTTTTTATTTGGTATTATTATAAAGAGTTTAGAAATATAATTAGCATGTTAGGTAATTCAACGTCAGCCATCGTGAATCAAATATGAACTGAGAAACAACGTGTCATTTAGTTTATCCCCAACATGAGGATGCGGTTGCGATAGACTCCACAACGGACTGATATGGACACGCACGTCCGATAAATGGCCTACATGTTGTCATCGACAATTATCATTGGCAACAAATAAAAAATGACAACAGTGCATATATGGAATCTGTAGTAAACTATACACTATTTTCACAGTTGGAGAGTTCTGTGCTCGAAAAAACTCTAAACGGAACTCTACCGTTTTTGCCGTTCTGTTTACTACATCCGCTTATCTCTCGAACTAATGGTCCGAACCCGAACAAATAATTTTTACTCAGTGTCCGAAGGTATATTCAAAAGACTTCCATTGATAGAAGAGATTAAATAAATTTTTTTCCTAAAATAATCACCCAGTAAAAAGGATAAACCAACGCTGAGAGTCATTTTTAAAGTAAAATCGCTTTTTGTCAAGTTGTAAAGATATTAAGCAAAAAAGAAAAACCCTAGGATTTAGAGTTGATGGCTGGCTTTAGATAAATTTGCTCTAATATGTTTACATATCCTTTGTAAAGGCGCTTTACCTTAAATTTGTCAATGAGTAACTGATTAATGAGCTCAGACTGGGGTCGGGATTTTTCATTGACTCGACGACGAAGAGCTGGCGGACTGTCTGTTTCATCTGGTGCATCAGTGTCATGCGATTCAGAACTATCACCAGCTCCGTGACTTCCACCACCACTGCCTCCAGTCAATGCTCCTCCAGATACCATCTAAATAAAAATAATTATGTTAGCATGTGTGGTTAGTAGAATAGTGATATTTATAAAGAGAAATTTTTTGGTGATCTACTTTATTTAGAAAATGTTATACGTATGACATTATATTAAAATTTTTAAAAAGTTCCAGGATATATGTTATTAAAAACTTCTGACATTTACCTCTATTTGAATACCACTATCTCCGCTATTGCATTTGGCATTTCGAGCAGCTTTATTATTTTTCTTTCTTTCCTTACTTGTTCGCCAGACAAGAGGGCCAAAACTGAAAACAAAAACAATTTTAATTACTTTTGTTCGATGAAAAAAAAATTCCATTTTTTAAATGATTAAATTAATTCAAGAACTGATTCTTCTTATTTACCGAAATTTTTGGTCATTATAGTCTTCCTTATGTTGCTCAAGCATTGGAGTAGAATCTTTTTCATCTTCATCTCTGCTAATACGTACTATAGAAGATAACTCCCCATCATTCTCTGGCGGTAATGATGGTGGATGTGGCACTGCTGATTGTCCATCGCCTTCAAGACTTCCTTCTTTGCTTCCACGTTTATGGAATCTTAATGAGAAGCTTTTGCGAAATTTTTGCAGAACACTTTCTTGCTGATTCTGGGAAGTATTTTCTTTTAAACGATATGATTGTGAGTCACCATGGCCACTTGGATTATTTGAGTCTTGAAGACGTGAATGTTGAATAAGTGGAATAGTTGCTTCAATTAACGGGTGCTCAGTACTCAAATCTCGTCTTCTAGACGTCTCTTCATTAGCATGTCTATTTTCATCACTTGACCATTGTCGACTAGTATTATGTAACAGAAATAAAAATATTTTGAAATTGAATAAATATTTGAAAATGAATAAATTGAAAAAAAAACTAAGGCAATGAAAGGTTGAGAAGAAAGTGACGAGTTGATAAGTGTGGGAAATAAATTTCGGACATTCTGAAAATTTCTTTATATGACAATGACCATGCATAAGTTGGAGAAAAAACGAATGATTGGTTGAAGGCGTGTGGGCGACGTTTTCCCGAAACTATTCGAAGAGGGTCGGCGTCAGGTAAAAAAAAAGCAGGAGGTCTCGTTTGACAGAACCGAAAACTAGGAATTTAACAAACTTTCTCTTTAAAATTCTATTAAGAGACAAATTAATGTAAATACATAAATGTCATTACATCACAATCAAGTTTCTAGGTAGATTGGAAAAATTGATCAATCTGAAGTCGAATCAAGTCAATGAAGATAAATAAAATGAAACAAGTTTATATACAACAATACAAAAAGAGGCGGTAAGTTTAAAGAGCTTTCTTGGAATATCTCTTAAATACATCAGGTTCCAAAACTGGAAGAAACGACTTGCACTACACAACAGGAGTTCCATTGAGATTGTAATTAGAAACCAGTCTCTACCGCACTATATCTCGTGTTTATTCAGGTACTACATCTGCGATGTTGTAGTCAACTTACGTAAAAGCACAAAATTGAAGATGAAATACAAAGTAACGTCTTCATGTAAGTTAACAAAATGTCTTGAAACTATAGCAAAAGGTAACTCATTGAGTTTATAAAATAGGGTCATGGAGGTATACAAAAAGGCTTTTGAACTTTTCTTTTGATGTCAAGATAAATTTATGTCACCCTTTTAAACGTCATTTTTATTATGCTACAAAGTATGTAGACAATTGAAAAGGAAAAATATTTAATAAACACCCAATTTTTATATAGATATTACCTCTCGTCATGATCCAAAAGTGCTGGGGTACTGGAAGCTTTGATACGTCTTTGAGCCCGACTGATACCAAGTACTCCTCGTCGTCTTTCCCCCAATGTTTCTCTGGGAATTGACTGGTGATTGTACGATGGCTACAACGAGAAAATAATACATATAAATGAGAATCTAAGAAGTAGGAATCACGACATGATAGACAAGGATCAGGTCGTTGACTTTTCAATTGACCTGAGGATGATACTCAGACTTGACTTAATTTAATATCTACTTGGATCTGCAGCAATAATCACAAGAGTACTTATGCGTAGTTATGCATTAAATTCTTCTATAATTATCTATATTTGTTAAATTTTCTCTATTTACTTAAGTTCCCATGATACTAACATTTTTAAAAGATGCCAATTTATACTGTAAATTAAAAGATAAATACAATAAATAAATGAAATCCAATTAGTTATCCGTAATCGTTGCTTCACACTCAATAACTTCCGGTACTTTACAGTAATTTTATCCAAATTAGCTTCTCTTTTTCGCTTTATTACAAATGGAAAAAATGAAATATTTCACTTTTAATTGAAATAAATACCATTAGAAAGTAGTAAAAGTTGTGAATTTATAAGTATATATATTTATGTCGATAACCATCATTTAGAAGAATATTCCTTAACATTACTTATTATAAACTGACACTGTTATGGCGCTAAATGGCAGTGATAATGATCCTTAACTATCTAAACACTAGAGTGATTAAAGTGAATAGTAGGTATATGAGTCAAGAGGCTGATACATCATTCTATGCTTAGTAGCTTAGTTAATTTACGTAAATAAACAAAAATCTAATATACTCAAATCTTCATTTAGTACTGAGTTAATTTTAATTACATTTTAATTAACTTATATGTGATATAATTTTACTTAACCCATCAACTTAATGTCTATAATGCCTATACTATAGTATCATTTATTTATTTATCACAATATCTGATGAATTTTTTAATAACATTAAATTTTTCCAAGAATAAATTTTATTTTTTAATTTACTTTACTTAATCGAAAATAATATGATAAAAATCATGTTTGATTTCCTAAAAATAAATATTTTTAATGTAGAAAAAAATATTAAACAATGAATAAAATACTTGACCTTATTTCTACCAATGAAAAACTGAATGCAAATAAATTTTCTTCAGAATATATTTTTTTTTTAATTTCTAAAACATGCCGCCCATTCAGAAAATACCTGCTGAGATTTGTAGTATATTTATTGCTGCAGAGGTAAGGAAGATTTTTAATCAGTATTTTTAATGAAAGAGAAATGCTATGAAAAAAAAATTTATTTAACGGAAATTCTTCACTATACCACCAAGGTAGCTAGTTATGAAAGCTTTACGTTTGTATAATATTTTATTTATTGAAAAAAGATGTTTAATCTTTGAGTAGCTGTATAGGTATTTTTCATCAATGAATGAAGAGTTATATCAGTCAGGTAGATCGATAGGCGGTCCTGCGGTAATATTTCAACTTGTTACCAAGTAAAGATTAAGTAATAAAAAATTTGCACTTTTTTAAATTAAATTTAAATGTTTATCAGCAAATGCCTTAATAATCTTCAAGTTGCTCCAAAAGAAGCAAAACAAATTTTCTAATGAATTATTTAGTATTTCTAAAAATACTGGTGCTACTTAATCTGTTGTTAATGCTACAATGAATCAATAGCTCTAGTACAATGTTACTGAAAATACTGAAGTATTGTAACATCATTAACTTTGTCCAATTATTTTGGTACTTTATCCAGCTGGTAACATATCCAAAGCCAAGATAAAAAGAAAAATAATAAGGCAAGTGAAAAGAAGAATCCAAATTTAGAGGAAAAGATAAATTACCGATCCAGGTGCTGTATGAGGGGAAGGCAAGCCATCTGGATGTAAACGAGGACTTGGTGTCGACCTCCTCGAGCCGTCAGAACGATGCCAAGTTGACGACGAGGTAGGTTGTAGACTTTCGTCCCTGCAAACAGACATGATAAGAATAAATGTTAAAATAAATTCAGCGAAATGAGAATAACGAACAAGAGAATTTCAAAGACAGATCGCTTGTCTCTTAGAGTGAGTTCCGGCTTTTCTCTATCTCTGAGTTACAAACGTGTTGGCGAAAATTAAACTTGAGAATTTGGAGCAATAAAGTAGCCTATGCATTAATCACCGCTGACACTAGAAACCAAGAGTGGAATTGAGGGTGCTGTTCTAGCAGTTAAATGACCTGGAAAAGTAACTCCCACATTTCCTAGTTTCCCCATTTCACACGAGATTCTGCTCTCATTAATTATTGTGCAACAATCTTTCTTCCTAATATGACGGATCATCAAATAATGAAAAATTGAAGTTATTCAATGCAGCTTATTAAAGGTTAATAAGTTCATTGTTGAGCCTTCAAACTTCTGGCTATTAAAGAATAATTGAATTTGTGTTGAAAACTTTATCAAAGTGGATAATCATAGAAGCGCAATCAGAACCAATCGAGCATTCCAATGTGGGGGAGTATAGACGCGCCTGTTAAACCGGTTTTCTTTACTCACTAAAATCCTTCAAGTTTTACTAACTAGTATTTCTAAATATATCTCCTAATATATTTACTGTTTAAATGTTAAAAATGCACTTTATTACTTTATTAATAATTTGAAGTGTCATAAATTTTCAATAAGCAACCAAAAGAAATAAACTGAACGAAAATAAATAAAATGTTGGCTCTTAAAGTTATGTTATGTCTTAACGGATCGAATTTAATTAGACAGTGCGAAACGTTGTAAATTGTAATTCGATAGGTACGTGTGCAAAGGTGATGTATGTAAGGGGTTATGCATCAAATCATGGCATCAGCTTTCACGCGAACTCAGTAGAGAAATGAAATAGAGAACAGGTAGAAATATATTTTATCTTGTAAAATATATACATGTATCGAGACTTTTGTAACATCACGTACGACTAAAGTCTCATCTTGGTCGTTCTTTTACGGTTAATACACCTTGTCTACCTGAAGAATTTATTGAACAATGAAACGAATCGCGAACAAAGAAATGTACTGAAAAAATATTACTGTGAGAGCAAATGTTGTTTATGTATATGTTCATACATTTTTTATATTTTTCTTACAGGTGACGCAATTGTAGCCTTCTTGAGCAAAATTTCATGCTGAATTCTTGCATCATTCTCTTTTACTGTCCTACTTGTGATAACGTCTTTATCCAAAAGCAAATGAAGATTTAACGACAATAACACCACTTATTCCAAGTGGTAATAATAAAAATAATAACAATAATATTGAAATAAAGTTGAGTACATTTCTTGGTATTTGTTTTCATCCTTTTATAAGAGTTTGAATTAATCAAGACTTTTAGATAAACTAACATTATAGACATCTACAATTGCAATACAAATCTGGTTAAACAGGGATCATTAACAGACACGCAAAGGTCAACAAATGGTTTTTTATTTGGTATAAAATACTGAAAGAGAAATTTCTACCGTGTGAAATGTTCCATCTAAGTAATTAATTGAAACTTTTATTTCTATATCTAACACTCTTTCTACTCATATTATGTTATTAAACTTTGTAATTTTATTCCAAAAGCAAGAGGTTCTGTATTAATATTTACATTTAATTTGCATTTAAATATTTCCTTATATTGATACAATCGAATAGTTATATTTGAAAACTTTCTCAATTGCTGACATTTAATAAGATTTATGGAATTGCTTCAAGTATTTCAATAAATTTTCTATTATTTCCCAAATTTTCTTATTTCACTTCATCTATTTACTTCAGAAATACATTATTGTAATCGATTTTTAAAGTTTTATTTTGTTTTACGAGCATTCAAGTATTTCAGGTCATCGGTTGGTGTCTATTAGATGTAGAAGTTGGATCAGTACCAATGGAAAAATTCAATGCATTGTACAAAACGTGAATAAAATACAGTATTAGCAAAATAGTTGGCTGTTTAGCATTCAGAAAAAAGAGATGAATGAGACAGTGAAAGAAAGATTGTTGGCTTATTGCCTGGAACAATTTTTCAAAAATAGCAACTATTAATATTCTGTCATAAATTTTGAGGCTTGTGGTCTCAAGGCGTCGTTGTAATCTTATGAATGACTAAATCCATCTCCATGAAAGCTGTCAACTAGTATTCAAAACTATATAATAGAAATTGCAAAAGTTTACGCAGTGAAATGGTTACGAGGCCATCATCTTGAAGAACAAGTTTAACACTTGAGGACATATGGTATTCAGTAATATTTACATTGACACTTCCGAAAAAAAAAAAATTTTCTTCAGAATTTTATGTTTCAAGTTATGATTGGCAAAGTTCAATGATACCGGATATTGCGGTATCTCTTAAAATAATAATCGATAAATTCCACCAGCTTCCATACGGTCAGAAGTCTTATAAAAGTTCCATGACTCAATTCACACGATCACTGCTGAACTTAGTGCATAAGAAAACGCAAAAGAGAAGGTAATACATATACATATGGGTGAGAGTACTTTCCATGGTATTAAAACGAAATTTTTTCATTTGCAAATCCAATCTGGATCAAGCTTATTTACACGTAATCGCCTTCCGATATCTTAGGTAGATATCAACTTGAAATAAATTCAATTGTTAAATTGCATGAAATCTACATGTGAAGCCCATGAAATTCATTCTATGGGACATCTCAAGTGTGCACGGATAAGCCATTGAGTGTCGATTTATCTGGATGTACATGTGTATAGTCGATACTGTGAGATGCATCGAATGCAGGTCGAGCAAATACTTCGCTAGGTGGTCGTGAGCGTCACGGAATGATATCGACCCACGGAATAATAATAGACATGCTCTTGAATTCGCTAGCAACTGTTGGACTGAGTTCCCAATTCAATAGCGAAAGGTCGAAAAATGTTATGAGATTATAAAAGATTGTTCAGAGGACACTGGACAACAATAGAAATTATTCAGATATTATAAGCCTTGCTTTTAGTTAGTATTCATCGTTAAATAAGCAGAAGAATAAATCTTTTTATTATTATCTACCAGTATATGAACAGTGAATTTCGTTTGACTGACGAGTATTGTAATTTATAGAGTTGAATTTTTGAATAATTATCAAAAACATTTCTGAAGTTCAAAGACAATGCTATCTTCTTATCATAAGAATTGTTATAGTTATGATGTCTTTTAAATTATTTTGGAAAATTTTCTTCAAGATGATAAAACTTAATGAATATTGATTAACAAGCACCTAATTAGTCTCATCGGATTATTGATTAAATTGTAGTTAGCCTAATTACAAATCAGGCTAATAAGTTTTATTCATCAGTTAAAAAGTCAGTCATTAATCGTAATTAGCTTTAAATATAAAAATATTTGATAACATTACAAAAATGTTGAAAATAAAATTTTAAATACAATCATTAATCAGCTTAAGAAACAAACCTCTGATAGTTTCTCTAAAAATATTTGTCTTAAAAATTTTTTTGAATAACATTTTTGCCAGTCACTGACCAAAGGTTCATAAAATCTCTAGCTTATTACTCAGTAAAAATAAAATATAAATTCTGTTGCCTAGTATAGTGACATACCCACAGATTCAAGATGATTCATTTTGACATTCAATTCTCTTGACTAATTTGTGGAGATTCATTTTTTCTTCCCAGAGTATACAAGTTCTGGTTAATGATTTTTTGTTTTATCTTTATGTCCACTTGATCAGACTGGTATCCACACGATACCTACTCCCAAATAGAAAGGAAGCAGGTGGGAATGGCAAAGTATATATCTGTGCGAATGCGACGTATCCAAGCACGTCCGGTGCTTGGTTTACCTTGAAACAGCTGTCGATCCATTGCGGCCAGAGGCAACAGACATAAGTCTGGAGAATAAGCATCCGGAGCCCTCAACTATCCACAAGATGGACGTTAGAATATCTTATGTGGTCAAAGTGAATTCGAAACACGTTCATATATGTATATACATTCCAAGTATCGGTTTCATATAAAATAAACATACTCATAATGCCCATGTATGTTATAAGTATATAAGTATATTTACTGAACACTTTGAGAGTGATAGTAAAATCTAACTTGACATTTTATACAATACAAAATGATTTTTATCCTCAAGTTCTTTAAAATTGCAATAGTTGGTTTTAAAGTGTGACAGCTGTCGCGTGTCCTAAACAGTATTTAGAAGCAGCTGTTGCTACCATAAGACTCTACGTCTTTTTAAGTATTTCCGCTATTGACAATTTTCCTCTCTTCATTGTTCCATACGTTCTTTTATAACTCCTTTCCTTGTCGTGATTTCAGATGGCTGCGATTGTGCATTTAAAGTAACCTGATCTCCTGAAATCATTGACACCTGCTCTATACACGTGCTAGATCTGAACTGCTATTGTTCAGTTTTTTTTTTCAATTTATTTTTATTAATACCAACGTCTTTATTGTATTCAAATTTTACATCAGCTACTGAGAAACAAACTCCTACCTCAGTGGAGTCTAGCTTATTAAAAACCAACTTGAAAAAGTTTCAACGAGTTTAGCACCTGATTATTTCACCCAAGTTTAATGCATAATTTTTTTAGAGCTTACATTCTCACTCTTTCTTTTTTTTTTTTTTTTTATAAAAAGTAACTAATATAATATTCATTGTTTCTTCGAGAACTTGAATTATTTAATTCTCTTTTTAGAATGTAGAAAAAACTTTTGCTTTATTAGCTGCACGAATCAGTGTTTTTGAAAATTTAATTCCATTCAAAGCACTCAGTAACAAGTTTTTTTTTAAATTTATCTATTTTAAAATCAGTAAAACTATAGTACCAACTGGGTTAATTTTAATCAATATCAAAGTTCAGGAAAATAAAAATTTTTAGCTAAACGTGTTGCCAGTTTGCTCATGGTATTTTAAACTTGTTTCTAGTTCCTTTTACTGCATATATAATTTCAGATATAATACCGAAATTGTTGTATTCAAACGAGTGGAAAAAGTTAGCGTAAGAAAGCATGAAATAAAGAACAAAGGATGTGAAGCGTCGTTGAGCTTAGAGATAGTTAAATTCTTTAAGCTTTTTACGTACGACTACGTAATAATATTCCATCGTTCTTACGTGTATTATAGCAGGTATAGATCACTGACCCTGTCCAACTTGCTGGATATTTACTGTACTATCGATTTTGTGCACCGGACGATTCTGATATTTCCTGAATTACATAACTTGACTTCCAAAGATGATTTGAGTATTCTCAAGAGGAGCATAACATCAAATCAGAGTTTGTACAAAAAAAAAACATAAATCCCAGAACAGATTATTGATGCATTTTCATTTGAATATCATTCTCTTATCAATTATCTGAGAATGGCTTTTTTTCGATCAAAGAATTTCAATTCTACTTGCTATATAAAAGTCGTATCATAATCTTTATAAAGTAATAGCCCATTGAAGTTTTATAAAAAGCTCTTGAAAAATTCCCAATAGAACTAAGCACTTTTCACTAGAAAACCATTACGTGAGTTATCTCCACCATAAATATTCCTTTAAACGAGATTTTACCGAAAAAATTAAACAATAAAAAGAGATTAATACATAACGTATTCAATGTATATAATGTGAAAGCAATTTCCATGCGACTGTTGTATTGCATAAATTACGTATATCGTTTTCCAATCAAATCTTCAATAAAAATCAGATGAAGAATGAAAAATAAAAGGCATTTTAATGATATATTTGTAAGTAGTCTCATCGCATTCTTGGAGAATCTAAATTGAGAGTTAAAAAAAATGTGTATCCCACAATTTAAAAAATGTATGCTTCGTTATATGCAATAACTTAAAAACCTCATCCTTCCATCTTCTAAATTATCATCATTATTTCTTCACATTATTCTCTCTCTTCTTTTTCTTCCAGTTTTTCTTTGTCAAATTTATTTTTAAAATTTCACCTCTGAAGTTTAATGTACTCTCATATTTTTAAAAAAAATTTGAAATAATAAATATATGTTCCGTTGGCATCAAATTATACGTAAGTTAATAATCTCTTTGTCTGCTAATGCAGGAAGTCCTTGCCCAAAAGTATCGGTCTGATGCGCAAGCAAAGGGTCACATCCCTCTCTGCTCAAGGTCTACTACCTATTACAAACCAGTGTAACGTTTAGGACAAGACCACCAACTAGTGTGCAAATACAGCGAGACTGTTCTATGTCTCGTACGTTCTTTCATGTACTTTCCATTAGTGTTCTAAGCGGACAATGCCATATAACCGGATGCCGGTAAAACTTCAAATTCATTGATAACCGGTGTCTGTGTATTTCTCTTGTTTCTTTTCTTCTTTTTTTCTCCCATTCTTCATGCTTCTCGAGTGAATGGAAAATTGACTGTTGGTTCCAACACCACGCACCACCTCGTTGCTCATCATCATGTTTTATTTAGTATCAAGTCATTATTCTTCACGCCTTCAGGTTTTTTTTCTTCAAATTGCAGGTAAATACACCATCTAGCAAACTTATTATTTAAATAAAAGGAATTTTTTTCGAGTCAATGCTCAAGAAATTATTCTAAAAGTGAATTATTTAAAGAAAAATAGTTAAAATACTTAAAAAATAATTATTGATTGAATGACATTAATATTAGTTACCTGTTATTCATTATTTGATTCATGTTATCCCAACTTCGGCTGATTATTCTGTAATCTCTCAATTTCTCAACAGACAGGTGAGCGCAGGTGCAATTCCAACTATGTCTCCAGAATATTTTTCGATGATTCGTTTTTATAACTGAAGAGTTACCATCGCACATTTTTTGCTAGTCAATCAAATTATTATCCATCTCGTGTAAATAATTAATCAACAACACTTGCATTATTACAACATTAATTAAATTCTTTGCGTGACAGCACGTGTCAAGTTTGATAGTATGGAATTATAAATGGTTAGAAAATAAATTTTCTAATTTTTATATTCAAGATTATAATGGTTACGATAACAACTTGAAATTGTCAGCAAAAACATTAATTGACACTTTAATCAGACTATATTCAGATTGTTTAATTGACTAATTTTATTCACCTATATTTAGTCTATAAAAAAACAATCAATATAAAAACGCAATATCGCACAACTGCTTTTTTAAAACCACACAACTCTGAACTCATGTTTTCGATTCGGCGGTGGCCGACTGACTGCACTCGAAATTCTGATCGCAGCGCCACTCAGAGCCGTTGCCATCGGTGCTCTTCCTTCGCACAGTTCACAGGTAGGAATGTAGTGTGTATAGCCAACAGTGTCTGTATCCCTAGTGATAGGTGATTTCTCAGGTCAACCGCCGGTACCACGTGCTCCACTTGCTCAGCAAATTTATCTGCAGGTGTCAATCATCTTGGAATAATCTTGCCACCTGAGCTAATCTTTTACCTTTTATTTCAGCATTTATTTTCACGTCAATTCATTTGAAACCACTTTGTGATAACACGTATGTATGAGAAATGAAATAAAATTCCTTTGCTGCATTCGTTATCAATTTCTCAGACGTTAATTAGAGTGGACATCAGCTAAATGCTTTCCGTGCATGGAATTCATATCGAATTTATTTTACTATGTTGATCACGTTTCTTATTTGGAGATTCCACATTAATAGAGCGTAATAATAATGACGGTATTTGTTGATTACCTTGAACGACTTTATTTTAAAAAATAAATAAACACTACTAAAACAATAATTAATATTTTTAATGTTACTAAAATCTGTATCTCTATAAAATGTCTATAAATAATGATTGTAAATTTGTTCAGTAATATGTATCATCATTGTTTTTTTTTTTAATAACACATAATTGGAGTAATTAATATTGTTGTAATAGTACTTTTAGAATGAAATAATGTACTCAGTCTACTGAAATTGTATACCAGTGATGTCAAACTTTTAAACAATTATTCTCTTTGCATCCGGCAATTATCTTTTTTATTTTTAGTGTAAGTCGATAATTTTCAAGTTGATATAAGGCAAATTTACTCAACTTCAGGGCCATCTGTTAACGAGTTGGTGAACATTCTAGTTCCAGTTTTAAAGTTCCTCAGATAAATATTGGTTTAAATAAATGAGGAACGAAGATGCTTTCAAATAAAGAATTATTAATTGGAATGGTAAATTTTTATTAATTCCATGACAATACAAATAATGATGGAGAATAATTGAAAAATTCAATCAACTGTTTGATAACAACATCAATCTCTAAGTATTGATATGATCGATGATGATAGCATATGATACAAATGTGTCAGACGTGTTTCACTCGTAAATCTACTACTAATGAGATGCTAACAGGCGTCTGCGCCCTGGTGCTTGACATAAAATGAAATATATCAACTGCATTCCCACTGAATCGATAGTATAACAATGGATAGAGTCTGTACTAGCCAATATTTAGCTAAAGAATGCCATGCTTGCAGTTTTTACTTGATGCAATATTCACACAAAACAAATTCCATACATACATTGAAAAATATCTTTACTCTAGAGGAACCTTTTCTGTACATTTACTTATTTGATTTATCCCTTTTATCTTTTGTGTTTAATCTCATTCTGCAGTTAAAGGAAATGGAATATAAGTATTAAATCAAGTTTACTATCTCAATTTTAAAACAAACCATGACTCTGGTGATCCTTTAAAACCTAGATGCTGAATTTACAATCCCATTCTACCAAAAAAATAAATAAACATTTTTTCCACTATTATGATTCCATTATTATTGAAAGTCGGCATTTTTCAATGGATTATTTTTCTCTTTAAATTAAAAAATGTTTGAAAATGGCTCAAAACAACAG
This sequence comes from Chelonus formosanus, assembly GCA_028641665.1. Taxonomy (NCBI): domain Eukaryota; kingdom Metazoa; phylum Arthropoda; class Insecta; order Hymenoptera; family Braconidae; genus Chelonus; species Chelonus formosanus. The sequence goes on along the minus strand of CM054006.1, from coordinate 5,362,064 downwards.
TACATTTAAATTATCAGCATAAATATTGCTTGGCATGAATTTTGATGTAAAATTAATGAGCAAAAAGTAGTTTAAAAGGCTGTAAAAAGAATACATACATGTTGACTATGAGACTTTACTACTGTACTTAAAGGCTGATAAAACTTAGCTAAAGAGCATGCCGTTAAAGATAAAAACACGAGAAAAAAATCAACAAAAGTAATATAAAATTGAAATGCTAATTCAAGAACAAATTTAAAAGCTGCCTTTTCAAGATGGTCAAGTAGTTGGAATGATAATGAAAAGAGAATGAAAAACGAATAATGCAAAAAACGTCAAAAGTTATACAAACTGTCAGAAACAAAAAAGGGTGCAGTGTATGTAAAATAAGAATATTATGAATTTATTTAATTAAAGGAGATGAGTTAACAGTTTACTTTGTCATTTATATTTGACAATTTAAACAGCTTGTAATAAGGTGAAAGTATATTTTCATTGTAATTAAACTTTTATGTAACACATTTTTCTCAATCGTTATCTCGTATTCTGATGGAAGGTCGAGCAAGCAATAACATGGCAAATAAATTTTCGTTGACAGACGTTGAGCTTTACTTAAATAGAAAACTTTTGCAACTCTCGAGTAGTTCATTAAAAATTTTATTCTGCAAAAATAAGATAAAAAAAATGTCTACTTTTTGTAATTGTATATTTGTGCTTTTTCTTTATAATTAAAATTTTTTATCAACATTGTGACATGTATTGAGAAACTTTAATAAACATGAAAACATTCCAACCCATTTTTTTATTCATACTTTTATTAATTAAACTCAAATTAATATTACTGAGTGCTTTTTCTATCCAAAATATACAGGATATTATTTCATTCTCAGACAAAATGATGGAGATAAGTCAAAGAGTAAAACTTGAAACCAATTTACAGACTGAAGAAGCAAAATCTCTATCACTGCATGCAAAATTATACTCAATAAGAAAGTTATCACAACAGATATCTGAATTAACGGAAGATGTGGAAATTGAAATGAGTTCACTCTTTATCACAGTTCTTCATGGTATCCCATTAGCTGGTGATATCAAATCAATTATTCGTGAATTTTACAATTGTGTTATTCGTATTGAAGAATTATACAGACGCTACAAGGATATCACCACAACACCACCACCATTTCTCTTTGAAAATCACTCAGTGTTTAGTTTAATTGACACAGCCATGTCCAATAAATATGGTGACTTAACAGATATGCTATATCGTTTATGGCGACTATTTGTTCCAACTAATTTATCAGTTATTAAGCGAGGTATTTTGGACTACGTGATTGAACAACAAATGGTAAGCGATTAACGATAATCTATCTAGAATAATATGTAGGATTATATTACAATGCAATAATTTTGATCGATTTCCATTCTTAGGTATCTGATCCACGAATAATATGTGGCAGTTATACTTCATTTCAATATAAATTAAATGAATTTTATAGCTCTGCAGTTGCTAGTGAGATAAAAGGATTTATTTTGAGATCCTTCAGTTATGGAATTCTTGAAGGTAGGCATTGCATAAAAATGTGTTATTCTCAATATAAGTACTGAAAAAGTACTTGAAATATTCAGTCAAGTAGATGGTAAATATTTCTTCGTTTTCACAAGTTTACTGAGATGTTTTTAAAAGATATTTCTTACTAGGAAAATTCACTTCTGAACTTAAAAGTGCACAAATGCAACTTATATTGAGGTCGAATGATTATTTAGAAGTAACTCGATCTGCAATGCAATCTGTTCCAAGAGATATACATCGATGTGATCCAGCCAAGTATATTTGGAGTATGAAATATTACTTGTTTTTTAAATTTCAACTATTATTTATGTTTATTAATAGTGGATTATTTATTGATAGATGAAACATACGCCGAGCTGCAATTTTTATTTCAGAAAATAGTTGTTAATGAAATTCAAGTTTTTCCTGTGGAAACATGCTCATTAGATTGCTTTTCAATTGACTCAACTCTTATTCACCGGTGTTATAGCTGGTCTGCAGCTCCATCTCAAATACGAACTTATTGTCCAAAGCGATATTGTCGTGGTCGAATGCAACGATGTTCCTGGATTGGATCAGTAACACTTTGTGAACTGGTAATACTTGAAGGAAAAAATAATAAATACCATGAATAACATTATTCATGATACTTTTTTTTAAAGCCTTCTGAGTCAAACAGACGTTATGAATGGATACAGAGTGAAAATGGACGCTATGGAAGTTACTCTGAAGAATGTGATGGAGAAAGAAGGGCAGTTAATTTATCGATGTCTGGATTTTACAACTGTGACAATTGTTTGTGTGATTGTATAGAAGAACGAGCTGATTCTGAAGCTCTACGAACAATAAGTTTAAGGCCTCAGATGTCCAATGTCGCAGCAAATAAGTAAAGAAGAATTGCCTTTATTTTTTTAGTCATAAAAAACAATAGTTTGAGCATGAAAAAAATTTTAATGAAAAAAAGTATCCTTGGAGATTAGAAAGAATTTTTTTTTTTTGTTAAAATTGAATTTTATCTCAAGCGTAAAAACGTGACCAAGTTGTTATAAATTATTGTCCCCATTATAGGGTGATTACAGGTGTTAGATTTCTTCTAAAAAACAAAGTACTTCATCTACAGATAGAAGAGTCTAAGCTTCTGCCCCACGGTAGAATCGATACTCACAATAGGAGTTGGGTACATATTGATGAATGGGTGTACATGTCGAATATCTCTAGGGGTGGATTCTATATGATAAAAGACGATGAGCAAATTGATCTACAAAATGAAGTGGATTATTCATTTATCAGATCAGATCAGCGAATCATGCACTTAGATGTCATAACTGCTCCTTATGATCATCTTATAACAGGTGTTAGATTTAATCATGTGTGGCCACCATTGTCAGATGAACCAAACGATAGTCCACTTCATATAGAAATCTTTGTGACACCGTATAATTATAATAAAGGTGCATTGGATATTAAACATAGTGATAAATCTCATTGGGTAACACCACAAACTCTGTACAATCCACCTTATCATTATTATCGCGAGAGGTATGAAATAGTCATTCTAATTACAATAATTGAAAGCAATCAATTAGATTGTTTCTCTCAAACAAAATGATTATATATCAAATGAATGATCTTCTTACAGGACTGAAGTGAAAATATCGAGGCCAACAAATCCTATCAAAGCTCCATTTAATGTACCAGATTCAATGCCCAATCAATTTATCAAATTCCGTTCCTCTGATATTTGGAAAGATGCGGGACAATCTACTATTCCATTCTTTGATTTACAGCCAATTAGTTCATTACGCGAAGCTTTGGACTGCTTGGGCATCTTTCACAAAGGAGCTAAAGGCTATGGTGGGTTCATTGCTTTACAAATATGTACTCTAGATATTTCTAGACACTTGAAACCATTAACTGAAGAGGAAGTCGAATTATATAAAACTACTAATGTTTCGACACACATGACTGGAGTTTCACACAGAGTAGAGTAAATATATTGAAAAATATTATGTATCCAATTTTAGACACTTTTTTTCTACCCTTTTATTTCTGTGTGAACAACAGCTGCAGTGCTTTATTGATCAAATTGTTTTTTTTTTTTTTTTTTTTAAATAATTATTAGACATGATATTACTATTTCTAGATTAATGAAGTTTGGAATATTTTTAATAGAAACGCATCTTTATGTCACTATTTAAAATGTAATTGATAATGTTTTTTCTCATTAGCATTTAGTATTCTAATGATTGATGATTATTCAATTACGCTTTAACACTAGGAGAATTTTAAATACAAGTTAGAAAAAAAATTCATTAACTAAATAATCATTTTCTTTGTTTGTACAATCATAGTCTTGTTGTTCAGGATTTCATCAATATTTAACACTTCAATTTATCTCACATTTAAAGAGGCTCATTCAAAAAAGTTACTCAAACTAAGCAATACAAATACATTTTAAAATTGATTTAAGAGTTAATTAAACGAATCATTAAAAATTGAAAAGTATTTTGCTGACTACAGATTTTTTTTTGTACCACAAATAACCTTGCAAAATACTCGGCACCGAAATTGGTACAGCAACGCGCCTACTCGTCAATGTAACATAAATGATCCGCGTGGGACGCCTTGAAGAAATACAACATATCCTAATATGGAAGGAAAGAAGTTCAATGGTCTTTTTATTAAAACGCATGTTGTGCGCCTGTTTTCAACCGGTCTTTCACGTATAACTTGATCATCCAATCGTTTTCGCTTACTGCATTGCAGCATGGCAATTTTTCTTCCATAACATCTTGTGATATAAAGTGACAAAGCGTTTTACAAACCAGTTAGGTCGTTGCTTCTCTCTTACATCTTAGAAATAAAAAAAAAAGATCCAGTTGACAAACAATATCTAATATCCTTCCAGTTACATGGAAAATGATGAGTCTCTTGCTTCATTTTTTTTCTATTTGCATTCAGTCAGCCTTCTCGACTGCTTCATTACGTTGATTTCACAATCTAATAGTTTTTATTAGGGAGAGCAGAAACCCATGAGATATTATGGAGGTTCGTTATCTAAAATTCGTTTATTTTAGTTGACTCTTTTGTGAATAATTAAATCTCAACATTCATTCTTTAGTAGATTACAAATTTTATTTGATAAGTGTTTTAGGACGTTACCTTATAACACCCGAAGGCATTCTCTCGTGCTCTTCGTTAGTGACATTCTGTGAAAATTTCATTTAATCTTTTTAACCGAGTTGTATTACCATATATATACATACATATTAAAACCATTCTTAATTACTTGTATACTTTCTCTAAAAAGCCTTCAATGAACTGTTTATGACATCACAGATGAAATTAAAAATTTTTTGATCAAAAATTAATAACAACATATTGTAAAATTAATAGGTTAATGTCCAATCAAATGATTTAAGATTTCATTCTGCTTAGAATTTTTTTAAGAAGCAAGTATTACTATTATTTGAAGCACAAATAACATTTACTCATTCTGACATCAATCATAAAATATTAGCTCTTATATTCCAAGTATGGAATTTTCAAGGATTTAGGTGCAATGTCGAAAGATATTATGTCAAATGTGCATGTGGTACATGAGCATGTTTACAATAAAGACCCAGTAAATATGTAATATCTTCCTATGCATACAGATTCGACCTTTCGAAAATCTTTTACATATTAAAGCTCTCTTCAGACAATTTTGAGTTGAATTTAATTATTCAACAGCACTTTAGATAAAGGCATTAAATGCAAAAATAATTTGCATACATCATGATGTGATTAAAAAATAATAATCTTATTTTCACTCGAAGGTTCTTGTGAAAAATTTGTGGATGCAAAGAATTTACAAATCTTGAACAGAAGCTCCTTGAGCAGAACTTGAGCATAAAAGATGCACAATTACGTTCGTTCTTTCTAGTACTTTCTAAGAGAAATATACAAGTTTTGAACAAGATTTTCACTCTACAGAAAATCGGATTTCATAAAAAGATGAAAAAGAGAAGCTAAAGGTCAGCTTAATGTTAAAAATTGCAAGATCAACTCACTAAAATTCTTTTTAATCTAGTATAATATTGAAGCCATTCACTCTTTTTCTCACCGTAAATATGATAAATTCATAACATTCTGTATATATAGTGAGTACATGTCAGTGCGTTTCATAAAGCTGAATTGGCCAATCTATTATGTTAGAATATATGTGTGACTATGTACATAATAAGAGAGAAATATCGAAGCAAACATAACTTTCCGTAATGTGAATTGTTCGAGTTTCAACCGGCTAAACAGCTTAATACGAGAGTAAGCTTTTGTTATTACTTGACTATTTTTCAACGCTACGTTCGTTGTTTTGCTTCAACGAAGTAAAACAGCATATATTGACATATTCTTTGTGAAACAAATGCTTGTTTAAAATATCAAAAGAAACACTATTCTTTTTTAAACCCATTTTTCACTAACTATAATAATAAATACATTTACAGAGTGAAAAAATTATATTCGTAATCTAAACAAAAAGAAACAAAACACCTAAAAATGTATCGCAACTAACACAAAAACTGAATCAACATTGATTTGTTAATCATCAACAATCTCCTTTCATCTGATAAAATTTTTATATTAGAATTTTATAGCAAAATTACTTTTTGCATTCATTTATAGAATTAATTAAAAACTTTTAAAATTGTGGATTAGAGATTAAAAAAAAATTTATTCATTTTTACTGTTTAGTCTTTTTTGTGTATTTTGTCTTACATCATTCATTCCTATGTACAGAATATTACTAAAGGTTTAGGATTAGTTTCTCACTTCTGTTCCTTATGTATACATTTCTACTGGACGTGACGTTTTCGTAATTGGACCATTAGTAAGCCGACAGCAGTACACACAGTCTTTAGTTACACGGTAACATCGTACAACTCTATAGTGGTTTACACCATATGGCGACGGTTAATTATTACTATGAAACTTTTCAATTATTATCATTTTATCATTAATTGACTAACTGCATGGTTCTGTACAGTAATTTGAAGCATTGCCATTTGAATATTATTTGCCCTTCGAATATACTCTACGTAATCACAATTAGAAAAGTAACTTCAACTAGTTTAAATTGCGCATTCATCAGTAGAGTTTCAAGTAAAGTAGTTAAAATAAGTAAGTGAAAAAACTTAAAAGTAATTTAATCAAATTAAAAGCATCTTGTGACTGTTCACTTACCCATCAGGACCTGTATCGTGTGTTAAAAATGACTTGGGTAAAGAAGACGAGCGTTGATGAGGTTCAAGAAATTTCCCACCATCTGGAGATTCTCCACGTTTTGCTGGAGCGCTGCCAGGTCTTGACTGCTCTGATTGAGGCTCTTGAAGAGTTCTCAATGATCCTGTTATCGCGTCTTCCATAGGTGTTGATCCTCCACTACTTTTGGGATTTTTTGGACTCTTAGTTACGGTTCTGTCAGATGTAGTAATCCAGATATCACTGCTAGATGAAGACGAAGTGGTAGTAGAAGATACAGCACCGCCACTAGGTGATTTCCCTATGGCTTTAGATTGTATTGGCGATACTCGTCGACCAACAATTTCTCCATGAGCATTTCGAAAGTCTCGACGGGTAGATTGATCTAATTCATTTTGTGATCCCAGAGGTGATCTTCGAGGTTGTTTTAAAACACTTTTTGGTAAACGTTCTTCGTGCTTAGGAATTTGAAAATGACGCTCAGATCTTTGTCGAGATTTTCGTGATTCTCGATCGTCAACATCAAGAGATGCTGGAGAAGAACAAGCACTTCCCCGATCTCGCGTTGAATGACTAATTATGTTGTCAGTAGAAACTCTACGATGTGATGGATAGCTTTGAGAGAGTTTCATAGAAGCCTGATTCTGATTAGGTGAGCAAAGAGTTTCTCGCTGTAAACAGTGAGGCCAAAAATCACAGGTGCTAGTGTTACATCGCACTTTTGACTCGGAAGAAATATTAGATGTATTTGTGTTGGGAGTTGTTGCTCCTCGTTGAAGTGTTCTTGGCCGTCTACTTGACTGCTGCTGTTGTTGTTGTTGAGCATAATTAATAATAGATTGCTGATGACGTGGCTGCTTCGCTGAGATAAAATATACGTCATAAGGACCTGTTGTCGCACGTCGATCTACTGTATCATCACGATTTTCATATCGTCCTGAATGAACATTTCTCGTTATCGGTCGACTTCTTGTCCCATAAAGGTACTCTGTAACTGTTACTTCATTTTCACGATGAACTTCAGCATTAATTGTTTCCTCAGTAGATTTAGCCTTGCCTGAATTTGATAAAAAATATATTTTTAAGTCACCTTATGATTGAAAATAAATTTGAAAATAAAAAATTACTTACGAGTAGATAACGGATGCCTTTTAGGTCTATCAGCACTTCTGTCATCAATAATTTTTACAACAACTCGATTAGAATCATTTAGTTCACGAGAATGTTCTCTTGATAACTGTTGCGAATGATTAGTCGATCCTGGTGATCTCTTTTCCGGTAATTGAAGACTCTTCGAACGTCGAACTCGACTCGATTGTAACGAGTCCGGTGAGAGTACAAGCGTATTTCTAAAACCCTGATGCTGTCGAGATTGATTTGATCGTTTGAAATGGTTAGGAGTTGGTGATCTTCCAGTACGATCAATACTACTGGTTGTTGAAGAAGTAGAAGAAGTCGACGATGAATCAAATGATAATCTTCCAGCGTCCGATGAACCTGGTGATTTCCGCGATGATTGCTGGTTACGACTTAATCGTGATTGTCTTCCGGAAGGGGATAATCTGTCTTGATTAATTCCTTTTCCTTCAGGAGATGAATCTAATGTTGTTCCGGAGTTTGACATAATACTATTTATGAGAGAATCAGGATTGTCTTCCTCATCACCATCATCGTAGTCCTCAACAGAAGAATCTGTATTTTCTGCTAATCTAGGCATTGTCATTCTAGTAACACAACTGTCAAGACTTCGAAATCCCATTGAAGACGAGGACGATGATGAAGATTCAAGGTATCTCTGAGCAAACTGCGAGCGCCTTGTACTCGACTGATCCTCTAGGGATTTAGCTGACGCAAGTCTATATTGTTTGTTGTCTTGTCTCGATTGTGATACACTACTAGCACTCCCGGACACTTGAGAATTCGTCTGACGTCGTAATCTTGGTTTACCAGATATGTTGGATATTTTCCTAGATATCAAGGATAAAGAGGCTCTATTTTTATTTGGAGGCGGTGACGGAGGTGGACTGATGACATCACTGTCGATAATAGCATTTGAACGTGGTAGAAATGGTGCTTTTCCATAGGTGCCCATTGAACGTGAAGAACGCGTTCCTCTTTTTGCTACATCTTGAAAAGCCGGCGGTGGTGAAATGATTGGTGTTATTGAAGGTGGAGAAAATGACTCTGGAATACTGTGAGGAGACTCACCACCACTCGGTGGCTCGAATTCTGTACTATGAAGCTTTAGAAAATCTGGTCGATGAGAATCTAGTGTATGACTACCCATATAATCTGGGCATTTGCCTGGCTCACTATTACTGCAGTGATAATCTACGAGCTTGACTGCCACACGTCTCGGTAGTGGGATTGTACCAGTCACAGCACTACTATTTCCACTGCTGGTCACTTGAGGATTACTTTCGTATTTGTTCTTACGATTCTCATCAAGAGATCGTTGTTGCACTTGAACCCATCCAGATCTTCCAAGATAGACGCCATCCACTTCACGGTCACACCAACGCACCGGAGATAATTCCCTACTACAATTTCCACTAACGAAAAGCTCTCCTGATGTGCCACCGCTTCCTGAGAGGAATGAATTTGTTGCATCACGCCTTCGTTGACTTTGTGTCTCTTGACGACGATGATGATTTCTAGACGTTGATGTTATGTTTCCAATAGTCGAGTTTCCGCTCGCTATTGTACCTGTCTCATGACGCTTCAAGCTTGGTATTGAACTAGCACGACTGTAAGTATTGGATCTATTTCCTGAGATATTCAACATCTGACCGGTTTCCCAAGAGTCTGTGGAAGAAATACCTCGCAGATGGAGAATTGATGCATTCGATGTCCTGAAAACGTCATATATATTTGATCTTTGAAATACTCTGTTCACCATAGAAAAATTTTTTTAGTTTGTTTGTCACGTAAAGAATATGATTTTCGTTTTAACTTTTTAATATTTTATTTTTGAAAATTGAATCAAAAAGAAATTTCATTCATTCATTATTTCTGCTATTTAAATACATGAAAGAAAACAATTATAGATGTAATTAATTAATCATCAAATTATGCTTCTAATGAATAAATAATTGACTCTCGGAAATAAATATTTATAAACTGATAACTTTTTGTTCATTTTGTAATTATCGAAGTATAATTAAAAATATATATTATTAATTATAAATTGACAATAATGAAAACCATGAAAATTTATGATAATAATAATAATATAACCAGAATGATTGCAATTTACGTATCTATATTTATTCAAATAATAATATAAAAGGGTTCTATAAAAATGTAATAACGATATCAAATGGATATCGATAGCTTGTTGAACATATATGAGTATTCCTATCTAAAATATCAAAAATTTACCGTGTAAATATTGACCTAGTATTCTGATAATGTAACCATTACACCAAATTCCAAAAGTTTTAAAAATTTTGAAAATACTCTGGGGAAAGTTTCACCACTTGGTGATGCTCTTTACAGAAACTAATATGAGAAGTATCGATAATAGAGTTAAAGTTTTAAGTAGCAAAAATAATACATTATCCATATAGTTTAAAGAAGGTAAACTAGATATATTTTCCACATAAAGAGGATCAGAGATACAAAATAATACTATTTACCTATCAGATCTTTCTCTTGATCCACTGACTGAAGGTGTCGTTGTTGAATTAGCAATCTCTTTTGGGTCTGAAGCTGGACTGACCCGTCGAGGTTGTTGGACTGAGGACGAAGTAGTATTTCCACTGACGCCTACGAGGCCCACGTGGCTTCCCCCATCGTCTGTTGAATGTTGTCGCGAAGATTGTTGCGATGTTTGTGAGTGCCATCGTCGTTGATTCGACCTTGAAGACACTGATCCCGAATTCGGTTGATGACCTGATGATGATGATGATGTTGGTATATTTCCTCCTACGTTTCCACTTCCACCGCCACCACTGTCTAACGAGGTATTCTGTAAGGCAAATTTATTCTTAAGGGTACTTATGTAATGTTTGCACATGAGACATTAAAATCATTATATATCTTATACGACAGAATTATCATTCATACTATGTGTATTTCATAAATGCAAATTGGAATATAAACTCCTCTTTATTCCAAAGCATCTATTTTAACTGCATTTTTAAAAAATACCAAGTGTAATTTAAATCAACGTATTTGAGTTTTCAATTTAAAAAATCTTTTAGCTGAATGTTTCATATGTTAATTAACATGTATAAAATCTGACTTTGAGAATCAATATTGAAAAAAGATATCAAATGAAAATGGACGATTGAATTTAATCTAGAATTCGGAAAGGTAAAGTGAACTTTGATTGGACAAGAACCTGGGTCGATTGCGATTACCCAGTTCCATCACTAACTCGTTCGAGAATTCAGGGAATGAGGTGAGAGCAAGATCAGTAACTGGTTTCTCCGTGAAATGTTGCAGTTGATACAGTAAATGTACGTTCCACAAAAGCACTCAATAGTCGCTATTTAAGGCAATGATGTATTCAAAAAATTGAAATTCTACTGAACATACACTACTGTAGTGGAATAACACTTGTTAGGAAGTACTCTATTAATATGGAATAGGCTTGTAATAATATAGTTGAATCCAGGTAACCAAGAGCTATATTGTGCTTGTAAGCAGTGCACATGGTTTGTTTTCAGAAAGTGCATAAATTTTGCATCCACGTTGTATATCTTTAATTGGATAAATATTGTAATATATGAAAATCTAGCATCTTTATGTTTACTTTAAAATATTAAAACTTTAAGAATTTTTCATATTTATTTAAGTATACTTAAAATGATAGAAGAATGCTCACTTCATACCATTGATAAAGACAATTCACTTTGTGCTTATTTATCTACATTCAAGATTTTGATTTCATTTCCATGAAAGAAGAATTTATCAGATAAAATATAAATTTGTTGAATGAAGATTAACACCTCTCAACAATCATTCAGACTCACTTGGTTGAGGTGACACTTTTCGAATACCCATCCAACACGAAGTATCCCATCAGAGAAAATGCTTGTTAAATATCAACTTGAAATATTTTTTTATTCCATAAAATAACACTGAACAATATTAAATAAATTCGTCTTTCAAATATTATGACTCTTCTAAATAATGTTAAAATACTCACATTAAAATGGTTATTTTTTGTATTAATTGAGTCCTGAAGTGATGAACCTCGCATATACGGGCGAGCAATAACTTCAACAAGCCTTGATCTGTTCGTCGAAGCATTAGCATTTGAACCGCTAGAGTTACTTGACTTGGCTTTAGACGTTCCACTTTGATTGGTCAAATTTGGATTGCTACCCTTACGGTCCGGGAAAACGAGATGTTCAATGTTAGCAGTGTATCCTGGATCATTTCTGACGATATCTTGGAGCGTAATCCGAGCATTGCCACTATATAAAAGCAAACAGATAAGTTTGTAGGGAGTACATTTAGATGAAGGTATTAAATTGGTGAGAAGTCGTGTGAGTTGAGCGAGCATCGCTCACACACGAGAGATGATGTTATTAAACATAGGGCGTGCTTCAAAAGGAGACTTATCAACGAGGTAAACTCTATTGGGAAAATTCCTCTGAGAAGTTTAGCATTGCTTTCTACACGTTACATCAGCCCTTATAATTTGCTTGGTATTCCCATATGGATTGAGAAGTATGCAATCTCTAAACTCAATCTGGGCACTTGGATAACAATACTTGAGAAAAGATTAAAAGCTTTTATTTAATGGTTATTTGAAACAAAGGGTTGAAACTTTTTCCAAAGTTAAATATTTTCATAATAATTATCCAACAATTTTTTTTCATTGCCAAGTTTTTGTGTTTACACACTGACAATTATAATAAACTGAAATAATTTCCAGAGCAACGTTAATCTGTGCAACTAAATTTACATAAATTACTGACTTTACTGGATATATTTAAACTGAGGACGTATTTGATGACTTTTTGTGCTTGTACGGTTGTGAAATATAAAACTATGATGATAAATGAATTTAACATTTAATATTTATAAAATTAAGTAATTAAATACTACAAATTAAGATTATAAATATTATTCTCTTTGTGAGCGGAAAAATATTTTTTTAATTCATAATACTATAAATTGAGCTGCATAAAATTCTCTTTGTAAAATTCCAATCTCAGAATTTCATCTGAAAAAGTTATTCAAAGCTTTAATTGAATAAATAAGGCATAATTATTCACGATTATTTTATGCAAGGTTTTCAAATCAATATCAGTTATCATATCAATGCATTTTTTAATTAAACAAAATTGGTCGTTAAAAAACATTCATCACACAAAAATATATTCTCTCAACTCATTGCACAGAACTTTGTTCTGAACATTTAATTGGGGCATACACTTTTTTATTTCCATTTTTTTCCCAAAATTTCATTTTTCATTTTGTCAATGTTTAATGAATTCTGTAGTGGACTCAGTGATTCTTGAAACGATTTCTCTTATTTTTTGCAACATCTGCTTTGAAAATGGTACTAAATATCTCTTTTATTGATGTTGAAACTACTACCATTACGAACAGAAAAATAATGATATAAACTTTTATTAGATAAACAATAAAATTATCTCAACCTAATTCATAAAATTCATCAAGTACTTTACTTTTCATGACTAATATTATTGCTTAAGACAAGTTAAACACGAAATTGTAATTATGTGACCTATTGCACCTCTGGAAATTTCAAAACTAAATAATTAATTGCTATTACTGAAATTGCTAAATTAGTTGAAATAGTTCAGATTATTATAATAAATTCTTGACCTCAGACAATTACTGTAAAAAGTTTCAAATCCATATTTGACTATTATTGCTTGGAATGAATGTGATTGCTTTTGGATATCAGATTTTGATATGACTAGATTAATTGTAAACTCCTTGCACCACTTCTCAGATTTTGATTTGTTTTGGGATTGGTTGCTAGATGTCTATTATTAGACAAAATGAACTGACAGCGATTTGAAATTCTCTTCACGCAAAATCGATCCAAAAGAACATTGGTTGGTATTTTCATGCATTAATGAAGCTAAGACTGTAGATGGAACCATTTTAGTACAATGGGAAGGAAACAATAAAATGAATATCATGACAGTAAAATAACTATAAAAAGCTCTTTGTGAAGACTATTTTCTTGGATTTTTCATCATTGAGAATTTTGCAAGTTAGGACTATGAATAAGTTAAGAAAAAAAGTAACTATTTAATGCATTTATTTAGCTGATTAATGATCTAATTAATTATCCAAGTTTCAAACTTTTTGAGATATTATTCGCTTTTTAAAAGTTACTTCAAGTTAATTATAAATGAATTAAAATTTAATTCGATTCTAGAATATATCAAACTACTTCTTTTGACTTTATATCATATCAGTAATGATATAAAAATATTTTTGAGTAAATTTAAATTCGAATAAAATTTAAACTATCTTATAAAACAACTTTAAAAAGTATCTTATGTACTGTGAATGGAAAGATAAATTTTTTTTTAAATTTATTGCTAGAAAAGTTACTAGCGTATACTATCGACTTTTTTACCAAGAAAATTCTCTCCATGTACCAGAAATAACTGCCATACAATTGGAGCTTGGAAAAGGAAATGTATCTAGATTTGTATTACCCAGAAGAAAAACCATGAGAGGATTTTTGGCCTCTTCTTTTGCCACTCCCATGGCCTGGCTTGATATTGGTCGTTTCAGCTAGCTGAAGTAATCGACTACAATGCTGCCGAAGCAGCGGATCCTCGCGTCGGTTCATTCTTCGCCTCGATTGTTCATCTCTGGGAGGATCACGATCTGAAATTAAATTTCAAGCCATATTCTATACTTTGTAATTCAATAAATTATTTAATAATTCTGTAACAATAGAAGTAATCACGTCATTATGATTTGAATTTGTGAATAATATCTATTTAAAATCATTTGATAGAAATTTGAAACGTATCAAGATATATGTATTCAACAGTGTAAAATAAAAATTTCAAAATAAATTGAATGACAGACGAATAAGAATAAAAAACTTAAGCTGTAGTGTTTTATCATTGTAGTGAAATGAGAACGTGGTTGTATTCGTTCTATTCGATAGTGTCGCGTCGATATTGGAAATAGGACAATGTAACCAGCTTTTCTATACACATATGCCAAATAATGTCATTGCATAGGCACAAACAATCAAAAGAAAAAAAAAATTGAACGTTTATATTTATAACATGAATGCATTCTCAGCTGCACATAAAGTCTCTTCAATATTTTTGTACATGAATGCATAATTAAACCACAAAAATTATTGTAAATATTAATTGAACAATATAAATAGTACTGTTATCTCTATTTATTAAACATCATTTTATGAATATTTTGTAAGCAATAAATTAATTACGACTCGAGTTTTATATCAGATAATAGATATAAATATATATATATAAATAGGAACAAATTACCTCGTTCTTTGATTGTTAATGTTTATATCTCGTTGCCTTAAATCATGAAATAGAAGTGTAACAATAAACGGTAAAAGCATTTCTCATGTGTACGATTAATAATACGCCTGCAGCAGTTTTGTTTTCCTATTGTGTCTACACGGTTTATTCTTGTTGTATACAATAAAATTTAATCCAACGGGTCAATTAATATTATCAAACTTAATCTAATGGCTTGGAAGTAAGTTGAATAAAGGAGGTGTTAATATTTTTATCTATTTTAATAAAAAAAAAAAAAATAATTTTGTTATAGAAATTCACTTTTTATGCTGAATATTCAATTATTTTAATTTAACAAATTTAATTAAATTGTTCATTATTTTTTTTAATGAAAAAATATTTATAAAACTATCTCCAGACTCTAGTATTATTAAAATTATATTTGCATTTGTTCTATAAAAATTTTCCAATGCTAGTATAAATTTCAAGTACTTTTATTTTATATCAAACTCTTGAAGCTTAATTCTAACAAGCTTTTTAGAATAGCGAAATACAATATCAGATGTTTTCAATCACCAATAATACAGGAATGATAATGGAACAAAGCGGATAAAAGAAATTCAATAAAATTTTCTTTGAATCGGTACTTCTTTGCAAGACTCTGAAAGTTTAGTTCTTTGGCTATACAAAAGACAAAAAAGAAAATGTTAAATAAAAAAAAATAACAAAACTAACCATATACATTCTATTGAACAGAAATAATAAAAGGAATAACAAGTGATAACAATAGTAAACCAAAGCTTTTACACTACTGCTAACATAATAATAATATATTTTAAATATATCAAAAAGTTAAGCTATTTTTTTAACAACCTTGTTATGGTTACTAGATTTTGTAACACACTTTGAAATTTGTTCCTCGACTGATGCTGTAGATTACATTAAAAGCCCACAGCTGTGACCGCAACAGCTTTGTTCAAATATTTCACACACGACTATACATACGCAAAATCGTAACTATGACCACCTAAATGTATTTAATTCTACATAAAATTCCATGTTGATTAATCTTGTGAATTATTTTTATTTTTTTCATCATTATCAAATCATATTATCTATGAAAATAGACTAAATATGGAAATATGGGTTTGGGTTTTTAAAACAAAAAGATTAAATCCAGGCGTTGATGTATGAAGATAGAGCAGTAACAATCGGTCATTGAATGTTATACCATATATAATATAAACAAGTTACTTTTTTTTTTTTAATAAAACACATCTCAGTTGATTTATTTCGAATAAAATACCATTAATATATTGATGATTTGTTTTAGAATAATAATGATAAAGTATTGGAAATATTGAAATCACTAGTAGAATATGTTAATCGATTAGCAATGTATTCGAAACTAGATACTTCTTCTTTTATTGTGGAGGCTTCGATGCAATTGAAAGTTTAAAACTCATTACTGCCTACATGTGTAATTATAAATTCAACGAATTATGAAATCAAATAAATAGATTATCTATTAATCACTGAACAATATTATTTGTATTTCTTATCATTATGTAATATTTATAAATTTGTATTGAGGTAACTATGTCATAAGGGTTAAAAGACCTTGATCTTTTTTTTACATTATTCTTAGATTTTCTAGTACGTGAAAATAATGCAATAAATACTGCTAAACCGATGCTAAAGTGCCTCATGATTACACCATTTTTTATACCTTTTATCAACAAATTTCCGATAAAGTGTCAAATAAATTTGATATAATTGAAAATAAAATAAGTATAAATTTTAATCACTGCAAATCCAAGTGTTCAGTAACTAAACATTTAAAGTGTTTCCAAGGTTAAACATCATAAACAAACTATCGTAATTTTGTAGACGACTTTTAAACGGTTCTTACCGTTTACCAAAATACTACAGTTTGTTTATGGTTTTCAACATTGTAAACACTTAGGTGTTTAATGATTAAACACTTCAAACGTTTTATTACTAAAGACGTAAATTTTTCGGGATTTGCAGTAAATAAATTTAAATAAAAATATTATAAAAATAACAAATACTTTTAAATCTTTATAATGAATCTTAAATAAAATATTTCATATTTTTCATCCAAAATATTACTAAAAATAAACGAAAAGAATTAAATAAAGTGATGTCAAAAATGTACCTTGAATAAAATATTTAAAAAGTTACTGGGAATATTTTAATGGATGTCTATATACGTATATAAATAAATTTTAAAAACTAAATAAAGTTTAAAACTCAAACTCAAATTTTTTGCTTCTAAAACTTCAAAAAACTAGAGAGACCAACTTCATATATTCTCCATAAAACTATGAAATTTATTGACGAATTGTATAGAGAAAAAAAAAATTCTAAATATGCGATCAAGTATTTTATGGAAAAGTATTTGAAAAAGAGAAAGCTGTTAAATATGATATAAATCGAATAGTAATAATAATGATATTAAAAAACACATTTCAATTCTCCTTACCTCAGCTAACTGGTGTTCCTCCCACACCTCAACGATTCGTTTCCTGGACTTGTCCATAATTTCTGATAGCAATCGTTGTATTTTTAAATTGCCTAAGGCTTCTATCATTTCGTCTGTAGTAACTTTAAGTGGCTTTTCGATATTTCTCTTTCCTCTAGGTCATTTGACCAATTCTGCTAAAACTGCTAGCGATAAAATCCCCCGCAAATGCTCTTCGGATCAATCAACGTGTCGTTCTTTCTTTCTCTTATCTCCGCAATGTTGACACCCGTCGTAAATCCTTCACAAAAAAAAAAAAATCATTGAAGATACTCCAAGTGTGAACTTTTATGTATAGAAGACTTTTTTTTAGTTATATTTACTTTTATTATGATTATAAAACTCAATTTTCAAATGAACATTTACTCTAATTTTAAAATTCAATTGATTTTTAAAAAGGGTTAATAATAAAAAAAAAAAGATGTTTAAATTTTATGTCATCCTTATACGCGAATTTCAACGCATTTTTTACTATCATATGAATAATAATATTTATAAGCATTTTTATTTTATTTTTCCGGAAAAATTTATTTTCGTATGATTTTAATAAAATTTCCATGCTCCAACAATGAATTTATTCAACAAATAATATTAAATATTTTACTTTCTATTTTTTTGCATAAAATAAATGATCGAAACAATTGTAAACTGTCGATAAATGTGCGAAAAACAAAACAATGAAAAAGAAAAAATTTCATTCTACTCTCATAGGGAAATAAAAACTATTTTATTGAAACTCATCTATAACAGTTAATATAAAACTGAATAAAAAATATGTATATATATATTTTTTTCAAGATAACAAAAAAAATAAACAGATAGGATACAACGTAAACTAAGGAATAACATAGTAGCAGGCGGTCATTGACCTATTGTAGGAGGGAGTCTGCATTTGTGGCGACGAGAAAACTCCTACGTGATTTTCTCGTGCGCGGAAAATTTCCGATCGATTTCTTTCGAGTACTCCGTTGCTTCTGTACAGGTGATTCATCAAAATTGTATCACTACTCAACGCCAATCAATCCCGATTACTTGATAAGTTCTCTTGAATGTCTTTTACAGAATCCATTTTATTTATTCCGGATACCAACTGAATAAGCGTATAATAAAAGGCCAACGAAAATACTTCATAATAACCGCAAAATGCCATATCATGTCTACATTACATACGAGTTAATTAAAAAGTGATTCCAAAATTCCAACAAAGCAAGCACTAATTAACTCGTTATAAATGAAGTAATTACACAATAAATCATTTATGAGGGATGAATTGATGTTAGAAGAATCCAAAAAATGACGTTGCTCTTCTACGAGAGATTTAATTACGCTTGTATGATAATTAAATAAATCACTTTTGACGTGAAAATATGACAAATCATCAGCGAAAAATATTTAAACTTTAATATCTGTCATATTTAACAAATATTTCATGAATTTCAGCTAAAATTACATATGAGAAATATCCAACATTCATCAGTACCTTGCACTTTTTTAAAAATTTTTTGTTTAATATTTCGTAGCTTGAAAGTATGAAATTCATTGCATGAGTGATGAAATGTTCCAGGATGTTTAAATGTCTAATAAAAATAGCTCAGTTTGTGTATATAACCAAGTGATAGACATAGGTATAGACAACACCACTGAGACTCTCTTCACCCCTACAGTTTTATCACGTTTACTCGCGGCGTTGCATCGTGTCCAATTCCACGTTGTCCAATGCTATCTTTTCATACTCATTGTCTGCTATGCACCACGTGTTGTAATAACATTTATAATACAACATTTTCATTAATTAATTATTACGAAAAATGAGTTTTTAATTAATATAATAAGCAGTTTAGTTTAAATAGTTTATAATAACAATAAAGTGTCTAAATATTTGTTTAACGATTCAAGTCCCTTTTGTCGCGAATCCTTTAGCCCGCCGGTTCGACGATGACTGCGTCGTTTGCGCTGTCTCGCGCTTCTCACCGGCTCATCTATCGATTTTTCCGCGCAGCCTCCGCGGTCGCGGCACCAAGAGAAATGGAGGAATACACTGAGGAAGAAGAGGAAAGTCCTCAGGTTTGTTTCTCATATATTTTCTCTCGTTCATTCTCGTAAGATGTTTATTCATTTTTAAATCTGTAGGCTTTTGTCAAAATATCCGTCAAAAAGTTTTTAAATGCATTACATTAATATTAATTACTTAGAAAATTAATTCATTAAGATGCTAGACTGATGCATCATTTTTTTTCATCAACATTTCATTATATTACCAGCATGTAAGGAAGAAATTATTATGTCCCTTCCAAACAAGAACCGTTCCAATAAATTTTGATATTATTATTATTTCCAGTGTTTCATAAGTAACTGAAGAAAATGGAATTGGAAAAATTCTCAATAAGAAATAAAAATTTTAAATAAATGTGCTGTTAACTGTAAACATGAAAGTTGTTTGAATGTACTGATATTATTTTAATTAAATTTAAAATAAAGTCTGGTTAATTTTAAATTAACTGTGTATTTATAATATCAATTTACAATAATATATTTTATTATAAAAAGATTTAAGTTCCCAACAAAATTAACTTTAATTTAATTTGAAATCAATTATTATTACAAATCAGTTCAAGTTATTTCAGAGCACTCTGGAAATAATCCTACATTAACACATATGTACCAGTTTGTTTACAATGTTTATAAAATGTTATTTTAGCTCAATAACATCAGCTTTATACCCTTGATTACTTTTAAAAATTTCCAAATGGAATCGATTGAATAACAAACACATTAAGAGTTCGAAGGTTGGTTTAATGTTGGGGTGAAGTTAACTTCTTAAGATACTCTGCGACATAATGATTTTTTTAATTGATCAACAGAACGAAGTTAAATGATTGATTTACTATTAGTTATAAAAATATATAAATGAAGAAAAACCCATGTCTATTGATAAATTAGTCTCTGTAGAACAAACAAACCTGTAATTCTTTCAAGTTCCATTGACGGACAACTATAATTTCCGGCTGAATCTACGCAGAAGAGAATAGACAGATAAAACAGTGGTTTTATTTTTAGTTTTATTTAGTCGTTAATTTGCTGTAATGTTGAACAAAATCTATTGAGGTCTTTTTTTGTAGACAATGAAAAGCGTCTGATCATAACAAAGCTGTTTCTACTGATCCATGCGGTCTTTTTGAATCATACTCATCATTTTTTTTCTCTTACTTGCTAATTTTTCTATCAGACTTTTTTTATATCTTTTTAGAATTCACAAACTTTTTGGAAAATCATAGACTCAAATGAACACAAAAATTTGTAATTGATTTCTCTTCAAAAGTTAGTCTAAATTTTCAATTAAAAGTATTTTTATCTTGAAATCTATCTTTGGTTAGTGTCTAACTATAGATATATACTATCTATTCTTCTTTTTGTGCACCGGAAGTGCTGAGGATTTATTAGGATCTCGTGGACTCGTGCGAAAAACGATGCCATGTCTGACCATAAACGACCTCGACTACTACAAGCAAACGAGCGTACCATGTTATCTTTTTTCCCACTCTAGTAAGTAGCTGCTCTCAGCTCTTGGTTCAACTTACGAAAGAGATTGACGAAAACACATGAGAAAAGCTCTTGCTTCCTTTTAGAAAAAAAGAAAATGATAACATTTTTCAAATAAATTGATATATATGAATTACGATCGTTTAAAGGATAAAGATTGTTGAAAAAAATTTACCACAGCCTACAGCCCCTCAAAAAATTCAATAAAACGAAATATATTTTCTTTAGGGATGAATGATCGTTAGGTAATCATCCCAAACTCTTGGGAATTTTCAACAATTCATATCTCGGTCTAAAATGGTTAAACAATAATTATCATTTCACGTTTACAGTTGTTCGTACACGAAGAGAAAGAAAAATTTCATTATGAATCAAAAGAGTGAACTATACAAAAATAAATATAAAATATTACAATGAGAGTGTGTAATAAAATTTTTACAAGAAAAAATTGTAATTTATACTAATTAAATAATTGCTTATTGCAATTTTTGTACCCGAAACGACAGGCTACTATTTATTGGAGTAATATTTACAAATCCTTTCTCTCCATGTACACTAATAGAAGAGATTTATTACTGTTAAAAAACGATTTTTTAATTATTAAAATCAATGTTTTGTTAACTGTTAATAAATATTTTACAACAATAAAAAAGCCTTAGTTATGAACACACTAGTGGTTTTATAATGAATAAATCTCATTTCATCGTAAAGAAATATTTTTTAACACTTACAAAATATATGCATGAAACTGAACCAAATTCTAGCCTCATTCGAATGTTATGCCATTTTCTATTTAAAAAACCATATGATCCACAATAAAATAGGAGTTGTATTGATTACATTATATTTCTTAATTATTAAGAAGATTTATTAACTGTTAAAAAATATTTTTTAACAGTTAAGAAGTCTCCTTTATTATTACAAATCTCTTCTATCAGTGTAGTGGAGTCTTCAACAGTAAGAAATAACTTTCTTGCTATTGACGATTATATAACAAGTGATCAATATGTGTGTTTTCGAAATTTTCGCACATTAAAATTGACGTTCATCTCACCATCTGTAATTATTGGCTTTTATCCACCACTTATTCCAAAGCTTATCATTCCTATTTATAGCTCAGATTATCATAATAATTATAATTACAATTGTGAAATTAACATGATTCACTATTAAAAAACCTTGATTTCAATTTAATATAGTAATCTACTTTTTATTGACTCATATAATTATAACTCATTAAGTAGTACAATTCTACGAATTACTTTATCGAAGACAAATAGTGTGTATTGAGATAAACTAAGTTTAGTGTATTTTGAAACAAAGTTTGTCGTAGTTTATCCTTCATGACGGTAGTATAAAAATAATTATCATCTTTGAACAATTAATAATCTACAATCAATTGCAAACAATGAAGAGCAGACAAAAAAATTATACAAAAAATACCAAGAAAGAAGAGAAAGAAATAATGAAATTAAATTGTCGGATTATACAATCTTACTTTAGAGAATCAATTTTATTTAATGAGGTTGAAAGACTTTTCAATTGTCAACGTAGATTTTTCTTAATATCAAATATTCTTTAGTCACAGATAAACTTTACCTACTGCAATGTGATTGAATAAAAATCAGGGTAAAATTATTAAAGTTATATGATGATGTTTCAATTTACTTTGTTTGAATTGCAGTTATGTATACATATAGAAGTATTGAAAATCACTACTCCGTAAAATAGTCTCATTCAGGATAAAATGACAGCTTACTTCTCCACAGAATTTTATATTTGTACATCAATATAAATTATGAACGAGGAATATTAAATTTCTACATGAACAATAATACTATTAAAATTATGTGATTACACATTGCAAGTCAAATATTTCCATTAAAATTGATTTAAAAACCTCTTTATGATTTACCTAGATGGCTTAATGATTCGTTCAATCAATTTTTCGGTAATTATTTAGAATTGGAGCTTCAAATAAAAATCGCTCCAAAAAATTCATTATGCATTTGGGGTTATTTCTGAGGGTACAAATAGTAAATTTAAGGCAAGAGAGACTTATTATTTCCATTACTTCATAAATTTCATCATAACATAAATTACATATGCTTAATCAATGAATTTCATTAATTTCATTAAATTCACTGCAGTAAAATCGTACATTACAGAAACGTGGTAAAAGGAGACGAAAGAGGATGAGGGGATTTTAAAAAAGCATAAATAATTTGGTAATTATTAAAAACATTTATGCTCCTCCTCCTCCTGTCCCGCCGTTCATCCTCCTTTAGAAAGTGTCTTCTTCACATTTATATATTTAATTTTAACTAAAAAAATAGTTTCAAGGTGGTAGACAATTTTTTGGAATGATTTTTGTCTGAAGCTCCAATTCGAAGTGATTACCAAAATCCAACAAACAGTAGCAATTTAATGTTAAATAAATATATATTTATTTAATAACAATTTAAAGTTGCATACAATTTGAATTGGTGTGAAATTTGGAACTTTTGCAAGGCGAGCATCACAAATTTCTCCATCATTCATTTGAACTGACAAAGGCTAAAATTGCGAAAAGCAATTATTATTTATTCAAGGTACACCGTGAATAGGGGTTATAAAGTAATGGCTTAATGTTGTAACATAATTTACTATATATTAGTCAAACTACCGGTTGATAGTCAGAGTTTAAATGCTATTCTCATGTTTTAGTCTGCATTTAAGGTAAATAAATAAATCTCCTACTAAACTGTTATTCTTAAATGGTTCAAAAAA
The DNA here is from genome assembly GCA_028641665.1 of Chelonus formosanus. NCBI lineage: Eukaryota > Metazoa > Arthropoda > Insecta > Hymenoptera > Braconidae > Chelonus > Chelonus formosanus. The sequence goes on along the minus strand of CM054006.1, from coordinate 5,337,979 downwards.
AGACAACGAACGTGTCCTTCTATTTTTTATGTGCGATAACAGTATTTGAATTTTTTTATAATTAAAGTGTAACCTCATTACCAGATACATCCGCCTTTCAATTTTAGTCATTCTCATTGTGATACGTTTCAGATTATTTTTATACAGGCACTTGCCGACTATGTTCAGAATGACAACTAAAAGGATCTGATAATATACGGACCAAGTTTTTTTTATATCGATTTCTATAGTGGTCTTGAGTCCAGTTTTTATGATATTACTGTGGTATGTTACTTGCTGTCTCTTTCTTTCTCTACAGGAATATGTTCAATTCAATACATTTTAGGATATATGACTTGTGACACTTGCCTCTATGCAAAATCGCAGATAACTTTCATCAAAAAAAAATGAGTAAGTTGGTAGCACAGACGAACCAGACCTGAGAGTTCAAAAAAAGAGGAAGACCAAAGATAAAAAGGAACAGAAATAAAGAGTGACGGGAAAAATAAATTCTGGAGTAAACTGAAAGACAGACGAAAACGCCACAAATGGAGTAGAAAAATAAAATGAAAAACGGTAGAAGGAAAAATTTACGCAACAACTACATAACAGGAAAGTAATGAAGAGAAAAATGACGGAAACAGGACATTGCATTATAAAATTTTAAATATTTCTCAGAGAGATAAATTAAATTAACTTGTAGGAAATAGCATCCGTAGGCATACTCTAAAAAATATTTTTAAAAGATATCTTATATTCTACATGGACAAAATTATATTTTTGAATAAAACAATAATACTTGTGCAACATAACACTAATGATGATAGAATGATAACAGAAATGCTATAATCCTGCCATCATTCCATCCAAGAAGATCCCTGTTAGAGTAATTCTCTAAGAAAAAATAGATCTGAGCACACTTTGTCTGTGCTTACAGGACGAACTTCCCATGATTAATTGTCTATAACAAATTTACATTGTTATAAACAATTAATAATTGTTAAGAGTCATGGTCCATCAATAATGATATTATTTTATCAGTATTTTAAATAGTTAATCTTTTCATTTATTCATTATTAGTTTTTTTGTTATAAAAAAAACGGCTTGACCGAATTTGTTAAAACTTCTTTCAGATCTTCTTTATAATAATGACTTTCGAATAAATTTTGGTAGAAGTCGATATCTCAATCCATTATTGAGATATCGGAAACGAAAAAAATGCTGACATACGTACGTACACACACACATCATTCTAAAAATTAGTCAGTATGCTTAAAATATCTTGAAATGTGGAGGTACGATGAAAATTCCAATTTCACCAATCAATCCAATTACAATAACTTCCTTATGGAAAGTTGATAAATAAATGAACTAATTATTAAAGAACTTTAATCACAATTGACTATTCATCTATTGCGAAAATAAAATATTTTAAGATATGTAAATCATAGCTCATCCAAACTGGAATAAAGTTAGTCTCGATGTTTTATTATTTATTCACATACCGCTTGGATGGAAGATTGTGGATAATTAAATACATAACGCAACTGGGAACTTCGTTACGTATTATATCTTACCAAATACATAAGAGGAATGGGAAATACAGTGTATGTCATTCAAACATAACTGAGAAGCTCAACCAAAATTGCTGTAATTTTCTGAGTTACGAAATTGAAATAAGCTAAAGGTGTATGCTTCATAGAATAACCTAACAGGAAAGCTAAATTAAATAGCCAACCTCCAACGCAAGTTTCATAGTTAATTTGAGTGTACGCAATTTCTATGTACTTAAAATTTCGATAATGGAAGTCAATGTGGAGGTGAATAAAAGTATGAAAATGGTGAAATTATTAATTAGATGTCATAAGAGTTTGGAAAGAGAGAAGAAATGACGGAAAATTTTCAACAGTAACCTTGAAACAGAAAGAAAGTTTTGGGTGCTAAGTAAAATTTTCAATAAAGTTACTTATCCCCGTAGGAGCCAAGTTGATTGAAACCAAGGGTGACAGATAATCCCCCAGGCAATGTGGATAAACATCCTTGGTACGTACTAGGAAGAATAGTAAAGTTTCCTATATTTGAATAATTGGAGCTTAAACATGATACTGAATTTTGTTTTATCAAAGACAAAACAAATTCATTAGTAATGAAGTAAAGTGACATTTTCGAAACTCAATTAATGTTTGAAATGAGCAGAATTGAGTGAGAGATGTATTTATGATCCTGGCAGGATTTCAAAAAGTCGATAGAGCCCTAGTAAGTTAGGTCAGTTGGGAATATGATGGGCCAAGGTCTTTTCTAGCACCGTGCAACTTGTGCGCACGGGTTTCCCCTATTTTTCATTTACTCAACACGCTAAAGTTCAATGCCAAAATTGGTATTAAATATCAACTTGGATAATGAGGTTGATTCGTCGTAATTAAATTGAATGTAGGCAGAACATTTTAGTAGAATCAAGGTTATTAAAATTATAGTTTATAATTAGAGAGAATTTTTAGATGAATGTTTTATGATGATTAAAATTAAAAATTACTTTTTTTAAATATTAAATTACAACAAATTATATCGACAATAGATTTTTAAAGTTTTTTTTTATATGAAAAATAAATACGAAAAAAATTTTTAAATAATCAAACTCAATCCTAGTGTAGAAATGTATTCTAAAAAAATTTTTCCAGATCGTTTTTACAATTTTGATAAATTGAATGAACAACATGGCCTAAAAATTCACTGAACAACGATTCATTTATCAATAAATTTTTGAAAATACATAGTTATAAAATAACTACAAAAAATCTATCTTTTAACCAACGTTTCGTGCCAAAGTGACTGGCAAAATAAAATTTTTATGTCTGTTACATTTTTGATGTAAAAAAAAAATTAAAAATTCCAGGATAAAAATGACTTTACTTTACCCATTATTGGATTGTAACTTTAAAAAAAAATTACAATGAAGTTTCTCGAATAACGGTTAATAGCTTATACGTATAACTTTGATCCTTTTTGAAAAATTTTCCCTAGCCATTTGATCCCATAGACTAAAGTCTTATTAAAGCTGAAGGGAAATTTTAACTTTAAATCACGATCACTTAAAAAAAAAATAGTAAGACGTTAAAGCAGTTAAAAAAAATATTAATATCAAATGTATTGAATGTTAATTATTTTTTTTTATTTATATATCTAAATAATCTTTTTAAGAATTCTTCATAAAACTAAAAAATACTGGACATCTTTCTTTGCAACAAATTCCATTCATACTTCAGTTGACTATGTCGTTAATAAGATGAACTGATTTATCACGGCGTAAAATTGACTGTAACCCAAAAACCAAGGAAGATTCACTTTTTTATGTTTTTAACATCTCGAGAATTTATGAAGAATTTCAAGCATAACTTTTAGCATCATAAAATTTTCAGAAAACATTTAAAAATGGAAAAGAACGAATAGAAGAACGAATGATGTCAAAAAAAAAGGAGAAAAAAATAAAATTTTATGATTTAGAATTCAATGTAGTGAGTCTTATGATTATAGAGGCAAAAAAACATGTGTTTTAAGAATAGCAAACCGGGAAAAATAAGATCGAATATCTTTGCGACGTGGAATTCAAAAAACATTAAAGGATCATATTCCTGAAGAAACAGAGGATAATATATCGTTACTCTTTTTCTCGTTTAAAAATCGTTAACGCAAACTAAACAACGAAAAAATGAAAAAAATTCAGCACGTCAGAGAAACTGGGTTAAATGTACATGGAATATATATAGATAAGTTGATGTAGGCTTGATATGTCCTCAGCATACGCCTGCTTCTTTTACTTATTCTTTTCACAGTGCTTTGTCTTTTTTACAACGTAGCAAACTTGATCTATCCTCAACAACACGTGACCCGAAATAATATTGAAATTTCTACATCACTACAATTTACTTATAAAAATATAATTATAAATATCTGCTCAAAAAAAAAAATTTAACCACTTTTATTCAATAAATATTCAGAATAGTCTGAAACTAAACTAACTCTGCGAAACAATTGAAGATAAAAAAAATTTTAACCATTTGTTTACTTTTAATACTAGTTATTATAAACTATTGGTTTAGTTAAATGAATATGTACATTATTGGCCAAAGTAAATAACAAAGTTAATTGAAGTTCATAAATGGACATTTAAACGTACACAAGCTTGATTGAAAAATCATTATATACATTTTTATTTTCCAGAAAACTTAAAAAATTGAATAATTAAATTAATATGTTTTGGAATATGAAAAATGATAATTAACGTTTTTTAAATTCTCTTTGTGAATTAAAATACCTTTTTTTATTATCAATGTGACAGATTGACACGTTGAATGCTATTGAAACATCTAGAGGGTTTTCAATTATTAAAAAATACTTCACATTAATGAACTACCATCAAAAATAAATCACATTCAATAGGAAGAGAATAAAAATCATTTCAGTCATTTCGGAAATAATTTAATTTTACTCTCCTTTATGTAGACAAGTAATGAATAATTTTGATAAGAAGATAAATATATTTTTACTTTCCATTGAATTTTTATTGTTCTACTATTTCTATAGCTAACTTGTTTATTATAAGAATTGAAATCGATCGTCTACATTCGATCAGCAAAGTTTAAGAATTTATTTATCACATACAGGATTAAAACAGATAGCAATGAAACATTAAAAGTATCTCCAATGTATAATATATAATAATAAATTGCTACTTTAATAGCCATCAATTTTTTCATTTACCTTCAACTTAACAATAATATTAAACTTAAGAGTTTTTACATTTTAATGTAATTAAATTGAATTTTTAATTGAGATTATATTCACTATATTTTTTCATTAAATTTTCTGAAAATAATTGTGTGAAGCATCGACCTGACGCAATTTTTTAGTCCTTAGTAAACAGTTGAAGTGACTGCAATGGTAAAAATTAAGAGATTATCTTCCCATCGTCGACGAGGTTCGACATTAGCAGATAAATTAATTTCATTACTTTTTATTGATTGATTTCAGAATTAAAAAGAGGATAAATAACGAATTTGAAATTAGAATTACCCGGTGCAAAAGTTGCATTTTAAGCTTGGACTTAATAGCATCAATGAATCCTTGAATAATTAAAAGTTTTTCGTAATAAAGCTAGGATGAGTAATATGATGGTAATAATTTTTTTTTTAATTTATTTGTTCTACAATAAAACTTTTATGATAGAAAAGATAAAGTTGGTGAAAAACCTCAATCATATTTTTAATTATATATATATTAAAAAGAAAAAAAAAAGTTATCTGGTCTTTTTATCACAAGCTTTTAAAACGATATGCTACATTTAGTTGACTCTGATGATATTTAATTTAACCGAAGTAAATAAAAAATCATAAACGAGAACACTACAATTTTCATGCTTGAAAAAGAGTATTTTTAATTTTCCTTTATTTATAAAACTATTATTTTCAACTATCTCATCTCAAAAGCTCTTGAAAAGGATTTATTTCAATTCATCAAAAGTAGTTAATCACAAAATATCAACTAATCAATTGATCAGATCATTTCTGATGATTATTTATGGCAATATTTTTTCAATTATAATGTCATTAATATAAATTATAGCTATGAATTAATTAATCTCTTATCTATGTTGTATAATTTCGTTATCGATTTAGTCTTTGGAGTATGGAGTATCATAGGATTACCTGTTTCCTACTCACGTTATCACTTTTATAAATGATCCTACATGTTCAACTTGCTAAATTGATGGATAGGATCATAATGCAGTACTGCTCATAATAATAATCATCATTATTAGAACAATTATTGTCAATACTAATAATAATCATAATCATAACCATGTTCATGATCCCATTTCATGTTACATGTAAGAATAATAAATTGAGGATCAAGTGCCCATGTCAAAAATTAATAGTTAAATCCAGTTAAAATGAACTTGATATCATATAAGTAGTAGGCTGCAATGATGGTATCCTACAACTCATGTCTTATAATTACACAGTTTTATGTGAAGCAAACAACTTGTAATACAGAGGTTTCTACTTCATTCCAAAGGCTTTGATGTATTAAAGTTCAATCATGGAACTTAGTTCCTGTTTGACTTTAAACTAGGTGAGCCTATTATATATATATATATATATTACAAACGTAAATAAACTAAACTAGGAAACACACATGTATATATTTAGAAGGAATCAGCTTTTAAACATTTATCTATACCAATTGGATATTATCTTACTCTTATCAGCCAACATGAGTTAGATTTTCTCTATTCTCTTTTAGCTTTTGTGCTTACAGCAGTCATTGTTGTCATTTATCTGAGAATTGAACATAAGATAAAGTTGTTGATTTGGAAGAGGCTTTACTAGTATTGTAATATTACAGTTTGGGTAAACTTTTGTTCTCGAGCATTGCTCTCTACTTGTCAAAAGAGCCAGCGAATGATAGTGCAAATGTAGTAATGGTAGAAGCTGGAGAACATCTTATGCAAAGTGCAAGTAAATGAATGTATTGACAGCTGTAAGACACATCTACTAGACTCTGATTTGCTGAAGAGTATTCTGGAGTTCAAGTATTGGAGATAAATTAAATATTATATTAGGAAATGTTTAGTTAGATGAGCAGATAGAGAAATTAATAATAAAAGTGTTTTAATATTCCATTAAGTCACATAAAAAATTATGGTTGTTCAATCAAGTAATTGACCATTCATGTTAATTCTAATTGAGGCATTTTATTAAATTATCACATGAAAAGTTTAATTTTTTTAATGTTCATCCATTTTGATATAGACAATGTAGAGGCTTAACACATTAAGGTGATTTCTGTTTTTTACAACAGCACACTGACAAGAAGTGCGAAATGTTCTTGAAAAATGCATTCTAGTAGATTAATCCTCACTCAGGCGTGAAAATCAATAAGGTCCAGTTTTACCATCTTCGCAAGTGACTAAATCTATCAATCTTTTATCTTCTGTGCTCATTTTTGTTGTCTTACTTTTCTGATAATGGATTTACTTATACTTCAAGATTATAAATTTCGGTATTTCAATATTTTTCATGCTTCTCACGTACGATATAAGAAGTCAAAATGAGAGAGGAATTTTTATTTCCAATATTCTAAAATAAACATCAATTTAATTTTCGTTAGTATTTCGTGAAAGCCATCATTTAAAAAATGTGGTCAATTTATTTCTTGTATTTTTCAAACAGATTACTATGTGGTGATAAGTAATTTTAACAATTGAATTGAAATCCGAGGATGCGAGAATTTGTACCTCAAAATATTTTGTTGGTTTTTCAATCTGATAATCTCCATACCTTGTCGAAATAGCCCTGACAAAATATCTCATACGAAATATCCTGAAATAAAATCAACCAAGCCATCCTCACGACATAATTTTTTCTTTTTTTTTTTTTTTTTTGTAAAACATCTCGATAGTTGGATATTTTTAAATTTAACTATCCTCTTCAAATATTAATTTTTTCCAACTTTCAAATGGTATCACATATAAATATCGAAAATGAAATATTTCTCTTAATTGATTCAGTTTTTATTATATAAATTCCAAGCATTCTTCCAATAAATTCTAAAAATAAATTTAATTTAAGATTTATATCATAAAAAGCAGTACCAAACTTTAAACTATAAATTATTTTTTAGACATTCTATAATTGAATATTTTATTTCAAGTAAGTCTGAAGCAAAATGAAAACTTTTATACCTGAATTTTAATTATTATCGTCCTGATAACTGATAATTTTTGTGAAAAATATACAGTTATTTAAAAATAAGATGAAAGAATTAAATAAAGCATCTTAAAAAAAGGGATTTAACTTAATTACAATATTTCTTTTAATTACATATATAATTCTATTACAAAAAATTATAAAGTATAATGGTTTTATAAAAAGATTTAATTCAAGCTAAGCTTACTTTAACTAGACTTCTCAACAGTTGAAAAAGCATATCATCAGAGTTACTCTTAGTGCAGTGTAAAACACTGATATACTTCTACAAAAAAATTGCTAATTAATTTTTATATCCCCAAATCCAATAAATATTTTTTAACATTTGATTTTGTATAAAATTATAATAATTGCAATAATTAATTAGCAAAACAAAAAAGGATTTATTTAATAGGTTGTATGTAAACTATTTAATCATGATATCCTTTCATAATTATCTCAACCAACAACTCTTTAAGAATTGATCACTCGAATATTGAATTTTAAAAATTAACTAGCCGATCCGGTTAGTTAAGTTACTATATAAATTTATCAATCTAAAAAGGAATACTCTGAACGAACCTACCATTGAAAAACTGCTGGAATGAAAGAGGAATAAATGATGATTCTTCAGGTTCATAGACGACATACCAAGCTTGATCTCTGCCTATTCATCAAACCACCTAGATCAGAGATATCCTTACAACTTGTTCTCGTCGGATTATTCTCACCAACTGGCCAACAAATTTGGAATCCATATTTGCCCTGGAAACCCATGTCTATTGTTCATGTACCATTTCAGGAAGACAATCTGCTTTTGCTGCATGACTGTTTTCAATAAGCTGCTCAACTACATGATCTACAACTACACGATCTACGTTACATATTATTTGATTAAATGCTAGTTTATCATATTATATGTCAATCTACTTCAATTTCATTAAAAATATTGTTCTTCTCGTTTTCAATATAAATTCAAAACTAATTACAGATTTTTTTTTCAACTAATAATATGACTAATTTTCAATAAAAATGTGAATAAAATATTCTAGGTAAAAGAGTGTAATAGCTGAATAATTAAAAATTTTATCCTGTTTAAAAGCTTATTTTTTGTATAGTTTGTTTATAAAATTATTGTAACTTTGAGCTGGTGAAGAAAATTATAAAAATTCATTTGACAAGCTATTATAAAAAGAGTTATTGTATTTAAATTTAATTATTTTATTTTAATAATCTCTTCTCTATCTCACTTTTCTATCTGATGAAGTAATTTAGCATAATAAACTCCATGTCTACACTATCATTGTCTCCATAATTATTCAGAATAATTGAAATCCAAGTCATGTAGGTTTCCTAGTTATTCTGGAGTAAATTATGATTGGAAATAATCTTATTCAAATAAAAGAAATGGAAAAAGTGAATTTCTATTAACGAAAAATATGGTTAATAATAAAAATAATAAATTTAAAAAGAAATTGCTCTTTTTTTACCTATTCTGAACTTATTCTGCCATGAACATCTTATCAATATTTGTTATTGAGTGAAAATCCATTAAATCGTGGTAAATATATATTTTTTTTTTCTACCATGCCATCTTATTCCAGAAAATAACACCTGCTAAAACTAAAATATTGAATAGAAAAAAATATTAAGTGTCAGAAATATCATTTTCACGTGATTTCCACTTATATTACTTCAGAATAATATTTTTAATGGTGATCAAAACAGTTGTAAAAAAAAATATTGCTGAACAATTATTACCTGTTAATATTACGCTAATTCTATTACGAGATAATAATGCATTTTAAATAACATCTCATTTAAATGCAAAACTATGAGATTACTCATTTGCTTTTTATAGACTTTTTCAAGTTTGAATAATAGGTGGATAGTTATCTTGATTACTTCGTCGTTATTCATATTCTTATAACGTCCAACTTATGACGGTAATAAATACTTTGTAGGTATACAAATTATGAAGAATTTTATCATGTTTTACTTCTTAAGAAAGATTTTAGCTTATTCAGAAAGTATCAGTAAAATAAAAATACATGTAATGAATAAAAAAAAATCATTAATGATTATTTTTGTAATGAATTTACTAATCTGTATGTTCATGGCAATCATCAATAAGATAATTTGGAAAATAATATATTCAAAAAAAAAAGTTGTAAAGTTAGTTTCAGTTAATTTTTTTGAGAGTATTTGCAATTAATACTCGACTTTCTTTAGTACAGTAAAGTTCGTAAAAAAGACTTCCGCAATTTAGTTTTTATGTACTTGTTTAGTCTTTTCAATGGGCAAAATGGCTGTCTTTTTATTACAGCATTGAATATAAACTTTAATATCCATTAGTTACCATGAATACTTTGTTAATTTATATAGTTAAATAATTTCAATTTAATATCAAATAAAAATAAAACAAAAAAACTGTATTAAGGAATATCTGTTATGTTAGTTTATAGCTCGAAGATGTGATTAAGGATCTTCTAGTTTAAAGCTCAAAGCTCAGAGATTTCTTTCTAAAGCTAGATAGCATAAGGCTAGTCCTATTTCTTTGGACTTTATCTTCTTCAGATATTTTTCTACGAGAAGTAACTCTAACGGAATAAAAGTACTCTGACAAGAGCTATTGTGATCGCCTACTAGAACATCTTTTGTTTATTTAGTTCATATAAAGAATATTTGAAATTCATTTAATAAATTGTTGAAGGTCAGTTCAACAATTAGTTTATTTATATTTTTAGAATTTATACAAAACTTTAGACTCGTCTGTTGGATAGAATAATTGAAAGAAATTTAACTTTCAAACGATATTAAAATAATCAAAGCTTTGTCCACTTGATGAATTTTCAGAAAACCTGCCTACACATGATGTCATTTCTACTTCAAGAGAAGCTTTTTACTACCCTTCTGCAAACACTGTTCAATACGTGGCCAATTTCCTTTGACAAGATTCTAATATCAGAAGCTTGCATAGAATTTATTATGAAATAATTGTGTGTAATATTTGAATATTTAAATTTTTGATTATTTTTTTTTGAGCAATACATCGAGCAAATAA